>CM076570.1:1171086010-1172517604 GCA_034641835.2 Pinus albicaulis
TTACGCCGGAGGCATTTTCCATTGCGGGCTTGGGGTGAGCAAACACTATTCACCCGAGCCAATGAGAACCAGTTTCGCTATCGCGCATGGAACCAATAATATTTTGCCACGTGTTTGCGTGTTTGCTTGTTTAATGGCTGGTCAGCGGTTCTGCGCGTTCGTGCATTCACACTTCTGTGGATCAGGCCTCCTCCAGGCTGAGAATTCCCAAACAACTCGTGACGCATACAATTGGACTCTAGGCGCCTCGAAAGCTTACTCGGCCAGGTCCCTGAGCTGGCGCATGATCCCGACGATGCCAGCCATGGCAACCCCTTCCAGTAGCATGATTTCACCTATGAATTCGTTCCCCAAAAACCTGGGGAGGGAACGTTTAGCCTTCCATTCCTATCTCAGACGCGAACCAACGCGCAGGTGGAGAACAATTTGTATCCATTTCTGCACCTTTCCTCGGACGGGAACCTTTTCATCTTCGCGAATAGAGACTCGATTCTGCTGCAGTACACGAAAAACTTGGTGGTGAAATCGTATCCGAGAATGCCAGGGGACGGCCCCAGAAACTACCCTCCCACGGGCTCTTCCGTCATGCTTCCCCTCTCCTCTTCCGACGGATTTAAGAGGATGGAAGTCCTCATCTGCGGGGGATGCCCCGATAATGGTTTCGCTTCAGCAAAGGCGGGCAGCTTCATCGACACCCTTAGCACTTGCAGCAGAATGGTGATAACGGACGGAAATCCCAGAATGTACCACTCCACCGCAAGTCTATTGGCCGACGGAAGAGTTCTCGTAGGCGGCTTCAACGCCCACTTCGGTTATGTTTTCACTGGGACTCCCTTCCCAACAGAGCTTCGCCTGGAAAGCTACAGCCCCTATTATCTAGACTCTGTTTATGCCATCCTCCGCCCTCGGATAATTTCGGTTTCCTCCGCTTCCATTAGCTACGACAATTGCCTCTGATACACCGTCAATGATGAATCAATTTGCACAATCCTTTGCATTCGGCAGGAACCAATAAATAACCGAAATTTATAGTTCAAAATTCAAAATGGTCTGAGGTAATTTAAAATGCTGCCAATGTTACTGATATGCATATACAACAAAGAATCCCACAATATTGTGGTTAATTGAGGACTTATGTAAGATATATGGATAATTTCGGTACAGTAATGTCATTTTCATCTTCATCTTCACAATTCACATCAACGTCGAAATGCTGAGTATCTGTAGATATCTCTATGTTTGGCATGTCTTTTACCAGGTCTATCACTTTCTTATGCATTCTTTCTCTGTGGTTGGGAAATAAGCTATTGTAAATCAATGACATGCCGAATGAGACACTATAGGCTTCCAAGCCTTTATCTTGGAACCAATCCAAGAGGTCTTGCACGATTGGATTTCCATGTATGACCCATCGGTCCCATTGAGACCAGGTCAAATTCCCATGTTTAGTTACTTGTGGGAAAGCAGGTTCAGCCATAGAAAATAGGGTGAGTGCCAAGTTTGCAAAATTGTTGCTATACTTTTCAACCTTGTGGCCTAATATAACCTTGTAAAGTTCCAGACACACTAGACCAGTGGCCATGGCAGTTCCAGCTATGAACTTGGCCTTGAGCTTATCCACCTCAGGTATGCTATAGTTCCTTGCTCGCATATTAGCAAGTCCAGCGATAAGATCCATGTGATAATTTGTATCATCATCCTACATTGCAAGGAAGCAACCAAAATTTTAGACTGAGTTTTCTTCCCATGGATAGTGTTGAATTGGAACATCAATACCCTTTCAATATAATATTTTTATTTGACAGAGGAAGACCTGTATAAATAGTAGAGCATAATAGAAATCTTTAATGAGCAAAGTTAGAGGATACCTTTTCAAACTTAATAGGATTCATGCGAAAGTCTGAAGGCAGATTTTGAACACCATGTTACAGTGTGGTGATCAATTTTTCAATCAGTTCAGCCTCATCAACATCATACAATGTAGAAGAAGGGTTCACATCTGTAGCTTTCTCATCTGTGACAATCTTCACCCCTTCTTTGGGCTTGAAAACTAGAATATGCACTTTGTCAACCACCTGCGCCAATTTCCTTGAATTTGGATCTGAAGCCCATTCAGGGAATGGGAATGCCATATGTATTAGCTTTTAAAATTGAGGCTGCAAGAATTAGGGACGTGTGACTGGGATCCTGAGAAGAAAAGTCTAGGGGCTTTGGGAAACGCTTGGGAGCAGACCAGAATGGTGCACCTTGTGTGGCAGTTGCATTTTCAGGAAAGCTGAAAGTAAGTTGCTTCACACGATTTGAAAATAATCCTCAAACCTGGATCCTCAAATGAGTCAATGATTTGCAAATCTAGTTTACTGAAATTCAATTTTTTTTTGTAAATAGTGAACTGTGCTAAGATTCGCTGGAAAGCAAAGTGGAAATGAAAAGTATAAAATTAGAGAAAGAAAAGGTAAAGGAAAAAGAGGGGATTCTAGCCCAAGAGACGCAATCTTCAAATGTTATACATTTGTGTGAAACCAAACAATCAACAACAGACTCCAGCAATTATCGGGCCTGAGCATCCCCTGCAGACTTGAAAAAGTGGATCAAACTTGGCAAAACAGGCTTTCACAACTTCCTGCCCAACGATTCCACCAAACATAGCTGCCATGGGATTCAACACTGCATGGGAACCACTTGCAAAATATTTGAATAAATTTACATTTTCATCAATGACACTGGCATCCAACTTAATCAGGAAGCTATCACTGTCACTTAACACCTCTGCCACATTGATGAATCTACTAGCATCTTGCTCCAATGCAGCACAGGGGAAGCGCCCAAATTGATGAACAAATTTATCTAGAGCACGTAAAGCCAAGTGTAAAAGTAGAGGGCGGTCAAATTTGGAAAAATCACTGAGAAGAAACTCGCTGGAATTTTCAAGCGCTTCGCTCAGTGGCTTAAAGTTTAGGAGCTTGGATTTTTTAACCTCAGTGACTATGCCACCCATCTCATAGTGTCCAAAGTTGGTTCTGTCTTCCTGCAGGTGCAAAGAATATGGTTTGACATTCACCACTTTACTTGGCTTGCCATCATTAAGCTCACTCATACCTTTAACTTCAGAGAAAACAACAAGATCCCCATCCTCGAATTGGAGCCTCTCCTCATCATCCACACAGGACACCAGAGGAGGATTGTCGTTATTAATAGAAGCAATGATACCCGTTTGTGCTTCCTCCCCATTCACATCAAACATAGTAAACTCCTGCCCGAAGTCACACAACACACTGCCAAACACCCCCTGAATATCAGCTTTGATAAATGCGATTGACGGTTTATGATTATGGCAAAAATCATTGTATTCAATGGCTTTCTCAATACTTGTGTCTGTGAACACAACCACCTGAAAATGCAATTCATTACTATTGGAAGTTCCATCATTTAATTTGATTTCAGGCTAATTTAATTTACGGGGTAGCAACTTACCTGGAAAGAAGACAACTATTGGTATTCTTGTTTCAACTTTTACATGTTCATTAAAGACAACTATTTAAATCCTTCTTGGTTATTAATTTGGGTTACTAATTTGGGTTACTGTTTGGATCAATTTTGCTAATGTACATTTTCATTTTTGCAAAACTTGTTAAGAATTACTAATTGGCTATTTTGTGTTGCCCCTAGTGTAATAGACTATTTGAGATCAATTAATTGTTTCTCTCAGGTTGACAAAGGCTCAAATCATGGGGGTTAATCTCGTGCTTTCCAGGTGTTGGCAACGTATCAAGTTTTATCTACATACTGGAGTCTTTGATCTTGATATACATAACAAGATCTTTTGATTTGGAGCTGGTGACGCTCATGGTTTGAACATAATTCCATATTTATTAGGAATCAAAGAATTAGTGTGGCTTGGAAGGTACATTCCATATTTATCAATTTGGGTATTTGGGTTATTGGGTGTTCATGTGATGGTTTGTCCACATGGGAATGGATTTTTTATTGAAATAATATTTGATTAGTTATCAGATGAATATAAATGATTGTTTGGCCTTCTCTCCTCTGTAAAATGATGTCTTGTGGTACACAGATGATGTGTTGTGTCAGTGTACTAGTGCGAATAATAAATTATAGAGAATAAGTAAAAGGATCATAAACAGTCCAATATCTCATGTTTGGAATCTTAGAATAGTTTCTACTACTTTAAATTTTCCTCTCCTCTCCTCATCCACTCTAAAAAAATGAAAAATGAATTGTGTAAATATGTCTCTTTATGATCAATTGGATTGATATTTGTAAAAATCATGTGGTCTGCTTATATCTTTTCTGTTTTTATCTGTCATTTTTATTAATGAAGGAATATATTTAGATGTGCCCAATCGTATTAAATGGTTCATAATTGTTGCCCTTGTTGCCCTTGTGTAAATAAATTAAAATTTAATAATATTAAATTAATAATATTTATTTTTATTAAAAATAAAATCCAATATTCCATATCGTCACAAACGAATATTATAAAGTTATTGATTAGGTTTACCAATCCAATATCCGGAGAAAAAAAATAGAAAAAAATGCAGAATGAGAGACATCAATTTCTGCTCTGTTAATTCCATTTTTCCAATTTCTCTCATTTTCTCCAATTTGAATTTATTTCCTTTTCCTTTTAATTTTTGTTTGATTTTCTAATGTTTTTCATCACTTGTATTGTCATTGGATTTTCTAATGTTTTTCATCACTTTTATTGTCACTATGTAATGTCACTTTATAAAGATTTATAAAGTCATCATGACCTCTCACATTTTTACGCCAAGGGCGTTTTCTTTTCGAGCTTGGGGTGAGCAAACACTATTCACCCCAGCCAATGAGAAACAGTTTTCCTATCACGCATGGAACCAATTAGATTCTGCCACGTGTACAGGGTCTGAGCACCGGTTCTACGCACGCTCGTTAACAGTGATTGGTTCGCGGAAGAGACGTTGAGGGCGATATCAGTGATCCGGTTGAGCTGATGACTTCGGCTGCGCGCTCAAGGCCCCCTACCATCCTACTGCGCTCTCTGTTCATTGGGAAAAACGAGAAACTTCCAAGATGTGGATATCATGCCCAGGGGATCCATCAACCTGGGGGACGTGCTGCGCCATGGATGCGCTCAAGGCGATCCCGTGTTCAGCAGCCGCACCGGTATTTTCAATGGGAGCATTGACGACTAGGCGCCCAAACTCAGTGGCTGCCTGCAGATCCACATTGTCTATACCCACACCCGCTCTTCCGACAACCTTGAGCCTCTCGCAGGAGCATCGCAAAACGAGATCTTTGTGCAAAGCTCCTCCTGCGATAAATTGTAGACACAGTCCACATTGGGCTACCTCGAAGCAACTCCAGCTTGCTTTTGCAAGGTATTAACGGTGTGTTTTGCAGGGTCTGCCCTAGGAACGCAGAGGAAAGGCGACAAGGCAATTACAGAGTTGATTTGGGAGAATATGACATATCTACCGCCCTGGCGTTCCTTTGCGCCTCTTGGTGCAATTGCTAGTTTATATGTCTGAGATAACTCACATTTTGTGATAAAATAGAAAAATAGAGTGATAAAATTAAAAAAATAGATTTTTTATTAATATCTTGCAATCATTTTTTTTTGCTGATAGGTGTATGTATAGACTCACGTGGATGTAGGGGTATTGACTTTTTTTAATTTAAATCCATAGGTGGGAGTGAAAATCGAGAAAATATGCTCGAGATATGCTTCATCCGAGTGGTCGATCAACGGCTGTGGTGCAAGGGAGGGCGGAGCATTAGATGTTAAATATAAATAAAAGTTAAATAATTTAGAAGTTAAATAAAGGTAGCCTTAAAAATAATTTATTGATATAAGTATTGATTTAATAAATAATTTAATGAGTAATTTAATTGAAAGATTAATCACGAAAATTAAAATTAAAATTAAAATCAATTGAGTAGAAAGAAAATTAAAAAGATAATAAATGAAAAAATATATATATTATTCTAATAAAAATTAAGAAAAATAAAATTATTTATTGTTATTTAAATAAATAGAGTTATTAAAAAAATAAAAGATAAAGAAGATTTATATAAATAATTAAAAATAGTTAATAAATTATTTATTGTTATTTAAATAAATAGACTTATTAAAAAAATAAAAAATAAAAGAAGATTTATTTAAATAATTAAAAATAGTTAATAAAAAAAACTTTTGGGGGAAAAGAAAATTTTTTAATGGTTGATAATTGAATTTAAAAATTTATTAAGCGAAAAAAGGTATTATAAAATTTTGAATTTTTTTAAAATTAAAGAAACAAAAATTAAATAAAACCTAAAAAATAATTTTAAAAATATTTAAAAATGAAAAAACAAATTTAATGGAAAATAATTAAAAATTAAAAAAAATGAAGGGAAATTTATTTTTAAATGATATATTAAAGATTGGGGAAAAAAAAAACTGTGGAAAATGATATATTAGAATATTGGAAAATTCACATTATAAAGGAAATAGGAATAATAAAAGTGTGAATGCACAGTGTGAAAGGAAATCATTGAAATTGCACAATATATAAAGGTATAGAATTACTGCTGTGTATGAAATTTAAGAGTCATATTATAAAGAAAAAAAATTGTCAGAATATACTGTGCCATAGGTTTGACAAGTTCCAATCAAAATAAATTAACAGGCTCGACAAGTTGTAATCAAAATAAATTAAAACATAAAAATAGAGTTATTGTAGGATATGAAAAAAGAGAAAAATAGGAAAATTGCACAGTATGCATGCAATAATAAATAGATGGCACACATTCTGGAAGGGAAATGAAAATAAGTATTTTGATGACAAAAAACAGATGAGAATACCCAGGCCTCCTGCGCAAAGGAATGAGTAGAGGGTTGGACGAGGGTTTGGTTTTGCACCCTTGGCTAGCTTGATTAACTAGATTAAGAAGAGCTAAACTCCGTAGAAGATATTAACTAAGTCTCTAAATAGGTCACTGTGTGACTGGAAAAGAATTACTACTACAGGGTTCCGAGTTAATTTTGATGTTAAATTGTTTGCTGATAAAAATTCATATTGGGACTTGAGAGATGCTAACCTCGCCTTGGTTGATGCATTAAGGCCAAATCGAGTCTATTACCTGAGGTAATCTCTATCGTGACAACGTGCTTAAGTGTCAACTAATTGTTATGTTATGTTTTATTGTTAAGACACTTACACATTGTTGTTTTAAGAAAATTATTTAGATAAATAGGAATTAATTTTTTATTTTGAATAGTTCCATGAAAAGTAAAAGAAAAATATTGATGGTAAAAGTATTCCAAGAACTGAAAAGTGGTTGAACAGAAAAACAGTCATACAGTTACCTCTTCCTCTGAGGATAAAGGTATGTCCCACTGAGGAAGAGGGGTTATGTCCGGTGATTAAGGAGAGAAAATGAAAGAGTGAAGATTTCTCACTCAGTAATCCTTGAAATTTCCATAATAGGGGACTGGACTTGGGGTCCCTAGGTCTCTTCCGGAATCTTTGTCAACCTACTTACTATGGTGTGGAGCACGTAGGAGAAGCGGACGTAATTGCATCTCTCATGGTTGGGAGGACATCAGCAATCAGATCTGGAAAAACTGATAAGTGAACTACTTGTTGGAAAATTAAGTTCAACATAAACTGGTAGTTAATATTGTTTTCAGTCTCTTTTTTTCTATCCTATATGTATGCAAAAAGAATTACTTTACTTGGAACAATAGATAGGATATTATATGTGTACTCTCCTGGTGTATTTATATTATCTATGTATTCTTCCTCTGTAATTTCATTAACTGTGTATTCCTTAATATAAGCAAGTGAAAAAGATAAACTTTGGAATGTTTAGGGCAAGGTATGCTGGTATGACTTATTTAGTATTTGTAAAGAACCAGGAAATTGTTAACTTAGGGCCTTAGAACCAAAATTCCCAAACCCCGATTTGATCGTTATCCATACCTATGGTATTCATAGACAAGATGGTCTGGATATCTCTCTAGAAAATAGATAGAAAAGTAAATACAGTGCCAAAAATCTGAAAAGGATGGAATAATGGCTATAACTAGTAAAGATGAGAAACATAAAAGATGCTAAAATGTATATTCCAATTAACAGTGCATAGACATGTACTGAAGATACTAAATCAGTAAATAAGTTAAACATTTATCACTGTAAGTAAAAGGCATCGACAGAATATAGAAATACTTGATATGTATTAAAACAGAAAAACTGGAAGAGAACCCCTTGTTAATCCATAAGCATGCACAATAGAACATACAGACACGAAGTATAAAATTGTATAGATAATGCTAAACAATGGATAACCTGGCAAAACACAGCATGAAGCGTGGAGCTTCCTGTAACTGAATTTATAAGATAATATAGAAAAATACTGAAGCTTCAATAAAATACCCTTGTATCTAAAACTCATCATTACCGAGTAAAATTAAGATTAAGCTAGTCAAATCAAACTGTGTACAGAACAGTTAAGTGTAGACCCGAAGAAGTCAAAGAACGGATTTCGCAAGAGTAATATAACAAAATTACAACGAAACATTAAAAAATATTTTCGAACTCTTGCTGTGATGGAAGCATTGAGGTTGGTTAGAATTATCTAAGACACAGAATATGACCGAAACTTTCCAGCAACGAAAGAATACTTGTTAGTGGACAAATTAAGGTACGTCAGAGAAGTTTGATGCATGGAGTATTCTAGAAGGTATCTCTCACAATGGAAGAACAGAATTGGTACCTGCACAAAACCAATAAGAGAAAAAAATGAATCAAATATCTCTTTAAACTCATGGAAAGGTAAATAAGCGTTACATCCACAAGAGAAGGGAAATTTAGGAATAGGATTAAACCTTCCCTGTAAATGGTATTGCTGCATGATTGAGATGGTCCCTGAAAGCAAAGCCACAGAGGAGAGGAGGGGTCAAATCCTGCAATCCTAAAAATGGCATAGAAATAGCAGACCAAATAACCTAAAATACTTCACCAATTACCTAGAAACTTGACGGTGGATCTCAATAAGTGTGGTAGTGTTCTGTCCGCAAGAAGTTCCCTGCATCTAGCAAGGAAGGAAAGCAAAAGACTTAAGAAAGCTCCCAATTACAAGCAGAACTAAGGACGAGGGCGGGCCTCTCACCGGTCATTGAAATTTACAAAGAGAAAGAAAAATTATATCAGTGATAGCGTGAAAATCCCAATGGCAACCTCGTCTAGACAAAGAGTGAAAAAGAAAATATAGTGGGCATACCTATTCGGTGAAGCCATGAAGTCAGACTGTAGCGTGGTGGAATTATCCGATGAGGCTGAGATGGAAAATGGATAGGGCCGAGGCGTAGTTGTAGAGCAACGCAGTGGAGGTGGAAACGAATGAAGTGCAAGTGGTTACAATTTAGTGGAGTTTACCATAAACAGTTATGTGAATAGGGATCCACCATTGATCTTAAACCTAGCAATCAGACGACACTAGGTAATCCCAACTGTCAACCAATGGACATGACACAAAGGTTGTACTGTAAAACATATATAACGCTCACTAAAGTAATGGTCCGGTCACAATATTGCTTTGGATCTCCGTACCAATCTTTATTCATAATCAAATAAATTAGTATGCTATAGAACTTCACCTAAGGGCAAACTCAGTTGATTTTACAACCCAATTGCCACCTCGGGACTTGCAATCCCTTTTACCGATAACACTTTACGATTCAGAGTAATATATTACAGACTTAAGTGCATAGAAGGCATACAGCAAATATTTTGCAACGATGCCCTTAATATAAAGTATAAATATATTTATTGTGCATGCTATAATAATATTAAATCCCCTGTTGCATAATAAATATAAATATGATAACAAAAGCAAATGGTAAAGTGTAGATTAATGTGTTGCATCATGTAATTGCAATGTTAACAAAGAGACAAATTGCTAAGTATGGTAAGTGATGATAATTTTTTTTTTAATTAGTGAAAATGTGATGAATGTTACATCTACATTCAATTATTGGCCTACAACAGAGTAATTAAAGAAAGTCCCGACACTTGTGGTTAAAAAAAAACGAATTGTCTTTAGTGCTATTTTTTGAAGTTTTTTTTGGTAAAATTTGCTGGTTTAATTTCTCTAAAATCCGGTAGGAGTTTATTGAAAATAAAAGCTTGATGGGTAACCATGCACAATCTAAATGTCCTAGGAGTTTTTTAAGGTGTTGAATCTATATATATATATATATATATATATATTTTGTCAAAAAAACCAATTTAAATAACAAAAATCAAGATTTGACCTCAATTTTGTTCACTCACGCCTTTAAAAAATTGCCTCTCGAATAGAAACTCGTAGTATTAATAAGTACATATTAGTGGTACGTGCCAAGTGACACTGGTCTGAGAGAAAAAGAGTTAGAGTTTGGACGAGGTTGCACGGGCCGAGGAATTGCAGAATGAGGGCCAATATGGTAGAGGGTTGGTTGCACCCTAGAGTTGACCCTTTATGCGTTAGTTCTTGGATCATTGATCTGCGCAATCAAGGGCCACGGGAATATCACTTAGTGGATATACGTTGAGTCGAGTAGCTTAGTGGAAATTAGGTTTAATCACTTGTAAAATTAAATTAATTAATACCTAAATTTAAATGTTGAAATATAAATCGCTAAGAAGTTAAATTATAATTATAGTTTTGTAATTACACTTATAAGTATAATTATAATTTTAATAACTATTTTGATAACTGCAATAATATTTGTTTTATAATTATTTTGATAATTTTTTTAATAGTAAATATATTTTTTATAATTATAACTATAACTACAACTTTTTATTTTTATAATTTTAATTTTATTTTAATTTTCATAATTAAATTTTGAATTTCAATATTTTGCTTACTTTAATAATTGAAATAATAACTATTTTAATTATTTTAATAATTATTTTAATAATTATTTTAATTATTTTAATAATTAAAATTACATTGACTATTTTAATTGTTTTGATAATTTATTTATTTATTTTGATAATTATAATAATAATTGTTTTTATAATTATTTTATTTTTAGTTTTATAATTATAACAATTTTTTTTTATTATAATTTAAATTATAATTATAAGTTTTTAATTTTTAAAATTATAAATATTTAATTATAATCATCATAATTTAATTTTTCATTTAATTATATATTTTTATTGAAGCATATTAATAATTTAGTGATTAATTAAGATAAAATTTATATATTTGAATTTTGAATTTTTGATGATGATGATGGTGATGATGATGGTGGTTAAACATTCACTGAGACTAATCTTTGGTCTATCGGACCGAAAGAAAATAGTTATTTAGTTTGATTTAAGATTTTATTACTATGCTCAAAAAGCTTGGAGAGAAGCCTCTCGAGCTCACTATAATTTTGACATCTTAAAAGTCTAGGAAGGTCAGTATTGCAACAAAGATTATGAAATTGAGCTCTAATGTGGTTGTATGCCGGGCACTCTAAGAGGAATTGATTTTCATCCTCGATGTTCATATTCTCACAGAGATGGCAAATATTTTCCATCCAATGGCAAATATTTTCCATCCATGGTGTTTTAGGAATTGTCCAATGACCTGTTTCACTATGGAGCTCATGAGAATTCATTCTAATCTTGGTTATATTAATTTTCTTCTTTGAGCTAGTTAAAATAGATAGATACTTTTGATCTTCTAGGGTTGGGTTGATGACCTCCTTATAATATCTTAATTTTCTTTTAGCTGCTAGATCTTTCTCACACCACATTTTTTCTTTGAACTTAGAAGTAACAATTTTTTTAATGTTATTAATGTTTTGCAATGTCGATCTCCCAATGGTTTAACCAGGCCATGGTGTCTTTATAACAACCTCGTTTAAGCCTTAGGTGGTTATGGATGGAATTTAAAGCTAGCTTAGGAAGTTTATGGTCTCCTATGCTATTGAGCTTGTGCTTGTACAATAGAAGCCTAGTCATAGCTAGGCTCTCGATAGGGGAAAGACCCACTTCTATAAGGAGAATAGGATAGGGTGTATTGTTTTTAATTTTAAGGTTATAATTTATAAAACGCTTTTGGATTTGCTCATATTTCTCCAAGATTCTCTAGAGATGCTGCAACCCCAAACCTCACATCCATATCAGATAATAGGAGTGACTAAAGCTTCAAAGAGGAACTTCTTTCTATCCCACATTACGAGGTTTGCCGTTTTACAATTATTTTCAAGACCAAAATAAGCTTTCCACCCCCCATTAATCCTTTTCAGAATGCTATAGCTCCAGTTGAGCTTGTGATGAATATCAATTCCTAGGTACTTGTAAGAAGACACTTCCTCCAAGTTACTAATGTCCTACATAAAATTAGCGTAAATGTCCTTCTTGGATTTGATAATCATAACTTTTGTTTTTTCATTGTTAACAGACATACCCATGGTAGAGCATAAATCCTTAAGAAGTCTAAGTTGCATTAACTCATGTCTATCTAATGTCATTAAATTTTTATAATATTGAATCTATATATTTATTTTTATCATTGTTAACAATTATTATTATTTTTTTTTAATTGAAATTGTTATTTAAAAAATTACAAAATTTTCACTTCATTTAAATCATTCAAATGAAATAGCATTATTTTTGTTATTAAATGTATTATTATCAATAAATATAAAAATTTAAATAGCATTTTTAAATTTATTTATTTAAAAATGGTTGTAAGTTTGTTGGCACAATGTTGTTTTGTAAGCTTGTAGGAAAAATGTTATAATTTTGTAGGGAAAGTGATACGAGTTAGAGTTAGTTGTGTTATAATTTAAAATATATATTTTTCTCGTTACTTTACTTTTATGTTACAGATTAAATTTTAATTAGTATGGTTAAATTACTTTTTCTTTCATTTGTATAATTTTTGTAGACAAATCTAGTCATGAACCAAGAAAAATCACTAGAACAACGAAATACTAATTTGTACATAGCATGCATCTATGAAATGGAGGACATACTAATGTTATTCCAATTATGAAAAAGTATTATAATGCCATTATTTTATTTGAGATTATATTGTGACAACCGTGCTCCAACGTCACATTGTGACAAATATTGTCTCATTATAAAAATCAATAATGGTCAACCATGGTCCAATGTTGCATTGTGCCAAACATTGTCACAATATGAAAAGAAATCATAATCAACCAAGGTCCAATGTCGCATTGTGACAAATATTGTGTCACTATGAAAACCAACATATTTATCTTAGGGTTTATACACCTTGGGTTTATAATATTAATCACTTGGGTTTAATATTATTCCCTTGAGTTTATAATGTCGTAGGTTTTTAATACTATTCCCTTGCGTTTATAATATCAATATGTTGTGTTTCTTAACCTAAGGGTTCATATTCCTAGGGTATAATATTATTCATAGGGTTTATAATATTAATCCTAGGGTTTAATATAAATCCCTTTGGTTTATAAGCGTGGTCAACCATGGTGCAACATCACAATGTGACAAAAATTGTCTCAATATTAAAATCCACTGTGGTCAATCATAGAAAACTATGGTCCAATGTAACATTTTGATAAATATCGTCTCAATATGAAAATCAACAATGGACAAACGTTGCATTGTGAAAAATATCCTCTCAATATAAAAATGAAACATGGTCAACAATGGTCCAACGTCACATTGTGACAAGATTGTGTTGAGATTCAACAAGAAGATTCACCACCCACGCCTAGTGCATGAAGCACCCAAACAAGGGTGGGTGCATGTCTATTTTTATTATCCCTTAATTTAGATGGATGTTAAACTGTAAGCTATTCTCAATGTGGACTTGAAATAGTTAACTGAAGTGGCAAATTCAGTTAGCTAGTTGATTTCGAGTTAGAGGTTGGTTGGTGGGACATGCAGAGTAATTATAGTTGTAACAGAGTTCGAAGTGCAGTGGTGCATGAGTTGGTGCAAGTTGTAAATAGTTTAACTCAATTAAGTGAGTTAAACTCGATTGTGTTAGTCGTAACTGAAGATACACTATTGTGAGATTCAATGAATTAAATATTAATTAATTCACAATCAATAATCTCACATGCAACTAAGGATTTAATATTATTAGTTTCATGCATGTTACATCCAGTGGAGACCCAGTTGAGTTCTAGGTGAAAGGGAGGTTGATTATCAGTTGTCACATTATCTGCTTGCACACATGCAGGCAAACACCCATTGGAGTGCCCACGGTACTTGCGCAGTCAAGGCAAGAAAGAATTCATATCTTTTAGGGATATTTACCATCAGGGATTGTGCAAGCAACGTAGGTTGTCTGGAGGACTGAGAATTGGTTATGTGTTAGTCAGTTTTTCATATGACAGTGTGAGACAATTAGTTGATGTGTTGAGGCCTCTTGTGAGAAGAGTTTTGTATGTAATTGTTTCATGATCCATGCTTAATATAAAATAGAAGATAGTGACGTTTTTAGCTGTAAATTTTCCTCGGGAAATTTTTTGTGTTGTGTGTGATTGATCTTTATTCATGTTCATGTGAATAGCGATTGTGTTTTTAATTTCGCAAAATATTCTTAGAAGCGATTCTGTATTTAACTTTAGCACATTGTTAGATCAGGTGAATCCAAGATATACATGCTTGTTGTATAATTTCTACATGGTATCAAAGCACAAGAAATTGCAGAAGTGAAGCAGGAGCTGAGTTTATGAATGGATATAATTCGAATTTGCAGAAAGACTTTCTTTTTCCTACATTTGATTCAAGTTCGAAATGGTTTTTAATGGCTTGATGGAAGCTCGAACTACATTTCTTGGAAGGACAGGATGGAGGTAGTACTCAAATACAATGGATTGAAGGAATTCATTGAGAAAGATGTTCCTGAGCCAGATGCTGCAGATGCTGCCAATCTTGATGCATGACAAAATAAAGTGGCAACGGTGATGAGGATCCTGTTGGAGGGAGTACGAGACCACATTATCTCAAGCCTCCATGGGAAATCCACACCATATGATATGTGGAAGGCTTTGTCGGATCTATTCCAAAGCAGCAGTCACCATAGGAAATTGGCGCTCAAAGATAAACTCAGGAACATCAAGATGGAAAAGGGCGATACCATTCCAAAATATCTCACAAAGTTTGTCCAATGTCAAGATGAATTGGGGAGTGTGGGAATAATATTTGTTGATAATTATTTGGTGAGCATGGCTCTCCTAGGACTTCCTAAGAGTTGGCACAATTATCAAGAGTCTGTCAACGGAAGGGAAAAATTTCCAGATTGGGAACGATTGTGGTCGGATTTGGTGCAGGAGGAGTTCAGACAGAACAACAGAGATGGATCTTCATATAAGAATGAGGATGACGAAGATTTTTCTTTGGTTGCTAAGGCGATGAAGGGGAAGGGGAAGAAATTCCATTCAAAATCTGAGTCCAAAGGAAAGAAGCAGGACATGTCCAAGGTGAAGTATTTTCATTGTCATGAACATGGGCATTTCACTACTAACTATCCGTAAAAGAAGAAGAACAAGAAGGCTATTGGATCTGCAGCTTGTGAGGCCATTGCCTCGTAATTTGAGCTTGACTTCTCATTGATCGCATGCATGGTGTCTAGTGCATTGGGATCTATGTGGTATTTAGATAGTGGCGTTTCCTTTCACATGACGGGAAATAAGGAACTTTTCAATGATTTGGAGGAGAAAGATCTCCATATGCATATTGGGATGGGCAAAGACAGATGGTACAATGCTACCAGGATTGGTAACACTACATTTCAAAGGGGGTCAGGTAAAACATTTCAATTAAAATATGTAATGCATGTACCAGGTCTGAAGAAAAATTTGGTTTGAGTCGCAATGTTGGAGGAAAGAAGCTATGATGTTATTTTTAGTGATGGAAAAGCTTTCCTGTAACATAAAAAAAATAGGTCAAGCCAACAGGATAGGGATTTGAGTTAAGAATATCTACAAGCTAGAGGTATATGGTTGTGCTGCCATAATGGGCAAGGTGGAAAAAGTGGTGAGCTGGGATGAGGGCGAATTATGGCACAAACGATTGGGCCATCTATATCATGGTGCCTTGAAAGTCATGCAACAAATTTATACTCAACTTACAAATGGAACACTTGTTTAGTTAGATTAGTGCAAGGGTTGCACCATGGGGAAGTATGTAATGTCCACCTTTCATGAGAAGTAAAACTGAGCTTCGGGGATCCTTGAGAGAGTTCAAACAAATGTGTGTGGACCATTCTCGATTTCTTCAACAACAAAAAATAAGTACTATGTAATATTTGTTGATGAATTTTCTCATAAATGATGGATCTTATTCATGCAGAAGAAAGATAAAACATTATCTAAGTTTTGTGAGTTTAAGGCATCGGTGGAGAAAGAGTCGGGGAAGAAAGTGAAGGCTCTTAGGAGTGATAATGGTGGAGAATATATCTCTAATGAATTCAAGAACTTATGCAACAAAGAAGGAATTCGAAGAGAAATCATAGAGCCTCATAACCCACAGCATAATGGGATCACGGAGAGGAAGAACATAACGATCGTGGGTGCAACACAAGCGATGTTGCATGATCAGGGCCTACCAATGAATTTGTGGGCGGAAGCATGCAACACTGCGGTTTATGTGAAATACTGTTGTCCTCATAGAGTACTTGGCATGAGTACACCTGAAGAGGCATTCACCTATAAGAAACCTAATGTTTCACATTTTAAGATTTTTGGCTCATCTGTTTATGTGCATATGTCCAAGGACTCCAGGAAGAAGCTAGAACCGACTGCTGAAGTTGAGATTTTTGTGGGGTACACAGAAACACCCCATAATTATCATGTGTATTTTCCAAATAGTTGAATGATTGTTGTGCGATGGGATATAAAGTTTTATGAGGGGAAAGCCATGTGGTTTTCCCTTGAGATGGAGCTAGACTTGCATAGTGAGGAGGAACTGCTGGTTCCCAACGATGAGTGTTAATATGTGGATCAAGAACATGAGGAGGTTCATGGAGAGGAGGAAATCACTCATGCAGAGCCATCCATTAGAAATGGAAGAAGGCACGCCACTGAAGTTTATAGGCTGAGACTTGATGTTGTACAGAATGTAAGAGCCCCTACTTCACAATGCAGACAAAGACAGTCTCCTGACCGATTTACTAGATACATGGCTCTTATGAGAAAATTTATTGTGACTAAACCATCTTCCTTTCAGGAAGCAGTGCAACAAACTACTTAGGTTGATGTAATGGTGGAGGATTATGACCATTATCAAGAACAATGCATGGGATATAGTCCTAAGGCCGGTCGAAAAATCAGTGTTAGGTTTGAGATGGATCTACAAGGTAAAGCAAGATGTTGATGGGAGTGTAGAGAAATACAAGGCCAGATTTGTGGTTGGGGGCTTCTCACAGATCGAGGGGATAGATTATGATGATAATTTTGTGCCTGTCACAAGGTACGCTTCCATAAGATCCATACTTGCACTCTCAGCGCAGATGGGTTGGCACATTCATGAGATGGATGTGAAAATTGCATTTCTCAATAGGATCATTGAGGAAGAGGTGTACATAGATCAGGCTGAAGGTTTCGATATCTTCAACCGTGAGTCACATGTCTACAAACTCAAAAGAGAATTGTATCGGTTGAAGCAAGCACCCCGTGCTTGGTACACTCGGGTAGACAGTTATTTCATCGGACTGGACTTCACCAAAAGTGAAGCAGATGCAAAAATATACTATATTGTGGTTGAGGGTAAGCTATTAATCAATGTTATTTATGTTGATGATTTAATTTTTATTGGTGATGAGAAGTTTATATACTCATGCAAGGATATGGGCCTCCTTCATTATTTCCTTGGATTGGAAATATGGTAGCGGGATGGTGAACGTTTTGTGTCTCAAGGAAAGTATGAAAAGGAGATAATGGGTAAGTTTAACATGGATAGTTGCATCTCCTCATGAAATTTGATTTCCCGTTGCACAACAATCTTCCGACTATTTGGAAAATACACACGATAGTTGTGGGGTGTATCAGTGTACCCCACAAATATCCCAACCTCTGCGGTTAGCTCCAACTTCTTCCTGGCATCCTTCGTCACATGAATGTAAACAGGTGAGCCAAAAATCTTCAAATGAGAAATATGAGGCTTCTTACCAGAAAACGCCTCTTCGAGTGTACTCATGCCAAGTACTCTATGAGGACAACGGTTTTGCACATAAACCGCAGTATTGCAAGCTTCAACCCACAAGTGTATGGGAAGGCCCGATCATGCAACATCGCCCATGCATCACCCACGATTGTTCTGTTCTTTTGCTCAACGACCCCATTTTTCTGTGGGTTATGAGGCGCTATGAGCTCTCTTCAAATTCCTTCTACGCTGCAAAAGTCCTTGAATTTTCCAGAGATGAATTCACCACCATTATCGCTCCTAAGAGCCTTCACCTGCTTCCCCGATTCTTTCTCAACCAGTACCTTGAACTCACAGAACTTTGAGTATGTCTCACTCTTCTTCTGCATGAAAAGGATCCAACACTTATGAGAAAAATCATCAAAAAATATCGCATAATACCTGTGCTTTGCTGTCGAAGCTACTGAGAAAGGTCCACACACATCTGTGTGAATTCTCTCAGGGATCGTCATGGCACGACTATCCTTCTCATGAAAGGTGGCTTTCACAAATTTTCCCAAAGTACATCCCTTGCACTGATTTGATTGCGTAAGCGTACCTTTGGGAAGCCCGGTAGAAATCTGCTGTAAAATTTTCAAAGCACCATGGTGAAGATGGCCCAATATCCTGTGCCATAGCTTGCCCTCATCCGGGCTCACCACTCCTTCTGCCTTGCCTTCCATTGCTACACAACCATCTACCTACAACTGATAAAGGTTCTTAACTCAAACCCCTATCCTCTAGGTTTCACTAGTTTCCTTACTACACAGGAAAGCCTTTCCCTCGCTAAGGACAACATCATATCCCTTGTCTTCCAACATTGCCACAGAGATAAGATTATTCTTCAATCTTGGAACATGCATGACATCCTTCAAGATGAAAGGTTTTCCAGAATCCCTCTCAAAGGAAATGGTCCTGATACCAGTTTCACTATATCTACCATCATCGCCCATCTCGATGTGCACTCCAAGATCCTTCTCATCCAGATCAGTAAACAAATCTTTGTCTTTGGTCATATGGAAAGACGCACCACTGTCAAGAAACCACACTGAACCCATTATACTTGAGACCAAGCATGCGATCAGCAAAAAATCCAGCTCAAACTGCGAGGCTAAGGCCTCTCCAGCTGCAGATCCAACAGCCTGCTTATTTTTCTTCTTCTGTGGACAATTAGTGGTGTAATGTCCGTGTTGGTGACAGTGAAAGCACTTCACCTTGGACATGTCCTGCTTCTTGCCTTTTGCACCAGATTGAGAAGTATTATTCTTTCTCTTCCCCTTCCTTGCTTTGGCAGCTGAAGCACAATTTTCTTCATCTTCATTCTTCGATGAAGATCCGTCCCTAGTACTCCACCTTATCTCGTCCTGCACCAGATCCGACCAAAGTCGCTCCCATCCTGGCAGTTTCTCCCGACCATTGACAGAGGCCTCATAGGAATGCCAACTCCTTGGAAGCCCAAGGAGAGCCAAGCTAACCAAGTCCTGTTCATCTATAGTAACACCCACACTTCCCAGCTCATCCATGTAGTGGACAAAATTCGTGAGGTACTTGGGTATATTGTCGCCTTTCTCCATTTTTATCTTCCTGAGTTTATCCTTGAGCGCCAAATTCCTTTGGTTGCTCTTGCTTTGGAACAATTATGTCAAAGCTTTCCACATCAAGAATGGAGAAGCTTTACCATGAAGTTTGGACACTATGTTATCCTTCACACCTTCCAACAGAATCCTTCGACATTTTTCTGTCTTCTTTTGCCATGCGTCAAGTGCGGCAGCATCGCTAGAAGCAGGGTTTGGAATTTATGCATCTATGAACTCCTTCAACCCATTATCCTCCAGCATCGCCTCCATCTTGTCCTTCCATGCAATATAATTCAATCTTCCCTCAAGGGAATACTCCAATCGCAATCCATTGAAAGACATCTCAACTTCGACACCAAGAAAACACTGCTGCAAATTCGAATTCCACCAGCACAAAACTCAACCGCTTCAATGCTTTGCAATTGCTCCAATGATCAATATCGTTCTGATACCATGTAGAAATTATATAATTAATGCGTTATACATCCAAGATTCTTCTGATCACACACTATTTGACTTCATTCATAATACATAATCTCTTCTACTATTTATCATTACTTGCGGAAATTAAATCAATTGCATGCACACATTGAAACCATAAAAATTCACACATATGAACACAATGTTTTAACGAGAAAGCCTGAAGCTAAAAACCCCAACTATCTGTATATAATATATGTCATAGAGATCATGTAACAATACTCATACAAAGCTAATCATATCAATCTCTCAGTACAATACAATCGCTACACACTAATCAGGCCCGATCTAGCAAATCCATGCACCGATCTTTGCCACTTGCTAGCCTGCCTCTACTGCGCAATCCCTGCTGAATATTGCCTCTGAATGAACTCGAATTGGTCCAGCCTCGCTCATGCAATCCTCATTGGAATCTCCAATCACTGTGTGGTGCAAAATCATGCAACACTATAGTCACAACGGATAGTCAACCTGCTCTTTCACCTACCTCTCCACTGGTCTCCACTGAAACTGTTCATGCACTGTAGTTAACTGATGTATTCTTCAGTTGATTAATGAGTTAATAATTAGTGAATTAATTAATAATTAATTCACACCACTCTCACTAGTGTATCACTCAGTTAGACTAGATACAACTAGCTCAACTATGTTTAACTCAGTTAAACTGAACACAACTCCACCAACTACCTCAATAACTCCACCAAACTCTGTCACATGAGTTCTAACTGAAGTCTCCATGAAATAGCTCCACTTAACCCTCGGGAATAGCGTAATTCCTTCTGTCAGCTCCTGTGCCACATCTGTGCACTTAACTGAAGTGCTCCAAGAGAATAAGATAATGTTTATAGTCCAAATATTATTAAGAGCTAATAATATTCGACATATCTATTTTTAGACTAGCAATATAAAAATAGATTCCGCCCAATATGTCTAAAAATAGAAGTCCATATATTTTTCCAACTTGACCAACCATCCACAAATAGCATCCTGCAACTCATAGAATATGATCGACAAGTCTAAAAATAGACATAGTTTGAAAATAGACTTGCGCCAAAATAGCTTGCGGGCCCACTTAGTGAAGGCGACTCTTTTCACTAAGCTCATCATCTTGTTGCAATCTCAACAAGCTTGAAAACAACAAAAATACCATGGATACAACAACAATAAAATCCACACATAAACAAGTACATTTTCAACCAAATACCAAAGGAATGAGCTCTTCATTATTGAATGTAAAAACCAACCGGAGATGGGACTTCCACATTCCACCCGACCATAGATTGTTTGAGCCAAATATCTCTGAAGCTAATCACCCCCATGCCATATTCCAAGCATGAATGTGGGACTCAAACCGAAAGAACCAACCATGGCATATCGAGGCTAAACCACCTCACCCTCATCAATAGAAATCAGGCTTTATCGTGATCCATATCGAATCACTAGGCCAACATAATAAACATGTCATAACCGGATTTACAGTGATCTACACCCGATCACTAGACCAACACAAGCATGGATATCACCGAATTCTCTCCGCCTAAATTGCGAGGAATTTTCTTGTCTCCTAGTCTCTCAGGATTTACCGCAACCCACAGTCTGAATCAGGGGTCACTAGGCCCTAACCAATACATACTCTCATCGATTTACCATATATCCCAAACCTGGGATTATTAGGCCTGATGGAGAGAAAAACACCTCTAATATTTGTCGTATATCCCACCATTCACTGGTCGAGGATTCCTAGGCTTACCGAGGCAACACACTATCCGAATTTACCACAAGCTGCAGTCTGGTTCAAGGGTTACTAGGCCATTTGTTATATCAATTTGAAGATCCACCCCACTCAACTTCGAATCGATTCGAAAATATAGCTAAACCAAAACATGAGAACTCCACAACGCCATCGCTATCCGAAAATGGAAAGGCTAGGATGAAAACACTTTCATACCTAGAAAAAATCCATACCAAGACAAAAAAATCCACATGCAATACATGCATGCCAAATATAGCAAGGAAAATACACATGCAAATCGATACCCGCCAAGAATCCTATTTCAGCTGCTTGATTCCTACTCCTCCTTGCTTGCTTCCTCCTTCTTGCTTTCTTGCCTTTATTGGTCCAACACAAAAATTCTCCAAGAAACTCTAAGTTTCCAAGAGAGAGAGAGAGAGAGAGAGAGAGAGAGAGAGAGAGAGAATAATGAGAGAGCTCCAAAACTGAACTGACAAAAGGTACCAAATGATCATCAAAATCCTTTTTATAGAAGAGGCCTTTATTTTCTTCATTTTCCATTATTTTCCTTCATTTTCCTCCTCAGATGCAACCCATGACCTTTCATCTCTGTGTTCTCACAATTTACATTATTTTCATAAATAAATGTGCCAAAAATTCCAGTTTTCCTTTCCAAGGCCTTTGCCTTTGCCAATTTCCTTAGCCATAATAAACCAAATTAACACCCACTAGGATGTTTTCCCAATATTTAGCTTGAAATAAGTGTACCACCAATTGTTGTTATTATTTTTAAGTTTATTACATGGCATTTTCACTAGGGTTGTTACAGTTCCTCCCCCTTGGGGGACATCGTCCTTGATGTTCAACCATACACATACCTCAGCAAAACCATTGAGAAACAACCATACTGCCCATGGAGCTTTATAACATAGCTCGATGGAGTATTTACAAAAATCACCTCGCTGAAAAGAAAACCAACATGAAATCATAACAACATGACAACTATAATGACATGACACCCATACCACTTATTGGAGCTTTATAACATAGATTATGGTGGTATTTACACCCATATACATATGTACATACATACAAACATCACATTAAAACATATAACAAAACATCACCAAAACATATGTCAAATAACTACCAACATCCCACCAAAACGGCTTTGCCTCAAACGATAAACAAGGAAGGATATGTGGCCCACATTTGATCTTCCATCTCCCATGTAGCTTCACCAGGCCCAAAGTGCTTCCATTTCACTGTAAATTTCTCTATTGCTTGATTTCAGAACATGAGCACATTTTTCTGCAATATACACTAAGGATCCAGATGGAATTCTCAGTCGAGTTCCACCTGCAATACAAAACACTCAATCACATGATCAACATCTTTAACATACTTCTTAAGCAAAGATATAGAAAAAACATCATGGACTTTAATTGTGGAAGGTAGTGCAAGTCGATAGTCCACTGGTCTGATCCTCTCAATGATCCTGATGAGTCCACAAAACCATGGTGCCAACTTGACACATGATCCAATCAACAAGGAGATCTTCTTGGGCTTGATACAAAAGTACACCTGATCCCCAATATGAAACTCCTTGAACAACCTATTCCTGTCTGCATAAATCTTCTGCCTATCCTGCACTTCTTTCAAGTTCTTCTTGATCACCTACATTTCCTATTCCATTTCTGCCAACATCTCTGGTGCAGTCAATACCTTGTTAAGCATACCACTACAACTTATAGGAGTGTTGCAACTTCACCCATAAATAGCCTCAAATAGACTCATCTTCAGTGACTCCTAATACCCTTTGTTGTAGGTGAAATATACCAGTGGAATATACTCTTCCCACTTGTGTTTCTGATGCATCACATACATCCTCAACATATCCTCTAATATCTTGTTGACCCTCTCAGTCTGTCCATCTGTCTACGGATGATAACTTGTGCTAAAGGCCAAATTAGTGCCCAAACCTGCAAACAACTCCTTCAAAAACTTAGAAGTGAAATTTGCATCCCTTTCTGACACAATATTCTTCGGAACACCATGCATTTCGACTATTTCTATGATGAACACCTGTGCTACATCGCTAGTTGAGTATGTAGTCTTCACTAGTATGAAATGTGAAACCTTTGTTAACCTGTCCACAACAAAAATGATGGAATCAAGATGTATAGATGTATTAGGCAAATCTGTCATGAATTCCATGGAAATAACCTCTTATTTCCACTGTGGAATCATAATCAGTTGTAGTAGTCCACCTGAATGTTTACTCTTTTCCTTAACCATCTGAAAATACAAACATCTAGCTACAAAATTTGCCACATCCTTTTTTAGATTCAACCAATAATAGAATCTCTTTACTACAATCATTGTCTTCTGATATCCTGGGTGACCTGAATATGGTGTCACATGAAACTCCCTCAATATCACCTTCTTGAGCTCACTTCTATCTGGCACATATATCTTATCTTTAAACTGGACCAAGCCATCTGTTGTGATACAATAGTCCAAATCCTATACAGGTGTATCTGTACTTGTACTCCTGCTGCATCCTATGCACAATCTCCATATACCTATGATCCTCCCGACCTATTTGCAATATCTTATCTTGTATGTTTGTCCCATAGGAGCTCATTGCTGCTAAGTGATTTACCTATACCCGCCTGCTAAGAGAATCTGCAACCCTATTCTCTTTTCCCTTGATGTACCTGATCTTGAAGTCAAACTCACTGATCGTGCCCAACCATATAGCCTATTTGGTGTTCAAATTTGGTTGGTCAAACAAGTACCTCAATCCAATGTGATCACTCATTAATACAACCTTCTGCCAAGAAGATAGTGCCTCCACATGTTCGGTGCTTGAATGATCGCTGCTAGCTCAAGATCATGTGTTGGGTAGTTTTTTTCGTGTTCGTTTAGTTTTTGTGACTCATACAATACGACCTTTCCATCCTGCATAAGGACTCCACCAAGTCCTCTCTTGCAAGCATCTGTACACACTGCAAACTCCTTGTCTGAGTTTTCAATCTTTAACACTGGAGCATGTGTCAACAACTGCTTAAACTGCTCAAAAATAGCCTCACACACCTCTGCCCAATCAAACTTCTTTCCTTTCCTCTGCAATGATGTAATAGGATAAGAAATCCGTGAGAAGTTCCTGATGAACCTCTTGTAACAACCTGCCAATCCCATGAATGATATTACCTCATCTAAATTCTTAGGAGCTACCCACTCCATGATGGATCTTATGTTTTATGGATCTACTGCAATGCCCTCCTTGGAGACAACATGTCCCAAGTAGTGTACCTCAGTTTGGAAGAGACTGCATTTGTTGAGCTTAGCATACAATTGACGATCTCTCAACAACCTCAACACTGCTGCCAAACGCTCAACATGGTTTTCCTCATTTTTAGAATATACCAATAAGTTATCAATAAACACAATAAAAAACTTATCCAACTAAGGAAAAAACACAATGTTCATCAAACACATAAATGTAGTTGAGGCATTACTCAAACCGAATGGAACTACAACAACCTCATAATGCCCGTACCTGGTTCTGAATGCGGTCTTGTAGATGTCGTTCTCTTTGATGCATACCTGATGATATCCCAATCTCAAGTCCATCTTAGAGAAAATTGTTGCTCCCTTCAGCCGATCAAATAAATCATCAATCCTCGGCAATGGGTACTTGTTCTTGATGGTCACTTTGTTCAACTTCGTGTAGTCAATGCACAATCTGAGAGTTCCATCCTTATTCTTCATGAACAACACCGGTGCACCCCATGGCGATACACTTGGTCTAATATACCCCTTGTCAATCATTTCTTTCTGCTGCAACTTTAACTCTACCAACTCAAGTGTGCTCATCCTGTAAGGTTATTTTGATGTTGGAGCTGACCCTGGCACCAACTCAATAGAAAATTCTACTTCCCTGTGCGATGTAAACTCTAAAATATTTGCTGGAAACAAATCCCAAAACTACTGCAAAAATTGAAACATTTTCAACACATTTGCATCCTCAAATTCCTTACCTTTGTCACTGGAGATATGAACTACAAATATTACACACCCTTTCCTGCAACTGCGCTTGCCCTGCATAGTTGTCACCATCCTAACTGATGTAGATTTCTTCTTTCCTTGCAAGACTCTTAGTTCCCCATTGTCATCCAAGCACTCAATATATTTGTCATAACAATCCACTTTGGTCCTATGAAGATACAACCAATCCATACCCAATAACATGTTGTATGATCCCAATGGCAATATGTTTAAGTGCGATGTTGTAGGCATACCATTTAACTCAAATGCGCAAGCTCTTACCCAATGGTGAACTCTTTTCTTCGTATCTTTGGCCAACTGCAATAACCAATATTTTGCATGCATTTCCTTACTCAAACCACACTTATCTGCCAAGTCAGGACTAACATAGCTATAATTAGATCCAGGGTCAATAAAAATAGAAATAAATCACACAGCTTACCATCCATCTAAATGATAGAAGCCTGGTGATCTTTCTGCTTGTTGTCCATAACTGTATAAATAAGAGGAATTCTCTACCCAACTTCCACAACAATCTGTGCCTCCTGTGCATTGTATATCTTAGGCCTACCACCATGATTATGTGGAAAATCTCTCGTAATATGCTCTTCACCGCATGTCCAACACTCCAACCGTCCCGTACCATTACATCCATGCTGCTGCTATGACCTATGTTGTTGTTTTGGTCTATGTCCCTATCTAGCTACATTAAACTTCTTTTGTGGTGCCACATTTTCTTTCTCATATGCATTCTGAGGTATTTCTCTCTTAGGCTTCCATTTACCTTTACCTTTGTGCTTCCCTTTCCATCCTTGTTGAGACTCATTTTTGCGCTTTGACTATTCATAGAAATACTTTAGCTTCCTAATGAATTCCTCAAGTGATCAAGACTCATCATACTTAATCTGATCTCTGAATGCTAATGGAAAGCCATTGACAAATTGTTGAACTTTAGCTTTCTCATCCTCAAGATATGGCACATACCTCAATAGATCCAAGAATTGTTTCATGTACTCTTCATCTGTCATTTATCCCACACTTAGATCATATAATTATTTGGTCTTGCTGTCGTAGTACCTCTTTGACAAGTAATTCTTCCTAAAAATCCTTTTAAACTTGTGCCAACTCAAGTCATCTATGTTGATGTCTCTGACCCGCTTCACATCTTCCCACCAAATGTTTGTTTTACCTTTCAAACCGAAGATAGAAATCCTGACCTTCATGTTTTATGTGTACTCATGCAACTCAAAGAATTTTTTCATTCCAAGTATCCAAGCCTCTTCCTCTTATGGTTTCTTCAAGTCCTCGTCAAAATTAGGTGGCTTTGCTTTCTTTAATTTATCAACCAAGTATCCCTTGTCACTCGTCCTGTAAGGATGATATTGATGGCGATCATAATGTCTATCTGAACCAGAACTGGAATGGTACCTGTACTCATCACCCCTCTTATTTGGAGTGTCTAATAACCTGCCATCTCTCACTGTATCAGCTCTATCTGACCTGTGTCTACCAGGAGACCTACTTCTATATGCCCCATTAGTTATGTCCTCCTGTCCATAGCTGATCCTAAGTGGTCCTTATTTGTGGCCCTCTAAAGAAGTATTGCATTCATCTCTACTTGTTTCTCTTGTGCCTGTATGATCGTGTCATTATCTTCCTTACAAATCCTTATTTATTCTTTTACTCAATGTGTCTGCCAAATCAGAAGACTGCCCACCATGCCGCTCATATTACTCATAGGGAGAGTCTTTGTAGTCCACCATATTTCTATCCATATCTGATCTCTTTTCCTACAAATCACAATATGTCAACTAAACCAAATCATAATAAACCAACGTACCTTAGTGTAATTTGGGGAGGATACTTCCTGGAAGTTCAACCACTCAACGTAATACATGTATATACAAAATCATAACAACATATAGACTCGTAGCATATGGTATTTCAACGCGTAAACATCATTCTAGTTGGAGTCTAGTCATCCATTCATGACCCTAAAAAGTACACACCATGATCTAATGCATGGAAACCTCAACCATACCAATGCAAAATTGACCACACACAATCACAAGCATAGATAATACACGAACATAAGCAACATGTAACCAAGCATGAACGACCAATGCATGTTCAACATATAACATCACTCAAGCAAGCATCCACGGAAAACACACAAGCATGGGCAATATGTAACCTAGCATAAACAAGCAATGCATACACAACATGTAACATGTTATCACTCCACCGGATCTCTAAGGCTGAGACAGAGTCCAAACAGAGGTAACCACAAACCAATATTTTAGCTTGGTAGCTAGCCCTATCAAACTGGAGATGGATCTCTCCACAAAATCACAGCCAAGAGGGATGGATGAATTAGGGTTTTAGGCTAGGTATGAGTACAGGGGTTTGTTTGTTTGAATTGGTTTGTTGGATGGGTGAATTAGGTCAAAGAAGCTAGGTCAGGGCAAATAAGATTAATATTTCAGTACATTAAATGGGGAAAGGTAGGTAGGAAGGCTAACACTTTATGGTTTTTGAGTGGGATGGATCGGAAAGATGAGGTGCTAAAAAGGGCAAGACAATGCATGTATTCTTTCTAAACTGAAGAAATGAGACAAACTATGAAGATTTTCCCAAAACAAAGCATAGAAGATGTATTATTCTTATCAAATTGAAAATAAACATATAATAGAAATGAAATGGATCATGGAGAGTACAAAACATTCACACATATGCAACATAAGAAGAAACAATGTTAAATTTCCATACCACAAGTATTCCAAAAAAATAGCTACAAATCTTTCATTAAATTCCTGCCAAATACTGAATACACTAGTCTCTGTTCAATGCAACAACATCCAACCTTCTCTAATGAGTCAAGAGGTGAAATATATAGGCAAGAAACAACTTCTCCCAACCTCAGGGGTTGAATCCCTAAGTTGAGGAGTTGTTCCAACAAAAACTGAACTGCATACCTAGAGTGTAGGGAGATCAAACTGACTCATCCCTCACTTTTTGGAAACTGATTCATTACATCTCATCAAGATTTTTCACCTAATGTATTTACCATTAGGTAAGTGTAAAAAAATTATTATTACATTTACATCCTTGAATTACATTGGTAAAAATTTCATTTTCCAAAGTGAAACTAAAAAAATTGAGAAAATTTACAAAAATCAACAAACTCAGAAAATTGGTAAAAAGCACAGCGTCAGTGTAAAAAATGCACCGACAACATCATATCCATTTTTTAAGGGGTTCCCGGTGTCCAAATTGAGCTCAGTATATCTCAATGGAAATCATGTCCTTTTCAGTTTCCATATCTGTGCTTATTTTCCAAAATGGTGTTGATTTGACCCTCCAAAACTTCATTCTCCCAAGACTGGTCAAAAGCACAACGCCAACCTAAAAAACATGGCAGAAACATGTTTTTTGAGGTGTTTTTTGAATTTTTGACTAACTATTTGGCCCAAAAAAACTTAGAAAAGTTTCTAGGGTGACTGTATTTTTCCTTCTAAATCCAATGATGCCTTTAGTTTTGTCATTGGAGGTCCCTAGAAAAAGCGTAGTGCCACCCTCCAGAAACACAACACCAACTTCAAGGCCACTTTTGGATGACCTCCCGAAATAAAAATTGATATCATGATAGATCGTTGGAAATATATCTCTATCAGATACACACTGGACCTATGAAGAACTAAAAATGATCAAGTATAGCCCCTCAAAAATCAATTCTCCCAAGATTGGGCAAAAAGTGCAGATTGAGGGTGCAAAAAACACAGCGTTCTCTTGCAGGCCACTTTTGGAGGCCTTCCTGAACTAAAAATTGAGCTCATGATAGCTCATTGAAAATATATTCCAGTATAGTTATCATTTTACTTATCAATCAAGTCATTTGGACACTCCCTCAGGGAGAAAACTTGATTTTCCCAAGACTACTCCAGAAGTGCAACAACTCTACTGTAGCAACTATATTTTTAGCATTCCTCCAAAACCATAACACCCGTGTAAAAAATAAATGAGGTTTTTCTTCCCTGGTATATTATTAAAAAAATCCTCTTTCATTTTTGTGAAATTCATCTCCATTTGGTCATAAACATACTTTGAAGCAAAATTTGCCCAATTTGTAGCAAATGATTTGTCCCTTGGAGTGACTTCTTGAAAAATGATGGAGACATGATGTTTATGAGCTGGAATGGCCTCATACGTGCTGATATGACCTCCCTTATGCCTCCTCTACTCATATGTCTTTGATTCCATAGCAAACCCTAGCTCAATGGGAGAGAAAATTAGGGTTTAGTGTAGGCAAAATAGGGGATTTGGTCAATTTATAAGAATGAAGGGAAATAAATAGGATAGGGGGCTTATAAATTATTATGAAAATTTTTGGCAGTAGGGAGGGATGTTAGGGAGTAGGGGAAAGTGTAATTTAAAGGATTGAGTGAGGGGAAGGGGTCCAAAAGGGAAAAACACTGGCCTAGTCTAGAAAAGTGTCAAATTGTAGCAATAGGCTAGGGTTTGTGGAAAAATGATGATTTTGAGGTATTAGAGTGATGGGAAGTGTTTAGGAAGGTATTTTAAGGATATGGGAAGGTGTAAGAGCATAAGGATACAAGTCTTGTTTATTATTTAACCATGGAAGACATGGAACCAAGAAAAATGCCCTCAAAACCCTAGGAGAGGGAAATGAGCTTTCCAAGCACAACTGAGAGACAGATATGGTAAACACAAAACCACTTACTTGGAAATGATAGTTTGGAACCTGAAATTTTTGAAGACCTTTGACTATTAATACTCCTTCAAAATATGAATTTGATGGTGAAATGACCAATTTTCATGATTTTGACCCTATGACCTAATGATGGCACAACATGGAAGAATGAGCTGAATGGTGACCATGATGACTATGGGACTCTTTAAAAAATGAATGACCTGACTATGATGATGTCCATTGACCATGGAAGTGAAAGGAGTAGTAATGATCTCAATATCCTAATCAATGACCAAATTTTTGCATGACCTAGTGGAATGATAAAAAATTTCAAAATGGAACCCTAATATGATGTGAAAAAGAGATATTTTGATCACCATTGTTAGGATGCAAAAATGGACACTAACATAACAATATGTAAGCAAGTGTGCACAGAAAATACATAAGCATAAACAACACACAATTATTCATATACACATGACAACATGTTGACAACAACACCATCCATCCTTCCATGGCGACACCGCTAGCACCATGGCCAACACAACATAGATGAAACAAACACATACACCATAGGTATGAGAAACACATATGAAACCAATAGAAAAGCATGACCAACAGACCGCCCATCCAGTCCAAGGGTTGAACCATGCTTTGATACCACTCTGTAACACCTTCTTCCCACATCTAGCCAAGTAACCGACCAATCGGGGTAAATATGTGAAGAGATGTTACTATAATTACATTCAACCTCCTAGGTGACCTTAAGGAAGTGGAACTTATGGAAAAACAACATACATACCTTGTGCATCATCAATGACACCCCCATAAGCTAACCCAGTCTTCCAGGCCTCTTACCCCTGGGTCACATTAACATTTTTTCCTCTTTGAGCCATAGTTGCAAGCATAACATTGCATGCCAGCGGCTAGGAGGCTATAGTCACAGACATAACACTGCATGCTAGCGACTAGGGCCTCAAATACTCAGTTATGTGCCTACAGCTCCAAGATTTTAGCCCCATATTCCAGGTCACTGCCCAGAAATTCATGACAAGTTCAAACATGATAAATAACACCAGGAAAATGACACGGAAGCAATCACATCAACAAGAACTCATCTGGACCCCTCCTAGCCATGACAAGATTTTTTTCAAACATGTCACAAAAATTGAATCTACAGGTGTAAACAACAGATTTTAACATAGGGGTCTGACACTTATCTGAGAATTTCTAAGATGCATTGCTCCCTTAAATCATTAGCTGCAATACCATCTATTTGACCATAGATACATTGTGCATTCATTTGCAAGTAAAAATATGGATAGATCCATACATCATCATCGATCAAATACATGCTTATAACTAACATAACAACAACAAAAATACCATGGATACAAAAACAATACAATCCACATAGAAACCAATACATTTTCATACCAAATACCAAAGCAATGAGCTCTTCATTACTAAATGTAAAAACCAACCAGAGATGGGACTTCCACGTTCCACTCGACCATAGATTGGCTGAGCCAAATCTCTCTTCAGTCAATCACCCCTGTGCCATATTCCAAGCATGAATGTGGGACTCAAACCGAAAGAACCAACCAGGGCATACCGAGGCTAAAACACCTCACCCTCATCAATAGAAATCAGGTTTTACCGTGATCCATCACGTATCACTAGGCCAACACAATAAATATGTCATAACCAGCTTTGTCGTGATCTACACCCGATCAATAGGCCAACACAACCATGGATATCACTGGATTCTCTCCTCTAGAACCGTGAGGAATTTTCCTCTCTCATAGACTCTCACACTCTACCACAACCCATAATCTGAATCAGGGGTCACTAGGCCCTAAACCGAGACATACTCTCCAGGCTTTACCGTATATCCCAAATCTGGGATTCCTAGGCTTGATGGAGAGAAAACCACATATAGGCTTTATTGTATATCCCTCCATTCACCGGCCAAGGATTATTAGGCCTACCGAGGCAACACACTATCCTGCTTTACTACAACCCACAATCGAGTTCAAGGGTTACTAGGCCATGTTTTATATCAATTCGAAGATCCACCCCACTCAACTCCAAATCCATCCGAAAATCCAGCTAAACCAACACATGAGACTCCACAACACCATGGCTATCTGGAAATGGAAAGGCTAGGATGAAAACATTGTGACATCTAGCGAAAACCCATGCCAAAACAAAAATAACCATATGCAATACCATGCATGCCATATCTATCAAGGAAAATACACATGCAAATCGATACCTGCCAAGAATCTTGCTGCAATTTCTTGATTCTTGCTCCTCCTTCTTTTTTGCTTGCTTCCTCCTTTTTGTTGCTTTCTTTCCTTTCTTGGTCCAACGCAAAAATGCTCCAAGAAACTCTAAGTGTCCAAGAGAGAGAGAGAGAGAGAGAGACAAAGAGAGAGAGAGAATAATGAGAGAGCTCCATAATTGAATTTCAAAAGGTACCAACTGATCCTCATAAGCCTTTTTAATGAAAAGGCCTCTATTTTCTTCATTTTCCACTATTTGCCTTCATTTTCCTCCTCACATGCAACCTGTGACCTTTCATCTCCATTTTCTCATAATTTCCATTATTTTCATAAATAAATGTGCCAAAATGCCATTTTTCCTTTCCAAAGCCTTTTCCTTTGCCAATTTTCTTAGCGATAATAAACCAAATTAATACCCACTAGGATGTTTTTCCAAACATTCAGTTTGGAATAAGTGTCCCATCAGCCGTGGTTATTATTTTTAACTTTATTACATGGAATTTTCACTAGGGTTGTTACACTACCCTTGTCTCTTGTAGATTGATATGTTTTTGTAACTTCTCTCCTCCATAAGTAAACTAGAATTATTTCTTATAACTGTAAATTAATTTATTAGTTTATTTCTATAGAAGCAATGAAATAATCACACTGGAATCTTCACAAAAATACCATGGAAAATAAAAGCATTGGAAACTGAGAAAATACTCACTGACAAATAGAAAAATATGACATCGTTATTTTTGGACAAAAGTCCCTAGAAAAAAAACCCAACTTGGGATCACTGGTGCAACAAATGAGGGTTTTTATTATTAAGCAACAATAAAATAATCTGAGTACAATCTGGATGTCAAAAATTGGCAATCCTACAAAGAAAATATTAGAAAATACAGGTGAGGTTTTTTCCTCACCCCACAAGAAATACATGTTCTAGCTGGTAGCTCCAAGTGATCCATCCAAACTAGCCTATGCAGACCCTGTGTCACCCTAACACATAACTAGAATATGCATTGCCTAGAAAAGCTTCTCCTCAAGTCATATTTTCCTGACTGAAAAACTCCCTCTGGCCTTCTCGAACACTTTCCTGACCTTTGGAACTTAAACCCAACTGCTCTCCAGCAAAATCAAATTTCCTCTGAAATACTTATGTGCAGCCCCTGTGTCAACCTATCTATGGTTATTTATACCTATCTACAAGCTACTCTACGAAACTGGAATCTCTTCCTTCAAACTCACTATCCCTGCCCCTCTTTTTCTCTACTTCCCTTCTATGGATTGAACTCTTCTGGCAACTGCTTTTGCTCTTTGGAAAATCGAACTACCCAAGGAAATCGATCCCAAGTATGTGTTCTCCATCTACCCATCAATCTCCTCTTATAATCTCTAATTGGGACTCCAACTGCTAAGATTAAAACATAATCGATGGCTAAGATTATTTATGGATTGATTTATGTGATTTTCTAGAAGATTCACACCTTTCTCAATTAATATTGATTAATTAACCCATTTTCCTAAGTTTAGACTTAGGGAATATTTAAAAATAGGCTAATAATCTAATTGAGACACTTCTAGGTGGAATTTCTAGAAACAATTTATGGGTTATCGAGAACCCATGTGTTTTATCCTCTCCAAAATTTTTTGAGACTAGAACATCTCTAATGCTACAAAAAATAACACTCCCCCTTAGTGAGGAAGGTGTTCTAGTGTTGCATTACTGCTGCAACACCCTGTCTCTGTATCACCCTTTGTACGTTGCTGATGTCTGGCCACTGTAATTGACTACCATTTCCCACCAACCACTGCGCAACTTTGATGTTGCATATGTGTTGCTGTTGACATTGCTACACTGTTTCCAACTCTACATCTGCACTACAACTCCCTCTCATATGTTGTTGCTACAACTACAACTATTGTAATCGAGAAGCATCCAAAATACTGAATCTTCTGTGTCTCTGTGCTGCATCTGTCTCTTGAGTATATGACTACTACTATCCTCTAAGGAATCTGCGTTGTTGCTAACTCTGCTACTAAGCCTCCTGCTCTGCTATCAATACTGCACTGCGCTCCTCAGCACCTGACTGCTACTAGTATGCAACTGTCACTCGGGTAATCTGAATGCATCAACTGACACTAATACATCCTGCTACTAAATACTATGGGCCCCCGTAGAAAGGTAATGATCCTTTAGGAGGACAGTTCAAAGGACCTTGCCCAAACTTTGCAACTCTGGGACAATAGCTCCATATCTCCCCACCTCACTCTTGGAGGTATAACTGTGCACATGGAAAAATATTCCTCTAGCTTGAGGGAAACTTTTCTATCTCTGGGGACGGTGTCGCCTGGTTCTGATTTTCCTTCTTCCTGGGAGGACACTAAGTACTATAGTGGCCAAGCTTGCCACACTTGAACCACTTGACCTTACATAGTGTTTGGTTAATTTAATTGTCGTAAATTTATTACATAAATTATCGACCAGAGTTGGTAAACTTGTGAAGTGCAAGTGCACAATATATGCTAGAAGCCTATTTTATTCATTTATTTTATTGGTATGATGATTGGATTTGTAGAGATTACTTCTAAGGATGTTTTTATTCTTATGTTCCTAATGAAATTGATAAATTTAAATTACAACTAAGTTCTAAAATCAACATGATTTCTTCTTTGTAAAAACTGAAACAAACTTTCTCTATCTTATGAAGAAATCTTAACTAATTTATTTGTTAGTCTCTAAAATTTTTTATTCTCTAACATTCTTGTGCATGAAGATAAAATCGAATTCTAGAAAAGGGAATTTATACATTTTTTATGTTTTTGAAATGAAATGTTATGGCAATAAAACTTGTAAAGAAATCACTATAGCTCTTGAAAAGAAATCACTCATAAAAGAAAAAGAACACACTCATATGCCAAAAGGAAATCACTCGATCACTACTGTTTCGAAAAGAAATCACTCATGCTCTTGAAATAAATCACTCATGAACTTGTAAAACTACTTTAAAATAAATCACTACTGCTATAGAAGTAAAACTAGGAATCTTCTGCAATTTGACAACTCGAAAGGAAATATTGATGAATCTACATCAAATGATAAAATAAGACTTATGAAATCATCTACATCAAACAGCAAAATGAAATTTTGGAAACAACTACAACAAATGACAAATTGGAATTCTGAAAACAACTACGGCAAATGATAAAATGAAAACATGAAAACTACATTAAAAACATAAAATGCAAAACCTTCACTGTTTGCAAGGGCCCTCCAAAAACAGGTGGTCTCAAAGCTTCACACGAACAGTCAGCTACGCATCAAATCTTCAAGGCACTTATTCATTAAAATGAAATGAAAAACAGAGTTTTAAAACTTCACAATATGCTTTAGAAAATTAACCTCCCCTCTTTGTTTCAATGGAGTGTTTATATAGGGCTTGCAATGTAACTTCATGAAGATTCATATGGCTAAAGATCAGAACTGAATGAACACCCATTTTCCACGAATTTGATGAAGCACAATCCATTCCAACATATTTTTGCTTGATTTGGCGTTTATTGACACATAGGTGCAATGTTTTCTCACACAAATGCAAAATAGGGCTTCAAATAACCTGAAATATCTCCCAAATGGTAACGAATTTGGGAAAAATACTCACAAAGAATTTAATTGGGCTCGTGCTAAACAAAACCCATGTTTTTGTTTTGCGAGGTTTGCTTTATTTTTCTCACAAAATGTTTTTGAAGTTGAATGGTAAAAACTACTACGATTTTCCCTTGATCTTTGCCTGGAGGTCCACATGTGTGAGCTGGGTGGAATTTGACCAACAAAAATCCATATTGAAGCTTCTAGAAACAATGTCCATGTGTTGGATTTCATTCTAGAGTGGTGCTACTACCTCAACCATGGGGAAAACTATGGAAACTATAGAAACTTGAACTGGCAAACTATCATTAGTAAAACCATGCATAATTCACTTTAATTCATTAAAAATAAAAGAAATAATAATAATAAATTATGTAAACATGTATGCGGGAATTTGGTGCGTTTATGAAGAAACATGGTTAAAAATGATGACAATGGGTGAATGGAATGATGCGAAAATGGATGGTTTCATCAACAAAATTATGACATATTGTAGGCTCAACATTACCCCACACCGGAGATTTTGCATGTCCTCATGCAAACAAAGCATTGCAAAGTTTCATAATTCAACCAATTCCTTGTGTTCCTTTATTCTGTCCTTTCAACTAAATCCTTGACCCAAAGCTCCAAGAGAGCAATATTGACCCTTTATCTCAATAAGATGCACTTTTCTCCAACCCTTCATTATTTATTATATGCAACTTGTGTGAAAAAAAATGATGCCCACATAGTAGCATTTCCAAGTACTTTTCGCTATTTTAATTGTGCTCGAATTGTTCAAGCCTTGGTAGAATACCATATTGTGAAGAACACCTCAAGACTTTTACTCCATATATAGAATGTGCTTTCCATCCTTGTGAAGTTCATCCCATTAGCATGGCTCGAAATGATCATAGATTGCAACCCATAATGTTTGTCTTCTTATCATCCATGCATGGCAACCAATCATATTTAAAAAATGTTATCAAATCGTTTCTTCAAGAACTCACAAACTAATGAATGAAGAAGACTTCCCAATGTGAAGCTTTTGACAAGACAAGTTGCACATAACACAAAATAAGAGTTGTTGTTGAGGGTTATACAAATCATCAAAGCCTAAAATATGCTTCCAAACGATTTCAAGAGTGTGTGAACAAAGCTTTGTTGTAATCTTCTTCTTGTGGCTTTGTACTCATCATTTCTTGGCTTCCATTAAAAATATGAATATGAGCAATATGACACATAACTTAAGTGCTCAATGTACCTTTTGATCATGTGCTACAAACATGTACTATGAAGGCAAGTTTGTAAAATAATTCTTTTTCTCAAGAACGTCATGTTGATGGACCATTAAGGAAAGCATGGACTAATAAGAGAGTGGTGAAATCATAGAATAACATCATTATGACCATGGAAAACAATGAGATGATTGCATGGGTGCCAGGATTTTTTTGATAAAGAATCAATCATAAGCTGCGGGATTGGTTGCTAAAAGGTATGACAAAACATAATGGGAGAAAAATTGGAACTACATGTTTACAATAGCTTTTCATCAAAATTTCTAGAATTTTTAACAAATTAGAAAGTTTAAGGCTAGTTTTACCTCAAGTTTACCTTTTGGAATTGGAGAAGAGAACATGCTCTGATGGCTGATTTGGTGTTGATTTGGCTCAAGTACTTTGCTCCATGATGCGTTGACCTCCACTTTGACCTTGCTCCACAAAATGTATCTTTTTCATGTAGCAGATTTGTTTTTCCAATTTCTCTCAAATGGTGAATCAGATTCTCCTAAAAATTTCTAAGGTTGTTACTATTAATATTATGCATCTTCCCACAAAAAATCTCAGCTAATGGGTGCACGGATATCGAGAAAAATAAGAAATGGATGTAGGTGAAAGTGGCCAATTTCTTGAAAAATGCACACTGGGATTTTCTGAAATTTTTTGAGTTCAGTTACCCTACCTCAATGCATTTACCATAAAAATTTTAGGCCCAACGGATACACGGTTTGCAAGTTATGATCAAATAAATTTCTGTCCTATTTCACCTTTCATGCTGCCCAACGTTGCAAAAAAAAAAAAAAAAAATGCCACGAACTCATTTTAAGGCCAAATTGAGTCATTCAAAAGGGAAACCGTGTATTTTTACCTTCTTTACTGCCACATGCCTTCAAAATCCCATTTTTATGAACAAAAGGTGTTGCTATGCAAAAATACTGAAATCTGCCCTAATCTGTCAAAAATGGTGAAAAATTAAAATATGCCTTAAAAACCCACTTGAAATGCCCTTCAAAAGTGCTATTTTTTGAATTTTGTCTACGTTTTACTCAATTTATCATATTATGAGAAAACCCATAAGCTCGTAATTTTTTTATTTCTGCTCCAATCTCTTGCAATATTTCTGTCAAAACTGCCTCTGGAAAAAAACTGTAGCTTTCCGCAGTTGCAAAAAATATCAATTTTTGCAAAAAATTGTTTTCTCCGAGTTTGAATTACTAATTTGAATTCTGTACTACCTGCTGAAGTAGAAACCATGAAACATAATGCATATTGATTGAAATAGGCCCAAATTTATTGTTTTTCTTGAAAATTAAAATGAATGAAAAAGTGTTGTAATGGTGCCATCATGCTGTTGTTGAATGAAAAAAAGGATGAACATGCTGCTACAAGAAACCAATAAAATGTACTGCTGCAAGTTGTTGTTGATTCCATAAAACCATTAGTGTTCATAAAAGCCAAAATTCATGATACAATTATTACCATGCGAATGAATGTGTCGAAGTCAAGCATGGGAAGAAATCATTGGATTACCGATCAATGATGAAAATAGTTAACCAATGTGAGACAACTCACCAATAATGTAAATGAGTGTAAATTTACCTGAGTGCATCTTGAAAGGGACAAATGAATGTGTTGAAGTCGGGTCACTTGCAAGATATGACAATCAAGAAACATTGTTGTTAACGAGGAGGCTTGCCATTGATGTATGCAAGTTCCAAGGCACTCCAAATAATCTTTGATCTTGATCCCAGATAAGGTGTTGAGGTCGATGGGACAAGATCTGTTGGAATGTGGACCTTAAGGAGTTCCATATCATCCAACTCGAGCATAGAACCAAAGATTATTTGAAGAATCATATTGAAAGATTGAAACCATCATGAAATTGCAGAACTTATTGTGAACTTTCCTCGCCAGTTGCCTGGTTTTCAAGCAAAGCTCATGTCCAATTGCGCCAGCAAGCTGGTTTTCAAAAAAGGAATTATTTTTCTCTTTTTTTATGTCCTACTGTACTTGAAAAAGAAATATTATTCAAGTATATGAATATGTCCAATGGAACCATGTGTGTAACATGATGATAGATAAACTCATATGCAGGTTTGAAATATACTCTTTGTTATGTACCAGTATATGAGAGACCAATTTCCTTGATTGATATGATGTCAAAAGATACTGAAGAATTGAGCATTGGGATCCGATGACTCCCCTGAACCAAGATTCAATGTAATCTCGTATTCCTTGGCTTCCTGCTATCATGTCATGCAAGTATTCAGAGACATGATCTTCATTTATAGAATCTTGTGATAGGCAGTCATGAAACATTTCAATGTCTGGTTCCAACAACTTGTATTTATCGAAAGGCATCCATGATTCTTGGACCTTATCTGAGTCTTCTTATTCTGGTTGTTGTTCTTCAATGATAACTGTTGAATCATTTGGAAATTCCTCAAAATTTTAAGTTGATTGAGGTGTTTTATTGTTGGGGATATGAAATGGTTGTGCAGGTAGTGGAGTGGGAATGGATATTTGGGGTGCTTGTGTGGATGGTAATGAGAAATGTTGAATAGAGGTCAAATGAGGGTGATATTGATGTTGTGGTGGAGGTGAATGGTATGGATAACATTGATGATGGTATTGAGGATAGAGAGGGAAAGATTGAGGATATGGTGTATTTCCTTTGTAGGGCATTTGCCAACTTTGTTGCCAAGATTGGTTTTGAGTTTGGGATTGAGATGGCCAAGGTTTCCAAGGTTGGTTTTGAGGTTGGGATTGAGATGTCCAAGGTTTCCAAGGCAAGGGTGTTTTCTAATTACTTTGAGATTGTTGTGCATAACCCTGAAATTGAGAATTGAGATCTTTCATCATACAAGGTTGATGAGGCTACCCTGGTCTTCTTGGAGCTACATAACAAGATTGTTCCAATGTTTGATTTTCTTCCTGGTAAACTACCTTTAACCTTGGTAATGATGGACGATATTTAGTAGTATGTGAACCTGCACAAATGTCACAAATTTTAATGTCATCAAATGGACATTCATGAAAATCATGTTTCTTTCTACATTTAGGGAAAAATATAAATGAAGTAGCATTCTCAACTTTTTGTTTATTTTGGATTCTTAGCATGTCAATTTGTTCATTTAAATTACCAAGAATGTTTAGCAAATTGTTAAGTTCAGTTTGACTTACCAATCGATGCCGACTTACTTACTCTTGCCATAAATGGATCTTGAGGGGATCTTACATATTTTTCTTTTCCTCTTGATATGTTCTTGCATAGTTCACAAATCTCTTGAAATGAAAATTGATAGACATCTCCTTTTCCCACCAGATTAAGAATATCAATCCATTCATCCTTTATAGAATTTAGTAGGAGAGTTTTTAATGCGTCTGATCATAAATTATGAAATTTAGATCTTTTGATATTATAAGTAAACCTCTCCACTAAATCCGCTAGGCTTTCATCCTATTTTTGGTTCATCTTAAAGAATTCATTTCTAAGGTCATGGTGTATGCAATAACATTTATATTTTTCCAAAAATAATCTTTTCATATCATCCCATGTCCTTATATAATTTTTTCCTAAAGTCATGAACCATCTAAGAGCTCATCCTTCAGTGTTGCCGAAAACAAATTCAATTTTTGAATGTGCAATGAGTATCCATAAGATCTACAAATTATTTTAAATTCAAAAAGAAAGGTTTCCGGGTTTTCTGATCTCATACCTTTGAATTTAGGAAGTACAGATGGAGGGATGTTCTTCATTTGAAAGTTGATATCAGTTTCTTGAATGGGAAATCCAAAATGATCTTCCTCATTGTCATCATCTCCATCCATTTCTTCAACCTCCTTTGTCACCTCTTATTCTACCTACAAAAATAATAATTCATGATGTGTATGTGTGGCTCTTACTGCACCACGTGATATAGTGGGGGTGGTAGGTGATTGAAGTTTTTTTTAAGTATTTTTTTTTAAAGAAAGAAAAAGGCTCCTATTTACACTTTGCCGGCAACGATGCCAAAATGTTTGGTCAATTTAATTGTCTTAAATTGATTACATAAATTATCGACCGAAGTTGGTAAACTTGTGAAGTGCAAGTGCACAATATATGCTAGAAGCCTATTTTATTCATTTATTTTATTGGTGTGATTATTGGATTTGTAGAGATTACTTCTAAGGATGTTTTTATTCTTATGTTCTTAATGAAATTGATAAATTTAAATTACAACTAAGTTCTAAAAATCAACATTCTTTCTACTCTGTAAAAACCGAAACAAACTTTCTCTATCTTATGAAGAAATCTTAACTAATTTATTTCTTAGTCTCTAAAAATTATTATTCTCTAACATTCTAGTGCATGAAGATAAAATCGAATTTTAGAAAAGGGAATTTACACATTTTTATGTTTTTGAAATGAAATGTTATGGCAATGAAACTAAATCATTATAGCTCTTGAAAAGAAATCACTCATGAACGGAAAAGAACACACTCATATAATGAAAGGAAATCACTCAATCACTACTGTTTCAAAATAAATCACTCATGCTCTTGAAATAAACCACTCATGAACTTATAAAACTACTCTAAAATAAATCACTGCTGCTCTAGAAGTAAAACTATGAATGTTCTACAATTTGACAATTCAAAAGGAAATATTGATGAATCTACATCAAAAGATAAAAGAAGACTTATGAAAGAATCTACATCAAATAGCAAAATGGAATTTTGGAAACAACTATAGCAAATGAAAAATTGGAATTTTGAAAACAACTACGGCAAATGATAAAATGAAAACATGAAATATACATTAAAACCATAAAATGAAAACCTTCATTGTTTGCAGGGGCCCTCCACTAATAGGTGGTCTCAAAGCTTCACACGAATAGTCAGCTACGAATCAAATATTCAAGGCACTTCTTCATTAAAATGGAATGAAAAACAGAGTTTTAAAACTTCACAATATGCTTCAGAAAATTAACCTCCCCTATTTGTTTCAATGGAGTGTTTATATAGGGGTTGCAATGTAACTTCATGGAGATTCATATGGCTAAATATCAAAACTAAATGGACACCTATTTTCCATGAATTTTATGAAGCACAGTCCATTCCAACCTCTATTTGCTTGTTTGAGCGTTTATTGACACATAGACGCAACATTTGCTCACGCAACTACAAAATAGGGCTTCAAAGAACTTGAAATATCTCCTAAATGGTAACGAATTTTGGAAAAATACTTAGCAAGAACTTAATTGGGCCCGTGCTGAACAAAACCCATGTTTTTTTTTTGCGAGATTCACTTTATTTTTCTCAGAAAACGTGTTTGAAGTTGAATGGTCAAAATTTTTGCGATTTACCCTTGATCTTTGCCTGGAGGTCTACATGTGTGAGCTGGGTGGAATTTGACCAACAAAAATCCATATTGAAGCTTCTAGAAACAATATCCATGTGTTGGATTTCATTCTAGAGTGGTGCTACTACCTCAACCATGGAGACATTTGCGGAAACTATAGAAACTTGAACTGTCAAACTATCATTAGTAAAACCATGCATAATTCACTTTAATTCATTAAAAATAAAAGAAATAATAATAATAAACCATGTAAACATGTATGCGGGAATTTGGTATGTTTATGAAGAAATATGGTTAAAAATGATGACAATGGGTAAATGGAATGATGTCAAAATGGATGTTTTCATCAACAAAATTATGACATATTTTAGGCTCAACACATAGATTCTTCTTCTTATTCTTCGACCCCTATCCTTGATTGGGGCCCTTTGATGCAAGGGCCACATTCTTCTCTTTATTCTCACCCTTCATGCCCTTGCTTCTACTTCCGCTGATGGTGTTATTCAATAGAGATCGCCTCAACTCATCGTGCCGTAGGTATGACCACATCTTGTCCCATATAGGAAAATGGCCTTGGCCCACGATACTTTGGACAAAGACTTTACACTCCTATGAGAAAATGTACAGTGAAAACCGTACAACCTCTATCAATTGAGGTGCCTCCCCAATGACTGCAAGATGATCACATAACTCCTTAGTCCTTATAAAGAAGGGATCTATGCCTTCATCCTTTTGCATCCTGATGTTTCACAGCTTCTCCTACAGGAACATCTTCCACTACCCGGAATAATTTTGATATAGTTGGTCAAGAGCATCCCACATATCTTCTTTCTAGATATATGTGAGACTATATGGTCCCAGACTCCATCTAAGATCATATGCTTCGCCTTCACCATCTCTTTCCTATATTCCTTTAGTTGATTTGTTGATGGGCCTCTAAATTAGACATAAAATAAGGCCCATCTAACCTTCCTTATGCACATAAAAGATACATTAAATCTCTCCTTCTACACTTAATAATGTTTTATTATGCTTTAATATGTTCTTATGAAGGTTTAAAGGTAATTGCATATTTGTGCCTAATATTGGGTATTTTTGTAGAATATTGTGAGAATATTGGGTAGATTATGCAGATTTGGAGGAGGAGATAATTTAGGGACTTGATCCCTACCAGTGGAAGATCAAGATTGAAGAATAAATGAGCACAATATAAGGAAATTATAGAGAAATCTTGGAGAGATTTAAGGGGGTTGTCCACCCTCCTTAACTAACAAAGGAAACCAAACAAACTGAAGACAAAGTGCACTCAATCTATGGTTTACTTGGAGTCAAAGTGGACTCAATCACTATTTTCTAGGGAGATGTTGGTAGTTTCCCCTGAGGATAAATAATGTTGATCAAGAGCTAATTAGGGTCGATTCCGGTCCATTCAAAACTTTTGTTGCAAGCTATTAGGCTTTTGTTGTTTAAGACATTCAAGATGTAATAAGATTGTATTTTGTAATGCAATGAGTATTCAGATGAAATTTTATTGATCTAGTTCTAGAGAGCTGGGCTAGTGGGTTAGGGCCCAACCCATGCGCCTCAGCTTCTCTGCTGTTTTCATTCTTTTATTTTTGTCATTTAGCTAGTTCTTTTTGTCATTCAATTAGTTCTGCTTCTGATAGTTTCATTGTTGTTTAGTTTTTATTTTTAGCATGCCGCTGTAGGGTTTTTTTTATTTTCATATGAGTAATAGAATAGAGGAGAAAAATCTAAAAGTTGTGGATCAAGACCTCCCTTCTCATCTCTATCAATAGAGCTTGAGGAGGGTAAACCTTCCCACATGCCCAAAAATTTATTTATGTTCACTACTTCTAAGATTAGAGTAGAGTTGCAATACCATTTTCAATCTTTCTATTCATTGTTTTTGTCACGCATTCCCTCTATTTTTCATGCATGAATCCGTAGGTTTGTTTGCATGAATAAGCATCAAAAGCCCCAGAGAAAGTATTAATCCATTTTGCTTCATTTTCCAGTCCCTCTCCATCTCCGTGTTATGCTTTTGAACCTTGCTTTTACGCCCCCATTTCCCTCCTTTTTCTCTTCTTATCAGTTGCCACACCCTTTTTTATTAACAAAAACCATTAAAATTTTGACCTCCGCCTTTCCTCTTCGAAATTACCGCTATCACATTTCACATCTAGTAGGATCCTCCATCTCCTTCCTTTTCCATTCGTCAGCATCTCTGCGATATATCCCTTCCGCCTTGCCTTTGCCGATTATCACAAGAAATTCGAAAACCTTTGGAAACCAATATTTACCCTTTTTTGCTTTAAAGACTTGACGCAAATTGCAAATTGCATTTTCTATTGGTTTCCATTAATACGTTTCGCCTCCAAACCCCGATTGCGAAATTAACGTACTTCGCTACCATGTCACCCATCACATTTCGCATTTCGCAATTTCTATCCCATTGTATTTCGCATTTCGCAATTCCTATCCCATCACATTTCGCATTTGGCAATTTCTATCCCATCGCATTTCACAATTTCTATCCCATTAGATATTGCATTTCGCTCCCGCTCCCAAACAACACTTCCACTACTCCTCCAGCTTTGCAATGTTGTGAATTGCGATATCGTATATCACACTTCCGTCTTCCCATTGCAATTCAGCCATCCCACTTTTCAAAGCCTCCCTCTCCAAAGCATTTTTGCGATATAATAACGTTTAATGAAGTCTAAACCCCTCTTTCCACCTTTAAGCCTTGTCCCATGTGGTTAAGCCCTCCATTAACACCTTTACCCCCTTTCCCTCTGGACCACAATAAACACTTTTTCAATTAGAATCAAGTAATGGATAACTGCATGGATAGAAGCATGGTAGATAGAGCATAAGATAAGTAGGGTGTGTTTAGCCGATTGGCCAAGTCAAGTGTGATTTAAATTAGTTTCTTTTCTGCCATTTCTTTTCAACAAGTTAAATTAGTTTCCTTTCCATCATTTCCTTTCTGCAATTTAAATTAGTTTCTTTTCTGCCATTTATTTTCAGAAAGTTAAATTGGTTTCCTTTCCTGTCATTTCTTTACAGAAATTTAATTTAGTTTCATTTCTGTCATTTCCTTTCTCCAATTTATTTTAGTTTCATTTAAGTGTGACAAACTTCACCGAGAAACCATAGAAGTAGCACCCTTTCGTAGAGCGGAAGAGGATGACATGAGTAGAATGCATCTGCTATGTATATAACATTGTCACCTCCAAGTTTGTACGAACCCCAGGTTGATAAGTAAAGTAGGGCAACCCCTGGGTGTTGCAAGACTCTTGGTGCAATACCAGGGCTCACCAATTTTTGGCACCATTGTCGGGGAGGTGTCTAGTAGATGCTTTGATTCTGTTTTAGTATTATTTTCTGCTTGCTTTTTTCATGTTGTTTCCGAAATATTGAAAAATACAAAAAAATATGATTTTCATGCCTCATAGGAGTAGGGATACTCAGAAATTTTTTAAAAATACTTCTCCAATACCAACCCCCCCACTTGACCACGTGGTGCACTAAGAACCACATCACCATAAACTTTTGAAGGTAGAAGAGATGGATGGATATGATGACAATGAAGAAGATATTATTGGGCTTCACATTCAAGATATGAACATCAGTGTACATATGAAGAACATATTTCCTTCCTAACTTCCATGGTATGAGGATAGAGGATCCAAAAACATTTCTCTTTGAATTTGAGATACTTTGTAGATCTTATGGGTACTTATCACACACTCAAAAACTGAGATTGTTTCCTGCAACATTGAAGGATAAAGCTTTTAAATGGCTCATGAGTCTAGGTACTAATTCAATAAGATCATGGAATGATATGCAAAAGATATTTCTAGGAAAATATAAAAACCATGATCTTAAAGAAGAAATTTTTAGAATGAATCAAAAAGAGGACGAGAGCCTTGAGGATCTCATAGATAGGTTCATGCTTAATGTTAAGAGGGAAAAATTGTATCATTTAGGATTTGAAACACTAAAAACCCTCTTACTTAGAACAATTAGCGATGAGTGGATTGATCTCCTTAATCTCATGAGTGGAGGAGATGTATACAAATTGTCATTTGAAGAAATTTGTGAAACATGCAAGCGCATATCAAGAGGAAGGGAAAGAGTAAGTAAATCCGCCTCAACATTGGTAAGGCAAGGTGAACTTGGAAATTTGCTTGACAACTTTAAAACAGAAATTCTTAGCAATCTAAGTGAACAAGTAGAAATGTTAAGAATGCAAAATGAGCAAAAATAAGATGTTGATATTTTTTTTTATCCATGCAGAATCATATGCTACTAAATGTTTTCCATCATTCCCCAAGTTTAAAGAAGTTTACCAGGAAGACAATGGAGCAAGGAAATCACCAAAGAAGCTATGTTATGTAGCTCCAAGGAGACACTGGCAACCTAGTCAAATTGATATGATGCAAGGACCCACTTCACAATTTCAAGCTTATTCACATCCATCTCAAACTAATTGGGACACACTCCCTCCTTGGAAACCTTGGCCATCTCAACCCCAAAACCAATCTTGGCAACATGGTTGGCAAGGACCTTATTGGGAAAATCCACAATATCCTCAATATTTCCCTCCATATCCTCCATACCCAACTCCATGCTATCCCTACCATCCACCTCCACCACAACCACAACCTTAACCAAATTCATCTCATATATCCGCCCCCACTCAACTACCTATACCACCGTTTCCAAACCCATACAATGAAGTATCTCAGCTCACTTACAATGTTGAGGTACAACACTTCCAAACATCTCCACTTGATCTAGATGGTATTCATCTTAGTTCAAGAAAGGGAATGAAAAGAAAATATTTTCTTAATGTCATTGAAGGAAAACATCAAGAAGAAGAAGATCCAAATGAGGAGATAAAAAGATCAAGGGCTGCACCTGAAGAAGATACGACATCAAAATCATATGTTGAGAAAGTTTCCTCATGTTTACGAGCATTTCCTCCATGTGTTCAAGAGAAAAATCAACAAAAAGAGGAAGATTTTAATTTCATAAGAAGAGGACATACAAGGTGATCCAACCTAGCAAGTGGACCAGGGGCATCACAACAATATTGACTATAATGTTCCCAAATTGGAACATCTACACTATTGGGGATAATCTGAGTTATTACCAATGTGAAGCTACAACAATATGTAAAACACTCCAATGGAGCAGCAGTGAATACATTAACACATAAAATACCGGAGAATCCAAATAGCCATCATATTATATCATAGCAGCATAAGATATACAAATCCTTGAGGAAATGATCACTCAAGCAAGGCACTACATGTCTCAAGAGAAATGTACATGAGAATATGAGGAGCACTGCTACATGAAATAAGCCCTAGGCTATAACTACGCAGTTTTATATGGAACAACTACTGAAACACATTTCAATACATATATATGCAAATATATGGCTCATACAATCAATGGGAGAGAAGAGCTAAGCTCCCAATCACTACCTCAAGTCAATCCTAGAAAGATTGGCTAAAATAAGCAAAACTGCAAAATGTCGGAGTTGCTGGGTAGCAGCAGCAACTCAAGAACTTGAAATAAGTGGAGAAGGCTGGAGATGCTCCAATCAAAGACAATATCTTCTCCAATGGATCTCTAGAGTGAAAGGCTTCTCCTTTCACCTAAGATCTCACCCTCCAAACTATCTGCCAATCCCTCACAACGAATGCTCTCCAAGAATAACACTATCTAAGAGAGGGCCTGCGCTGCTAATGATGGTAAGTGGTTGGCCTGGTGCCAAATATGGTGGAATTTGCTCATAAACCTCCCTTACTGATCTCCTAAGGGAATTGAGTCTCCCTCCTCTGGAAAACTAGCCAAGGATGGTGTTGTAGAAAACCTCCCCAGAAACACCCAGCAACACTGCACAATCTCCAGCTGAAACTGCGCTGATGGAAAAGGATGATGCTTGACCTCAATGCCTGAATATGGGGAATGAAGATCAATCCTCCAAGAGCTACTCAAGAAGGAGGGGAAATCCTAAACAGGAATTTCCCAGCAATTCTTGCTAAACAGTCAGAGATTGCAGAAAGTCTAAAAGACCAAAGATGAATAATACTTGACATGAATCACAATGGTTGCCTTGCCCTCCTTTTAAACAAAGTGAGCTCCCTCTCCATGGGTCCCACTCATGATATATTCCTCCTCAAGGAACCTTCCCTCCTCTTTCACTACGCTGACCCACAAGATGCCTTCCAACTCCTACCACTGCGCTGTTTGACTTGGTCAAACTTGACTCGGTCCTCTTGCAAAAAGTCTCTTTTCACACATGGGGTGTGAAATCCAGCTCTATAAGTGATCCTCTTTCATACTAAGAGGATTTTTATTCCCTACTCATGAAATGAATGGGTCTCCTACCCATCTTATTCATCTCCTATGAGAAAATGGCAAAAGTTAATGCTCCATAAAAATTCGGAACATTACAGTCCTCCCCTCTCAAAGATTGCTTGTCCTCAAGAAAGTGCATGGATAGACTGATTTATTTCCCCTTAATCTCCCTATAGCATCCATGCATGGTGAAATCCTCTAAGAAAAGGATGCTATATCATCAATCAAATTTCCAAGTTGTCCCTCCAACATATGCAATCTAGCGTTTGGTGAGCATCCCCAAACAACTATCATGTAGAAACAAATATCCATGGAAGAAACAATGGGCTGTCTAAGGGCCTTTTTGAGGCATGTGATATGATATAAAATGGGACTTATCATCCCCATATGAATCTCCCATCCCCAAGCAATCATCCATACAACATAAGCTGCCTCCCAACATGGCAACTCATAGAGATCTCCCTCCACCTCGAGCTCCGGAAATGAAGGTGGGCTGAAAATCTGAATATGGAAAGCTTCATAGCTTGCCCCATGCTATCCTCCTATCCAATTATGATTATTGTGGAGTGTGTGCTGATCATGGTCTGCAAAATTATTTCCCTCGAGTGGCAGAATGAAGAGCAATCCTCCAAGGACCTCTCCTCCATCAATGAAGAACAAGCTGGCCCAAGACACTTCATCCATGATGAATAGGACATGATCATCATAGAATGTCCCAATGACATGTTTGCTTTAGATCATACCATGTGCAGCAAGGTACAAAAAATGTCTCATAGGGTTACAACACAACCTCACCCACTGCAGCTGCAGAAAATAACATGGCAAGCATTGTACAAAAAATATCACCTCTACTACTGAATAGTAAATAGATGAGTGAACCAACAATACAAGATCAAATACATGCCCATATACATACAATGGATGGATATCATCATCAAACTCATGGCCCACCTTAAAAGAAGGCAAATAGGTGGTTGTGGTGGCCATGTCTCGCCTCATGTTCCCATTAGAACATGCAATACATAAACTATGGGAATCACTTCCCCTCAATGATACATTCAACCCTTGTGTCCTACTCAAGATCATGCCTCCTATCAACATACCAGAAACATCAATAAGGGAGATCATGATCAACAACAAAATATGGGGACCACTGGTGGTTTCATGTGGTGCTTGGAGGTACCAACAGTCTCCCAAGTGGATGCAACGCAGTTTTAAAAACTGATGTCTCAGAAATGTACAAGGCAAAATGTTTTGAAATATAATGCTATTCATATGAATTAGTTGAGCATGTGTGGAGTGGAAAAACATTTTCCCAAGGCCATGGGTAAGATGGATGTCCCCATCATATGGTTTGGCCCAACTTTGCTCATGGAGCAACTTGAAAAATCCACCCCTTTGAGGAGCCATGCACTGCAACATAATGATAAGAGTATGCAAATCAGCACATGAAAATACAAAGCTCTTACCATAGGTTGGAAGTAAGATGATAGATGGATCCATGTGTGTGACCCTGCTCCCAAGTGACAGCGTTGTGAGCTCATGCAAAAAGGCTCTCGCCCATGCCAATCTTTGTCCCTTGACATGCTCCTTGTCAGAGACTCCTTCGGTGATGCTGCTGCAGATATGAAACATCTTCCAAGATGGAAATGCTTCCTGATCAGTCCAATTCAAGGAGTAGCCCCTTTGCACTATGAGAGTGCCCTCCTCTACTCCGGCAACACCACATATCATATGAGAGAAAATCTGCTTGTGCTCTCTCCAAGATAGCTCAAGCAACCCAAGTGCTTGTTGCCTCCTCATGCTCACATCATGTAACTCATGTGATGAAAGTATCATGACTGATATATATACCATATCAGCACCATGTATCCCTACTCCCTGCTGCTCGATGATGTAAACATCCTGCCACCTCTTCTCCATTCCCATCCTCTTGAAAAGAGGATACACCACGTGATGGCCAAACTCCTTCAAGAGGAGCCAACGCAGCCAAGCCTTCTGCTGCCCGGTATCATATATTTACAAGTGGCTAATCATCCCCCTTGCTTCTCATCCACACCCACTCAACTCCTTGTGGATGTCTTCTCCTCTTCTCTCTATTGGTTTCCCTCTCATGAGGATCACCATTCTCCCAAGCCATATCTTCCCCTTTGCATTTCATGGAAGGTTGAAATGCAGCTCCTTGGAGACCTTCTAGAGAATATATCTCACCCATGACTATGTTGGATCCAGGAGGACCCAAATGTGATGGAGGTAATATCTCCTCTTCACCCATATTCAACAGCGCTGCTAATTCCTCCAATGGTGTAGCAGCTATTTCAATCTCCGGTTCAAGATTTGTTTCATTGTTTTTCATGGGAGTGTCATGGTGTGTTCCATCCTCCAATTGTTCACATCCCAACCTCAATGGCTGAATGTAACTCATTAGAGAAGCATGAGGATGGTGGTTTACTCTCTCCTTGCACAATGCAGTGCAACTAAGATGCTCTAAAATAGCAAAGTGTGTTGATTCTTGGACCTTTAAAGATGAATTCCCACATTCTTTTAAATGTTCTTCTGAAATAAAAAGTGGGACTTTAATCATACCTCAATGGATCTTGGGATGTTCTTGTGTGGCTACAATGGATTTTCCTTCCAATGCAATGGCTACCTTCTTTGTAGATATAGAATGCTGCTCCTCCAAAATTGCAACAACGTTGGTGCAATCCTCCTCCCTTGGTGGTGTGAGCCTTTCCTCCTTTGTCTTCTCTCCATCAAAGGTTTTGATTAACTCTTGAGCAAATTTTGCAAAATAACTCACCCTTGAATGGACCAAGGGTTTGATCCACCAAATAGAGGCCTCATCGTCCATGTGCAACGCTGCAATATCCACTGCTTCTTTCTCTACCACTGGATGTAGCAGAAAAAATGCCTCTAGCTTCCTCACCCAAGCTCTTGCTGAAGTATCCCCATCAAATGTAGACAATAGGAACCTATTTCCCCTGATTTCCTTTCTACTGCAGGGCCTTCTCTCCTCCTTCTTCTAAATAAATTGTGGGAACGTTGTAGTTTCCCTGAATGCTCTAGAGTGAGATTTATATTCACCCAGGTACTTACTTAAGATCTGATGATCCAAGTATCCTCCATGCCTATCTTCCTTACCTTCATGAGAATAGGAAGTGCATGGATCTTCCTCTCCTCCTCCTTGGAGAGGCTCTTTTTTTTGCTAAAAATATATGAGAGCAAGCTCATCTTCTTCATTATCTCCTTCTGATATCAAACTCACAAGCTGTGCCAAGTTCGATGCTCTGATACCATTGTAATGTTCCCAAAATTGGAACAACTACACTATTGGGAATAATCTGAGTTATTACCAATATGGAGCTAGAAAAATATGTAAAACACTTCAATGGAGCAGCAGTGAATACATTAACACATAAAATACTAGAGAATCCAAATAGCCATCATATTATATCATAGCAGCATAAGATATACAAATCCTTGAGGAAATGATCACTCAAGCAAGGCACTACAAGTCTCAAGAGAAATGTACATGATAATATGAGGAGCACTGCTACTACGCAGTTTTATATGGAACAACTTCTGAAACACATGTCAATACATAGATATGCAAATATATGGCTCATACAATCAGTGGAAGAGAAGATCTAAGCTCCCAATCACTACCTCAAGTCAATCCTAGAAGGATTGGCTAAAATAAGCAAAACTGCAAAATGTCGGAGTTGCTGGGTAGCAGCTGCAACTCAAGAATTGGAAATAAGTGGAGAAGGCTAGAGATGCTCCAATCAAAGACAAGATCTTCTCCAATGGATCTCTAGAGTGAAAGGCTGCTCCTTTCACCTAAGATCTCACCCTCCAAACTATTTGCCAATCCCTCACAGCAAATGCTCTCCAAGAATAACGTTGTCCAAGAGAGGGACTGCACTGCTAATGATGGCAAGTGGTTGGCCTGGTTCCAAAGATGATGTAATATGCTCATAAACCTCCCTTATTGATCTCCCAAGGGAATGGAGGCTCCCTCCTCTGGAAAACTAGCCAAGGATGGTGTTGTAGAAAACCTCCCCAACAACACCCAGCAACACTGCACAATCTCCAGCTAAAACTGTGCTGATGGAAAAGGATGATGCTTAAACTCAATGCCTGAATATGGGGAATGAAGAGAAATCCTCCAAGAGCTACTCAAGAAGGAGGGGAAATCCTAAACAGGAATTTCCCGGCAATTCTTGCTAAACAGCAAGAGATTGCAGCAAGTCTAAAAGACCAAAGATGAATAATACTTGACATGAATCACAATGGCTACCTTGCCCTCCTTTTAAACAAAGTGAGCTCCCTATCCATGTGTCCCACTCATGATAGCTTCCTCCTCAAGGAACCTTCCCTCCTCTTTCACTGCGCTGGCCCACAAGATGCCTTCCACCTCCTACCACTGCGCTGTTTGACTTGGTCAAACTTGACCCAGTCCTCTTGCAAAATGTCTCTTTTCACGCATGGGGTGTGAAATCCAGCTCTATCAGTGATCCTCTTTCATACTAAGAGGATTTTTATTCCCTACTCATGAAATGAATGGGTCTCCTACCCATCTTATTCATCTCCTATGAGAAAATGGCAAAAGTTAATGTTCCATAAAAATTTGGAACATTACATTGACATATGGTTCCAAATAGTCATTAAGTTGCAGCAACACGCTCTTCTCCAACAAAAATTGATACAATATCAGCCAAAGCAATTCATCTCTCATATTTAGGTACATTTCAAATCATGTATTTCAAGTGTGCACATGATTTTATCTGTCATCGTGATGTGTACATGGCTCCATTGGAAGTATTCCTATACTTAGGTGAAAAACTCTTTTGAGGTGTTTGAGATTGGTTCATTGATTGAAAACCTCCATGAGGCGGTCATTGGGTTGAAAAAAGAAAGAAAGAAGAGAAAAAATAAAATATCCTAGGTGAAAACCTCCTTTGAGGCGCCTAGGCAGACCTACCAGTTTAAAACCTCATTAAGGAAATAACTAGTAGGCCTAAAAAAAATGCATTTATCGATGTATCTCTCTCTAATTAATACAAATGATCTCCAACCTTTGCAATAAGAAAACAAAAAGTTGGCACAAAAAGAAAATTTGGTCAACACTTTAGTCAAAGGTAGTCAAACTTGGATTTCCTCCTCATGTGCTTAGATGCTCCAAAATGAGCTCAAGCAGATCACCACATGCAGCTTTAGTAGCAACTTCAATGTCACCTGCAAAAACAAATCAATGGTAAGGCTCAGGTATGCAATCATCTAACCCTTTCTTCGAATCTATTTTAGCTTAAGAAAACATTAAAAAGTGTGAGAAGGAAAGTTTTTTTTATATAGCCAAAATCAGTAGCAGAGAAACCTTAGCCTTATCTTGCAACTAGCCTCACTTTTTACAAAAGAAGAGGAACAAGACACAAGTAAAAAGGACTTGAGAAAGAGGGTAGTAAGTAGTTCATTGTAATGGATGACAATAAGTGCCAAGGGGTAACCAAGGGTGAACTTAGTTAATAGAAAAATAACTCTGAGTTTATTTTGCATGCAAAAAAAGTAAAATAAATAAATAAATAAATAAAAGGTGGACCCACCACCTCTTGGCATGCAAAATACAAATTTGCTTAAGGCATCTGAGGACCTCCATGCATCACCCACAAGAAGAAATGCAAGAATAATAGAAAGAATATTAGCATGAGGAGCAACGCATGGGCCAATAAATAGAAAACGAAATAATCCAACATGCAGGAAGAACTAGAAGGCAGGGAGGATGGATAGGTTGCTCATAGGATGAGCAACAATTTCAGTAGGGGGGGTGATGATGGGCCTCTAAATTAGACATAAAATAAGGCCCATCTAACCTTTCTTAGGCCAATCTAACTTTCCTTATGCACGTAAAAGATATATTAAATCTCCCCTTCTACACTTGATAATGTTTTCTTATGCTTTAATATGTTCTTAGGAAGGTGTAAAGGTAATTTCATGTTTGTGCCTAATATTGGTTATTTTTGTAGAATATTGTGAGAATATTGGGAAAATTATGCAGATTTGGAGGAGATAATTTAGGGACTTTCTCCTTGCCAGTGGAAGATCAAAATTGAAGAATAAATGAGCACAATATCAGAAAATTATTGAGAAATCTTGGAGAGATTCAAGGGGGTTGTCCACCCTCCTTAACTATCAAAGGCAGCCAAGCAAACTGAAGACGAAGTGCACTCAATCTATTGTTTACTTGGAGTCAAAGTGGACTCAATCACTATTTTCTAGGGAGCTTTTGGTAGCTACTCTTGAGGATAAATAAAGCTGATCAAGAGATAATTAGGGTCGATTACGGTCCATTCGATTTCATTCGAAAATTTTGCTGCAAGCTATTAGGCTTTCGTTGTTTAAGACCTTCGGGATGTAATAAGATTGTATTTTGTAATGCAATGAGTATTTAGATGAATTTTTATTGATCTAGTTCTAGAGAGCTGGGCTCATGGGTTAGGGCCCAACCCATGTGCCTCATCTTCTCTATTGTTTTCATTATTTTCTTTCTGTCATTTAGCTAGTTTTGTTTATGTCATTCAATTAGTTCTGCTTCTGATAGTTTCATTGTTGTTTAGTTTTTGCTTTCAGCATGCCGCTGTAGGGTTTTTTTATTTTCTTATGAGTAATATAATAGAGGAGAAAACTCTAAAAGTTGTGTATCGAGGCCTCCCTTCTCATCTCTGTCAATAGAATAGAGTTTCAATACCATTTGCAGTCTTTCTGTTCATTGTTTTTGTCACGCATTCCCTCTATTTTTCGTGCATGAATCCGCAGGTTTGTTTGCAGAAATCAACATCAAAATCCCCAAAGAAATTATTAAGTCGTTCCGCTTCATTTTCCAGTCCCTCTCCATCTCTATGGTAGGCTTTTGAACCTTGATTTTACAACTCCAATTCCCTCCTTTTTCTCTTCTTATCAGCTGTCGCACCCTTTTTATTCACAAAAAACATTAAAATTTTGACCTCCACCTTTCCTCCTCAAAATTCCCGCTATCGCATTTCGCATCTCGCAGGATCCTCCATCTCCTTCCTTTATCGTTCATCAACATCTCTGCGATATATCACGTCCGCCTTGCCTTTTCCGATTATCACAAGAATATTTGAAAACCTTTGGAAATTGACCTCTTCCCTTTTTTCCTTTAAAGACTTGCCGCAAATCACAAATCAAATTTTCTATTGGTTTCCGTTAATACTTTCTGCCTTCGAATCCTGACTGCAATATTACCATACTCTGTTGCCATGTCACCCATCGCATTTCACAATTTCTATCCCATCGCATTTCAAAATTTCCATCCCATCTCATATCGCATTTCACTCCCGCTCCCGAACTACACTTCCGCTTCTCCTCTAGCTTTGCGATATCACATATTGCATATTGCACTTCAATCCTCCCATTGCAAATTTTCCATCGCAATTTTTAAAGGCTCCCTCTCCAAATCATTTTTGCGATATCATAAGGTTTAATGAAGCCTAAACCCCTCTTTCCACCTCTAAGCCTTCTCCCATGTGGCTAAGCCCTCCATTAGGACCTTTACCCCCTTTCCCTCCGGACTGCAATCAACACTTTTTCAATTAGAATCAAGTCATGGATAGCTACATGGATAGAAGCATGGTAGATAGAGCAAAAGATAAGTAGGGTGTGTTTAGCCGATTGGCCAATTCAAGTGTTATTTAAATTAGTTTATTTTCTGCCATTTATTTTTTAGCAAGTTAAATTAGTTTCCTTTCCGTCATTTCCTTTCTGCAATTTTTTTTTTTTTTTAACTGAAACGGGTATGGATTTTATTAGTAGGGAACTCCGAATGGCCGTAGCCTTACATCTTTCAGTGCAATTCTTTTACATTTTCTGTTTCCAGCAATTTCTAGTTTCATGGAATACAGATTGTTTCCGTATCTCCGCTGTTTGTACTTAGAGCTCCTTGAGCCAAGAGATAGCCTTTGTTGGCATAGAAGTCTGCCTCTTTGTTCGATTCTCTGAGGATGTGGTAGCAATTGAAGGAAGTGAAGTCTTGGATGAGATATCTCAGCCTTTGCAGATTCTTGTTTAAACCAGCTTCATTGAATTGGCCTTGCATATGTATTATTTTAATCAGGATTTCTGAGTCTCCGAATGCTTGCAGCTTCTGTTGTCCTCTTTATTTGGCTATTTGGCAAAATTTTAACAAACTAAGAATTTCTGCTTGATTGTTAGTTCGCTGGCCTAGACCCCAACTGAAGGTTTCTATGATGTCTCCATCAGGAGAGTATATCAGTCCTCCAGCTCCTGCTGTCCCAGGGTTGCCTTTAGAGGCACCATCAAAAAAGGCTGTTGTTATTCCTTGCTTCCTCCACCAATTCTGAAAAGCTTCATCCTTTTCTCTTAGCCTCCACTCAGGATTTCTGAGGGGTTTTTTTGTGCTGTGTGTCCGCTGGATGAATGCTTGAATTCCAAGCCAATTCTTTTCCTCTTGTTGCTTCGAATTGTCCTCTTTGATTTCCTGGGAATTCAAAATTTCTAGAAGGAGTCCTTTTGCTTTTGCTGCTACCATGTTGGGGGTCCAAGTTACATTATTAAATATCTGCTCATTTCTAGCAAGCCAAATCTTCCAACACACTAACTTGGGGAGAGTGATCTAGATTCTGGCCCATGATGAGTTTAGGGAGAGCGACGGGTATCGCTCTTTCCATGAGAGGAATAAGTCCACAACTGAAGTTTTAGTGGGGATTACAGCTTTTAATCCTTGAAGAGTATGGGTCCAAACTTTGTTTGCATATGGGCATTCAACAAATAAATGATCCAGGGTTTCCATGGCTTCTTTGCAAAGTGTGCACCTATGCGGTCCTGCAATGTTTCTTTTCATAAGGTTTTCACCGGTCAGGATCTTTCTATGCATTAGATTCCAGAAGAAGAAGTTTACCTTGGGCAACGCCATTGGATCCCATACCTCTTTCCAAAAATTTGCTGGGTGAATTCGGTCTCTGTGTGTTTGCAACAATTCATATCCTTTGGCAGGGGTCTATGCTCCTGTAGGTCCCCATCCCCATTTGTCCTTTTCTGATTTATGCACCGGGGCAGCCTGACGAAGTTCCTGTTTGAGCATTTCTAATTTCTGCAGTAGGTGAGCTGGGATGTCTCTGAATTCCCAATCAATCCAGAGCCCAGACTCGTTCCACTTTGAAATATCATAAAGTGTCTTGTCCCCTCTATTTTCTAAATACTCGCATATCTCATGCAGTCAATCTTGTATGGCAAGTGGCGAATGTCCCATTATACTATCAGTCAGCAAATTGACACGTTTCCCATTCCCTGGGATTCGATATAAATTCTGGGTGAAAAAACTCTGCCCTTTAGTACATAACTGCCATAACAGCGAGATCTTTTTGTTGTTTGCGATCTGCAAGTTTCTTAGATTTGCATTTGGGAGGTATTGATGCCTCAAAGCTGTGCTAACGGGATGATTGGGGTCACTGTGAAGTTTCCAGAGTATTTTGCATCCCATAGATACGTTGGCAGAGTCCGGATCACAAATTTGAAGGCCTCCTTCCTTCAAAGTTTGCTTTGCTATCTCCCATTTCACCAGATGAAATTTCCTCTGATTTCCTTTGCCTCCTTGCCACAGAAAATCCCTGATGATTTTATTTATCTGTCCTGAAATCGACTTGGGAGCCATCAGGTAAGACACTTGATAAATTGGCATAGATGACAATACTGATTTTATAAGGGTTAATTTGCCTCCATGAGTTAGCCATTGACCACCCCATGCAGCTATTTTACCTCTGATTTTTGTAATTAATCCTTCCCACAGATTAACTCTGTTTGTGCCTAGTGTTAGAGGCAGTCCAAGATAGTTGATTTTTTCCCATTTTGTGTATCCATTAAACCCCAAGTTGTTTTCTATGTTTTGAGTTTCTTCCTCCTCTGTATTCCAATTATAAACTGCACTTTTCCTTTCACTGATTAGAGCTCCAGAAGCTTTACAGTATGCTTGAAGAGTATTTTTGAATGCAGATCCTATTCTAGATGAAGCTCCACCCAGCATGAGGGAGTCGTCCGTGAACAGAGCATGATTTATTGCTTTAAGGTCCTTTGTTATTTTTAAACCTGGGGCTGTTCCAGTTATCATATCAAGCTCTAGATTTCTGCTCAACGTGTCTGCCATTAAGATATAAAGGAAAGGAGAAAGGGGACATCCTTGTCTCAACCCCCTCGTGGCTTGGAAGAAATCAGCTGGCCTCCCATTTACCAAAGGTGAAATCCATGGATTACTGGTGCATGCTTGAATCAGATTAACAAACTCGTGATCAAAACCAAAGGCGATTAGAACTTGATAAAGATAGGACAGCTTGACTCTGTTGAAGGCATTAGCCATGTATAACTTGATCAACATACCTTTCTCCTTTCTGAGATTGCTGGAATGCATGACTTCCTGGACTTGGATTACATTGTCCAGGATATGTCTCCCATTGACGAAGCCCCCTTGCGAATCTGATATAATTTTGCTCAGCAGTGGCTTGATTCTATTTGCAAGAAGTTTTGCTATAATTTTATATGAGGCGTTGCACAAAGAGATTGGTCTGAACCTATCAAAGGAGGAGGGGTTTGTCTCTTTCGGAATTAAAGAGAGGAAGGTTGAGTTGGTGCTTCCCCCCATTTCTGCTTTCTTCAAGAATCCTTTAATCATTCTAATTAGATTTGTTTTTATTATATCCCAGCATATCCTGTAGAATTGAATAGAGAACCCATCTGGCCCAGGGGCTTTGTCTAGATTCATGGACCAAATTATGTTGCTAATTTCTTCTTCATTTGTTTGCTTCAATAATGTTGTATTGTCCTCTGAGGTGACCAATGTCGGAATGTTCTTCAGGAATTCTTTTTTATCTTCTTCACAGTCCTCATTCTCTTTGCTGAAGAGATGGTGGAAATGTGATACTGCAGCTGATTTAATCTGTTCTATTCCTTTGCAAAGTCTCCCGTCAGAGGAAGTGATCTCTGAGATGTGATTCCTTGAGAACCTAGCTCTACATTGACGATGAAAGTATGATGTATTCCTATCTCCAGCTTCCATCCAGAGACTCCGGGACTTTAGTCTCCAGTACTCTTCTTCATTTCTGAAGGAGAGGAATGTTTTGCATTCGGCAACTTGCTCCTTTTCTAATTCTGTTTGGTTTATATCAATTGTGTCCATTGCGCTTTTCAGAATTTCCAGCTGTTGCACTGCCTCGATTCTTGTGTCTTTGGGTGTATTTGTTGGAAGTTTACTCCATTCCTTGAGTGCCCTTTTTGTTTCTTTTAATTTTTGTTCCCATACGTAATTGGGAGAGCCATTAACTGTGGTGTTCCATGCCATTCGGACTGTCTCTTCAAAGCCGCTCTTTCCATTCCACAGAGGACTAAATCTGAATGGGATTGGCCCCAAATTCTCTTCCTCATCAAGCAATAGCCGGATGGGTTTATGATCCGAGGTGAGCTTTGGGAGGATGGCTGATGAAATGAGCTTTCGTTCCGAAAACATTGTGCTTTGGACCAAGAACCTATCCAATCTGGCGGATATATGGTCTTCCCCTGTCCTGTTATTTGTCCAGGTGTAGAGCCCTTTTTTTGGTTTAAAGTCCAATAGATCCCATTGTTGTATCATGTCTTCTACAACCTGAAGCATCTGATCTTTGCTGTTCCTGCCCCCTCTCTTTTCTTTTTCGTTCATTACTAGATTTAGATCTCCAGCTATGATTATATTGTTTGGAGAATTCAGTTGCAAAAACTCATTTAATGTTTTCCAACAGTCTTTCTTTTCAGAATACAAAACTAGAACATATAAATTGAATAGTGCAATGGTTAGCTTACTTGATTTGTGCTTCAGCTCAGTGAAACACCAGTGTTGTGTGTTGTGTGAATTGACGACCCTGAAATGATCTTCCTTCCACAGGGTTGCTATTCCACCCGAGGAACCTCTTGCGCTTATTGCTTTCCCTGTGTTCTTCTGCCATTTCTTTTTGCTGATCTCAAGAAGGGCTTCCCCTTCAATTTTAGTCTCTTCGAGCATTAGTATGTTTGCATGTTCCGCTTTCATAAGATCTTTGACCGCTTCTATTTTCATAGGATTCCCGAGCCCTCTGCAATTCCAAGAGACTATTCTCATTACTTACTGTTCGGGGAAGTTTTGCCTCCTCCTTTTGGCAGCCTTGTCCTTGTGTTTCTGCTGATTGACATTTCTATGGTGGGTTGACTTCCTTGAGTCTTTTGTCTTTCTGCTTCTTCCTCCCTCACTTCTCTGCGAGACTTTCTGCTTGCTCTTTTGGCCGGCCTTTCTATGATCTCGTCCTCCGAGGAGCTAGGAGAATCATACACTTTCTTTCTTGCTACATCAACATATGAGGGAGAGGGAGCTACTTCGGGGGTATGCCCTTACTCCTCTCCTCCTTTCCGGATAGGGGAGGATCTTGATTGATTGCTGTTGTTCCTGTTTGCTTCTGGAGTTTCTATGCCCTTGCTGGAATCTTCATTTTGATCTCCTGATTTCGGGGTAGGGATATTGTTCCTGTTTGCTTCCGGGATTTCTATGGCCTTGCTGGATTCTACATTTTGATCTCTTGAGTTCGATGTGGGGATGAAGGTCCCATGTTTTTGTTCTTGCCCCTTTGGGTCGGGGTTATTTCCTTTTGAAATTATTTTGGTTTTGGGTTTTTCTGTCCCTGCTTTCTGCACTGTGGTCCATTGTTCTACTTTCGCATTCTCGCTCTCCTCTACTTCCTTTTTTTTACAGTGTCTGGCGAAGTGACCATAGCCATGGCAGTGCTGGCATTTGAAGGGTAGCTGCTCGTAATCAAGCTCCTGGATGTGCGACCATTCAGCTGCTGTCAGTTTGATAGCCTCTGGTAACCCTACCTCCAGATCAACCTCCACACAGATCCGTGCGCAGGAGAATTCATCTTTCTGAACAGCTTGATCGATATACCTTCCAAGCGAGTTGCCGATAGCCTGAAAATATTTTTGGTTCCAGCAATGAAGAGGGAGATGAGGAAGACGGACCCAGACTGGAACAACAGACGGAATATCCTGGGCTGGGTAAAAATCAGGGGTCCATTTGTTCAAATATAAACCCTGAGGCCCCATGAAGTAAGGACCGTTTCTGAAAATGAGATTTTTGTCATCCGATCTTTCGAACACGAACACATAGAATCCTTTTCCAACAAAATGGCTCTTAATTCCTTCAGAAACTAGTGACGTCCAGTTTCTCTGCACCCAAGCTTCAACGAATTTGGGAGAGGGCCAGAGCCCGGCAAATTGTCCAATGAGCCCTCTGTCTGCTAGATTGACTGCGGATTTGCAGGTCTCTGCTATTAGCAGTTCAACTATTGGGATGATGTCCAGCTTTTTAAAAAACTTCTGCTGAGCTTCAGAGATTGGTCTTTTGAGAGAACCTGCGATGAGGTTCCTGAAGGTAAGCAGTTCAGGCAAGGGAGGGCCAGGATCGGCTCCCCCGCCGGCCTCCATTGGAGCTGAACCCAGAGCAAGAGCGATGGCGGAAATGGCAGCACGAAGCTAGGTCACAAGGATAAAATTTCCTATTTCCTTTCTGCAATTTAAATTAGTTTCTTTTCTTCCATTTATTTTCAGAAAGTTAAATTAGTTTCCTTTCTTGTCATTTATTTTCAAAAATTTAATTTAGTTTCCTTTCTGTCATTTCCTTTTTTCAATTTATTTTAGTTTCATTGAAGTGTGACAAATTTCACCGAGAAACCCTAGAAGTAGCACCCTTTCATAGAGCGGAAGAGGATGACCTGAGTAGAATGCATCTGTTGTGTATATTGCACTGTCACGTCCAAGTTTGTACGAACCTCGGGTTGATAAAGTAAAGTAGGGAAGCCCATGGGAATTGCAACACTCTTGGTGCAATACTAGGGCTCACCATCAACATCCTGGGGTATTGCCACCATATTATCTACGTAGTATTTCAGGCCATATTCATCTAGCAGGAAGGATATCCTAGCCTTCTAGATGAAAATTTTGGAGGTTCCCTCCAACCTATCCTGATCTCTAAGCCTAGTTGTGGCCATCTCTTAATTTGATAAAAAATCTCCCTCTTCCCCCCCTTCTCGGCTATTGAGCCTGCTATACACACTCCCTTATGTAGTGAGAAATTATGCTCATAGCTCATGCCAATATGTAGCTGGAAAATCATATTTATAAAACTTGAAATCCTGCGAGAGAAATTATCTCTTTTGTGTGCCTTTATTTTCTAATCGACATAGATTCTACTACTAAAAAACCCTTCTGCACCCAAACAAGGAATCTACTCAGTGAAAATCTGAGTTACAACTGCCTTTTTTCCTACTAGAATCATTTGAACTAGCAAGTAGAATTTTTCTTCCAACTTGCTCTAATAAATCAAAATACCCAGCAATTTGTACTGCTTGGCTTAGGCTCTGTGCAACCCCCATAAATTTTTCCTGTTGCTCCCTCTGAATAAAAAATTTCTACTTCCGCTTTTGAGCTTACCTATCTGATCAAAATTAGTCTGAAACCATGTGAAAATTTCGCTACTGAAATCCTATTGTATCAACTGGAAATATTTCTTCTAAATGTAAATTAATTTATCAGTTTATTTCTACAAGAACAATGGAATAATCACATTACAATATTCACAAAAATATTATGGAAATTAAAGCACTAGAAACTAAGAAAATACTGGCACACACACACAAAAGTATGACACTATTATTTTTGAACAAAATTCCCCGAAAAAAACCCAACTTCGAAAAAATGATGCAACAACTAAGGGTTTTTATTATTAAGCAGAAGTGAAATAATCTCAGTACAATCTAGATGTCGAAAATTGGCAATCTTGTAGATAAAATATTGGAAAAAATATAATGAGGAATTTTCCTCACCCCATAAGAAATTTGGGTTCAGATTGGGAGCTCCAAGTGAGCCATACAAACTAGCCTGCACAGACCTTGCATCACCTTAGCATTGAACTAGAACATGCATTGCTTGGAAAAACTACTCCTCAAGTTATCATGTCTGCTTCTAACTGAGAAACCGTCTCTCCAACCCTGTGGAATACTTTCCCGACCTCTGGAACTGAAACCTAGCTTCTCTCCAGCAAAATCAAATTTCCTCTAGATACTTCTCTGTGGTTATTTATACCTCTCTGCAAGCTACTCTTTAAAATTGGAATATATTCCTTTGGACTCACTCTCCTTGCGCCTCTTTGTCCTCGTTTCCCTTCTGTGGCTCGAAATCTTCTGACAACTGTTTCTTCTCTTTGGAAAATCGAATTGCCAAAGGAAATCGATCTCAAGTGTGTGTTCTCCATCTACCCATTGACCTCCTCTTATAATTTGCAGTTGGGACTCTAATGACCAAGATTAAAACATAATCGATAGCCGATATTTCAGATCGATCCATGTGAGTTTCTAGATGACTTACACCTTCTCAATTAATATTGATTAATTAAACCTATTTCCTAAATTTAGACTAAGGAAATATTTTAAAATAGGCTAATAATCTAATTGATACACTTCTAGGTGGAATTTCTAGAAAAAATTTCTTGGATATGGATAACTCCTATGTTTTAGCCTCTACACAAAGTTTCGAGACTAGAACACCTCTGGTGCGACAAAACTAGCACAATAAAGAGTCCCCCCTCTCATTTTGTTAAAATATTGGAAGCAATCTTGGAGGTCTTGGTCCCTCTGTTAAATGCTCAGTGTATGTCTCTAAAACTCACGGATCATGTTCTTTCTCATTATTTTTGTGACAGAGGGTTTTATGTTTTCTATTTTGAAAATAAATAAGATACATATTTAATATTTCCAATTAGGATATATTTTTATGGCACTAAAGAGGTTTACCTGAACATATGTACATTTGATTTCAACCATGAAAATGGCATTCACTCTATTGTCCCAATATGGATAATATTGTCACATCTTCCTCTTCATTTCTAGAATGATGAGGTATTGAGGAATATTCTGAGTACTCTGGGAACTTATATTGACAAATTTGAGCCAATATATTGAATAATGGCCTATGTGCATATTTGTGTTTAAGTGAATCTAGAAAATAGATTATGAGAAGCAATAAAACTAACATTGGATGACTACAAACATATCCAACCTATTGTATATGAGAAATTTCCTTTTAAGTGTAAGTAATTATGTGAATATAAGAATTTCACTCAAAATTGTTGAAAAATACAACAAGAAATTCTCAATTTGATTTTTCCTTGATTAAATTGAGAAAAATTGAATTTCCACATCAACAAACAACTTGGATGCAGTTAACTTGTGTGGCATGGCTTGTGTCACCGAGTTTATTCAGTAAATTAGAGTTGGAGGAGTTAAAGGTTAGTTAAGCATGTGTGATTGCTATTTTTAGCAATCAAAATCAATTATGTAAGGTTGTTTTCAGTTAAAATAGTTCCGATTTCTAAAGGAACTAGTGGAGGGTCAGTCGTGTAGTGGGACTTCAGTCAAACTCAATGATCATCTAGTTAACTAATCAATCGACCCAAAATAGCTAGTGTGTGTAGAAAATTCAAGTTCCCCAAGCTTGTAGTAGATTCCAAGGTAGTGTAACTATTATGAAACGAACTCACAAAATAGAAGAAAATATAGATCAATGACCTAGAAATTAGCGTCTTCGAGGGGGAAACCTCCTTTACATTACATAAATGAACAATTATTGGATGATACAAATGAAAAAACCTACCTTCTATATATAGGAGTAAAAGGGGTCACAATATAACAATATGGGGACCGCATGGGCACATCAATAACAATAATGGGGCTACATATATGGCGCACAATAATAAAAATATGGGGAATACACGGGCACAAAAATAACAATAATGGGGCTACATTAGTATTATAGGGACCTAAAATGACCTTCACCTTTAAAAAAGTGTTGTCCTCAATGCTTGAGTAGTTTTGGATGCTTCTGTATAAAATTCTCATCCTCCCATGTGGAATCTTCAGCGGGTAAGTTCTTCCACTTGCTAAGATACTTTGAAATTGATATATTTCGTAGCTATCAAGTTCTTGTTTCTGTGACTGCTTCAGGTTCCAATATAATTTTTCCTTCCTCGTCAATTTCTAGCAATATTGTTTGAACTGGGAGTTTGTCACCTGTAACCTTCTTTAAGCATGAAACATGGAAAACTAGGTGCACTCGGGAAGATGCGAGAAGATCCAATTTGTATTCCATAGTACCAATCTTTTGCTACACCTTGTAAGGACCATAGTACTTTGGCGATAATTTATTATCCTTCTTAGCTTGCTTGAGGGAAATTTGATTGTATGGTTGTAGTTGTAAAAATACCCAATCGCCTACATCAAAACTTATTTCGCTATGATGTTGATATGCCTGTTTTTTCATTCGATTATGCACCAAAGTTATGTTATCCTTTAAGAGTTGGAGAAATTGTTGTTGATGCTCGATGTGATTTTCCACTGCTTGAACCATAGAATTTTCTCTTAAAGATGATTTCGATGTTTGAAACTCTAGTCAGCATAATTGTGTAATTGCGCCTCGTTGTTCTTTCTTTAGAAGCTTTGTCATGCCATTAGAGATGATTATATTTCTTGGTTTCCCTGCGATACCCCTTAATTCAATTTCCTTTCCTTCCCAAAAAAATTCAAGAAAAGTTCTTGAAAGTTAAAAGTTATATTACCCAAAGATTGTAACAATTGAACTCTTCGAACAACATCAACACCACACATTGGAATGGAAAGCTTTGGGATATTCAATACATATTCCCCCATGGTTAATTTGATATTATGGCACTTTCCAGAGAAATTTATAGTTCCTCCATTTGCAACCATCACTTGACACTCTGGTGCTGGATATAGGAAGCAATTCAATTCTTTGGCTATCTTACAATGAATAAAATTATGGGTATTACCATAATCAATCAACAATATTACCTTTTTCTTCTTGATATGTCCTTCTATCATGAGAGTTTGAGGAGTGGTAATTCTTTCCAATGCATTACAAGATATGGTCGGATTCATATATTCTTCCTCTAAAGTAGGTTCATGGTGTATATCCTCTTCTTTTGAAGATTCTTGTTCCTTTTCTTCCTCCTCTTCAAAATCTATGTAAAATAATTTCTTCTCAGCACACTTATGACCTTTAGTGTATTTTCTATAAAAAATATAAAAAATCTCTTTTGCTCTATTTTCTTCCAATTGTTGTGGGGTCAACCTCGTAGGTTGTGGAAGGATAGGACTTGCAACACTTCCATATTTATAGTTGTTAACGGTAGGTTTCCTTGTCTCCATAATTTTTCTTTCAATTCTTCTTGTCAACTCGAATGCCTTCTTTAATGTATTAGGTTTCCAAAGGTGAGAATCATGCTGGGTGTTATCATTTAAATTCCCCATGAAGACATCAATCATATGTTCATCTAGATTATCATTTACCCTTATATTCGATTTTTTGAAGTCCTTAATGTGCTCCATCGTTGAACCCTTTTGTTTGAGATTTATCAATTGGCTAAAGAAGGTTTTGCTCTTTGTATCCTCATAATGTGTTATTATTTGCTCCATAAAAAATGACCAAGTGACAAGTGGTTTATGATAACAAAGCCATCTATACCATACAAACTGATTTTTTTCTACATATAAAGTTGCAATATGTAACTTTTGTGTGTGTTTCACATTATGGAGATCAAAGTGTTGCTCCATTTGTAGTATCCATGTTATTAGATCTTTGCCATCAAAATTCCTCATATTGATATTTGGAATATGGTGGGTCTTCAATCCAATGCTAGAGGCTATGGAATCATGATTAACATTTTTTTGTTCTCATCAAGAGTTTCATCTAATTCCTTTTCGGAATTAGGAAGCATTTAGGAGTCTAAGGTGTCATAATATAATAATATGGGGACCACATGGGCACAATAATAAATATAATGGGGTTAAATTTATGGGGCACAATAATAACAATAGGAGGACTACATGGGCACAAAAATAACAATAATGGGGTTACACTCACAAAAATAATAAGGGGATACACTATTATTATAGGGACCTAACAATAACATCATTTGTAGACTAGTCTTGATACAAATGTTGCATGCAGTCAGCGGATCAACCTAAAGGAATTGCACAAACAATTTGAGGAATTTTCTAAAAAATAGAGGCTTAATTCCTCAAGGAATAACGCAAGGAAATAAGAGCTCAAGAAGAGGCAAAATTTGACTAATTTTAGGTTAGATCTTTTCAGTGAGTAGAGAGATAGGTTATGCACTTGCAGGTTGTGATCAATTGAGAAAAGAAATTGTAATTCATCTCTATTTTTCTGACTTAATGCAATTAGGCATTGGGTTTTTTAGCAAATTGCTTTCCCTGAAGGAAAATACTTGTTGATGTGTGTGATTTCTTATTTCATGTCTAAATTTTTTGTTCTAAATTGTGAATTAATGTCTACAAAGTAATATATTAGGTTTGTGTCTTGTGATTTTGATTAAAAATTCATTAGAAGTTGCAAATATACATCATAATTTCTACATGGTATCATAACAAGATTCACATTAGAACATAAATTTCGAAGTTGTTTCTCAGGAGGCTCGAATTTGGAGATCAATGCAACAGGATTTCTTCATAGCTAAGAAAATGGCCTTCAATGGACTAAGGCTAGAGTATGCCTTGGAAGGAGCCTCTAAATTTGTTGCATGGCAAGGATTGCATGGAGGCGATATTGGATAACAATGTATTTCTAGAATACATCAAGAAATATGTTGCAAAACCACAAACATATGATGCATAGAACCTTGCTCAATAGAATAAAGACGTAGCCAAGGCGAGGATAATAATATTGGAGGGAGTAAAATATCACATTGTCTCAAATATCCACGGAAAAGAAACTTCAATCGTAATGTGGAAAGAACTGATAGAATTGTTTGAGAATAATAATGACCACAGGAAGCTAGCGCTCAAGGATAAACTTTAAATTATCAAGATGCAGAAGAATGGCACAATTCCACAATATCTGAGTAGGTTCACACAATGTTGTGATGAACTTGGCTGGGTCAGTGTTAATGTCCCTGAAGAAGACTTGGTAAGCCTAGTCCTTTTGGGCCTTCCCAAGAGCTGGCATAGATATAAAAATTCGGTGAATTGGAGGGAGAAACTACCGAATTGGGAGCGCTTATGGTATGATTTGGTACAGGAGGAATTAAGGTGGAACACCAAAGATGGGACTTCATTTAAGGGAGAGGATGAATTAAATTTTGCATTTGATGGAAAGGAAAAGAAAGAGAAGAAATCTAAATCCAAACCAAAATATAGTTAAGGGGGAAGAATAAACATTTGTCCAAAATTAAATGCTTCCAATTTCATGAATTTAGGCACTATGCCACGAAGTGCCACACAAATAGGCAAGAAATAAGACCTCAATAGGAGCAGTAGGTGAAGCTTTGGCTTCACAATTTGAGATTGAATTTACCCTCATTGCATGCATGTCCAACACAGTGATGGGGAGTGTGTGGTACTTTATCTCAAGTGCCTCGTTCCACTTGACAGGGTGCAGAAACTTTTTCAGTGACCTGGAAGAAAGAGATTTGTAGATGCGCATCGAGATTGTTGAATTTCCACTATCTTAGGTCTAGGTTATATTCTTAGAATCACTGATGCCACCAAATCAAGAATCTCAACAAGAACTACTTTGCACAGTGAAAAATATAAAGCAGTAAATCACACATGCACAAGTGTAGACAATTTTTAACAAATATTGTACAATTATGTACAACCCAATATTTGTTATATTAAACCAAACTGAATAATACAACAGTCTATGGTATACAAGATACAATGAATATCTTTGCTGCAACTTCTATGTCGTATCTTGTCCTATCGGTCCTTCGCTTTCGTACTGCTCTCTAGTCACCCCTTAGTTCTTCAAAGGAAAACACATAGAGCCTTCAGGAGGGCTACCACCTAACACTACTACAAGTCGCTTATACTGCATGTACACGGGCTGATCCAATATGCTCTTTAGGTTGGCCAATACCTGAGCTCCAATCTGCCTTCTAGTAGCATCTTTCATCCATCAAAGAGCTACTCATAAGGCACCAAAATTCACCCAACATTTAGCTCCTATTCATCACGTCAAGAATTCTTGTCTAAGGCTACTTTGGGTAGCCAATACACTGCACTCCACTAGATCAAGGGCTTCCAATCCAATCACTGCAATATATGCTCCTATGGAGACTTTCGATCACCAAATCAAGTCTCCAAATTGGAACCCGTGGGTTTCAAATGAAACCGATCCAAAATTGATCCAAAACTTGGATCCAAATCCTACAAAAAATTTACCAACATACATACCTTGATCACTATTTGAGGTCTACTCTAAACGATGAAACTAGGCATGGTTAGGGCATCATCACAATCCCTTTTCCAGCCTTTACTTCTGCCCAGATTTTCACTAAAGTGATGCAGTTTCCCTTCCTTGAAGGGATATGACCCTCAGCTGTGATGTTGGGTTATTCCAACCCTCACAAACCCTTCGACGTCCCTACAATTGATTGTGACATGATACATCAAGCCTCCAAAATCCTGCGACGTGCTAGTTTAGGGACAATCCAACCTCCAAACAACCCTCAAACCAAACCTCCTTACCTCGACCCTAGAACAAGGCTCCTCGAATATCCTAACAATAGCTCGACCTCCATAAAATTACCCAAAAACAATCCTCTTCCCTTGTTGCTCTGTCCTTCTCTTGCTACGACTAAGGCAAAGGTGTCTTTCTCCCTCAACGAGCTCCTTTTAATGTGATGTTTTGCACTTGTTCGAGGAGTGTAAGTGTCCTCCATCACCTTCCTTTTATACACATAGGAAGGGATCCTTCCAACGTCATCATAGGTCTTGTACAACTGTCACATGCCTTCTTAACACCAAGTTGACCTAGACTCCTGATGTGCAAACCCAACCATAAACTTCAAAAATTCATATCTCCATTTCTACAAATTAGAATCAGATGATTCTCATTGCGTTAGATTTGTCTCGATGAGAGTTATCATCCTCATCCATCACATGTTGAAATGTGCTCATGGTTTTGGCCCAAATCACAATGGGTGCCAAACCCCTACCTTGGGTTCCAAGCCCACAAGTGACTATTGTGGCGCTTTGTCAACCAATCCTCGAACCCTAGGGATTAGAGTACCTTCCAAGCTACTTAAAAATATTCACTCCATCTTAGCGAGGGAGATACTTCCAAGACTAGAAGTAACTCATCATCATCATCTCTACTCGCAACGCTCACCCAACTCTTGGTGCTCACCACTGCAACAATCCCTGAATCATGAACTACGCCTCTCTCAGAAGTGTGGCTATCACTGGAAGCATCCTTTTCTTCTTATCATGTATCACTTTCCAATATCTCCATGATTACTTCTTGGAATTTTTAGGAGCACCCTTTCTTCCCACTGACCACACGCTCTTCTTGGGCTACAAATTATTCCTCTGAACCTGCAAGCTCCCACTAGAACTCAACTCCCTTCGAGCCTCTGGAAAATGGACCTTCTTTTCTCAAACCTATACTTGTCCCTTTGAAGCATGCACCTGCACTTTCTTCTCCGGAACCTACACCTGCGACACTTGCTTCTTCTTCTTTCCATGATCATCAATTTTTCCCATCAACCTGTAGAGACCATGCTCTCTAACTCCAAGTACAATTATGCCAGAGCTAAAGCCTCTAGGTCTATTTTTTTCGTTCCCATCCTAGAACAAGGCCTCAAACCCCTTCTTCTTGATCATCGAGACACAAATCACACTATATCTGAGTCTTGGTACAAATGCTACATCTTGAACACGCATCACTCGTCTTGTATCCATCTTGAATGGCACAACACTTGATCCTCGGATCTTCAACTAACTCTTGTCGTCCAAGATCATGTACAGCTTCAAGTCCCATTTATCTAGAGTCTTAAAAACCTCCAATGACCCTGTCATATGTTTCATCACACCAATTTCCATGTACCATCCATCCTCATTGACAGTACCTTGTGAGAAATGAGAGACCATAACAAATTCCTCCTCCTCCAATCTCTTGGTGAGATCTATCTTAGCTGAAATGGAAACACCGGCGACTTGCTTCCCTTTCCTCTTCTCATCATCTCCTTTCTTCTTCATCGAAAATATCGACGAAAAATGACCCATCTTGCCACAGTTGAAACACTTGACTTTACTTAAGTCCTTCTTCTACTTACCTTTTATTTGTGTTGCAAGTTCCACATCCTCATCTAGCATCTTCATTGGATGAAGATCCTCATCTCACAACTCTTCCTGAATGAATTCATCCCATAGCCTATTCTAGTCTAGAAACTTCTCTCGGGCAAGGATCCCTTTGATGAAGGGCTTCCATTCCTCAGTGAACCATTTCAAGGAAATCCTTACCATATCGCTATCTAAAATAGTGACATCGATGAAAACAAGATGATCTCTGACCTGAGAAAACCTTGTCATATACGAAGTCACTCCTTTACCCTTTACCATCTTGGTGGACTTCAACTTAGCCTCCAATACCAATACTCGATTATCATTCTTATTCTGGAACAAATTCTGAAGAGCCATCCACATCTCATGTGTAGTGTTCTTCCCGGAAAAATGAGGTATTAGAGGATCCTTCACACCATCTAGGATGATCAATCTCGCCCTCATATCCAAATATTTGTACATTTCCAGCTCCTTTGGGTCAGTTTCCTTCTTGATGGATTTCCCAGCGAATTCCTAGATCTTTTTGACCTGCACCAACTTGATCATTTATTTCCATGGACTATAGTTGGACAACCCCTCCAACCTGTCCTCATATCAGAGACTTGTCTGCAACTTTGACATTTTCACCTACAATGTGACCAACTCCCTCTTAAGTTGTACTTCATTGTGCACAACTCAGATTCACTGTCTTTTGAAGTAGCTTAGACACGCTCTGATACCATGTTGAATTTACACGATCTTGGGTCCAGGTTAGAATATTTTAATCATTAATGCTACCAAACCAAGAATCTCAACAAGAACTACTCTGCACTGCGAAAAATGTAAAGCAGTAAATCACACATGCACAAGTGTGGACAATTTTTAAAAAATATTGTACAATAATGTACAACCCAATCTTCGTTATACTAAACCAAACTAAATAATACAACAATCTATGGTATACAAGATACAATGACAATCTTCATTGCAGCTTATATGTCATATATGTCCTATTGGCCCTTCACTTTCTTACTTCTCTCTAGTCGTCCCTTAGTCCTTCAAAGGACAACACCTAAAGACTACATGAGGGTTGCCACCTAACACTATTGTAAGTCACTTCTCTTGCACGTACACGTGTTGATCCAATCTGCTCTCTAGGATGGCTAATACCTGAGCTCCAATCTACCTTCTAGTAGCCTCTTTCGTCCATCAAAGAACTACTCATAAGGCATCAAACTTCTCCCAGCATTCAGATCCTCTTCGTCACATCAATAATGATTTTCTAGGGCTACTTTGGGTAGCCAACACACTTCCTTCCCCCATATCAATAGATCCAAATCCAATTACTACAAGATCTGCTCTTATGAAGATTTTTTATCACCAAATCAAGCCTTCAAATTGGCACCCACAGGCTACAAATGAAATTGATCCAAAATTGATCCAAAACCTGATTACAACAACTACACAAAATGTACCAACATACATACCTTTCTCACTATTTGAGGTTAGCTCTGAACTCTGATAACTAGGGTTGGTTAGGGCATCATCACAATCCTTTTTCCAACCTTTACTTCCGCCCATATTTTAACTAAAGTGATGCATATTCCCTTCCTTTAGGGGATAAAATCTGTTGCTGGGATGTTCCAGCCATCACAAACCCTTCGACCTCCCTCCAATTAATTGTGGCATGCTACAACAAGGTTCCATAATCCCGCATGATGCTAGTTTAGGGACAATCCACCCTCCAAACAACCCTCAAACAGAGCCTCGACCGTCCAAAAAGGCTCCTCGACCCTCCTAACAACAACTCAACCTCCACAAAATGACCCTGAAACAATTTTTTTCCCTAGTTGTTCTGTCCTTCTCTTGTTGTGGCTAAGACAAAGGTGTATTTCTCCCTCAACTAGCTCCTTTTTGTGTGATGTGTTGCACTTGTTGGATGAGGATAAGTTTCCTCCATCACCTTCCTTTTATACACATAGGAAGGGATCCTTTCAACATCATCATAAGGCTTGTACAATTGTCACATGCCTTCTTAACACCAAGCCTGCCTAGACTCCTCATGTGAAAACCCAACCATAAACTTCAAAAATTCATATCTCCATTTCTACAACTTGGAATCAGATGATTCTTGTTGCGTTATATTCTTATCAATGAGAGATATCATCCTCATCCATCACATGTTGAAAATTTCTCATGGTTTTGGCCCAAATCACGATGGGTGAAAAACCCATACCTTGGGTTCCAAGCCCACAAGTGGCTCTTATGGTTTTTTGTCCTCCAATCCCCGAACCTTGGGGCTTGGAGTACCTCCCAAGATACTAAAAAATAAACAGAGATGGGGGATGACGGAAGCTATAAAGCGAATGAGGTTGGTACACTCACCTTTCAGAGGGAGTCAGGCTCCCCCCACAAGCTCAAGGATGCCATGTTTGTTTTGGGCCTAAAGAAAAATTTCATCTTTGTTGAAGTTTTAGAAGACCATGGTTATGATGTGATATTCAAAAAAGGAAAGGCATTCTTGAGACACATAGCCACATGACAGGTGAAGCAAACCGGGGTTTGTGTGAAGAACCTATATAAGCTAGATGTGGAATTTTGTGTTGCATTAAGCACAAAGGTAGAGAAGGTGCAGAGCGCGATATTGATGAAATTTTGCATAGAAGACTTGGCCATTTGCATCATGGCGCCCTGAAGATCATGTCGTAGATAACCAAAGGAGAATTTGAGTAGCATGATGTATGCAAAGGATGTACTTTCAAGGAATACACAAAGTCCACATTCCATGAGTGGGACAAAAAAGAACATGTAGTCCTATAAAAGATCCACTCTGATTTCTGTGGACCTTTCTCAACAACCTCCATTACCAAAAAAATATTTTGTCATTTTTATTGATTAATTCTCACGGAAGTGTTGGATCTTCTTCACGTGGAAGAAAGAGGATACATTCTCCAATTTTTTAGATTTCAAGGCACTGGATGAGAAAGAAATCGACAAGAAGGTTAAGGTTCTCAGGAGAGATAATGGAGGTGAGTACATGTCGAATGAATTTAAAAATTTCTGTTCAAAAGAAGTCATTCAATGGAGTTGACAACATCCCACAATCCACATCAAAACGAGGTGTATGAGAGAAAGAACCATAGCACTATGGGAGAAGCAAAGGTGATGTTGCATGACCAAGGCCTACCTATACACTTGTGGGCTGAAGCATGCAACACAACAATCTATTTACAGAACCAAAGTCCTCATCGAATTCTGGGCATGATTACACTGGAGGAGGATTTCTCGGGGAGAAAGCCATATGTGTCGCACTTCAAGAATTTTGGAGCCTCTATTTACTTCCATGTTTCTAAAGAATCAAGGAAGAAGCTAGAGCCAACAATAGAATTGGGGGTATTTGTGGGTTACATAGAAACTCCGCACAACTACCATGTGTACTTTCCATCCCTCAGGATGACAATTGTGGGAAGGGATGTAAAATTGGATGAGGAGAAGGTGATGCGGTGCCCTCTTGAGAGGGAAATTAAGATCCCACTAGAGGAGGATATTTTAGCTCCAAAGGAGGAACCTCAAGAAAGTGTGGAGCAGTCACAAATTAAGTAATAATCAGTGGATACCACCACTTAAGAAGAACCATCCAGAGAAGGCAGGAAAAGAACTAGGGAAGCTAAGAGACTTGTGAAGGATGCGAGGGAGAATTTGGGTGCTCCTTCAAATGTGCGTAGGCAGAGACAGTCACCAGATCGATACATTAGCTACATGGCTCTAATAACTGCGCTTGTAGAGAATGAGCCATCCTATTTCGAGGAGGCGATAGAGCGACCTATATGGGTTAGTGAAATGGTGGAGGAATACGAATCCATTGTAAAGAACAATGTTTGGGAACTGATCCCGAGACCATGAAATAAATCAATTACGTGTTCGCGATGGATCTTAAAGGTAAATCAAGAAGAAGAATGAAGCATAGAGAAGTACAAGGAAAAATTTATGGCCAAGGTGTACTCTCAAGTTGAAGGAATTGACTATGAGGAGACCTTTTCTCCTGTAGCAAGGTACTCATCTATCATATCAATTCTTGCTTTGGCTGCACAGATGGGGTGGAAGGTCCACCAGATGGATGGAAAATAAAATTCCTCAATGGAGTTATTGAGGAGGAGGTGTACATCGAGCAACCATAAGGCTTTGATACTTTTGATAGGGAGTATCATGTGTGCAGAATAAAGTGAGCGTTATACAGTCTCTATTGGAAATACTGAGAGGGGGGGTGAATCAGTATTTCTTTCAATTAGAGCATTAGTTAATCTTCAATTATTATCAGTGTTTGTACAATGATGGCAGCAAACAAGAGGAACACAAATGCACACAGTTTTTAAGGTGGAAACCCACTCTGGGACAAAAACCACCTAATGATTTTCTAATAATTCTTTTCAACTCCAATTGAAAATAAAGCTCCAACTTCCTAGAATCTAGAAAAGCACTATTCTCCAGCTCCCACTAGATGGACACTCCAACGCCCGAGATTCTTCAGTAGTCAATTAAACGGATGCACCAACACCCAATGAGCTACAACTCACCCTAGCACCACCCTACCACCCTATAGAAGAATAAAAGAAGAATGGACTCCCGTACCAGGGAAAATGGTCCACTTTACAATGATAGAGAATGATGCAAAAGAAGAAGATATACTAGACCATAACCCCAAATTTGACATAACCACCTAATGATGATCCTAGACCTCCCAACACTGCCTCTTCAACCCTTGGCAGATAGACACTAGTACAATTTGTATAATAATGTATTTACAATGACTAAGTACAATGATACCTTTACAATGATTGTATGTAGTGCTGCCCACTTGAAGATTCATATGATGAACTTCTTGCTGTTGTTATGCACCTTGGTTGCTGCTCTTGTCATGCTACCCTCTGCTGCACCTTGTTTTGCTTTTCTTCCGTAGAAAGTCTGGTGCTTTGCAATCCTTGACAACACATGATCTAGCTTTTTCTTGCCTTCTAGGAGCTCAATATTGAATCTGTTGTATCTCTGTTATTTCAGATTCTCAATATATGATTTTTGGTCTTGTAGTAGTCCTCTGAGTCGTCTTTCCAATGCGACAGGTTTGACCCAATTTGGATTCTTCAAGAGAGAGTTATGCCCAATTTCTCATACTGCCCTAATTATGGATTGTTTTAGCAGAGCGCACTTGTACGATGTGCCACGTATCATTGCTTCTTTATTTGCCTCTAAAATTGATAGAGAAGAAACCAAAGACTATGCACTATCTACTAATTTTTACAGAAATCAAATCCGATACTCAGAGAGATAGTTATGATGATTTTCTCAAGGTCACTTCTTTGAGATGAATTTCAGGAGCCTGCAAAAACCCTTACTTCCACAGATCATATCTCCAAAAATATTGCGCAAATTGATTTGAAATTTTTACTGCAGCTTCCTCAGGATTTCAGCTTCGCCTCATAAAAATTTCAGCTTCTGAGCCTTCGTAGAAAATTTTTTTAGAGTGAAAATGCCACGATGACCTGTTTCAGATGGCTGAATCCCATGCATAAGGAGGAAATGAAGATCACAATTTATATGAATGCTTAAGTTGAGAGGGGCTTCAAAAAGTGAAAGTGGGAGGGATTTTAGGAGCTTAAAAAATATTAATTATGACATTTCAATGACCCATGCCCCAACCCCAGAAGTGGTTTTCCCGTAGCCCACTAACTCGGGTACAAACTCAAACATGAACACTCAAACCGTGAAGAATTACATGTAAGGCCATATATCAACGGAAACATCTCGACAAATAGAAACCATCAAAAGAATTATTGACCCATAATATATTAATTTGGTAGGTAAAAATTCCCATGCAATATTGGGTTAGCCCCTGGTGCTGCTTGGGTTGACATCAATGACAACTGCTGATCAACAGTCTCAAGTAAGCACCCTGTGCTTCGTACACCAGGATAGATAGTTATCTCACCAATTTGGGCTTCACCAAAAGTGAAGCAGATGCAAAACTCTATCATATTTTGGTAGAAGGTAAATTTTTGATTATTTTCTTATATGTTAATGACTTGGATTTAAATAGTTATGAAAAAATAATCAGATCATGCAAGGAGGATCAAGTAAGAGAATTTGAAATGAAGGACATGAATCTCATGCACTACTTCCTCGACTTGGAAGTATGGAAAGGCAATGGGGAACTGTTTCTCTCAAGAAAAGTATGAAAATGATATACAACAAATATTCTGCATGGAGAGTTGTAAACCCATGGAGGCATGTCTAGTGACCAATTGGAGGAAGGAGGATGCCACTACAGGTGAGGAAGTGGATGCTACCATTTATCGACAACCAGTGGGTTCACTAATGTACCTTGTGAACATAGGGCCATATATGTGCTATGTAGGCAACCAACTGAGCCAAGATATGGTTATGATGACCAAATTATTTTGGAGGGAAGCTAAGCATCTTATACGGTACATTAGAGGCACTATCCATTTTGGACTTTGGTACAGATGGATAGAGTACAGATTGGGTAGACGGTCCATGAGATCGAAAGAGTACACTAAGTGGAATTTTCAGTGTTGGGTACACAACTATTTCTTGGTAAAACAGGAGCAAAGATCTATGGCACTCAAGTCGGTAGAAGAAAAATAAATGGATTTCAGTTAGACAACATGTGAGGCGATCTAGATGAGAAAGATACTTGTTAGATTGTTCAGTTAGATGATGGATCCAACTGTGATATATTGTGATAATCAAAGTTGCATCAAGCTCTCTAAAAATCCTATTTTTCACGATCGATCCAAGTATATATATATCTAGTATCACCATTTGTGTGATTGTATGCAGATGTGGATAATGTAGTTACAGTACATTCCAATAGAGGAACAAGATGCTAACATTTTGATAAAGGTATTGTCAAGAGGGAAGCTCAAGTTCCATAGGTGAAAGATAGGGGTGGTTGATAATCCACTTATTGCTGAGAGGGAGTGTTGAAAAATTTAATATGAAATGTTCAATTTTATTTTGCCTTGATTAAATTGAGAAAATTTGAATCTCCACATCAACAAACAAATTGGATGTATTAAAAATTTTTGCACGACTTGTGTCACCCAGTTTACTCAATAAATTTGAGTTGGAGGAGCTATATTTTAGTTAAGCATGTGTGATTGCTAATTTGTAGCAATCAGGGTTAGTTATCTAAGGTTTTTTTTAGTTAAACTAGTTATAACTATTGAAGGAACTAGTGGAGGGCCAGTTGCGTAGTGGGACTTCAGTCAAACTTAGTGATCATCCAAATAAATGATCAATCAACCCAAAATAGGTAGTGCATGCAGAGAATCCGAGTTCCCCGAGCTTGGTGGAGATTCCAAGGCAATGCATCATCAATTGTAGAATATTCTTGAGTGTACAAGTTGTTATAGGTCAGTTTTGGCATCATACCCCATGACTTGGTCAAACTGGACATCATCCCTAGGACCAATGAAATAAGGTCTATCATCCCCTTATATATTAGTTGCTATATGCCCTAAGAGAAGAACAATTCATTCATAGATTCTATTGTGAGGTTTCCAAGCTTTTAAGTATATGTTATATCACCTATTGACTCACCAACGCTGCCTCTAAAGGGACTAATTGCATTGAACATGCAACATCCTCCATTTAAGGGCGCACTACAATGCACTTCCCGACATCCAAGAGCACGTTGGTCACCTGGGAGCGAAATTCTCATTGTTCTGGGAATCTCCACATGACCAGTGCCTTCTAGAAGAGTCCATATGTGTCAACCTTCGAATCCAAGTGTCCATCTAACTCCTCTAAACTTGAGAACATTTCTTGCCTATTACTATAAAGTCATTCATTGAGAAACTACCATCAGCTTCCCTATAAATTGAGCACTCATCCTAGTGCTAGGGCAGGAAGAATTTTGGTAAACAAATGTTGTTGGATTCTCATTTGAGAGAGTGAAAGTACTGAATGCTGTTGGTGTGATGTCGGATGTGATGAGGTTGGGATGAAGCTGGAGTTGGTGGCAACAAATTGATCATTGGTTGTAACCTCTCCCTTCTACTCATTAATAAAGATTGCTGTTCATTTTCCAATATATATGTCTCTATAAGTTTCTGTCTCTTATGAAATGGATTCTTGAATGATATATACATTTCACATCTAATCGATTTGAGTGATTAAGATAGGTATATATCTGTATATGCATGTTGTTTGTTGTTCTTTGTTTATGTTTGTAGGAATTGATCCGGCGATCTAAGTTGGATTGAGAGCAACAAAAACAATGACAGAAGGAGAAGGGGAAGCACTTGGATCACTAGTAGATTCCCCTATCATTCTGTGTATCTTCTTATTATAGAGAAAGTGATAGGAAATTCTTTCCTCTGTTGTACTAATTTCCTAGCACCACACTTAGGGAATTTAATTTATCCGTAGATCACAATTATGCATAACAAATTGGCGACTCCGCTGAGGAGTATCCTCTCATTCTTGGTGTTGTTTCCTCTTCTAATCCTCATCACTAGCATCTACTTTCAATTATTAGAATTTTGAATGAAAGAATTGCATTAGAAGTGTGTTCCGTAGCTTGAATTTTCAATCATTTCTACGCCCAACGCACTGTTGGTCAAGACACAATGCATTGCAGTGCATTGTCTTCCCTTAGAGACTATGTTGCCCCCTTAGCCAACCAAATTCCATTCAAATTTGTCATTCCTATCATTCTCAACCATTTTTTTGATGTATTCTCAACTGTCTGATACCTCTTAGGGATCAGTGAACTTACCTAATTCTTCCTCCTTTGAAAAGTAAATTTGTTCAATGTATCTTTAGTGTTTTTCTTTTTCATTGGAAAATCAAATTCAAAGTATTTTATTTCTATATTAGATCCATTTTTTTTCATAAAGGAAATTGTTTTTTCATTCTTCGTTTTTCCTAAAAGATAAATTGTTGTTAAATTCCTCGTTTCTCAAAGAAGAAAACATTTGTTTTGTAGATTTGATGCATATAGCTTCCTTTCTTGCATTCACATTAAGGGAGTTGAAAATAAAAACATGCATGTGCATATTATGAATTGTATGTTGCATAGGAACAAGTTAGGAAACCACATTTTAGTTTGTGCTCTTTGATGTTTTCCCTAAAACTGATTTCTCTTTCCCTTAGTAGCTAGGATTTTCATTGAAGAAGCTAAAATTGAAAAGTTTGCTTATCATTTTAGTTTGCATTTTTAGGAATTTCCATCAAATCACGCGGTGCATTGGAACCATAACAATAACATCTAGAAGGTCTAGGCTAGAGACGTGTTCCATCGTCGTTGAACATAACAGTTGTCTCTAACTTGTCTGTGATACATTCTGAGTGTGATACCTGACTCCACGTATGTAAGTATATCAGAGCTCATCCATGTCCCTTCGGGTATATAGGGCAGTGTTCTAGTATGAAAAGTATAAGGGGGTGCTCTCACTATGCGGTTTCGCATTAGACATCGCTAATACGAACTTGGGCCTCCACGTATCTTCGGGTATATTTGGGAGGAAAAATTTAGGTTGCTATCCATCAATAGTGAACCGAGTCAGGCACCTTGTAACTTGTGATACACCGAACACAGCATTCGAGGACATTGCCTGCCTGTACTTCTTGGTTCGCCAGGAGGTATACTACAATTCACAATTACTTGGTAAACCTTTTGCCTATAATTACCCTTTTATTTTGTTTATTTGTTTTTGGTCATAAAATAAATCAGTCATCGTGGAAGAGGAACATCCCTTTTCCCATCGTTGGCATAGAATATCACTGAAACCACCTTTACCACCGAAAGCCATTTCTGGTCGGCGAAGGTGACATCGCTCTACCGAAACTAGTACTAATAGTAGCTCTGGTACTATTAGTTATTTCTACAAATCCTAGTTAATCTACTGTTGTCGAGATAGAGTCCTCATAGCTACTTGTGTTCACGATCCATCCAATCAGTGAGACCATACCTCCCGAACCTGACGTTGTTCAACTGGAAGTTGATCCAGATCCTGTCACTTTCTTGCCAGAACATCTGAATCCCAAAGTCGAACGATCAGAAGTTGTTCCAGTATTGGTCGCCCCAAAATATATTATAACCACTGAGTCTCCCATATTGCGCATTCAACCTCCTGAAATATACTTTGGGATTGACGATGAAATCCTTCCACCTGGTTTAATTTCAATTGAATAAATACCACAAGACGAAACACCTTTAAATCCAACTCATTTTGGGGAGGATATTTACCTGTACGAGTCTTTTCCTCATTCACCTTCCTCTGCTTTTGTTGATCCCATGTCTATTCGAGTTCTCGTAGATCCTATAAGGCATACATTTGGTCGAATAACCATGCCTGAGCCAACATATTCGGCTAGACCATCTATTCTAGTTGCGACATCAACTGCTCTTGCTACCCCGTCGATGCTCACAACATCACCAGAGTCACATTTATATGGTGGCCCTTCCGTCCCACCTGGTTACCAATATTTATCTGGAACCTTCTTTGGTGCATCCTCAAACCCATGGACTTCACCAATGTCATCGTCTAGTATTATAACTGGTAAATCTATAGTGAGTACTGAACAACTTGATCCTTTATAAACATCATCAAGAAAATATCAAGATGGTCCATCTAGGTATATTCCATCCTATACAATTTCAATTGGACTCCCGGCATTTGGAGAACAATATTTCAATATTATTATACTCCTCATGCTGGGGGGAAACATATGGTCACCCATTTTGACAATACTCTGTCATCCTTTGGTCATCCTAATGTCAGAATGAATGTTTGTCAGTGGCATCCCACTCTACCCATCCAACCATAAACGGTTGTACACTCGTATCAACCGGTTCAACCTGTTGCACCCACAAGTACTCCACTTGTTAATACATCCTTACCCCTGTTACAGGCTCAAACTGGTGTATCTCAACTATCTTAGGCAGGTCCTTCAACCGAATACCCCCAAGTATTGGGCCCTCAGACTCTAGCTCCTTCGGCTGGTTTACAACAACTACCTGTATCTGGAATTATTTATTCACAAGTTGGATTACCATATTATGGGATGTCGCAGCCACAACCAGGTTATAGCTATCCAAAACTGAATCCAAGCTATCTTATTTTGGGTTATAATCTTGGTGGATAGACCCCTTGGCAACCACAAGTGCAAATGACACAACCTTCATTTCAACAAGTAGCATACCTAGGTTTTGGTCAACAAAATCCTCAAGCATTTTCTTATGAAAACAAACCCTATCTGGGTTACCAACAACAGATTCCTTATGTTGGTGCTCAAAGGCCTATTTCCCAAGCAATTCCATCATACCCTAGCTATGCGCAACCCAACTTAAATCGACAGTTGCCCTTTTTTGCAACTTTAGAGCTACCAGATTTAAACCGACTTACCAATGATCCAATCAACTATGCTCCTTGGTGGCTGGTGATACCTCATAAATTACCCTCATATATTCCTAAGTTCAATGGAAACCTTGGGGAAGACCCGTCGACACATGCTATGACTTATCATTTGTGGTTTTCATCTAACTCCCTAAATGATGACTCCATTCGACTACGTCTTTTCCATCGTACGATCATTGGTCTGGCCACGAAATGGTACATTGAGTTACCAAAAGCTTCTTTTGATAATTTCACTGCCATAGCTACTGTCTTTTTGACCCACTTCCAGTTACCCATATGATATGAAACTAGAACAGTACTCTTGACTAATTTTAAACAGACTAATGCTACTCACATTTCTGATCATATTCATGAGTGGCGTCGTCATCGTAGAATGGTTAAGACATTTGTTCCTGATCAACTCCTTACTGAGTGGTTCATTAAGTCCCTGTTACCGTATATAACCAAGGATGTGGCTAAGGGTGGCTTCATCACTGAAGAGAAGGTCATTTCTCATGCCCAATATTTAGACTTGATTTATACTCAGTCTGGCACACTCTACGAGAAAATCCCAACGCGTCGCGATCTAATTTTATTGTTCCTCCTCCATCTAAGGACTCTCATGCTGGAGATGATATGATCGGTACTGCAAGAACACATCACTCTACTGCATCTGATCTTGCACCTTCTTCTGAAATCCATGTTGTGTCATCTGACAAACGCAAAAGTGACAAGCAACCCGAAAGTAAGAAAAATGGGAAATCAAAGAAAAAGAAAACTTCTACCCCGCAGGAAATATCATCTGATCAATCGCTTGGAAATCAGAGACCTCGTTACCCTTGTATAATCTGTAATGAGGAGCACTTTTTTATAGACTATCCTCACCATGCTGAAGTCTCAAAATTGGTTAAGACCTCGCATGCATCCGCTATGTTGACTTATCCATTTCCGAATCCTGACACAAATTTGGTTGCTACGGATCCAGCTTCTAGTTCCAAAGTGCTTATGATCTCTATCACAAAGCCATCAACTGATGTTTTGGTGTCAACAAGTAATAAATATTACAATAGTTAGGCTACTGATCAACCTACTACCTCAACCATGAATCCATATACGGAATCTATTCCACCAACTGCTATTCCTAAATTGAAAATCAAGCCACTGAAGGGAGTCATTCATAAATCGAGATTTAATCCTCGAGCCCGAGCTGCTCAAAATTATAATATAGTTGAAGATTTGGATGAATCCCCTTCAGCTATGTCAGTGCTTGAGGTGCTTCAAAATTTTCCCTCCCAGAAGCAAGCTTTGTTGTCGGAAATTGGTGGAATCGATCCGATAGATTCCAATCTTGTAGTCTTTAATCATATGGCCTGTGTGCCGCAATTACCAGCAGAATTAGCATTCTCCATCCAAGTAAATGTTCTCAATCACCTTGTTCATCGTACTATTATTGATGAGGGAGAATCTACGTGCATTATGTCTCTAAATTGCTGGAAGTCACTTGGCTCGCCATGCCTATCTCAACTGCCTACGACATTGAAGACTTTTGACAGACGTACATATAAGCCTTGCGGTATTATTAATAACCTGCATGTTGAACTATGGGGAAAAATAATGAATGTTGAAGTTGATGTAATTGACGTACCCCTTGATTACAACATTCTACTCAGAAGGCCGTGGGTATATGCTATGACTGCGATCGTCTTTACATATTTTAGAATTATCACCTTTCCACATAAAGGTGTTATCACAGTCATCAATCAACTATCCTTCTTTGCCTCTAGTTCTCAGGTAGCTGGAAGCATTCTGTTAGTTCACACACCCCAACTCACACTTCAGAACATTGGTGTAGGACTCTTAAATGATTCCACCCTCATGGGAACCTTTGCATTACCGCTGTCTGCGACATCTACAAAAATTGCAAGCATAGAGACCTGCTACATGATATATTCCACTCCATCTAGCTTAAGGAAGATTATAGGTGATTCTGAAGTTGTTATGTTGGATGAATTTCTACTGCCTAGCCCAATTGAGCTGGCATAGAAATCAATCTACATGGCTTGGGCGACGAATTTTAAATCATCGTCGCCAGTCATTTGGGTTGATCATTCATTAGATTGCGGTGCTCCATATGATCCTTTTTCATCCACTTTCTTGACAGATGAGAATATTTTGGAATCGATGACGCCAAAAGGAGAACCATGGGAAGATCATCATCATCACTCCCATCTTCAGGATTACGAAGAAGATAATATTATTGAACTATATCACCCATCAATCAAAACATTAATTTTGAATTCTTTTCCCATTAATGCAATCGAATCCGAGCGAAATTTATCAAATATTGAAGAAACCATTTCTATCGACATTTCGACCAAACCCGACATTGTAGAAAACATTCATGTCGGCTTATCTTGTTCTCCATTAGAACTCGAGCCATATCACTCTCTCTTTCATGAATTTCGTGATGTATTTGCTTGGTCTTATGAGGAAATTCCAGGCATAGATACTAGTATCATTGAACACACCATTAACATGTACCCTAATTCCAAACCGGTATGTTAACGCCTTCGTCTTGCTCATCCGAAGAAGGTAGCTTCCATTAAAGCAGTAGTTGAAATTTTTGTGTGTGCTGGTTTCATTTACCCTATTCTGATAACTGAGTGGGTTTCCAACATAGTTCCTGTTATGAAAAAAAAAGAGACCATCGGAGTATGTGTCGATTATCAAGATTTCAATCTTTATTGTCCAAAAGACAACTATCCTACTCCATTTATCGACCAGATTATTGACGATTGTGTTGGATGCGAAATATTTTCGTTTATGGATGGATTTTCTGGCTACAATCAAATCAATATCCGCCCAGAGGACCAATATAAGATAACATTAAAATATTCCTGGGGCACATTTGCTTATCGAAAAATCCTGTTTGGTTTAAAGAATGTTGGGGCAACTTTTCAGAGAGAAATGGATTATTCTTTCAATGCCATCAATCACATTGTTCAAACCTATCTAGACGATTTACCTGTGCATTCACGAAACCAGACTAATCACCCTATGCATTTGAGAGCTATATTTCTACGCTTCTGACACTACAAAATATGCCTCAATCCACATAAATGTGTGTTTTGTGTTGGTTCTGGTCATTTTCTAGGATTCGTCGTCTAAAAAGAAGAAATTCGAATCAACCCACTGAAGGTCCAGGCCATTATTGATTTTCCTGAACCATCAAATTTGCTTCAGTTACAGAAACTTCAGGGAAAGGCTAAATTCCAAAGGAGGTTCATGCCCAAATAGGACAAAATGGCTAAAGGATTTACTCAGCTCTTAAAAAAGGGGATTCCATTCCATTGGGATAACGTTGCGCAAGATTATTTTGATGTTGTCAAGGATACACTTGTTTGGGCGTCATTAATGTATCCCCCCAATTATCATAGTGATGATTTCTTATATATCGCCACGACTAATATGAACATTGCTATGGTATTGGTACAATTAGAAAATGGGATAGAACATCCGATCTATTATTTGAGTCATAATCTCAATGATACGGAAGTGAAGTACTCATACGTGGAAAAGCTTGCCTTGGAAGCTGTTCAAGCTGTCCAAATTTTTCGCCACTATATCCTATTCCGGAAGACCATTTTCATTTCGGATTGAAACCCCATGACTTACATCTTATCACGTCAATTGCTAGGGGCAAGTATTCAAAATGGATTGTCATTTTGCAGGAGTTTGATTTTGAATTCATCAAATCCAAGTCAAAGAAGTCTTTAGTTTTGGTTGAGCTTCTCTGTGACCTTCCCTCTGATAATACTACTGATACATCGGAACCATCTATTCTTGATGAGTCTCTATTTCTGATCAGATCATATGATCCTTATTATCGGTATTTTATCATTTATCTCCAGACCCAGACTTTTCGGCCTGATACCTCTCGCTCTGACCAACGACGTATTTGATAACAAGCCAAAGATAATCTAATCGTTGGTGATACACTTTATTGTCATGGTTTCGATACAATTTTAAGGAGGTGCCTCACTCATGAGGAGGCTGAAAAGGTTTTAAATGATGGTCATGCTGGGGCTTCTGGTGGATACTTGTCTAGATACGCTACCGCGAAAAAGATACTCCGCATCGGTTACTTTTGGCCTGCCATATTTCTCTACTGCATCCTCGTGGACAGAAGTTGTCATGCATGACATATATTTGATCGTAAAATCCACAAACCGCCAATGCAAACGCATCCTATTATCTCGGTGAGACCACTTGCAAAATGGGGGATTGACTTCATGACCTGTAACCCTTATTCGTCTGGGGGCATGGTTATATTATTTTCGTAGTAGACTACTTTACCAAGTGGGCCGAAACGATGCCTACATTTAATAACATGGGAAAAACAACTGCATTGTTTTTCTTTAACCATGTCATTTCACGGTTTGGTGTTCCACAGGCTATAGTCACAGATCATGGTTCGCATTTTTGCAATCATATGATGAATGAGTTGACTACCAAATTAGGATTGTCCCATGAGAGTTCTACTCCTTATTATCCACAATCAAATGGAGAAGCTGAGGCTATTAAAAATATTCTTAAACGAATGCTTCAATGAATTATAGGAGTTCATAAACGAAATTGACATTTGATCTTATACTTGGCTTTGTGGGCGTACCGAACCTCGGTGAGAAATGCAACTGGATTTACCCCCTTTCAATTATTGTATGGTTTGGAAGCTACCTTGCCAATCTAATGTGAAATACCATCGTTAAAACTCGCAATCGACTTATTAACTGGCACCTCTGTTGAAGAAGCGTGTCTTTTTAACCTCGCCCATCTTGATGAAACGCGTCGTGAAGCCGCATTGGCCAACGAAGCACATAAGAGACGTATAAAGGCACAATATGACAAGCATGTCTAGCCTCACATATTCTTAGAGGGTGACCCGATCCTTCTTTATGATCAGGAAGGTGATGTAATAGGTACACGGAAATATGAGCCATTATGGCATGGCCCCTATATTGTCAAAAACGTTCTTGCTAAGGGTGCCTACGAGTTGGTATATTATGATGGAATTCCATTGGCGTAGCCCCGAAATGGGTTGTATCTCAAACGTTACTATGCTTAAACATGAGCGTAATGAACTATTGTATTATATTGTGTATATGCAGTTGATTTTCATTTAATGTCTTAGTTTGTTTTTCTAGAGTTTTCTTGAAGTTAGTAATCCGCTTTACATTTCATCGCAGATGTCTGAATCTTTGGAACCATTCGTTGGGTATGTTGATGGTGCTAGTCGTAGTACACAAAATCTATCCTCTACAGCATGGGCCATTTTCGCTTCGAATGACGAGTTAGTGAGTTTTCAAGGGATTTGTATCGGTCGATATACAAACAATATCGCTAAGTATAGTGCGTTGATCGAAATTCTCTCTGATGCCATTTCATTTGGTATTAACTGCATCATTATTAGGTTAGACTCACAACTTGTGGTACTACAACTTACTAGTGTTTATACGATCAGAAATCCAACACTTCATCGTATGTTCCTAAGAGTTTTAATATTGGAAATACATTTTGATTTTATTCAATATCAACACATTTCCATAAAATTGAACACATTAACTGATTCCTTAGTGAATTATGTTATAAATAGACATTTGCAACACATGTAAAGATACATTCACATAATTGAATAGGATTGCGCAATAAACATATGAAAACACTAAAACAAATAGATAGATAGAAAAATAAAAAAGCAGGGTCAAAACATTCTTACCTATTGCACCCAATCAACTGCTGAAGTTTAGGGGAAAAAAACTGGTTCAGAGCTCCTATTTCTCAAATGGTAAAAATGAATGGGTAAAACTCTTTTAATTATTCATTTGATTAATTGAAAATCATATTTATTGTTGTCACTATGGTTTTTATTCATTTTTCACTATGAAACAGGTATTTTTAATCCATTTGATGTTGTTCTGAATAGGTTTACAACTGACATAGCAGATTAGTCATGCACACTTATCCAAGAATGATTTGACCACAAAGCATACTTTTATCCTTATTTTTCGAGCTTTGATATAAATGAAAAAGGATTTGAAGCACATTTTTATCTCCTTTTTTGAGATTCGATAACGGCGAAAAAAGAACCCCTGGAGTCTTCTTTTAGCTCTTTTCAGACTTTGATAATGTGAAAATATTTCCAAGCACTTATCTTTTCGAGCTCATAAAAGTAAATGAAATGACATCTACGCAGTATAAGTTTAACCCTTTTCCGGACTGAGATAGATTATTTACGAAAAAGGAAAACCTTAGTCAAACATGGCTAAGAGGTTCTCTCAGATATTATTTTACACTCTTTCGGATCTGAGTGACAAATATATGAAAAAGGACTCATGGAGTTTTCTTTTGTCCTTTTTTTCAAACTCTCTAAATATGAAAAATGACCATGTTATTACTGTCGTTAGTCTCGTTAAAACATAAAATAGCGACAGGCTTGTCGATCATGGCAAGAATCGAGTTTCATTTATCACTAGACTCATTAAATTATTAAATAGCGATGCATATCAGCTTGAAGGGTTGAATTATAAATCAAGCATATGTTATCCTCCTCAACCTTGTTAAAAAATAAAGAGGTACTAGTCGAAAAATGACCAGGGAAAATTTGGGAAAGTGAACAAAACTTTTACGGTAGCAGGTCGCTTTTGAACATGACACTTCACTCCATAATTGTGATTTTTTTTGGGTTTGGTAATCTTCTTGATGGTTCATTCATACCTATGGTTTATCATACCTTCACTTTGGTTTTGGGTCAATGCTGCCAACTCATCTCGGTGTCGTCGATATGTTCAATAGAATTCATCCAATGAATACTCATCCTTTTGCAATACTCATAAATCTTCATTTTCATGACAATCATCCCTGAACATTGCTATATCAAGTCACATTTTGTCTCCGAAATCAGTAACTCCCATTTCGCGATAAAGTGGCTTCTTGTCGACATCAAATCATCATCCAAGAAGTTTACTTAGAGACATCATCTTCCAGTACCATGAGGCTTATTACAAGATCGACAAGATCCTTGCTTCCGAACCTTTGACTGAAATATTTTTTTTGGAGTGCGACATGAAATCATCTATTCATGCCTTACAAACTGTATTACAATACTTTGAGAGCCATTAACATCAATGGTGGTCCTATCGCATTTGTTAACATCTCACATCATTGGATGGTAATCAAACGATGTATTACCATGGTCGACTACAAATCATATATTTGCATGGCTAGAATTGTACCCGAATGATCGATTACGAGATAAGAAGACCCGGGATCTAGTTTTAGCCATCTGGGCTGCGATTTCAGTATTGTTGTACACATCATCTATACGATGAGCTTACATACAGATCATCATCCTAACATGGGCCTATATCAGTAGGCATATCTGTATTGGGAAACATTCCAATGTAGACAACTTTCTCCACTATGTATATGTTATTATATAGTTTATGTGCTGAGCATGGGAATGCCTCCCTGAGAAATTCGTGATCAAGATGAAAAAATAATGATGTAATGTATTGTAAGATTGATGCAGGTCGCCATTCCTCTTTATTTACAGCTCATCACATCGTAAAGCATCTCATTCAAACATATTATTATTATTTTGACTTCATGCTTTAGGGGGAAGCTGTTATACGTAAATTTGGGCATCATCCCCCATGACTTGGTCAAACTGGACATCATCTCCAGGACCAATGAAATAGGGTCTATCATCCCCTTATATTTCAGTTTCTATATGCCCTAAGAGACGAACAATTCATTCATGGCTTCTATTGTTAGGTTTCCAAGGTTTGAAGTATATGTTATATCACCTATTAACTCACCAATGCTGCCTCTAAAGGGACTAACTGTGTTGCATATGTAGCATCCTCCATTCAAGTGTGCACTACAATGCACTTCCTGACATTCAAGAGTGCGTTGGTCACCTAGGAGCGGAATTCTCATTGTTATGAGAATCTCCACATGGCCAGTGCCTTCTAGAAGAGTCCATATGTGTCAAACTTAGAATCCAAGTGTCCATCTAACACCTCTAAACTTGGGAACATGTCTTGCCTATTATTAAAAATTCATTCATTGAGAAACTACCATCAGTTTCCTTATAAATTGAGCACTCATCCTAGTGTTAGGGAAGGAATAATTTTGGTAAAGAAATGATGTTGGATTCTCATTTGAGAGAGTGAAAGTATTGATATGCTTCTGTTGTGATGTTGGATGTGATGAGGCTAGGATGAAGCTGGAGCTGGTGGCAACAAATCGATCATTGGTTGTAACCTCCCCATTCTACTCTTTAATAAAGATTGTTGTTCATTTTACCATATGTATGTCTCTATATGTTTCTGTCTCTTATGAAATGGATTCTTGAATGATATATATATTTCACATCTAATCAATTTGAGTGATTAAGATAGGTAGATATCTGTATATGCATGATGTTCTTTGTTTATGTTTGCAGGAATCGATCCAACAATCTAAGTTGGATTGAGAGCGACAAAAACAACGACAAAAGGAGAAGGAGAAGCACCTAGATCACAAGTAGGTTCTTCTATCATTCTGTGTATCTTCATATTTTAGAGAAAGTGATAGCAAAGTATTTCCTCTGTTGTTCTAAGTGCCTAGCGCCACACTTAGGGAATTTGATTCATCCGTAGATCACAATTCTGCATAACACAGGCGTTGCATGCATAGGATCATCCTACAAGAATTTCATGGTCAATTTGATGAATTTTCTAAATAATAGGGACCTAATTCCTCAAGGAACAACACAAGGAAATATGAGCTCAAGCATAGGAAAAAAATGACGAAGTATGGGTTAGAGCTTCGCAGTGAGCATAGAGATAGGTTATACACTTGCAGGTTGTTCTCATTTGAACAAAGCAATTGTAATACATCTTTATTCTTCTGATTTAATACAAGAAAGCATTGGGGTTTTTAGCAGATTTCTTTCCCCAAAGGAAAATACTTGTTGTATGTGTGTGATTTATTATTTCATGTCTAAAATTTTTGTTTTAAATCGCGAATTAATTATGTCAACAGAGTAGTAGATTAGGTTTGTGTCTTTTGATTTTGATTAAAAATTCATGAGAAGTTGCAAATCTACATCATAATTTCTAAAAATTGTCCAAAGAATGCAATAAGAAAGAAAGGGAACCAAGAAATAGGAACAATGGAAAAATTTCAAAAAGAGGAGAGCTAACAATAAGAAAACATGTAATGTTTTGTAGTCTAAGCAAGTTTTGCAATATACAATAACTACTCAACCCTTTGACACAAAAAGAGTGTCTGGGAGATCATTTAAAGTGGGACGATACAAATATTAGGTGGATATCACTAAAGGAATCTCCTCAATGGGTTGAAAGGAACAATAAGTAGTCTTAATAAAAACATGTATGAACTAGTTTCCCATGGTGAAAATATTCCCTTGGAAATATTTGAATTCCCTTTGGTTAATTATAGTTATGTCACATTCAAACAAACTATGGGGAAGAAATTTAACGATATTCAATTGCCGATTCTGGAGAGAAATGTTTTTGAACATGAGTAACAATGCTTTTGTTCTTAAAATAAAGACCATATTGCAATAGAAGTTTCCTTAGTGATCATAGCTCCCATCATGAAGAGAGGAATGGTTTGATGATGATAGGGAAGAGGAAGCATTAGAAGGAAAAATATTACAAGAGGGTTAGTAGAAAACCACATAAGGAAAAATGGAAGAAATGGTGAAAAAAGAGACTGATTAGGGCCAACAAAATACTATTATGAACCTAATAGGAAAAAGAACTATAAGGAACCAAGGTGGGTTGAATTCACTTGTTGGTGGGGAAAAAAACATAGGTAAAATATGATCGTAGTCTCGTAGAATTGTAGGGGATTGGGTAGCATAAAAAAAATTAAATCAATAATGGACTTGGTCCAACAGGAAAAACCCACATTTCTCCTACTTCACAAGATTAAACTAAAGGCTAGCAAATCCTTACATAAGTGCAAAAAACTTTGAAAAAATAGTGAAGTATAGGTGGTAAACACCAAAAAGGCCTGTAGACTATTATAAATTGTGCTGAATAGTTCTTGGTAATTAATTTACAATTAACATTTCTTGTATAGGTTACACACTAGTTTCAAACATTTCCTCACAAGTGAAGTTTTTAATTTAGTAAATGTTTACATGCCAACTTGATACTTTAAAAAGGTGGATTTACGAGACACTTTATCAACCTTGAGACTGTTATATTCATGGGTTCATAGAATTGTAACTGGTGATTTGAATACCACCCTTAATCACAAAGAGAAAAGTGGGTGAAGCATTTTTAGAGACCCTCCTAGGGATCAAATGGAAGATTTTATATATTTATGGGATCTAGTGTACATATAAATTGAAATGGGGGAAGATACACTTGTTCCAATAATCAAGAAGAACCTAGACATACATAAGCAAGATTAAGTAGGATCTTGGTTCAACTGCTTTCTAGAGAGTGATTATTCAACATCTTCCAAAATTTTTGTTTATGCAACCTTTAATCATGTGCCTTCTACTTCATCTCAATGAAATCCTTGATTATGTCTCTATTGCTTTCAAATTTAAATCTGTATGGCTTCAAAACAAGATTCCTTTTGATATAATACTAGCTACATGGAGCACTTGGATCGTTGATTTGCCTTTCTATATTTGGGAGAAAAAATAAAATCCACTGAGAAGGTGCTTAATAAATGGGCCAAAATTTATTTCTCCCCTCTTGAGATAGAAGTGCAGGAAAACTATAGTGAACTCAAATCAAATGAGAACAAGAGCATGTTGCTCAAGAGCTATTTATTAGAAGGGAAGAAGAAATTTTAGCAATATGAAAAAGCCCTTCAAGCTAAAAAAATGAAATGGAGATCAAACCAAGAAGGTAATGACTTGAGCCGAGGGATAAGAACACACCTAATTTTAATAAACATGTTAGGTCCAGACTGATAAAAATAATGTTAAATACATTCTTCCCATAATGGGAAACTTCTTAATTCCTTTAACAAAATAAAAAAGGTTTCCTTCAACCACTTTGGTGATTTTTATGTAGAAAAGGATGGTCCTAAGCCTAAAGTTACAATGAGTATGCTAGAACACATTCCTTATACTATCTCTCTTGAGGAAAATCATATTATTCTTTTGTAGAAAGTGTATGAATTGGAAATTTTGGAGGATATTTGGGATCTTTCCCCTAATAAGGATCTTGGTCCATATGTATTCACCATTCATTTCTGTAGGGAATGTTGAAACATATTCAAGTTTGATCTTATTTGGGCGATTCAATATGTAAAAAAATATTTTCGAATATGTTCTAGGTGGATATTGGTGGCCACCCGCCTATTCCACCTAGAACTCCAGTCGGTTTCATCCATTTCCTTGATTATAACATCAATTACTATTTTTAGCAGTTTTTCAGGTCCTTAAATTCCAAAACTGTTTGACCCCCTAAACAACGTTTTTGACAATAGGCCCATTACTATAGGTAGGTCGAGGCCTACGAAAAATATTGTAATAATTGGAGAGATATTTCCAATGAGGTATCGTACACACCAAACAAAGATCATATGACCAAGTTACGACCCCAGGAAGTTGGTTGCCCGAATAACCCTAATAAAGCCCACAAACTCTTAGCGTTCCATCTCCAAGGGTTAGGGTTTTGGTTGTTTAGGGTTTTCCTTTATTGTTCAATAATAAAAAGGTCCTTAGAGCCTTATTGTAACACCATTCAGGCATGTAGCCACCACATCTCTCCTCATAAATAAGCTACCATCACTGAGCTAGTTTATTTCCATTCTGTTTGTAAGCATCTTTCAATTCTTTGACATTAATGCAATGAAGATTTATTTATGCTGCATATTTGTGTTTATGTTTATATATGTATTCTATTGCGTTCCTGCATAATTTTGGATCAGTGGTATTAGAGCGGTCTACTCTTTCTTTGTTTTTCTTTACATATCTTCAACGAGGTCAGGGTATAAGGATTTAGGGCTCGTACTCGTTGAACCTTTGCAATACCAACCTCGTAAACCCCGATGACCTCCCATGGGAGAAGAAAAGAAAGAAGATGGAGACCGATATCCTTTCAAAACATTGCTCGAGGAAGCCCTCGAGCGACAAAGGAACGCGATGGATAACTTTGCCCAGATATTTCGGTGGCTACCCACAGGTGACACATTTTCATCAGGAAACCACTATGGAGGCGCCACTCCCTTTAAGGTACAAGTCAAATTTAAAATTCCCATATTTAAAGGGAAGATAGATGCAATGGTTGTAAATAGATGGTTAAATATGTTGGAAGGATATTTTCCAGTTCATGACTTTCCAATCGGGAAAAATATCACTTTTGCACTCCTCAAAGTCGCCCCCCATGTAAAGGGTTTGTGGGAAACCTATTGTGAACAGAGGCATGAGAGATATCCCTCACTATTTTTAGGCGTACCCACTTGTAATTCTTTCAGACACACCATCAAGAAACAATATTACCCCGTGGGGAGCTATGAGGACAAGTACATACAATGGACGATACTGCGGCAACAAAGAGATCAAGATGTGCATGACATGATGAATATTCTCCATAGCCTCCACACAAAGTTGGGTATCAAAGGTTCATAAAAACATCTAGTGATTAAGTACCATTTTTTCTTGCACAAATGCATTTAGGAGGAAATGGAGTTCCTGGAAATCTCCTCGCTTGGTGTAGCATACCGCTATGCTACCGAGATTGATTAGAAATTTATGCAGAAGAAGAGAGACTTTGGATCTATGAATCCAAAGCAAGGGAAAGACGCCCCAAAACCAAAAAAAAAAGTACAAAGCCAAGGCAAGGTGACCCAAGACAAAACGCCAAAGGTGCAAGCAAAGAACAACACCATGAAGATAAAGAAGGACACATGGAAATGGTGTGATTTCCATAAGAGCCCCATCACAACACAAGTCAGTGTCGAGCTAAGTAGTCCCCGGTGCCCAAGTTGAAGGCTTCCAAATAAAATGCATGTTCTGAATCTGAGTCAGAACCTGACAAGGAGAATGACAAAGGGAAGCAGATTATTGATGCGGAGCCCAATGCCAATGTTGCCACCACTAAGATCTAGAAGATTGAGCCCAAAGATCCAGAGGAGGGGAAGTGACTCTTCCACTCACAAATTTGGGTGAAGGGTCCTCCGCTGTAGTTCATTATCAACAACGAGAGACAAAAGAACCTCATATCAGTAGAGGTATTGAAGCAGTTGGGCCTACCGACCACACTGCACACACAGTCATACACCATCGGGTGGCTTCACCAAGGACAAAATCTCCGCGTCAGCTAGCAGTGTCACCTTCCCTACAACATCAAGCCTTTCATAGATGAGGTATTATGTGATGTTTCTCCTCTTGAAGTTTTTGATGTATTATTAGGCCAACCATACTTGTGGAAGAGTTGTGTTATGTATGATTCTAGGCCTCACACTGTTATTATTTCTTTGGGCTATAATTTATACAAGATACCAGAGGTAGCACTCCCTATCGCCATCTCTTTGATCTCTGTGAAGCAATGCAATAACATCATTTCCCATACCGGGAAATTTGTCTTCCTTATTATTCACCCTTAGGGAAAAAAGAGGACTGTGGCCACATCCACAACCTCTAGACATGGCTCCTCCACATGACAACAACAAATGGACAAGGTCATGGAGGACTACAAGGAAATATTCACCTCACCCACAGGGGTACCCCTGCATTGTCAGGTCAATCACTCCATCAATATGACCTCGGGCTTGTTGCTACCCAACGGACCAATCTACTGACGCTCTATTATAGATAATGATGAAATTAAGAGGCATATTTAGGGGTTTTTGAAGAAATGGAACATCAGGCCAAGTTGATCACCATGTGGTAGCTCAATCACGTTGGTATAGAATAAAAACGACACTTGGAGACTTTGTATTGACTATCGAGCACTGAATAATAACACTATCCAGAATCAATATCTAAACCAATGGATTGATGACCTTCTAGAACAACTCAAGGGGGACAAATATTTTAGCAAGATTGATTTAAAGTTTGGTTATCACCAGGTTCCAATCGAACCCTCTAATGTGTGGAAGACTAACTTCAAATACAAGGAGGGCCTTTTCAAATGGTTGGTCATGCCTTTCGAGTTAACAAATTCCCCCACAACCTTCATGAGGTTGATGGAAAACATCTTGCGACCCTTCACCAACTTATTTTTGGTAGTGTATTTGGATGATATCTTGATCTTTAGCCAGAGTTGGGAAGAGTGCCAACACCATATACGACAGGTCCTCCAAACCCTGCGACAACACAAGTTATGTGCCAAATTGGACAAATGCACTTTTGGCGTGACCCAGTTTCAATATTTGGGGTACATCATTGATGAGCGAAGTGTGCATGTGGACCTAGCCAAGATACAAGTTATTCGAGATTGGCCAACCCCAACCACTCTAACAGAGTTACGTAACTTTCTGGGACTTGCTAATTTCTACCGCGGGTTCATGTTGGGTTTCTCTCGTATCACTTGGCCTTTGATTAAAGTCACCAAGGGTGGATCGAAAGCAGAGTTCTTCTGGTCTCAATCCCAACAAAAGGCATTTTCCGAGTTGAAGCATTACCTTTATGTTGATTTTTGTAGCATTGGAAAGTGCTCTAAGCTCCAAATTTTGTGGAGAGCTTTAGACACTGGTATTCCAAAGAACCCACATATTGTTTGTGAAAATTTCACTCGATTAATATTTTATTAAAATAATTAAGTATTTTAATGAAGACTCTAAGTCTAAAAATAATTAAAGGACATAATTTAATAAAACAAAGTGAGAATAATCTAGAAAGGTGGAGATCAAGTCTTATATAATCTTAGTCATTTATTAGAGATCTAATATTGGTTGTTGATTTCTTAATGAGAAGACTATAAAGGAAGGCTTGAGGGTCATTTGGAAATGGCAAGGCACCAAATGAATCTAGAGATCGAATTCTTCTAACGGAGCACTGCTCGGACGAAGATTCGATGTAAGTGATTCAATGCAATGAGGGGCAGAGTAGCTTCCGGAGAGAAATATTTTCAAAGCTAGAGAATCATCAAGAGAGAGCTAGATAGACGTCCAACGGAATCAACACAATACCAGTCAGGGCTATGCAGAGGTTGCACACTAGTTTAGAGGGTTTCCGAGATTTAGTTGTCGGATCAGATCTAGAAGCCTAAAGCTGGGGTGTGAGACCAGGAGGTTGAGATTTGTGATTTCGAGAGTCAGATCGATCCCTTGACGGGGTGACACAGTCCTTAGAGGAGGTGATGCAGTGCCTAGGCGGAGACTTCTAAAGGCAGTGCTTCTAGTGTCCGGATCAACTGGATTTTCCAGTGATTGTGTGAGGTAATACTCACAATTTATTTATGCCAGTATTTCTCTACGTAATTGAATAAGCCTTGAGGTATTCAGGGATATATTTAGGATTTTCTACTACTCAATAATACAAACCCTCAAATCTGTTGCACCGGTTTTCCCACATTGGGTTTTTCTAGGGACTTGTGTCCAAAAATAATGGTGTCCTATGTGTGATTGATTTGTTTCTTAGTTTCCTTGTTTCAGAATAATATTTCATTTATTGTGGGCTTCTTTAGTAGTTACTTCAATAATTCATGTCTCAATTAATTCTGTAAAAACAATTTACATATTAGGAAAAGTAAACTCAGATTGTTGCAGTAGGATTCCTAAGATTTTCATATCTGGGAATTTTCACATGGTATCATAGCATTTGATGTGAAACAGGAGGATCATATATGAATATGAAGTGAAGGTCAAATTGTTGCAACAACAAAAAATTGAATGCCCAGAGGGATTGCACAGTCCTAACCAGAAGGGCTGAAATTTCAGGAAAGTCTCTCTCTAAGTGAGTCGATAGAGAGGTAGGACTTCCAGTTCGAGATTTTTATGAGGCAGAGGGAGAAACACAAAGCCTTCATGCAGAGCCAGAAGGACGCAGTTATTCTGCAAGTAGTTGGTGGGCAGAGAAACTTCAGAAGAAAGAAAAAGCACACAGCGGGGAATTCTTCCTCAGTGAGCTCCTAGCCGAGGAATTCAACATTTTTCCAAGATATGAGCAGTAGATCAAGGCAGCATATCTACGAGCTCTAGAGGGAGTGCATCAGCTTTCCTAGGCTGCGTAGAGGGGGAGAAAGAGGAATGTTGTGAAATCAGTTCCAAAAATAGAAGAAAAGAGATATCAATGCCTTAGAAATAAGCCACTTCGAGGGGGCAACCTCCAATACATTACATGAAGGAAAAATTCTTGGATGATACAAATTACAAAACCTCCTTTCTATATATAGGAGTCCATGGGGCCACAATGTAATCCTAGTGGGGCCATAATGTAATCCTAGCCGACCTAACAATAATAATTTAAGGGCACAATAATAATAATATGGGGGTTACGGGGGTACAATAATAACAATAAGGGGGTTAGACTAACAACAATAAGGAACTATACTAGTAATATAGGGACCTAACATGCCCCTCTCCTTCAAAAAAGTGTTTTCCTCAACGCTTGAGTAGCTCTGGGTGCTTCTGTATAAAATTCTCATCCTCCCATGTAGAATCTTCAGTGGGTAAGTGCTTCCACTTGATGAGATACTCTGAAATTGATCGATTCCGTAGTTGTCGAGTTCTTGTTTCCATGACCGCTTCTGGTTCCAATATGATTTTTCCTTCCTCATCAAGTTCTGGCAATATTGTTTGAACTGGAAGATTTTCACCTACAACCTTCTTTAAGCATGAAACATGGAAAACTGGATGCACTCGCGAAGAAGCAGGAAGCTCCAATTTGTATGCCATAGTACCAATCTTTTGCAACACCTTGTAAGGACCATAGTACTTTGGCGATAATTTATTATCCTTCTTTGCTTGCTTGAGGGACATTTGTTTGTATGGTTGTAGCCGTAAAAAAACCCAATCTCCTACATCAAAACTTCTCTCGCTACGATGTTGATCTGCCTGTTGTTTCATTCGATTTTGTGCCAAATTCAGGTTATCCTTTAAGAGTTGGAAAACTTCTTGTTGATGCTCGATGTGATCTTCCACTGCTTGAACCTTCGAATTTTCCCTTAAAGATGATGTGATGGATGGTGGATGATATCCATAAAGTGCCATAAATTGGGTCATTTTTGCTGCAGTATGGAAGGAAGTGTTATACCACCATTCAGCAAGAGGTAACCACTTGACCCATTGTGTTTGTTTATCAGATACAAAACAACAAAGATATCCTTCAAAACATTTATTTACTATCTCAGTTTGACCATCAGATTGAGGATGATAAGATGAGCTATGAGCTAATTGAGTACCCAAACAAGAAAATAACTCCATCCAAAAATTTCCGGTAAAAATGGGATCTCTGTCGCTCACAATAACCCTTGGGCTTCCATGTAGCTTTTGAATTCTGTCCATAAATGTAGTAGCAACTGTACTTGCTTTAAATGGATGAGATAATGCACAAAAGTGTGCATACTTGGTAAATCTATCAACTACCACCATGATGACACTCTTTCCTTCAGACTTAGGTAAACCTGTGATAAAATCCATTGAAATCTCCTCCCAACGTTGACTTGGAAAGGATAAAGGTTGTAGAAGTCCCGGGGTCTTAATTGTTTCCACTTTATTCTGCTGGCAAACCAAACATTCCGCCACAAACTTTTGAATATCAGATTTAAGGCCATCCCAAAAAAATTCTTTCTTCACCCTGTGGTAAGTTTTTAAAAATCCAGAGTGTCCTCCTAAAGGAGAAGTGTGCAATTCTAGAAGAATCTTTTGTTTTAGTTGGGAATTCTTACAAAGATATAAGTGATCTTTGTACCATAAGGAATCATTTTTCCAACTAAATGTATCATATGTACTAGGATCTTGTTGCAAATTTTGAATGAGTGTCCATACATCTTTGTCCTTCTTCCATTCATCTCTTGCTTCAGTTATCCAATCTGGTTGGATAATAGAAATGGCACAAAGCAATGCTTCCACCTCTTCATTATTTATTGAGAGTGCATCTGCAACAACATTAAGCTTTCCTTTTTTGTAGATTATTTCAAAGTCATAACCCAACATCTTTGTGACCCATTTTTGCTGCTCTTCTTAAGATATTATTTGTTCCGAAAAGTGTTTAAGACTATCATGATCAGTTTTTATCTTGAAGTGTCTTCCCATTAAGTAAGTTCGCCATTTCTTTAGTGCATGCAGTGTTGCTAACATTTCCTTCTCATAAATAGGTTTCTGTAAATACTTTCCTTTGATTGGACGATTTTCAAAAGCAATGGGTCTTCCTTCTTGTATTAAAACAACACCAATTCCATTTCCTGAGGCATCACATTCCACAGTAAAGGTTTTTGTGAAGTCTGGCGTAGCTAAGACCGGTGCTACGCACATTGTCTCTTTAAGATGTTCAAAGGCCTCAGTTGCTTCAAGAGTCCATGAAAATGCATCTTTCTTCAATAATGTTGTTAGAGGTGCTGCTATTCTCCCATAATTCTTAACAAACTTGCGATAATACCCTGTTAACCCGAGAAATCCTCGCAACTACTTTATGGTTGTGGGGACTTTCCATTCCTTAATAGCTTTAATTTTGTTAGGGTCTACCTTAACACCCTCGTGAGATACAATATGACCCAGATATTCCACCTCTTGTACTCCAAAGAAACATTTGGATGTTTTTGCATATAGTTGTTTCTCCTACAATAGTTTGAGCACCCTGTCAACATGTTCAACATGATCCTTCCAAGACCTGCTATAGATTAGTATATCATCAAAAAATACTAGCACAAATTTTCTAAGGAAGGGTTTGAAAATGGAATTCATCAACCCTTGAAACGTAGAAGGTGCATTGGTAAGGCCAAAAGGCATGACCAAAAATTCATAATGACCCTCATGAGTTTGAAATGTTGTTTTTGGAATATCTTCAGTCTTCATTCTAATTTGATGATATCCTGAACAAAGATCCAACTCGGTAAAATAAATTGCTCCATGTAATTCATCCAATAATTCATCAATCACAGGAATGGGAAATTTATCTTTAATGGTGAGCTTATTGAGGTCCCTATAATCCGGACACATGCGCCATGATCCATCCTTCTTGTGTACCAATACTACAGGAGCAGAGAAAGAACTTTGACTAGGTTGAATTATACCCGCCTCTAACTTTTCTGCAATCATACGTTCAATTTCGCTCTTTTGGACATAAGGATATCTATAAGGCCCGATGTTTGGAGGAACACTTCTTGGAATCAAATGAATAGCATGATCATGATCACGAATAGGTGGGAGTCCTTTTGGAGTTTCAAAAACCTTGGAATGATTGTCCAAGACTTTTTGGAGATCTGCAAAAATAGATGATTTTGATGTTGGAACTTCTAGTGAGCATAATTGTGTAATCGTGTCTCATATTCTTCTTTAGAAGCTTTGTCATGACATTAGAGCTTATTATCTTTCTCGGCTTCCCCGCAATACCTGCACTGACTTCCTTTCCTTCTGAAAAAAATTCAAGAAAGTTCTTGAAAATTAAAAGTTATCGTCCCCAAATATTGTAATCATTGTACTCCGAGTACAACATCAGTGCCTCCCATTGGAATGGAAAACATTGGAATATTCAATACATATTCCCCCATGGTTATCTTGATATTATGACATTTTCCAGAGCAATTTATAGTTCCTCCATTTCAGCCATCACTTAACATTCTCGTGTTGGGTATAGGAAACAATTCAATTCCTTGGCTACCTTACAATGAATAAAATTATGGGTGCTACCCGAATCAATCAACACTATTTACCGTTTTATTCTTCATATGTCCTTCTATCTTGAGAGTTTTAGGAGTGGTAATTCCTGCCAATGCATTACCGGATATGGTCGGACTCATTTCTTCCTCTTCTAGGGTTCGTTCCTAGTGTATATCCTCCTCTTTTGAAGATTCTTTTTCATTTTCTTCTTCATCTTCACAATATATGTAAAATAATCTCTTCTCGGCACACTTATGACCTTTATTGTATTTTTTATCACAATTGTAGCAAAGCCCTTTTTCTCTTTTTTCTTCCAATTGTTGTGGTGCCAACCTTGTAGGTTTTCTGGTGCTAGGCATAGCAAACAATTCATTCCTTCTTATAGAAGTGAGTGTGGTGTTTCCTTGTTCATACTCTTACATTCAATTTTCTTGTCAACCTAAATGACTTCTCCAACATAGTTCCAATACGCAAACTTCATGTTGGATGTTAATTTTTAAAGTACCGATGAAGAGATCAATCCTATGTTCTCTAGAATATCGCTTACCCTTATATTCACTTTGGAATTCCGATCTGGAATTCCTCAATGTGTCGCCCCACTAAACCCTTTTGTTTGAGATTTGTCAATTGGCTAAAGAAGGTGTTGCTCTTTGTATCCTCATAATGTGCTATCATTTCAGCCATAAAAATTGACCAAGTGACAATTTTTTTACGGGAGCAAAGCCATCAATACCATCTGTATTTTGTTCTAAATGTGAAGTTGCAATGCATACCTTTTATGTGTTTTGCACAATACTGAGATCAAAATATTTCTCCATCTGTAGTATCCATGTTACGGGATCCTTGCCATCAAACTTCCTCATATCCATTTTTGGAATATGGTGGTTCTTCCTGCCAACATTAGAGTTTATGAAGTCATGATTAACATTTATTTTGTTCTCATCCTGAGTTTCCTCTACTATCTTTTCACCATTAGGAAACATTTCTTGTATCAACTTTGTCAAAACTTCCATGTTTTCTTTTAGATCATTCTTCATGTTTTCCATGTTGTCTTTCATGTCATCCATCTTAGCTTCCATGCCAGCTTCCATGCCATCCATCTTAGCTTCCACGCCTTTCTTCAAACCATCCATCTTCGCTTCCACGCTTTTCTTCAAAACTTCCATTTCATTTTTTGTTGCTCTTTGCGAGAGCGAAATTTGGTGCTTTTGCTCTTGTAATTTTGATAGATCATGTTGCAATTCTTCATCTTCATGAGTCATAGTAGAGCCTTCTGAAGGCTTAATGGGTGTTGAATTATTTTTACGGGGCATTTTTTAGAACCCAATATTGATATCTATTCTATAATATGCCCTTGGAATCAATTCAAATTGATTCTTCAAACAAGACTTATGCAATTCGGAAAAATTTACACACCTTTTTCTTGCTTTTGAATAGCTCGATATTTAAATTAGATTATCTCTATGGTTACAGCTCTTAAATATCTAAACTTTGGCACTGAGGTAGCCTTATGAATCCTCTTTTGAATGCCACATGTTTGAGCTAATTTGGATTCTTCAAGGTAAAGTTATGTCCAATCTCCCACAATGACCTAATTATGGATTGTTTCAATAGATCGAACTTGTACAACTTTCCACGTGTCACTGTTTCATCTTTTAGCTATGAAATTGATAGAAAATAAACTACATTCCATGTAATTGTGGTCACTTTTTACGACACTCCAATCCGATGCTCAGAGAGAGAGTTATGAATATTTTCCCACGATCACCTCTTTGAGATGAAATTAAGGATCCTGAAACAACACTACCTGCCACAGATCATATCTCCGAACATATTGTGAACCAAGCTCTGAAATTTTTCGACAGGTTTCCTTAAGATTTTAGCTTCGCTCCCTAAAAATTTCAGCTTCTAAAACTTTGTAGAATAAAAGTTATAGCGAAAATTCCATGATGACTTGTTTGGAGTAGCGAAACCATAGAATCCAAAGCTTTGATACCAAATGTTGTGAAATCAGCTCCAAAAATAGAAGAAAAGAGATATCAATGCCTTAGAAATAAGCCAATTCAAGGGGGAAACCTCCAATACATTACATGAAGGAACAATTCTTGGATGATACAAATTACAAAACCTCCTTTCTATATATAGGAGTCCATGGGGCCACAATGTAATCCTAGTCGACCTAACAATAATAATTTAAGGGCACAATAATAACAATATGGGGGTTACAGGGGTACAATAATAACAATAAGGGGGTTACACGAACAACAATAAGGGACTATACTAGTAATATAGGGACCTAACAAGGAAGCAGTTCGACAATTTTCGGCTGAGATGGTAGCTCATGGTCTTAGAGATCAGGACAGGTTGGAGGGTTCCTCCAACTATGTAATATGGAAGGAAAGGATTCAATTCCTTCTAGATGAATACAATCTCAAGACGTTTGTGGTGAATATGGTTGTTGTACCTACTTATCTGGATCAACTTAATAAGTACAAGTCCGATATGGAAAAGTGCAAAAGGCTAATCCTTGATGGTGTCAAGGATCACATAGTCCACATGTAGCTGGAAAGGGCACCGCCAGGGAGATGTGGGAAGCCTTGTCTTTGCTATACAAAGTAACTTATGACCAGCAGAAGATGTACTTGGAGTAAAAGCTTCAAATGATCGAGATGCAGAAAGGGGAGCACATTGCTTCCTTCCTTACGAGGCTTTAGGAGATTCGAGACCAGTTGGAAGCCGTGGGATCCACCCCAACTGTAGCAACTATGGTGAAGCTGGCCCTTAACATAGTCACATAGGAGTGGCAAGTTTGTGTCCAAATAATTTTGTGCAAGGCTACACTTCCTAGTTGGGAGCATATGTGGTCAAAGCTTTAGGAAGAAGAGCTGAGGAGAGATCTAGTCAAGTGCAAGCCTGACGAAAACAACAAGAGAAAATCTAAGGGTCCGGAGGCAGAGGAGAATGCAACCCTTACATCGAAAAGGTAGCAAGGGCAATAGAGACAAAAGAGATATGTCTCAAAGGTGAAATGATTCATATGCAGTGAGATGGGCCACTTTACATCACCGTGTCCTCTGGAGAAAAAGGACAAGGATGAGAAGCATGATTCAATAGTTGCAGCCACAAATATCGAGTGGGACAAGTTTGTTATGAGTGCCCATGCTTCTCCTGGTAAGAAGTGTGGTGAAATTGAGCTATAGTTCACTTTGAAATTCAGTTGGGTAGGATTGTTGAGAGAGCCCACCTCATGGATCATTACCTTGCTACGGGAACCCATGATCAGGAGTAGCAGGATGGAGAAGTTTCAATGAGAGCCGAGGAGTGATGGAGATGACAGTGCAATAGGTAGCAACGCTTATTTATGGAGCAACGTAGACCACATGAACAACAACATCGTAGCAGTAGCAATGCAATGCATATGAGTGTAGCACAATGTAGATCAGTGTAGAGCAGCAACATCGCAATGCATCATAGGGACAACACAATAGTTATCAGCAGTCAGACTCTTTAGAACCGAGGTGCATCCATTGAACACTTGTTCAGTTCTAGGTGAGTTCAACTGTTTCTCTCAGTAGTTGAGTTGTAGTGAAGATGTAGTGTTAGTAGCACAACATATGCAACACTTGAGATGGAGTTGTAGTACAAATGTAGCAGTGGTAGTGGTAGTTTCATGGGTAGCAATACAACTGTAGCAGCATCGCAGAGGTTTGTGGACTTCTTGTCAGACATCAGCAGCATAGAGGATGCTTCAGGGACAAAGCATAATGTAGCAAGCATATTGTTAGAGCACCTTCCTCGCTAAGAGGGAATGCTGATTTTTGTAGCATCAGAAAGTGATCTAAGCTCCAAATTTTTTGGAGAGGCTTCGACACTAGTATTCCAAAGAACCCAGAAACCATTTGTGAAAATTCCACTCGGTTAATGTTTTATTAAAATAATTAATTATTTTAATGGAGACCCTAAGTCTAAACTTAGGGAAATTAAATAATTAAAGGACATTAATAAAACAGAGTGAGAATAATCTAGAAAAGGCAGAGATCAAATCTAATATAATCTTAACCGTTGATTAGAGATCTAATCTCGGCTGTTCATTTCTCAATGAGAAGACTATAAAGGAAGGCTTGAGGGTCATTTGGAAAGGGCAAGACACCAAACGAATCTAGAGATTGAATTCTTCTGATGGAGAAGTGCTTGGACGAAGACCAGATCTAAGTGATTCAGTGTAGTGAGGGGTAGAGTAGCTTCCAGAGAGAGATTTTCCCAGCCGAAGAATCATCAGCAGGGAGAGGCAGATAGACGTCCAACAGAGCCAATCAGGGCTACGCAGTGGTTCAGAGGGTTTTCGAGTTTCAACGATCAAATCATATCCAGAAGCTAGGGTGTGAGACCGGGAGGCAACAATCTGTGATTTTGAGAGTTGGATCAATCCATTGTTGGGGTCACACAGTCCTTAGAGGAGGTCACACAACGCCTACACAGAGACCTCCAGAGGCAGTTCTTCCAGTGTCCGGATCCACCGAATTTTCCAATGATTGTGTGAGGTAAAACTCACAATTTCTTTCTGCCAATATTTCTCTCTGTAACTGAATAACCCTTGAGGTATTCAGATATGTATTCAGGATGTGTGATTGATTTCTTTCTCAGTTTCCTTGTTTCAGAATCATATTTTATTCAGTGTAGGTTGATTTAGTAGTTACTTCAATAATTCATGTCTGAATTAATTCTGTAAAAAAAATTTACATAATAGGAGAAGTAAACTCAGATTGTTGCAGTAGGATTCCTAAGCTTGTCAGATCTAAGATTTTTCACACTCTACTTTACACCAGTGCTGACATTACCAGACCTAAAGCAACCATTTGAGATTGAGATAGATGCCTTTGACAATGCTATTGGGGAAATTCTTACTTAGCTAAGGCATCTAGTTGCATATCACAGTGAGACAACTCCAGACACAGTCCGAAAGTATACCACCTATGACAAAGAGATGTATCCCATTATGCAGGCCTGCCAACAATGGAAGAATTACTTTCCAGGGAAGGAAACTTTCATCCACACACACCGTCGACCCTTGTAGTTTATATAGACACAAGGAAAGTTGCAGAACAATCTCCATCATAAATGGTCCACATATCTACAAGAGTTCCACTTGAACATCAAGTACAAGAAAGGGAACACCAATAATGTTTCCTATTGTCTGAGTCGACAACTGGTCATGGCGCTGACCATTATGCTCGACTCTTGTGGACTCTTTACAAGGGCAATCCAGAACTCAATAAAGCATATTAGATGCTGCTGGAAGGCAAGAAAGTTCCATATTTTCACCCCCAGGGCATACTGTTACGCCACCTAGGAAACCTTTGTGTTCCTTCAAGTGAGCATGCCAAGAAGATTTCGGGGGCACACTACAGTCGGGTTGCTAGACATTTTGGACTATGATGAAGGTACATTCTCATAAAGTTTTTTATGGAATGCTAGATTTGGACACTTTAACTATGACAACCTTCGATTGTTGAAGAAAAATGGTCTTACTAGATTGCCTACAATTCCTAGGAAACTTAAGCAATGTGATGTTTATATTCTAGGAAAGCATAGCAAACAATTCTTTCATGATTCACATTCTAGAGCACATAGAAAAATTGAGCTTATTCATTCAAATTAATGTGGCCCCATGCATGTTCCTTCTGCAAATGGAAATAAATATACAATGACATTTATTTATGACTACACCAAAATGTGTTGGGTTTACTTATTGAAGAACAAATCTGATGCTTTTCAAACATTCAAGAATTTTCATGCATGGATTGAAAATGATGCACAAACTCATATTGGATCTTTAATGATAATGGAAAACAATACACTTCAAATGATTTGAAAACTATCTTCACCAACATGGGATCAAACATCAAACAACCGTGCCTTATAATCCCCAATAGAACGATGTAGCTGAGAGAATGAACATGGAAATTTTAAATATGGTTTGTTCCATGATGTTTTTCAAGAATTTAAAATTGATGTTTTGGGTTGATGCAATTCTATGTGTTGTGTACATAAATAATAGGTGTCCTTCTAATGCAATTAGAAATAAAACCCCTTATGAAATGTGGCATGTCCAAATTCCTTTTGTAAAGCATCTCAGGGCCTTTGGTTGCACCTGTTATGCTTTGATACCTAAGGAACAAAGAAATAAACTTGGTGCAAGAAGTCGAAAATGTATCTTCTTGGGGTATTACAATACCTCGAAAGGATATCGTCTCTATGATGAATTTAATAAGAAGTTTGTAGTATCTAGAGATGTCATATTCCTTGAATCTTCCAAGGCTGACAATGTTGTTGAACGGAAACTTGATCGCTTGGATAGATTTTCACATGCAAAATCATTTCAAGAATTTGATAATCAGATTCCAAATCTTAAAGGGGGGATTCCTATACTGAATTAATTAGTGGAATCATCTTCCGAAGCACTCTCTCCCCACATGACGAACCAACAACGAATGATAATTTGAATGATGTGATTGAAAAAATTGGGATACTGAATCTTGATTCAATCCCAACTCAGTTAAATGAGCAACCTGGGCCATCTCTGATTAGGAGATCATGTGTTTTTCTCAAAATTGAAAGTGCTCGAAACTATACAAAACCTGAGCGACCGGATAGGTCTCATCGTTTCGATTCTGGCGCCGTGAACGGTTTGAAAAACCAATGTCGTATGAGGAAGATATCGCGTTCTGTTCGTTTTCCTAAACATCTAAAATTTTTGTTACAGGAGTGACTAGGATGCCTAGTCAGCATGCAGGTATAGTCAGCAGGTGGCATATACTGGGAATATTCCCTTTTCTTAAACCCAATCATTTTTTTCCACGTGGCGCATCCAGGGCCGAAGATTTTGATATGTATGTGTTTTATTGTGCACAGTTGGATGGGTGACACGTCGCAAGCCCGGAGGCTGCCACGTGTCCCCAGGAGGTTAGTGTAAAATTTATGTGAGGTCCAGGGGATTCTACCCTGCGACCTCCAACACGCCAGTAAAGACCTCCACCATCTCCGCTACACTTTGGTTCTTACCTTATAAGTTTGCCGCATAAATTTAAATTGAAAAGGTTTCAATGTTGAGGAGGGGGGGACTGCCGGCCATCCCAACCCATTGACGGCCACATGGATCATGATCACATGTCATAGTTTCTTAAACCATGCCATAAAACCATTATCTGGTGGCTATTCAAACCACATTAACTGGCAGCTTTAAATAGTGTTCACATGCGCGTGTTTGGTGGGTGTTAATTCTGCATGGTTGCGCTACAATGGTGCCATAACCGTTCAATCTGGTGGTATTTCAAACTTATCGTTGGTCACATGACAGTTCCGTCGAGAGTGTCAGAGATTAAAGGAACCACGTCCATTTCGGGTTCTGTGCATCCTTTATGGTGGAGTTTAAAACCATGACTGCGGGGTAATGGGGGGTCGGCTTGTGACCACCCCTCCCCTAACCACTTGTGTTTAATGCGACGGTTTGTATTGGCAAAATTTTAGCGTCGGGCCTAATTTTCAAAAATTTTCCAAACTAATTCCAGTTAAATGTAGTTCTCCACAATTAGTGATCTGAAAATAAAAGTATTTGTACTGTTTTTCAAAGTATTCATTTCCATTCAATTAAGGGTGCAAAGTGTTTGAAATGTCTTGCAAGTAAAACAAAGTGTTTTTGGTAACTGTTTATGAGTTTATATATGAGGGAATGTTAATTAAAATTACTGTTTAACATCTTGAATCTGAAATTCACAGCAGAATAACTTCACCATAAACACACAACAACATGATGAGGCAGTTCGCCCCTCCTGGGCTACATTTGTTGGGTCTAAGGCTCCCAATGGGCATGTCCTTGAAATAAGCCTAAACAGGTTGAAATAGATATGGAAATGAATTCAGAAGATAGAAATAAGCTAATTATGGCTTTTATTTCATCTCAAATAGTGAAGTGTAGCCCAATGTAGCTCCATTTCCCTCATGGCCTTGATGGCTCTCCAAGCTTCCCTGAAGCAAAAATGGCTAGAAAATACCTCTGTTGGCTCTGCAACCTGTTCTAATGGCTCCAGAATGCTCTAAGTGATTCAATGTAGTGAGGGGTAGAGTAGCTTCCATAGAGATATTTTCCCAGCCGAAGAATCATCAGCAGGGAGAGGCAAATAGACGTCCAACAGAGCCAGTCAGGGCTACGCAGTGGTTCAGAGGGTTTTCGAGTTTCAATGGTCAGATCATATCCAGAAGCTAGGGTGTGAGACCGGGAGGCAACAATCTGTGATTTCGAGAGTCGGATCAATCCATTACTGGGGTCACACAGTCCTAAGAGGAGGTCACACAACGCCTACGCAGAGACCTCCAGAGGCAATTCTTCCAGTGTCTGGATCAGCCGAATTTTCCAATGATTGTGTGAGGTAAAAATCACAATTTCTTTCTGCCAATATTTCTCTCTGTAACTGAATAACCCTTGAGGTATTCAGATATGTATTTAGGATGTGTGATTGATTTCTTTCTCAGTTTCCTTATTTCAGAATCATATTTTATTGAGTGTAGGTTGCTTTAGTAGTTACTTCAATAATTCATGTCTGAATTAATTCTGTAAAAAAAAATTACATAATAGGAGAAGTAAACTCAGATTGTTGCAGTAGGATTCCTAAGCTTGTCAGAGCTAAGAGTTTTCACACTCTACTTTACACCAGTGCTGACATTATCAGACCTAAAGCAAACATTTGAGATTGAGATAGATGCCTTTGACAATGCTATTGGGGAAATTCTTACTTAGCTAAGGCATCTAGTTGCATATCACAGTGAGACAACTTCAAACACAGTCCGAAAGTATACCACCTATGACAAAGAGATGTATCCCATTGTGCAGGCCTGCCAACAATGGAAGAATTACTTTCTAGGGAAGGAAACTTTCATCCACACACACTGTTGACCCTTTTAGTTTATATAGACACAAGGAAAGTTGCAGAACAATCTCCATCATAAATGGTCCACATATCTACAAGAGTTCCACTTGAACATCAAGTACAATAAAGGGAACACCAATAATGTTGCCTACTGTCTGAGTCGACAACTGGTCATGGCGCTGACCACTATGCTCGAATCTTATGGACTCTTTACAAGGGCGATCCAGAACTCAATAACGCATGTTAGATGCTGCTGGAAGGCAAGAAAGTTCCATATTTTCACCCCCAGGGCATACTGTTACGCCACCTGGGAAACCTCTGTGTTCCTTCAAGTGAGCATGCCAAGAAGATTTCGGAGGCGCACTATAGTCGGGATGCTGGACATTTTGGACTATGATGAAGGTACATTCTCATAAAGTTTTTTATGGAATGCTAGATTTGAACACTTTAACTATGACAACCTTTGATTGTTGAAGAAAAATGGTCTTACTAGATTGCCTACAATTCCTAGGAAACTTAAGCAATGTGATGTTTGTATTCTAGGAAAACATAGCAAAAAATTCTTTCATGATTCACATTCTAGAGCACATAGAAAAATTGAGCTTATTCATTCAGATTAATGTGGCCCCATGCATGTTCCTTTTGAAAATGGAAATAAATATATGATGACATTTATTTATGACTACACCAAAATTGTTGGGTTTACTTATTGAAGAACAAATCTGATGCTTTTCAAACATTCAAGAATTTTCATGCATGGATTGAAAATGATGCACAAACTCATATTGGATCTTTAATGATAATGGAAAACAATACACTTCAAATGAATCTGAAAACTATCTTCACCAACATGGGATCAAACATCAAACAACCGTGCCTTATAATCCCCAATAGAATGATGTAGCTGAGAGAATGAACATGGAAATTTTAAATATGGTTTGTTCCATGATGTTTTTCAAGAATTTAAAATTGATGTTTTGGGTTGATGCAATTCTATGTGTTGTGTACATAAAGAATAGGTGTACTTCTAATGCAATTAGAAATAAAACCCCTTATGAAATGTGGCATGTCCAAATTCCTTTCGTAAAGCATCTCAGGGCCTTTGGTTGCACCTGTTATGATTTGATACCTAAGGAACAAAGAAATAAACTTGGTGCAAGAAGTCGAAAATGTATCTTCTTGGGGTATTACAATACCTCGAAAGGATATTGTCTCTATGATGAAGTTAATAAGAAGTTTGTAGTATCTAGAGATGTAATATTCCTTGAATCTTCCAAGGCTAACAATGTTGTTGAGCAGAAACTTGATCACTTGGATAGATTTTCACATGCAAAATCATTTCAAGAATTTGATAATCATATTACAAATCTTAAAGGGGGGATTCCTATACTGAATTAATCAGTGGAATCATCTTCCGAAGCACTCTCTCCCCACATGAAGAACCAACAATGAATGATAATTTGAATGATGTGATTGAAAAAATTGGGATACTGAATCTTGATTCAATCCCAACTCAGTCAAATGAGCAACCTGGGCCATCTCTGATTAGGAGATCATGTGTTTTTCTCAAAATTGAAAGTGCTCGAAACTGTACAGAACCTGAGCGGCCGGATAGGTCTCATCGTTGCGATTCTGGCGCCGTGAACGGTTCGAAAAACTGATGTCGTATGAGGAAGATATTGCGTTCTGTTAGTTTTCCTATACATCTAAAATTTTTGTTACAGGAGTGACTGGGATGCCTAGTCAGCATGCAGGTATAGTCAGCAGGTGGCATATACTGGGAATATTCCCTTTTCTTAAACCCAATCATTTTTTTCCACGTGGCGCATCTAGGGCTGAAGATTTTGAGATGTACATGTTTTATTGTGCACAGTTGGATGGGTGACACGTCGCAAGCCCGGAGGCTGCCACATGTCCCGAGGAGGTTAGTGTAAAATTTATGTGAGGTTCAGGGGGTTCGACCCCGCGACCTCCGGCACGCTAGTAAAGACCTCCACCATCTTCGCTACACTTTGGTTCTTACCTTATAAGTCCGCCGCATAAATTTAAATTGAAAATGTTTCAATGTTGAGGGGGGGACTACCGGCTATCCCAACCCGTCGACAGCCCCATGGATCGTGATCACATGTCACAGTTTCTTAAACCATGCCATAAAACCATTATCTGGTGGCTATTCAAACCACATTAACTGGCGGCTTTAAATAGTGTTCACATGCGCGTGTTTGGTGGGTGTTAGTTCTGCATGGTTGCGCTACAACGGTGCCATAACCGTTCAATTCGGTGGTAGTTCAAACTTATCGTTGGTCACATAACAGTTTCGTCGAGAGTGTCGGAGATTAAAGGAACCACACCCATTTCGGGTTCTGCGCATCCTTTATGGTGGAGTTTAAAACCGTGACTGTGGGGTAAGGGGGGTCGGCTTGTGACCACCCCTCCTCTAACCACTTGTGTTTAATGCGATGGTTTGTATTGGAAAAAGTTTAGCGCCGGGCCTAATTTTCAAAAAATTTCCAAACTAATTGCAGTTAACTGCAGTTCTCCACAATTATTGATATGAAAATGAAAGTATTTGTACTGTTGTTCAAAGTATTCATTTCCATTAAATTAAGTGTGCAAAGTGTTTGAAATGTCTTGCAAGTAAAATAAAGTGTTTTTTGTCACTGTTTATGAGTTTATATATGAGGGAATGTTAATTAAAATTATTGTTTAACATCTTGAATCTGAAATTCATAGCAGAGTAACTTCACCATAAACACACAACAACATGATGAGGTAGTTCGCCCCTCCTGGGCTACATTTGTCAGGTCCAAGGCTCCCGATGGGCATGTCCTTGATATATTATGATGCTCAAATTGGTTTTACAGTGAGAAATAAACCTAAACAGGCTGAAATAGCTATGGAAATGAATTCCGAAGATAGAAATAAGCTAAGTATGGCTTTTATTTCACCTCAAACAGTGAAGTGCAGCCCAATGCAACTCCATTTCCCTCATGGCCCTGATAGCTCTCCAAGCTTCCCTGAATAAAAAATGGCTAGAAAATACCTCTGTTGGCTCTGAAACCTATTCCAATGGCTCCAGAATGCTCATAATACTCAAAATTGACTAAAATTTTGTCTAATTTGGTCGAATATGGTGAAATTTATGATCCAAACTGTATTTTGCCCAGTGGCACTAGAAATCCTCCACTAAAATTGGCTAAATCTAGTTAGCTCCACCAAAAAGGCGGAATCTCCACAAATTTCGGAACTGTGCACTAAAAATGGTGGAGACATTAAATGTAACTATCAGTTTGACTCGTGTTCAGATGCTGAAAAGTCGGAGGTAGATTACATGGGCGGTTAAATGTTTAGCCCCGCCCCTGGTCACGGGCGGAGGTCACATGTCTTGGACTAACCCCAAATCTTCCACCCGTTCCACAAATCTCATCTCCTGGTTATGGCGCATGGTCACAAGACCAGTAGCCTTAAGCCTTGAGGGCTATCCCTTGTTTTTCCGCCTGTTGAACTACTCGCTATAACATGACCCGTTTGCATTTCGGTCGGGTTGTTCTCTGCCCGATTGACCCAAACGCGTTCACTAATCATCGATGCATTCATGTGACCCTTTTGCATTCAGCTTGCACGAGGCCGTTACAGGATGACCCATGAACGTTCGGGTCGGGTCGTGCCCGACTGACCCGAATGCATTCAGCTCGGGTCGGTTTGCCCACAAACACAATTTTTTCAAACAGTCTTGAACCTTTGGCCTGGGGCCACATGGCAGCCTCCAGGTAGGCCACGTGGCACCCTCTGATAGGCCACCATAAAACCATAAAAAATGAAAAAAAATTTGCCATAATTTTTTTTGAAGATGACAAAATTTCTGAGTTCAAAGGTCCGGTTTTGAAGGTTATTATGCGTTTTAAAACCTCAATATCTTCCTCATATGACATCATATTTGGGTCCCATTCACAGTGCTAGAATCGCAGTGACGAGGCCTATCTGGTCGTTCAATTTGCAACCAATTCTGAGTAGTTCCAATTTTGAGCATTTTTTTCCTCTTGGACATGATCACTTGATCGCACCTCCCCATTGGGAAGCTTTTGGACCCCAAAAGCCTTCAATTACTTGTTAATAAGATGAGGGTACATATCCCTCACCTTTTCCACCTCAATCCACTTTTCCTTACTCGGTTTGCTGCCTTTAAGACCAACCCGAACATAATCAACATTTCCCCTCCTTGAAGTGCGTGTCCTTCTGTCAAGGATGGCATCCTTTTTCAATTCATCCAAAAATTCTGGTGAGAAATCCTCTATGGATGGAAACTAAATGTCACTTTCATAATCAACAATTAAAAGAGGTTCATACAAACGTAAATTTTCCACATTCACAATGGAATACATTCAAAATATTTATGTTGCTTTCCTCTCCATTGGAAAGCACGCTTCACACTTTTCACTGCATGCATAGGAGCGGCTATGGCAAAGAAGTTAGAAATAAACTTCCTCCAATACTGAGCTGCACCCAAAAAAATTATTACCTCTGTAATGGATTTGGGAGTAGGCCAATTCACAATGGCTTCTACCTTAGAAGGATCAATTCTCAAAGCACCTCCTCAACCTATGTGTCCCAAATAACCCAAAGAAGTCTTTCCAAATTCACACTTTGACATTTTAAGAAACAACTGATTTTTCTTCAAAATATCAAGTACTTTCTTAACATGCATGACATGCTCTTCTCTAGTATTGCTGTAAATTAAGATGTCATCTAAGTAGACAATAACTAAATCATCAAGAAAAGGACGTAAGACATCATCCATTACCCGCATGAAAGTTGCAGGTGCATTGCATAAACCAAACAGCATAACAAGCCACTCAAAGAGTCCCTATTTATTTTTAAATGTTGTCTTCCAAATGTCACTTTCTGCAATTCTAACTTGATGATAACCACTACATAAGTCTAACTTAGTGAAATGTTTAGCATATTTCAGTTTATCTAACAAATCATCTATCCTTGGGAGTGGGTAACGATTCTTTACCGTTATCTTGTTCAATGCCCTGAAGTCCACACACATGCGCGAAGTTCCATACTTCTTTGGAATCAACACTATCAGTGACCCACATGGCGAAGTGCTTGGTCTTATGAATCCTTTGTCCAACAAGTCTTTAATTTGCCTCTTGATTTTAGCATTCTCCATGATAGACATGCGGTACATGCCTATGTTAGGAAGAGGACAATCTTGATGTAAATGGATTTCATGCTGAATCTCCCTTTTAGGAGGTAAACCTGTTGGTTCCTGAAACATATCATGATGTGCATCAACTATATCATATAAATCTGATTTAAGCTTGGAATCAAAATTTTCAAATGACTCATGATTCACATCAACCTTGGGCTTAACCATAATAAGTACAAAACTCTTACTAGAATTCACTAGCCTTTTTACCTGTCCCGCATTTACCATCGCTATATTTTCCTTCTTGCGATGTGCTCTGACAATGAACTCCTTGCCATATTTAAAGAGATGATACTTATTTTCATGGCGATGGAAGATCGCTTTCGTGTCAAATAATTAAGGACTTCCCAAAACAATTCCTGATATATCAAGCGGTACTACATCAAGTTCAATTGTGTCAATAAAGTGTGCAGTAATCACGAATCGCAATATGCACATTCTTGAGACTTGTAAGCTTGCATCCTTACATATCCACCCAAGTGAATAAGGCTTTGGATGTGGTATGGTCTCAAGTTTAAGCTGTTTGACCAAGTCTTCTGATATGAGATTTTCTTGTGACCCACTGTCAAACAGTGTGTCAATTTTTGTATGTTCTGAGACTACCCTCACATGGAACAATTCAATTCTTTATTCCTCATTTGGAGCTTGCACATGACAGTTGGAAGTACTAGTGCTTGGCTTGGTTTCAGTTTCCTTTCCCTTCATACTTTTCAAACCCATGGTTGCAATTTTGGTTTCGTCACCTGAATCATCACCTAAGTCTTGTGGTGTAGTTGTAGTAGCTGCAGTTTTCTTCTTTCCTTTGTTTTTGTTAAACTTAGTTCTTTTTTCAGGATGTAATTTCCAACAGTTTTTCTCTTCATGGCCTTCTCTTGAACAGTGTTTACATATCACTTTCTCACCCTCGTGTTTGATAGATGCATTCTTTTTGCCTTTTCCCTTAAAGGTTTTATCTTTTTTTTTCCCCTTAAAAGGCTTATTTCTACCCTCATCAAAAGTGTTTTTCCCTCTAGCCTCTAAATGCGTAGCTTGTACACAAACTTCGTCTAGACTAGAAGGATTGAACGTAAGGATAGTATGTTTAAGGTATCTGTGCAAACCACCTATATATTTCAGCAAAGTATCTCGACTTTGTAAGTCTACCCCTAATAAGAGTGCTCTTCTCCTAAACTCTTGGGTGTAGTCTTGTACATTTTGCCCCTTAAGCTGTCTGAAGTTTTGCCCGTTCATGATAGCCTTTTGTAAATGAGCTAATGGATAAAATTGCTTTTTAATTGCAGTAATAAATTCAGCCCATGATAAAGTGATCTTACCATGTTTTTTAATTTCATCCTTGGTCTTGGCTTCCCACCATACCTATGCTGCTCCATCCATTCTCAACGAGGCTAACTGTATCTTGGTGTCGTTATCATGAAGGTTCTGTATCCTCAAGTAAACTTCCAACTGTTTGATCCAATTGTCAAGTTTCTCTACATTGAATTCATCGTTAAACATAGGCAACTCAAATTTGACATCAAGATTTAAAAATGGAATTTTTCCAGTGGTTTTAGACTTGTGAGATAGATTCACTGAAGTTGAGGATGACGATGTAGAGGAAGAGGATGAAGATGGGGATGGTGGATCACCATTTCCTCCATTTCCTTTCTTTGACTTGTCATCACTTTTATTTCCTCTTGAAGAACCCTCTCCTTCTTTCTGGTTTTTAGATCCTTCTCCAACAAGCCTATCATTCCTTTCTTGGTAGAGTATCCTCACCATCTCAGTCATATCCAAGAAAGTTTTTCGGAATACCTGTTTTTCTTCCTTGGGATCCATATCTTCAGGAGCTTCTCCCTCTCTTGAAGACATGCTTGAAGCTGCTTCTATGGCTCTTGGAGGTGTCTCTCTGACCCTTCTTGGTTGTGGATCACTTTGTGCACTAACCAAGTTTCCTTCACCTCTCTTGAGTTTAAGCCTAGTAAGCATCAAAACTTGCAAGCAATCAACTATATCTTTGCACACAAAAAATGTTGAGTAAAAATCTAGCTCCTAAGGCTCAAATAATTAGCTCCGATACCATCTGATCTGAAAATGAAATTATTTGTACTATTGTTCAAAGTATTCATTTCCATTTAATTAAGCATGCAAAGTGTTTGAAATGTCTTGCAAGTAAAACAAAGTGTTTTTGGTAACTGTTTATGAGTTTATATATGAGGGAATGTTAATTAAAATTACTGTTTAACATCTTGAATCTGAAATACACAGCTGAATAACTTCACCATAAACACACAACAACATGATGAGGCAGTTCAACCCTCCTGGGCTACATCTACCGGGTCCAAGGCTCCCAATGGGCATGTCCTTGATATATTATGATGCTCAAATTGGTTTTACAGTGATAAAGAAGCCTAAAAAGGCTGAAATAGCTGTGGAAATGAATTCAGAAGATAGAAATGAGCTAAGTATGGCTTTTAATTCACCTCAAACAGTGAAGTGTAGTCCAATGCAACTCCATTTCCCTCATGGCCCTGATGGCTCTCCAAGCTTCCCTGAAGCAAAAATGGCTGAAAAAACACCTTTTTTGGCTCTCCAACCTATTCCAATGGCTCCAGAATGCTCATAATACTCAAAATTGACTAAATTTTTTTCTAATTTGGTCGAATATGGTGAAAGTTATGATCCAAACTGTATTTTTCCCAGTGGCACTAGAAATCCTCCACTAAAATTGGCTAACTCCAGTTAGCTCCACCAAAAAGGTGGAATCTCTGCAAATGTCGGAACTGCGCGCTAAAAATGGTGGAGACATTAAATGTAACTGTTAGTTTGAATCGTGTTCACATGCTGAAAAGTCGGAGGTAGATTACATGGGCGGTTAAGTGTTTAGCCCCGCTCCTGGTCACGGGCGGAGGTCACATGGCTTGGATTGACCCCAAATCTTCCACCCGTTCTACAAATCTCAGCTCCTGGTTATGGCGTGTGGTCATAAGACCCGTGTTGAGATTCAACAAGATGATGAGCTTAGTGAAAAGAGTCGCCTTCACTAAGTGGGCCCGCAAGCTATTTTTGGCGCAAGTCTATTTTTAGACTATGTGAATTTTTAAACATGGTGATCATATTTCAGAAGTTGCAGGATGTTATTTGTGGATGGTTGATCAAGTTGGAAAAATAGATTAAATTCTATTTTTATAGTACTGGGCAAAGTCTATTTATAGATCGTCAATCTAAAAATAGATGCATGTTGATTATTATTAGCTCTTAATAATAATCAGACACTAAACATCAACTTATTCTCTTGGAGCACTTTGTTTCAGTGCACAGATGTGGCACATCAATGGACTGAGGGAATTATGCAATTCCCAAGGGTTTACTGGGGCTAATGCATAGAGGAATCAGTTAGAACTCAAGTGGCAGAGTTATGACACAGTTGGAAGAAGTAGTTATGGAGTTGTATTCAGTTTAACTCAGTTAGACTCAGTTGAGCTAGTTGTATCTAGTTTAACTGATTGATACACTAGTGAGAGTGGAGTGAATTAATTAGTTAATTAATTCACAAATAATAACTTATTAATCAACTGAACAAATACAACAGTTAACTACAGTGCATGGTAGTTTCAGTGGAGACCTAGTGGAGAGATAGGTGAAAGGGCAAGATAGACTATCTGTTGTGACTATAGTGATGCATTGATTGCATCACACACACATTGGAGTTTCCAATGAGGATTGTGCTGTCAAGTCAAGAGTAATTCGAATTCATTCAGAGCTATTCTTCAGTAGGGATTGCGCAGTGGAGGCAAGCTAGCAGGAGGCAAAGATTGGTGCATGGATTTGCAAGATTGTTCTTGATTAGTGTATGACGATTGTACTGTACTGAGAGCTTGATAAGCTTTGTATGAGGATTGTCATATGATATCCATGATACATAATGTATATTTGGGGTTTTCAGCTTCAGGCTTTCCCGGTTAAAAACAACTGTGTTATGTGCGATTATTTTTATTTATGCTTTACATGTGTGTGCAATTAATTTTCCACAAAATATTAACAAGTGGAATGATTCAGTATTTTGCATAAAGTTAAATAGTGTGAGATCAGGTGAATCTAGAACATATGCATGCTTAGTGCATATAATTTCTACATGGCATCAAAGCATTGTTAATTGAGGATTGCAATTGTAAAGTGAGTTTGTGCTGGTGGACAATTCGAATTTGCTACAGAAGATTCTTGGTGCAGAAGTTGAGTATACATTGAAATGGCCTTCAATGGGTTGCGATTGGAGTATGCCCTTGATGGGAGCTCGAATTGCATAGCCTGGAAGGACAGGATGTTGGTAGTGCTGGAGGATAATGGACTGAAGGAGTTCATCGATAGCGATGTTCCTAAGACGGGATCTAGGGATGCTACATTACTTGACGCATGGCAAAAGAAGACAACAAAGACAAGAATGATTCTGTTTGAAGGTGTGAAGGACCATATTGTGTCCAGTATTCACGGGAAATACACTCCATTCTTAATGTGGAAGGCTTTGAAAGACTTGTTCCAAAGCAGAAGTGACTAGAGGAAGTTGGCGCTTAAAGACAAGCTCAGAAAAATAAAAATGGAGAAAGGCGACAGTATTCCAAAATACCTCACAAAGTTTGTCCACTGCAAGGATGAACTGGAAAGTGTGGGGGTTACTGTTGATGATGAATACTTGGTGAGCTTGGCTCTCCTTGGGCTTTCTAAGAGTTGGCATAGCTACGAAGACTCTGTCAATGGACGGGAGAAACTGCGAGGATGAGAGCGACTTTGGTCGGATCTTGTGCAGGAGGAGATAAGGTGGGGTACCAGGGATGGATCTTTATCCAATAATGAAGATGAAGAGAATTGCGCTTTGGCTACCAAATCAAGGAAAGGGAAGGGGAAGAAACATTCTTCAAAATCCGATGCTAAAGGAAAGAAGCAGGATTTTTCCAAAGTGAAGTGTTTTCACTGTCACGAACATGGACATTTCGCCACTAACTGTCCACAGAAGAAGAAGAAAAAGAAGGTTGTTGGATCTGCAGCTAGAGAGGCCTTAGCCTCGCAATTTGAACTTGATTTCTCTTTGATCGCATGCTTGGTTTCAAGCAGTATGGGATTGGTGTGGTATCTTGATAGTGGTGTGTCTTTCCATATGACGGGAGACAAAGAGTTGTTTAGTGACTTGGAGAAGAAGGACCTCTAGATGCATATAGAGATGGGCAATGATGGTCAATATAGTGCGACTAGCATTGGGACCATTACCTTTGAGAGGGAGTCCGGTAAGCCATTCTTGTTGAATAATTTTATGCATGTTCCAGGTCTGAAGAAGAACTTGGTCTCAGTCGCAATGCTGGAAGACAAGGGTTATGATGTTGTTTTCAGTGAGGGAAAAGCCTTCCTTCGACATAAAACAACGGGTCAAACCAAGAATATAGGGGTTCAAATTAAGAATCTCTACAAGCTGGAGGTAGATGGCTGCGCTGCAATGGTGGGCAAAGCAAAAGAAGTGGTGAGCCGGGATGAGGGCGAATTATGTCACAAGAGATTGGGCCATCTTCACCATGGCGCTTTGAAGATTTTGCAGCAAATTTCTATTGGACTTCCCAAGGGTACTCTTGCATAGTCAGATCAGTGCAAGGGATGTACTATGGGTAAGTTTGTGAAGACCACCTTTCATGAGAAGGAGAACCGTACTTCGGTGATCCTGGAGAGAATTCACACAAACGTGTGTGGAAAATTCTCAGTTGCTTCAACAACAAAACCAAGGTATTATGTTATATTTGTTGATGACTATTCTCATAGGTGTTGGATCTTATTCATGTAGAAGAAGAGTGAAATGTTCTCAAAGTTCTGTGAGTTCAAGGCATTGGTGGAGAAGGAGTCGAGGAAGAAAGTGAAAGCTCTACGGAGCGATAATGGTGGTGAATACATCTCGGGCGAATTCAAAGACTTTTGTAGAAAAGAAGGAATTCGAAGAGAACTCATAGTGCCTCATAACCCACAGCAGAATGGGGTTGCGAAGAGGAGGAACAGAACGATCGTGGGTGCTGCACGAGCGATGCTGCATGACTAGGGCCTACCGATGCACTTGTGGGCGAAAGCATGCAACACTGCAGTTTATGTGCAAAACCGTTGTCCTCATAGAGTACTTGGCATGAGTACACCCGAAGAAGATTTTACTGGTAAGAAGCCTGATATTTCTCATTTGAAGATTTTTGGCTCAACTATTTACATTCATGTGACAAAGGACGCCAGGAAGAAGCTGGAGTCGACTACAGAAGTTGGGATATTTGTGGGGTACACAGAAACACCCCATAATTATCGTGTGTATTTTCCAGACAGTAGGATGACTGTTGTCTGACGGGATATAAAATTCAATGAGGTGAAAGCCATGAAGTTGTCGCTTGAGAGGGAGCTACACTTGCATGCAGAGGAGGGAATTCTTGTTCCCAAAGATGAGCCTCTGGATGTGGATCAACCACATGATGAGATTCATGGAGTGGAGCAGTCCACTCATGCAGAACCAAACATCAGACAAGGTAGAAAGTGTAACACAAAAGTTGAGAGACTGAAGCTTGATGCAGCACAGAATGTAGGAGTTCCTACATCACATCGCAGACAAAGACAATCACCTGACCCATTTACTGGATACATTTCTCTTATGATAAAGCGTATTGTGACAAAGCCATCTTCTTTCGAAGAAGTAGTGCAGGAGCCCACATGGGTAGATGCCATGGTGGAGGAGTATGACTCCATTGTCAGAAACAGTGCTTGGGAGATTGTTCCAAGGCCGGTGGAAAAATCAGTTGTAGGATCAAGATGGATCTACAAGGTAAAGCAAGCTGCTGAGGGGAGTGTCGAGAAGTATAAGGCAAGATTTGTTGCCTGGGGCTTCTCATAGATTGAGGGGATTGACTACGAAGAAACATTTGCACTTGTCGCACGGTATTCTTCCATACAGACCATCCTTTCTCTCTCAGTGCAGATGGGTTGGCACATTCATCAGATGGATGTTAAGACTGCGTTCCTTAATGGGATCATTGAGGAAGAGGTGTACATTGAGCAGCCTGAAGGATTTGAGATCTTCAGCAGCAAGTCGCATGTGTGCAGGCTAAAAAGAGCATTGTATGGGCTGAAACAAGCACCCCGTGCTTGGTACACTCGGATCGACAGTTATTTCACTGGACTTGGCTTCACCAAGAGTGAGGCGGATGTAAACTTGTACCAGATTGTGGTGGAGGGTAAGCTTTTAATCATTGTACTTTATGTTGATGATTTAATACTAACAGGTGATGAGCAGTTGATACAATCATGCAAGGCAGATCCTGCAAAGGAGTTTGAGATGAAGGATTTGGACCTCCTTCATTATTTCCTTGGATTGGAAATATGGCAGTGGGAAGGTGAAATGTTTGTGTCTCAAGGCAAGTATGCCTGGGAGATACTGGAGAAGTTTCACATGCAAGGCTGCAAGCCTATCGACACTCCTCTTCCAGGAAATTGGAAGAAATAGGATGCTACATCGGCAGAGGTAGTGGATGCCACTGTTTATGGATAGTTGGTGGGTTCGTTCATGTATTTAGTCAATACAAGACCAGACATATGCTATGCGGTGAACCAGCTTTCACAAGTGATGGTTAAGCCTACCAAGCTCTTTTGGAAGGCAGACAAGCATGCCCTGAGATATCTCAGGGGCACATCTGAGTATGGTTTATGGTACATACAGACAGATGACGTGAAGTTGCATGGCTTCACGGATGCAGATTGGGCAAGAAACCCAACAGACAGAAAGAGCACATCAGGGGGGATTTTTAGTATCGGATCTACGACAGTTTCTTGGTACAGTAGGAAACAAAGATTCGTGGCACTCAGTTCAGCGGAAGCGGAATACATGGAAACAAGTCAAGCTGCATGTGAGGCTATCTGGATGAGGAAGATTCTGGTTGGTTTGTTCAGTTCACATTTAGATCCCACGGTGATACATTGTGATAATTAGAGTTGCATTAAAATATCGGTTAATCTTGTGTTTCATGATAGATCTAAACATATTGATATCCGGTATCATCATATCAGAGATTGTGTGCAGCGGAAGATCATGTTGCTTCAGTACATTCCTACGGAGGATCAGGATGCATATATTCTGACGAAGGCACTCACCAGGAGCAAATTCGAATACCATAGAGGCGGGATCGGGGTGAAGGATAATCCCTATCTTGTTGAGAGGGAGTGTTGAGATTCAACAAGATGATGAGCTTAGTGAAAAGAGTCGCCTTCACTAAGTGGGCCCGCAGGCTATTTTTGGCGCAAGTCTATTTTTGAACTATACATTTTTAGAAATGGTAATCATATTTCGAAATTGCGGGATGCTATTTGTGGATGGTTGATCGAAGTTGGAAAAATAGATGAAATTATATTTTTAGAATATTGGGTGAAATCATTTATAGATCTTCGATCTAAAAATAGATGCATGTCGATTATTATTAGCTCTTAATAATAATCAGACACTAAACAACAACTTATTCTCTTGGAGCACTTTGTTTCAGTGCACAGATGTGGCACATCAGTGGACTGAGGGAATTACGGAATTCCCAAGGGTTTACTGGAGCTAATGCATGGAGGAATCAGTTAGAACTCAAGTGGCAGTTATGACACAGTTGGAAGAAGTAGTTATGGAGTTGTATTCAGTTTAACTCAGTTAGACTTAGTTGAGCTAGTTGTATCTAGTCTAACTGATTGATACACTAGTGAGAGTGGAGTGAATTAATTAGTTAATTAATTCACAAATAATAACTCATTAATCAACTGAACAAATACAACAGTTAACTACAGTGCATGGCAGTTTTAGTGGAGACCTAGTGGAGAGATAGGTGAAAGGGCAAGATAGACTATCTGTTGTGACTATAGTGATGCATTGATTGCATCACACACACATTGGAGTTTCCAATGAGGATTGCGCTGTCAAGGCAAGAGTAATTCGAATTCCTTCAGAGCTATTCTTCAGCAAGGATTGCGCAGTGGAGGCAGGCTAGCAGGAGGCAAAGATCGGTGCATGGATTTGCAAGCTTGTTCCTGATTAGTATATGACGATTGTACTGTACTGAGAGCTTGATAATATTTGTATGAGGATTTTCATATGATCTCTATGATACATAATATATAGTTGGGGTTTTCAGCTTCAGGCTTTCCCAGTTAAAAACAACTGTGTTATGTGCGATTATTTTTATTAATGCTTTACATGTGTGTGCAATTAATTTTCCGCAAAAGATTAACAAGTGGAATGATTCAGTATTTTGCATAAAGTTAAATAGTGTGAGATCAGGTGAATCTAGGACATATGCATGCTTAGTGCATATAATTTCTACAACCCGTAGCCTTAAGCCTTGAGGGCTATCCCTTATTTTTCTACCGGTTGAACTACCCGCTATAACATGACCCATTTGCGTTCGGGTCAGGTCGTCCTCCGCCCAACTGACCCGAACTCGTTCACCAATCACTAACGCATTCACGTGACCCTTTTGCATTCATCTTGCACGAGGCTGCTACAGGATGACCCATGAACGTTCGGGTCGGGTCGTGCCCGATTGACCCGAATGCGTTCAGCTCGGGTCGGTCTGCCCATAAACACAATTTTTTCAAACAGTATTGAACCTTTGACCTGGGGCCACGTGGCAGCCTTCGGGCATGCCACATGGCACCCTCTGATAGGCCACCATAAAACCATAAAAAATGAAAAAAAATTTGCCATTAATTTTTTTGAAGATGACAAAATTTCTGAGTTCAAAGGTCTTGTTTTGAAGGTTATTGGGCGTTTTAAAAATTCAATATCTTCCTCATACGACATCGGATTTGGGTCCCGTTCACGGCGCCATAATCGTAGCGACGAGGCCTATTCAATCGTTTAGTTTGAAACCAATTATGAGTAGTTCCAATTTTGAGCATTTTTTCCCTCTTGGACATGATCACCTGATCAATTAGTGGAGGTTTTCTAGATGAGATTGGAAAAAAGATTTGGGAGGTTAATTTTCGACCAATTTGGGTGAAAAAAGAGTCTACGTAGACTAATTTGAGCATTATGGAGCCACTGGTGTAGATAAAACAACCATTAGTTGCTTGTAAACACATGTATTTGCAATTTTGAGCATAATGACAAAGAGAGGCATGCCATTGGGAGCTGGACGAACAGATGTAGCCTAGGAGGGGTGAAATGCTTCATCATGCCTGTTGTGTAAAACTTATGTGTGATGTTATTTCTCTATTATACACTATTGTACAATGTTATTTAGGCTTATTTTCATGCTTAAAACTCACAAATTCATTTATGTTTCATGGTTAAAAAACTCATTCCTTAAGCAAACAAATGGAGACAAATTGTACATGTTTTTATTATTGAAAGGACACTTAGCACAACAAACTAATACACTCCTTTCAGATCAATCTTAGAAAGGTCCTCCAAAATGGCTGACAAAGGCACTGGAAAATGTTCGATTGGAAAGATAGGAACAAGAAGTCCCACCAGAAGGTGATGTAGATGATTATGATTCACCTGTTGATAAGGATGTTTCTTATAATTGTGAATTGAATTTGTCTACAGATCTTGAACCAAATTCCTTCAAAGAAGTCCTTTCTCATGATGAATGGAATGAAGCGATGCAAAATGAGAATTATGCCTTGATAAAGAATGGCACTTGGAAGCTAGTTGATCCTCCATTGGGAACCAAACCAATTTGCTGCAAGTGGGTCTACAAGAACAAGTACAAAGTTGATGGTTCACTTGACAAGCACAAAGCCAGGCTTGTAGCAAAAGGTTTTGCACAAAAATAAGGGGTCGATTATGAGGATACTTTTGCCCCCACAACAAAATGGGATACCATCCGGACACTCTTTGCCTTAGCAACTCATAATGGTTTGAAATTCCATCAGATGGATGTAAAAATTGCTTTCCTGAATGGAAATCTAAAGGAGAATGTTTTTATGTCCTAACCATAAGGATTTTTTGTGAAGGGCCAAGAAAACAAAGTATGTAAGCTTATTAAATCCTTGTATGGCCTCAAACAAGCACCACGAGCCTGATATGAAAATTTAGCTGAGCATCTTTTGAAACTTAACTTCAAACATTATGATCTTGATGATGCAACTTTGCTTGTCAAGAAATTTGGCAAAACAATTGTATATCTTGTGGTGTATGTAGATGATCTTTTGATGACAGGGAACAATGAGAGTTATAGTGCATCCATAAAGAGGGCATTGAAGAAAGGTTTTGAAATGATTTGTGCTATGTTCACTATTATATTACTATTGAAGTGACTCAACATCCTAAATCTATATTCCTCTCTCAAAAGAAGTACATTGAAGATCTATTAAACATGTTTCGCATGGCTGAGTGCAATCCTTTTACCACTCAAATGGAAAAAAACTTGAAGCTCACATCCATTGAAGGGAAATAATTTGAGGATGCAACGAAGTATAGACAACTTGTAGGAAGTCTCATCTACTTGACTATTGCAACACCAGACATCTCATTTGTTGTTGGAATCCTCTCCAGGTTTATGCAAAAACCCAGTGAAGGACACTGGTTTGCTGCCATTAGGGGAATTTTGAGGTCTAAAATGGGCCTCCTAAGGAAATTATAAAATAATAGTGGAAATAATAAAATAAGATGTGATTACAACATCAAATTTTAGAGGAACAAAAGAAAAAACTACTAACCCAACTAATCGCTTTACTCAAATTGTTTTTGGTACTGTTGAAAATTTAAGTTAACGTTAGCGAGCACGCATGCTAATAATTTCTAAGACAAAAATGAGAAATACGAAAACTGCGATTGTAATCAATGCTTTTTTAATGTATTTTTCATTTTTCGTGTAGAAGGATCCATCAAAAGTATGCAACATGGGTACTCTTTGGATGAGGAATTAAATTTTGCATCCAACGAGTACTCCCGCTTGAAATTTGAGTAAAAAATTTGGGAGATAAGTTGAAAATACGAGTTGAAAAAGTAGTTTTATTATTTTATTAATTTTTAATCTTTTTAATCTTTTCCTTAAAAAATAGTGAATCATCCCCCATGGTTGACATCATCATCTTGAATCCTATTGGTTCTTATAAATTTTATTTTTGTTGTACATTTTTCTTAGGAGGCCCATTTTAGACCTCAAAATTCCCCTAATGAAAAAGAGTTCTAAAGTACTTGAAAGGGACTCAAGACTTTGGACTCAAATATACACAGGTGGGTGACTTCAGCGTAATTGGATACTCTAATTTAGAATTTGATGGAGACAAAGGAACTGGGGTAACTACTTCAGGTTATACTATGAGTCTTGGATCAGGAGCTGTCTCCTAGAGATGACACAAACAATCAGTTCCAACATATTCCACAACTGAGCCAGAATATGTGGCAGCATTTGAAGCGTCAAAGGAAATTGTGATCAAAACTAGATCATGGACCTAAGTGATAGCTCAAAATTCAAAGTGTTTGGAAGTGTGCTGAACCTAAGTGGTCAGATAAATATCGTCTTCTTGATTCCGGCGTTGCGAACGATTTGAAAAACTGACACCGTATGAAGAAGTTATCGCAGTTTGAAAAGTCGAGTAAATTGCAAAATTTTGGACTTTGACCAAGTTTGACTTGGAATTTTGGGAAATTAAAAAAAGAATATTCCAAGGAATATTCCCCAAAATATTCCTCGAAATATTCCATTTGGACCAACCAGTGTTGGACAAGTGACAATGTGTGATTTGTTGAGGGTTGCACGCGCTTTTTTATGGGCCAATTACAGGGCAACACGTGGCCAGCCCTGAGGCCACCATGTGTCCCCAGGATCGTGTAGAAATATTTTTTGGGGCTTCGGAGAATCAAACCATGGACCTCCTACTGGCTAGCTTGTCTACGCGCAAACGTGCCACAAGTAGTTCTTACAAACTATAGTGGGCGAATAATATTTATGTTCTTACCATTTCTGGTTTGGGGTTCGGAAGGGGCCAACCCCCCCATATGGCCTTAGTGCCAAGACCGCGGGCCAAAGGCCTTTCTGCCGATGGTTAAACTATTGAACACGTTCACATGCGGAGATGTTAGAGAAAGGTTAAATGTGGTGGTTAATGTTACCCCAAGGGTTTTGAGTTGTCGAAATGTGTTCACATGGCCGTTTTAAAATGTACGGTTTATGCAACAGTTCGCGCCGAGATGTGCGGTTAGAAGACCGCAGGGCTTGGGGCATGTGCCCATCCCTACCCCAAACATTAAATTCCATGGTCAGTTATGGTGAAGAATTAGCGACGGAACGAAATTTTTTGGAATCAGCCAGTCTATCTGCAATTAACTTGAGTTCCTCCAAATTTAGTGGAGGATTTCTAGGGGACACTAGACAAATATTGTTTTGGCTCTATCTTGAGCTAGATTCGGCCAATTTTGGAGTGCCAATAGTCAATTTCGACTACATCTAACATTACAGACTCATTAGTGAGGTTTTCAGAGCCATCAGAGGACTTTTGAGTAGGTTTTTGCTTCATATAAGTTCAAGGGGCCACTAGGGCCACCAAGGGGCAACAATAGTTTGAGGCCTAGCCAGGGGAGCTAGAGGCCTCATTTAGAAATCCAATAGTCAATTTTGGATGTTTCAGATGTTCTGGAAGTAATGGTGTGTTTTTCAGAGCCTATATAGGACTTTTGAAGGCTGATATGCTTCAGTGAAGTTCCAGGGGCCATAAGTGCCAGCATTTTCTAGCATCAGTTCGGGGCCTAGCCAGCGCAGTTAGAGACCTTATGCAGCAAACCAATAGTAATTTATGACTGTAATGAGAATTATGAATCCATTGATGGAGGTTTCAGAATATTTTTAGGTCTTCTAGAGGTCAAGAACCCATTAGATAATTTTTCAGTGACCCTAGTGCCAAGGGGTGTCGAAAGGTGTTGGAGGCGAAACTGGAGCATCCAGAGGCCAATTTCATTGAACCAATAGTCTATTATGACTATTTTTGGCATTCTGAATCTGATGAAGGGATTTTTAGAGCCATTTGAATACTTCTAGATCTATAGAAGATTTAAGTAAGTTTTGGGCAACCAAGGGCCAACTATTGAAGAAGGCCTAGTTTGGGGATGCAGTGCTCTTTTTGAGCAAACGATCGGTATAATTTTGGTGTCTGATGTGTTCTAGAGATAGTAGGTGAGGTTTTAGTGATAGTTAAAGAATTCTGAAGGATTTAGTGCCATAGAGAATCTCAGTGTAGCTCATAGCACCGACACAAGGAATCGAGTCTAAGGGAGCCTAGATCTGTTTGCAGAGTGATGATAGCCATGAAAGGGATATAGATGGTATTCTAAGACCTTTGGTTCAGTTTAGTAACCATTGGAGTTAAGTGTGTAAATTTTAAAAGAAACTTTACCATAATTATAAAGAGCAAAGTCAAGATGACAAGAGCTCAAGGAGATGTAGCCCACGATATTCAGGTGATCAAATCCTAGATTAATATTGCTGTTATGTGTGGATGTTTATTTGCTGCATTATATTTCTGTTATACATGTTTAATTTCAGCAAGAAAAAATGGAATTAAAGCATTTAAACAGTTAAAAAAACATACACCTATTTCAAGTAATAATTTCCGCAAAAGTCAAGTACAAGCTAGATCTTTTATTTATTTAACTGAGTGGGAGGTTCTTGAAAATCATAACAAGTTATCCAACACATTTTCAGATTAGGTTGGTATCATAGCACTTGGTTGCTTGATTGATAGAGCAATAGCTTGCTTGTTTGACTTGAAAGGTGTTTAAACAGTGCAAAGAATTTGACTGTTTGACTGTTTGTAAACTGACTGTTGCTTGAGTTTGCTAGAGGTGAAGCGAAAGCTACTGATAGCTAAGTCCAGGAGAGGACAAGATGGAAGAAGGGTTGAAGGCATATTCCTTACCCAAAGGACCTCAAGGCAACCCTTGAAGCAGAAAAGGGTTTGTTTGTCTGCTTGAATAAGAGCTTGACTCTACAACCATTTTTTTCAAAAGCTTAGTCATTTGTTTTGAAAGCTTTGGAATTATTGTTGAAGTTCATTTTTTCATTTTCATTATGAAAACTTCATCAAGTGAGGTTTCCAAATCCTCCTCCTTCACAAGATTCTTCGATGAAGACATGAAGCGAGACTTCTACCTCTTGAAGGACATGGTGTAGATTCTGTTTGAAGATAGAAGAGAAAGCACTGAACTTCGTGAGAAATTGTTTGCTATGAAGTAAGAGAAGGAATAAATTATTCAAATATTGCATGATATGGAGATGTAACTCCATCAAGCCCAAGAGGCTTTGACCAGGAACATGCGTGAAGCAGAGGTAATTCACTCTAATTTGTCTTCGGTTTCCTCTTCAGATAGATGTGTTGGTTCATTTGAACAACACACTAGAGGTATAGGTTCCAAGTTAATGTTTAAAATGGGCTATGAAGTTAAGGTCTTAGGCAATCATGCACAAGGCACGATTGATCCTATTTTGGTTGAGGAACAACCTAAGAAATTTGGTCTTGGTTATGTTCATTCGTATGGTGAAGACTCCAAAGCCATGAAGGCATGTGAGACAACTTCAAGAAGAAATTTTGTTCCAAGTTCTAATACTCAAACATGTCAAGTTTTTTTTCAAGTTGATTGCCATTGTTCGAAGCCTATGTTGCAGCAAGAAGATTGTAGACATGCAGCTTATGGCGAACATGCGAGTTCGGACAACTATCAAGACAAGAACGATGATGTTAGTCTTCAAGAGAAAGTTGGAGCCTCTACAAGTTCATCTCCTCATGAAGGTAAAAAGGATGGACATGAAAAGCATCATGCGAGGTATATTTCTTCCCACAGTCAAGTTGATTATGTTTCTGCAAGGCATGACAATTTTGCATGCTTGAAAGGAAGAAAGATTTGTTGTGCATATTGTGTTATGTTTAACCATGATGTTTCAAGATGCTGGAAGAGGAACAAGGCATACAGGAAGCATATGAAGCAAAGGAAGCTTTCAAAGAAGGTGCATTAGACTTGCACACATTTCCAGAAAAGGGGACACGTTGTTTCCCAATGTTGGACATTGCATCCAACTAATTGTCCCAAGCATTTGAGGCAAGAGGATAGAAATACTGGTGAAATTGGAACCAAGGATTCCATCATTGATGTGAGAAGAATGTTTCACATGAATAATATTTGCAGCAACAAAAGTCATCGTGGAAGTGGCTTGGTAAGAAGTGGTTTGACTTCTTGACACAGTAATACATACACTCATTTGTACATATCCAAATTTTAGTGATGAATGCATGTATTTATGATGCAATCTCACGTTTGTTTTAGCCACCTTGGATTGATGATCAAGGCAACGATGTTCAGATACCTTCTGTAAATTTCTCACCATAAATTTTTGAGTGAGTGCAAGGAAGACAGTTCTTAACAGGAGGACAAGCACATCAAGGAAGGGAAGTGTCGAATACCTTCGAGTTTTGGTTCAAAGGCACTAGCCATACAAGGAAAGTGTATGGAGGCTGAAAATAAGAGGGTGTTGTACTCTCATCTATTGTACATATCAGTATTTTGGGGTCTAAAAGATTCCCAATGGGAAGGTGTGATCAGAACTAGATCATGGACCTAAGTGATAGCTCAAAATTCAAAGTGTTTGGAAGTGAGCCAAACCTGAGTGACCATATAGATGTCGTCTTCCTAATTTCAGCGTCGTGAACGGTTCGAAAAACCGACACCGTATGAAGAAGTTATCATAGTTTGAAAAGTCCAGTAAACTGCAAAATTTTGAGGCTTTAACCAAGTTTGACTTGGAATTTTGGGAAATTAAAAAAAGAATATTCTAGGGAATATTCCTAGAATATTCATCGAAATATTCCTAAAAATATTCCCTAAAATATTTTGTTTGGAGCAACCAGTGTTGGACAAGCGGCAACGTGTGATTTGTTGAGGGTTGCACATGTTTTTTTATGGGCCAATTATAGGGTGACACGTGGCCAGCCCTAAGGTCGCCACGTGTCCCCAGGACCGTGTAGCAAAATTTGTTGGGGATCTGGAGAATTGAACCATGGACCTCCTACCAGCTAGCTTGCCCGTGCACCAATGTGCCACAAGTAGTTCTTACAAACTATAGTGGGCAGATAATATTTATGTTCTTACCATTTCTGATTTGGGGTTCGGAAGGGGGCCAACCCCCCCGTATGGCCTTAGCGCCAAGACCGCGAGCCAAAGGTCTTTCCACCGACGGTTAAACCGTTGAAAACGTTCACATGCAGAGATGTCGGCGAAAGGTTAAATGTGGTGGTTAACGTTACCCTGACGGTTCTGAGTTGTCAAAACGTGTTCACATGACCGTTTTAAAATGCGCGGTTTATGCAACAGTTCACGCCGAGATGTGCGGTTAGAAGATCGTGGGGCTTGGGGAATGTGCCCAGCCCTACCCCAAACATTAAATGCCATGGTCAGGTATGGCGGAGAATTAGCGATGAAACCAAAATTTTCAGAATCAACCAGTCTATCTGCAGTTAACTTGAGTTCCTGCAAATTTAGTGGAGGATTTATAGGGGACACTGGACAAATCTTGTTTTGGCTCTATCTTGAGCTAGATTCGCCCAATTTTGGAGTGCCAATATTCGATTTCGACTATCTCCAACATCCAGACTCATTGGTGAGGATTTAAGCGCCATCAGAGGACTTTTGAGAAGGTTTTTTTTCTTCAGAGAAGTTTAAGGGGCCACTAGGGCCACCAGGGGGATGTAACAATTTGAGGCCTAGCCAAGGGAGCTAGGGGCCTTATTAATAAATCCAATAGTCAATTTTGGATGTTTCAGATGTTATTGAAGTAATGGTGTGTTTTTCAGAGCATTTAGAGGAATTTTTAAGGCCGATATTCTTCAGTGAAGTTCCAGGGGCCATCAGTGCCAACTTTTGCCAGTAATAGTTCGGGGCCTAGCCAGGGAAGCTAGAGACCTTATGCAGCAATACATAATTTCTGACTATAATGAGAATTATGAATCCATTTATGGAGGTTTAAGAAGCTTTTGAGGACTTATAGAGGTCGAGAACCCATCAGAGAAGTTTTCAGTGACCCTAGTGCCAGGGGGTGCCGACAGGTGTTGGAGGCAAAACCGAAGCAGCCAGAGGCCAATTTCAGTGAACCAATAGTCTGTTATGACTATTTTTGTCATTATGAATCCAACTAAGGGATTTTTAGAGCCATTTGAAGACTTCTAGAGCTCGATAGGCTTCAGGGAATTTTTGGGCAACCCAGAGTCAACTATGGAAGAGGGCCTAGTTTGGGGATGCAATGCTCTTTTTGAGCAAAATATAAGTCTAATTTTGGTGTCTAATGTGTGATGGAGATAGTATGTGAGGTTTTAGGGACAGTAAAATAATTCTTAAGGAGTTAGTGCCATAGATAAGCTCAATGTATCTCAGAGCACCGACAAAAGGAATCAAGTCTAAGGGAGCCTAGATCTATTTGCAGAGTGATGACATCCATGACAGGGATATAGATGGTATTCTAAGCCCTTTGGTTCAGTTCAATAACCATTGGAGTTAAGTATGGAACAGTTAAAAGAAACTTTACCATAATCCCAAAGAGCTAAGTCAAGATGACAAGAGCTCAAGGAGACGTAGCCCACGATATTCAGGTGAAATCCTAGATTAATATCGCTGTTATGTGTGGATTTTTATTTTCTGCATTATATTTCTATTATACATGTTTAATTTCAGCAAGAACAAATGGACTTAAAGCACTTAAACAGTTAAAAAAACATACACCTATTTCAAGTAATAATTTTCGCAAAAGTCAAGTACAAGCTAGATATTTTATTTGTTTAACTGAGTGGGAGGTTCTTGAAAAGCATAAAAATTTATCCAACCCATTTTCAGATCAAATTGTGTGGCTTAGGAAAATCCTATAAGATTTTCAGATGAAACAAATGTATTCAACTCCACTCATGATAGATAACACTTTTGCAATAATGTTGGCCAAGAACCCAAAGTTCCATGATCGAACAAAGAACACCAATACAAAATACCAACTGATTCGACATCATGTTGAGGCCAAAAAAATCCATTTACATCATTGTTCCACAAATGAGAAGATTACAAACATCTTCACCAAAGCACTTGGAAGAGAAAAGTTTTAAAAATTCAGAACGATGTTTGGACTCACCAACATCCCTTCATAATAAGGGGGGAATGTTGACACCTAATCCTAAGGGATTGAGAAAAAATGTATATTAATGTAAATATAAAATAACAAGTTGAAGAGACACTGGGAAATGAATCCCAAGAGTCTCACCTCCATGTATATATTCATATTCATCCACAATCAATTCATTCAGTATTTTTTAAGGAGTTACCTCTTGGCCTGACAGATACCAAGCTCACTAAGTCCATGACCTTCCACCCCCAAAATGATGGCCAAACAAAGGTCATCACTAGTATGATCATGCACATTTTACACATGTACAACTCGAACCATCCACACACATGGGATGAAATCCTCCCCTATGTCCAACATAGCTACAAAAAATCTTTGCATAGCTCAACTAGCTACAATCCCTTTCCAGTGGGGTTGGGATTCCAACCACTATGTCCCATTGATGTGGCCATACCATTTGTAGCTACTCAAGCTAGTAGGGCTAACAAATTCATTGATCGCATTCAACACATCCACCAGTAGGTCCATGACATATTGGACATAGCTAATTCTAAGTACAAGAAATGTCATGATCATCATCGAGTGCCACACAAGTTCTAGGTGGGCAACAAAATTTGGCTATATTTGCAGAAGGAGTGCCTCACTAGGCCCCACCACAAGCTTCACCCTCGCCTAGATGGTATGTACACCATTACCGAGGTTTTAGGGAACAATTCCTTTGAGCTCAGCATTCCATTATTCCTTGGCCTGCACCCAATATTTAATGTGGACTGACTGCGGCCATATTTTCCCACATTATTGGAGACATCCAACATTTCTAAGCAGCTGAAACCAACATAGATCAACCCAAGCTGCATTGAACATGACACAACTGATAATACCATGGAAACAAAAATCAATAACACTCGCCAACACAAAATATAGCTATATTGAGTTGTCAAAGCAGGCCAAATTCTTCACCAAGGCAAGTGGTTCACCAAGGACCAAGCTCAATATAAATTTCCTCACCTCATGGAGGATCTGCACACAATGGAGATCATTGCTTCCTAAGGGAGGAGGATTGTTCCAGGTGGATATTGGTGGCCACCCGCCTATTCCACCTAGACCTCTAGTCGGTTTCATTTGTTTCCTTGATTATAGCAACATTTACTATTTCTAGTAGTTTTTCGGGTCCTAAACTTCCCAAGATGTTTTGACCCCCTAAACCATGTTTTTTTTAGGTCCACAGTAGGCTTGTAACAATAGGCAGGGGCATGTGGAAAATCCTATAATACTAGGAGGTATCTTTCCAACGAGTTAATGTACATGCCAAACGAAGATCATATGGCCAAGTTACAACCTCGTGAAGTTGGCTTCCCAACTAACCGCAACGGGGCCCACAAACTCTTGGCGTTCCATCTCCGAGGGTTAGAGTTTTGGTTGTTTAGGGCTTTCCTTTGTTGTTCAATAATAAAAAAAGGCCCTTTGATCCTTATTGTAACACAGTTTAGATGCATGTAGCTACCACATCTCTCCTCAAAGATAAGCTACCATCACTGAGTTATTTTGTTTCCATTCTATTTGTATGCATCTTTCAGTTCTTTAATATTAATGCAATGGAGATTTATTTTTGATGCATCTCTGTGTTTATGTTTATATCTGTATTCTGCTGCATTCCTCAATAAGTACAGATCATAATAGGAGGGGATAAAATTCTTCCTTCCTTGCTCTTATTTTTAAAAAAGACAACCCATCCACTTTCTCAAGATTCATACCTACCTCATTGTGTAGTGCCTCATATGAAATTATGTCCAAAAATATAGCAAATAGACTTAATCATATACTTTTGTAAATCATCTCCTAGAACCAAGGGGGTTTATGCAAAAAAAGATGAAATGTTGATAATTCTATTTTAGTCCAGGAAGTGATCCACTTGAGCATGAATAAAGGAAACAAATATATGATTAGTAAAAATTTGATATGGAAAACTATTTTGATTGGGTGCAACACTCCTTCATCTTTGATATTCCTCGTAGGTTTGGTTTCTGGGTTGATTTTATGCACTAGATTCTTTCTTATATCAATAACCCTTGGATACCTCCACTTGTCAATAGGCGTTCCTTAGGTTTCTTCAAAGAAAGCATGGGGCCAAGGCAAGGTTTCAATTTATCCCCTTTGCTTTACACTATTATGCTAGAACCACTTAATCAATTATTAGAAGCCAAACACAACGATTTAAATATTCTAGTTATATAAATCATAAGAGTAGTTAAAAACAGTAACAGTCCCTAGTTTGTTGATGAAACCCTTCTTTAAGGAGGGGCTTCTACTACTATAGTAAGAAGGTTCAATAATATCTTGTATTTGTTCACTCAAAACATTTAGAGGTTTGATAAATCACAAAAACCATCTAGATTTACACTTCTAATGTGAGCCAAAATCTATTAGTTGTTTTCTCCAAATATTTTTAATTTCCTTATAAGTATGTTTGATCTTCTTTAAAAAATATAATATGCCTATTTGTTCCATTTTTTCTCTTGTAACTTGTAGGAACATGTTATAAACAAAATCAAGACTAAATTTTTCTAGTGGGATGTAGTGGCTGAACCCTGCAGGGCATCTAGTTCTCATAAAATTTGTGCTATCATCTCGACCAAATTTTCAACATTCAACACTCTTGGCCCTTGTAGGTTTAGAAATATAGATAGCCAAATGGTACAATATTTATAACGAAAAGGAGGAAAAATAACAAGAAGAGGTTTCATCTAGTCATTTGGTATATTGTCAAATCACCCAAGGCACGTGGTGGATTATGAATCAAGGATCTAGTTTTGATGAATCTTGCAATGGGAGCCAAGATTCTATGGCAATTGGTTATAAGAAAATATTATTGGTGGAAAAAGCGCTAGTTAAAAAAAAAAATCACAAAAATATGCTTGGATTCATCCTTAACTTCTAGAGATGCCTATGATATTTGGAAATAAGTCAAAGCTATTATCCCAATAATTCAATCTCAATATTCTCGGGTCCTCAAGAATGGGAAGAACATTGATCTTTGGAATAACAATTTTATGGGAAACCAACCACTAATCCAAGCTCTTGAGCTCCATCCTTTGAAAGACTGGTTATATTCTCATAGAGAAAAATTACTTTTATGATATTTCATCATGGTATTTTGATGGTTAGTGGAATGACCATAATTTTGGATTTATTCCACCTATAATTCCCCCCTAGTGAAGTAGTTAGCAACACATTGTACTTCAATAAGGCACTCCCCTCTATTGTTCAGTGTGGTGGGAACATTAAAATTTTCAGTAAATACAGGTTATAATACATAGTTAGCAAAAGTTGAATTTCCTTCTAGTTTCCCCTCATGGAGTAAGATTTGGCATCAAATGTAACCCTGAAATTAACATTTTTCACAAAGAGAGGGGTGCATGGTGCTTCCATATGTGCTTTATGTTTAGGCAATGTAAAAATTATCTCCCACTGATTATTGGGTGGTTACTTCACATCTCAAGTATGGTAACATGCATTGAAAGTGATTAAGCATCAAATTTGTAGTTCAAATTCTTAGAGGTGTTTATTTAGCAATTGAGGATTCAAGTAGCAAGGGATCCTTAACAACAAACTATTGTTGAAGTAGTTGTGGACTACTCTCCTAAAACATATCTATTAGAAAGTCCAGTTGGCAAGAAATTGGATAATCCTCCAACAACAGTAGACTTCCAAGCCTTAATTCATAGCAAATATAGTTATTATACTATTAACATAATACACTAGCTCTAAAGGCTACCACCTCTCCTCTCCCTAATAGCTAGAACTTGATAAAGAGTCTTGGTTCACATAATTTAATCTTCACACTCATTCTCCTAGATTAAAGGGGAGATTGATCTTGTTGAGATGAAGTCGGTAGCTTCACATAAATCAAGAAGAATTTACATCCTGGAGAGCTAACTAGAATACTTATGTTCTCTTCTTTGATGAAGCTTCAAGACATAATCCAAGGGAAATAAGTGCAGGGGAGGTGGGGTTATTTATAGCATAGAGGAAACTCTATATCCACATACTGTTGGAGTATATGATTTTTATTCAACAACTTGGTAGAAATTTATGGACTATATTAGGGTCTGAAAGTCATTGAAGCTCATGACATACAAAACTTGATAGTGAATAAAAGAAACCAATTAATTTAAGGTCAGATTTGCTTTAGCATTAAGTCGGGGTAGGAACCTTTCTTCCTCTTTTTCTCAACTAAGTTATTTTCATGTTTTGAGAAGCAACGATGTTGAAGTAAATATAATGGCATCCCGTGCCACATCAAGAACAATTTGGACCTTAGTCATTAAGCATGAGGTCACATTAGAAATCATCCCCTAGAACAATTGGGACCTTAGTCATTAAAGGTCACATTAGAAATCAACCCCTAGAATTAAGTCATGACACTTACAACAAATCAATTGAAATGCATGTCCAAAGCAAGCTCAACAAGTTATAGTGAACAATCTTGTCAAGCATCCTATTATGAACAAAGGTTTGGAGACAAAGGCAAAGAGGATGAAGCTCTTCCTTTTATTGAATTTCATTTTTGATTATATACTTTAAAATATTTAAGATACTAGGTTCATTTTTAAACATTATACTTATTATCATGAATTCGACTTACCATATTTAAAAAACTTCCATATTTTAATGGTTTTGTTATAAAGTCTCTTATTCTTATCATATAATTTGTATATACTTTTATTGTAATTTTTTTAATAAAAATACATTAATTTTTAATTAAAAAAATATTAAAAAAATTTACGAAAAAGATAACATATATTGGCATTAGGATAAAAAATAACATTAATATAAATCAAATTATAATTTAAAAAATATTAATAAATTTATATTATTTTAATATTAAAAATAATATAAAATTTGGTACACTAAAATATCTCAAAACAAAGTTTTCCATTTTCCATATCCTCTAATTACAAGTAGGAAAAGCAACACTAATAAATACAAAAACATACCAAATGTGATAAACTATATCTCAACCATGATCCATTGATTTAATATCTTTGAATTTTCTTTATTTACTATTATTGAATTTTTAATTAGACTATATCTCAAACCACGATCTATTGATTTGAATTTTCTTCTTCAATTAGGTTATATTTCAACTATGATCCATTGATTTAATATCTTTGAATTTTCTTGGCTAGCTATTATTAAATTTTTAATTAGAAATTTTAATTAATATAAATTTATATATTTAATATCTTTGAATTTTCTTGGCTAGCTATTATTAAATTTTTAATTAGAAATTTTAATTAATATAAATTTATATAACTTTTGCAAGAAGAAACCAGACTAAGTTATAGAATCAACGTGTATAATTATATATACAATCTAAATATAGATTTTTTTTGGTTAATAATAATATAAAATTAAAAAAATTGAAAATATAATTACTAAGATATGAATTACATACCTTCTAGCCACACAACTTGAAAGTCTATTTCCATGATCCATAATTCATTAACACAATTTTGGAATCTTACAAAAGTTGGCCCTGGTATTGTTTGAACCATAAATAGGGTAATTTAAAACCGCTTGGATTCATCAGAGTTTAATTTGTACACCGCCAATTTGTTTCGAAAAACCTTGACATCTACAAAACAAAATGACGGTGGATTTTCGAGAGAAAAAGATAAAAATCAGATAAAGATGAATGTGGTAAGTATTTGGAATTTGGAGCAGGCTTGTGACCGTTTGAAGTGGAGGTTATATATACAATTTTGGGCCACGAACATCGTATCAGTTTCATCTCAGCTTTTCCTGTAATCGGCTTGGCTTGGTTCCTTTGTTCTTCTGTGTTTGGTCCATTGCATTAGTTTTATCTCTGCTTTTTCTGTACTGGCACTGGCTTGGCTTCTTGTTGTTCTTTGTTAGGTTCAATGCATGGCCATGCATGCTGTTCTTTACAGTCGATTTTATTTATTGAGTTTGTCTTTCTCTATTTCACTTTGATCTGCTTTCAGTGTTCCATTTTTGTAAGTGTGCTTGTCTGCACCGTTTGTTCGGCCAAATATAGAGAAAAAGGTGAACAGCCAATTTTATTTTGCTGCCAGATTTAGAGCTGAAGGTGGACAGTTGGAAATGGATCCATGATTTCGAGGTTGTAATCAATGGAATGGAGTAGCAGGTACGTCATCTTTATTTCACTATTATCTACAAGATATGATAACTATAGAAAGGAAATATAGGTATGTTTCTGGGAGAGGTTTAACAGTTCTTATCATTTCTATTTCAGGGAAATGCAGGGTTTGAGAAAGCGTTTCTTTAACACTTGAAGCAAGATAAAGATCGCCATCAAGGTAAAGACCTTTCTGTAAAGATCTTTCTGTACTGGTCATTTTCGGCTCATTTTATTTTCTGTCAGATATAGAGAAAAATGTGAACAACCAGTATTATTTTGCTGCCAGATATAGGGCTGAAGGTGGACAATTGGAAATTGATCCATGATTTCTGATTCTTATGAGGTTGTAGTCAATGGAATGGAGTAGCAGGTACGCCATCTTTATTTGACTAATATCTACAAGATATCATAACTATAGAAAGGAAATATAGGTATGTTTCTGGGAGAGGTTTAACAGTTCTTATCATTTCTATTTCAGGGAAATGCAGGGTTTGAGAAAGCGTTTCTTTAACACTTGAATCAAGATATAGATGGCCATCAAGGTAAAGATCTTTCTGTACTGGTCCGTGCTTGCTTATTCGCAGTTTTGGCCAGGGGTTTTTTGACCTCATGATTTTCTTTCTTGAAACATTGAAATGATTGTGAGTTTGTGTTTCTTTAAAATCATTTTCAGCTTAAATGTCTGGCTCGGTTGTAGGCTTTCTTGTGGGAGAAGAAGAGGAGATGGCGGGCCGGTGATGAATCTTTTCTCAATTATTTGATGTGGGCAAGATCAGCCTTAAGCTTCAGTGCAAGGTAGGCGGAGCTAGACCTTGTCATACTCTTTCTTGTCAGTTTCTTTTTTAAATGTTTGGCCAAAAAATAGAATGATCTCCTGTTTTAAATGTTTTGCCAGAAAATATAATGATGTATTGTTCTTTATGCAGCTAACTGGAAATTGTGAGAATAGAATGATGTTCTCTTTTTTAAATGTATTTTCGCCTAGTAGAATGCTGTCTGGATCTTTATCAGTATAAATCGAATGAGAATATTGGGGGAGCTAGCTGTGTAGGTAGTCCATACCCAGACACATTGATGAGTAGTTAATGGAGGTGGTAATTCATCCTCTTACGCGTTAATGACTAGGGAATGGAGGTGTGAGCCGTATCACTGTCAGACCATTGAGGTTATGGTAATTAATAAATCTCTAAGCTATGGAGAATTAAATGCGGTGAAGCACTATACTGTTATTCATTAGATTTAAATTTGTTTAAATCTAATGATGGACATATACTGCCTCACCACATTTAATTCTTTATAGGTTAAGATTGGAGTAGTCTACCCAGGCAACGTTTAAGCCCAGACGGCAGTTTTTTTGCTGGAATCCGGGCAACTTAAATTCAAGAAATCAGGTACTTGCAATGTTTGAAATCCATTTTTGAGGTTGGAAATGGATTCAGCACTACCAAAATCCCTTAGGGCACTCAAAATACTTAAGTTTAACAACTGCAAACATGATTCTGATGAAATCTTTGCCGGATTTTTTAAAAATCTTTGCCGGAGTCCGGGCTAAAACGTTGCCTGGAAACGACCTTAATAAGTTTCCTTGATGTTATGACCTGTTTCTAAATCATTTAAGTCGTTGTTGCTGTTTCAGAATTGTTGAGTCATTAATACTAAATCAAAATTATAATGAAATTAAATATATTCACTATGAATAATTTTTAATATTTTTTCATATATGATAAGTTTTAATATATAATGAAATTAAATATTTATTTTCTTTAAAATAAAATAAAAGGGAGAGACTGATAATAGGACCTCCAACACTTTGTAGACTTATGATTATTGCACTTCCAGGTTCTTTTATTTAAACAAGAAAATTGATTAGATTGGTGGAAGAATAAATATATGTGTATGTAGTAGAATGAATATATATGGTAGTAATCTAAAAATATCCACAGAATAATCTAGAAATTCAGATAAAATTTGAAAAGTCCGTAAACAATTATATATATGAGTATGAGACTTGAGCCAAGGCAGGCAGGGTTCACCCCCTTATGTATCTATCTTTTATGGAAGGGGAATGGCTTAGTAAAGGTCACGAGGTTAACTCTTATATATATATATATATATATATATATATATATATATATATATTGATATATATAATAAGATTAAATATTATTAAATATTAATTATAATTAATTTTATATTATTTAATTAGATTTTGTTTTAAAATTAATTTAAATTTGAAATATAATTTAAAAATAATTTGTAATTATTATTTATAGTTTTTAGTAGATAGATATCTACTTGGTGGAGAATAACTCTTATTTATGTATATGATGATGATGATGGTTAACGTACCAATCTTTGGTCTATCTGACCTAAAGAAAAGAGTTATTTAGTTTGATTTAAGATTTTATTCCTATGCTCAAAAAGCTTGGAGAGAAGCTTCCCAAACTCACTATAATTTTGACATCTTAAAAGGCTAGAAAGGTAAGTATTATAGCAAAGTAATTTTTTTTTTAAATTTTCAAAATTGATTTATTATGATTTTTTAAAATTTAAAATTTAAAATTTAAATTTACATTTTTAATTATAATTAATTAATTTATTTTTTAAAATTTTGCTTTAAAATTAATTTGATTTTAAAATATAATTTAAAGATAATTTGTAATTATTAGATAATATTTTACGGTTTTTAGTGTATAAACATCTAGTGAAGAATAAATGTTATATTATTTAAAATACAATTTTTTAATTAAAATATTAAATATATATATAATATTAATATTAAAAGTGAGTTTGTGAATTTTTTTATAATTTTTTAATGTTTGTAAAGAAGTTTTTAGGTGATAACCACAGAAGTTTAGTTGTTTTGTTTTGTTTTTTTTTTTTTTTGAAATTTATAAAATTTATATTTTAACATATATATAAATCTTTTAAATTCTCAATTCATAAAATAATCAACACTAAAATTTATAAATAATTAAAAAAATAATATATTGAAGTGGTTATATAAATTTTAAATTATAGGTGAATTTAGACTTGTAGAATTAAATTATGCCATTAACACATACATATGATATAGTTAATACTAAAATTGTATAGGCAGTCCATATTCATAGATATTAATGGAAGTGTGAGGTGTATTAATGTCATACCATTTATATGATGTAATCTTATTAAAATGGTTTAATTGGTGATTTAGTTTTAAGTTGTGGAATCTATACAAATTTAAATGCTCCAAAAATTTTGGAAGCTCTAGATTTATGTATGTATTTAAAAATATAATTAAATAACTAAGCATTATAATCTTATTCAAAATTGAATCACCAAATTTTAATGAAAAAAATCAAAACAACACTTTATTAAAATGTTAGGATTTTATGTACTTCACTTTTTGTTTTTACAAACAACTGAATAGTCATTGTTGTTTTGATGATGAAATAGAAAAGCATCATGACTATTAACATAGTTGTAATAGGTTAGGGAAAATTTAGATGTTAATAGTAAATACTGATTATAATACAATTAACTTTATCCAATATTAATTATTATTAAACACTGAGAGAATTTTTTAGATAAAATTGTGTGGGGAATTTTAATATCCATGTATCAATATAATTTCATTTTTCAATCATTTTTCTTCTTATTTATATTTTTTTCTCATGTCTTTTGTTATTTAATTAATTATATTTTAAATTATTTATATGTATTCTTAATCTTGACTCTTTTCTCTTAACAATTAATTTAGTATTATTTTTTAACTCTTAATTGCCAAATTTCTGGCTAATTAAATGTTTCAAAGCACTCACCCTGATCATTCATTTATCTGATGGATGGAGTGTCTATCCACAATGTTTTATCTGAAAAATTCTCTTAATATAAACTAGTGCTAAAATATAAGCCCTTTCATTATTAAATATACTTAATATCAATTATTTTTTTAATAACATTTCAAATTAAATATACCCAATATCAATTATTTTTTAATAACAATTCAAGTTTAATATATAATGAAATAAATATTTACTCATTATCTTTTTTTTTCTTCATTATAATGACTTTTCATATATATTTAAATTTCAATATTTAATATATTTGGTTATTTAGTTATTTATTTTAAAAGTTATTCATTTTTTTTATCTAGTAATGTAGTAGTTTGGTAGAGATGTTATAATGTTCCTAGTAAACTTTTTGTAATGTTATTAAACATTTTGATTTGAAAAAAACAAAAAAACATAAAATTCTCTGAGATAGTCTAATGCTTTTTAACACATTGACTGCAACCTTCAGAGTTAAATAAATCTAAGCTGGTAAAATGTTATTTAAATTTGTAATTAATTTAATTTTAAAATACAAGATAAACATAATTCATAATTTTCCCATGTGAAAAGAAGACCCCGTCTATATATCTGCAAACCTAACCTCCCAAAGAGGAAAAAGAATCAGGTTGCCCAAGAATACTTTTGGGTGGAGTCACGCAGGTGACTTAGCAGATCCTATTCAACATGCGGCCCTCTTCGAAACTAGTCTGTAGATAATCAGGAATCTTGTATATGATATTCTATAATAGTTGACTTGCTTGGACAGTTTTATACATCACGAGGAGACCGACCTAACTCATAGGTCATGTTCTGTATTGATTATAAAAAGGCTATCCACCTCTCTATTCTCTTTGTGGTTTTGAGAGATCGTTTATCCAAAACGAAACTCTAGTTATGCATGACTTGACAAGCACGTGATGAGGCTTAACTCTTTAATTGTTAGGGGGAAAATCTAGAAGGAACTCTATGTTGGTAGCACAACGATAACAATCAACCCAATAACTCTCCGCCTTGAGAAACTCTTCTTTTGAAAGGTCTTGTCTTACGATCCTTTCAAGGTGAATTCTTCGACAGTTAGTCAACATTCATGAAAGGTCAATATTTTGGAATCAGGTCTTTGCTCTCACGGGGTTGTCTAAGGGAGAATTTCGCTGGAGAGTTAGTGTTTAAGTAGGGTTGGCTCCCTCGAGATGAAGGATAGGGTAGAGGTGGGATAAAATTTCTCTTTGCGTAGTTTAAATGTGGATCACAATTCAGTCCTAAAAATGATAGAAATTTCAGCATGATTTTGAAAATATTAAGTAGAAATTTTTGAAAATGTTGGTCATAGTTGTCAGGCTTCAAGATTTTGGGTATCTAAGGATTATTAATTGTGTGAATCCATTTCTGACATTAAAAAACAATTTAAACATTGCGACAATCAAATTTCTTGAAATATTTTCCCTTGATTTTTGCCAGAAATAAGTTGTCTCGTGAAATTAATAAGTTGTCTGGGAAATTGTGGCCCAAGTGGACAATGCCATTTCTCCTTTCTAACATTATTTTTCCCTCGCAAAGTCAACCTAGTGTCAACGAGCAGGATGAGGTCCAAAAAACTCCTCTTAGATCTTTGGCTAGCAAACTCAGGTGATACACCCATCCAGGTAGGTAAGAGAATAATGTTGAGCTCCCCGTCTGACTTGCAAGCCTATCCCTCCCATTCCACACATTAAAGTCCTTTAAATGAACACACTAAATCCCTCCTCCCTAGAAATGACTATGTAACTGAATGAAGGGTATAACCTTGTTTTATCCAGGGCATTGTATAAATGTCTAGCTTCCCACCTTAGAAATGACTGTATACCTGGATCAGTCTTCATCTTCAGTTTCCAGTATTTCTTTCTTTCTGATTGTCTCCCTACTCGTCACCTTGGTTGGTTGGTTGTGCTCGGCTTGGGTTCGGGTCTTGGAGTGTCCCATATAAATTATAGTGTGTAGTTTGATTTATATTGGTATAGTTCGGATCTTGGAGTGTCCCAAATAAATTATATAAATTATAGCTTGTAGTTTGATTTATATTGTTATAGTTTTTTTTAAGCTAATATTAAAGTGGACTTTTTTAAATATTATTTTTTTATAAAATTTGAAATATAAATAAGATTCTTAATATTTAAATAGAATTAAATAGGATTTGAATCATATTTTTAAGTAGCAAACTATAGTTCTATTTCCACTGTTTCTATCCATGTAGTTTTATAAAGCTTGATTCTTGTTTACCTTGATGCTGCAATATGTTTAGTTATGGTTATGCCTATGGGATAATCATATTCGTGCTTGGAAGCTACTAGTCTGGCATCATACACATGCAAAATGAGCTAATTGACGGAGACAAGTTTTTATTTTTCTTTGGAAGATATGGATGATATATTTATCTCTTCTAACATTGGCGGTGATGAAGAACGGGATATAATTATCTTCACAACCTCTTATCCAGACTTCTCATTGAGGAATACATCAAAGAGCTTGAAGAGAGGCACATTTACGAAAGTTTTCCTAAAACATGGGTTTGATCTAGAAATGGGGATATGGATAATTGGAATGATCAGCTGCAAGATCAATTAATTTCTTCGACAAAAAATGTGCTAAGAATAGAATTGGATAAATTGACCATTTCCTTTTATTTTGCAATAGAAAACAATGTGAAGCATGAAGTGAGATCACTTAAATAAGCATAATCCCAAACAACCAAGAATATCAAACTCTTTGTTTTTGGCCTATCTTTGCATTATTCCAAGCCTAGCCTTGGACCTTAGGTGGCTCAAGCTAGCTTTCAAAGTCATCCATCTCCTTTGAGATGTGAGAATTAGTTTGCTTATTGAATTATATGTTATGTTTTTTGTTACTCTATTATCACCCTGTATAGAGCCCTAAGATAATTCATTGTATTTGTGGTTTCTTATGGGTTAATGTAATGTCCACAATTAAATTAATTTTGCTATTATCACCTTGTATAGAGCCCTAAGCTAATTCATTTTTTTTGTGGTTTCTTGTGGGTTAATGTAATGTCCACAATTAAATTAATTTTTCAATTTTGATTAATAATAGCCCAAGGCAATTTTGACAGAAAACATAGGAAAAATAAATAATTTGATTGATGGGTGGAATATGTGAGAGTGAAATTTGTTGCATTTGGTCTCGTAATTTTGATATATCATGTTGCACTTCTTCCTCTTCATGAGTCACAGTAGAGCCTTATGAGGGCTTAATGGGACAAATGAATTTGAATTCCTTTGGGAAAAATCGAATTTGTGGAGCTGAGCCAACATTGTGTTGTTCAACACAAGAGCTTCCCAAGGAGTGAAGCTCAATCTTTCTTCGGTGGACTTCGAATACCACCCAAGGAAAGAATTTCCTTTCCCTTCAGACCAGAGGAGCGAGTACTTATAGGTTCCGTGTTTTTCTGGAGAGATTGGGATACAATCCAGAGTCTCTACTGCGCAGTGGTTGGAGCCATCTAGCTAGTGTGGAGTGGAATTGCTGGAAGATTCACCGGATGAGTTACAGGGGTGATTGGAGATCCATTTATGGAGTGTAGCAACAATGGTAGCTTGGGAGGAGCAACATCTATGCATTTCTTAGCCAGTATTCACAGGAACTATGTGAGCCCTTCCCTAGACTGCGCAGTCATTGGAGGAGACTCTCTTGTGGGAGTTGTATTGGAGGGATTTTGTAGTTGAGGTGTTGGGGGATTGTTTGGAGGTCTATTTGAGGAGGGTTGCTGGGATTTTGGAGGACAATGATTGACTGTAGCAGCTGCCATAACAGATTTCGAATTTGGAGGAGGGCCAAGTTGCAGAAGGTCAAATTTTGAAGGTTGGAATTAGAGAAAACTCTTTCTGGGTTTTTTGGGTTTTGGGCAAGGATCATATTCCCAAATTCCTAGAATTTTTTGGGCAGTTTTGAGGGGTAAAATCAGAGGGTGAAGTTTGGAAGAAATGTAGTTTTGGAGCAGCAACACAGTTTTCTGGAGGACTTGGCTATTGCAGCTATTGGGATTTTCTGTACTCATCACCTGGTGCTTGTAGCTTGCCTTGTGCAAGCCCAGGTGCATTTTATCCAACTCATTTGTACCACAACTCTATTATTAATAAAATCTTAGCCAGTTTGAGGATTTGTAGAAATTTTTGGTTATTGTGTTTATGCTCTAGAAATTTCTGTATTTGTATAATTGCATGTTTTTGTTATCCTTGTAAATTTTCGATTTGGAACATTATAGTTAGATGTACTATCTATGGATTGGATATACTTTTCCTTAGGGAAGATCCCCCTTTTCTTTATTTTTGTGGGATATATCTTGCCCACTTTTCTATCCCTTTTTTCCTTTCCTAGTGCCTTCATTTTTGCAAGTAACCCGCATGCGTGACCTTTCACTCCCTCCTTTTTACTTTTTAAATATTAGGTGTATTTTGGAATTGGAGCACTTTCACAGCCTCTTTTCAAATGTAGTGGTGTACCCTTCAATAATAAAGTTTTAAGTGGTGGGACTACATCCTCCTGCCACTATGAAGATCCTATGACATTATACAACTTTACTCATATATCCTCTATCAGGTTTACTTCACCATGCATCATCCAAGATCCACCATAAGCATTCATGAGAAGAGATCATATCACATCACAATTCCAGCCAAGAAAAGTACCTCAACTTATCCATCCATAGCCAAAGTATAAAAGAGAAATTTTAGACTTCCTAAAGGATTACCCCCCAAAATCTCCACCATTCCAAAATGAGAGGAAGTGCACCTCTATTTATAGAGTCGCTGCTCAACTTTCCTTACAATAAAACATTAATTTTCCAAGCTAAAATCCCCTATTATAGCTTATGAAGGAGTAAAGATCCCTCTTGAACAATTAAATAATCCAAAACAATACAATGAAAGAGCACGAGTGTTCACAAAGTAAGGGTTGCAGAATACCCTACAATGTGAACACATCAAACCCAAAATAGTAGCATGGGACCTCATGGATAAGATATCGTATTTGTGAATTGATGAACCAATTATTGAAGCTCAGGCAGGGGTTGGGCTTTGTCCAATTTACCAAATAAATGGCACTTGAAAGGTCAACTCCAATTCAGATTTGTTAGGTAGTTTAGGTCAACCTATTTTGAAAGTTGTTGCACACACATATATACTTTAATGCATTCAAGGTTGTGTGCATTAGTTTCCAAATTCCAGAAACAGTTGAGTGGTGACCTGTGTCCACTGTGATGCTTGTTATTTAGCACTGTCATTGGCACAACTGTTTTGATCCCTGCACTTTTGAAATTTTAAAGCAAAGTAAGAGAGTTGGCTACTAATTTACTCCACTAGACTGCAATAATCCATTTATCATTGAAATTATTGCATGCTCATGTCTTCAAATCCATAGGACCAAGAAGAGTATATCACAGTGTTTGGATGAGCCGAATAGAGCAAAGTCATCTTCCTTTCCTCATCATAGACATCTTTAGCTGCAATGTAAGATTTTGAACCAGGCTTTGGTTGATAAAACTCTTAAGGATCTTGATTTTACACCGACCAAGAATGTCCCTGTGAATTTTGTCTCTTTCGAATCTTTTTTGGCGCTTATTGATTGTTCAAACTTCATACTTTGTCTCTAATATCGCCTAGCTCTAGTAGATGACATTGAAGCTCTTTTTATGGTAGTACCCTGTTGTTTACAGATATGGACAACAATGGTTTGAGGATGTTTATGGCTGCCTACTCTCCTTGTATTGCTTAAGTTGCACAAAGCGTCGAAACGTTTCAGAGTTTTCGAAACTGGTATGTTTAGAAACATCACCTTCCAAAAATGGAAACGTCTGCTGAAATGTTGGCTGAAACGTCGTATATGTTTATATATAATTTTTTATTATTTATAAATAAGTGAATAACACATTATCTTGCAAGAAAAAAAGGAATAAAACCCATAGATGACAATTTAGAAGAAAAATCAATTTTATATTAACTCTCATAGATGATTACATAATGGTCGAGTTTCGGAGTTTCGAGTATGGATACGTCCCGAAAAGTCGGGTTCCTAGAAGTTTTGTGCAACATAGGCTTACACTGAAATCGGTCCCAGTTTGTTGTTTTTTCTGGAGAACGTTGATTTCAAAACCACCCAAGAAATAGCTTCCATTACCAGTGACAACAATGGCCTTCACATCATTTCTCCTCATTGCGTCGTCTTGCAAGAATTGTTACTGCTAGAGCATTGACTGAGCTCGCCAACTCAACTATATGGTCGTGCCTTGAGATCATTGAACCCTACGCTAAAAATTCGGAGTTTTTCTCTCACTGGCTGTTCACGTCCATTTTCTTAATTGTTGTAGGTGGACCATCACTCAATATTGCATATATAAACTCTTCCATAGGACCCTTCCTAAATAATAAAACGTATTATAGGTCTGCTTGAGCCTTTCATAAAAAATGATCAGACGTTCCAACTCTGCTCCCTTTTACCTCATGCAAAATTCTTTTTTATTAGATCAATTACATGCCTTCCATTTTCTTAGGTTAGATGTTGCACATGACCATACCCTGAAGGGTGCCCTCAAAGATCGTCAACCAAATATGTATAACATCTGGCTCCTACTTGGGGACAAGTGCTCCCTTGAGCACTTGAGAGTCGTAGAATCTCAGCAAGTAAAAACAGTAAGCCATTGAAGCCACTTCATCATTACAAATGTGCAATGGGCCTTTCCTCAGTGTTTGATTGCCATCAAAACAAATACACATCGAAGCACGAATGTTAATAACTCAAAACATCCTTCTGGCTCCTTAGCAGTTCAAATACCACGACTTCATTGCCATTCATCAGGCTTGTTTCAATCCAAATGCATAAGTCAATCAGAGGATTCATAGATCCTGCCTCGCCAGACTTTTGGGACGATTCTTTGTATATTAGGCCTAAAATTTCAACATTGTTGATGAGTGTTGTATGGAAATTAATACTTGAAAAGTTATAGCCAACTTCTGGGCACCTGGCTGAGTGAGGGAGCATGTGTCATTTCTTGTACATACCACTGGGAAATTTAGAAAAATGATTCTTCTTTGTCTAGGCTCCCACATCCAACCTTTTCCCTCCATGCTGCTGCAAATTTTGGATTGTGGATTATTTAAAATTGTACCCATACTTTCCAAACGGATCAGAAAAATTGGCATGAAGTTGATATCCCAAACTGATCCATGGAACCCAAAATGCATAAATAGTCAATGAAATCTTCAACAAACTGATCCATGGAACCCAAAATGTATGTGTCATCGCACATCTGTTCAGCATGAGTGCCTTTTGTGCCTTTTGCAGAATTGTCCGAGTTTTCACTTGATTAAGTAGATGTTGGAGATAGTACCAAACTTCCAAATACTTCATCAGTTAGTTCCATCCTCACACTGCTCGTAGGAACAGAGAATATGTCCATTCAGACATCATATGTTGAAGGGCCATCAAGGGTTCTATCATATGCATTTTCTGCTTTTACTTTACCACAGAAATCTTTCCTTGGCATAAAATTGTCACTGCCTTCATCCTGGTTGTCATCATTAGAGGGATCACGTACCAGCCAGGTTTTATCACTGTTTCTATCAGTCTATCCATGTAAATAAGGGCTCTCAGCAGTACTAATAATTTTATCTTTATGGCTGCAATCAGATTGATCATCAATTCAAAGAAATTAATTAAAAATCCCCCTTAACATGTGTCTTAACCCCAACCTGTTTCCTTTTTGCTGTTTTCTTTTTGTAACAATCTTTGTCCATATTGTAACAAGGTTCAACATCCGTCTCAGCTCTAGAGTCCAAGGTTTGGGTGCCAAAATCACATACATCATAGACAAGGGTTTCATCATTGTCCTGTCCCAGACACACAGGAAAATTGGTCTGGTCTGTACATCATCATATTTCCCATCGAGCTGTTAGGGTTCAAGAGTATCAGATTTTGGAGCGTCATTTTTAGAGCCCTGAAGGTTCTCCTTCAGATCTGGTACATAAGTGCTGTCATCTTCATTTAACTGAGCAGGTTCATGGTTAGGTCACTGATTTGCATTATTTGCCTCAATTATACCACTGTCATCTTTCAAAAATCCAAGACACCTTCATCCCATAGGGCTGCCAATAACTCCTGATATGTGTCTTCACAATTCTGCAATCTTGGGCCATAATGCCTGAGAAAACATTTAGTGACAACTGCCATAGAGGATGTGTTCTTTGGACCGCAAGAGTACCTAAGCCAAATTCTATGCTTGTACTCCAAAGAGTGCCTAAGCCAAATTCTATGCTTGTACTCCAAAGAAGAAGAAATGATCTTATCATGGCATCTTCACGTCTTTCTTTATAAAGGCCAAAACAGGTGGAACAAAAGCATTAGAATCACCATAGAACTTCAAAAGCTTCTTATCATATTTTCAGGGAAGCTTGCTTGGGTATCCTAGAATATTTTCGACATCTAATGAAAGAAACAATTCATGCAAATCCCAATGAGCCATCTTTCACCCATACAATTTTCCACCATGAAATCTTAAATTTGATGATAAATGCAATTTCTTCTTTTTTCACAATTAGTCGACAAGGTGAGATGTCAATGCCTTCACAATGATGCTTATCTCACCTATAATGATCCCACAAGGGACTGATCTAAAATATCACTGAGTTTTCCGTAATGTGAGTCAGTTTTCCGGTGAGTGTTTTCTTCAAACAATTTGTGAATGAACCGCGGTAGGAGTTTATCTTCAATTTTGTTTGATTGAACAGCATCCCATGACTTAATGGCCATGGAAGTGCATTCAGTCCAGCATATATTCTTTTATTAAAACTAATAATTTATACAAGTCACATCAGAAATAATAACACAAACATACCCTGAATCTGGAAACCGGCATACGTATATAAATAAAATGATAACAGCAAAATAAGAGGAACCTGGTTTATATTTGAAGGCTCCATAAGTACATGTGTCAAATGAGTTCACGCTTTTACAAAGTGTTAAGTTCAGCCACCATATGGCAAGAGAACTATCCCCTTTTCCAGCCACTACAGTCACCATGCAGAGAAGGTAGCTCGTACTCCTTGCTGATGGAAATACAACCCCAAATATCTTATGACTCAGCCACCTTTTTTTGCATTTTCCAGCGACTAGCCTCAGCTGATTTAACCCAGAAAATTGATCCAAAATAACGGTCAACGTGGCAATGAGGAGCAGAGAAACTCTGGCAATGGACCACAGTGAAATCGACCCTCTGGCACAAGTATACGCAGCACCTATTTGGAAAATATCTTCAACAAAGATAGTGATAGCAGCCCTTTCACTCTTCAGCCCAGAAAATCAGTGCATAACCATGACACCCCAACAATGGACACTCAACTTCCTTCACACTTGAATACTCAGCAGTGATATATGGCAGATTTCGACCCACTTTAGGAAATGGCATTCAACCCACGTTGGTGTAAAAACTCAGCCATTGCAGCACAGTGAACACGGCCACTTTCAGCAGGAGAAATAAACCTCAGAGTTGTGAGGGAACTTGGCACAATAGAGAAGTAAGGACAATGGTTTCTTCAACACAAAATGGCTCAATTTTAGTGAAGGTGTAGCCAACCCTTGGCACGCTGTCTTGACTGAGTCAATAGAGAGAACTCGTCTTGAATGTATAGTCAAACTCGTCTTGAATGTACAGTCAAACTCGTCCTTATATCAGCCATGAGATTTGACCAACAAGAGAGGAACTTCAGTTATTAACAGTGGGTAACTCGGCCTCCAAGGAAAATCTCGGTCCTATTGAAAGATAAATTCTTCCTCTTGCCAGTTGACAAAATACTCTTGGGATTTTGAAGCTTCCCTGCCACAAACACTGTCAGATCTTCAAAAATAATACCTGGAACAATGATCCTGTTGAATTTCCACGAGACTCAAGGGTCGGTTTGGGTTTTAAAATCTCAAACACAAACACACTAAAATGCCTCGAACACTTCAAGTTTGCGTAGCTGAATAACAAACACCAGTGAATCAACTAGTGCACATGACAATTTGCAACATTTAAAACCCACTACTTGTTATATTACAATCTAAAATACAACATATTTTAGGGCTCCCGTACCAGGGATCATGGCCCTTACATATAGCCTTGATACAAGGACACAATTAGGGCTTGGTGTCAGTGACTTTGACCGCCAATCTACCCTGAACAAGGTACACTTGGCCTACTTGCTGATGGTGGTCACACACAGCCCTTTCAATACACGTACCTTGAACACATTTGGTGGGTCCTCTTTCCTTTCCATCTGCTGATCACTGCAACTGCATCTTCAGTTTCTCAGCCTGCCACTATCAATGATCGCAACTCCTTTTATGTCACTGAACTTTGGCTTATCAATCTGCCCACTAGCAGCCCTCCTACTCCATTAGGATGTCTGCTCATTGGGTCTTCTAGAACTGCCCACTTTTCATTGAAGTCTGCCCATCTGCAACTCCTGAACTAGGGCTCCAACAATCTACCTACTCCATTAGGATGTCTGCTCATTGGGTCTTCTAGAACTGCCCACTTTTCATTGAAGTCTGCCCATCTGCAACTCCTGAACTAGGGCTCCAACAATCTACCTCCTAACAGTTCGTGGCTCCTTTCATGCACACTGTACTTGAGGTCTTCAAGCTGCTGCATACTGCATATGAAAGTCACTGTTCAAAACTTCTTTTGTGAATAGTGTACAACCTTCCAGATCTACCCACTTGTCAAGCTTCTTTCCACTTCAGAGGGTTGATCCTAGGGCCTCCAAATGTGCCCTAACTCTGTGACAAATCAGCTGCTTGTGTCACTCTTCTTAGGGCCTCCAAATCTGCCCACACACAGTCACTTTCTGACTGATCCAAGGTTCCAAATACACTGCCCTGTGTTCTGCAATTTGTTCCTCAAATTGCACAGATCTAGGGCACCATTTACAGCCTCTAACAATCCTTGAATATTCAAGGATATCTGTATTTGATGCTTCAAATCTTTGTCTAGAACCTTATGGACAATCTTCAGAATTCTGCTCCTTATGGCAGTTTCAACCTCATGTGGCACCCTACTTCTGTTCATTTTTCTGCTCAGGAAGCGACCTTCTTTTGGATCTGCTATCCCCACATTTACCCACGCAAATCAGATATGGATCTGTGTTCTTAATTACAGAGACAACCCATCATTTAAAGGTCTCAGCCTTCTCTTTTCTACCCAGTCTTGGAGCGATACAATCTTCCTTCATTCAGGGCACACAAACTCAGTCCTAAACCTTTAGGATCAACTCCTTCACCTCCTTGCATTCAATCAACGCGAGGAACCAGATTAGGAACACCTTATTTCTAACATCTTGTTGCACCTTTTATGGCCATTGTTCTTGTGCATAGATCTTGAGTTTTTTGGCCTCTCTTTTAGGGTACCTGTTCCATCTATAGGTGTGCCCTAAAATTGGCCTCCAATACTCCTTGCACCTGGGCAAAACCCTTCTCACAAACCCTCTATGTTGGGCCTTTAACTTGTGCGGCTCTACTCCTGCAGTAGATCAGGGATCTCGACCTTCTTAGGTAGATCTTAGGCCTCTCATATGTGAAAATTTCACTAAAATTCTATTGCAGCAACTGGAATTAATTCTTCTAACTGTTAATTAATTTAGCAGTTTATTGCTACGACAACAATGAATTAATCACACTGCAATCTTCACAAAATTAAATACTGCGGATGACAAACTGGAAACTGAGAAAATGCTGGCACACACATACAAAATTATGACACAGTTATTTTAGACTAAAATTCATGGAAAAATCCAACTTTGGAAAACCGGTGCAACAATTGAGGGTTTTTATTATTAAGAAACAATGAGAAATTCTGAGTACAATAAATATCGCCAAACTGGCGAATCTATCCAAGAGAAACACTGGAATTTTTTTTTAGGGATTTTACCCTCTGAGCAATTCTAACATTCTCTGACCTCTGAAAGGCTAGTCGTCCAAGTGATCTGCACAGGTCCCGCGTCATCCTAGCATTGCCTGCCAAACACACTGCCTGAATTGATTGCCAATCTAGTCATCTTGCCTGCTATTGACAGGGAAAATGCTTCTCCGACCCTCTAGAAAACTTTCCTGGCCTCTGGAACTGAAAATGTCTTCCTCTTCAGCTGGATCGAACTACTCTGCTGAGCCTCTGTGCTGCCTCTACGCAACTTCCTGGAGAAAATTTTCTTCCTTCTCTTTCTAACTCTTAGGGATTGGAAAACTTCCCCCAGACTCACTGTCTTTGCTTCCCTTTTTTCGCTAGAACTCTTTCAGCAACTGTTGCTACTTTCTAGAGAAATAGAACTTCCTAAGGAAATCAATCTCCAAGTATGTTCCTCCACTACCCATTGACTTCTTCTGATAATCTCCAGTTGGGACTCTAACGACCAAGATTAAATCTTAATCAATGGTTGAGATTATTTCCTAGTCGATCCGTGTGAATTTCTAGAGAAATCTCACCTTCCTCAATTAATTTTTGTTAATTAATCATTTTTCCTAAGTTAGACTTAGGGAAAATTTAATTACTGATTAATTAACTTAAGTAAGGCATCTGTAGGTGGACTTTCCTGAAACCTTTCTGGGTTATGGAGTCCTAGTATTTCTGACAACTGTTGAGACTAGAACACCATCTGATGCTACAAAAACTAACATCCTAATCATGGGTTGCAAGGTCTCGACCCTGTTCTAAGGATCTCCATACCTTGTTGAGATTTTGGGGTAGCATAGGATTTGCTCTAGCTTCGAAACTTTGTGGAGGGGCGAGAACATATGAGAACTCCAAGACCTAGAAAGCATTTGGAGAAATTCCATCTGATGTAAAAGTTATTCAAATAATTAAACTTTTTAATGAGGACCCTCAGTCTAACTTAGGGAAATGAAAAAATTAAAGTGAATTAATTTACACATGTGATGAGAACATTCTAAGTGACGTGGATCAAGCTTCTTTTAATCTTAGTCATTGATTAGTGATTAGATCACGACTGTTGATTTTCAACGAGAAAAGTATAAAGGAAGGGCTTGGGGTTAGTTGGAGGATACACACAGTGAATCTAAGAGATCGAATTCTTCTGACGGAGTAGTGTTTGGACGAAGATCAGATCTGAGTGATTCAGAGAAGCAGCGAGGGGCGGATGCAGTGATTGGTCAGGAGGACCAAGAGTACAACACAGAGCAAGGGCAACAGAGATGTAGTGGAGGCAGCACAGCCATCAGAGGGTGTGACGCAGACCCTAGAGAGGGTGACACAAGCCCACGCAGGGCTCACGCAAGGGCAACGTAGAGCCTCCAAGGAAAAGTCCGAAATTCACTGGAAGCTAGGGTTTCTGAGCTGGCAGGGCTGAAACCAGATCCAGGAGTAGCTGATCAACGCAGAGCTAGGCTGACGCAGTCCCTCAACCAGGGCCACATAGCCTTACGCAGCGACAACGTAGAGACTGCGCAAAGCTAGCTGGGGTTTCACTAGTGGCTCATCCGAATCAGTCGGGACTTGCGGGAGTGAGGTATATCTCACATTTTTCTCTATAGCCAAGGTTTTCTCTATTGGGTGAGCCGGTTTATGGCACCTTAGACGTACTCAGAATATTTTTGCTTAATAATAATAAACCCTAAGATCTGTTGCACCGGTTTTTCCGCATTAGGTTTTTACAGGGACATTTGTCCAAAAAATCTGTGTCCTTTGTCATATGTGTGTGATGTTCAGTAAATGATCTGTATTTGTGTAGGCTGCTACTTGTGTTTACTTCGATGTTTTTCTGAATATTTTCAGTTAAATAACTCGTACATAATAAAACAAGTAGGAGAAGTAAATCAATATTTAGCAGTAGGATTTCTGTGCTCAGAATTTTTCACATGGTATTAGAGCATTGCAGATCAAGCTGAACCATTAGCAAAGGGGCTGAAGATATTTGTTGTAGGAAGGGAAGCTGAAGTAGTATAGATCCGGAAGAAGGTAGCACAGCACCAGAGGGAGAACATAGACCCTGCAAGGGTGACGAAGAGTCAGTTTGCTCACGCAGAGGCTGACGCAACTCTAGAAATATGATGCAGAGCCAGTCTACTCATGCATAGGCCGACGCAGCACCAGGAGAGGAACGTTGAGCCAGACTGCTGACGTAGAGGTTGACGCAACACCAGGAGGGTAACATAGTCCAAGAGGGAGTGACGTCGGGGCTGGAAGTGCAACTTCTGATCTTCAAAATTTGCTGGTGAGGTATCGATTTTGTCGGTGCAGAACAATGCCTAGCAAAGGTGACAAAGTGAGGAGGAACAGTTCCTCAGCAGACTTTTGCCAAGAAGTTTGAGATTCGATTAGGAGGGTGATCGCAGAGGGTTGATTCAAGAATTGGCGAAGGATTTTCGGGAGGGAAATCAGTTGTCAGAGGGAGCAGTATCTCTAGAGGGTTTCTATAGCCAAGAAACATAGATTCGGTCTTCTGTTGAATGCAGCAGCAGTTGAAGGGAGAAGAGTACCTGTTTCGACCGTTTGAGCAGAGATGGCTCCGTACGGACTGAGAGATCAGGATAGGTTGGACGATGTGTCTAACTTTGCAATCTGGAAGGCCAGAATCCTGACAGTCCTGGAGGAGTACGGTATCAGAGACCATGTGGAAATTCTCCTAGCTATGCCAACCGATGCAGACGCTCTAAAGAAGTTTAATGAAAATCAGGCGTGGGCAAAGTGCTTGATCATGGATGGGGTGAAGGATCACGTGGTCCCACACATTACCAAGAAGAGGACGACACATGAGATGTGGACAACTTTGACCATGCTATATCAAGGCAGCTTCGTCCAACAAAAGATGCTTCTAGAGAACCAGATAAGATGTTTCAGATGCACAAGGGAGAGGAGATCGATCCCTTCCTTTTCGGATTACAGACTATCCGAGATCAACTGATTGCTATGGGGGCAACTCTGGATGAAGGGTTCTTAGTGAGTTCTGCCCTGAATGCAGTCACTAATGAGTGGGAGACCTTTGTCCAAAGAATCTTGGGTAGAGAACAACTCCTAAATTGGTGTGACATGTGGGCTATCCCTCGACAGGAGGAGATTCGGAGGATGACCAAGAAGGAATTCAGCAACGGAGGTGTCAAGGTGAAGAAGGAGGAGGAGTAGGATGCGGCCTTAGCATCAAAGGGACAACGATAACAAGGGAAGAAGAAGAAGGACCTATCCAAGTTCCAGTGCTTCAGATGTGGTGAACTTGGACACTTCGCCAACACTTGTCGTAAGAGGAAGGACAAGGAATCTTCAGATTCCAAGGCAGCAACAACTAGAGGGGACAATGGTAGTGAGGATGATGCGGCCATGAGTGCTCAAGTGCCTCGAGAGAAAAGGTGGGGCGATATCAATCTGTAGAGAAGCTACAGATAGTGTAGGCGGGATCCTTGAGGTGCCCAAACTCTTGGATCACATACGAGCTATGGGAGCCTTAAGACAGTAGCAGGATGACTAGAGCAGTGGGTGCAGAAGATCATGGATAAGCAAAGGCAGAGCTGGGACGCTGAAGTCTGGAGCAACGTAGAGGAGAGGCAGCAGCAACATGTAAGAAACGACGTAGAGGTTGATGGGATTTCAGCAGCGCAGAAGCAGTGCTTACGCAGTGCAGTGCAGTAGAAAACGTAGAGCTTCAAACAGACAACGCAGTGTAGTGCAGTAGAAAACGTAGAGCTTCAGAGAGACAACGCAGTGCAACAACAGAGGGGGCTTCATTGATGAGATGCAATCCGAATGACTTGTCTGTCAGTGATTGGGTGGTGGTCCTTTAGTTGCTTACTTCTCAACAACTAAGTTGCAATGCAGTAGTTGGTAATTTTAGTGCTATAGGCAACATGATGCAACAATTTGAGAGGGAGCTGCAGTACAGATGTGGCAGTGACATGGGCAGCAGTACAAAGAGCAGCAACGCAGTGGATGGAGGGCAACAAACCAAGCATCAGCATGGAGACCGATGCCAGAGATCAGGGTAATTCTTTAGTGTGGAAGTATTACTAGATCACACTCCTCGCTAAGAGGGAGTGTTGAGATTTTGGGGTAGCATCGGATGTGCTTTAGCTCTGAAACTTTGTGGAGGGGCTATAACACATGAGATATCCAAGACCTAAAAAGCATAAGGAGAAATTCCATCTGATGCAAAAGTTATTCAAATAATTATTTTTTTTAATGAGGACCCTAAGTCTAACTTAGGGAAATTAAAAAATTAAAGTGAATTAATTTACACATGTGATGAGAACATTCTAAGTGACGTGGATCAAGCTTCTTTTAATCTTAGCCGTTGATTAGTGATAAGATCACGACCATTGATTTTTCAAAGAGAAAAGTATAAAGGAAGGGCTTGGGGTCAGTTGGAGGATACACATAGTGAATCTAAGTGATCGAATTCTTCTAACAGAGTAGTGCTCAGACGAAGATCAGATCTGAGTGATTCAGAGAAGCAGTGAGGGGCGGATGCAGTGATTGGTCAAGAGGACCAAGAGTAAAACTCAGATCAAGGGCAATAGAGATGCAGTGGAGGCAGCGCAACCATCAGAGGGTGTGACATAGACCCTAGAGAGGGTGATGTGGGCCCATGCAGGGCTCATGCAGGGGTAGCGCAGAGCCTCCAAGGAAAAGTCTGAAATTCACTGGAAGCTGGGGTTTCTGAGCCGGCAGCATTGAAACCAGATTCGGGAGAAGCTTATCAGTGCAGAGCTAGGGTGACACAACCCCTCAGCCAGGGACATGTAGCCTTACGTAGTGGCAGCGTAGAGACTGCGCAAAGCTAGATGGGGTTTCACCAGTGGCTCATTTGGATCAGCCGGGACTTGCGGGAGTGAGGTATATCTCACATTTTTCTCTGTAGTTTAGGTTTCCTCTGTTCGGTGTGTTGGTTTATGGCACCCTAGATGTACTCAGAATGTTGTTGCTTAATAATAATAAACCCTCAGATCTGCTACACCGGTTTTCCTGCATTGGGTTTTTTGGGGACATTTGTCCGAAAAATCTGTGTCTTTTGGCATATGTGCGTGATGTTTAGTAAATGATCTGTATTTATGTAGGCTGCTAGTTGTGTTTACTTCGACGTTTTTCTGAATTTTTTTAGTTAAATAACTTGTGCATAATAAAACAAGTAGGAGAAGTAAATCAATATTTATCAGTAGGATTTTTGTGCTTATAAATTTTCACATACCTGTGGCTAGATCTTGTGAGGGTTTCGCACCATCTTATGCACAAAAATTCTCTTGCAAGCTCAACCTATAGTTCCTCCTTGGCCAAACTAGATCTAGGGAGATAGAACCATCCTTGTGCTTGTTCCACGCTTGGATTGACACCTTAGGTTTGTGGCACCTGAGACTTGCCCTCCTCCTCTTGACGAATGCACTTGAGATAAATAAGCTTGGCCTTAATTTCCGCCCATGCTAGGCCTTCTAGCTCGACCTCTCCTTGAGCTACATCTCTAACCTCCGCGATCAATATGATCATCATATTGACACCTAGGCTTGATCCTTAGGCCTTCTTAAATAACCATTCCTTTAGGAACCCTCTAGATATTAGGGTTTTAGTCCTCTTTGACCTTGGGAATAATAATAATTTTCTTTTTATATTTTAAACCCCTTCTTGGGTCTAAAACCCCATTGCTTGGGTATTTCACCTACAAAACTTTTGTGGTCCATTTTCCCCCAAACCCAGTTCCCTAAGGTTGTGGGAGTACCTACCAAGCTACACAAATCAACACTCCCTATTAGCGAGGGAGGTACTTCCACTGCTAGGAAGTATCCAACATCATCACCGGCGACACTAGCCCATTTGGCATCCATCACCGCAACATACCCTGTATAATGGATCACCCTAACTCGGTAGTGTCTCTGCCTCATCAGAACCTGAAGATCTCAAACTTCTATATGGATGCTCTCTTTGAAGCTAGACTACCTCTGAGTCTACACGACCTCGACTGACTCACATGCTTCCATTGTGCATACTTTGATCCATTAGCCCTTCAAAGAAGCTCTGGTATCATGTTGAATTTCCAGGACACTCAAGAATCTGGTTTGGCTCTTAAAATCTCAGCAAGCACACTCAAATGCTTCAACACTTCTACTTTGCACAACATAATAGCAAACATCAGTGAATCAACTAGTGCACATGACAATTTGCAACTTTTTATACCCACTACTTGTTATATTACAATATAGAATACAACAATCTTGGGGCTCTCGTACCAGGGATCATGGCCCTTACATACAACCTTGATACAAGGGCACAACTAGGGCTTGGTGTTAGTCACTTTTACTACCAATCTACCCTGAACAAGGTATACTTGACTTACTTGTTGACGATGGCCACACACAACCCTTTCAGTCGATGTGCCTTGAACACATCTAGTGGGTCCTCTTGCCTTCCCATCTGTTGATCACTACAACTACATCTTTAGTTGCTCAACCTGCCACTATCAATGATAACAACTCCTTTTGTGTCACTGAACTTTGGGTCATCAATCTGCCCACTAGCGACCCTCCTACTCCATTAGGATGACTGCTCATGGGGTCTTTTGGAATTTCCTACTTTTCATTGAGGTTTTCCCATCTGCAACTCATGAACTAAGGCTTCAACAATCTTCCTTCTAGCAGTTCATGGATCCTTTCATGCATACTGTACTTGAGGTCGTCAAGCAGCATACTGCATACAAAAATCATTGTTCACAACTTTGATTGTGAACAGTGCTCAAACTTCAAGATCTACCCACTTGAAAAACTTCTTTCCACTTTAGAGGGATCATCCTAGGGCCTCCAATTCTTCCCTAACTTTGTGAAAAATCAACTGCTTTTGTCACTCTTCTTAGGTCCTCCAAATCTGTCCACACACAATCACTTCTTGACTGATATAGGGCTTCAAATACACTTCCCTCTATTCTGCAATTTGTTCCTCAAATTGCACAGATTTAGGGGACCATATACAACCACTAACAACCTTTGAATCCTCAAGAATCTTTATACTTTGACTGCTTCAAATGTATGTCCAAAACCCTATGGATAGTCTTCAGAATCTTGCTCCTCTTCATGACAATTCCAACCTCACGTGGCACCCTACTTCTGTTCATTTTTCTGCTCAAGAAGCAACCTCCTTTTCAATTTTCTATCCCCACATTTACCCACCTGAATCAGATCTGGATCTATGTTCTTAATTGCAGAGACAACCCACCATCTAAAGGTCTCGGCCATATCTTTTCTACCCATTCTTGGAGCGATATAATCTATAGACATCAGGGCACACTTCATGAACTAATCATGCATGGACACTACCCTCATCTAGGACACACAAACTCTGTCGTAAACCTTTAGGATCAATTCCTTCACCTCCTTGCATTCAATCAACGTGAGGAACCAGATTAGGCACACCTTATTTCTAATGTCTTGTTGTACATTTTATGGCCATTGTTCTTGTGCATAAACCTTGAGTTTTTCGGCCTCTTTTAGGGTACCTGTTCCATCTATAGGTGTGCCCTAAACTCAACCTCTAATACTCCTTGTACTTGTGCAAAACCCATCTCACAAACCCTCTACATTGGGCCTTTAACTTTCGTAGCTCTACTCCTACAATAGATCAGGGATCTCGACCTTCTAAGACAAAGCTCAAGCCTCTCCTAATCATGAATTGCAGGGTCTCAACCCTATTCCTAAGGATCTCCATATCTATGGCCAGATCCTATGAGGGTTTCACACCATCGTATGCACAAAAATTATCTTGCAAGCTTGACCTACAGTTCCTCCTCCTTGGCCAAACCAGATCTGGGAAGACAAAACCATTCTTGTGCTTGTTCCACGCTTAGCTTGGCACCTTAGGTCTGCGACACTTGAGACTTGCCCTCCTCCTCTTGAAGAATGCACTTGAGATAAATAATCTCAACCTTACTTGCAGCCCATGCTTGGCCTTCTAGCTCGACCTCTCCTTAAGTTACATCTCTAACCTCCACAATCAATATGATCCTCACATTAATACCTAGGCTTGATCCTTAGGCCTTCTTAAATAACCATTCCTATAGTAATTTAGGAACCCTCTAGATATTAGGGTTTTAGTCCTCTTTGACCTTAGGAATAATAAAAAATTTCTTTTTTAGATTTTTAACCCCTTTTTGGTCTAAAATCCCACTGCTTGGGTATTTCACCCACAAAACCTTTGTGGTCCATTTTCTCCCAAACCCAGTTGTGGGAGAACCTCCCAAGCAATACAAATCAACAGATCCCACTAGGGTGGAACTAATGTCCACCGAAGGAGGAAGGGACTAGCTAGGGTGGCAAAGGATCCACCGAAACTAGCATGAGGATCCACCCTCCTTTTATAATTTCCATTGAGTCCCTCCAAGCTTCTAGATTCCCATTTTTAATATTATTTTATTTGTAGGGGCCATTATCCACAAAGTGACTTTTGCTGCCATTTTTAATAAAATAACATTTTTTTCCCTTTAATAAAAAATATTTTCCCTTCATTTCTAATTAAAATAATGATTTTCCTCTTTTATCAAAATTGGGCAAATTCCTTAGTAACTTCCACACTAAAAAATCAGGGATATTACATCACCTCACAAGCATAAAATATTCAAATATTTAACGAACAAGGACGTTGTTCTTCTAATGGAGTTGCATAGATGGAACGATCACAACAATGAATTTCATCTGATGTCATCTTTTGGGAAATGGGCTTTATCTCCAGCAACGGTGCCAAGATGTTACCACAATATCTCTCACATCTCAAGATAAAGTCTGAAATCTTGAGTGTGAAACCTTGTGTAATATATGGGGGGGTTCACTATCACCTCACCAACCCTCCTCTCGCTTTTGGTTGGTTCTCCTTCAATTCAAGGGGGGGTTCTCCCTAGTAGCTGTTAGGGATCTAGTGGCACAGTCAAACCAAGTAAAGAGTTCCCTTGAGGATTCTCCTTTTATTACTACCAATCAAAGGATTGAACAATTAGGGTTTAAAGTGGATCTTGAAGATAGGATTGCTATTGTTTTTAGGGTAATTTTCATTTTTGAGTTCAAAGGGAAGGTCCCCAAACACACACAATCAGGGAATTATAGAAATTAGAAGGTGATTTTGGAGAGTAAATCCTAGCTAAATAGTTCAAAGGATTTAAATAAAATGAAGGGTGATGGAGGATCAATTCCTTAGCCTACCAATATATTTTTTGGGGCCATATGGTGTCAAGGATAAACACACTTGAAGAAAATTGGAGTATATTGTAATATTCCTAATTGAAAATTAACAATGATAACAAAGATACGCAATTATATAAACCCATAAATTTTCAAAACACAAACACAATGACCAGAAATTTCTCCAAAATCCACAAAATGGCCAAGATTTTATTAATGTTTGATGTTGAGCTACAAGTAAGTTGAATAAAATGTACTTGGCCTTGCACAAGGCAAGCTGCAAGCACCATGTGATGAGTACAAGAAATCCCAACAACTTCCCAAAGTAGATATTCCAGAAAACTGCTTTGTTGCTCCAAGACTACACTGCGGCCAAATTTTGGTCTTTGATTTACCCCCTCTAGTCTGCCCAGAAAATTCTAGGAATTTGGGAACGTGCTCCTTTCCCAAAACCCAGAAAAACCTAGAAAGAGTTTGCCTTGGTTTCAACCTTCAAAAATTGACCCTTCACAACTTGGCCCTCTTCCAAATTCAATTTTTGTTACTGTACCTGCTGTCAATCACTGAACACCAAACTCCAACAATCTACCTCAAATGACCTTCCAACTGATCTCCCAACACTCTAGCTCCAAACTCCGCCAGATGCTACTACCAGAAAATGTTTCCCTCCAATGACTGCGCAGTCATGGATGTGATTACATAGTCCCTGAGAGTAACGGTTGGAAAATGCGTAAGGGCTGATCCTCTCTGGCTGTAGACCCTCCCACATTCCTGAAAATGGGCCTCTAACACCTCTTTATCTCCTTTGGTAATTCCTCCAACAACCCTGCTCCACAACAACAAGATGACTCCTCCCTCTACGCAGTGGTGGCTCTAGACTGTGTTCCAGGCTCCCCATAAATGTGTAGAACCTGTAGGTAATTCTTCCTCTGGCCTTAAAGGTAAGGAATGCCTTCCTTGGGTGGCACTCGAAGTCCACCGAAGAAAGATTGAGCTTCACTCCTTGGGAAGCTCTTGTGTTGAACAACAAAATCTTGGCTTAGCTAAACATCTAAGGAAATCTGATTTCTCAAATAGATAAAAAGATGCAAATGACTCCTTCAATCCTTTCTTTTATAATTGTTGGCCATGCATTTGTTGTGGGCCCCTCCACTCATTCGATTTTCTTAAAGGAATTCGAATTCCTTTGTCCTCTAGTGCATATTTCCTGTGGGTCCCATATTCCACTAGCAACCAAATAAATTACTTCTCCCATGTCTTCCACCAAAACTGCCTTGGGTTAACCTTAATCAAAATTGTCAAAAATTATTTCTTAAGACATTAGGAAAATCTAGGAAGGGACAATACAGTCCACCCCTCCTGGATGTTGCTTGACGCCAAGCAACTATAAAACTAGACGCTGAAAATTCTGCTCATTCTCCCATGTAGCATCCTCCTCTGGTAAATCTTCCCACTTGACCAAATGCTCCCTGACCACTTCGTTTCTCAACTTCCTCTCCTGGGTCTCCAATATGAGCTCTGGTGTCAAAATCAAATGCCCTTCATCATCCAACGAAGGTAACTCGGTTGCTGCTACAACCTGTTGTCCCAATACCTTTTTCAGGCATGAGACACGGAATATGTTGTGGAAGACAGCTCCAACTCATAATCCACCTCACCTACTCTCCTCACCACCTAGTAGGGTCCATAAAATCGTGTCCGCAATTTCCCTGCACCCTTCTGCTTGAGTGAAGACTGTCTGTGTGGCTGCAAGTGTAGGTAGACCATGTCTCCTACCTCAAACTACCTCTCCACCCTGTGCTTATCAAACTATATCTTTTGTTGAATTTGGGCCACTTGCAAATTGTTCTTAAGAGCCTGGAGAATCTCGTGGCTCTCTTGAACCCAGTCCTTGGCCCCCGGGGCCCTGCTGTCTCCAACTACCATGTCAAAAAAAGTAAGTGCATCGTACCCATAAAGAGCTCAGAAAGGGGAAATACCAATGGGAATGTGATAGGTTGTGTTGTAGCAGAACTCTCTGAGATGCAACCACTTGTCCCACACTCTCTACTTCCCTGTCAGCTATTTGTTTACAATCTCGATTTGCCCATCGGTTTGGGGGTGAAAGCTAGTGCTGGGTGTGAGCTCTGTCCACACCAAACAAAACAACCTCTGCCAAAAGCCCCCCATGAATCTGCTGTCACTGGCACTCACAATGGTCTTGGGAAGACCATGCAACAGAAAGACCTCCCGAAAGAATAATTAAGCTACCTGTGAAACTGGGGATCTCGAGGAAATAGCAAAGAAGTGGGAAAATTTGGTCAATCTTTTGACCACTACATAGATACAGTCCCTCCCCTGTGCAGTTGGAAGCCCAATGATGAAGTCCATGGATATGCTCTCCCACTTCCTCTCCGGAATGGGAATTGGTTGTAGCAAACCGGTCAGGTGTGACAACTCTACCTTGTTCCTCTGGCAATCCACGCACTCCCTCACGTGCCTCGGAACATCTCCCTTGAGCCCCCGCCAAGAGAACCTCCCCCTGACAACGCGATATGTCTTGAGAAATCCTGGGTGCCCTGTTAGTGGAGAATCATGGGTTGCTTGCATGATCCTTTCCTTCAGGTGAGATCCTGGCACCAGATAGATCTGGTCTTTGTAGTAAATGACATCGTCCATCACCCAAAATCGGTCACCCTGTGTGTGCCATCCAAATTATCACAAGTATGCCTTTCCTTGGAGTACTCAACCAATAGTTGAGCCTTCCAATCCTACATGACATCCATCAAGGACAGCGCTACTGGTCTCCTAGAGAGGGCATCCGCCACCACATTGTTCTTGCCCTTCACATACTCAATCTCAAAATCGTAAGCCTGGAGCTTACTCACCCATTTTTGCTACCTCTCCTCCAATGACTGTTGCTTTAGGAAGAACTGAAGACTGTTGTGATCAGTCTTCACTTTGAACGAGCTGCCCACTAGATACTGTCTGAATTTGGCTAGTGCATGCATCACTGCCAACATCTCCTTGTCTCACATTGAGTACAACCGCTCATGGAGTAACAGTTTCCTGCTCTCAAACGCAATAGGATGGCCTCCTTGTGTCAAACTGACCCCCACCCCTTCACCGAAGCCATCAAACTCCAACACAAAGGGCTGGGTGAAATCCGGCAAGGCTAAGACCGGGCAGCTACCCATGGCCCTCTTAAGGTGCTCAAAAGCCTCCTCTACCACTTGTGTCCACTCAAGTCCACTCAAATGTTCCCCTCTTTGTCAAATATTTAAGTGGCAGTGCAAGCTGTGAGAATCCTCTCAGAAATCTCTGGTAACATGTACAAATGCCCAGGGACCCCCTCAACTCCGTCACGTTCCTGGGTGTGGGCCAATCCAGTATAGCTCGAATCTTCTCCTGATGTACCTTCACTCCATCTTCCCCAATCATATGCCCCAGATACAACATCTCCATTAGTCCAAATTCACATTTGGACATCTTCGCATACAACTGTTGCTCCTCAAGTATGCATATCACTTCCTCCAAGTGTTGGAGGTGCTCCTCCCATGTCTTGTTGTAAATGAGTATATCATCGAATAAAGCTAAGACAAAGCATCTCAGCTGCCCACGAAACAAGTGGTTCATACAGGTCTGAAATGTAGCAGGAGTGTTGGTTAGCCCGAAGGGCATCACCGAGAACTCAAAATGACCATAATGGCAGCGAAAAGCAGTCTTCGGGACATCCTACAGCCTCACGTGGATCTGGTGATACCCCAAACATAGATCTATCTTAGAGAAGTACTTAGCCCCTCTCATTTCATCTATCAACTTGTCTATGCGTGGAATGGGGTATCTGTTCTTCAAGGTCTTCTTGTTGAGGGTCCAGTAATCTATGCACATATGTAGCATCCCATCTTTCTTCTTCTTCAACACCGTGGAAGAAGCAAATGGACTCGAACTAGGCCTGATGTGACCCAATCCCAACAGATCCTGAATGGCCCGCTCTCTCTATTGCGAACATCGCGATTAAATCACGATTTTTTCAAAAAATCGTGATTTTTTCGCCGAAACGATTTAATCATCGATTTTTTTATTTTGAAAAAATCATGATTTTTATGAAAAAATCGTGGGCCCGTCAAACAACAACCCAATAACATGCAAATTTGATTTTTTTTTCTCATTTTGCAAAAAGAGGTTAAGAAATAGAGCTAAGGAGGAGGAGAAGTCATCTTGAGAGGACACATAGTGGGTGAGGCAACTTGAGAGGACACTTGATATGGAGGCCAGCTCTTTAGATGTGATTGACACCACTGCTGCATGGAGGCTTGAGACTAAGAGGCCTATCTATCATGGAGTCAGCCCCTGATTGGATAGAGGAGGAGCAGCGGCAGGAGGAGCAGGAGGAGGAGGAGGAGGAGCAGCGGCAGGAGGAGCAGGAGGAGGAGGTGTCACCACCTACCCCTGCTACTGATAGAGGACATGGTCTGCCTCCTTTAGCTCCTGGTGCTTCAGGTTCTAGAGCACAACAAAGTCCATTGCCAACCCCGCCATCTTCTTCATCTAGAAGGAAAGTTGTTACATTTTCTCGCAAGAGGGGCAGCGAAAATCAGTAGTATAGGTTATTTGGTGCATTCCTTTGTATATGACATTATGACTCATGATATGAGATACATTATTATATTTTTTGTTGATATTTTGAGGCTGAGTTGAGACTCAGGACTTATTATTCAGAACATGATTCACTGTTATGTGTGATGTAGCACTAGACATGATATTACACATCTTATATGTGTTTTGTTTTGTTTTTTTTTAATATATTTATTGTGTCAATGCATTTATTTTATGTTGTGGATGCTTTAGATATTAAAAAAATTGAAAAAATGAATATTTTTGTATGTGCCAATTTTTTCTCGAATTTTACAATACTTTATGATTTTTTCCCCTCGCCGATTTAATCCCGATCGCAATGTTCGCAACATTTCCCACTCTATCTCATCCTTATAGGCCTTTATGTGCCTATAAGGGGTGGTGATGATTACGTTCACCCCATCCTCCAGCTCAATAGTGTGCTCGAATCCACGTTCTAGTGGTCTACCTGGAGGGACATCCCTAAAAACCCCCTGGTGCTGCTCCAACAAGGCTAATATATCCGTATGCATAGCCTGTGCCTGTGCCCCTATCTTAGAAATCTGCAACTCCACTGCCCACTCCACATCTTCATGCCGTAGATTGGCCTCCATCCTGTGGGCTGAAACTGTATGAGGTGGATACGAGTGTATTCCCCTCAGTAACACTGGCCTCCCATCTGGCCCCTTGAACTCCATCTCTAGTTTCTGCCAATCAGTTGTGACCTTCCCCAGTGTGTACAACCACTAAACTCCCAACACCACATTGGTATCCGGGACATTAACCACAAAGAAATGATTAGTGAGTGAGTTGTTCCCCATTTGCAAGGCCAACCCGAGAACATACTTCGTACATTGCATGGTTTGGTCTCCTTGTTGATTTTTGGTAGCATTGGAAGTGCTCTAAGTCTCAAAATTTGTGGAGAGGCTTGGGCACATGTATTCCAAAGAACCCATAAATTGTTTGTGAAAAGTCCACTCAGAATGTGTTTTATTAAAATAATTAATTATTTTAATGAGACCCTAAGTCTAAACTTAGGAAAATTAAATAATTAAAGGGTATTAATAAAACAAAGTATGAATCTTCAAGATAACATGGATCAAGGCAAGTTATAATCTTAGCTGTTGATTAGAGATCTAATCTCGGTTGTTGATGTCTCATCGAGAAGACTATAAAGGAAGTCTTGAGGGTCATTTGGAAGATAAACCAGTGCAGATACTCAGTTGCCCAAGTAAATCGATTTTCTTCGTGGCTGAAGTTCGGCAAGAGAAAATCGATCCAGAGGGAGAGTTGCAGATGGAGGATAGACAGAGAGGGTTCAACTTCAATCTGGGGTGCAGGAGCAGGTGACGCAGTTAAAGGAAGAGACAACACAAAGGCAAAAAGGGAACAACACAGAGGGGTGATGCAGTTCTGCGCAATACCCACGCAAAGCCAACACAGTGGTGACGCAAGTGGCCCAGGAGGGTCCCTCTGGGGTCATTTCTCATCAGGAAATTTTGTGAGAAATTTCTCCAGCGTTATCATAGAGAATTCTCTTCATTACTGTTGGTTGTAAATTGTACAAGAAATTTTTGCCTGAAGAATAATAGAAACCCTCATCTACTGCACCGGTTTTCGCACATTGGGTTTTTCTGGGGACAATTGTCCAAAAACCTATATGTCATTCTTGTGCTAGTATTTCCTTATAATTTTGCTCAGTAATTGTATGGTGAAGACTGCGGTTGAATTTATTTCAATATCTACTGAAGAGATTTTTGTAAATAACTTATTTCTGAATAATAAGTAGGAGAAATAATATCAGATTTTTCATTAGGATTTCAAGTTTGAAATTTTCACATGGTATCAAAGAAAGGTTGGACAAGAAAGCAGGAGGGTCTATGCTAAAGGGAACTCGTGGTGCTACTCCAGCAGCAAATCGTACTCTTGAGGGCTTACGCATTCCTTCTGCAGAAGTTGCCAGGAAAAAGAAAAGCATGAAGAAGATGGAAGATCATGTTATTTCAAAGTTGGCCTCAAGGCTGGAAAGGGAATGTGCGTGTTTATCTAGCTCTGCATCATCAGATGATTGGTATATTATTAGTAGGGCTTCAACCCATATGACTGGAGTAAGAGATCATTTCTCCAGCTATCAAGAAGAACAAATGGACTTCCAAATTACTATGGGAAACAAGATAAAGTTTACCCCTGTAGGGAAAGGGACCATAGCATTTCAGAGAGAAGCAAGAGACAATCTCCTAGTTGGAGTGGGAATGAACATACTTTTAGTGTCCCAATTGCAGGACAAGGGATATGATGTATACTTCATTGGAAGGAAAGTGTACGTTAAGCATCCAAGCTGGAAGAAGAAGGTTCAGATTGGAACACGAAGCAAAAAACTATACAAGTTGTAGCTTGAGTCTTGAATGGCACTGGTAGGCAATAATCTAAGTGGCGAAACAGATTTGAATGAGCTATGGCACATAAGAATGGGGCATCTACATCATGGAGCTCTGAGAATGCTCAAAGAAACTGTTATGGGAGTTCTAGCTCTAAGCACCAAGCATGATGATGTGTGTAGAGCGTGCGTACAAGGGAAGTATGCTAAAGCAGCATATTCCAGAAGCAACAATAGGGCAAAGAGTGTATTGGGACTAATACATTCAGATTTCTGCGGACCAATGTCCACTAGAGTTCTTGGTGGTGGAAAATACTTTGTCACCTTCATTGATGACCATTCTAGGAAGACTTGGATTTACTTCTTAAAGACCAAGGATGAGGTCTTTGATCGGTTCAGAGAATTTGAAGCTCTGGTAGAAAACCTAATTGGGAAGAAAATCAAAGTATTGTGTCCTGATAATGGTGGGGAATATACTGATAAGGAATTCACAGATTTCTGCGCAAGGGAGGGCATCAAAAGAGAATGGACAACTCCTTATAATCTGAAGCATAATGAAATTGCAGAACGGAAGAATAGGACTATTGTTGGGGCAGCAAAGGCAATGTTGTATGACCAGGATCTGCCTAGATTTATGTGGGCAGAAGCATGCAACACAACTGTATTTATCCAAAATAGGATCCCTCACAGAGCATTGGACAAGAAAAAGCCTGAGAGTGTCTTCACAGGGATGAAGTCAGAGGTAAGTCACTTCAAGATTTTTGGGAGTGTGGCATATTGTCACATTCCAGATGAGAAATGAAGCAAATTAGATCAAAATGCTAAGAAAGGGTATCTTGTAGGATATAGCGAGACATCAAAGGCATACAAAATATATATTCCGAGTAATAGGAAAATTGTAGTAAGGAGGGATGTGAAATTCATGGAGGACCGAGCCTTCAGAAAATCCTGAGAAATGTCTACCGAAGAGCAGTCTAAGGATGTACCTCTTTTCTAGTGGCAACAAGGAGAAGATCTAGCAGATGGACAACTGTCAGGGTCAAGCACTGTGACTAGTACTAGTATTTCTTCAGGAGAAGAAAATCCAGGTATCTCACAGTAGATAGGGCAATAGGAAGAACTAATTGAGCCACCTACCACCAGTGGAAGAATTAACATAGAAGTATGACAAACGCTTAGGGACATAGAGGAGTTTGTTGGGGCTCCTAGAACCAGGAAAAGGTAGCATAGAGAGCCTGACAGATACCAAGCATTGGTAGCACAGGTTGAAGAACCCTCTAGCTTTCAGGAGGTCGTATAGCACCAAGTTTGGATGGACACTATGGTAGAGGAGTACAACTCTATCATGACTAATGATGTCTGGGAATTCATACCTAGACCACAGGATAGATCAATTGTAGGTTCTAGGTGGATCTACAAGATCAAGTATGCTATAGATGGCAGTGTAGAGAAGTACAAGGCTAGGTTCGTGGCTATAAGGGATATGCTCAGAAGGAAGGGATAGACTACAGAGAAACCTTCACCCCTGTAACCAAATATACCTCTATTAGATCCATTATATCCCTTGCAGCGCAAATGGGTGGTAGATTCACCAGATGGACTTCAAGACTGCATTCTTGAACGGGGTGATATAAGAAGAGGTTTACATCGAACAGCTAGAAGGCTTTGAAAAACATGAGCAGAAAAATCATATATGCAGGTTGAAGAAAGCCTTGTATGGCCTTAAACAGGCACCTAGAGCATGGTATGGTCGAATTGATGATTGCTTACAGTAGATGGGATTTGTCAAGAGTGACACTGGTCCCAATCTCTGCGATCTCATAATAGAGAATGAGCCTCTAATTTTGGTTTTGTATGTAGGTGATTTGTTTTTGACAGGAGCATCTAGGCTCATCAAGGACTGTAAGAAGAATCTGGCAGAAGTATTCAACATGAAGGATTTGGGGCTGATGCACTATTTTTTAGGATTGAAAGTTTGGTAGCAGAAGGGAGAAATCTTCCTTGGGCAAGGGAGATATGCTACAGAAATTATAAAGAGATTCAGAATGCATGACTGTAGACCCATGGCTACTCCCAATGACTAAAAAGTGGAAGAAAATTGATGCATCTGAAGATAAGAAGTGGACCCCACCTTATACAGGCAACTCATAGGGTCTCTCATGTATCTAGTCAACACCAGACCAGACATTTACTACGCTGTTATTTCCGTCAGTCAATTCATGGCAGAACCAAAAAGGGCACACTGGGAAGCTGCTAAGCACGTTCTTCGATATGTGCGAGGAACAGTCAAATATGGATTAAAATACACCCAAGACGATGATATCAGATTGAGTGGATTCAAAGATGCAGATTGGGCAGGAAGTTTGGTAGATCAGAAAAGTGCCACATGGTATTGTTTCAATATTAGATCAGGGATGACCTCCAGGTGTAGTAGGAAGCAGAAGTCCGTAGCATTGAAATTAGTTGAAGCAGAATATATGGCAGCTAGCACAACTTCGTGTGAGGCCATATGGCTTAGGAAACTGCTCATGAATTTATTCAGAAGGAACATGGAGGCGACCAACATTCTATGTGATAATCAAAGTTGCATTAAGCTCTCTGAGAATCTTTACTTTCATGATCGGTCGAAGCACATCGACATCAGGTGTCATTTTATCAGAGATTGTTCAACAAGGGGCAGTACAGTTGCAGTACGTTCCCATAGGAGACCAAGCAACAGAGATTATCACCAAGGCCCTAGGAGAGAACAAAGTTTGTTCACTTCAAGGAAAAGATGGGGATGGTAGAGAATCCGTTTCAGTAGTAGAAGCGGATGATGCAGCATTTAAGAGGGAGTTGTAGTACAAATGCAACAGTGGCAGTGGCAGTGTCATGGGCAGTGGTAGTGCAGCGGTTGGTGGACAACTTGTCAGACATCAACAGTGCAGAGGATGCTTCAGGTTCAAAACAATATGCAGCAGGCATGTTGTTAGAGCACTTTTGTTAATTTTGGGCAACTAGGTCCAAAATCCATGTTGCACTACTCATATGACGATGGTCATATTTTTTTTTGGATTCCTCTTTCAGAGAGGTGCAAGATTGATCTAAATATCATGTTGTTTGGATGAGCAGAACATTTATTTTGAATATTTCAACATGTGCAAGGTCGGCCAGATTTGTAATGTAGGTTCACATGCCTAATAGATGTGTCACACACCCTCACTGATGGATATAAATTGGAGAGAATTGAAGGTCATTTTCTCATCAACTCATCACACATTCTCTCATTGTGATTTGAATGGCTCGATAGCCTTTGGAGGCCTTTTTCCCTTCACACGTGTGGAGCTGAGCTGCTGTTTTCAGTGGATATGTTTAGGGCTTTTTGCTGTAGTGTTGACTGGCGTTGACCATGGTCAACTCTTGGTCGTTTAACCTCAAAAATATTCCAAAATTTTGATTTTGAGAGGCCGTACTTCTGGGCACTAAAATCGAGGAAATCAGAGAAGTTTGACCGAAGCCCTAATTTGCAGCATTGACTTTCTGTTGCTGTTCTATGTTGACTTTGGGTTGACCAACATTGACTTGTGATGAGCTGTCTTTGAGGGCTGTGGGTGTGGCACTTGGAGGATTGGCTGACCGAGAAAGGCTTTGCTGGCTGAAGCATCCTGTTCATTGCCGTAACGCAACAAGGACAAAAGGAATTGTAAATCTGATCTATATTTGGCTTGTCTTCTGTTGATCTATTATTGTGTTCTATCAACATTTTACTTTCATGGTTATGTGATTGCTATTTTGTATCGGGACTAAGAAATATTGAAGTAAAATTGCATCAAGCATAGAACACCATGGTTATCTAAATTTAACATGGTTTCAAAGCTAAGGTGAAGACAAAGTCCAAGATTGTGTTAGAAGCAATCACTGAAGGAAGGAATCCTATCAAGGACAAATGGCCTCCTCAACCTACAAGTGTTTCAAGGCTGATGATAAATTGAATGATAAGTTTGATTATCATGCATGGAAGATGTCCTTGGATTTGGTGCTAGAAGATCAAGCATGGATCTGATGGAAGTGCTGAAAAGTACAAGACAAGATTTGTTGCTCGAGGCTTCTCTCAAAAAGAAGGCATAGATTATGATGATATATTTGCACCTTTGGCCCACTATACTACCATCCGATCTATTATTTCCCTTGCTGCAACGCAAGGATGGAGTCTACATCAGATGGATGTGAAGACCGCTTTTCTGCATGGTTCTATAAAGGAAGAGGTGTATGTGGAGCAACCTCTGGGGTTTGAAGTCCGAGATAGAGACACCCATGTATGCAGGTTGAAGAAAGACCTCTATGGGTTGAAGCAAGGGCTTGGTACGGGAGGATAGATAGCTACTTGATGAAGCTGGGCTTCACTTGAAGTAATGTTGATCCAACCTTTATTTTAAGGTTGATAAAGAAAGGCCTCTCATTTTGGTTCTCTATGTGGACGATCTCTTCCTAACAGGTGCTGACCCTCTCATTCATCAGTGTAAGAGGCAGCTAGCTTCTGAGTTTGAGATGAAAGACCTAGGACTGATGCACTACTTCCTAGGCTTGGAGGTCTGGCAAAGGCCAGGCGAGATTTTCCTTTCTCAAAGAAAATATGTCGTGAAGCTGCTGGAGAGATTTGGTATGGTTGAATGTAAGTCTGTGTTGACACCGATGGAACTCAACTTTAAGAAGTTGTGTGGAAACGTTGTTGGGCCTGTGCTAGCAAATCATACTAAGTATCGACAACTCGTGGGGGCCCTGATGTGCTTAGTGAACTCCCATTCGGATGTATGTTTTGCAGTGAACACTTTGAGTCAACATATGGTTGATCCTCATCACATTCACTGGATTGGTGCCAAGAATCTATTGCGATATCTTCGGGGCACAATCAACCATGGGCTGAGATACATGGTTGGGAGTTTGAGACTCCATGGATATACTGATGCCGATTGGGCTGGCAGTGTGGTGGATCGCAAGAGCACATATGGATGTTGCTTCACCTTGGGTTTTGCTTTGATATCTTGGATGACCAGGAAGCAGAATTTGGTGGCTTTAAGCACCTCTGAGGCTGAATGCATTGCAGCGAGTATGGCCTGTTGTGAAGCTATTTGGTTGTGAAAGCTCTTCAGTGAGCTATTTGGGCATGTGCTAGATCGTTATCCTTTGTGATAACCAGAGTGGGATTCGTCTTTCTGAGAATCCCGTGTTCCACGATCGATCCAAGCATATTGATATCAAGTACCACTTTATGTGGGATATGGTACAACGAGGCGTCGTAAGGCTTGATCATATAGGAATTGATGAGCAGGTTGTAGATATTCTCACGAAGCCCCTAGGAAGGTCAAGGTCCTAACCTTCCGTGAGAAGCTTGGAATCATGGAAAGACCCTATTCTGAGGATCCTGCTGGAGTTGGACTATGAGCTCTGGGAGCTGTTGGCTCCCTGTAATTTGTAAGATTGGCAAGAACAAATAGCAGAGAACCACATCAAACCACTTTGGAGTCCAGGACCTAGCCTTCCTGGGCTCAGAGAGGGCTTTCTCTATTTTTATGATTAATTGATTTAGCTTTATGATTATATTTTCTAATTTTAGGCTAGTTATAAAGATTGGGGTTGTTTGTTTTGATTGTTTTTCTGATTGTTTGTTTGGTTGGATAGATAGAAAATGTGGGAAGCTTAATCCATTGGGCTATGGAGTCACAAAGGGTTGAGTTGTACATCAACTTTTCAAGGGTTTCACAGGGCAAGCTAACTATATCAAATGGATCTCTTTGGCAAGATGAATATGAGATGGCAGAAAAATTGTGAGTTCAGTAAGGCTAAAGGGAAATTAAGAATCCTTTAACTATACTTCAACATAAATGCAGAGCAGGCAGTCTCTAAATTTTGCATTCAGGTCCTTAGAGAAAAACATTCAAGATAACAGTTCAGTGAAATTAAAGAGCAGTTAAGAAATCTTTAACTAAACTTTAGAGAAATTTTTAAGGCAACAGTTCAGTAAAACTAAGGAGAATTTCAAAATTCTTCAGTTATACTTCAAAAAGAAAAACCTTAAAACAACAGTCCAGTAATACTAAAGAACATATAAGAATTCTTTAGTTATACTTTCAGAGGAAAACATTAAGATAATAGTAATAGACAGAGTTAAGGTGCTCAAACAACATATCTCAATTTAAAATTTATGTTCTATTATCAAATAAATTGATGTACAGTATGGAAAAACAAAGGGAAAACATTGACATAAAAGGGATAACATCACCATTAACATAGCTCAAGGATCTTGTGAAAGTGCTTGTATTAATGATGTCTAGCTCAGAAACAATTACAGTGCTCCAATGCAATAGTCTTAGCAACTCAGAGTCTAAACAAAGTCCAGCTAACCAACCAACAAGCAACCCACAATGATAACGAACAATACATGCAGTATTTATCTGCAACTGAGGAGGTTGCCCTAATCTAGGGTGACAGACTGCATTTACTACATAGTAAATGAAGTTTTGACAATTGAGACCATGCAAGGCCCAAGGCAAAAATATCTCTGACAGACCTTTTGTAACAATAACTTTCGAATTAATTTCTCAGCTAACTTTAAAATATCTTTGACCAACTGCCTGCAAAATTAACTTTTACAAAAACTTTTGAATTGATGCTAAAACATCTCTGAATGTTATATTAACTGTGGTAGCTTTTTATTATACCAAAATTTAAGATGGAGGTAGCCAACATCTGGCTTTGCCTTCCTTCGTTGATTTGTTCTTTGATTTGTCTTTAAACCTTTAAATTGTCCTTATCTGTATATTTTATTTATTGCCTCTGCTGTTTATCGTAGATTCTTCATTTTACCTTTGTATCTGCCTTTTATTTTTTTGCACTTTTACCTTCGACAGCTCTTTTTACCTCTTTTACCTTTGACTATCCTTTCCTTAACTTTGTTCTTCAACTGTGTTTTTCATATGTTCTCATATTTACCCCTGACTGCTCTGTCTTCTTCTTTTGCCTTTACCGTCCTTTAATTTGAATAAATCTCGTTGTTGCTGGAGTGAATGTATGATCCTTGATAATCATGACTATCCTCCTTTCTGCTCATAATCCTCTGGTGCATAAGGTTTTTGAATTGAAATTTAGAGGGCCTGGTTTTAATCAATTTCTTTTGGAACCAGAATTGCAGATTGTTTATTCCAATTTCTAATGTGTAGATCACCTGCAAACATCAAAACAATTTATTAATAAAAATGGAGTTCCGCAGGGAGGCAAGCAATGGTGGTTTATTGCGTTTGTGTAGGGTAAATGGGTTTATCATATAGGTGTGGTGGACAGGTGGTTTGAATTGGAAACAGAGGATGGATTTTATTGTATGCGAGGAGGCGGTTTGTGGTTTATCGCATGGTGCACAAGTGATTTGGCGGTTTTGGACGGAGGAATGCGATAAAACGTCGGGACGACGCGTGGCGGAAGGGAGGGTTTGTGAAACCGCTCATTTCGCAACCCTCCAAAAGTTTTAGCTGTCAGGTATTTGGGGATGCAATAAGGCGCGAGGGCAGTCGGATTGGGTGGCAGAGATCTGACGGTGGTCGGGTGTGGATTGACCATGGGTTAGTTTGGAAGGCAATGTCGGGTTTTACGCGAAGACGGAGGGTTAAAACATTAAAATGGGGTTTTTAATATAGTGGGGGGGGGGGTAAGTTTATTAAAGCAAAGGCTTTAATATAAAGGAGTCAGAGTTTAATAAACAGGTTTATCAAAGTGGGACCAGATAGGTTAAGGTTTTTAGAAGGGGAAACGGCTAAAATGAGGGGATTAAGGTCAAACATGGGATTTCAAAGCATGAGAATGTTAGAACAGGTAAAATGAGAGGAAATAGAGAGGTTAAATGGGAAAAAAACAGGGTTATCAAAGTGGGACCAGATAGGTTAAATTTATTTAAAAATAATGTAAAAATGGGTTTTTACATTGTTTTTAATGAAAGAAGGGGAATGAGTGAAGGGGAAGGGTTTTTAGTGAGGGAAATGGGGTTTTAGCATTGGGAAAAAGGTTTTAAGAAGGGGAAAAGGCTAAAATGATGGGATTAAGGTCAAACATGGGATTTCAAAGCGTGAGAATGTCAGAACAGGTAAAATGAGAGAAAATAGAGAGGTTAAATGGAAAATAATGAGGGCAGTGAGATTTCTGAAAATAAATGATAGTCAGGGAATACTATTTTCAGCCTAAAATATAAAAGATAATCAGTCATCTGGTGATATTGTAGAAATACAGGAGTTTAATAGTGGCTCTAGCTTGGGAGGGCAGCCCCTTTAGGAGGTGTCAAGAACTTTGTAGATCAGTAGCCTGATTTATTTGGCTGATTTCCACTCTGCAATGTTGAGCTGCTACAATATTTTGTGACTGTGACCTTCAAAACTGAAATCCATTTTTACTGCAAACTGAGGTCTGAATCCCACTTGTTTCTCGAGCTTGAAAAACCACCTGAAATTGAAAACTTTTTAAGCATGCTCAAATATTTTGAGAGTCATCTGATATATACCTACCCAACCTATGATTCAAATGATTTTTTCTTCCTTTTGAGGTGCATTTAGACTTGCAAACCTTGGCATCATTTTTCTTTTGAAAGCAAACTATCTATTTCTAATCTTATAACTTCCAAAGGCTCAGATTAAACTGATGAGCTCTTTTATTCTCTACTTAACTATTGATCTACCAAGGTTAAACAGTTTGTCCAGATCTTTATTCACTAACTATCAACATGAAATTTAAAGCAGGAATGAATCAAGATTAAGTAGTTTGATCATCATGACTTGTGGCATTTTTGGACAAGCTGCACGCAATATTATTTGCAAAAAGTAAACTACTATTGATAAGCCAAGATTAGATGGTTTGGCAAATCTTCATTTTCTAACTTATCAGCAAAAATTCAAAATTTGTACAATCATGTTTAGACTGTATGATTGAACAAGGCTTCTTTTAAAAGTATGGCATTTTGACTTGCAACACTTTCAGAAACATTCATTTTTTGGCATGGGGCTTACCTTTTTTTTTCTATCTCCCCTCTTTTCTTCTTTTTCTTTCTTTGTTTTTGTTTTATCAGACTAGGTTCAGGGCCTTTTCTTTGGGCCTCAACCTGGTCCAGTTTTCTTATTGGAATTTGTTTAGGCAATGTTATATACAATGAAGAAAATTCAAAATGATATTCTTAATTGAAATAATGCTTCAGAATCTTGCCATTGACAGGACCTCCAAACAGCTCTGTTCCATCCATCTCCTGTAAGAAGAATGCATTGTTACCCCTTGTAGAATGAATGATGTATGGACCTTTCCATATGTTATCAAACTTTCCATGCTTGCCTTTGTCCTCTCTTCTAGAATCCCACTTCAGCACTTTGTCTCCAATGTTGAAATCATTTGCTTTGGTCCTTTTGTCAAAGATTTTCTTGATATTTTCTTATACTCGCTGTGTTCTGTTGTATACTCCATCTCTGGATTGCTGCAGCTGAATGGTTTGGTTTATTCTCCTTTGTATATCATTTTATTCAGATTGTACTTCCTGAATAAGCTTCATTATTGGCACCCCTAGAGTGGTTGGGAAGACTGCATCAATTCCATAGACTAGCTGATAGGGTGACATATCAATTAACGTCTTATTTGTCAGCCTGTCTGCCTATAGTGCATGTACCAATTTGTTGTGCCATGATTTCTTATTTTCCTCCAAAAACTTCTTAATGATGTTCACCAAACTCTTATTTGAGGATTCAACCAACCCATTACCTTGAGGGTAATAAGTTGTGGAATGTCCCAAGGTAATGTGATATTTGTGGTAGAAATCCACCATTTTCTTGGATTTAAAGACAACAGCGTTATCAGTAATGATTTTTCTAGGACAGCAAAATCTAGATAGAATGTTGGTTTCAAGAAATATGATAATTACTGAGTCTATGGCAGTCCAGGAAAGAATGGCTTCTATCCACTTGGTAAAATAGTCAACTGCAGTAAGGATCCATTTATGTTGCGCAAAGGAGAAAGGGTGGATTTATCCGATGAAATCTAGACCCCACCGTTGAAAAAGAGCTTCAACAGAAATTGGCTGTAATGGTAAAGGCAACAACAACTACCATTTTGTGGATGTCTTGGAAAAGGGTAGGCCAATAGAAACCAACCTAAGGATCTTATTAACAGTGGTTTTCCAATAGAGGTGACCTCCACATTCCCCTTCATGAAATTCATGCACAATCCTATCTACATCTTCTTTAGGCAAAATTTAAGCAATACACTAGCAGAATTTTTCCAATATAAAACCTTTTTCAAAATGCAGAAATTTACAGTCTTTAGTTTCAAGAATATGGCCTTTGTTTTGGACAAACTAGGAGGAGCATTTAAATTAAAAAGCACATATAGTATATCTACGTACCAGGGAGAATTCAGGAATGCTTCCTAAATAGGTGGAGTCTGTAGCTCCTCTTGTTGATCCAATGAGTGAATCATATTGATGTCTAGTGTTTGAAAACTTGTTTCGGCCATTAGTTTAGCCAACCCTTGTCCTTTGATTAACTTGGTGGGTTTTATTTCTAAATCATATTCTAAGATGACAACAATCCATTTGCCTCTTTTTCCATCAGGATCTTGTGTTAGGATGTCTTTAACCACTGTATGGGGCACAAATGTAATGATGTGTGAATGCAAAATGTAGACTCTGAAATCCTTTAGTGCTTTGACTACGGCAAAAGCCTGCTTTTCCATGATATTATATTTCAAAGGTGCATCTCTTAAAGCTTGGCTGAAGAATGCTATGGGTTGCTCCTGTCCTATTATGTTTTTCTGCAGTAAGACAACAACGACTGTGTGTTCTAATGCACAGGAAAATATAAAGAAATCTTTGGTGAAGTCAAGGCTAATCAGAATTGGTGCTTGTGTAAGTGTTTGCTTCAATAAGTAAAAAGAATTCTTTGCTTCCTTGGTCCACTGGACTCCTGACTCTCTTTTAAGCATGTTGGTGGTGTTCCTCAAGAGTTTTGCAAGGTTTGGTATAAACCTTCTTAAGAAATTTATCTTTCCAATGAAAGATTGCAGCTCGTTGATATTTCTTGGGTGACTGATTTGCAATATTCCCTCAATCCTATTTGGGTCAATCTTGATCCCTTCTTCAGATATGATGTGGCCTAGAAGCTTTTCTTCTTGAAGGCCAAATAAGGATTTCTTGGGATTCAAAGACAGACCATACTTTCTGCATTTCTCAAAGACCTTTCTCAAATGAGCTAGATGTTCTTCATCAGTTTTTGAATAGACTGTGATGTCATCAAGATATATCACAATGAAGAAACCTATTTCTTCTGAGAAAGCAATATCCATTTCTTTTGAAAAGTGGCTCCTGCATTCATTAGCCCAAAAGACCATTTTACATACATGAAGGTGTCCCAAGGTGTGGTGAAAGTTGTCTTGTGTTGATTATCTGGATGCACCACCACCTAATTGTACCCTGAAAAGCCATCTAGCTGAGAGATCCTTTTGGAGCCTATTACCCTTTACAATATGTGTTCCATCTTTGGTAAAGGGTAGTTGTCCTTCAGGGATGCTTTATTCAGATTTCTGAAGTCGATGTAGAGTCTGATCTCTCCTGTCTTCTTCCTCATAGATACAAGATTTGAAACCCAATTTGAGTACCTAAGTGGGACTATTATCCCAGCATCATACATTTTCTTTATCTCTTTCTCAACTAGTGGCATTTGGACAAGATTTATTCTGCACAACTTCTGTTTAAAGTGCTTCTGGCTCTCTTTGAGTGGAATTTTGTGCTGGGTGATATCAGTATCATAGGACTTCAAGTATTCATAACTCCAGGCAAACACATCAATAAATTATTTGAATAACTCAATATATTTCTGCTTTATAGGTGTTGGCAGTGTCTTTGATAGCTTTACCATCTTGGGCTCTTTCTCATTGCCCAGATTGTACTCCTCTACACTTGCTTCAGTGGATTCCATTTTTGGCTTTCTGGCAACATCATTGAAATAAAAAAGTTCCTCTAGAGGAACAAGTCCTCTTGGATGGGCATTGTCTCTGAACCGTAGCACTTCAAACTCTTCTTTTTCTGGATCTTCACACATTTTTGTCCTATGTGGGTCTTTCTTTGTTAACATATTTATATCAACATCATGAGGGGACTCCTCCTTGCATGTTTGTTCCTCAATGGAGCAGTCCTCTTCATGATTTAAGTCTGAATTGGAATTTCAAACTCATTTTTGGATTGCAGGAAATCTTCAATCTATTGGTCATCTTCAAAAACTTGCCAATATCTCATATTATCAGGGACTACTGGTCTGTATTAAACCTTTACTGTGTATTGTTTGTTAGGATGAGGCAGTTGACAAGTGCTAGCTGCAAATGCTAGTCCATTGGCAAAGATATTTTGATTTCTTGGGATAGAGCCAAGGTCATATTATTTGAATGTTTTTAGGAGTTCAAGGGAATCATCCCTGTATGCTCTTAATCTAGGATGCTTAGCTGAATATTCTCCCTTAATTTGCCTAATGACTAGCTCATAATCCCCATGGACAGAGATCCTTTTGGCTTCTAATTTATTTAGTAATTGTAACCCTAGAAGGAGTGCCTCATATTCTACTATATTATTTGTACACTGAAAGTTCAATTTGTAAGAGTGACCCTCTACGTGGTTGTTCTTAGTGTTGTGTACCCAAACACCTGCTCCTGATCCAGTTTTGCCACAAGAGCCATCAAAACTCATGCTCCAAAGAGGTTCAGGTTCAGGTTTTCATTGTTCATTTTCTTTTTGATCTGATTGTTCTTCCTTTTCTTCTTCTTTTTCAGCTGTTTGTTCATTAATTGCTACTTGTTCATTAATGTTTTCATCATTGTAAAGGATAAATGAATCAAAGTCTGAGTGGATAGAGTAGAGAGGTGAGTTATCAGGTTTTTCTTGGCTGCTCACCATGTATTTCATACGAGTTTCCCTATACAATCTTCTTGGCTGACTAAAGACTGGTATGGTAGCATAGGTCATATCCATTTGGAGGGTGCCTTGAAGCTTGGCTCCCCATGAACGTGATAGAAGCATGTCATATTTAGGGGGAATGTCAGTCACTACAATATCCATTATTAGGCTCTTAGCTAGTATTTGTGCTAAAGCAATACAGAGATCTTTGATCAGGCCTAGACATTTAACTCTACTGGAGTCAAAAGAGTACAAGTATTTGGATGGTTTAGTTATCTCAAGGCCTAGTTTCTCCATAATTACTTTTGGCATGAGGTTATGAGATGCTCCTAAATCTAACATGGCATTATGGAGGATTTTATCGTGAATATTCAAACTGACATAAAATGGGGGCACACCTCCCTATTGGAATTTACCTTCTACTTCAAGTCCGAACAAAAGTTCAGGTTTGTCATCATTCAAATTTACAATATCAGTATTTTCTCCTATGTTTAGTGCTTTCAAAACATGGGATCTATATACATCCTGGCTAACTAATTCAGTGAGAGGTATGGAAATATTTACCTTTGCAATTTTATTCTCAATACTAAATGGTGTCTGTGTTTTTGGTAGATTTGAATCAGTTTTATCAGACATGAGTTTTGCAGGAACTTCAGATTGTTGATTTGCATTAGTAATATCAGCTGGATCAGTTTTGCTAGGGCTGATAGTTGATTTACTAGTGCTGCTTTCTAGACTTTTTTTGATTTTATTTGTGTCAGTACCTTTAACCATTTTATTTGAACTTTCTACTGCCTTTTTAGGATCAGTTACAGGGACCTTTCTAGCAGAATTTTTAGAACTCTTTCTCTTGGGAATGTCTTGAACTTTCTTGCTTCTGAGGTCATATTGTCTATGCACTTCCATGATAGCATTTTCGAATCCTTGTTTATAATCCTATGATTTTGTGCACTCTTCTTCAAGTTGTGTTGGGGAAAATATGCCTTGCTCTTCCTCAGTGAAGAAAACAATATCCTCATCATTAACTCCCATTAGATTAATCTGACTTTCTTCTGGCTCTTCAATCACCCCCTCATCCTCATCAACATAGTTTTCTTGGAAAGGAGGCCTGATTTGCTGGTCAAGTCCTCTCTGCTCCCTTTGTCTTATTTGAGGGGGGTTTTCCTAAAGTTTTGGTTTTGGTTTTGGTTTCTATTCTGAGGAGCTGCTTGGTTTTCTCTAGGGAACATTCTCTCATTTAGGTTGATTCTCTCCATCATCCTCTCCATGGTTCTAACAAGGTTATCAATCTTAGTATCAGATGTGGAGGGTACAACCTCTTCCCTGTCTATGTGTGTCTCTCTTTTCATTTTTAATTCTAGCTCTTTTGGCAATTAGATTTGCTTCTACAATTACTGCACCCCTCTGCATGTCTTCTAATGTAGGAGGGTCTCTTTCTCTTAGTTGATAAGCCATTTTTGAGTCAAAACCATCTGGAAATTTCATTAGGGCTAGACCTTGTTGGGGTTTTATATGAGGAGGGAGGGCGTTATATACACTGTTGAGCCTAGTGCAGTAATCTTGGACACTCTCTCCAATGTTTCTCTTGATATTTTCATATTCTGATAAGATTTGGAGAGGATTTTTCTTGACTTCCCATTTATTTAGGAAGAGTTGGTGAAAATCAGGGAGGTCATGTATATTATTAGGGGTCAGGCTTTTAAACCACTTTCTTCCTTCTCCCCTTAAGCATTGAGCAAACATTATTATCTTAATAGTTTCATCATCTTTCTCTTGTTTATCAAAATAGTCATCCATTCTATCCACATGTTGTTGAGTTGTTGTAGAACTACTTTCATCAAATAGAGGAATTTTGGACTTATAGTCCTATGGTAGAGGCACTAAAGGTAATGGTAGGACTAAAAGGGGCATACCAAGCTACCATGGTTGGTGGTTGGTGAACCAAAGGGGGGTTAACAAGTGGAGCATTGATAAAATGAGGTGGAGGGTTGAATGGAGGAAGGTGAACACTGGGTGTATGGATGTGGGTAGAGACTTCTATACTAGGATTTTGCTGTAAAAAGGATGGGTCCAAAACTATTTCAGTTATCTAGTTATGGGATTTAGTCTTGAACAAGCTTTGTCCAAAGTATGAGTCAAATTGGATATCCTGTAAGTTTTTAAGGTTTTCAAGTAGGGAACTTGCCTTGTGAATAGGATTGCTAACAATTGAACTCTCAGATCTAGGAGTTTTTCGTAGGTTCTCTCTGGATTGTCCACTATTGCTGGAGGGTTTGGGTCAGGATGGGATCTGGTAAAGATTCTTCGAGAAGCCGGAACTTAGAATCAAGCTTCAGAGAGGTTGAAAGTTTTATAATAGCTGAGAAGCAAACCAATCTGTGAACAAAATACTTAATACACATAGTATTTTGACTGGGTTTTATTTGAGTTTTGATAATATTAGGTTTTCTCAATAGTTCACCAATATGGTCGTCATTATGTTGGTTCCTTGTAATTTGTAAGATTGGCAAGAACAAATAGCAGAGAACCACATCAAACCACTTTGAAGTCCAGGACCTAGCCTTCTTGGGCTCAGAGAGGGCTCTCTCTGTTTTTATGATTAACTGATTTAGATTTATGATTATATTTTCTGATTTTAGGCTAGTTATAAAGATTGGGGTTGTTTGTTTTGATTGTTTGTTTGGTTGGATAGATAGAAAATGTGGGAAGCTTAATCCATTGGGCTACGGAGTCATCAAGGGTTGAGTTGTACATCAAATTTTCAAGGGTTTTCACAGGGCAAGCGAACTATATCAAATGGATCTCTTTGGCAAGATGAATATGAGATGGCAGAAAACTTGTGAGTTCAGTAAGGCTAAAGGGAAATTAAGAATCCTTTAACTATACTTCAACATAAATGCAAAGCAGATAGTCTCTGAATTCTGCATTCAAGTCCTTAGATAAAAAAATTCACAATAACAGTTAAGTGAAATTAAAGAGCAGTTAAGAATTCTTTAACTAAACTTCAGAGAAAGTTTTAAGACAGCAGTTTAGTAAAACTAAAGAGCATTTAAGAATTTTTCAGTTATACTTCACAAAGAAAAACCTTAAAACAACAGTCTAGTAATACTAAAGAGCATTTAAGAATTTGTTAGTTATATTTTCAGAGGAAAACATTAAGATAATAGTAACAGACAAAGTTAAGGTGCTCAAACAACATATCTCAATCTAAAAATTTTGTTCTATTATCAGAAAAATTGATGTACAGTATGGAAAAACAAAGGGAAAACATTAACATAAAAGGGGTAACATCACCATTAACATAGCTCAAGGATCCCGTGAAAGTGCTTGTATTACTAATGTCCAAATCAGAAACAATTACAGTGCTCCAATGCAATAGTCTTAGCAACTCAGAGTCTAAACAAAGTCCAACTAACCAACAAACAACCAACCCACAATGATAATGAACAATACATGCAGTATTTAACTGCAACTGAGGAGGTTGCCCTAATCTAGGGTGTTAGACTGCATTTACTACAGAGTAAATGAAGTTTTGACAATTGAGACCATGCAAGGCCCAAGCCAAAAATATCTCTGACAGACCTTCTGTAACAATAACTTTCGAATTAACTTCTGAGCTAACTTTAAAATATTTTCGACCAATTGCCTGCAAAATTAACTTTTACATTAACTTCTGAATTGATGCTAAAATATCTCTGACTTTTATATTAATTGTGGTAGCTTTTCATTAAACCAAAATTTAAGTTGGAGGTAGCCAACATCTGACTTTGCCTTCCTTTGTTGATTTGTTCTTTGATTTGTCTTTAAACCTTAAACTGTCCTTATCTATATAATTTATTTACTACCTTTGTTGTTTATCGTAGATTCTTCATTTTACCTTTGTATTTGCCTTTTATCTTTTTTCACTTTTACCTTTGACAACTCTTTTTACCTCTTTTACCTTTGACTATCCTTTCCTTAACTTTGTTCTTCAACTATGTTTTTCATCTGTTCTCATCTTTACTCCTGACTTCTTTGTCTTCTTCTTTTGCCTTTACCGTCCTTTAAGTTGAATAAACCTCATTGTTGCTGGAGTGAATGTATGATCCTTGATAATCATGACTATCCTCCTTTCCGCTCATAATCCTCTGGTGCGTAAGGTTTTCGAATTGAAATTTAGAGGGCCTGGTTTTAATCAATTTCTTTTGGAACCAGAACCGCAGATTGTTTATCCCAATTTTTGATGTGTAGATCACCTGCAAACATCAAAAAAAATTATTAATAAAAACAGAGTTCCACAGGGAGGCGAGCAATGGTGGTTTATTGCGTTTGCGCAGGGTAAATGGGTTTATCATATAGGCGTGGTGGACAAATGGTTTGAATTGGAAACAGAGGATGGTTTTTATTGTATGAGAGGAGGCGGTTTATGGTTTATCGCACGGTGCACAAGTGGTTTGGCGGCTTTGGACGGAGGAATGCGATAAAACGTCGGGACGACATGTGGCAGAAGGGAGGGGTTGTGAAACCGCCCATTTCGCAACCCTCCGAAAGTTTTAACCATCAGCCATTTGGGGATGTGATAAGGCGCGAGGGCCGTTAGATTGGGTGGCAGAGATCTGATGGTGGTCGAGTGTGGATTGACCACGGGTTAGTTTGGAAGGCGGGGTCAGGTTTTACGTGAAGACGGAGGGTTAAAACATTAAAATGGGGTTTTTAATATAGTTGGGGGGGGGGGGGGTAAGTTTATTAAAGCAAAGGCTTTAATATAAAGAAGGATTCGTGGTCTTAATATAACGCGGTCGGGGTTTAATAAATAGGGTTATCAAAGTGGGACCTGATAGGTTAAATTTATTTAAAAACAATGTAAAAATGGGTTTTTACATTATTTTTAATGAAAGAAGGGGAAGGGCTTTTAGTGAGGGAGATGGGGTTTTAGCATAGGGAAAAAGGTTTTAAGAAGGGGAAAAGGCTAAAATGAGGGGATTAAGGTCAAACATGGGATTTCAGAGCATGAGAATGTCAGAACAGATAAAATGAGAGAAAATAGAGAGGTTAAATGGAAAATAATGAAGGCACTGAGATTTCTGAAAATAAATGATAGTTAGGGAATATTATTTTCAGCATAAAATATAAAATATAATCAATCATTTGGTGATACTGTAGAAATAAAGGAGTCTAATAGGAGCTTCATGGGGTTTGGGGATAGCTTCTTGGAGCTATAAGCACATATGGGGCTAGGCTTGCCAAACCTTGTTGTGCTTCTGTCCCACCATCATGATATTGAGTTGATTCACCTCTCTTTGATTTGTGCCCCACACGCATCCTACCCATGGAGTTTCCGACACATGGGAAGTACCTCTCATTTGGCCAATGAGGTGGGAAATATGGATAGAGACCAATAGCAAAACCGATGGATGCATTGAAGATTGTCGTACTCTCTATGTCTAGGATGGCACGTGTCCAACACCTTGATATGGGATCAAGTATTATGAGGTTCCTACCTCTAAACTGACTTTGGGTTAGTAAACTAACTTCGGGTTAGTATGAGACTCTTTTTGAGTCCAAGAAAGGTTTTTACCTCTAAGCTGACTTCGAGTCAGTTGAGTGCAATGTCTTTGTGACTCACCTTTTTGTTCTATCTGAGAAAGAGCCAGAAAAGCAAGTTACGGTAGGATGATGCACGATGTTTGGTGAAAGTACACAATCGTACTGATGGATGGCACTTCTGGACAGATAGAGTTCTCCCTAGTTGAGAGAGAGTGTTAATTTTGGGCAACTAGGTCCAAACTCCATGTTGCATTGCTCATATGATGACGATCATATTTTTTTTGGATTCCTCTTTCAGAGAGGTGCAAGATTGATCTAAAGATCATCTTGTTTGGATAAGCAGAAGATTTATTTTGAATATCTTCCACATGTGCAAGGTCAACTAGATTTGTAATGTAGGCTCACATGCCTAATAGATGTGTCACACACCCTCACTGATGTATATAAATTGGAGAGACTTGAAGGTCATTTTCTCATCAACTCATCACACATTCTCTCATTGTGATCTGATTGGTTCGATAGCCTTTGGAGGCCTTTTTCCTCTCACATGTGTGGAGCTAAGCTGCTGTTTTCTGCAGATCTGTTTAGGGCTTTTTGGTGCAGCGTTGACCGTGGTCAACCTTGGTTGTTTGACCTCAAAACTCTGCCAAAATTTAGATTTTGAGAGGCTGTACTGTTGGGCACTAAAATCGAGGAAATCAGAGAAGTTTGACTGAAGCCCTAATCTGCAACATTGACTTTCTTTTGTTGTCCTGCGTTGACTTTGGGTTGACTAGCATTGACTTGTGATGAGCTGTCTTTGAGGGTTGTGGTTGTGACACTTGGAGGATTGGCTGACCGAGAAATGCTTTGCTGGCTTAAGCATCTTGTTCACTGCCGTAGTGCAACAATATCTCATATCTTTGCTGGACAAAAGGAATTGTAAATCTGATCTATATTTGGCTTGTCTTTGTTGATCTATTATTGTGTTCTATCAGCATTTTACTTTCATGTTATGTGATTGCTATTTTGTATCGGGCCTAAGAAAGATTGAAATAAAATTGCAACAAGCATAGAACAGCATAGTTATCTAAATTTAACAACATTACTCACTAAGAGGGATTGTTGATTTTTGGTAGCATCGGAAGTGCTCTAAGTCTCAAAATTTGTGGAGAGGCTTAGGCACATGTATTCCAAAGAATCCAAAAATAGTTTGTGAAAATTCTACTCGAAATGTGTTTGATTAAAATAATTAAATATTTTAACGAGAGCCTAAGTCTAAACTTAGGAAAATTAAATAATTGAAGGGTATTATTAAAACAGAGTATGAATCTTCTATATAACATGGATCAAGTCAAGTTATAATCTTTGTTGTTGATTAGAGATCTATTCTTGGTCGTTGATGTCTCAATGAGAAGACTATAAAGGAAGGCTTGGGGGTCATTTGGAAGATACACCAGTGCAGATACTTAGTTGCGCAAGTAAATCGATTTTCTCAGTGGCTAAAGTTCGGCAAGAGAAAATTGATTTAGAGGGAGAGTTGTGTTGAGAATTTGTAGGGCTAGTGATTAATTCAAAATTCTCTTCTTGATAATTACTTGTGAAGTTACTTGAGTTACTTATGTCTTCCCTTCGTCAGCTTATTAAATCTTTCATCAAGTCAATTATCAAAGGCACGAGACACAAGAATTAGGCTCCTAGAGCTAGGGCAAAACCTCTCCCTCTTGGAGAGGAAAACCCACGCGAAATTCTTCTTATAGATTTTAGATGACTAGTACCATGACCCTGACTTAGACCCTTGACCTATTTATGCATCCAGGGTCTTTTCCTTACTTCTTTGGTCTTTCTTCTCTTCACCAAGTTGCACTGTTCTGCACTAGTACTTTCTTTTGAACCTTCAGTTGAATCTTCAGTTGCTCGAGATATAGACAATCTGTAATGAGGAAAGTAAATCACATATTTACTTTCCTACTTTCTTCTACTTTCCAATAGCTTCGTCTCTTTGTAGACCACTATCTCAATCCTACATAATCTTGAGTTGGATGCCAATATCACAATTTATCAACAAATTCACTTTAGAATATTCTGCAAGCTATCGTTGAACAAATCCACACTTGAATACTCCTCTTATACTTGGACAAGTCCACACTTCAGATTGATCACATGTTCATGCTTATACCCTTAGACAGATCCGCACTTCAGGATGCTCATGTTCGTGCATATAGACAGATCCGCACTTCAGGAATGTGTTGTAGCTTCTAGATGGTCCGAACAACAACACTTTATGATCCGCACTGCAACACTGTTGTATGTAATGTAATCAATTCTCAAACACTTCAAACTTCGCACTGAAAGTCCATCCAATACATCCGCACTAAACCTTACCACAGGAATCCGCAAACTATTTCAGAGATGACCGCAAATTTTCCACAGATGAATCCGCATTCTCTTTTCTTTTCTGCGCAACATAGGTGGGTATAAATAGTTGTTTTCCCCTGTATATAAGTCGGCCTGACTTTTGAACCGATGTGACTATTTGGGAGCCGACATGACTGTTTATGAGGCCGAATTCTCACTGCATGTAGAGCCAAATTTATTACATCTTTTCCAGCGTTTGATGGAGAGCTATCTTGAGGGTTGTTAGAGCCTTTCTTTCACGATTTTTAGGACAAGGCCTTGGATCATTTAATGACGACTAGGTTATTCATATACATGACACTAAATACACTTATAAACAGAAGAAAAAACCTAAGTAGACATCAAGAAGAAGTCTATTAACTTGAGATAAAATCTTGCTCATGAAACCCATGAAGCAAGTACAAATATACATTTTATTATCTTTGTCTTCTTCTTTACAAAAAATACATAATTAGATAGTCAATATGAAGACCGACCTAGTTACACTTTTCAACACTCCCTCTTAACTAGGGAGGTATTCATACAACTACATGGTCACTTTCAAACTGAAGAATCTCATAAGAAGAATCGGATTGGTAATTGCATTTGTATAGCATCATATGAACCAGCATTGTCCTAGTGCAAGGCCTTGACTAATAGCCCCATCTCTCCACGAGACAATGGGCTACAATGCTGGCGAGACACATGACTAATAGACACCATAGTCATTGTCTCTCCAAGGTACATACCCCACCTAGGTGTTCCCATAGTATGACCTTTTTAGACTATTCTTCTCTTGGGTAGCCAACCCTCAAAGAATATAGGTCCTCGACTACTCTTATCTTGAATGCCCTATCCCATTCTCAAAGAGTATCGAATGCCAGATGATTACCCAATCCTCCATTTTGTCTTCCAGGTGAAGACCATAATGATGTGTCTATCCATTATCTTCACATGGCCTTCACTAAGACTTACGGTTGTTAGTCCTGGTCTAGTGCATGACACATGTAATAGAGAATCACATACGTCACTGTTGATCAGCGGTTGTCATTGATGTCAACCCAAGCAGCACCAGGGGCTAACCCAATATTTCATGGGAATTTTGACCTACCAAATTAATATATTCTGGTCAATAATGCTTTTTATGCTTTCTACTTGTCGAGATGTTTCCGTTGATATATGGCATGCCATGTAATTCTTCATGGTTTGAGAGATACTCATGTTTGAAGTTTTACCCCCAGTTAGTGGGCTAAAACCCCATGGGGTTGGGGCATGGGTCATTGAAAAGTCATAATTAATATTTTTTTAGCTCCTAAGATCCCTCCCACGTTCACTTGTTGAAGCCCCTCTCAACTTAAGAATTCATATAAATTGTGATCTTCATTTCCTCTTTATGCATGGGATTTGGCCATCTAAAACATGTCATCGTGGCATTGTCGCTCTAACTTTTTTTCTACGAAGGCTCAAAAGCTGAAATTTTTATGAGGCGAAGCCGAAATCTTGAGGAAGCTGCAGTAAAAATGTCATATCAAGTTGCGCAATATTTTTGGAGATATGATCTGTGGAAGTAAGAGTTTTTGCAGGCTCCTGAAATTCATCTCAAAGAAGTGACCTTGGTAAAATCGTCATAACTCTCTCTCTGAGTATCGGATTGGAATTCCATAAAAATTGCTAGATAGTGCACAGTCTTTAGTTTTCGCTCTATCAATTTCAGAGGTAAATGAAGAAACAGTGACACGTGGCACGTCGTACAAGTGCGCTCTGCTGAAACAGTCCATAATTAGGGCAGTGTGAGAAATTGGGTATAACTCTCTCTTGAAGAATCCAAATTGGTTTAGACCTGTGGCATTGGAAAGAAGACTCAGAGGACTACTACAGGACTGAAAATCAGATATTGAGGATCTGAAATAACAAAGATACACTAGATTCAATATTGAACTCCTAGAAGGCAAGAAAAAGCTAGATCATGTGTTGTCAAGGATTGCAAAGGACCAGACTTTCTACGGCAGAAAAGAAAAACAAGGTGCAGTAGAGGGTAGCATGACAAGAGCAGCAACCAAGGTGCATAACATCAGGAAGAAGTTCATCATATGAAGTCTTCAAGTGGGCAGCACCGCATACAATCATTGTAAAGGTATCATTGTACTTAGTCATTGTAAATATATTATTATACAAATTGTACTAGTGTCTATTTGCCAAGGGTTGAAGAGGCAGTGTTGGGAGGTCTAGGATCATCATTAGGTGGTTGTGTCAAAGTTGGGGTTATGGTCTAGTATATATTCTTCTTCTAAATCATTCTATATCATTGTAAAGTGGACCATTTTCCCTGGTACGGTCCATTCTTCTTTTATTCTTCTGTAGGGTGGTAGGGTGGTCTTTAGGGTGAGTTGTAGCTCATTGGGTGTTAGGGCATGCATTTAGTGACTCTTTGAAGAATCTCGGTACGTTGAACGTCCATCCGGTGGGGCCAGAGAAAGAATGCTTTTCTTGATTCAAGGGTTGAGCTTTATTTTCAATTGGAGTTGAAAAGAAATTATTAACGATGAGTGGTTTTGTCCCGGAGTGGGTTTCCACCTTAAAAAATGTGTGCATTTGTGTTTTTATTTTTTGCTACTATCATTGTGCAAACACTGATAATAATTGAAGATTAACTAATGCTCTAATTGAAAGGAATACTGATTCACCCCCCCTCTCAGTATTTCCAACAATTGGTATCAGAGCTTGGTTCCTTCAATAGCAGTTTAACAACTGGAAGGAGGTCATGGAGCATACCAAGAATGGTGTACCTCTGTTCAATGAAAATAATTATGCACTCTGGAAAGGAAGAATGGAGATCTATCTCTTGGCGCAAGGTTACGAAGTATGGGACACTGTTCAAAATGGATTTACATCAACTGCGGATGAACAAGGTAAGAAGAATTTGGTAAATGATGAAAAAGCAATTAATATTATTATCAGTGGACTTATTGAATCTGCTTATCATAAGGTGTTGAGTTGTAAAACCGCCAAAAATGTAAAGGACAAGCTTGAGGAATATATATGTCTGCAGGTGACTCAAATACTAAAGGCAAAGCTTCGTCTATAGAAAAAATTTAGGCAACTCAGAATGAAAGAAGATTGCAACATTGCTGCATACTTTCAATACGTTGATGAAATAACCAATACTCTGGAAGGATTGGGAGAGCCAGTTGACGAGAAGACTCTTATACGGAAGATTCTTAGAACGTTACTAGGGAGATTCAACCCAAAGGTATCGGTCTTAGAATACAGTGCAAATCTGGACAAACTCAGCAAAGAGGAATTACATGGAGTTCTCATAGCATATGAAATGAGACTTGATGAAGAAGAGGGTACTTCGCATCTAGAAAATGCGTTCATTGCATCTAAGAAAACCAATAAGGATAAACAGCCTTCAATTGAAAAGACATGCACTTGCAAGTGTGAAGAAAAGGGAGATGATGAAGAAGGTCTTTCAGATGAAAAATATGCTTACTTCACGAGAAAACTACAAATTGGTAAGGGACAATTCAAAGGTAAACTTCCATTGATATGTTTCAGCTGTAATGAGGTTGGGCATTTTGCAGCAAAATGTCCAAAAAAAAGTAATGGCAACTCAAAAAGAAAGAAAGGCTTTAAGAAATTCAACAAGCAAGGATCCAAAAGGAACTTTCTCTCTAAAGAAGATAGCTCATCATCCGATGAAGACAATGATAGTGAAGAAGAAGCCAATGAGAGATTATTGTTTATGGCCAAGCACAATAAACCCAAGCACAATAAGCAAGAGGTATCAAACAACGAAGAAGAAGGATGGACCATAGACGAATTTTATGAGGAAGCAATTAAGCTTATAAAAGATCTCAAGGCAGAGAAGATCCATTCCAAAACTCTTGAAGAACAAGTTCAAGTTCTCAAAATTGAAGTTGAAGAACACAAATACATTGAAGAGTCACTTCAAAAGAAATTGGAAGAAAGCAACCAAGAAAGGGAAGAATTAGAAGCCGAAGTAGTCTCGCTGCGTGAGGAAGTGAAGAAAGGAAAAACTATCCAAAACTATGCCAACAACTCAAGGGCATTGGAAGAACTCATCAACAATCAACGATATTACAACGAAAAAACTGGCATCGGTTACAAAGAAGAAGAAGTAGGACCTTCTACAAAAAAATACAATGAACCTATGAGATCTGACATGCATGTAGACTTCATTGGACAAGATTCGCAAGAACAACCTTGGAAGACAATTCCTCGACGAAAATTTCCATCCAGGTACCAACATATTTTTATGGCTACTGTTATTCATGTGGAAAATTTGGTCATAAAGCTGTAGAATGTCGCACGTACCCTAGGAACGAATACAATTCTAGGAGATCTGTCAAATATGAACCTTCCAGGGCTCAGCAAAACATCAATAGATTTGAACATTTAAGAAATAATGTTGAATGTTACAAATGTCGAAACTTTGGACACATAGCCAAAGACTGCAGACTTGAAAATCCTCCAGAAGAATCTTCGAAGCCACAGAATGAACGAACATGGAAGAGGAAGAAGAATGATAATTGTGCTCTCGCTCTCAAGGCTCAAAAGAGCAAAGATGTGTGGTATGTTGATAGCGGTTGCTCAATGCATATGACTGGAGATAGAAATAAATTTGTATCTCTAAAAGAGAAGAAGGATGGAATTGTGTCCTTTGGAAATGATGGATCTTCAAATGTCATAGGATCAGGTACTGTCACTCTTAGAAGCAAAGATTCTCTAGCCAATAATGTTCTACTGGTTGAAAACATGAATCACAATTTGCTCAGTGTTGGACAAATGTGTGATCAAGGACACACAATACTATTCAACTCCACGAAATGTGAAATCATGAAAGGCATGTATGGTGAAATTATGGCTACAGCAAGTCGAGCTCCAAATGACATATATGTTCTGGATGAAGCAACTAAAGCATGTCTATTAGCTAAAGAGGATGATACAATGATTGGTAGCAATGATGATCGACTAAGTAAGAATTTTTCTACAAAGGTGCAAAGTGATTTCGAGATGTCTTTACTTGGTTGCAAATTGAGCATAGATGACTCATCTAAGGATGTGGATCAAAGGTTGTACAGATCTATGATTAGTAGTCTTCTATATGTAATAGCCTCCCGACCAAATGTTATGCAAGCAGTTGGACAAGTAGCAAGATTCCAAGCAGCACCAAAAGAATCACATATTAAATATTCGCCAGCATTGGAATATCTTTGCCAGAAGCTTGGGATTCTCCCAAGCTCTCATTAGATTTTTCTTTTTCAAAATATAAAGGGGGAGTGGAAGTGTGTACGAGGTACGAAGACGGTTGTGTGTCGGCGTATTGAGTGGAAGTGTATACAGTGTGAGAACGATTGTGTGTGGTGAGGTGAAGTGTGTACGAGTCATGATGGTTGTGTTTTTCGGGGAGTTACCCTTTGCCATTGATGTCAAAGGGAGAGAATGTTGTAGGAAGAGGTGTCATGATCGCGGGGGGAGTACTTGTGTTGCCATCAATTCCAAAGGGGGAGATTGTTGATCAGCGGTTGTCATTGATGTCAACCCAAGCAGCACCAGGGGCTAACCCAATATTTCATGGGAATTTTGACCTACCAAATTAATATATTCTGGTCAATAATGATTTTTATGCTTTCTACTTGTCGAGATGTTTCCGTTGATATATGGCATTCCATGTAATTCTTCATGGTTTGAGAGATACTCATGTTTGAAGTTTTACCCCCAATTAGTGGGCTAAAACCCCATGGGGTTGGGGCATGGGTCATTGAAAAGTCATAATTAATATTTTTTAAGCTCCTAAGATCCCTCTCACGTTCACTTGTTGAAGCTCCTCTCAACTTAAGCATTCATATAAATTGTGATCTTCATTTCCTCCTTATGCATGGGATTTGGCCATCTGAAACAGGTCATCGTGGCATTGTCGCTCTAACGTTTTTTCTATGAAGGCTCAGAAGCTAAAATTTTTATGAGGTGAAGCCGAAATCCTGAGGAAGCTGCAGTAAAAATTTCATATCAATTTGCGCAATATTTCTGGAGATATGATCTGTGGAAGTAAGAGTTTTTGCAGACTCCTGAAATTCATCTCAAAGAAGTGACTTTGGTAAAATCGTCATAACTCTCTCTCTGAGTATCGAATTGGAATTCTGTAAAAAGTGCTAGATAGTGCACAGTCTTTAGTTTTCGCTCTATCAATTTCAGAGGCAAATGAAGAAACAGTGACACATGGTACGCCATACAAGTGCGCTCTAGTGAAATAGTCCATAATTAGGGCAGTGTGAGAAATTGGGTATAACTCTCTCTTGAAGAATCCAAATTGCTTCAGACCTATGGCATTGGAAAGAAGACTCAGAGGACTAATATAGGACTGAAAATCAGATATTGAGGATCTGAAATAACAGAGATACACCAGATTCAATATCGAACTCCTAGAAGGCAAGAAAAAGATAGATCATGTGTTGTCAAGGATTGCAAAGGACCAGAATTTCTATGGCAGAAAAGCAAAACAAGGTGCAGCAGAGGGTAGCATGACAAGAGCAGAAACCAAGGTGCATAAAATCAACAAGAGATTCATCATATGAAGTCTTCAAGTGGGCAGCACCGCATACAATCATTGTAAAGGTTTGTACTTAGTCATTGTAAATACATTATTATACAAATTGTACTAGTGTCTATCTGCCAAGGGTTGAAGAGGCAGTGTTGGGAGGTCTAGGATCATCATTAGGTGGTTGTGTCAAAGTTGGGGTTATGGTCTAGTATATCTTCTTCTTCTACATCATTCTATATCATTGTAAAGTGGACCATTTTCCCTGGTACGAGAGTCCATTCTTCTTTTGTTCTTCTATAGGGTGGTAGGGTGGTGCTAGGGTGAGTTGTAGCTCATTGGGTGTTGGGGCATCCGTTCAGTTGACTACTGAAGAATATCGGGCATTGGAGTGTCCATCTAGTGGGAGCGGGAGAATAATGCTTTCCTAAATTCTAGGAAGTTGGATCTTTATTTTCAATTGGAGTTGAATATTAAAGAATTATTAGAAAAGCATTAGGTGGTTTTTGTCCCGGAGTGGGTTTCCACCTTAAAAACTGTGTTCATTTGTGTTCCTCTTGTTTGCTGCTATCATTGTACAAACACTGATAATAATTGAAGATTAACTAATGCTCTAATTGAAAGAAATACTGATTCACCCCCCCTCTCAGTATTTCCAACAGTCACTCCCTCTCAACACAAGATGGACATACTTCAAGTTTATTCCAAGTAAGAAACTTACCACCAGGCTCCCTCTCAACCAGGGTCTTGTAGCAGCAATCCAAATACTCATGAAGAATTCCTCCCCTTGATGTCATGGATTTTGATATTGAGGAATCTTCAACTTTTGGCTTCATAGGACACAAATCATCCATCACTTTCAGTCACGAGTCATGTCCACTATCAGAAAGTGATTTACCCGTATTTCTCATCTGGTTCACCGTTATGCCATTCTGCTTTCCTTCGAATCATCTCCAAGGATCATACATCCTTTCTCATTATTAGTAGCCTTGCACAAATTCATCTAGATAAATATATACATATGAAATTTTAAAACAAAAGTTACCTCAGTGATGATCTTTCACCATGGCATCTTCCTATAGGCATCGACATCCTTTATTCAGATTGACACATCTCCTAATGACATGTTTTGTCAAGGGTCTTCTTCTTTACCAGAGTTTTGTCAAAGTCTACATATCCTCCTAGGAGATCTCCTAGGCACATCTTCTTGGCCTCCGGATGATAACTGCCTCTTCACATGGTTGCATTTCATGATCTCTTCCTCTCTGCACATTCTTCATTCCCAAGATCTTACAAATTTTCCAATTTCTCGTTCATATACAACCACCTCATATTCCATGAGGATATATATATATGTTGATTTCATTTGTCAGTGCACCGAGAGATCCTCCTTCATAGATCATACTTCTAAATATGGATGTCTATGACCTGCACCCATATGACATGACTTCACAGCATCCGGTGTCAGCATATAAAAATAAACATACCTCTTACCTTTATCATTTAAGTCATCTTGTAGCAGTTTTACTAGAATGAAGAGCCTCATTCCCTTGACCTGCTTCATTCATATGTCATCACATCCCATAATTTTGTTTCCATGATGACCCTTGATCTTGATGACTGCCTTCAATCAATATTGTTATCAGAGAGGTTTTCTTGGCACTGCTTCACCAAGAGCTCCTATCATGCTTTTATCATGATGCTATAATATACATTTCTTCCTATCATACTATTTTACAACCAACAGAAATCTCTTAAAGAAGTAGATGATCTCAATCATAGTGGAGATCCCTCGCTCCCTCTTTCTTAGATTTCTTTGCATTAGGTTCTTCTCTTATATCTGAGACATGGGCGTCTTCCTTTTTCCTCTTTTTCTTTCTAAATTTAGGAAAATCTCGTTTATAATGCCCAAGATCACTACATCCAAAGCATCGTGATTTGTTCCTATTTCCTTTCTTATTATGAGGACCAAATTTACTGAATCTTCCTTTCTTCCTAGAGATGGAGCCAAAGGCTTGATTCTCTACACTTGATCCTGCTTTCAATCTTGATTCTTCTATCTTACCTGGACTTTGGAATGGCGTGGCTTCTTCTCTCCCACCTATGCTGGAAGTGGAACCTCACCCTTCTTTCGGTAAGAAATTTTGTACCATAGTGAGTATTTCTCTATCAGACATTACTTCACCCAACTTCAGTAGTTGTTCTTGTATTGCGAAAATCTCCATCAGATATGGAATTATTCCTTCCTTTGACATTCTCAATTTGTATAGTTTTTGTCTCAGGGATATTATTTCCTTTGTATAACCTTTCGAGAATAGTTCCACCAATTTATCATATATTTCTTTTGAGGATTCTAGCTTTGATACATAGGGAGTGAGAGAGTTTTTTATGGATTCTATAAGAATCCTTAGGGCTCTTATTTCTCCTTGCGTGTATTTGATATATGCTACTGTGTCTTCTTTTGGAGGTTGAATTGTAGATCCTTCTATGAAACCCATAACTTCATTTTCAATTAGCTTTAGATCTATCCTTTTCTTCCATGCATTAAAGTTTGATAACCCAACCAATTTGTTGCTCTCTGAACAATGAGGCATTTTGACAGATTTAGATAAAGTCATAGATACTTACTAGAGTAAGTGACTTTCTTCTTTAGCAGCTTCCTTGATGAAGAAGTTAGGAGCTTCTTCTTAGATAGAAAACTTAAATCTTGGTGATCTTGGATCCTTGATGGTAAAGGATGTCTTCAAAAGATGATGTCCTCTTCTACCCTGTCTTGAATGTAAATCTTTGATGGCAAAGATTATTTTCTTGAAAAGATGATCCTTTGAATGAGATGAAGATCTTGAGAGTCTTCCTTGCAAACTGATTTGACTTTACACCCAAACTTTTATTTTTGCTTCCTGGATTGTCTCTTTGACAAGTAGCCCTTGAGTTCAACACCTTAGCTCTGATACAATGTTGAGAATCTATAGGGCTAATGATTAATTCAAAATTATCTTCTTGATAATTACTTGTGAGGTTACTTGAGTTACTTATGTCTTCCCTTCATTAGCTTATTAACTCTTTCATCAAGTCAATTATCAAAAGGCACAAGACACAAGAATTAGGTTCCTAGAGCCAGGGCAAAACCTCTCCCTCTTGGAGAGGAAAACCCACGACAAATTCTTCTTATAGATTTCAGATGACAAGTAACATGACCCAAACTTAGACCCTTGACCTATTTATGCATCCAAGACCTTGTCCTTACTTCTTTGATGTCCTTCAATGCTGGCCCTTCTTCTCTTCACCAAGTTGCAATGTTCTGCACTAGTACTTCCTTTGAACCTTCAGTTGAATCTTCAGTTGCTTGAGATATAAATAATCTGTAACGAGGAAAGTAAATCCCAGATTTACTTTCCTACTTTCTTCTACTTTCCAATAGCTTCTTCTCTTTGTAGACCACTGTCTCAATCATACATAATCTTGAGTTGGATGCCAATATCACAGTTTATCGACAACTTCACTTTAGAATATTTTGCAAGCTATCGTTGAACAGATCCACACTTGAATACTCCTCTTATACTTGGACAGGTCCACACATTAGATTGATCACATGTTCATGCTTATACCCTTAGACAGATTCGCATTTCAAGATGCTCATGTTCATGCATATAGACAGATCCGCACTTCAGGAATGTGTTGTAGCTTCTAGATGATCTGAACAACAACAACTTATGATCTGCACTGTAGCACTGTTGTATGTAATGTAATCAGTTCTCAAACACTTCAAACTTCGCACTGAAATCCCATCCAATACATCCACACTGAACCTTACCACAGGAATCCGCAAACTGTTTCAAAGATGACCACAATATTTCCACATATGAATCCGCATTCACTTTTCTTTTCTACGCAGCATAGGTGGGTATAAATAGTTGTTTGCCCTTGTATATAAGCCGACCTGACTTATGAACTGATGTGACTATTTGGGAGCCGACAGGACTGTTTATGAGGTCGTCTTCTCACTGCATGTAGAGCCAAATTTATTACATCTTTTATAGTGTTTGAAGGAGAGCTATCTTGAGGATTGTTAGAGCCTTTATTTCACGGTTTCTAGGACAAGGTCTTGGAGCATTTAATGATGACTAGGTTCTTCATATACATGACACTAAATACACTTATAAACATAAGACAAAACCTAAATAGACATCAAGAAGAAGTCTATTAACCTAAGATAAAATCTTGCTCATGAAACCCATGAAGCAAGTACAAATTTACATTTATTATCTTTGTCTTCTTCTTTACATAAAATACATAATTACATAGTCAAAATGAAGACCGACCTAGTTACACTTTTCAACAAGTTGCAGGTGGAGGAGAGACAGAGAGGGTTCAACATCAATCCCGGGTGAAGGAACAGGTGACGCAGTGAAAGGAGGAGACAACGCAGAGGTAGGAAGGGAACATCGCAGAGGGATGACACAGTTCTGTGCAGTACCCACGCAGAGCCAGTGCAATGGTGATGTAGGTGGCCCAGGAGGGTCCCTCTAGGGTGATTTCTCATTAGGAAATTTTGCGAGAAATTTCTCCAGTGTGGTTGTCTAGATGCTCCTACGCTCCACCAACTGGGCATAAATGAAATTGTGGGTTGCCCTGTTGTCAACCAGAACTGACACACGCTTGTCGCTACCATTGTATGGTCCCTCTGATCCAGAGTGTCAGATACTTCGGCACATCCCAAAGTGAGGCAAGGACTCCTCCTGTTGGGGAAAACAATCCTCCTCCATGTGGCGGTGGTGGTGGCCCTCCGGCTCCTTATGGTCCTCCCTCATCCCTCGTCTCCTCTACTATCTTGCTCTCCTATGGCTCACTATCTGAGAACACCTCAATGAAATGTGCCTTGCCATTGGTGCACTTGTGCCCTGGTGCCCACGGTTCTTGCCACGTAAAACACAACCTCCTCCTCCTGAGGTCCCTCCATGTGTCATCATCCAACTGACCACGCCCTCCATCTCTCTATGGTGGCCTCGCATCTTTGTTCCCCTATGGGGTTGTGGGTCTCGTTGGAACAAATGCCTGGTTCTTGGCCACTTCATCAATCATGTCTTAAGCCCTAAATATGGCATCCTGAAGTGATGTGGGATTGTATTCCCTTACCCAACCAAGCAATGGTTCAACAAGCCCCTCCACGAACAACATAATCGACCAACTCTCTGAAATATCCGTCACCATCATTGTCAGTCTCTAAAACTCAGTGATAAATGCCTCTACGCTTCCTGTCTGTCTCAAGTGGCTAGCTCCCTGAAGTGCAGCTCCAGGTCCTTCCTCTCGAACCTCTTCAATAGCCTCCGGATGAACTCTTGGTAAGATATGATGTTGTTGTGCCCCAATGTGATTAAACCATGGTACCACCACTCTTGGGCATCCCCTTCCAAGTGAAGGGTGGCAAAATGGATGGCATTTGCTTCCCTCATGGGGTTCAAGTGAAAATAGGTGTCCAACTTTTGTATCCATGCTTTGGCTGAACTCTTTGTTGCCCCATCAAAGTCTGGAAGTGTGACCTTCCCTGCTAATCTCTGCACAACTTGGTTAGAAGATCCTCCTCTGTAATGGCTTCCGATCCCCATGGTACACTTCTCCTTTAGATGAATGTACTCAGCAAAGGACATCACCCGCTTGATCCAGGCATCCAACCCATCATACTCATCGATACCGGATGCAACCGAATGAACGAAATCTACAACTAGGTCGAGCTCCCTTTCCAATACTGGTTCATCTACGAAATGTGGCATTAAGGGTCGACCAACCTGCCCATGCTGTGGAGTGTGTGGGAATTGGTAGGTACGAATCCCTCCTGCTCTAGAACCCCCATAACCTTTAAGTTCTACTGCTCCATCTGGTCTTCCACCCACATGCAATCCCATCACCTGCTGCATCATGTCCATCATGATTTGCCCTTGTCTCATCATCTGCTGGTTTTTTCTTAGTAGCTCCTCCAAAATCTGGTCCTAGCCCCTTGGACTAGGTTGTTCATCCTCCTCGTGCTAGTCCATCCCTCCCCTCCGGGTTTTTATCTCAGTGTTTGAGAATGGGTCTGGGTTATCTTCTCTCCCACGGCTTCTACCTCTGCCTCTACCACGACCTCTCTAGAAAACCAATCCTTGGTATCTCGGTGGCATCACCTGCTCTTGTTCTCCACCCTGGCCAAGAACATGCTCTGATACCATTGTAATATTCCTAATGGAAAATTAACAATGATAACAAAGATATGCAATTATATAAACACAAAAAGTTTCAGAACACAAACACAATGACCATAAATTTCTCCAAATCCACAAATTGGCCTAGATTTTATTAATGTTTGGTGTTGAGGTATAAGTAGGTTGGAGAAAATGCACTTGGGCTTGCACAAGGCAAGCTGCAAGTACCAGGTGATGAGTAGAAGAAAGCCCAACAACTGCCCAAGCTAGATACTCCAGAAAACTGCGTTCCTGCTCCAAGACTACACTGCTGCTAGAATTTGATCTCTGATTTACCCTCTCTAGACTACCCAAAAAATTCTAGGAATTTGGGAATGTGCTCCTTGCCCAAAGCCCAGAAAAACCCAGAAAGGGTTTCCTTTGGTTCCAACCTTCAAAAATTGACCCTTCACAACTTGGCCCTCTTCCAAATTTGATTATTGTTATTGTAGTTGTTGCTGTCAATAATTTCACACCAAACTCCATCAATCTACGTCAAATGACCCTCCAACTTATCTCCCAACACCCCAGCTCCAAACTCGCCTGGATGCTGCTACCACAAAATGTTTCCCTCCAATGACTACGCAGTCATGGAGGTGATTACGCAGTCCCTGAGAGTAATGGTTGGAAACTGCGTAAGGGCTGCTCCCACACTCTTGAGAATGGACCCTAACACCTCTTTAGCTCCTTCGGTAATTCCTCCAACAACTCTGCTCCACAACAACAATATGACTCCTCCCTCTACGCAGTAGTGGCTTCAGATTGCGTCCCAGGCTCCCTAGAAATGCGTAGAACCTGTAGGTAATGATTCCTCCCGTCTCAAACATAAGGAATGCCTTCCTTAGGTGGTACTTGAAGTCCACCGAAGAAAGGTTGAGCTTCACTCCTTGGGAAGCTCTTGTGCTGAACAAAACAATCTTGGCTTAGCTAAACAACTAAGGCAATTCGATTTCTCAAATAGACAAAAGATGCAAATGACTCCTTCATTCCTTTCTTTTATAATTGCTGGCCATGCATTTCTTGTGGGTCCCTCAACTAATTCGATTTTCCTAAAGGAATTCAAATTCCTTTGTCCTCTAGTGTGTATTTCCTGTGGGTCGCATATTCCACTAGCAACCTTAATCAAAATTGTTAAAAAATATTTCCTAAGACATTAGGAAAATCTAGGAAGGAAAAGATAAGGGAAGGATCCCACTTGCTCCTTAAAGTCTTGGAAGAAAGGTTTTTTTTAGGAGGATAATGAAAATAAAATACCACGCTTATTTGCATAATGCTTAATTCCCATCATCCATAAACATAACCAAGACAAAGAAAGTTGTTAATTTTGGGCAACTAGGTCCAAACTCCATGTTGCACTGCTCATATGACGATGGTCATATTTTTGTTGGATTCCTCTTTCAGAGATGTGCAAGATTGATCTAAAGATCATCTTGTTTGGATGAGCAAAACATTTATTTTGAATTTATTTTCCACATGTGAAAGGTCGACCAGATTTGTAATGTAGGCTCACATGCCTAATAGATGTCTCACACACCCTCACTGATGGATATAAATTGGAGAGACTTGGAGGTCATTTTCTCATCATCTCATCACACATTCTCTCATTGTGATCTGATTGGTTTGATAGCCTTTGGAGGCCTTTTTCCCCTCGTACGTGTGGAGCGAAGTTGTTGTTTTATGCGGATCTATTTAGGGCTTTTTGCTGTAGCGTTGACAAGCATTGACCATGTTCAACCCTTGGTCGTTTGACCTCAAAACTCTACCAAAAATCCTATTTTGAGAGGCTATACTGTTGGGCACTGAAATCGAGGAAATTCGAGCTGTTTGACCGAAGCCCTAACCTACTCCATTGACTTTTCTGTTGCTGTCCAGCATTGACTTTTCTGTGTTGACTTTGGGTTGACCAATGTTGAATTGTGATGAGCTGTCTTTGAGGGTTGTGGGTGTGACACATGAAGGATTGGTTGACCGAGAAAGACTTTGCTGGCTGAAACATCCTATTAATTAGGGAAATCCCCATCCAATACTGCACAATCCATCTAGGGCCTTTGACTTCATGCACCACCTGTACAATTTGAATGATTATAAAATTGATAGTACACTGAACTTGAACTCCAATCTCAACTGGATAACTCAGTTCTGACATGCCTGAGTTATTTATGGATGAATCATCAATTATTTGGTTGATCACTGAGTAGACAAATCACTACTAGACCTCCCACTAGTTCCTCCAACAATTGGAACTAGTTAAACTGACTTTAACTCAAAAAAATTGAATTAATTAATTACAACTCAAAATAAACTCAACCAGGGCTCCTAAAATGTATGAGCCACTCTGCATGACTCAAGTTAGACCCTCAACTCAAATTAACTGAACCAACTAAGTCAAACTAACTTAGTTAACTCGTACAAGTTGTCATGTGATGCGGAATTACAATTTTCTTCTATTTTAATGGAAGGGAAAATTAAATTAGAATCTTTCTTGGTGCCATTTTCAACACTCCCTCTCAACAAGAAAGGGATTATCAGATACCTCGATCCTGCCTCTATGGAACTCGAATTTTCCTCTTGACAGTGCCTTTCTCAAGATGTCTGCATCCCGTTCCTCTGTAGGAATGTACTCTAGCATCATGATCCACCTCTGCACACAATCTCTGAGATGATGGTACCGGATGTTGATATGCTTGGACCTCTCATGAAAAATTGGATTTACCGAGAGTTTGATGCAACTCTGGTTGTCACAGTAAATCACTATAGGATCCATCTGTTGACCAAATAACCCAACAAGGATCTTCCTCATCCAGATAGCCTCACAAGTTGCTTGACTAGCAGCCATGTACTCTGCTTTTGCTGAACATTGTGTAACTGAGCTCTGCTTCCTCTTTTACCAAGAAATTGCTGCTGACCCAATACTGAAGATTCTGCCTGATGTGCTCTTCCTGTCGGATGGATTCCCTGCCCAATCTGCATTTGTGAAGCCTTGAAGTTTCACTCCCTCTGTCTTCCTATACCAAAGAAAAAATTGAGTGGTGCCTCTGAGGTATATCAACACATGTTTGGTTGCCTTCCAATAGATCTTGGTTGGCTTAACCATTGCTTGACTAATCTGGTTAACCGCATAACACATGTCCGGTTGTGTTTTCACCAAGTACATAAGTGAACCCACAAGCTGCCTATAAATGGTAGCTTCTACCATTTCACCTGAAGTAGCATCTTCCTTCCTCCAATTCCCTAATAGAGGAGTCTCCATCAGTTTGTTTCTCTCCATGTAAACTTCTTCATTATCTTGTTGGCATACTTGTCAAAGGTATCAAATCTTTCCGATTGTTCTATGTACACCTCTTCCTCAATCACTTCATTGAGGAAAGTTGTCTTCACACCCATCTGATGTATCTTCCATCCCATCTTCGCTGAAAGTGCTAGAATAGATCCGATTGAAGAGATATGAAAGTGCTACTGGAGCAAAGGTCTCTTCATAATCAATTCCCTCCACTTAAGAGAACCCCTTGGCCACAAATATGGCCTTGTGTTTATCGACACTCCCATCTGCTGCTTCCTTTACCTTGTAGATCCACCTGGATCTTACAACTAACTATTCCTCTGGTCTTGGGACAAGTTCCCATATGTTGTTCCTGATAATGAAGTCATACTCCTCTACCATGGCATCAACCCAACTGGTTGCTGCACTGCTTCCTCAAATGAGGATGGCTCAGTCTCTACACTCTCGCTCATAAGAGCTATGTAGCCAGTGTACCAATCTGGTGACCTCCTCTGCCTGCGTTGTGATGTAGGTGCTCCCACATTATCTCTAGGATCATGCATCAACCTGTCATCCTCTTTTGTGTGCTTCCTTCCATCTCTAGATGCCTCTGCATGAGTGGGTGCTTCCACTCTCTGCTCCTCTGCTTGTGGCTGCTCCACATCTTGAGGTGGTTCTTTTGGAGCTAAAAGCTCCTCATTTGCATGCAACTGAAGCTCCCTCTCAAGGGAAATTCACATGGCCTTCTCTTCATCAAATTTCACATCTCTACAAAAAATTGTCATCCTGTGAGATGGCAGGTACACCCGATAGTTGTGAGGTGTATCAGTGTACCCCACAAATATGCTCAACTCAGATGTTGGTTCTAGATTTTTTTCGTGCATCTTTGGAAACATGATAGTAAACTAATGAACCAAAGAGTCTGAAGTGCGCCACATCTGGTTTCTTACTTGAAAAAGCTTCCTCTGGTGTACTTGTCTCGAGAATCCGATGAGGATTCCTGTTCTGCACATATACTGTTGTGTTGCATGCTTCCGCCCACAAGTGCAATGGTAGGCCCTGATAATGTAACATTGCCCGTGCAACTCCCACAATGATTCTGTTCTTCCTTTCTGCAACCCAATTTGTTGTGGGTTATGGGGTGCTATCAACTCTCGTCAATTGAGAAAGACACATATTCTCCACCGTTGTCACTCTTGAGAGCCTTTACTTTCATGCCTATGTCTTTCTCAACAAGTGCTTTGAACTCAAAATTTTTTGAGAACGCATGGTATTTTTTCTGCATGAAGAATATTCAACACTTGCATGAGAAATCATCTACACAAATCACATAATACCTCTGCTTGGCCATGGAGGTTGTCGAGAACGGTCCACAGATATTTGAATGAACTCTTTCAAGGATTGCTTGCACTCGATTGTTCTTATCATGAAAGGTGGCTTTGGTGTACTTTCCCAATGTACACTCTTTGCATGTATCATGCTGCTCAAGTGCACTCTTGGGAAGTCATGTAGAAATCTGTTGCATGATCTTCAAAGCTCCGTGGTGTAGATCGCCCAATCTTCTATGCCATAACTCACAGATGTCTTAGCTCTAAGCCTTCTCTGCTTTCATGCTCAAAGCAACACAACCTTGTACATCCAATTTGTAAAGGTTCTTTACCCGAACCCCGATCTTCTTCACATGTCCCGTGGCTATGTGACGAAGGAATGCCTTTCCTTTGCTAAAAATCACATCGTAGCCACGGTCGTGCAACATAGCAACTGAAACTAAATTCTTCTTCAAACTAGGAACATACATGACATCTTTCGATGCGAAGGGAGAACAAGACTCCCTCTGAAAAGTAACAGTACCGATGTCAGTCGCGCTATATCTTCCATCATCTCCCATCTCTATGTGCATCTGGGGGTCCTTCTCCTCCAAGTCGCTGAAGAACTCTTTTTTTTTGGTCATGGAATGAGGCTCCACTATCCAGGTACCACACACTATCCAGGTATCACCGATGACACCATGCATGCGATGAGGGTGAAATCCAACTCGATTTGTGAAGCAAGTGCTTCACCTGCCGCTCCTATTGAGGGCTTCTTGACAACCTTCTTGTGCGGACACTTTGTGGCATAGTGTCTCAGCTCATGACAATGAAAACATTTAATCTGCGACAAGTCCTTCTTTCGTACCTGACCAAAATTTGATTTGGAATGGGATGACTTCCCTTTCCCTTTATTTGCCTTTCTAGCCAAGGGGCAATTCTCCTCATCATCATGCTTTGATGAGGATCCACCTTTGGTGTTCCACCAAATCTCTGCTTGTACCATGTCAGACCACAAACGCTCCTACTCTGGTAGCTTCTCCCTCCCATTTATCGAATCCTAGTAGTTGTGCCAGCTCTTGGGAAGGCCTAAAAGTGCTAGGCTCACCAGATAATATTTGACAACTAGAACACGAACACTTCCAAGCTCATCCCAACATGGGGTGAACTTGGCCAGGTACTTTGGTATTGTGTCGCCCTTCTCCATCTTGATTTTTTTGAGCTTTTCCTTGAGTTCCAACTTCTTGTGGTTACTGTTGTTCTGAGACAAAACTGTTAAGGCCTTCCACATTGCATATGGAGTTTCCTTTCCATGGAGGTTCGAGACAATATGATCTCGAACACCACACCTTCTAGTAGAATCCTTCTTGCCTTTGCTATGCACTTCTTCCACTTTGATAGATCCTATGCATCAGTTGGAGCTGGTTTCGGGATGTCCTTAGTAATGAACTCCTTCAATCCGTTGTCTTCCAAGACTGCTTCCATTCGGTCTCTCCAAGAAATGTAGTTCGAGCTACCCTCAAGGGCATACTTGAGCCTCAGACCATCGAACGCCATCCTGATCCTGCTGTTAGCTATGGAGAAGAGATCTGCAAAACTTGTTCCTCCTGCAAGTACAAAATCGTATTCTTCTCTTCTATAGTGATTTAAGCTCTGTTACCATGTAGAAATTCCTTGTAGATTCAAACTGCTAATTGTAATTTGCTAAAACATTAGACTTTAATCTACTCTACCAATTGCGGAAATCAATTTAAACTATCGCGAAATCATGAAGCATATAAGAGAAAGAATTCAATCAACACATTACACAATGATTTTTTGGGGAAAACCACAGCTAAAAACCCTGGTATCTGTATATTACATTAGTCAAAAAATATGTGAAGATTACAATGCTTTTCTCAAACTAGAGAAACCTTTGCACTATCTCTATCTATCTGGTTGCTTCCTAGACAAGCCTATGCCAATACTTAACCAATTTTCTACCTTCCCAGATGCCTATTTCCTTGCGTGGTTTCCTTGGGTAATTAGCCCCTATTAATTGTTGAGATTTTGTGTAGTTGGGGTAGCATCGGGTGTGCTCTAGCCCTGAAACTTTGTGGAGGGGCTAAGAATCACATCCACTCCAAAACCCAAAAATTATTTTAAAGTATTCCTTAAGTCTAAACTTAGGGAAATTAAATAATTAAACTGAATTAATTAACACGTGCTAAAATGTTCTAAATGATGTGGATCAAGCAATCTTTTAATCTCAGCCATTGATGGGTGTTTTAATCTCGATCGTTGATGTGTTCAATGAAAAAGTATAAGAGAAAGGATTGAGGGTTAGTTGGAGACACACACACGGAGGCAGAGCTGAGAAACTAAGCTGGAATTCTAGGGCAGGGTTTGCTAAGAATTTCCGGAGGAGTTTTCTGCAGTGAGGGGTAGTATTGGCTGAGGGGATGATTTGATCCTGGAGCCAAGAGTCAGCAAGAGGCAGAGGAGCAGCTTTCAGGTTCAACGCAGAGGAGCAAGGGCAGCAGCAGCAGCTGCGCAGCACAGCTTCAGCTGCTACGCAAGCCTAGGAGGGGCATCGTTGCAGCTTCAGAAGGCTTCCATAGTTACGCAGAGGCCTCCAGAGGCAGTGTAAGGATTGCGTAACCCACTCTGGGGTTACAGAGTCCCCTTCTGAGCAATGCAGATGCACGTAGAGCCTAGCAGGGTTGGTGTTGGGGCTTCAGGGGCAGCGCTGGGGCTTCAGGGGTAGCGCTAGGGTTTCTCGGGCCAGATCCAGGCTGAGTCTTGTAAATACTGTTTGAGGGTGTGGAACAGTCAGAATCCTGGTCTCAGAACAATAGGTTACCTGCAGATCTACTTTTTCTCTGTCGGGTTAAACAGATTTGGTGTACTTAGAATCTACTTAATAATAATAAACCCTCATATCTGTTGTACCGGTTTTCCCGCATTGGGTTTTTCTGGGGACTTATGTCCAAAAATCAATGTGTCACTTTGTTTGAATGAGCATAATATTCAGTAAATGATCTGCATGTGTAGGCTGTTAGTTGTGTTTACTTAGGTATTTTCTTAATATTATTTTTGAAGATAACTTGTATAACTTAATCAAGTAGGAGAAGTAAACTGTGATACTATAGTAGGATTTATGCATAAATGTATTTGGGATTTTTCACATGGTATCAGAGCAATAGCAGATCAAGCTGAATCTCCAGCAAATCAGTTGAAGAATATTTTTTCTGCAGGACAGCAGCAGAGATTTGGAAGGGGCAGCTTGGCAACAGGAGGACGTAGACCCAGGAAGGGGCAGCGCTGCAGCTACAAAAGGCCATCAGGCTTACGCAAAGCCTTCTCAGGCCAGCGTAAGGACCGCATCACCCAGTCTGGGGTTACACAGTCCACTTATGAGCAGCACTGAGGTTACGCTGGACTGGTCAGTGGGATGCAGTCCAGTCATTCTTCCTGTTGCAGAGAAGTCTTGCCAAGATCTGGAAGCAATGCTTCAGATCTTCAGCAGTGTTGGTGGGGTGGAGATTCTGCTAGTGCAGAATTGTGCCTAGCTAAGTTAACAAAGAGCAGGAGGAAGTCAATCACTTAACAGATTTGAGCCAAACAGATTGAAGATTCGATCAGGAGGGTGATCGGGGAGTATTGTCTGACTGTGTTTGGATGAAGATTTCCAGGAGGGAAATCAATTGTCGGAGGGAGCATCTACTATAGAGGGTTTCTAATCACCAAGAAACCCATATTCAATATTTTCTGTTGAGTATTACAACAAAAAGAGGGAGAGGAGTATTTGTTCTGACAGATTTGAGCAGATGGCGCGATATGGATTGAGAGATCGGAATAGGTTGTACAGCATGTCCAACTTTGTTATCTAGAGGGCCAAAATCCTGTCAGTTCTAGTTGAGTATGGCCTCAAAGATCATGTAGAGAAAGTCCTAGCTGTGCCAACTGATGCAGATCCTCTAAAGCAGCACGAAGAAAATCAAGCGCGAGCTAAGCGTTTGATCATGGATAGAGTCAAAGACCACGTCGTGCCTCATATTTCTGGAAAGAATACAGAAAATGAGATGTGGGTAGCATTGGACACAATGTATCAGGAAGGCTCTGCCCAAAGAAGGATGCTTTTGGTGAATCAGATGCGGTTGTTCCAGATGATAAAGGGTGAGGAGATAGATCCATTTCTCTTCATACTTCAGACTATCCGGGATCAACTAATTGCCATGGGTGCAAATCGAGATGAGGGGATCCTAGTGAAGATTGCCCTAAATGCAGTCTCGGAAGAATGGGAAACGTTTGTCGAAAAAATTTTGGGCAGGGCAGTGTTACCATCATGGGAAGACATGTGGGAAACCCTCTGTCAGAAGGAAATCAGGAGAATCACCAAGAGGCAAAGCAGCGGAAGAGGATCATACAGAGTGAAGAAAGAAGAGGAGGATGATGCAACCCTTGCATCGAAGGAATAGAAGCAACAAGGGAAGAAGAAAAGGGACCTATCCAAGGTCCGGTGGTTTAGTTTTGGCGAACTTGGACACTTCGCCAGCACTTTTCCTAAGAAGAAGGACAAAGGATCTTCTGAATCCAAGGCTGCAGCAACAAAGGATGATGGCTCTGATGATGATGCAGCCATGAGTGCTCATGTGCCTCGAGAGAAGAGGTGGGGTGACATGGATCTGTAAAGCAGCTACAGATAGGAGTGGTGGGATCCTTGAGTCAGCCCTACTCTTGGATCACATACAAGCTATGGGAGCCTTAAGACGGTAACGGGACAAGTAGGAGATGGTTGCATGATTTCACAGTGAAGCAGAGGGCAATGTTGAGATGTCGTAGAGAAAGAAGCAGAGTGTAGAGGCAACAACGACATAGAGGCAGCAACATAGAGGCTGATGGGACTTCAGCAGTGTAGAGAGGCAGTGCTTATACAGTGCAGAGTTGTGGCAGCACAGTGGCTTCAGGAGAACAACGTAATTAGCAGCCAAGGGAGCTTCAGTGATGGGAGGCAGCGTGACTTGTCTGTCAACGATTAGGCAAGAGTCCTTTATTTGCTTGTCGGCAACTGTGTTGCAGTGCAACAGTTAGCAGTGGCAATGCGATGGGCAGAATGATGCAGCAAGTTGAGAGGGAGTTGCAGTATAGATGTGGTAGTGTCACTGGCAGTGACATGGGCAGCTGTACAGAAAGCAATAGTGCAGTAGATGGAGGGTAGCAGGCCAAGCATCAACAACATAGAAACCAATTCCAAGATCTTGCGATACATGGTATGGATGTATTGCTAGAGCACACTCCGTGCTAAGAGGGAGTGTTGAGATTTTGTGTAGTTGGGGTAGCATCGTGTGTGCTCTAGCCCTGAAACTTTGTGGAAGGGCTAAGAATCACATCCACTCCAAAATCTAGAAATCGTTTGGAGAAATTTCATCTGGTGTTAAAGTTATTCAAATAATTAACTATTTTAATGTATTCCCTCAGTCTAAACCTAGGGAAATTAAACAATTAAAGGTAATTAATTAACACATGTGCTGAAATGTTCTAAATGACATGGATCAAGCAGTCTTTTAATCTTAGCCATTGATGAGTGTTTTAATCTCGGCCGTTGATGTGTTCAACGAAAAAGTATAAGAGAAAGGTTTGAGGGTTAGTTGGAGACACACACACGGAGGCAGAGCTGAGAAACTAAGCTGGAATTCTAGGGCAGGGTTTGCTAAGAATTTCCAGAGGATTTTTCTGAAGCGAGGGGTAGTATTGGCTGAGGGGATGATCTGATCCCGGAGCCAACAGTCAGCAAGAGGCAAAGGAGCAACTTTTAGGGTCAGCACAGAGGAGCAAGGGCATCAACAACAACAGTTATGCAGCATAGCTTCAACTGCTATGCAGGCCCAGGAGGGGTAGCGTTGCAGCTTCAGAAGGCTTCCACAGTTACGCAGAGGCCTCCAGAGGCAGCGTAAGGACTGCGTCACCCACTCTGGGGTTACACAGTCCCCTTCTGAGTAGCGCAGAGCCTAGTAGGGATGACACTGGGGCTTTAGGGGTAGCACTGGGGTTTCTAGTGCAAGATCCAGGCTGAGTCTTGTAAACCCCGTTTGAGGGTGTGGATCAGTCAGAATTTTGGTCTCAGAACAATAGGTTAGCTGCAGATCTACTTTTTCTCTGTCGGGTTAACTAGATTTGGTGCCCATATTTGCTGTACTTAGAATCTACTTAATAATAATAAACCCTCATATCTGCTGCACTGGTTTTCTCGCATTGGGTTTTTCCGGGGACTTATGTCCAAAAATCAGTGTGTCACTTTGTTTGAATGAGCGTAATATTCAGTAAATGATCTGCATGTGTAGGCTGTTAGTTCTATTTACTTTAGTATTTTTTGAATATTATTTCTAAAGATAACTTGTATAACTTAATCAAGTAGGAGAAGTAAACCATGATACTACAGTAGGATTTCTGCATAACTGTATTCAGGAATTTTCACATTAATTAGGAAAATCCCTATCTAATATTGCATAATACATCTAGGACCTTCCTCTGGCTGCATGCACCACCTGCACAATTTGGATGATTATACAACTGATAGTACACTTCCATTGAACTCCAATTTCAACTGGGTAACTCTCAGTTCTGACATGCATGAGTTATCTATGGTTGAATCATTAGTTATCTAGTTCACCACTGAGTAGACAAATCACTACTATACCTCCCACTAGTTCCTCCAACAATTAGAACTAGTTAAACTGACTTTAACTCAGATAAAATGAATTAATTATATACGACCCAAGATAAATTCAACCAGGACTCCTAAAAAGTAGGAACCACTCTATATGACTCAAGCTAGACCCTCAACTCGAATTAACTGAACCAACTAAGTCAAACTAACTTAGTAACTCATACAAGTTGTCATGTGATGTGGAATTACAATTTTCTTCTAATCTAATTCAAGGGAGCATTAAATTAGAATCTTTCTTGGTGCCATTTTCAACAAGCATAAGTTGCCACACTCTGTTGCACACCTTGTCTATGTACTCTTGACATGGGTTGCTTCCTTGAAATACTATAGCTCTGTTGGCTGCCACTGTATCTATCTACACCTCATCAGTGGGTAGGACCAAATATGGATGCACTGCCATCTCCAAAAGATCCTCTCTCATCTGACTAGAAACTCCATGCTCTTTCGGTCTACTAACCTCGTGCAAAACTATCCTGTTAGACTTCAACACCTCCTGATGACGAGTGTCTGCAAATAATACCACCCTACTAGTTGTCTGTACATTTGTATGCTCCTCATTAATGGGTGGCCCCAAGGATGGCTGCTCATCCTCCTCCATCATGAGCTCAATGTGAGCCACTAGCTGACTCTCCAAAGATGGCCCATCATGCACATTATGCTCTACCATGTGTTGCTCATGTTGAATGAGAATAATATGCTGCTCATCAATCTCTACCAAACATGGCTGCAATTTTGAGCTATTGTTGACAACTCCCCATAGAGGTATCCTCATAGAAACCTATGGACTCAACCATAGAAGAAGAATCCTCATTCTGAAGGTCAGAAGGAATCTCCTCTTGATCTAGCCCTATCATTTCCTCGATGTCAATCAAGCATGAGTGGTCAGGTCCCCAAGGTTCCTTCTAAATGAAGCAGAGACCCTTCCTCCTCAGCACATTCTTGTTGCATGGTTGGTCACCATCAATCCTCTGCAACTCCTCCTGGGTCAATCGTCTCCTGAATAGACCAATGTTCTGCTTAACCAACCTTTCAGCTAGTTCATAAGCAACATATGAGACTTATTGTTCCTCCCTCCAAATGGCCAACAACTTAGACTGCAACCTCCTACAAATGGCAACATGGCCTCCTGTACATGAGGACAAAATGGATTGCATGTGTGTTATGACCATTTTAGGATGATCTTTCATAATGTTGAAGTGTTGGAACATTTGTAGGATCAAGTCATGAAACTCTAGATCAAACATAATGTCATAAGATCTAACTAGGGCCATGACTTCTAGAATATCAAGCCTCTTCCCAAAGGTAGGACCCTTATTGTAATCTACATCCTGAAAGGTCTCTACTATCAGTCTGAAGTCTCTCCTCATTATGTCATCACTGTAAGGGGGTATAGGTGCAGTCAACTTCATTATACTATTGAGACAGGAGGCAACTGGAAGTTTGACCCCTACACAAGGTTGCTCCAAATACTTGTGTTGTACTAAGGCATGCATGATTGGTGTTAGAGCCCAAATTAAACTCTTCACATCCAACTGATCCACCTTGGAAAGGAGTGAAGCAAGTACTTCTATTTTGAGAAGGGCTTTTACTGAAAACCCCATGAACCTCAAATTTGTCCCAAGTGCAAGAAGTTTGTATTCCAGCTCGTGTTCTTTCTATGGTTACTCTTGTTGTAGCATAGTGAGTATCTCATTGGAAAAGGTTCTGTTGATTGTTGCTGCTAGTTTATTAAGGGAGTTTATGAAGTCTTGATCCTTGTTTAAGTGAAGGCTGATAAGTACATCAAGTTGTTCTATGCATGACCTTGACTAACAGGCTCTTAAATTCAACTCAACAAGGACAAGGCTGCTTCAACGACATTCTTACCCCAACAAACATACACTCGGACTTATTCAAGGACAACAACTGATCTCACTTTCACTTTGTTTTAGATCTAACACATACAAGGATGACGAACATGAAGCATGTTTTGACTCACACCTATTTCAATCTTCTTCTGTACATAAATTATCAACATATCCCTCTCATACAACCAAACAATGCTACCAACATATAATTTAGTTATAGGTATACTACCTTTAGCTCAACAACATCAATCATTCAAATAACATCAACAACTTACAGATATAACAACCCCTGCAAAGTGTCATCAACATTGAACTCTGCCCAACATACTCTGTAATGTGGGAGAGGTCTTTGCACATAGTTTGTTATTCTGGCACAATGTTGTCAATCCCTGTGCACCAATAACTTCAGCAGTAGTCAATAGCGCCTCTGAAAATAATTCCCTAGCCTCTGTTAGTAGCTAGCAACACTACTAGAAGTAGGTCATATGTTGACAAATTCCATCGTTGTAATACATTAGTTACGGGACGCTCAATTAATTGCCATTACGGGGATTTGGTCCATTCTCATGTCCAACAATGTTTGCACTAGCATAATGTCATTACTTTAGCTTCATTGTTACTCCTCTATGTGGGTGACAAGAGATAACCAAATCTCAAATTCTGAATTTTCATAAATTTAAAGGGGCTTGGTCGTTCTCCGCAAATCGCACAGGTTTCCAATGGTGCAACCGTAATCACATCCCACAGTGTCAATGCGTTGCACTCTTCTCCCAAAATACACATGAGAATTTGGCTCTTTTACAAATCAATTCACGCAAATAAATCTACTTGGGTTCAACTTAATTCTCCTGCGTAGGCATCCAAAATTGTGGCGGCTGGAATGACTCATTGGAAATGGTGACTATGACACATGCTCAACCCACACTCAATTTGTTGTAATTCCTAAAGCACGAAGGTCAACGCATATGTTGTGTCATGTACCAGATCATACAGTTTACTATACCACGCGCAGGACCTTCCTTTGTGTATAATTTAATCCCTTGAAGGAGTTCTGGAATACAAGCTCGTGGGAATATGGCTCTTAACTCGATCTTCTCAATAATTATCAATCGTCAGCCTTAAGTGCAAATTTTGATCCATCTTGCATTGCACAACAACTTTTTCATTTGTAACTCACACCATTATACAACAATGATCCACCATGATCAACTCCTAATTGCTCTAAGCTGGATGTATTTCCTTTGAAGTGGTAGGGACAAAAGTCGACAATCATTGATTTACAAGTGAGGAGTCTGATGCATTGTTGTGCATGCGATTTGGCCCAAAAAATAGATTTCGGGCCCACTCGTTTATGACTATTATCTAATCGACTTGGCCCGTATAAAAGAGCCCACGAATCAGCTAGCGACAGTGAAATTTGGCAACGCAATTATAAAATTTCTTAGGCAGCCCACCAGAATTAAGTCTCAGCCTTTGAAGAAATAATGTACTCGACTCTCATATATACAAATGATGTTGGCAACATCTAAACTATGTTGATATTTTGTGTATTGGGGTAGCATCGGATGTGCTCTAGCTCCCAAATTTGTGGAGGGACTAGAGTACACATGATCTACAAGACCCAGAAAGGGATTTGGGAAATCTCATCTGGTTTGGTAGATATTTAATTAATTAATTATTTTAATGTATTTCCTAAGTCTAAACTTATGAAAATTAAACAATTAAAATTAATTAAATTAAACATGTGATGAAATTGTCTTAAGTCACACAAATCAAGCTTTCTTTTAATCTTAGCCATTGATTCAAGATCTGATCATGGCCGTTGGTTTTCCAACGAGAAAAGTATAAAGGAAAAGCTTGGGGTCATTCGTAAAGGCACACAAAGGCAGAGCACTGAAGCTAAGCTGAGATTCTAGGGCAGGGTTTGCTAAGGATTGTCATAAGTGTTTCAACTGCAGAGAGGGGAGTTTAGGCAAAGGGGATGGTCTGATCTTAGTGCCTAGAATCAGCAAGAGGCAGAGAGCAGCTTCCAGAGGCAACGCAGAGAAGCAAGAGCAGCAGAAGCAAAGAGGGCAGCAGCTGCGCCGTGTAGGGGCAACTTCAGCTACGGAGGTGCTACGCAGTCTCTCACGGGGCACCGTTGGGTAGCAAGAGACCCTCAGGGGTTAGGCAGAGTCCCTCAAGGGTTGCGTAGGGTTTGCATCACCCATTCTGGGGTTACGCAGCCCTCTGCAGGCTAGCGCAGAGGGACGCAGAGGATGACGCAGAGGCTTCAAGGTCAACGATGGAGTTTCTAGGGCCAAGATTTGGCTGAGTCTTGTAAATCCCATTTGAGGGTGTGGATCAGTCAACGTTTTGGCTTCAGAACAACATGATAGATGCAGATCTATATTTTTCTATGTCGGGTTTAGCAGTGTGGTACCCAGATTTTCTGTATTCAAAAAACTCTTAATAATACAAACCCTCCTGCAACCAAAAGACCGATTTTCCCACATTGGGTTTTTTCGGGGACTATTGTCCAGAAAATCCTTGTGTCACTTTGTCTATGTGTGAATGTACTTTTTCTAGATCTGAATTGGGGAAGGTCTATTAGGTCTATTATGTGTTTGCTTCAATGTTAATCTGAATTTTCAGCTTAATAACTTAATTAAGTAGGAGAAGCATAGCCAGATCTAACAATAGATTTCTGCATTAGTAACATTCAAAAAATTTCACAAACTACTTGATCATGATCATGACCATGGGAGGAAATTTACGATCAGAGATTTTGATTCTTTGGAATGGTGACACAATACTCAGCCTAGGTATCTCAGCTCAACTGCTACGGGGAACCAATGCGCTGGTAAAAACAAATTTTATGCCACATAATGGCACCGACTTTGCACAAAATAAATATTCAACTTTTTCTTGATATTTTTTTTATCAAGATTTGCTCATGACCTCTTGACTTTAAAGAATTCAGGCAATTTGTCGAATTATCATTATGCTTGCATCAATTTGTTAGTAATTTTGTAGGACCTTTTCTACAGGTGCGACAAATTTGCAATTAACTTTGGCCTTGATAAACCTTGGCCATAAAGTGTTCTTCAGCAACAATCTGGCTTCTCCGATAAAGATACGTTCTCTGCAATAAACCCTCAGGCTGACAAGAGAACTAGCTTCGATACTACTGTAATGTCCCAAACTGATAAATTCGGGTAATTGAACTCAATAAAAATGCTACATAAAACTTTCATTCATTTAACAAAATATTTCCATGTAATATATAACAAATAGAGCTTTGCAATCCAATAACACGATGAACAGAAAATCTCTCAACTTTATTATATTAGCTAAATTGGAGTTTACATACTGATACAACCAATATAGCTGAGATGAGAAACTGGCCTCAAAGATTTGCTCCAATGTTGTACTGGCCCTCCAAAATTGAACTGAAATGCAATCACTGCACCTATGAATTCTGGATGAATTTACCAAGGGGAGAGATGGGTACTCTCCCAATCTCACTAAATCACCTAAGGGTTTCCATCTTGGGGCTACTATTGAAGACGAGAACTCCAAGCCTCTAGAAGCATCTTATTTTATTATTTTATTATTATTCTAGAAGCTCCTCTCATGAATTCATCTTAAGTGACCTTTTATGTTATTTCACTTAAGTCACTTTTGGCCTTTTTCCTCCAGTCAATTATTTTTACCCTTTTTAATTAAATGACTAATTAAAGTCATTTTTAATTTGGGAAAATGGTAAATTGCCCACCATACTCCCTCCAGCCACTAGAAATCACTTCTCAACATCCCATCTTGTAGATCTTCTTGTTTTAGTTCCAATGAGCTATTACACTAAGGTGTTCCATCAAATATTCCTCTCGGAATGCCGCCTTGAGCGTAATTAATTAAGTTATGCCCAATAATAACCATGTTTTATGAAAGCTATCAGAATGCAACAAAACAAAAGGCAAGTTGTATAGATGATGGAATATGCCAAACGAATGCCATTGGATTCCATAAAAACTCCTCAAAACTCCCTCGGGACCCCTGATGACATAAACCTGCTCCCATGACCTGGCCATCTCGTGCCTTGGAAATCCACTCTAGTTGTACTAGAGGAAAATAAAAATGGGTACATGACAAATTTAATGACATAGGGAGGTTCTACTATCCACTGCAAATGCGCAATGCGCACCAGGGAAAGATAGAATAAGGTACTACGCAGTTGAGGAAGTTAGTGATGAAGTGAGGCAAGCTTGCTCATTGTGATTCTGCAATGTGTAGTTCTGGAAGGACTAAGGCAGGTGATTGCGCAGTTGAGAAAGTCAAGGATTGAGACAGGTTTGATTGCTGACTGATATTGCGTAGTACATAGTGGGTGCTTGATTGAACAATGATTGTGTAGTTCGGAGATGCAGGAGGTAGGGATTGAGCATTGGAATTGCACAATGCACATTTCTTGGAGGTAGAGGTTTTGCAATGTGCAGTCCTAGGAGGTAAGGATGTTTCACTGTGACTTAGGACTACGCAGTGCACATTTTTAGGAGGGAGAAAGGTCAGGACGTTGGCATGACAATAAAAGATGCGAAAATGACTAAGTGTGGGATCAATGAGGTAAGAGAGAACAAAACATGCAAACAAGTCCTAGAATAGTGATATCACACTCGTATAACATCAACACAAATCGATAGAATGCGTAGTACCCAAAACCAACATGCATACCTTGAAACAACAACAAAGCGACACTTAGAATACAAATTACGACAAAAGTGTTGACTACAACCAAAAGTGCACGAATTTGTGGGAGAGTGTCTAGCGCATATTCTTATGATATATATGATCAACTAGTGCTGAAGAGTGCGCTAGAGCTGCCTCTAGTAGTGCGCTAATGTGCAACACATGCAAAGTACAAACAGTTAAAAGTGACACTTGCAACAATAATAAAAAGTGAAAATGACACGTGCAAAAGCTAAAGAAAGTGAAAGAGACACATGCTAAAGCGAAGAGAAAGAAAAAGTGATACTTGTGTAAGTGAAAGCAAGCAAAAACAATAGTCCCAAAAGTGAAACTACACTTCTGAAAGCAAAAGGTGCTCAAAATCGACAATTGAGAAAAATCACTGGGATGATGATAAACTTGCAACTAACAGTGGGAGAGACTGTCAACTTGGAATTGTGCACTAACTGTCCATAGGGATTGCACAGTCTCTATCTCTAAGAATTGTGTAATGATTGTTACTAGAGACTGTGCAAGCACTGTGTTTCAGGACTACGCAGTCATCATCCACGAGGAACTGTGCAATCACTATACTTAGGCATTGTTCCGTCATTGTCAACTTGGAATTGTGCACTGACTGTCCATAGGGATTGCACAATCTTTGTCTCTAAGAATTGTGTAATGACTGTTACTAGAGACTGTGCAAGCACTGTGTTTCAAGACTACGTAGTCATCATCCACGAGGAACTGTGCAATCACTATACTTAGGCATTGTTCTGTCATTGTCACCAAAATTTGCACAATGACTATCATCAAGGATTTCATATTGCTTGAATTTCAAAGATACACATTTATTGTTATGCTTGCTTGCGAATACATCGAAAGCTAATCATGTGTAAGCAAGTGTTTTCAATAGTTAGAAGCTCAGAAGAATACTTGTACACTTGGCAAATCATCAACTGAACATGAAGCGACTATGAACAATCAAGGAATGACAGACCATGGGATCACAAGTAGGCTCCAAAATTCAAGTTTAAGCAAAATTTTGTAGGGTGTTTGTCGTAGCGACAACACCTGGCGACACACTGGAAGAACTCCTACTTCTCTGTTTAGGTCTAGCTTTAGATTAGACATCAAGTCTAGTCTTTCAGGAAGTATAGATTCGTTGTGTGGATCACCTTATCTTCCCCATTTAACCGATTATAGATGTAGTCTCTTGCGTTCCCTTTCTCGGCTAAACACATTTACAGGAGAAGGATAGTATATAATTGCGAGTTTAAGATGATTAGAGTTTTAGTGCCATCTCTGGTGTTGCTCCCCTGCCTACAGGCTTGTTCACTACTTCGACGGAGTCACTACATGAACACAATCATTGCTTTGTTTCCAATGAGCCTATTTAGTACCCTGACAAAGTTGTTTACTTCACCTCTCTGTGCAGGAAGCCTTTAACTTCTTTCACCCTCTATTTTATTTTGAACATGCTCATTGGAATTTTATTGGCATTTATATTGCCGGGGTGGAAGAGGGATCCCGACTTATTGAGAGCAAGATAGGTTGTACCTTCAAAGAATGTTATATACCTCTGAAATTAATATGCTTGCTTTTACTTTTCTCCTTTCCCTTCTCTACTTGATTGGATCATCAAGAAAAACACTATACAAATACCATACCAATTTAAGGAATGAAGTTCTAAAATAGCTACATGCATCATGGTCTTTCTTACAGCTTTCCATTTGAATGAATCGTATTTTCCATTCAGACATCATTGACTTTAAAAGATGTGTAGGACCAAACAAAGAATGGGAAGATAGGTTAGGCAAGAGTTGCTCGTCATCACAATTACCTTTTCAAAACTTTTCCACAATGTTATCTTGAGCTAGATAAGAGCAATTCCACGAACGGTCTTATTCAACAAAAAACAAAAGAAAAAACATGACAAAACAAGAAAGGAAAAAGCTTAAAAGCAGCATGCAAGACAAAAACTTGAACACAAAGCAAATGCAAAGTCTAGATGAAGAACACGATGCAAGTTTATGTAATGTAACTATACCTACTCCTAGTCTAACTGGCTAGAAGGTCAGGGCTAAGTGAACTTAAATTTCCAATGTAACCATAGAAGCTTCTCCCGACCCGCAAACAAAAATATAAGATCAATTAAAAATCATATAAAGCAATGTGCAAAAGTAAAAATAACAACTTGAATATCTTGCACAAGAAATTGAAGGTCTTGCCTACTGGCAAAAAGATGTTCCATAACAATTAATTTTAACCAGCCTGCAATCGTACCTTTTCGATTAGAATATCCTTCATACAGACCTTGAAAGCTTCTTGTGAATGTACCTTCATCCATGTTTTCAGTATTAGAAAACATCAACTATGATTGCAACTTATTATTAGAAACGAAGCTTGCTAAGATGTTTCTAGCCAATCATAGATTCGATCATGGAATTCAAAACAATCCTTTTTGAAAACCTTGAAACTCTTGGGAGAATGAACTTCCAATTAGCACATTCAAATCATGAGGAGAATCTTGCAAAGAAAAGATAACCTGCTCTTGTTCAGAAACCTTGTGAAGATAGTGAGGGTCTGACAAAACCATCAACAAAGGTTGAAGTACCTCAATTGCTTGATAAGCATCTTAACAATGAAATGATAAATGATAAAGATCAATCGGTTCAACCATATCAATCGATATAAAATAACTATCATAAGATATACTAGTGGAAAAATGATAATTTGAATGATTATTGTTAGACCCAGTGTTATGATTAGATTGTTGGCTTGACATGCAAGATTTCTTATTCTCGATCAGTCGCCTTTGCATCCAATTCCATACCATGTCAGTAATATGAAAACTTGGGGAATTAAAAACAATTGTTGGCCATGTAAATTTGGGAAACCAATTAGAGTAACATGCTGACAAAAGGTTAGAAGGATATGTCAAATCAAATCTAACATCCATATCAACATGGGGGTTTTGATCCACTGAATGATTCAAGCATTGAATGCTGCTTAAAAGGATTGATTGGGCCATAACCAAAATGATTGGCTTCATAACGTTCACGATGAAGACTAGGAGTTCATTTTCCATGGAAGAGTTTGACAAGGAGAGATCTTTCGGAGAATTAGGATGGCCGGTTTCAGAACTATGTACATCTCGAAAAGGTACATGTTCCAATCCTAAATTTGATACAAGGGTTTTGCATAAAGAAGAATTAGCCAAACAAGAATCTTTAGTTGTATCTTGGGGATTAATAAGATTAACTTGAAAACATTGAAAATCCTTCAAGGATGAGCTTAGATCCAATGAAACAATGCTAAGAAAAAAATTATGCAAGAGAATTCTAGTTTGTCCTAGTTTAGAGACCTCATTAGGATTACGAGATCCTGACATAACCATCAACTGAAGTTGAAGTGCTTTGACTTCCTGACAAGTCCTTGAACTTTCAATTGTTGAATTATTGAATTTTAAAAGAAAGGTCAGGTCAAAATTTGTGTGAAGAAAACTATCATCAATTATTTTAGTAGAACATTATGAATCAAATGACAATTGTTGGAATTTTTCTCATCGGATGTCTCAAAATCACCAAATACATTACCCAAATTGCAAGAGAGATGTTCAATAATTACTGTTTCATCTTCTTCATCATGGGAAACATTATAACCTTGTGTGGATTTCATGATACATCAATTCATTTAGTACACACACCTCCATATAAGGGCTGGTGAGCTGAGGAAGAAATTCTTGTGAGAAACTCTTCTATGATTAGATCAAGTTCCATATGAAAGCTTTGCAAATCCAAGTCTTCTTGTGAAAGTAAGGGATCATCCAATGTACTTGGGCACTCATTACCATGCATATAAGTGAGATCATTGTTATCTAGATGATGGTTTCCCAAGGCTTTAGATTGATCAAACATTTTGATTTCATTTGATTGATTGCTCAAATCACTAGATTCTAAATCATCCAAGAATGAAGGAACATGATTTTGACATGGATTATTTTGAAAGAGAGAAGAAGGATCAAAAGTATCTTCACCTTTCTACTCCTCTACCTGTGAAATGTGACCACCTTGTACTTGATCACAATTTGGAACAACAACTGGAAAATCAAAAGTAACTGAAGAACTAGCTGGTGAAGCGGATTGATCAAGCGAATCAAGGTACAAAGGGTCATGACATTGTTGATTTGAGGTAGCATCAGATGTGCTCTAAGTCTCAAAGTTTGTGGAGAGGCTTATACACGTATTCCATGTGAAAATTTCTAACTTGAAATTTAACTGCAGTAACTGATTTATTTCTCCTACTTATTTTCAACAATAAGTTATTTACTAAACCCTTCAGTAAACAAAAAAAGAAATTCTACTGCAGTTATCACATAATTGAATATAGAAAAGAACAGTGAAATGCAAGCACAAGAATCAATCACATCAACACACTTTTTTTTGGACAATAGTCCCCGGAAAAACCCAATGTAGGAAAACTAGTGCAACAAATGAGGGTTTATTTATTATCATTCAACAACAATCTCTTTACAAGGAATGATTTGCAGAACCATGGAGAAACTTTTGTGAAAACACTTGAGATAGTTTTCCTCCAGTCACTGGAGAAATTCTGACACCTTAGAGACCCTGCAACCTCTGCTGTGTCACCTCTGCATCCTCTTCTGCGTGAGGACTGCGTCCTCTGCTGCACCGCCTCTTTGCGCTGCCCCTCTGTGTTGTCTCTCTGTTGCTTTGCATCCCTCCTCCTCTGTCTTTGACTGCTGTTGATACCCTCCTCTTCCTTCACCTTGCAATTATCCCTTTGAAATCGAACTCTTGCTCCTGGAGTATCGACTTCCCTTGGGTTACTGAATATTTTCCCAACGTATTTCCAATTGTCCCTCAAGTCTTCATTTATACTTTTCCTGTTGAGATATCAATGACCGTGATCAAATCTCTAATCAACAGTTAAGATTAAAACATACTTGATCCTCATCTCTTAGAAGCTTCTTACCCATATTTATATTAATTCCCTTTAATTATTTTAATTTCCTAATTTTTAACTTAGGAATCATTAAAAATAATTAATTATTTTCATATAATGCATTTCAGATGGAATTTCTCCAAACGATTTTTGGGTCTTGGAGATCTCATGAATTGTAGCCCCTCCACAAAATTTTGGAGCTAGAGCACATCCGATGCTACCCAAAAATCAACATTCAAGATAACCTAGAAATCGTTTGGGAAATTCCACCTGGAGACAATTCTATTTAATAAATTAATTATTTTTAATGGGACTCTAAGTCTAAATTTAGGAAATTAAAATAATTAATGGGTATTAATCTAAATTGTGGGTGTAACTTCTAGAAGAAGACGAGGATCAAGCCAAAATGATCTTAGCCATTGATTAGCTTCTAATTTGGGCCATTGAATGTCAACGAGAAGATTATTTAAGGAAGGCTTGAGGGCCATTTGGAAACACATCGAGAGTTGATCAGTCAGATCGAATTGGTGAAGCTAGAGGAACAGAGTGATTTCATAGTGATCATGCAGAGAAGGGCAAAGACAGTTTTTTGGTCGGAAAATCTTCTTCGGAGCCAAGAATACGCAGCAGAGAGGTAGAGAGATAAGCAGAGGAGGTAGCGAAGTTCCTAGTGAGGGTGACGCAGAGCCACGAAGGCCACACACAGAGCAGTAGAGTGCTTTTCGAGCAGAGGTCCAAGTTCTAGCTGGGAGATCAAAGTTCTAAGCCGAGAGGGCTGGAATCGAAGCTCCTGAGAGCTGAACGATTTGATAGAGAAGGTGACGCAGTCTACTAGAGGCAGTGACAGGCCCATGCAATTAATGTGCAGAGGGTGTGCAAAGATATTTTTTTCAACTACAGGATTAGCTAGGACTTGCAGTGTAGAGTGAGGTAATCTCATTATTCTTCTGGCAAGTGATATTCTCTGTATTGGATGGCCAACAAGGTATCCAGAGATTGTATTTAGAAATAACTGCTACTTAATAATAAAAACCCTCAGATCTACTCCACCGGTTTTCCCACATTAGGTTTTTCCAAGGACGTTTGTCCAAAAACAACGGTGTCCTCTATGATGTTTTTTTTCTCTCTTTTTGCTCAGTTTCGTGTTTCACAATATTTAAATTAATTAAGTGAAGACTACAGTAGTAATTTGCTTCAGTATTTACAATAGAACACCATAAATAACTTGTTCGTTTAATAATAAGTAGATGAAGTAATTTCAGTTGGTTGCATTAGGATTTCAGACTTGGAATTTTCACAGACATGTAGATGATAGAGGATAACAGGTGTCCCTTGAGAATCAACACTTTTAATAATGTTAGATTTAGTATTTTGGTTATGTACATTAATATGATTTGCAGGAATCAAGGGACCAATCTTCACCTTAGGTTCGATGGATTTATTAGAAAATTCAAATTTTTCTCGTGCAAAGAGATAAAATGAGGATGGGATGGATGAATCAACAATTTGATTTTCAGATTTGTAAACTTCAACAATAGCACCAGATACAACCTTGTTAGGCCATGAAAAAAGAGGAGGACAAGGGACAAAAGGAACAATAGGTTCCTCCTCTGAGATTAGAGGTGTCTCTTGATTAATAAAATTTGGGGAGCCACAATCAACCAAGGATTCAGATTCACAATGTTTCAAGGACATTTGAACTAAATTCTCAAACTTTTCCCTGAAGAAATCCCAATCCACATCTTCTTCAAGAAACTCATAACATAGGTGAAGAAAACTATTAGCAAAATCCTGTATTGATTCATCAGATTTCATTCTAATATGATTAATCCTTTTATAAACATCTCGGTAATCATACCTGCCAGAGGCATGGTGAAGCTCCTTGAATATTTGTTCAAATGAATGAATGGAAGAAATTGGTAACATATGACACCACAACTTAATTCGACCTTTGAGAGTAAGGGTGAATAATTTACAAGCAACATCTTCACAATTGATTTCATGAGATTCACAAAACTTGAAAAAATGATATGTATGTTCGGTTATGGATATTTCACCCTCACCATCAAACCTTAACTGAGACAAGTTGTAAAAAAATTCCACGGGGATTGAAATTTTAAGATTGGATCTATTAGAAAAACATCCCAGGAGTATGATCTAGTGATGAACTATTTAGGTCAAGAGATTCAAAATAAACTCAACAGGCTGAACTTGTCATTTGAGCTTCCTTCTAGTGCCAACTGTTGAGAGTGTTGTAAAGTCGTCAACCAAGGTGGTCTCCATGGTATGAAGTCCCAATTAGACCTCACACCATTTAGAATAGGAGCCCCAACTGGAAATAAGGCCAATTGCCATTATCTTTAGAAATTTTCCTTGGTTACAATTATCAACATAAGAGATTATACAAACAATCTTTGAAACAAGCAAGTTAGTTGACACTGTGAGGCATACAATTGAAATGTATATAAAGTGATTTCACGACAACGAAAGAGAGAGTGAGCCTCTAGAAGTAATTTAATAGTACTATCCCAAAAGAGACACATAAGAGCATGGAAAGGATCGTTAGTTTACCTGCAAATTATTTCACAAGATAACAACGATCGTAAAAGCAAGTAGCAATGCACATTCAACAAGATGCATACCAAATCCAACAACATAGTTCATTTTCATTACTATGTGTTAAGATAAACATGCACCGCAAACAATGAAAGAATAGTCTCACAATCATTCATGACATATGCATGAAAGCGCGTAGGCTCTGAGAGCTTCATATATTAAGTGAAAGTCCCAAGATACACAATCATAATGTTGTCACACTAGCTCGAATAGTGGAACATTAAGTCCCTACTTGCTCCTCCAAAGAAAGATATTCTCTCCTATGCCAAGCTAGAGAAGCCAAGGTGAAAGTCCAGAAGTCCCTCTTGAGCTATGAGGGTGTATTTATAACAAATGAGGTGACTCTCCACCTCCCATGTGACTCTTGACCTCCCTCATGAATATTGAGCTTCTACTATGACTTTTCAAATTCCTATATGACTTTAGAACTTTCTAGTGACTCTTCATATTCCATGTGGGACACTTGGGCTTCCACAGATTTTACATTTTCTAATTTTTGGAAATTACATAATTACACCCACAAATGATGTGGCAAAACACAATGGCAAATGAATTTGTAATGACACTTGGATAAGCCATGAATTGGCAATGATGACATGGGTCTTTAGTGTAAAGTCACCCTCCGAAGGGTCTAGAGGTGTGTTGGAACCTTCCAAGTCAGCATGAGATGCCACCATTCTAACATGGTCTAGGATTTCTTCATGTCTTCATGATGGTTCTTCTGGTGCTTCTTCTTCACAAGTGGTCTCTTGTAGCCTCTCCTTAATGACCTCCCTTGAGGATGACCTTGCCATGTAGCAATGATAATACCTGCAGATGGAATTCCACTCAGGACAAGCCAACATTAGTCCAAAAACCACCCATTCTACCTTTTCTAACCATGGAAGACATTAACTATGATGAGGCAACAAACTAGGGTTTCCTCCCTTGAGGATGACCTTGCCATGTAGCAATGATAACACCTGCAGATGGAATTCCACTCATGACAAGCCAACATTAGTCCAAAAAACACCCATTCTACCTTTTCTTACTCATGGAAGACATTGACTGTGATGAGGCAACAGACTAGGGTTTTGAGAGCAGGAGGTTGAGAATTGCATAGTCGAGGGATATAGGGACGTAGGGATGAACCCACTGTCCACTAGAAATGTGCAATGCATAGTAGGAGGCAAGATAGAACAAGGTATTGCACAGTTAGGGGTTTCAGTCAGCAAGAGGAACAAGACTAGCCACTGTAACTGCGCACTGCGCAAAGATTGAGGTACATTATCAATGAATTGTGTAGTTGAGGTTTTCAGTGACCTAGAGGTGGCCTACTACTCATTAGAACTGCGTAATGCACAGTAGGAGGCCCACTAGATAAAGGGTTTGCGCAATTGGGAAAATTAGGGAGGTAGGGAAGCAAGGTTACACACTGTAATTGCGCAATGCGCAGTAACTGAAGCAGAGGTTTGGCAGATTGCACAGTTGATAAAGTTAGTGAAATAGGAAGGTTCCATTTTCAACTGCAAATGTGAAATGCGCAATCTAGGGCAAGATAGAACAAGGTACTATGTAGTTGGCGAAGTTAGTGATGCATTGAGGCAGGCCTGTTCATTGTGATTGCACAATGCACAATTCTGGAAGGAATAAGTCAGGTGATTGTGCAGTTGAGAAAGACAAAGATTGAGACAGGATTGACTACTAACTAAGATTGCACAGTGTGCAATGGAAGCCTGACTGAGGAGTGATTATGTAGTTTGTAGTTGCAGGAGGCAGGAACTGAGCATTGGAATTGCGCAATGCATATTTCTTGGAGGTAGAGACTGCACAATGCAAAGTTCCAGGAGATAAGGATGCTTCATTGTGACTTAGGACTGTGCATTGCATAGTTTCAGGAGGGAGAAAGGTTAGGAAGATACGCTATGAAGCTCACCCTCTGAGGTTGTGCTAAACAACAAGTGACCCGGCTAAGCAGCTCGAGCAACAAAGATCAAAATCGATAATCCAATCATGCCAAATGAAGTGATATTTCTTCCTTTTATAATCTTCATTGGGAATTTTTGTAGAAATTAGTATACAATAAGCATGCATACATCTAGATTCCCCTGATCTCACAATATTTAACTTCTTGCAAAATACAAAATCATTCCACTGTTAATCTTTTGCGGAAAATTAATTGCACACACATGTGAAGCATAAATAAAAACAATCGCACATAACACAATTGTTTAATGGGAAAGCCTGAAGCTGAAAACCCCAACTATCATATATTATGTAACATGGAGATCATGTAACAATCTCATACAAAGCTTAGTACATCAAGCTCTGAGTACAATCAATCGTCACACACTATCATGAAGAAATCTGCAAATCCATGCACCAATCTCTGCCCTCTTGCTAGCCTGCCTCCACTGCGCAATCCAAGCTGATTACAAAGACCAATTCGATGCAATCCCACTCTCCTTGACTGCGTGATTATCATTGGCAACTCCAATGTGTATGTAGATGCAATTCATGCATCACTATGGTCACAACAGATAGTCTATCTCACCCTTTCACCTATCTCTGCACTGGGTCTCCACTGGATCTGACATGCACTGTAGTTAACTGCTGTATTGTTCAGTTGATTAATGAGTTATTATTTGTGAATCAATTAACTAATTAATTCACTCCACTCTCACTAGTGTATCATTCAGTTAGATTAGATACAACTAGCTCAACTGAGTCTAATTGAGTTAAACTGAATACAACTCCATGAACTACTCTTCCAACTCTGTCATAACTTTGCCACTTCAATTTTAACTGAGTCCTCCATGCATGAACTCCAGTAAACCCTTAGGAATTGCGTAATTCCTTCAGCCCACTGATTTGACAAATTTGTTCACTGAAATAAAGTGCTCCAAGAGAATAAGTTGTTGTTTAGAGTCTGATTATTATTAAAAGCTAATAATAATAGACATGCATCTATTTTTAGATCGACGATCTATAAATAGACTTCGCTCAATCTTCTAAAAATATAATTTCATATATTTTTCACATTTGACCAACCATCTACAAATAGCATCCTGCAACTTATAGAATATGCTCACCATGTCTAAAAATAGACATACACCTAAAAATAACCTGTGTGAGCCCCACCTAGTTTAGGTGATTATTTTCCAACTAGGATCAAGGATGATGTTTCAGGATGCCTCCTTCACTGTTTCTTGTTGCAAACTTCAACACTCCCTCTCAACAAGAAAGGACTGTCTTTGCATGCGACATGCAACTCCATGCATTTGCCCTGCAACTCTTGCTACAACACTTCCGAAACTGAAAGGCTCCAAACAACTTAATCAGTCTAATGCATCTATCATCAAAGTCTTCGACTTATACTTAGCTACTGCACATGTCTTCAGGAACCACTGCGTTGTTGAACTCTGCACCCATGCACTCTACACTTGCTGTCAACTCTGAACCGCGCTCCAGTATCCGACGGTGTCACTTTGTTTTGCCTACATCAATCCAACTGATCATGCTACTGCTACTCTATGGGCTCCTCGTAGCCAGGTTCAATTCATGAGATCCACACCATCTCAATGAATCCTGCCCAGAAATCTCCTCTCGGGATTACCCATGCATGTCGCTCCACCTCTCACCTGGTGGTATAGCTGCATGCACTCCCTCTGCCCATCTGGCACAAAATTTCTCTGCATGAGTGGTTGCTTCCACTCCATGATCCTCATCTTGTGGCTGCTCCACATCCCGAGGTTCACTCTTACCTGCATGCAAATCCTGCTCCCTCACAAGCTTCAATTGTATGTCTTTCTTGCACTTCCCAATAGTAAGAAGCTCCGTAGAAATCCCATCTACTTCAAGTCTGTAGAGATTCTTAGCTCGAATCCCAACCTTCTCGACTTGCCCTGTTGCTTTGTGACGAAGAAAAACTTTTCCTTCACTAAAGACAACATCATAGCCTTTATCCTCTAACATTGCGACTGAGATTAAATTCTTCTTTAAACCTGGAACATGCACAACATCTTGTAAAAGAATGAGTTTACCTGACGCCCTCTGAAAGGTAATGGTACTAATGTTGGTCGCACTGTATCATCCATTGTTTCCCAACTCAACATGCAACTGGAGATCTTTCTCCACCAAGTCACTGAAAAGGTTCACATCTCCCGTCATGTGAAAGGAAGCACCACTATCAAAGTACCACCCCGATCCCAATGCACTCGACACCATGCATGTGATCAATGAGAAGTCAAGCTCAAATTGCGAGGCAAGAGCCTCAGCAGCTGCAGCTCCAGCAACCATCTTATTCTTCTTCTTATGTGGACAATTTGTGGCAATATGTCCAAACTCGTGACAGTGAAAACACTTCACTTTGGACATGTCATGCTCTTTGCCATTTTCACCGGCCTTAGATATAGAATGGAATTTCTTCCCCTTCTTGTTCTTTGCCTTGGCAACCAAAGCACAGTCATCTTCATCATCATGCTTTGATGAAGAGCCATCCCTGGTACTTCGCCTTATCTCCTCTTGCACAAGATCCGACCAAAGTCGCTCCCAACCCGACAGTTTCTCCCGTCCATTGATAGAGTCTTCGAAGCTATGCCAACTCTTCGGAAGCCCAAGGAGAGCCAAGCTCACCAAGTCATCATCATCAACACAGACTCCTACACTCCCAAGCTCATCCCTGCCTTGGACAAACTTTGTCAAGTATACCGAAATAGTGTCGTTCTTCTCCATTTTTATTTTTTTGAGCTTATCTTTCAGTGCCAACTTCCTCTGGTCGCTGCTGCTTTGGAAAAGATTTGTCAAAGCCTTCCACATAGCATATGGAGTGGCTTTCCCATGAATGATTGAGACAATATGGTCTCTCGCACCTTCCAACAGAATCCTCCTCGCCCTTGCTACTTTCTTTTGCCATGCGTCAAGTATTGCAGCATCTGCCGAAGTGGGATTAGGAACATCTCTCTCGATGAATTCCTTCAAGCCATTATCTTCAAGCACCGCCTCCATCTTGTCCTTCCAGGCTATGTAGTTAGAGTTTCCCTCGAGTTCATACTCCAACTGCAACCCATTGAAAGACATTTCAATGTATACTCAACTGTCGCACCAAGAAACTCCTGCAGCAAATTCGAATTTCTCCACCAGCAAAAAACTCAGCGCCTCTTCACAATTGCAATCTCCAATAATTAACACAGCTCTGATATCATGTAGAAATTAGTATAAAATAAGCATGCATACATCCAGATTCCCTTGATCTCACAATATTTAACTTCTTGCAAAATACAGAATCATTCCATTGTTAATATTTTGCGGAAAATTAATTGCACACACATGTGAAGCATAAATAAAAACAATCGCACATAACACAGTTGTTTAACGGGAAAGCCTGAAGCTGAAAACCCCAACTATCATATATTATGTATCATGGAGATCATGTAACAATCTCATACAAAGCTTAGTACATCAAGCTCTGAGTACAATCAATCGTCACACACTATCATGAAGAAATTTGCAAATCCATGCACCAATCTCTGCCCTCTTGCTAGCCTACCTCCACTGCACAATCCAAGCTGATTACAAAGACCAATTCGATGCAATCCCACTCTCCTTGACTGTGTGATTATCATTGGCAACTCCAATGTATATGTAGATGCAATTCATGCATCACTATGGTCACAACAGATAGTCTATCTCACCCTTTCACCTATCTCTGCACTGGGTCTCCACTGGATCTGACATGCACTGTAGTTAACTTTTGTATTGTTCATTTGATTAATGAGTTATTATTTGTGAATTAATTAACTAATTAATTCACTCCACTCTCACTAGTGTATCATTCAGTTAGATTAGATACACCTAGCTCAACTGAGTCTAATTAAGTTAAGCTGAATACAACTCCATGAACTACTCTTCCAACTCTGTCATAACTTTACCACTTCAGTTCTAACTGAGTCCTCCATGCATGAACTCCAGTAAACCCTTAGGAATTTCCTAATTCCTTCAGTCCATTGATTTGACAAATTTGTTCACTGAAATAAAGTGCTCCGAGAGAATAAGTTGTTGTTTAGAGTCTGATTATTATTAAGAGCTAATAATAATCGACATGCATCTATTTTTAGATCGACGATCTATAAATAGACTTCGCCCAATATTCTAAAAATAGAATTTCATCTATTTTTCACATTTGACCAACCATCTACAAATAGCATCCTGCAACTTATAGAATATGCTCACCATGTCTAAAAATAGACATACACCTAAAAATAGCCTTTGTGGGCCCCACCTAGTTTAGGTGATTTGTTGCCAACTAGGATCAAGGATGATGTTTTAGGATGCCTCCTTCACTGTTTCTTTTTGCAAACTTTAGCACTTTTCCCATATTTTCTCTCCATACCTTGTTCACACTCATGCCTTTTGAATTAGCTATTAAGGGTATGCGTATTTCATGTGTGGGTGGTCCCCATTCACCACTAATAAAATAACATAACATAAATTTACTAACTTCTAACTCCTAAGTCTTCTAATGAAAAATAAAATGGCCCCGACATCACCAAAATTGGCCTTCAATACATGAAAATAAATCCAGTGACAAAATAGTTTAAGAAGGGACATTACACCCTCCATCAAAGGTGGATCTAAAGCCTTAGAATGGTAATTGGATTGGAACTCCCAACTTACCCCTCTCTCCTATATATTTACCCTCTTGCCTATGCAAAGGTTGGTGAATGAATGGTTGGCTTTGGAGAGTGATTCTGGCCTTACGCTGCTACAGTAAGTAGTTATCATCTCATGCATAGGGTGATTGGAGGTGCATATTGTGACAAGGAAATGATGAGTCAAAAACTTAGAGAATCTCTTCTACAAGATCAACTGCCACTTATGGTTGTAATCTCCTTCTATTTATATTAATGCAAAGCATTCTCTGTTTTCCTATATGTGATGTTGATTCATGTGTGAAAAATCCTAGATCTGGATTCCTACTGCAACAAATTTGAATTACTTCTCCTATTATTTTTCATAATTATTTCATTACAACGAAATATCGAAGTAATTACTGAAGCAATTTACACAAATAATGCCGCGGAATAAATCTAAGTGCTGAAACAAACTGAACAAAATACAATGAAAAACATCCACATTGACACAGTTATTTTTGGAATAAGTCCCCAGAAAAATCCAACTTGGGAAAACCGGTGCAACAGATCTGACGGTTTTGTATTATTAAGCAGAAGAATCTTGAGTACAACTAGGGTGCCAATCTTTGGCTCACCCTTCAGAGAAATCTAGACAACAGGATAAAATATGAGGTATACCTCACTCTGCAAATCCCCGACTGATCTAGACAGTGTTGGTGAAGCTCCTCTTTGCCTCTGCTTGATGCCTACACTGGAACTATGTAAGCCTGCATGGGCAAGCTCTGGAACTTCGTCACCTCTGCTCAACAACTAATCTGGGATGATCTGAAACTGGGTTTTGGCCCTCCTGGCTTAGAAACCCCAGCTTCCAGCTATCTCCGAACTGAATCAAAGAGACACTGCGTGAATTCCTCTAGGAACTGCGTCACCCCTCCAGGTGACTGCGATGTCTCTCTCTGCGTTATTGTTGCCTCTCTCTGAAATGTACTCCTGGTCCTCCTGAACAGTTACTGCATCTTCCCCTCTCTGAAACTGATCACTAAATCAAAATCAATTAGCAAACCCTGCCCTAGTGATTCGATCCTGATCAATAGTTGTGTCTCTGACACAAACTCAAAAATGCTAAAATGCTCAATGTGTTTTCCATAGGCCCCTCATCCTCCTTCTTATATTCTTCCGTTGACCCTTCAACGGCCAAGATTAAAACATAATCTAGGGCTAAGATTAACTTGGAGGTGATCCATGACTTTAGCTAGAAGATTCACACTTAGTTTAATTAATACCCTTTAATTAATCAATTTCCCTAAGTTTAGACTTAGGAAAACATTAAAAAACGATTAATTAATTTAATTAAACCATCTTTGAGTGGAATTTTCCAAAACTATTTCTGGGTTTTATGGAATACATGTGTCCTAGCCTATATACAAAGTTACAAGGCTAGAGCACATCCGATGCTACCATAAATCAACACTCCCTATTAGCGAGGAAAGTGCTCTAGCAATACAACTCAATGTGTTGCTCTGACTTCTGGAACATCTATTGTTGTGTTGTTGATGCTGCTCACCAACACTGCACAAAATGCTGCAACTGTACTGCTGCTGACTTTGCATGCTGCTGCCAACTGCTACTGTATTTCAACTCCCTCTGAATTCTGCAACCATGCTGCTACACTGCGTGAGCACTACTCTTCACTGCGCTGCACCACTGTGCACTGCGCTGCTGTTGCTGCCTTGTTGCTGATAGCAACAGAAAAACATCCGAAATTGGACAAGTAAATCTGCAACTGAAAAATAAGATTGACTACTGCTAGTTTCTGCACTAGCTCTCTGAAAATATTGCTTTGTTGCTGCTCTGCACTGCGTGAGCACTGCGCTGCACCAGTGTGCATTGTGCTGTTGTTTCTCAACTGTTGATGCTGCTGCTCCCTCTCTGCGCTGATCATGTTCTAGTACTGCTAGCTACTACATTGTATTCTCATCTTCCATTGCACCTGTCCGTCCTGCTACTATCTTAAGGTTGTCGTAGCTTGCATGTGATCCAGGAGTCCGGAAATACTCAAGGATCCTGCCATCTGTAGATTCTGGATCTACAACTCCAAGTCAGCCCATTTCTCTCCTTTCGGAATATGAGCTAACATAGCACAATCTCCTTCTGCCTCAATCTTGGTAGCTACAGCTTGAGGATCTTGCTTGTCCTCTTTATCCTTTTTCTTAAGAGGACACTCTATGGCATAATGTCCCATTTCCCCACACCTGAAGCACTTGATATTGGACAGATATTTCTTCTTCTGCTTTTGTTGCCCCTCTGATGCAAGGGTTGTGTTATCTTCTCCTCCTTCTTGACTTTCGAACCATTGCTGCCATCCTCAATATGGATTTTGAGGAGATCTCTCCTCAACTCTTCTTGCTGCAAGGTTGCCCACATTGCTTCCCATCTTGGAAGCTTTTCTTTGCCCAAAATGCTCTGGACAAAGACTTGATAGTATTCTGAAACAAAGTTCAGAGTGAGCCTTACTAGCTCTGAGTCTTTGGGTGCTGATCCCACTGCTGACAGTTGGTCTCGGTTATCCTGAATTCTAGACAGGAAGGAGTCAAAACACTCTCCCTTCTTCATCCTGGTATTATGCATCTCCTCCTCCAGATACATCTTTCGCTGCTCAGAATATCCTTGGTATATCTTTTCTAGCCCTACCCACATTTCTCTAGCAGTGTTCTTTGCTGCTATGTGGGGTACGATGTGATCCTTGACACCATCTAGGATCAATCGCTTGGCTCTTGCCATATTCTTCTTGAATGCTCTCAGATGTGCTGCGTCTAGAGGTTCTGCAACTGCACTGTCTATGAGAGCCTTTAGATTTTGATCATCAAGGAGAAACTGAATCCTTGATTTCTAAATAACAAAGTTGGAGGCACCCTCCAATCTATCTTGGTCACGCAATCTGTTGTTGGCCATCTCCTCAATTGTTGATATCTTGCTCTAACCCTCTGCTCAGCTAGACTTATGCACTCCTTGTGGAGTAAGTCATTGCTTTTGCTGCTGCATGGGAAAAACTGAGCTTCTTTGAGTAAGAAACTCTCTGAGGTCAAGAAATCCTCAATATGTGTTTTTCAGAAATTTTTTGATGCTTATGCACTAGCTCTTACTGTTGTGCAGTAACTACGTCCTTCAACTACGCTGCTCTGCTATGCTGCTTCTTCTACAACTTAGAAAACTTACCCCTCTGTCAACTCTCTCAGAGGGAGTCTTTTCTGTGTTGGATTTCTCTCCTGGCCTCGACAACATGATTTCTGGGAGGGTCTGCTTCTGCTTACGCAGATCCCAGCCTCTTCAGCGCTGATCTATTGGTTCACCCTTGTTTCTCCTGCACTTCAGCTTAAATAAGCTCTGATACCATGTGAAAATTCCTAGATCTGGATTCCTACTGCAACAAATCTGAATTATTATACTATTATTTTGTATAATTATTTCATTATAGTGAAATATCGAAGTGATTACTGAAGCAGTCTACACAAATAATGCTGCAGAATAAATATAAGTGTTGAAACAAACTGAACAAAATAAAATGAAAAACATCCACATTTGACACAGTTATTTTTGGACTAATGTAATATTCCAAGTAGAAATAAACAGCAATACAAAGCACATAAACAAAGACAAACAACAACCAGAGAGATATCACATGAACAATAACCAATATGGAGAACGCTGAGCCATTTTATTAATACTGAAAGATAGAAAATGAGTACAAGGTGATCAGAATGATGGCACCTTGGCCTGCACTAGGCAAGCATAGAAATACTCTCAGATTGGGACCCGAAATGGCTGCTAACTCAAGACTGCGTTATCTCCAAGCTGCTGGTACTGCTACTATTGGAATGGACTGAATCGTTGGGGCTGTTCCCCACCTCAGAAAATGCTGAAACTTTGGGAATGACCCTACTCCCAAAACCCAGAAAAGCCCATAAAGCTTTTCAGAAATGGCCGACCCCCGAAAATAGCTCCCTTGAGGCTCTGCGTTGTTCCTCAAGGAGGGATGCTGGCTCTAAATGAATGGCTCCAAAAGCTGGTCCGTAACTCCACCAAGACACTAGAATAGGAAAGGGTTGGCCCCGTATCCACTATGCCGGGCTGAATCCACCTCAAACTCCCAATCCGGAACAACCTCTCCATAGGACTGCATCCTCCCTCTCACTAATTGCGTTGTCTCTCTGCGTGGGTGCTCCTCTCGTGATAGCTGCAACTCCCACTGACAAAATAAGGATGGAACTCCTCACCCGAGCAGGCACTCGAAGTCCCTTGGGGCTGAGGTTGGGATCTCTGAACGGAGACACCCGGTGTACTCAACAGTACGTGCAGACTTTGCTAAACAGCAAGCGTGCTCAATGTCAAGAAGACAATTCTCAAAATGCATAATCAGAATGAATGAGAATGAGGAAGCCCTTCCTCCTTTTATGCTTGGTGAGCCTCTCCCTCACCTAGGCTCCGCCAATCTCTGCGCTACCCCTCCTGGCCCACGCTGTTCAACTCAACTATGCTGGCTAGGCCCCACGCTGTCCAACTCAACTGCGTTGGCTAGGCCCCACATTGCCCACGCTACTCCTTTCCCTGTGCTGCCACTCGGCCACTAGGCCCCACCTTGTTAATTCAATATGTCTCCTTAGTGACTTTAGGGAATGCTTTTATCCCAAGTGTGAGCTAAGTGCTCCTTCACCCACTTTATTTATATTTTAACTTTATGAAGGCAAAATTAGTCAAAATTAATATTTCCAATTAGCTATTGCTAATTGGGAATATTACAGTCTCCTCCAGAAAAACGTTGCTTGTCCTCAAGCAAGTGTAATGATGGATGCTGCAGAATCTTTTCACTCTTCCAAGCGGCATCCTCATCTAGTAAATTCCTCCATCTCACTAGGTACTCCCTGATTGTTCTGCTCCGTAACTGCCTCTCCCTAGTGTCAATAATGGCCTCCGGATGTAGCACCAAGTGCCTCTCATCATCTATAGGCGGAAGCTCCTCTGTTGCAGTCACCTAGTGCCCCAATGCCTTCTTTAGGCATGATACATGAAAAACATTATGAATCTTGCTACCCTGGGGTAGCTCCAACTCATATGCAACCTGTCCCACTCTGCGTATCACCCTGTAGGGTCCATAGAAGCGGGGCTTGATATTTTCAGCCCCCTTCTGCTTCAGCGTGGACTGCCGATATGGCTGCAAGCGTAGGTAGACCAAGTCTCCTACCTCGAAATGCCTCTCAACCCATCCCCTATCAGCATACATCTTCTGCTGGTTCTGCGCTGTAGCCATGTTATCCTTGAGAGCTCGGAGAATATCCTGGTTCTCCTGGATCCAATCCTTGGCTCTAGGAGCCTTGCTAGCACCAAACATCATGTCAACAAAAGATAAAGCATGATATCCATACAATGCATAAAATGAAGACATACCAATAGACATGTGACGAGAGTTGTTGTAGCAGTACTCCCCTAAGTGCAACCACTTCAGCCATGCCTTTTGCTGCCCACTGACATAGTTACACAAGTAACCCTCTAGCCACTTGTTCACTATCTCGGTTTGTCCATTCGCCTGGGAGTGGTAACTGGTACTCGGTGTCAACTCAGTGCCCACCAAACGGAAAAGCTCCTGCCAGAATCCGCCCATGAAGCGGCTATCCCTCTTACTGACAATGGTCTTCAGAAGACCATGCAATCTGAAAATGTCCCTGAAGAACAACTCTGCTACCTGGGCTGCAGTGTAATGTGCCGATATGGCGAAAAAATGAGCATATTTAGTCAGTCGGTCAACGACTACAAATATGCAATCCTTGCCCTATACTATGGGCAACCTTGTAATGAAGTCCATCGAGATACTCTCCCATTTCCCCTCAGGTATGGGAAGAGGCTGCAATAATACTGCCGGATGGTTCATCTCTCCTTTGTTGCACTGGCAAACCCCACACTCCCTGACATGTTGGAGCACGTCCTCCTTGAGGCCCTTCTAAGAGAACCCCTCCCTGATGGCCCTGTAGGTTTTGGTAAAGCCCTGGTGGCCTGATAATGGTGAATCATGTGAGGCATGCAATATATTCTTCTTGAGCTGGGAGCCCTCAGTCAAGAAGATCCTGTCCCTGTAATAGATCACCTCGTCCATCACTCTGTACCTGTCATCTGTCACCTACCCATCCAAAATCTCGCAGGCAAAATGGTCCTTGGAGTACTCTACCAACAGGTGAGCCCTCCAATCCATGTCCAAACTCATCAAGGACAACGCTACTGGCCTGCGTGAAAGTGCGTCTGCCAGAACGTTGTTCTTCCCTTTGACATACTCGATGTCAAAGTCGTAAGCTTGGATCTTACTGACCCACTTTTGCTGCCTCTCCTACAACTGTTTCTGCTCTAGAAAAAACCGGAGGCTGTTGTGGTCCGTCCTCACCCTGAACCTGTTCCCCACCAGGTACTGCCGAAACTTGGCCAATGCATGCATGATGGCCAACATCTCCTTGTCGTATATAGCATACAACCTCTCATGTGGCAATAACTTCTTGCTCTCGAAAGCTATGGGGTGGCCTCCCTCCATCAACACTGCGCCTATCCCTTCCCCCGATGCATCACACTCCAAGACAAAGGGCTAGGTAAAATCTGGTAATGCTAACATGGGGCAGTTGCTCATCACCTCCTTGAGCCTGTCAAAAGCCCTCTGCACTGTATCCGAACAATTGAATGCCCCTTTCTTGGTGAGATCTGTAAGGGGTGTAGCAAGTTGGGAAAATCCCTTGACGAACTTCCGGTAGTAGGTGCAAATCCCCACAAATCCCTGAAGTTCCTTCACATTCTTCGGCTTCGGTCCTTCCCTGATGGCCCTGATCTTCTCCTCGTGTACCTTTACTCCATCCACCCCGATGACGTGCTCCAACTAGAGCATCTCGGTCAACCCAAACTCGCACTTGGAGAGCTTAGCATAAAACTTTTGCTCTTCCAAAATGCGTAGTACAACCTCTAGATGTTGGAGATGCTCCTCCCATGTCCGGCTATAGATCAATATGTCATCAAAAACACTAGCACACACTTCCTCAAGTGACTGCAGAAGATGTGGTTCATGCATGACTAGAAAGTAGCTAGGGTATTGGTTAGCCCAAAAGGCATCACCAAAAACTCAAAATGGCCGTAATGACACCGAAAAGCGGTCTTGGGAATGTTCTGCTCCCTCACACGAATCTGATGGTACCTGGATCTCAAATCAATCTTCGATAAGAACTTGGCCCCCCTCAGCTCATCCATCAACTCATCAATCCGTGGGATTGGGTACCAGTTCTTCATGGTCTTCTTGTTCAGGGTCTTGTAATCAATGCACCTCCTCAGCGTGCTGTCCTTCTTCTTCACCATCACTACTGAAGAAGCAAAGGGGCTGGTGCTAGGACGGATGTGTCCAAGAGCTAAGAGCTCATGGATAGCCCTCTCAATCTCATCCCGATAGGCTTTGGGGTGCCTATAGGGTGTAGTGATAATATACTGGATACCCTGCTCCAGCTCAATGGTGTGCTCAAACCCCCGATCCGATGGTTGTCCTGGTGGTATCTCCCCAAACACCGTATCATATTTGTCAAGAATGGATTGTACATCTAGGTGTACGGCCTTCCCTGGAGATCCTGCCTCCGACACCCGCAGCTCCACTGCCCACTCTATGTCTCCATTCCGAAAATATGCCTCCATCCGGTGTGCTGAAACTATCTATGGTGGGTAGGTGTGCATCCCCTGAATCTTCTCATGCCTCCCAGTCTTCTTTTCCGTCCACTCCATCTCCAAGGTCTCACAGTCAGTGGTGACCTTCCCCAATGTTATAAGTCACTGTACCCCCAGTATCATGTTGGTGTCCGGAATGTCCACCACAAAAAAATGGTCTGTCAGGGTGTATGTCCCCATCGTCACTGCCAAGGCTGGCACATACCTAGCACATTGCATGGTCCGGTCGCCTGGAACCAGCACCGAAATTCCATCAAAAGTCTCAGTTTGTATGCCCCTCCGCTCTACCAGCTCAGCATCAATGAAATTGTGGGTAGCCCCACTGTCTACCAACACCGACACACACTACCCTCGTACTATGCCTCGGACACGTAGTGTCAAGTACTTGGGAACTCCCCACAAGGTTGCAAGGGCTCCCCCAGTAGGTGCAAAAACCGCACCTCCTTCTCCAGGTGGTGGAGGTGGCAGATGATCCCCTCTCTGCGTTGTACTGTTGTCTCTAGCCTCCACATCCTCATACTCGTCTTCTTCCCCACTACTGTCGGAGAAGACCTCGATGTAATGTGCCTTCCCCACGGCACAACGGTGTCCTGGTGCCCATGGCTCCTGGCATGTGAAGCACAATCTCTTCTGCTTCAATTCTCTCCTGGCCTCATCATCTCCAAACCCTTTACCTTGGTTCCCCCTGGCAGGTGGAAACCTCACGTCTTTCCCCTTCGGCTGGAATGCCGATCTCTAGGGAAAATGAGCTCTAGTCCTGGGAAGTTTATCCTGCAAATCCCGAGTTCTCTCAACCACATCATGGAGTGTCGTGGGCCTTGTTGATTTGACCAATCCCCGTAAAGGCTCTGCCAATCCATCTATGAACATATAAATCATATGGGCGATGGATAGATCTGGTACCATCACGGAAAGTCTCAGAAACTCTGATATGTACATGTCCGGCCTCCCGGTCTGCTTGAGCTTGGTTAGCTCAACAAAATGCTCCTCTGGGTCCCTCTAGTCAAAACGCTCCACAAACCTCTGCGTAAAATCGGCATACGCTGTCACTCCCGAGTGCCCTAGTGTAACCATCCCGTGAAACCACCAATCCTGGGCCTCACCCTCTAGGTGCAGGGCTGCCACTTTGATGGCCTCTGGCTCTGCCATCTGCTTAAGATGGAAATATATATCCAGCTCCTCCACCCACGCTTTTTCCGAGCACTTGGATGATCCATCAAATGTCGGTAAATGTAATCTTCCCACCGTGCGTTGCAAGTCCCGGTCATGTGAATGCCTCTTCCCCCTGTGTTGGTTGTGGGGTTTGCTGTCCCGCTTGAGCTGAACAAAATCGTGGAAAGTGATGGCATCTATGAACTCCTGACCGTATGATTGGTACTCAGCAAAGTAATCCCCCATGTGTGTCGGCTCCTGCTACTACTGTGCTTCTGCCCCAATGTCTGCGGCAAGAAATGTAGGCATCGTGGAACGGGGGGGTGTGTGTGATGCTACCTACTGTGCTGTGGGGTGCTCCGGTAAATGATGAGACATGCCTGAGCCCTCTCCAATGTGAAAAACCCTTGGGGTCTCGCGAGGTCTAGACTCTACTGTGAGTCTCTGCCCCATCTCCTCTATCCGTTTCGACAGATCCTGTACCAATTTGAGGAGGAGTTCCCCAAACTCCTTATCGACATTTCTGTCCTACGCCATTGTTTCCTCTTCCTCTACGTCTACTACTGGGACATTGTCACCTTCCCCGAAAGTGAGCTTTAAGCTTCGTTCCTGATCTTTGTACTTCCTTCCTCGGTAGCAAATGTATGGTTTACCTGAAGGTGTCATAGGCAATCTGCTCCATAGGCTGAGCCAAGTCTATGAGCTTTGATACTACTGTAATATTCCAAGTAGAAATAAACAACAATACAAAGTGCTATTGCCCAAATCCACCTTAGGCTGAAGGAAGGCGAGATTCAAGGTAACACCAAACCACTCTCAGTCTGGTAGCTAGCCCTACTAGAACAGGAGAGGGCTCTCTCCAGGTCAATCTCAGCGATAAGTAATCAATAGGACTTGAGATGACTGAAATGAGTGCTAATTTTAGGCTAGGTATATGAATCAAGGAGTTGGATTTTGATTTTTAGGGTTTTTTGTTGGAAAAAGGGAAAGGCAGTTTTGGGCTTGGGGATGAGGCCAATTTCTTGCAGAGTTCAAGTTGGGGTAGGGAAGGCAATGGCTTTGATGTCTTAGATTCAATGAATGGACAGAAAAGACTGCTGAGGAGCTGAAGATGGCAAGAAGGTGGAAGGATCCTCTTCAAACGGAGGGAAACATATAAAACTAAACAAAAGTTTAAGGCAGAGCACCAGCAAACTAATGAATTCTACCTTAGTTACTAATTTGTTAATTCAGAAGCAAAGAGAAGGGAAATGGCATACATATAACATTAATGAAACTTACAGATACATGGAGAAAAACATCATCAAAACTCAGAGCCACAAGGATCCCAACAAGTGCTGCAAAACTCTGGTCTTTCCTTTGCCAAAAATCTGAAATGAATATACAATGGGGTGCCAAACTATTCCCAAGAGTCCAACCCTGAAAATGTCTCAAAAAATATAATATAGACCATCCTAATCCCTTCCCATGCCTCTAGGGGTCGAGCTTATCCTTCTAGGAGTTGTTTCAACCAATTCTAAACAGGGAACTGAAATCTAGGCAATCAAACAACTTGCCTCTATATGGTAGGAAACTGATTCATTCATTTAATTTTCATTTTTTAGTGAATGAATCCTCTAGAACAAGTAAATATGAGCCAAAATTACATCATAGTCATCAAATTACATCAAGATAGATCAATAGTTACATCAAAAAGTGAAACTCGTCAAAACTGGACGAATTTCTGAGCTGAAGAGTGAAAATGGGGCTAAATTTCTCTATGCGCCGCGCCAGAAAACTCAATGCGTCGCGCCACTTTGGAGGTGATTTTGAGGGACTTCCTGAAGTCCAAATTGAGCTCATGATAGCTTGTTGGAAAGCCCTACCTGTCTACTTTCCAACCCAAGTGGAATTTCTGGATTTGGATGTCATTTTCCCCTCCAAAACTTCAATCTCCCAAGACTGGTTCCTGTGTGTGTAAAAGGTGGCAGAAAGGCCATTTTCAAGGTGTTTTTGACCCTTTAAACCACCCAGAACTTGATGAAATCTCTCAGCCATTCCTGAGCATGCATAATTTATCATAACAAACCCAAAAATATCAATTTTTCCTCCAGAAGATGTCCCAATCATAAACGCGCGCCAAGTGGCGCGACGCGTTGGGCGGAAAAATCTGTTTTGCAACCAAAATTTCAAAAATGACAAAATTTTCTCCAAATTCCTTGAAATTTGGACTGTAGGTCCCCCATCAAGTGCCATGCTCAGCCAAAGAATTTTCGGCCAAGATTTGGAGCCTATCATGTCTTTTACGCCTCCTCAGTGTCCTCCTGGTGCATGCAGTTTAGTGGTGGAATCACTGTCTCTGTCATATGATGAATCTGTGTCCGTCTCCATGGTGTCGCAAGGTATATGTCAAGTGAATGTTTGGTTTGTTGAAAATGATAAATGAAGACTTGGTGTCTTTGTCTCCAAGTGCCAAATGTGTGCCAAAGGGAAATGAGGGACTGTGAGGAATATGGAAAAGTGGGGAAAAGTGGAGTTTCTGTCAAGTGGATTTAAAATGTAGGACAATCACTTGACATGTTTGGGATATGGGATTTGGATATTTTTTGTAAATGATAGGGAAAGGGATAAGAAAAGGGAGTGAAAGGATTCAGGGATATGGGTAATGGGAATTTGTTACAAATGATATGGGAGAGGGGTAGTGATAGGGAATGATATCTTTTATGGGTAGGGAAATAGGGCTTAGATGGTATGAGTGTTTTGGAGAACAGGGGAGGTTTTGTGATAATAGTGTGACAATGAGGAGGTGGAAAAAACAATGTGGAGAATGGAAGTGTTTGGCACAAAACAAGTTTTAAAATCCTAGGAGCAATCTTAAAACAAGACAATAGGATTTTGAGTTTTTCGCATTTAAAATTTCATACCAACACCAAACACTTGTTAAGAGCAATGAGGAAGTGGCTTTGACTCACTTGAACAAGGAGAGACTGAGAAAAATTTTATGGGTGAAAGGAATGGGAAAAATCTTGTGTTCTGGACCAATGCGCCGCGCACCAACCCAATGTGCCGCGCACAAACCCAATGCGCTGCGCCCACTCTTCTAAGCGCCGCGCCATTTTGGAGGAGGCTTTTGGAGGCCTTCCCGATGTCCAAATTGGGCGTGTGATAGCTTGTTGGAAAGCTTATTGAGTCTACTTTCCAACCCAACTGGAATTTTGCAATTTCGAGTTCATTTTCCTTGTCAAAAATCAAATCTCCCAAGACTGGTCAAAATGAGCAAAATGAGGCTGCCTCAAGGCAGAGTGTTGTTGCAGTCAACTTTTTAAGGTCTTCCTCAACTCCAAATTGAGCTCATGATAGCTCATTGGAAAGATTTTTTTGTCTAGTATCATTTGACTCATCAAGAAAGTCATTTGGCGAACCAAGCTAGGAGAAATCTTGATTTTCCCAAGGTCACTTCAGAGGTGCATCAATTCTCCTGAGGCAACTGTAGTTTTGAAATTTCTCTAAAACCACGACACCTGTGTAAAACTTGAAGGAGGTTTTTCTTCCTTGGCCTATTTTGGACAAAAACCTCTCTCATTTTTCCCAAATTCATCTTCTATTTCTCAGAAACATCATTTGAGTGAAACCTATCCCGATGTGTGGAACAAGGGATTTGTCGAAATGAAGCGAAATGAAGGGGATAAGGGGCTTCTAAATTCTTGGGAAAATTTTGGGAAGTAGGGAGGGATGTTAGGAAGTAGGGGAAAGTGGAATTTCAGAGATTGAGTGAGGGGAAGGGGTCCAAAAGGGCAAAACACAGACCTAGCCTAGAAAATTGCCAAGTTGTAGCAAGAAACTAGGGTTTGTGCGAAAATGAGGAATTTGGGGAATCTCGGTGATGGGAAGTGTTTAATAAGGTAAATTAAGGATAGGGGAAGGTGTATGAACATCAGGATACAAGTTTTGTTGATGAGTTGACCACCCAAGAGAAATTACCTCCAAAACCCTAGGAGAGGGAAATGAACCTTACCTAGGCACAACTGAAGCATGAACAAGGTGTAAAATGACCCATTGGAACTTGACATGATGATGAAAACCCTCTGAATGATGGTACACTCAGCTGAAAGGTGACATGGACCGACATTTGGACAACTTTGACAGGAGTAAAAGCAAACCCTAGACCTAATGCCTAGTGACCAAATTTTACTTGAAGACTCACTGAAATGACAAAATTTGACCTTGACATCTTAAAATCACTTTGTAAGAGCAAGTTTGATCACTGGAGGAAAGCTGCAAAGGCTGACACTAACACAAAGCACATAAACAAAGACAAACAACAACCAGAGATATATCACATGAACAATAACCAATATGGAGAACGCTGAGCCATTTTATTAATACTGAAAGATAGAAAATGAATACAAAGGTGATCAGAATGATGGCACCTTGGCCTGCACTAGGCAAGCGTAGAAATACTCTCAGATTGGGACTCGAAATGGCTGCTAACTCAAGACTGCGTTATCTCCAAGCTACTGGTACTGCTACTATGCTGCTGCTACTGCTGGAATGGACTGAATCGTTGGGGCTGTTCCCCACCTCGGAAAATGCTGAAATTTCAGGAATGACCTCTACTCCCAAAACCCAGAAAAGCGCAGAAATATTTTCAGAAATGGCTGACCCCCTGAAAATAGCTCCCTTGAGGCTCTGCGCTGTTCCTCAAGGAGGGACGTTGGCTCTAAATGAACGGCTCCAAAATCTGGTCCGTAACTCCACCAAGACACTAGAATAGGAAAGCGTTGGCCCCTTATCCACTATCCCAGGCTGAATCCGCCTCAAACTCCCAATCTGGAACAACCTCTCCATAGGACTGCGTCCTCCCTCTCACTGACTGCGTTGTCTCTTTGCGTGGGTGCTCCTCCCGTGATAGCTGCAAATCCCACTGACAAAATAAGGATGGAACTCCTCACTCGAGCAGGAACTCGAAGTCCCCCGGGGCTGAGGTTGAGATCTCCGAACGGAGACACTTGGTGTACTGAACAGTGTGTGTAGACTTTGCTAAACAGCAAGCGTGCTCAATGTCAAGAAGACAATTCTCAAAATGCATAATCAGAATGAATGAGAATGAGGAGGCCCTTCCTCCTTTTATGCTTGGTGAGCCTCTCCCTCACCTAGGCCCCACCAATCTCTGCGCTGCCCCTCTTGGCCCACGCTGTCCAACTTAACTGCGCTGGCTAGGCCCCATGCTGCTCCTTTCCCTGCGCTGCCACTTGGCCACTAGGCCCCACTTTCATAATTCGATATGTCTCCTTAGTGACTTTAGGGAATGCTTTTATCCTAAGTGTGAGCTAAGTGCTCCTTCACCCACTTTATTTATATTTTAAATTTATAAAGGCAAAATTAGTCAAAATTAATATTTCCAATTAGCTATTGCTAATTGGGAATATTACAACTAAGTCCCCAGAAAAACCCAACTCGGGAAAACTGGTGCAGCAGATCTGAGGGTTTTGTATTATTAAGTAGCAAAATATTGAGTACAACTAGGGTGCCAATCTCTGGCTCACCCTTCAAAGAAATCTAGACAACAGGTGAAAATGTGAGGTATACCTCGCTCTGCAAATCCTCGGCTGATCTAAACAGCACTGGTGATACCCCTCTCTGCCTCTGCGTGATGCCTACACTGGAACTGTGTAAGCCTGCATGGGCAAGCTCTGGAACTGTGTCACCTTGGCTCAACAACTGATCTGGGCTGATCTGAAACTGGGTTTTGGCCCTCCTAGCTCAGAAACTCGAGCTTCCAACTATCTCCGGACTGAATCAAAGAGACACCGCATCACTTCTGTGTGAGTTCCTCCAGGAACTGCGTCACCCCTCCAGGTGATTGCACTGTCTCTCTGTGTGTCACTGTTGCCTCTCTCTGAAATGTACTCCTGGTCCTCCTGACTAGTTACTGCATCTGCCCCTCTCTGAATTTGATCATTGAATCAAAATCACTTAGCAAACCCTGCCCTAGTGATTCAATCCTGATCAAAAGCTGTGTCTCTCACACAAACTCGAAAATGCCAAAATGATCAATGTGTTTTCCATAGGCCCCTCACCCTCCTTATATTATTTCATTGACCCTTCAACGACCAAGATTAAAACATAATCAAGGGCTAAGATTAACTTGGAGGTGATCCATGACTTTAGCTAGAAGATTCACACTTAGTTTAATTAATACCCTTTAATTAATCAGTTTCCCTAAGTTTAGACTTAGGAAAACATTAAAAAACGATTAATTAATTTAATTAAACCATCTCTAAGTGGAATTTTCCAAAACCATTTCTGGGTTTTATGGAATACATGTGTCCTAGCCTATATACAAAGTTACAAGGCTAGAGCACATCCGATGTTACCATAAATCAACATCATGTATTTCAATACCATGTTGATCTATTGAATAGAATATTTAGATGATACTGCATACATCTTGTAGTTTATTGGCTTGTGTTATCTAACTATGTAGGTTCTAATTTTGGCAGTTAGAGATGGAATTGGAGCTTCCAAGCTAAAAAAGGAGCGAAGTGAGCGATAGTTTCCAAGTAGGCCTCACTCTGTCATCGATTTACTTTAAGGAAAAGCATCGGGTTCCTTGTCTCTCTGTTGTTCTAGGTTGACCACCAATACTAGGGGAGATACCTTTGTCTGCAATCGTAAATCCTGTATAACACCCTCTATAGGGGAAAACCCAGTCAAAATCTTCCATTAGTAAATCAAATTGAGATAGACCAAGTCCTTAGACCCAAAATACCTTCCTCCTCCAGCAAGTCAACCTTAAAAAATTAAAACATAATAATAAAATATATTATAATTGTTAACTAGTTAAATTAAAATATATAATATAATAATAAAATACTTTAATAAGCCCAGCCTAGTGGTCAGTGAATGTTCTGTTAAGACTTTCATGCTGTTAAGCAGGTCACAAGTTCAATCCCCGACCTCGATTGATAACTCGAGAAGTGTTCGTGCGGGCCTGACGTTCTCCCCTAGGGGTATCGTGGTAGCTGGGGGGATTCGACCCCGTTTTATGCGAGTACGATACCTCCGCCATTGCCGATTCCTCTAGACACCAAAAAAAATTTAAAAAAAAATACTTTAATATATTATTTCATTTATATATTTTTCCCTCTCTCAGTCAAACTAGTTGTTATTCCTTAACTGCTAGTTGGATCCTCTCTCCATATTTTTAAACCTGTCTCCTTCATCTGATTTCACATCTTGTCTTGAAGATGAACCACACTGTTTGGTTCGAAATGCGTCGACCATTCATGATCTTGTGTGATTATCACCAAAAGAAGTTTTTTACAAATTTCTTTCTTGACAGATAAAGCCAACGAAGGGTCTTTTACATAATGATAAGGACAAGGACTCTTGACACAAACCGTAGAAGCCTACAATGGAGGCTTTGACCTAAAAATCATTGACCTAAGCATGAAACCCATGCTTTAATAAGTCAATTTATTTTTCTTTCTTTTGAAAAATACATTACATCATGACTCAAATACAATTATGAAGACCGACACTTGTTACATTTTTCAACACTATTATCTTGGATTAAGTATTTTACATGAATGTACCTTGAAGGGTGTCCTTAAAGATCCTCAACCAAAAATATGTAACAAGTTCATTGGTTTATCCATTGGAATTTTCCATGATATGTTTCATTGGAAGCAATAGAAGTATGATGAACGATGTGGGAGAGAGGATCGATCGACTAGGCAATGTGGGAGGGAGAAATATCATTTACAATGTTGATCAATCTAGTATTTCAATATATAATACTAGTTCTTCTCTCCCATTAATCACTGCCATGTATTATTCTATCCAGTGTGGCCTTGGCATCCCCTACTTGAATGTGATTTTGAAAATTTGTGTCTACTCTAATAATGATCATAATGTCCATATAGATGGAAAATTAGAGGCCATTTGGACAATGGTCACCTAAAATCACACTACAAAATAAAAAGCCCTAATACTGATCATTTCAACCTTGGAGGTACGCAAGAGTGTTTTTCAGTATCAACACAATGACCACTCCTCTCATTTCTCGCTATTTCTTTTGTAGCTCAAGGGTGGCTTCCCTAAATCAGCTTCAATGAGGCTACAATCTTCAGATATTTGACAAGTTCCCTGAAAATACAAGAACAAAATAATATGTCATGTTTGGATCAACTATGATTGGTGCCCACTTTTTGGGCCATGGAGTCACAAATGGAGCTAAAATAACAATTTGAAATGGTAGTGGAAAAATACAATAGATATATTGTGCTTAGGATGAATCCTATAATATTAGGTATGTTAATATTCATATCAATGTTGGGCATATATATCCTGATATGTGAGGAAATTTCACTAGCACAACCTCACTAGTGTAATCATATCAAGTAATTGGAAAAATTGGAAACAACATGAACCATGAGCTGCAAACCTAGCATTGTTTGATCAATGGTACTAAATTAACTGCATATGATGGGAATTGTGAGGATCCAACAACAAATTCAGTCCATAGATGTTACCATAAACAACGGAAAGATGCATACATTACTACATATGAAAAAAAATTGACTCAATTACAAAGAAAGATAACGACAGTAACAATGTGATCAACATATTGAAAAAGAGAGAGAACATGAAGACACCACTGATTATTCTATATATCATAGAATTGTTCAGTAGTAGTTTCAAATTTTCAATAGAAGGGGGACCAAACCTCATGAATATACTATTTATAATCTTTTAATTACAATTATCCTTGACCACATATGAGAAAGTTGTGGATGATCATTCAATAAAATATTCAAATTCCCTACAACTATTCCTTTGGATCTATGATGTGATCATCTATGATTATTCATTCATCATTTAAAATAACAATACTAATCCTTAAAAATATGCCTTCTACACCCACACAAAACCACACCCTCAGTTATACTACTAACAATGTATTGCTCTCATAACTATGTACCATACAAGAAGGGTAGTCAGTCATCCATTAAAACAGGGCTTATTAACCCAAGTCATCCTCAAATGCCCGTATTTCAAGAATGTATCTGTTATCACTCCACCGATTCTCCAAAGGCTAAGAAGGAGACCAACAAAGGTAACCAATGACAACTTTGACCTAGTAGCTAGCCCTACTAGGCTGAGAGGGCTCTCTCAATGAGATTCACAGCCAATTTGACTGGATCATGGAGATTTTAGGCCAGATATGCAGATTAGGGTTTGGTTGATTTGGATTTTTGTGCTGGATGAAAATGGACCTTTAGAGCTAGGCTTTGAAAACTTTGTTAGGGTTACAAGAGCAAAAATTGCAGCGTAATGAAGGCGCAAGGTAGGCAAGCTTGAGTGACCCTTTTGGTTGTATGATTATGATGTAGGATGAAAAGAGAGATCAGGAACAAGCATATAAATATAAATTCATTCCTTAAGAAGAAATTAAACACAACATCATCATCTCATCAAAACAGGGCATGTATTACTCATGAATCCTGCTTAAAAACTATAAAGACAATGAGTGAAAGCAGTAGATATGTAATGGAAAGAGAAAGCATTCAATGGAGTGACTTACAAAAGAAAAACATATCCATACAAGCTCACCACATGAATCCATAAATTTAAGCTGCAACTTTTCTCTGTATTCACTGCATTACTTGATCAAACTGAAATACACTAGTTCAATGCCCAATGTTACAAACCTTGGAAATGATTACAAAAGGCCTCATATAGCTACTGTTGTCAAAATCCTCTCTTGGAGGTCGAATTTTCCAGCAAGAAAGTTAAATTCACACACCTATCTGAAGTCTGCTACACACTAGGGAGGTTACACAACAAATTCCTCCTTAATCTAACCACTAAGAGACATATCCTCAAAGAAATAAATGGAGGATAAGACACCTATTCACCTCCATTTTTACAATTTACATTTACATTTTGACCTTTACATTCATCTACATTCACTTTTTCACTTTTACAAAAGTCAAACTGGAAATTGGAGAAAATTACACAGTGAAACTTTTATAAAAATAGCAGAAATTTGCAGATTCACAGTGCCAAATTTGAGGCCACTTTTGGACACCTTCCTGAAGTCAAAGTTGAAATCTAAGAGAACGGTAAACTAGCTCTGCTTGTCTAGTTTCCAAAACACTTTGAATTTTTGAAAATGACCCATGGGAAGGCCCTAAAAAACTCATTCTCCCAATGTGTCTCAAAATATGTGCCCTTTCTGGAAAATATGAGGAAATGGGTTTTGAGAGGAGGGCATAAGCTTTCCAAAAATGTAACCCACTTTTCATTTAGAGCTATGAGGAAAAAGCATCCAACCTTAGTGAATTTTCTGAATTCTGCAATTTTTCACCAAATTTGACCAAAAAACAAAAAATGCCCCAAATCTCCCAAAAATTGGTCCACAAGTGCTGGATGGTGTGTAATATGCAACCAAGGAGGCATCAGCAAGCAAATCAATATTTTCCTTCTCTTCTTCGTTGATTAGGGTTTGTTTAAGCTTGTCTTGGGTTTGCTTGAGTTTGTCTTGCAATTGCTTGATTTTGATGTGTCCAATTTGATTTCTTGTTTGATAGCAGGCAACCACATGTTTGTGTACCTTGTTGTCCCTATTTTCATTGTCCAGGAGCTTTTTCAAGTGAGTGTTGAACTTCTCAAGCCAAAACTCCTTGTCCTCGTTGATTTTTTTGGTGATCCTCTCTTCAAAAGTGAGCTCCTCATCTGTAGGGTTTTGCTCTTTGTCTTTTTGTAGTGACTTCTTGAGACCCATGGTTCTTGGCCTCTTCCTCTTCACTTGTTGTTCATGCTCATCATGATTAAACACTGCTTTTCCCTTCTCATGTTTGTTTGCCTCAAACAAACTTTTTGCCAAAATCAACTGTTTTGTCTTCAATTGACTGTTCTCCTACTCAAGAAATGAAATGATGAATTGAGCCCTTGCTAAGTTATCTTGGAGCTCTTTGATCTAAGCATCCTTGTCTTTGATTGCACTCTGCAAGTTATCCTGGTAATCATGGTCCTCCAAGTCAACCAAGTCAAAGTCATGTTCCTCCTCATCATGCATGGATGTCTCATGCAGTGCTGATGGTGATCCCTGTAGTGAAATAAGCTTGGCCCCTTCCTCTTTTCGAGGATAAAACACAAGCCTCCTACCTCTCTAATAGGTGAGAGTAACCTCAGGCCTAGGCCTCTTTGAAACCTCAACAAGTTTGCTTGATGATACCACCTCCATAGGCTATGCTGACATGGGAAGTGATATGTTTTGTTGCTGAGCTAGTGAAGTAGTTGTGTGCATCTGCAAAGTTGTCTTAATGAAGGCATCCCATGTCATGTTATTCTTTGCCAACAGATGGAGAGCTATGAATTTCACCAAGCTGTGGTGAAAAAGGCTAGGGTAATGATCCATGTTCATGACTTGTACCTTTTCTGCTATCTTGATCACACTCCTATACAAGAAGTTGCATAAGTTTAGGGACTTTATTGTTGTGAAGTGCATGAGCAATCTAATATGATATCGGTACAATCTGGAAAACCTGCCCTCACATGTGAAGAATTTCATCACAACCTTCATCAATGGTGCATACCTCTCTAGCAAGTGTCTGAATGGAAGAATGTGGGTATGCGTCTCTTTGTACTATGATTTTTTGAAGGATTTATACTGCTCAAGGTCAAGGTTCATGCCCTTGAACCAATATTCCCTATGATTAGATATCCCTGTGGCAAGAGAGATGGCATGAACTGAAAATGTAAAATCAATCCCTGCAATGGTGGCCTTTTCTCTCTTCAAGTTGGTGGCAAACAAATCTGTCAGCTCCTTATGATAACCTGCCTCCTCCACCCTTTGACAAAACCCTATGGAGTTGATTTCTGATGAAGGTAAAGAGATGATTTCATTGCACTTTGAGGGCTCATACCTCATTATCTTTTCCCCTTTGTGTTGTCTTCTCTTCTCTGCTAGTGAGGAATCTCCTTCCATGATTTGAAAACCCTAGATGATGGGGAGGGAAAAAACAAGGAAAAGTGAGTGAAGGGAATGAAATGAGGGAGTTAGGGAAGGGAGATGGGGGTAGAAAAATTTAGGGAGAGGGGCAGGGAACTTAGGAATTGTTAGGGAGTGAAATGAAGGCAAATGATTGAGGGGAGTGAGCTAGGAAATTGAAACACAGTCAAAGCTAGGAAAATGGTCCAATTTGGTAGAATAGGGATAGGGTTTGTAGGGAAATGTTGAAAAAATGATGGGAAATGGTTTGTGAGGTATGGAAACGATGTATAACTAGCAAAAAAAGGTGTAGGGATAGTGGTACTAGGGTTCCACAACATCAATTGATCATTTGACAACCAAAAGCATGAAATTTTTTATGAAACCCTAAGGAAATATGCTAGTTATCATTTCTTGGTTTGCAAAGGAAGAGAGGGCTTCAAAATGAGTGTACTTACTTGTTAAGAAGCTTTGGGTAGTGAAAAACCCTGAATGGAAGCTGAAATTTTGAATTTTGATGATTTTTGAACAAAATTGGGCAACTCTGCCCCGTGCGCAACACAGTTCACAGATGCGCAACGGCTCCCAATTTTTGCCTCTTGGAGCTGTAAAAATGCGTTTTTCTCACCAAATGGAGGATGAGCTCGATGATGAAGGGAAAAAGGAGTGAAAATGAAATGTTTTTATGACTTTTTGGCCCTTTTATAAGGATGGAATAGCTTTGTTTGAGTGATAATGGGCCCCACATGACTTTTTGAAGCATGGCTTTCTTTCTTCTTTTTGACTTCACAACCTTGGACATTCTGTAATATGAACTTTTTGAATCTTCCTTGGAACATTGAACTGCAACTTTAGAACTTTGAAGTACTTATTACATATAGAAACATAAAATTACATTTAAAAATCAAAATTTATTGAAGAAATTTTTTTTATTACTACTCTTCCAATTTGACGGATTTTATGAATGAAATGGTAGTTTGATGACCTTTAAACCCTAATGACCTAATGGAGACTTTGAACTGAATGAGATCATGGTGGAGACGACTGAAATGATGATGACAATCTCTGAATAATGATATACTTAGCTTATTTGATGACATGGACCAACAATTTAAAATTTTGGAAATAGTGGAAAATAATCCTAAACCTAATGCCCAGTGACCAAATTTTTGCTTGAAGACCTAGTGAAATGACAAAAATTTGACTATGGGACCCTAAAAAAACATGAAAAGAGTCCATTTAATCACTGGATATAGGATGAAAAGACTGACACTAACATTGGCTCCAGCTGGGGGTGGTAGGTCCTTGGAAGTGTCAAGAACACAGTAGACCAAGTAGCCTAACCATTGGGCATGGAGTCAAAAGTTAAAAACTAGACTAAATACTGAAAACTTGACATGATAGGCTAACTCAAAACTGGACTGAATTGAATTTAATTGAACTTTGAAAACAACAACAAATCAATGGAACTTTATGGCCTTCACCTTGGGCTCCAAGCTCCGATGATTCTTCGCTTCACACTTTGCAGAGTCTATTGCTAGCCCTGCCAACTTCTTCATCTAGAGGGAAAGCTGTTACATTTTCTCGCAAGAGGGGTAGAGGAAATCAATAGTATAGGTTATTTAGTGCATTCCTTTGTATATGACATTATGACTCATGATATGAGATACATTATTATATTTTTTGTTGATATTTTGAGGCTGAGTTGGGACTCAGGACTTAGTATTTGGGACATGATTCACTGTTATGTATGATGTAGCACTAGACATGATATTACACATCTTATATATTAGTTTTTTTTTTTTCATATTTATGTGTCAATGCATTTATTTTATGTTGTGGATGCTTTAGATATTAAAAAATTTGAAAAAAATGAATATTTTTGTATGTGCCAATTTTTTCCCAATATTTACGATTTTTTTTTTTTTTTTTTTTTTTGTCTGATTTTTTCTCCTCTCCGATTTAATTCCGATCGCGATGTTCGCAACATTGGCTGAAATCTTGTATGTCCTTTCCCCAGGTTCTCAAATTTACCGTGCTTCCCTTTCTCCTCATTTCTAGCATCCCAACGGAGGACCACATCTCCAATCTTGAAATCATCTGCCTTTGTCTTGCGGTCATATACCTTCTTTATCCTTTCGTGAAGCTTTGAGGTGTTTTGAAAGACCTCATCTCTGGTTTGCTGAAGATGGATCATCTGATTGATTTGGCACTGCACACCATTCTCTTCACTACCTGCTTCTTGTAACAAATTCATAACGGGGACTACAAGTGATGTAGGGAAAACAATATCTACTTCATATACCAATTTAAAATGAGACATTCCTATTGACTTCTTACTACTCACCCTATCCGCCCACAAAGCATTAAAAAGCTTCTTATGCCAGTTCTTGTTCGCCTCCAACATCTTCTTTATAATGTTGATCAAAGATTTATTAGAGGATTTTGCCAATCCATTACTTTGCAGATAATATGAGGTTGAGTGCCCCAATTTGATTTTGTACATGTCACAAAACTCAACCATTTTCTTTGACTTGAATGTAGACGCATTATCTGTAATAATCTTTTGAGGACAGCCAAAACGAGATAAAATGTTAGTCTCCAAAAACTGAATAATGACTAAATCTGTTGCTTGCCTTGTTGGGATCGCTTCGATCCATTTGGTGAAGTAGTCGGTAGCTATTAGGATCCATTTATGTTGAGAAGATGATGCAGGATGATTTTTTCCAATAGAGTCAAGGCCCCACTCATGAAATGGTACTTGCATGGATATAGGCTGCAAAGGCAGCAGGAAAAGCTTCCTCTTACCTTGAAATATCTGACACTTGTGACAGCTCATCACGGTTTTATATAAATCTGCAAAAAGAGTAGGTCAATAATATCCAAACCTCAACACCTTATTTGTCGTGGTTTTCCAAAACAATTGACCTCCACAATCTCGTTTATGGAAATCATTCATTACCTCGGCTTCATCTTCTACCAAACAGTTCAGCAAGACACATCCCGGGTCTTTCCAATATAGAATGTTGTCCAAAATGCAGTATTTGGAAGCCTTCAACTTTAATGACCTACCCTTACTTTTAGACATGTCTGGAGGAGGATTAAGATGTTGAAGAACATATATAATGTCGGAATACCAAGGATATGAGAGAAAAATATCTGATATTTGCATGAGAGCACCATCATTTTCTTCATCGGGCAAAACTGAAATGAGGTTGATATCAAGAGCATGTAAGTTTCATTCAGCCATGAGATTGGCTAATACCTAACCTTTGATCAGATTTGTAGGTTTGATCTTGAGGTCATACTCTAACATAGCTGCTATCCACTTTCCTCTTCTGCCTTCCGGATCAGCTTGCATTAGGGCATCCTTCATTGCTGCATTAGGGACATAGGGTAGAATATGTGAATGAAGGATATACACTCAGAAGTCCTTCAATGCCTTTACCAGGGCCAAGGCTTGCTTCTCAATGATGTTATATCTAAGGGTTGCATCCTTGATGGTATGGCTAAAGAATGCAATGGGCTGCTCGGTCTTATCCTTCTTTTGCATCAAAACCGCAGCCAAGGTATGTTTGGAGGCAATGATATATTATGAAATCAATGGAGTAGTTGAGGCTGATCAAAATAGGAGTTGTAGTTAAGGCAAACTTTATTGAATTAAAAGATTTTTTTGGCATCCTTCGACCACCTTACCTCACTGTCCTTTTTGAGCATGTTGGTCATCTCTCGAAGATGCTCGACAAGATTTGGGATAAATCTTCTCAAGAAGTTCATCTTACTATTGAAAGCTTGAATATTTTTCTTGCTGTGCGGAAAATAAATTTGTTGAATAGCCTCAATCCAAGAAGGATCAATTTGGATACCATCTTTGGAGATGGTATGACCGAGAAGCTTGCCCTCATCCATAGCAACAAGACTCTTTTTAGGATTGAGTGAAATCCCAAATTTCCTGCATTTCTAAAATACAATTCGCAAATTGTACAAATTATCGTCAAAAGAATGAGAGAAAATTGTCAAATCATCAAGATATACAACTAAGAAAACATCCTTTTTATTTGCAACAAAGGCTATGTCCATCGTCCGCTGAAAGGTGGCTCCTGCATTCTTGAGCCCGAATGGCATTTTAGCATACTTGAATGTACCCCAAGGTGTCGTGAAAGCAGTTTTGTCTTGATCATCCTTGTACATTAAGATATGATTGTATCCCGAATATCCATCAAGAAGCGACATTTGCGAGGCCCCAACCACTCTCTCTAAGATATGATCCATCTTAGGAAGGGGATAGTTATCTCCCATTTTCTTTCTTATTGGAACCAAATTTGACATCCAATTAGAAAATCTGATGGGAACAATGATACCAGCTTTAAAAAGTTTGTTTACTTCTTTCTCTATCGACGACCACAACCTTGGGTTGATTCTTCTCAGCTTTTGTCTGAAGGGCTTTTGGTCAAGCTTGACCGGAATCGTATGCTGAATGACATTCTTATCATAAACTTTCAAATCTGCATATTCCCAAGAAAATACATCAGAAAATTTAGACAACAAAGCAATGTATTTTTTTTTTACCTCCGGAGATAGGGACTTGGACAACTTGACCATCTTGGGCTTGTCTGTTGTTCCAATGTTCACATCCTCGACACCTTTCTCGGTAGGAAACATGGTCAGCTTTCTAGCAACATCATCCTAATCAAACAATTATTCCAAAGGTACAAGACCCCTTGGAATGTTGTTATCCTTCAGCTCTAATACATCAACCTGAGTGGCCTCAATGACGTGATCACCTTTATCATACACCTCATCAATAAAGGAATTTTCAAATTCACCTTCCATCTGCAGAAAATTGTTCACCTGTTCGTCATCCCAAAACACTTGCCAATACCTCAAGTTGTCAGGAACAATTGGTCGATGTTTAACATGAATTTCAAACTTCCTATTAGAATGTATGGGAATCTTAAAGTTACTTGCTGCTGTAGCAAACGAATCTGCCATAAGATTCTGACTTCTTAGTACTACTAACAATGTATATTCAGGAAACATTTTTGAGGATATCAAGTACAAAATTTCTATATGCTCTCATTCGTGGATGCTTAGCTTTGTATTCCCCTTTTACTTGTTTTATTACAAGCTCAAAGTCGCCATAAATAGAAATTCTTTTTGTGCCCAACTTTTTCAGAATTTTGAGGCCAATGATCAATGCCTCGTAATCAGCTTCATTATTAGAAAAATTGAAAGCCAACTTATATGAACATAATCTCACACTTTTTGGAAGTTTACTTGGTTGATGAAGAGGACTACGGATCCAGATTCCAATGCCTGCCCCATCTTTCTCTAAGGCACCATCGAAATCCATGGTCCAAAGACCATTCTTATCATCCTGAAGTTGGAATTCTGCATTCTGTTTTGTCTCATCTTTTCGGGCCACTTCTTCAATCTGTTCTAAACCTTTTTCTAGCTTATGTGATGACTTCTCTGAAGAAATAGGTTGATTTCCTTGTTTTTCATCCAAAACTGCTCTGACACTATTGGAAATTTCTGGAATTTCCTCTAATTCTATGAGCTGACTATCTACATCATTTAAACCATTATCATTAAACAAAATAAATGATTCAATATCTGTAAGTACAACATTAATAGGGTGATTGTTGGGTTTCTCTTTGCTGGTAATCATATATTTCATTTTTGTTTCCCAATACAACTTCCTCAATTGTCCAAAAACTGGGATGGTGGCATAAGAGAAATCCAATTTCCAAGTACCTCTTAACTTCGCTCCCCAATACATTGACAGTAACATGCCAAACCGTGGTGGTATATTAGCTACTACCACATCCTTCAAGACATTTTTTGCTGGGATTTTCTCAAGTGAAACTACCAAATCCTCTATAAGACCAAGACAACGTACTCTACCAGAATCAAAGGAGTAAAGATCATGGTAAGGACGGGTTATATCCAAGCCCAGTTTTTTCATAATGGCCTTCGACAGCAGGTTATGAGAAGCTTCGGAGTCAAGCATGGCATTGTGAAGGATACATTGATGATTTCTCAGACTCAGATAAAATGGGGGAAATTCACTATCCTCTAATTGACCATCTATGGCTGGACCAAAAATGAGCTTCGATTGATCATCTTCAACATTTACCATATCAGACAAAAGATCTACTTTCAGCATTTTGGCCACATGAGATTTGTATTGATTGTTTTTGACAAGCTCAGTTAAAGGGATAGAGACTTTTAACTTAGAGATTTCATGTTCTAAGCTAAAAAGATTGGATTTCTTATCTACATCTTTAATGGCGGTGTTCCTCTTGTTGGGCTCGTCCTTTGTTGTAGTTTCCTTCTTTTGAATTTATTTTTCTTTGCTTGGTATGCTTGTAGATGCTTGATTGATCTTGATCTGATTTGCAACTGTAGGCTCCTTTTCCTTGTTCTGATTAGCTTGGTGGTTTTGCTTGGCTTGAAAATATTTTTGCTAGGAGCCCTCTTCTGGATAGGAGTGATAGGAACATCTCTACTTCTCAATTAATATTGCCTCTGCTGTGAGCTGAGTGCATTAAGATAACCCCGTTGATAATCATTGGACTGAACCTACAACTCTTCATCATTTGCAAGTATGTAATCTTCATCTTTAGGAAAATCTATTTTCTCAATATATTCTTCATCCACTTTCAAGAATATAGGTTGTCCATCTGCTGTGAAGAAATAATTTTCCTCCACAATCTCATATTCTTCTTCAATCCCTTGAGCATAATTCTGCTCCAAAGGAGTCTGAATCTGCTGTTGTGTTCGCTGCTCTGGAGCTCTTTGTTCCCTATGTTTGATCCTAAACTGAGGCTGTTGCTGTTGACCTCGGAAATTAGGATTCGTAACCTGTCCTTCCGGTTGTCTTTCAGTGATGGACATTCTGTCAACCATTCTTTCCACAGTCCTGATCAAAGTATCCAATTTGACCTCAGAGGATGTGGATGGTTCTTCTTTTATTGTTACCTTTCTCTCACCTTTTGTCTTTGACTTTTTGATTGACAAGTTTGCTTCGACATTGACCGCGTTTCTTTTTATATCCTCTAGTGTTGCAGGACTTCTCTCTTGGAGCTGGTATGCCATGTCCGGATCAAAAGCATCCAGATAGTGCAAGAGAGCCAAACCTGGAGGAGGTTTGATCTCATTTGGAATTGAGTTATGCACTCGATTGAAACGAGCAGTGAAATCCGGAATTGACTCATTTGGATTTCTCTTTAGGTTGTCATACTCCGAAAGAATTTGAAGTGGATTCTTTTTCACTTCCCATCATGCTATGAATGCATCAGTCAGCGGCTCCAGATTTCCTATGGAATGGGCAGTCAAAGATCGAAACTAGGTTTTTACATCTCTGGAGAAGCTTTGGGTGACGATTCTCATCTTCTCATCATCCTCATCTATCTCTTCTAAGTCAATGAAATCAATGACTTTGACTAAGTGTTGTTTGGCACTAATCTCAGAATTCTCATCAAAGAGAGGGAGTCTCTGACCATAGCCTTGTGGCAAGGGTGCAAGTTGACCAGGTAGAAGCAGGGGTGCAAATCTTGCCATGAATCCTGCTGAGTGTGGTGCAGGAGTAACAATGGGAGGGGTAGACTGAGAAGGTAATGAAGTAGAAGGGATGGAAGAGGAGGCAACAAATGATTGAGATTGTGTCAGAATGAACAAGGACTCTTCTTGGTATTGGATGATGGCTTTTTCAGATGTATACTGGAGTTGATTAGCTAATTTTTCAACCCTATCAAACTGACTCCACACTTTTCTATCAAAATCTGATTCAGATTTAGATTCTTCGGAAATAAAACTATCTTCAAGTTTCAAGGAATCAAAACTACTTCAGACAATGATTTTACTTCACATAATCTTAATGGATCAAACACTATCTCAGATAATGAAGTTTCCGACATTGATCGAAATAGCGACAACTCAAACTTGAAATCGAATGGAATGTCTTCAAGAGATAATAAATTTGCAGCGAACGACAAAGATCTTACCAATGAAGATGGCTCCGACTGAAACTCTGAGTGCTGGGATCTCTTCTTTCGGACAAGTTTCTTTGGATCTTCAACTGGAGAAGCTGGATGAGGATTTGGATTCGATCTTGTGTATCTTCTCAAAGCCTGAATGTTCTTTGTTTCTGAAACTCGGTTCTCTGCAATTTTGAGATCAACCTTCACGAAGACTAGGGCCTATCATCCATAGGCTTAGAATTCGATGAAATTATGGTACACCCAGGGAAGATCTGTCACTTCGTTCCCCGTCAACGACACCAATATGTTATCACTCCATCGGTTCTCTGAAGGCTTGGAAGGAGACCGACAAAGGCAACTACAAACCACTTTGACCTAGTAGCTAGCCCTACTAGGCTGAGAGGGCTCTCTCAATGAGATTCACAACCAATTTTATTAGATCATGGAGATTTTAGGCTAGATATGCAGATTAGGGTTTGGTTGATTTGGATTTTTGTGCTGGATGAAAATGGACCTTTAGAGCTGGGCTTTGAAAACTTTGTTAGGGTTACAAGAGAAAAAATTGCAAGGGAATGAAGGGGCAAGGTAGGCAAGCTTGAGAGACCCTTTAGGCTGTATGGTTATGATGTAGGATGGAAAGAGAGATTAGGAACAAGCATAGAAATATGAATTCATTCCTTAAGAAGAAATTAAACACAACATCATCTTCTCATCAAAACAGGGTATGTATTACTCATGAATCCTGCTTAAAAACTATAAAGACAATGAGTGAAAGCAGTAGATATGTAATGGAAAGAGAAAGCATTCAATGGAGTGACTTATAAAAGAAAACATATCCATACAAGATCACCACATGAATCCCTAAATTTAAGCTGCAACTTTTCTCTGTATTCACTGCATTACTTGATCAAACTAAAATACACTAGTTCAATGTCCAATGTTCCAAGCCTTGGAAATGATTACAAAATGCCTCATATAGCTACTGAGGTCGAAATCCTCCCTTGGAGGTCGAATTTGCCAACAATAAAGTCAAATTCTTACACCTATTTGAAGTCTGCGACACACTAGGGAGGTTACATAACAAATTCCTCCTTAATCTAACCACTAAGAGACATATCCTCAAAGAAATAAATGGAGGATAAGACACCTATTTACCTCCATTTTTACCATTTACATTTACATTTACATTTTTACCTTTACATTCACTTTTTTACTTTTACAAAAGTCAGACTGGAAATTGGAGAAAATTACACTGAAATTTTTATAAAAACCTTAGAAATTTGTAGATGCGCAGAGCCAACTTTGAGGCCACTTTTGGACACCTTGCTGATGTCAAAATTGAAATCTGAGAGAACGGTAGACTAGCCCTGTCTGTCTAGTTTCCAGAACACTTTGAAGTTTTGAAAATGACCCATGGGAAGGCCCTAAAAAACGCATTCTCCCAAAGTGTCTCTGGATGCACAGCGCCTGTCTAAAAGAGGGGCAGAAAGCTGATTTTTGACCCCTTTTTTTCCATTTTTCTCGAAATTTGTGCCCTTTCTGGAAAATATGAGTAAATGGATTTTGACAGGAGGATATAATCTTTCCAAGAATGTAAGCCACTTGTCATTTGGAGCTTTGAGAAAGTGCTGCGCATCCAGCCTCAGTGAATTCTCTGAATTCTGCAAATTTTCACCAAATTAGACAAAAAAACAAAAAATGCCCCAAATCTCCCTAAAATCGGTCCAGAGGTGTTGGATGAGGTGTACTATGCAACCAAGGAGGCATTAGCAAGCTAATTAAGCTTTCCCTTCTCCTCTTGGTTGATTAGGGTTTTTTTAAGCTTGTCTTGGGTTTGCTTGAGTTTGTCTTGGAATTGCTTGATTTTGATGTGTGCAATTTGATTTCTTGTTTGATAGCGGGTGGCCATGCGTTTGTGGACCTTGTTGTTCCTATTTGCATTGTCCCAGAGCTTTTCCATGTGAGTGTTGACGTTCTGAAGCCAAAACTCCTTGTCCTCATTGATTTCTTTGGCGATCCTCTCTTCAAAAGTGAGCTCCTCATTTGTAGGGTTTTGCTCTTTGTATTTTTGCAGTGCCTTCTTGAGCCCCATGGTTCTTGGCCTCTTCCTCTTCACTTTCTGTTCATGTTCATCATGCTTAGCCACTGCTTTTCCCTTCTCATGGTTGTTTGCCTCAAACAACCTTTTCTCCAAAATCAATTGATTTGTCTTCATTTGATTGTTCTCCTGCTCAAAAAAAGAAATGAATTGAGCCCTTGCCAAGTTATCTTGGAGCTCTTTGATCTGAGCATCCTTGTCTTTGATTTCCCTCTGCAAGTTTTCTTGGTCATCATGGTCCTCCTAGTCAACCAAGTCAAATTGATGTTCCTCCTCATCATGCATGGATGTCTCATGCAATGCTGATGGTGATCCCTGTAGTGAAATAGGCTTGGCCCCTTCCACTTTCCGAGGAGAAAACACAAGTCTCCTGCCTCTCTGATAGGTGAGAGTGACCTCAGGCCTAGACCTCTTTGAAACCTCAACAAGTTTTCTTGATGATCCTACCTTCATATGCTGTGCTGACATGGCAGGTGATATGTTTTGTTGCTGAGTTGGTGAAGTAGTTGTGTGCATCTGCAAAGATGTATCAATGAAGGCATCCCATGTCATGTTCTTCTCTGCCACCTGATGGAGAACTATGACTTTCACCAAGCTGTGGTGAAAGAGGCTAGGGTAATGATCTATGTTCATGACTTGTACCTTTTCTGCCATCTTTCTCACACTCCTATACAAGAAGTTGCATAAGTTTAGGGACTTCACTGTTGTGAAGTGCATGAGAAATCTAATATGATATTGATACAATCTGGAAAACCTGCCCTCACATGTGAAAAATGTCATCACAACCTTCATCAATGGTGCATACCTCTCCAACAAGTATCTGAATGGAAGAATGTGGGTATGAGTCTCTTTGTACTGTGATTTTATGAAGGATTTGTATTGCAGCCTGCTCAAGGTCAAGGTTCATGCCCTTGAACCAGTATTCCCCATGATTAGGTATCCCTACGGCAAGAGAGATGGCATGAACTGAAAATGTAAAATCAATCCCTGCAATGGTGGCCTTTTCTCCCTTCAAGTTGGCGGCAAACAAATCTGTTAGCTCCTCATGATAACCTACCTCCTCCACCCTTTGACAAAACCCTAGGCAATTGACATCTTCAAAGCATTTTCTAATGAAGGGTGTGGAGATGATTTCATTGCAATTTGAGGGCTCATACCTCAGTATCTTTCCCCCTTTGTGTTGTCATCTCTTCTCTGATGGTGAGGAATCTCCTTCCATGATTTGAAAACCCTAGATGACAGGGAGGGGAAAAACAAGGAAAATTGAGTGAAGGGAATGAAATGAGGGAGTTAGGGAAGGGATATGGGGGTAGAAAAATTTAGGGAGAGGGGCAGGGATCTTAGGAATGTTTAGGGAGTGAAATTAAGGAAAATGAATGAGTGGAGTGAGCTAGGAAATTGAAACACAATCCTAGCTAGGAAAATGGCCCAATTTAGTAGAATAGGGCTAGGTTTTGTAGGGAAATGTTGCAAAAATGATGGGAAATGGTTTGTGAGGTATGGGAATGATGTATAACTAGCAAACAAAGGTGTAGGGACAATGGTACTAGGGTTTCACAACATCAACTGATCATTTGACAACCAAAAGCTTGAAATATTTTATGAAACCCTAGGGAAATAAGCTAGTTATCATTTCTTGGTTTGCAAAGGAAGAGAGGGCTTCAAAATTAGTGTACTTACTTGTTAATAAGCTTTGGAGAGTGAAAAACCCTGAATGGAAGCTGAAATTTTGAATTTTGTTGATTTTTGAGCAAAATTAGGCAACTTTGCCCTGTGCACAACGCAGTTCACAGATGCGTAGCACTGATTCGCAGTGAAGTTCAAGGATGCGCAACACCTCCAAATGCGTAGCGTAGTTCACAGATGCGCAACGCCTCCCAGTTTTTGCCTCTTGGAGCTGTAAAAACACGTTTTTCTCACCAAATGGAGGATGAGTTCGATGATGAAGGGAAAGAGGAGTGCAAATAAAAAGTTTTGTGGTTTTTTGGCCCTTTTATAAGCATGGAAAAGCTTTTTGAGTGATAATGGGCCCCACATGACTTTTTGAAGCATGGATTTCTTTCTTCTTTTTGACTTCACAACCTTGGACATTTTATAATCTGAACTTTTTGAATCTTCCTTGGAACATTGAACTGTAGCTTTAGAACTCTGAAGTACTTATTACATATAGAAACTTAAAATTACATCTAAAAATCAAAATTTATTGAAGAAATTTGCTTTATTACCACTCTTCCAATTTGTCGGATTTTATGCATGAAATGGCAGTTTGATGACCTTGAAACCCTAATGATCTAATGGAGATTCTGAACTGAATGAGATCATGATGGAGATGACTGAAATGATGATGAAAATCTCTGAATAATGATATACTCAGCTTATTTGATGACATGGACCAGCAATTTAAAATTTTGGAAAGAGTGGAAAATAATCCTAAACCTAATGCCTAGTTGCCAAATTTTTGCTTGAAGACCTAGTGAAATGGCAAACATTTGACTATGGGACCCTAAAAAAACATGAAAAGAGTCCATTTTATCATTGGTGACAAGATGCAAAGACTAAAACTAACAATATCTACCAAATCAAGGTTCTGAAGGTGTTTTTACTAATTTGAATATGTTAGCTCTTCATTGGAGCCTCCCTTCTTTTGTTGTCACATGTGATGGCATTCTTCAAGTATTTTTGAGTTCCTTAACCAACATCCTCACCAAATAAAATCGATAATGCATGTTGTGATTCAAACTTGTTAGTTGCATGTAAAAATTCCTGTAATATTCCTAATTAGCACCGCTAATTGGAATATTTCATTTTTGTATAGTTTTGCCGCCTATAGTTAATTAATAAATAAAAGTGAGAAAGAGGGGTCAACTCACTTTAATAAAATAAAGTGCTTCCTAGTAGGAGCAACGTTGTGACTTAAAGGAGAGCCTTGGGGGTCCACACTTTGCATGAGAGAGGCCTCATGTAGGCTCTAGAAGCAACTGCGCAGGCATAGGAGGAGCTCATGGAGAGAGGGGACGCAGTTAGGGTTTTGAGGGGAGCTAGCACTATAAAAGGTGGGAGAGTCACTCCATTTGGAATTATTGATATGTTGATGATATTTTGAGCTAGACTTCTGTCTACTTGAGCACGCCGGTTGTTTAGTCGGTCTGCAGCACTGTTTAGTGCGATTGAGTGTCTCCGGTCGGAGATCTCGCCCTTGGCCCCGGGGGACTTCGAGTGCCTGCTCGGGCAAGGTATTCCTTCAGTCTTTAGCAGTTGATTTACAGGTGAGTTGGTTGGACGTTTTGTAGAGGAGCTGAGCTTCATTGGGTGACTGCGCAGTCTTGGAGGGAGGACGCAGTTTGGGTTAGAGCAGCTCAGTTGTGGGGATTTTTGTGGGAGATTCAGTGTGTTTCAGCTTGGAGGGATAGTCTCTTTCAGTTGGAGAGTTTGCAGAGGGATTTGTGGCCCCTTCTTCAGCATTCTTCCTTTGGCATCTGCGCTGGGCTTGGAGAAGACAACGTTTTCCTTGAGGAGGGCTTCTGGGGTGTTTTTCGGGGGTGGTCCATTTGCTTCATGGTTTCTGGGTTTTGTTCGGAGCAGGGAGTACAGGTGATCTGCCGATTTTCAGCTCATTCCGGCGAGGGGATCAGCCCCTAGTTCCAGTTCATTGCAGCAGCAGCATTTCACGGCAGATTCTTCCAGCAGCTGGGACGCAGTCTCTATAGCAGCCATTTCTTGTTCTGAGAGGGTTCTTCACTTGCCTTGTGCAAGGATAGGTGAACTTATTCTGATTATCTATTGTACCCATATATATTCTCAGATTAATAAAATGGCTTAGCATTTCTGGTATTTTTATGTGTACTTGCTCTATATTCTATTTCCGGCATTTTTCCTACATAGTTTTATGCTTGTATTGCTGTGTATTACTGTCTATTTTCTATTGGGGATATTACAGTGGTATCAGAGCATAGTTCTGGCTCAGCCTGTGGAGCTAGTAGTCTATGACGCCCGAGGATAAACCCTACATCTATTATAGGAGCAAGAGATACAGAGACGTTGAGCGTAGGTGGGAGAACACCTACGGAGAGGGGGAGCCTGTGACGGATTCCGATCAGGAGCAGCCTGAGACAGATTCAGAGCAGGAGCAGCCTGTGGGGTACGCAGAACAGCGGGGTCCTATGGCAGACGAGGAGGATTCGAGGAGATTTAGAGAGGCGCTCCTCCAACACATGCAGGAAGTGTCACAGAGACTCACGGCGATAGAGATCAAGCAGCGGGAAACCCCAAGGGGTTTTCAGATCGGTGAGGGATCGGGTACGTCCCATCATGTGCCGGATGCTATCCCCATCATGGCATCACATGCGCCCACGCGATCCACTATGCTCAAATTCTTAGCAGAGGACACAGGGGCAGGAGCACAGAGGGATATTCCAGCACCCACGCGATCCACCATGCCTACCTTCCTAGCAGAGGACACGGGGGCAGCAGCACAGCGGGAGCCGAAGGTTGACCTTGCCCAGATGGATGCCTACATTGCAGAGTACCTAGCACGCGGGCCGGCGATTAGGGATCTTATCTCATTCAGAGATTATGTTAAGCTCCAGCGTGATGGTAGGCCCCGTGATCATCACAGGGGGCACAAACATCATCATGATGACCACCGCGCAGCTAGCAGATTTCATTTGCCCACGTTTGATGGCACATCAAACATGTGGGCAAAGTCTTGGGTAGAGAAGTTGGATATCTATTTCCAGCTCAATCAGATGTCGCAGTCAGAGGCCATTAAGGTGGCAACATTACATCTGGAGGGTGAGGCCCAGGACTGGTGGTTTCATGGGATGACTACACTCGGGCATTCTACAGTGGGGACATATGGCGAGTTTACCCGGAGGGTGATAGAGCGTTTCGACAGGAGGGATCCGGAGCAGCACTTTGTTGAGCTGACGAAGCTCAAACAGACTGGGAGCCCAGAGACTTACATTTCAGATTTCTTGAGGGTTTCAGTGATGGTGCCTGATCTATCCGCGGCTCGGATGGTCTACATGTTTGTGGAGGGGTTCACAGAGCCACTACGCGGCCTAGTCCGGTCGACTAGACCAGCTACACTTCAGGATGCCATCAGCAGGACTCGGGATTTACAGGATGTCTTGCCCAGGACTCGGACACCTTACCCCTAGAGACAAGCCTTCCAGCCTAAGGCGAATCCTGGGCGAGGGCAGTTTGATGATGAGGCTAGGAGAGAGTTGAGGAGGAAGCGGTTGTGCTTCACTTGCCAGGAGCCGTGGGCACCGGGACATAGATGTGCTGCAGGGAAAGCACATTTCATTGAGGTCTTCTCCGAGAGCAGCGGGGAAGAGGATGAGGGGGATGACGTGGAGGTAGGAGATTGTTATGCAGCACAGGGTACCTTACCACCTCCACCACCCGCAGCAGGTGGTGCATCATTTGCACCTACGGAAGGAGCTCTAGCCGCATTGCAGGGAGTTCCCAAGTATTTGACGCTGCGCGTACGGGGGACAGTACGTGGACAGCGGGTCTCAGTCTTGGTTGATAGTGGGGCCACCCACAACTTTATTGATGCACAGATGGTTGAGCAGAGAGGCATACAGATTGAGAGTTTTGATGGATTTTCCGTTTTGGTCCCAGGGGATCAGACTATGGTGTGTGCTCGGTATGTCCCAGAGTTATCAGTGACGATGGGCACTTATACATTGACAGATCATTTCTTTGTGGTGGATATCCCGGACACCAACATGATATTGGGTGTTTAGTGGCTCATTACTCTAGGGAAGGTCACGACAGATTGGAAGGCCCTAGAGATGGAGTGGGATGATCCCAAGACAGGGAGGCATGAGAAGATACGGGGACATCACACATACCCGCCTCAGACAGTGTCGGCACATAGGATGGAGGCAACCTTCCGCAAGGGAGACATAGAGTGGGCCGTAGAGTTGCGAGCTTCGGAGGCAGTAGATACAGGTCAGACAGTGCATCCTGAGCTGCAGTCTATCCTCGACAGGTATGCCGTAGTATTCGGGGATATTCCACCGGGGCAGCCACCGGATCGGGGGTTTGAGCATACTATTGAGCTCGAGCAGGGTATACAGGCAGTGATCACCACACCGTATAGGCATCCCAAGGCCTATCGGGATGAGATAGAGCGTGCTATTCAGGAGTTGCTGGCCCTTGGTCACATTATGCTAAGCACGAGTCCTTTTGCTTCTTCCGTGGTGTTGGTGAAGAAGAAGGACGACACATTGCGGATGTGCATTGACTACAGGGCTCTGAATAAGAAGACCTTGAAGAACAGGTACCCCATCCCCAGGATCGATGAGCTGATGGACGAGTTGAGAGGAGCACGGTTCTTCTCAAAGATTGACTTGAGATCTGGGTACCATCAGATACGCGTGAGGGAACAGGACGTTCCCAAGACTGCCTTCAGGTGTCATTATGGGCACTTCGAGTTTCTGGTCATGCCTTTTGGGCTGACCAATGCACCCGCTACCTTTCAGTCGTGCATGAACCACATTTTCAGGGGTCATCTGAGGAAGTTTGTGCTGGTCTTCTTCGATGACATACTTATATATAGCAGGACTTGGAAGGAGCATCTCCAACACATTGAGACAGTTTTGCGCATCTTGGAGGAGCAGCAGTTCTATGCCAAGCTCTCTAAGTGTGAGTTCGGCTTGAAGGAGATGCTGTACTTGGGGCATATTATAGGAGTGGACAGGGTGAGAGTCCACGAGGAGAAAATCAGGGCCATCAGAGATTGGCCAGAGCCGAGGAATGTGACTGAGCTTCGGGGATTTATTGGCATTTGCACATACTACAGGAAGTTCGTCAAGGGCTTCTCACAGCTTGCTGCACCCCTCACAGACTTGACGAGGAAGGGGGCATTCAGTTGGTCGGACACAGCACAGCGAGCTTTTGATAAGCTCAAGGAGGTGATGAGCAGCTGCCCTGTGCTTGCATTGCCGGATTTCACGCAGCCATTTGTCCTCGAGTGTGATGCATCAGGAGAGGGGATTGGTGCGGTATTGATGCAGGGCGGTCACCCTATAGCTTTTGAGAGCCGAAAGCTCCTTCCGCATGAGAGGTTGTATTCCATATACGACAAGGAAATGTTGGCCATCATGCACGCATTGGCCAAGTACCGGCAGTATTTAGTGGGCAGCCGATTCAGGGTGAGATCAGATCACAACAGCCTCAGGTACTTTCTGGAGCAGAAGCAGTTGCAGGAGAGGCAGCAGAAGTGGATCAGTAAGATCCAAGCCTATGACTTTGACATAGAGTACGTCAAAGGCAAGAATAACGTGGTAGCTAATGCCCTTTCCCGTAGACCGGCCACGTTATCTCTTATGAGCTTGGACGCTGATTGGAGGGCTCGACTGTTGGTAGAGTACTCCAAGGACAGGTTTGCGTGTGAGGTTTTGGATGGGCAGGTAGCAGATGACAGGTACAGGGTGGTCGACGAGATCATCTATTACAGGGACAGGATCTTCTTGACTGAGGGATCTCAGCTCAAGAAGAAGATACTCTAGGCTTCACACGATTCTCCATTGGCGGGCCATCAGGGGTTCACCAAGACTTGCAGGGCCATCAGGGAGAGGTTCTCATGGAAGGGCCTCAAGGAGAACGTACTCCAGCATGTCAGGGAGTGCGATGTTTGCCAGAGAAACAAGGGAGAGATGAGCCATCCTGCAGGGTTGTTGCAGCCTCTTCCCATTCCAGAGGGGAAATGGGAGAGCATATCGATGGACTTCATCACAGGGTTGCCCATGGTACAGGGCAAGGACTGCATCTTTGTCGTCGTTGACCGACTGACGAAGTATGCTCATTTTTTCGCCATATCCGCACACCACACAGCAGCGCAGGTGGCTGAGCTGTTCTTCAGGGAGATTTTCAGGTTACATGGTCTACCCTAAGACCATTGTCAGTGACAGGGACAGCCGCTTCATGGGCGGATTCTGGCAGGAGCTCTTCCGGCTAGTGGGGGCAGAGTTGACGCCGAGCACTAGTTATCACCCCCAGACGGACGGACAGACAGAGATAGTTAACAAGTGGCTGGATGGCTACTTGCGTAACTATGTCAGTGGGCAGCAGAGGGCATGGCTGAAGTGGCTGCATCTGGGAGAGTACTGCTACAACACGACGCATCACATGTCCATTGGTATGTCACCTTTCTATGCTTTATATGGATATCATCCTTTATCTTTTGTGGACATGATGTTTAGTGCTAGTAGGGCTCCGAGAGCCAAGATCTGGATCCAAGAGAACCAAGATATCCTCCGAGCTCTCAAGGATAATATAGCCACAGCGCAAAATCAGCAGAAGTTGTATGCTGATAAGGGTTGGGTGGAGAGACACTTTGAGGTAGGAGACTTGGTCTACCTGCGACTACAGCCATACCGACAGTCTTCACTTAAGCAGAAGGGGGCTGAGAAGATTAAGCCCCGTTTTTATGGGCCATACAGGGTGATACGCAGGATTGGGCAGGTTGCATATGAGTTGGAGCTGCCCCAAGGCAGCAAGATCCATAACATTTTTCATGTATCATGCCTGAAAAAGGCATTGGGCCAGTAGGTGACAGTCACAGATGAGCTACCACCCACGGATGATGAGGGGCATTTGGTGTTGCAGCCGGAGGCTATTATTGATACTAGGGAGAGGCAGCTGCAGAGCAGGACGATCCGAGAGTTCTTGGTGAGGTGGAAGAATTTGCCGGATGAGGATGCCACTTGGGAGGATGAGAAGATTTTGCAGCGTCCATCACTTCAGTTGCTTGAGGACAAGCAACGTTCTATCGAGGGAGATCGTAATATTCCTAATTAGCACCGCTAATTGGAATATTTCATTTTTGTATAGTTTTGCCGCCTATAGTTAATTAATAAATAAAAGTGAGAAAGAGGGGTCAACTCACTTTAATAAAATAAAGTGCTTCCTAGTAGAAGCAGCGTTGTGACTTAAAGGAAAGCCTTGGGGGTCCACACTTCGTATGAGAGACGCCTCACGTAGGCTCTAGAAGCAACTGCGCAGGCATAGGAGGAGCTCATGGAGAGAGGGGACGCAGTTAGGGTTTTGAGGGGAGCTAGCACTATAAAAGGTGGGAGAGTCACTCCATTTGGCATTATTGATATGTTGATGATATTTTGAGCTAGACTTTTGTCTACTTGAGCACGCCGGTTGTTTAGTCGGTCTGTAGCACTGTTTAGTGCGATTGAGTGTCTCCGGTCGGAGATCTCGCCCTTGGCCCCGGGGGACTTCGAGTGCCTGCTCGGGCAAGGTATTCCTTCAGTCTTTAGTAGTTGATTTGCAGGTGATTTGGTTGGACGTTTTGCAGAGGAGCTGAGCTTCATTGGGTGACTGCGCAGTCTTGGAGGGAGGACGCAGTTTGGGTTAGAGCAGCTCAGTTGTGGGGATTTTTGTGGGAGATTCAGTGTGTTTCAGCTTGGAGGGTTAGTCTCTTTCAGTTGGAGAGTTTGCAGAGGGATTTTTGGCCCCTTCTTCAGCATTCTTCCTTTGGAATCTGCGCTGGGCTTGGAGAAGACAGTGTTTTCCTTGAGGAGGGCTTCTGGGGTGTTTTTCGGGGGTGGTCCATTTGCTTCATGGTTTCTGGGTTTTGTCCGGAGCAGGGAGTACAGGTGATCTACCGATTTTCAGCTCATTCCAGCGAGGGGATCAGCCCCTACTTCCAGTTCATTGCAGCAGTAGCATTTCACGGCAGATTCTTCCAGCAGCTGGGACGCAGTCTCTATAGCAGCCATTTCTTGTTCTGACAGGGTTCTTCACTTGCCTTGTGCAAGGATAGGTGAACTTATTCTGATTATCTATTGTACCCATATATATTCTCAGATTAATAAAATGGCTTAGCATTTCTGGTATTTTTATGTGTACTTGCTCTATATTCTATTTCCGACATTTTTCCTACATAGTTGTATGCTTGTATTGCTGTGTATTACTGTCTATTTCCTATTGGGGATATTACAATTCCATAATGCAAAATGTATTCTCTGTGTGATAAATTATGTCTTTGGATGACATTGAACCAGTGGGAGGTGTAATCTACGATGGTATGTCATTTCTAAAGCTTGTGATTTGCTTTCACCTCTCAAAAGGTTCATTGTTTGCTCAAAGAAGCTATTCTGGTAAAAGACATGGCATAAATCAATGTTTAGGGCATCTAAAAAATGCTCTTAAGTGTGTCTTAAGTACATACTAGATAGAACTTGAAAGCTTGTATATGGAGTATATTACATGGGGAACAACTCCATGTAACCATATTCCATATCTATTTCGAAATGCACATAGTTGTCTTGTCAAAATGCCTCTCATCGTCTTCTTTCACCGTTTGACAATTTATAGTAAATGCACATAAGAGTCTCATTAATGCTCCAAAATTTGCTTTTTAAGTTTGTTGAGTGTTCTGTTGGATATTCCTAAACTTATTGCGATATTTTATTTTCATTTTAAGCATCAAAAGGGTATGTTCTGCAAGAAGTTAAAAATTATCAAGTTTATATAGGAAAAAACCATGCTTAGGTAATTCAACAAAATGTATTTTGATCTTGTTGATTGTAGGATTTTTAAAATCAAATGTGCCAAGTTGAAGAATTCTAGGTTGTTCACAATACCAAGATGCCGTATTTTGTCAATATTTAAACATTTGCAAGAAACATATCTCCCAAAATTGCAATTTCATCAATTCTTGATCCGTAAATTGTCATGGATATTCCATTGGAAAGTTCGTCACAACAAATCTAATAACATTATACTTAAAAATCCAAAATCTACACTATTACAATTTTGTATTTCTTTAGATTTATAGATCTATAGATTTCTATTAATAACATATGCATGCAAATTAAAATTATGCAGAAAATACAAAACAATGAAATAAAAGTTCACACAAACATTTGACACAAGATATGACATGAAAAACCATTTTGGGAGAAAAACTCAACTGGAAGGTGTGGTTACTCTGCTCTTTCTCTTAATGGAAATATAGCTACGAGTACAAAGAAGTATGGCATGTGGCTTGTGGGCTACTAGAGTGCACAAATCCTCTCTGTGTTCTCTATCTCCTATTCCTCTTGGATATTTTTGCTTAGCTATGGAATAAATGGACTCGAAAGAATGGAACCTCTTTTCCTCATAGTGGGCTGGTTATAACACAACCTGATAACCTACTAGTGGTTAGGTTTGACTACCTCAAATCTTAGCCAGACTTACAATATAGGCTCTTCTAGACCCTTATTCATCATATTCGCGTGATGAGCCCTTTTTTCATGAATAATGGGGGCATCCTCTTGAATTATGGTGGTGAAAACAAGGTCAATTTCTAAATGGCATAAATTTTTCATACAAACATCAATTGATGTAATTCTTGCGTCATTGGAAAGATTTCTATGTGCAGAATATGAAAAAAAAGGCGTGGCGCTAAAGTGAACAAATTTTACCCCCAAAAAGCATTGTTTGGTGCTTCAAAACACTCCCAGAAGGTTTCAGACCCCAATTTCCCAGATTGGGTCTTGCTGGTAAAAAGAGTCTTGTGAGCTATTTCCTCAAATTTTTCCACTCTGAAAGCATCAAGATGGATGACAAATAATATAAGGATCCAATGCGAATCACAACTCCCCATTTTGGGAGGTTTTTGGTCCCCAAAAGATTCCACTAAATGAGGTGAGGTAAAATTTCCTCCACCTTCTCTTAAGTGTGCCATTTAGCTTTGCCTAGGAGTTGTCATTTCAACCTAATCTACCAAAGGTCATGCTAACCCTAACCCTATCTTGTAGTTTTGGACCTCTTCTGCAAATTTGTATCTTTTTTCAACTCTGCCTAAGCATCTGGTGCCAAATCCTTCATAGAAGGCATGATTTCTTCCTCTTCTTGGTCTAGTATGGAAGGCTCATCGAGTTTCCGATTTTCTACAGTCACAACTGGGTAAATGTGCATATATGGTGGTAACTTGAGTCAATATGCATTATAATTTATCACTTGCCTTTTCAAGTATCTCAAAGGGACCATACTATTATTTTTCCACGACACTAGAATCTAGGTTAGGGTCTTAGAAACTATGACACTACCAATCCAAATACCACAACAAACTACTTTGCGCAAAAGAATATAAACAACATTAAATCAACTAGTGCACAAAATAGATAGCCTTTTACAATTTTCAACAACCCAACTTTGTTATATTAACAAACCGTAATACAACTATCTAGGGCTCTGATACCAGGGATAATGGCCTTCATACATCCAACTAATACAAGAATACAAACTAGGGCTTGCTGTTAAAAACCATGACAACCAAACTGCCTGAACAAGATACACTGACCGTCTAGCTGACAACCATAGCTGCCCTTGATTGTACCCTAAACACAATTGCTGGTCCTTTTGTTCCCAATCTGCAACTCTTCCTCTTTCAATGGTTTTGCTCCTTTAGGTCACTAAACATGGCTCACAAATATGCCCTCTAGCTGATCATTCGTCCATCAATGACTAAACACATAGGGTCTTTTGTTGAGTTGTTGACAACTCTGTCTAAGAACAACTCTAGACTGCCCAATGCTTCTCCTCATCTCCTTTGGGACTTCTTCTCTCTAATGCCTTCCTGTGCTCCTCCAATGAAGACAAACTTTGGGCCGGAGGGTTTCCACTTATCACTGCAATATTTCATTCACCAACAATGAACTTGGGATGGTCAAACTGCTCCCTTTGACCTCCTTCTTTTGTCCTTCAAAGATCATCCACTGAACATCAACTTTCCACCTCTTCTTACAACTCTCTTTGTCATTCAAGAAGACTATACTCAAGACGTCATTGGGAACCTCCTTGCTTCCTGTAATATTCCTAATAGAAATTTATAGTGATAACCAAAGACAGGCAATAATTTAAACACGAAAAATTTTGAGTGAACACACACATAAACAAAAATTATGCCCAAAACACCTAATTGCCATTTTTTATTATACATAACTGCTGGAGTACAATGGGAAATAGAAGGAGTGCACCTAGGCTTGCACAAGGCAAACTACAAGCCTCAAGTGATCAATACAAAAATGCCCAACTGCTGTACAAGTTCTGTTCTCCATAAAACTGCGTTGGCCCAATATTTCTACACCGTTGCCTAACTTGAGACCCTGATCTGACCCCTCAAAACTGCCCAGAAAATTTTGTAAAATTTGGGCTGAAATCCTTGTGAAAAACCTAGAAAAACCCAGAAAGGGTTTTCTCTAGTTTTGACCCTCCAAATTCGGCCTCACCAGGCTTGGCCATTCCCCACAACCAGAAAATTACAAGGGAAATTATAGTCCTCCCCTCTCGAATGTTGCTTGTCCCCAAGAAACTACAAAGCTGAATGTTGCAAGATTTGTTCACTTTCCCATGTAGCATCCTCCTCCGGCAAATCCTTCCACTTGACCCGGTTCCTCAATCTCCTCTCCCAGGTCTCCAATATGGATCCAAGGGAGGCAACTCAGTTGCTGCTGTAACATGTTGCCACAATGCATTTTTCAGTCCTGAGACATGGAACACGTTGTGGATCCGACTCTCTAAAGGTAGCTCCAGCTCATAAGTCACCTCTCCAATCCTCCTGATCACCCTATACGGCCCATAAAATCATGGTCGAAGTTTTTCTGCCCCCTTCTGCTTTAGTGAAGACTATCTATAGGGATGAAAATGTAGGGATACCATGTCCCATACCTCAAACTCTCTCTCCACCCTGTGCTTATCAGCATACATCTTTTGTTGATTTGTAGCCACCTGCAAGTTGTACTTGAGAGCTCAGAGAATCTCCTGACTGTCTTGAACCCAATCCTTAGCCCCTAGGGCCCTGCTATCTCCAAACATTATATCAGAAAAAGAGAGGGCATCATATCCATAATTTGCATGGAAAGGAGACATACCAATCGTCATCTGATAAGTGGTGTTGTAGCGGAACTCTCCTAGATGAATCCACCTTACCCATGCTCTCTACGGCCTCGTCACATAGTTGCGTAGGTACCCTTCCAACCACTTGTTCACGATCTCGGTTTTCCCATCTGTCTGCGGGTGATAGCTAGTACTCGGTTTAAGCTCTGTCCCCACCAAATAGAACAACTCATGCCAAAAATCCCCCATAAATCTGTTTTCCCTGTCACTAACCATGGACTTGGGGAGACCATGTAATCGGAAGACCTCCCGAAAAAACAACTCAGCCACCTGGGAAGCTAAAGATCTTGATGAGATGGCGAATAAATGGGCGAACTTGGTCAATCTTTCTACCACACATAAATGCAATCTCGCCCTTGTGCAACCGGAAGCACCGTGATAAATTCCATGGACACACTCTCCCACTTCCTCTCCCAAATGGGGAACGACTATAATAAACCTGTAGGATGTGGCAGCTCTACCTTGTTCCTCTGACAGTCTACACACTCTCGTACGTACCTCAACACGTCCCCCTTGAGCCCTCGCCATGAGATCTCTCCCTAATGGCACAATATGTCTTGAGAAACCCCGAGTGTCCTGCTAGAGGGGAATTGTGCGTTGCTTGCACAAGCCTCTCCTTGCGCTGAGATCCTAGCACCAAGTATATCCTGTCCTTGTAGTAGATCACGTCATCCATCACCCGAAATCTATCATCCTTGTGTGTGCCATCCAGAATCTCACAAGCCTACCTGTCTTTGGAGTACTGAAACAAAAGTTGAGCCTTCGAGTCATGAGTAACGTCCATCTAGGATATTACTACAGGCCTCCGAGAAAGTGCATCTACCATCACGTTATGCTTTCCCTTCACGTACTTGATCTCAAAATGATAAGCCTGGAGCTTACTCACCCATTTCCACTGCTTTTCCTCCAATGTTGTGATCAGTCTTCACCTTGAACCGGTTTCCCAACAAATACTGCCTGAACTTGGCCAGTGCATGCATCACAACCAACATCTCTTTGTCATAAACAGAGTACAACTGCTCATGGGGTAGTAGTTTCCTGCTCTCAGATCCAATAGGATGACCTCCCTGCGTTAACACGACCCCAACTCCCTCACTGAAAGCATCACACTCCAGCACAAAGGGCCGCATGAAATCTGACAAAGCCAAGATAAGACATCGGCTCATAACCCTCTTGAGGCGCTCAAAGGCATCTTGTACGACCCGTGTCCACTCAAAAGCCCCCCTTTTTTTCAAATCGGTGAGGGGTCCTACAAGCGGTGAGAATCCCCTCACGAATCTCCTGCAGTATGTGCAAATGCCCAGGAACTCTCCTAGGTGTGGGCCAATCCAAGATGGCTCTGATCTTCTCCTGGTGTACCTTCACTCCGTCCTCCCCAATCACATGCCCAAGGTACAACATCTCTGTTAGTCCAATTCACATTTGGACATCTTCGCATGTAGTTGCAGCTCCTCAAGAATGCGAAGCAGTACCTCCAAATGTTGAAGGTGCTCCTCCCAAGTCCGGCTATAGATGAGTATGTCGTCAAAGAAAACAAGGAAAAAGCGCCTCAACTGCCCACAAAACATGTGGTTCATACATGACTGGAATTTAGCTGGAGCGTTGGTTAACCCAAAAGGCATCACCAAGAACTCGAAATGTCCATAGTGGCAATGAAAGGCAGTCTTAGGGATGTCCTGCTCCTTCACTCAGATCCGATGATACCTTGAGCGCATATATATCTTAGAAGTATTTTTCTCGTCTAAGCTCATCCATCAACTCGTCAATGCGTGGGATGGGATATTCGTTCTTCAATGTCTTCTTATTGACTTCCCTGTAGTCAATGCACATTTGAAGTATCCCATCCTTCTTCTTCACCAACACCACAGAAGAAGCAAAGGGACTCGAGCTAGGCTTGATGTGACCCAACCTCAGTAGCTCCTGGTTGGGCCTCTCTATCTCGTCCCGATAGGTCTTTGGGTGACTATACAAGGTGGTGATGACTACATTCTCTCCATCCTCCAACTCAATAATGTTCTCGAACCCACGATTTGGTGGTCTGCCTAGTGGAATCTCCCCCAAAATCCCCTGGTGCTTCTCCAACAAGGCTAGTATGTTTGGATGCACAAGCTGTGTCTAAGCCCTTGTCTCCGAGATCCTCAACTCGACTGACCACCCTATGTCTCCATGTCGTAGATCTGCCTTCATCTGGTGAGCTGAAACTGTCTGTGGTGGATAAGAGTGCATTCCCCTCAATAATACTAGCTTCCCATCTGGCCCCATAAACTCCGTCTCTAACTTCTGCCAGTATGTGGTGACCCTCCCCAATGAGTAAAACCACTGGACACCCAGTACCACATTAGTGTCTGAGACATCAAATACAAAAAAGTGATCAGTTAGCGAGTAGTTCCCCATCCTCATAGTCAACTCGAGAACATAATTCATGCACTACATGGTCCAATCTCCTGGCACCAGCACGAAGAACCACTCAAATTCTTTGTTTGAATGCCCCTATGCTCCACAATTTGAGCATCAATAAAGTTGTGGGTGGCCCCACTGTTTACTAGGATTGACACTCGTTGCCCCTGTATTGTCCCCCTAATGTTGAGTGTCAAGTAATTAAGTACTCCTCGAAGTGAATCAAGGACTCCCTTGGATGGGGAAAACGATCCTCCTCTAGGTGGTGGTGATGGTGGTGGCCCTCCTGATGACTGTCCTCCCTCATCTCCCTGCTCAGCTTCTATCTCGGGCTCCTCGTTAGGTTCATTGTCTGAATACACCTCAATGAAATGGGCCTTGTCGTTGGTGCACTTGTGCCCCGATGCCCAAGTCTCCTGATAGGTGAAGCACAACCTCCTCCTCCTAAGGTCTCTCTAGGTCTCATCATCCATCTGGCCATGTCCTCCATCCCTCTGAGGTGGCCTAGTGTCTCGGTTCCCCTGGGGAGTTGTCAGTCTAGTGGGAGTGACAACCCGGGTCTTGGGCACTGCATCAATCATATCCCGGGTCCTGGAGATAGCATCTGTAAGTGATATGGGTTCTTAAGCCCTCACCCAACCACACAAAGGCTCAACAAGCTCCTCCACAAATAGCATGATCAGTCGGGCCTCCGAGATGTCTGTCACCATCATTGCCAGTCTCTAGAACTCCGTAATGTAGGCCTCTTCACTGCCATTCTGCCTCAGATGGGCTAACTCCCTGAAATGCAACTCCAGGTCTTTCCTCTGAAATATCTCTAGTAGCCTCCGGGTGAACTCTATGTAAGAGGTGATATGGATGTGTCCCAACATGATTAGCCCATGATACCACCACTCCTAGGCATCCCCCTTCAAATGAAGAGTTGCAAACTATATAGCATCGGCTTCCCGCATGGGGTTAGGTGGAAATTGTTGAGAAATGAAAGCAAGTAGATTAGGGTTTGACTTCTCTTTCTTGATAATTACTTGTGAATTATGTTGGCTTCTTTTATTTCATTATTAGATTTTCTTTCATCAAGCAATTACCAAAGTGTGTATACACAAAGATCACAAGAACACTAGAGACAAGATGTACGCACTGTGCCAGGGAAAAACCCCTCTCTTAGGGGAAAACCCGATCAAAATTCTCTTCCTTCAATAGTATTCTTTGATACTCTTCACCTTAGACATAGACCAAACATTCCCTCCACACCAAGTCAATCTTCCAGATCATCGACCCAACAACAACAACAACTTGTCCTCCAACAACTTTGACTAGGCAGCAGTTTCAGCAGCAACAACAACAACAAACACTAAAAGACATCGATCTCCCAAGGGAGGGCACGAAATGGAGAGAGACCACCACCAAAATTTCGATTTTTAATTTCTCTATTTTTCCTTTCAATTTCCTTCTTCCAATTTGCACATTTTCCTATGCAACAGTAGATATCTAACTGGTTTGAGAAGTGATGCTCCAAATGAATTCTATCTCCTTCCTTTTATAGGCTCCAGGTGAGTTCAAATTGGTCCCATTGAGGCCGACTTGATGTGGAGGTACTCTAAACCTTTTTTGACTCAACTTTTAAACCTGATTACATGATTCAAAAACCCAGGATGGGTCAATATAAATCTGTAATGTTTAGAATAAAACCTAGAAATCCACAATGGGGACTTAGACCTAAAATAATGACCCAAACATGAAACTCATGCTTTAATAAGTCATTTAATAAAAATAATAATAATATAAAGTTTTTTTCTTTAATTCTTTTGATGAGTACAATAAATATTAATTTATGAAGACCAAACCTAGTTTCAATCTTCAACATAAATGTGTGTCTATCTTTTGGATCGAGGCCCTGGCTGAAATCTTGGCCGACCCATCAAAGTTACGGAGTGTAACCTTCTCTACTATCTTCTGCACATCCTAGTTGGATGTTCCCCCTTTGTAGTGGGCTCCAACCCCTGTAGTGTGCCTCTCCTTGACGTGTATGTACTCCCCAAAAGACATCACCCGCTTTGTGAAAATTTCTTAATCTAAGAAACACTACTGCTAACTATTGATTTACTTCTCCTACTTGATTATTTATACAAGTAATTAATCTGAATATTCAGAAAAACAACGAAGTAAACACAAATAGCAGCCTACACATACAGATCATTTACTGAATATAATGCACATATGACAAAGTGAAACACAATTTTTTTGGACAAATGTCCTCGAAAAAACCCAATGTGGGAAAACCGGTGCATCTAGCTCTGGAGGGTTTTATTATTATGCAGAATCTGAATACAACAACTTCTGGGCACCAGACCTACAGATAAAATCACAGTAGTAATACTCTTTCACTCAGAGACAGAAAAAATGGCTGATTCACACCCTCAAATGGGATTTACAGAGTTCGAGCCATTTCTGGCCCACTGGAAACCCCAACGCTGCTACTCAGCGCTCTGTGTTAGCCTTTGCGCTACTCTGGAAGGGCCTGCATCACCCTCTCTGGGCTTACGTTGCCCCTGTGCTGCCCTGACTAGGCCTGCGTCACCCATGAAGGGCTCCTGCTACCTCTGCGTTGCCCCTAACTGGGCTCTGGCTGAACTGCGCAGCTTTGGCTGGCCTCTACGCTGTTGGATATGTTGCCTCTCTGTCGTTGTCGTATTCTTGGCCTTGGATCAGAATCCCTCACCAATAATGCCCCTCGCTTCACTACAAACTCTCTCTGAAATTCTTAGCCAACCACGCCCTAGAATATCAGCTTAGCTTCAATGCTCTGCCAATGTGTGTGTTCTCCAACTGACCCCAAGCCCTTCTCTTATACTTTTCTCGTTGGCAAACCAACGGCCGTGATCTAATCTCTAATCAACGACTAAGATTAGAAGTTGCTTGATCCGCGTGACTTAGAACATTCTCATCACATGTTTAATTTAATTCACTTTAATCTTTTAATTTTCCTAAGTTAGACTTAGGGTCCTTAATTAAAAAGATTAATTATTTGAATAACTATCAAACTAGATGGAATTTCTCCAAACGCTTTCTGGGTCTTGGAGATCTCATGTACTCTAGCTCCTCCACAAAATTTCAGAGCTAGAGCACATCCGATGCTACCCCAAAATCTCAACACTCCCTCTTAGCGAGGAATGTGCTCTAGCGATACATCCACACTGAAGTATTACCCTGATCTCTGGCATTGGTCTCCGCGCTGATGCTTGTCCTGCTGCCCTCCATCACTGCGCTGCTACTGCTCTGTTGATTTTGTAGCATGGGAAAGTGTTCCTTGTCTTATATTTTTGGAAGAGGCTTGGACATCAGTATTCCAGAGAACACAGAAACTGTTTGTGGAAATTCCACTCGGATCATGCTTTATTAAAATAATTAATTATTTTAAAGTGATTTCTAAGTCTAAACTTAGGGAAATTAAATAATTAAAGGGTATTAATAAAGCAGAGTGTGAATCTTCTAGAAAATGAAGATCAAGTCATCTTTTAATCTGAGCCATTGATTAGAGATCTAATCTAGGTCGTTGATTCATCAGTGAGAAGACTATAAGAGAAGGCTTGAGGGTCATTTGGAAAGCAAGCTGGGCACACTCTCAGTACCCGAAGGAAATTTATTTTGAAGTAAGAGAATTCAATTTCAGAGGGTTAGGTTGTAGAGGCGGAGTTGCAGATGCAGAAGGAGGAAGGGGAAGTCAGCAGAGGAAGAAGTAGGTAGAAGGAGGACGCAGAGGGGGCAGCGCTGAGCAGCAACACTAGTCCTCCACACAGAGTGACACAGTCCAGCGCAATGACTGCGTAGAAGGCCACGTAGAGTGACGTAGAGGGAGTAAGGGTGCCTCTAGTGTGTCAAAAATTCTTCCGAAGTGTTCAGAAAAATTATCTCAGGTGTATGCTAGACATTTGTTCGTCATATTTTCTGTAAAAGATTTCCACTATTGAAGAATAATATAAACCCCCATCTGCTGCACGGGTTTTCACGTGTTGGGTTTTTCTAGGGACAATTGTCCAAAAATGACTGTGTTCATGTGATTGTTTCTATTGTGTTATATGTGTTCTATTTGTTCTTTTGATTTTTATTAAGTGAATACTGCAACTGTGTTTATTTCAAAATTTACTGAAGTATCTGTAAATAACTTATCATAAATAAGTAGGTGAAATAAATCAATCACTGCAGTAGTATTTCAGATTGAAAATTTCACACTCTGTACTACTACCCATGACTCTTCCATTGTCACTGCTACATCTGTACTACATCTCCCTCTAAAATTGCTACATCGTGCACTGCTACATCTGTACTACAGCTCCCTCTCAAATTGTTGCATTGTGCTGCCAATTGCTGCATTGCAACTCAGTTGCTGAGAGGTAAGCAACTGAAGGACCCCTGCCCAAACACTGACAGACAAGTCAGTCGTGCTGCATGTCATCATTGATGTTCCCTTGGCTGCTGCTCTACGCTGTCCTCCTGAAGCCACTGCACTGCTACAGCTCTGTGCTGTCCTCTTGAAGCCACTGTCCTGCTACAGCTCTGCGCTGTCCCACTGAAGCCACTGCGCTGCTACAGCTCTGCACTGCATAAGCACTGCATCCTTTGCACAGTTGAAGTCCCATCAGCCCCTCTACACTACTGCTTCTACGCTGCTGCTACTTCTGCACTGCGCTGCTCCCTCTACAAATCCCAGCTTTGCCCTCTACTTCATTGTGATCCTCTACACCCACGGCTCTAGTCATCCCCGCTACTATCTTAAGGCTCTTGTAGAACATATGTGATCCAAGAGTTAGGCTAGTCAAGGATCCTGCCTTTCCATCTGTAGCTGCTCTACAGATCAATATCGCCCCACCTCCTCTCTCGAGGCACATGAGCACTCATGGCCACATCATCATCAGAGTCATCATATTCTTTAGCTGTTGCAGACTTGGATTCAGCTTCCTTGTCCTTATTCCTTAGAGGACAAGTGGTGGCGAAGTGTCCAAGTTCACCACACCTGAAGCATCGGATCTTGGATAGATCCCTTTTCTTCTTCCCTTGTTGCTTTTTGGATGCAAGGGCTACATCTTCCTCTTCCTCCTTCTTCACTTAGTTGGATTTGGTGTTGGCTTATCTCTTGGTCATCCGACAAATTTCCTCTTGTCGGAGGATAGTCCACATATCGTCCTAGCTTGGAAGGTCTTGTCTGGCCAAGATTCTTTGGACAAACGTTTCCCATTCATCTGTGATTGCATTTAGAGCAGTCCTCACCATGACATCATCCTCCACCTTGACCCCAATGGCAATCAATTGATCCTGAATCGACTGCAACCTGAAGAGGAAAGGATTGATTTCCTCTCCCTTGTTCATCACAAATAACCTCACCTGGTTCTCCATAATCATCTTCTTTTGGCCGAATTTCCCTTGATACATTACGGTTAACGTTGTCCACATAGCATTAGTCGTCTTCTTCTCGGCTATGTGTGGGACCACATGATCCTTGATCCCATCCATGATGAAACGATTAGCATGCGCCTCTTCTTCATTATGCTCGCAAGAAGAGCAACATCGTTTGGTGTAGCCAAGACACTCTTTGCATGCTCTTGTAATGTGTATGCCTCTAGGACCGTCAGGATTCTGGCCTTCCAGATTGAAAAGTTGGACAAGTCATCCAACCTATCCTAATCACGCAATCCATATGGCACCATCTAGCTCAGAAATGAACTGTCAAAACACATGTTCCTCTCCCTGCTGCTGCTGCTACCCTCAATAGAAACCCGGATCTATGGTCCTTGGTGAAAGGCACCCTCTATAGCAACTGTTCCCTTTGAAAATTGATTTCCCTTCTCGAAAATCTACCAAATCCTCTGAATCAGCCCTCTTCGATAACCCTCTTGATCGATCCTCAAATTTCTTTGGCAAAATATGCTGAGCGGCGGTTCCCCTCCCGCTCTTTGACAACTTAGCTAGGCATGATTCTACACTAGCAGAACCTCCACCACACCAGCAACTTCTGAAGATTTGAAGCTTTGCTTCCAGATTATGACAACTCTGCACAACAAATCGAAACTAGACTGCGTCCCTCTGGTTGGCCTCTGCGTGAGCAGAATGGCTCAGCGCAACCTCTGCACAACACAGGCTTCTCCTACGTCACTTTGGAAGGCTTTGCTCTGCCTCTGCATCACTCAGCTGGGACTGTGTCAGCCCCTGCGTGGCCTGTACTGGGACTGTGTCCTCTTGGTGTTGTGCTACCTTCTCCAGATATCTGCTGCTTCAGCTGCCACTCTGCAACAAAAAATTCTTCAGCCGTTTTTCCGTAGATTCAGCTTGATCTGCAATGCTTTGATACCATGTGAAAATTTATTAATCTAAGAAACCGTACTACTAACTATTGATTTACTTATCCTACTTGATTATTTATACAAGTTATTAATCTGAATATTCAGAAAAACAACGAAGTAAACGCAAATAGCAGCGTACACATATAGATCATTTACTGAATATAACGCACATACGACAAAGTGACACAGATTTTTCGGGCAAATGTCCCCGAAAAAAACCCAATGCGGGAAAACGAGAGCAGCTAGCTCTGGAGGGTGTTATTATTATGCAAAATCTCAATACAACAATTTCTAGACACCAGACATGATTGGCCCCATAGAGAAAATCACAACAGTAATACCTCTTTCACTCGGAGATAGAAAATATGGCTGATTAACACCCTCAAACGAGATTTACAGAACTTGAGCCCTTTTTGGCCCACCAGAAACCCCAGCGCTACTCCTCATCCCTTTGCGTTAGCCTTTCTGGCCTGCATCAACCTCTACGCTTCTCTGGAAGGGCCAACATCACCCTCTTTGGGCTTATGCTGCCCCTGCACTACCCTGAATGGGCTTGTGTCACCCCTGAAGGGCTCCTGCTGCCTCTACGCTGCCCTTGACTGGGCTCTGGCTGAACTGCGTAGCTTTGGATGGCCTCTACGTTGCTGGATATGCTGCATCTATGTTGCTATTGTATTCTTGGCCTTGGATCATAATCCATTGCCAATACTACCCCTCGTTGCATTGCAAACTCTCTCTAAAATTCTTAGCAAACCACGCCCTAGAATTTCAACTTAGCTTCAGTGCTCTGCCAATGTGTGTGTTCTCCAACTGACCCCAAGCCCTTCTCTTATACTTTTCTCAATGGCAAACCAACGACCGTGATCTAATCTCTAATCAACAGCTAAGATTAGAAGTTTCTTGATCCGCGTGACTTAGAACATTCTCATCGCATGTTTAATTTAATTCACTTTAATCTTTTTAATTTTCCTAAGTTAAACTTAGGGTCCTTAGTTAAAAAGATTAATTATTTGAATAACTATCAAACTAGATGGAAACTCTCCAAACTCTTTTTGGGTCTTGGAGATCTCATGTACTCTAGCTCCTCCACAAAATTTTGGAGCTAGAGCACACTTGATGATACCCCAAAATTTCAACACGCTTAATCCGGGAATCCAACCCCTCATACTGTTCAATATCGGACGCAAATGAGTTGACCAAATCTGCAACCGGGTTTGGCTCCCTCTCCGACTCTAGCTCATCCACAAAGTGAGGCACAGTAGGATGGCCAGCTTGCCCACGTTGGGGAGTATGTTTGGGGGACGATAAGTATGGCTGCCCCCTCTTTCTCTGCAACCCCCATCACCATGAGGCTCCCCCTCCGACCTTCCACCCATCTGCAAGCCCATCACCTACTGCATCATGTCCATCATGAGTTGCCCTTGTCTTAACATCTATTGATTGGTTCTGAGTAGCTCCTCCAAAACTTGGTTTTGGCCCATTTTCCTGGGCTGCTTGTTGTTCTCTTGGTTGTCCATCCCGCCTCTAATATTCTCCACTTCAGTATCCGAAAATGGATCTGGGCCTTCTTCTCTACCTCGACCCCTGCCTCTGCCTCTACCACAACCTCTTTGGAAAACCAACCCCTGATATCTCGGTGGCATCACCTGCTCCTGTTCCCCACCCTAGTCAAGAACATGCTCTGATACCACTATAATATTCCGAATAGAAATTTATCATGATAACAAAATACATGCAATAATATCATGATAACAAAAGACATGCAATAATTTAAACACATAAATTTTTTAGTGAACACACATAGAAACAAAAATTATGCCCAGAAAACCAAATTAGCCAATTTTTATCATATATAACTTCTGGAGTACAATGGGAAATAGGAGGAGTGCACCTAGGCTTACATAAGGCAAGCTACAAGCCTCAAGTGATCAATACAAAAATTCCCAACTGTTGTAGAAGTTCTGTTCTCTAGAAAACCGCGCTGGCCCAATATTTCTACACTACTGGCTGACTTGAGACCTTGATATGACCCCTCAAAACTGCCTAGAAAATTACGTAAAATTAGGACTAAAGTCCTTATCAAAAACCCAAAAATTGTTTTCTCTTGTTTTTACCCTCCGAATTCGGCTTCACCCAGCTTGGCCCCTTCCCCACATCCATATGTTACACCTGTAGCTGAGATTGATGTTTTATGCTTCCAAAACGCTAGTAATCCCCTCACAACATCGTCCAACCAAAATCCAAGCAACTCAACTCCCCAAAGCTCCAACCAAGACCTCTCCCAACCAACTCCCACAAGTGACTTCACAGGCCTATTAGTGATGACGTAGTCCCTACACCCAGAAATTTGTACTAAATGATAGTCTCTCTCTCTTGTTGAAAATCCTCCTCCTCTAGTCTGAAATTTGGCCAAGAAACACGCCAACAACACTGTCCTCTCAATTTTTGACACCACTCCTCAAAGACTGCGTGGCCTCTCCCTCTGCATCCCTGTTGAAACATAATGTTGTAATTCCTATAGGATGCTTCTCTCTCAACCACCAAACAAAGATCAAAGACTTCCTAGGGTGGCACTCGAGATCCACCGAAGAAAGGATGAGCTTCACTCCGTGGGAAGCTCTTATGATAGGCAACAATTTGTAGCTCAGCTGAACAACCAAAGCAACAATCAGTTAACAAAATGTCAAAAGCTCCAAATGATGCTTCTTTCCTCCTATTTATGCTTGCTAGCCCTTGGAATCATGTGGGTCCCTCCTATGATTTCGACCTCCCTTAGGAAATTCGAATTCTTTGCCAAGTGGTGCATATTATTTGTGGGTGAGTGCCCCCACATTGCACTAAAAAGCTTTTTGTCCCACTTTTCCTAAGTTTCTCCTTCAAAATTTGCCTTAGACCAAAAATGACAATATTTACAAAATTGGGTTCTCTCACTTTAGGAAAATATTTAATAAGCGACATTACACTTCCCTCCAACAGCCTTGAGATTCCCAATAACTTTGTCCTACTCTAGGAAAGTCTATCCTCTAGTAAGAAAACAACTTGAAACACACCAACACATAACTTTTCATTGTTCTTGAACTGCATGCATCTACTGCTAAGTTTATAGTCTGGATAGGGCTTCTAACAATGCTTTTTTATCACTTACCTTCGACTCCCAAAACTCTCCTACAACTACGACTTTCCTCCCTTAACAAGCTTCTCCCATACGCTAGCTCCTAGGCTACCTTCCAACCTTTATTTAGGCCTTTCGACCCCCTTCAAACAAAGGTATACGGCTCGACCATCTTTTCCAGACTATTGTACTAATATATCGCCACTTTCCACAGGTATGTCCACACAAGAATTCACACAACGACTGCTTAGAAATATCCTCCAATGCTTAGACTGCCTGCTCCCAAACTTGGTCCCTAAACAGATCACAAAAAGACACATTCTTCCTCCTTCGTTGGGCTACTTTGGTCCTGCAACTTCCTCAAATGTGTATTCCTTATGTTTGTTCCACTTGGATGTGGAAATGACGTCTACTATCTCCTTATTTATATGATTCTTGGTGGTGTGGCACTTAGCCCTTAAGAGAACTCCTTTCACTAGGCCGAATTTTCACATTCATTAACATAGCCACACATAAACATATAAAAATTATTATCTTGCTTTATAGACCTCCTCTCTTGGTGTTCCTTGTGGCCCCTAGCTCCTTTAAGGGGCCTCTACAATCTCCAAGGGTTACATGTCTAAAACTCCTTGTGTTTTCACACCCACAACTTTGGGTGCAAATCCCATTTGATTGGGTCCTTGGCCTAAAACTCCTTGTGTTTTCACACCCACAACTTTGGGTGCAAATCCCATTTGATTGGGTCCTTGGCCCACAAGTCCATTTGTGGTGCCATTTCCTCCACAACCCCGAACCCTAGGTCTTGGAGTACCTCTCAAGCTACAAATATCAACACTCCCTCTTACCGAGGGGGTTACTTCCAAGACTAGAAGTAACTCGTCATCATTTTCATTGCTGGCAACATTAGCCGAACTCTTGGTGCCTACAAATCTAGCAAACCCTAATGTATGAATTGCACCCTTCTCGAAATTGTCACTGCCACTAGAAGCCTCTTGCTTCTTCTTCTCCTTAAATGCTTTCAAGCCATTCCATGATTCCTTCTTACTAGCTATAGAAGCACCCTTTCTCCCCACTGACCACACGCTCTTGATGGGCTGCACATTCTCAATCTGAACCTATGAAACTTTGTCAAAACTCAACTCTTTCTGAACCTCTCGAACTTGTACCTTCTCTTCCTTCTTTTTCTCATGATCTATAGGCTTGCTTGTCAGCCTATTTAGACCATGCTCACTCAATCCAATCACAACACCTATGAAGCTAGATCCTCTGGGCTTGAGTCTTGATTTTCCACCATGGAACAACACCCTAAACCCCTTCTGCTCGATTACTGAGATATATAACACGTTATATCTGAGTTCTGGAACAAATAGTACATCCTGAACTTGCATCAACTGGCTTGACTCCATCTGGAATGGCACGACACCTGATCCCTTGATCTCTTACGAACTCTCGTCACCGACCACGATGTGTAACTTCGAGTCCCTCTCAGCTTGAGTCTTAAACACATCTTCCGAACCTATCATGTGCTTCAACACACCACTGTCCATGTACCATGCAGCCTTGTCGATGGTACCCTGAGAGAAATGAGAGATCAAAGAAAAATCCTCACTCTCCAATCTCTTGGAGAATTCATCAATCTCAGTAGAAGTGGCGACACCTGCAACGAACTTCCCCTTTTTCTTCTCATCACCCCCCTTCTTCTTCCTTGGACACGTTGTCGAATAATGACCATACTCATCGTAGTTAAAACACTTAATCTTACTCAAGTCATTCTTTTTCTTTCCCTTCATTCTTGCTACAAGAGCCACGTCATCATTAGATGCCTTTTTGTTAGGATGAAGATTCTCTTCTCACAATTCTTCCTAAATGAAGTCATGCCACAACCTTTTCCAGTCTGGCATCTTGTCTCTGGCAATGATCCCTTTGATGAACGACTTCTAATCTGGAGTAAACTCCTTCGAAGAAATACTCACCATATCAGAATCTGAAACAATGTCACTGATGGCGGCAAGCTCATCTCAAACTTGAGATAACCTTGTCAGATACGAAGTCACCCCTTCACCTTGTGTCATCTTGGTGGCCTTCAACTTATCCTCTAATACCAATAGCCTGTTCTCATTCTTATTCTGGAACAAATCTTGAAGAGATTTCCACATTTCATGGGCAGTGTTCTTCCCGAACAAATGAGGTATTAAAGGATCCTTGACACCATCTAGGATGATCAACTTGGCCTTCATATCCATCTCTTCATACACTTCCAACTCCTTAGGGTTTCTTATCTCTTTCTCGACAAAGTCCCAAATCCTGTTCACCGTTAGAACCAACTTGATCCTTTCCTTCCAAGGACTATAGTTGGACAAAATGCTGCAACTGTAATCTGCTGACTCTGCATGTTGCTGCCAACTGCTACTGTACTGCAACTCCCTCTGAATGCTGCAACCATGATGCTGCTTTGCATGAGCACTGCTTTGCACTACGTGAGCACTACTATGCACTGCGCTGCACCACTGTGCACTGCGCTGCTGCTGCACATCTACTGCTGTTGTTGCTCAATTATTGCTGCTACTGCAACTGCTGCACTGTTGCTGATAGCAACAGAAAAGCATCCGAAATTGGACAAGTAAATCTGCAACTGAAAATTAAGATTGACTGCTGCTAGTTTCTGCGCTAGCTCTCTGAAAATACTGCGCTGTTGCTGCTCTACACTTCGTGAACATTGCATTGCACTGCGCTGTTGCTACTCAACTGTTGATACTGTTGCTTCCTCTCTGCGTTGATCAGGTTCTAGTACTATTAGCTACTGCATTGTCTTCTCATCTTCCGCTGCAACTGTTCGTCCTGCTACTGTCTTAAGGCTATCGTAGCTTGCATGTGATCCAAGAGTCCGGAAATACTCAAGGATCCTGCCATCTGTAGTTTCTGGATCTACAACTCCAAGTCAGCCCACTTCTCACCTTTCGGAATATGAGTTAACATAGCACAATCTCCTTCTGCCTCAATCTTGGCAGCTCCCACTTGAGGATCTTGCTTCTCCTCTTTATGCTTTTTCTTAAGAGGACACTGTGTGGCATAATGTCCCATTTCCCCACACCTGAAGCACTTGATCTTGGATAGATCTTTCTTCTTCTGCTTCTGTTGCCCCTTTGATGCAAGGGTTGTGTTATCTTCTTCCTTCTTCTTGACTTTCGAACCAATGCTGCCATCCTCAATATGGATTTTGAGGAGATCTCTCCTCAACTCTTCTTGCTACAAGGCTGCCCACATCGCTTCCCATTCTGAAAGCTTTTCTCTGCCCAAACTTCTCTAGACAAAGACCTGATAGTCTTCTAAAACATAGTTCAAAGTGAGCCTTACTAGCTCTGAGTCTTTGGGTGTTGATCCCACTACTGATAGCTGGTCTCGGTTATCCTGAATTCTAGACAGGAAGGAGTCAAAACGCTCTCCCTTCTTCATCCTAGTATTACGCATCTTCTCCTCCAGATACATCTTTTGTTGCTCCAAAGATCCTTGGTATAGCTTTTCTAGCCCTACCCGCATTTCTCTAGCAGTTTTCTTTGCTGCTATGTGAGGTACGATGTGATCCTTCACACCATCTAGGATCAATCGCTTGGCTCTTGCCATATTCTTCTTGAATGCTCTCAGATGTGCTACATCCAGAGGTTCTACAACTGCACTGTCTATGAGAGCCTTTAGATCACGCTCATCAAGGAGAAACTGAATCCTTGATTTCCAAATAACATAGATGGAGGCACCCTCCAATCTATCTTGGTCACACAATCCGTTGTTGGCCATCTCCTCAATTGTCGATATCTTGCTCTAACCCTCTGCTCAGCTAGTCTTACACACTCCTTATGGAGTAAGTCGATGCTTCTGCTGCTGCATGGGAAAAACTGACCTTCTTTGAGTAAGAAACTCTCTGAGGTCAAGAAATCCCCAATCTGTCTTTTTCAGAAATTTTCTGATGCTTATGCACCAACTCTTACTGTTGTGCAGTAATTTCATCCTTCAACTACGCTGCTTTGCTACGCTGCCTCTTCTGCAACTAAAAAAACTTACCCCTCTGTCAATTCTCTCAGAGGGAGTCTTTTCTGCATTGGATTGCTCTCCTGGCCTAGACAGCGTGATTTCTGGGAGGCTTTGTTGTTGCTCACGCAAATCCCAGCCTCTTCAGTGTTGATCTGTTGGTTCACCCTTGTTTCTCCTGCACTTCAACTTAAATAAGCTCTGATACCATGTGAAATATCTGTAATATTCCCAATTAGCCTTGCTAATTGGAATATTGCATTTTTGCTTTATTTTGCCGCTTTAGCTAGAAATAATAAATAAAGTGAGAAATAAGAGGGGTCACCTCACTTTAGTCACCTCACTTTATAATAAAGTGTTCTTTTTCCTAGTAGATTGACGTTGTAACTTAGAGAGGGGGGCCTTGGGGGTCCACGTGGATATGATGGGGGAGGCATCAGGCTAACCCAAGGTAAACTGCGCAGATCCAGGGAGAGTTAAGTTTTGGAGGGAGTTTGATGTTATAAAAGGAGAGGCTCTCACCTCATTTGATCATTCATGATTGGATATTATTATTGATAGCTGGACTTCTGTCTGCTTCAGCACGCCGGTTGTTTAGTCGGTCTGCAGCACTGTTTAGTGCACGAGTGTCTCCGGTCGGAGATCTCACCCTTAGCCTCGGGGGACTTCGAGTGCCTGCCCTGGTAAGGTTCTGGTTTCACCCTTAGCTTCGGGGGACTTCGAGTGCCCGCCCTAGTAAGGTTTGTTTTGAGTTTCTTTCTTCAGTTTCAGTAGCAGTTTCAGGTGGAGATTCGGAGAGGGAGGAGCCCTCTTGTGGCTGCGCAATTCAGAGAAGGAAGGACGCAGTCTCATCAGGAGAGAGGACGCTGATCAATTCAGGAGGGTGAGGACGCTGTCCCAGGAAGGACGCAGTCCAGATCTGAGCAAAGGAAACGCTGTCCAGGAGGAGGAAGAACGCTGATCAGCCTGGAAGTGAGGACGCTGTCCATTTCTGAAGAGAGGGTTGTAGATCTGAAGGCACATTGATAGATCCAGCCTTGGAGAGGGTAGATCTGAGCAGATATTTGCAGATCTAGTTTTGTATGTCGCAGATCTGGAGGTTTAGCACTAGATCCAGCTTGGGAGATTGCAGATCTGAGGAGATATTGGCAGATCTAGTCCAGATCTGAAGAGATAACATCAGATCCAGCCTTAGAGGCTGCAGATCTGAAGAGATATTATCAGATCCAGCATAGATCTGAAGGTTTGGTAGCAGATCTGATATAGGAGGACGCAGATCAGGAGGGATAGGACGCAGATCTGATTGAAGGCTTCAGATCCAGCAGATCTGAGCATTCAGGAGGCAGATCCATCAGGTAGGACGCAGATCTGAGGAGCAGGATTGTGTGAGAGGGCTCAACAGCGTTTTCCTAGCATTCAGTAGCTGATCTATCTGTCAGGAGGTTGGGTGATTTGTGCCTCACCTATTTCTGCGATGTCACTAGCAGAGACAACGTTTTCCTTTGGTGAGGGTTTGCAGCTTGAGATCAGCCATTTTCCAGGTCTTCAGTTCATTACGCTGTCCTTGTTGCAGCCATTATTCTATTTGAGAGGGTCTCCACTTGCCTAGGGCAAGGATAGGTGCACTTACTCTGATTTTCTTGTACTCCTCTCTATGTACTTTCAGATTAATAAAATGGCTCAGTTTTCTGGAATTCTATGTGTCATTATTCAGTGATCTGGTTCAGCATTGTATCTTCTATATCTGCCTGGCATATTTCTATTTATTATTGGTTATTTCCCTTTGGGGATATTACAGTGGTATCAGAGCATAGATTTGGCTCAGCCTGTGGTGCTAGCAGTCTATGACGTCCAGGGATAACCCCTACAAGAGTCTCTTCGGGGGAAGTGATTCTGATTCAGAGACAGAACAGCGGAATCCAATGGAGGATGTCATTATGAAGTTGACGGAGAAGATGGATACATTCATGCAGGATGTAAACAAGAAATTTGCAGCTATAGAGGGAACACAGAGAGAACCCCCCAGGGTTTTCCAGGTAGGGGAAGGATCGGGCGTGTCTAGCTACATACCAGACGCTATTCCCATTGCGACAGCGCAGAAGGTCGATTCCACACCCACGCGACCCACTATGCCTACCTTTCCGGTAGAGGAAGAGGAACCAACTGCACCAAGAGATGGGGGTCCAGCTCAACATGCGGCTATGTTTGCAGATTGGCGGAGCATGGGACAGGCGTTCATGGATGCTTTCCCTTTTGATCGCTATATCCAGTTCCGATGTGGCGGCAAGTCTTATGATCGGAACAAGGGACGTGGCTCCCACCGTGATAGTCACCGTGCAGCAAGCAAATTTCATCTGCCGATGTTTGATGGTTCACAGAAGACTACGGCCAAGTCTTGGGTGGAGAAACTAGACCTCTATTTTCAGCTTAACCAGATGCCAGAGAGGGAGGCCATTAAGATGGCTGCATTACATCTAGAGGGTGAGGCCCAGAACTGGTGGTTTCGTGGGTTGACAACACTGGGACATTCCGCAGTGACGACATATGCCGAGTTCACCAAGAGAGTGGTGGAACGTTTTGACAAGAAGGACCCGGATCAGCCTTTCCTCGAGCTGACCAAGCTCAGACAGACGGGGGGTGCAGAGGCATACATCTCAGACTTCTTGAGGGTTTCAGTGATGGTACCTGACTTATCAACAACTCGGATGATCACGATGTTTGTAGAGGGGCTGTCAGAACCACTTCGTGGCCTAGTCCGGTCGAACAAACCGGCTACACTACAGGACGCTATCAGTAGGGCCCGTGACCTACAAGATGTCTTACCTAGGACGCGGCCACCTTATCCCCAGAGACAGGCTTTCCAGCCTAAGGGTAAGGACACGAGGGTTCCGCCTCCCAAGGCGAATCCAGGACGAGGACAGTATGATGATGAGGCCAGGAGAGAGCTGAGACGGAAGCGATTATGCTTCACCTGCCAGGAGCCGTGGGCACCGGGACACAAGTGCACGGCAGGGAAGGCACATTTCATAGAGGTCTTCTCCGAGAGCAGTGGAGAAGAGGATGAGGGGGATGATGAGGAGATAGGAGGATGTTATGCAGCGCAGAGTACCTTACCACCTCCACCACCCGATGCAGGTGGGGCCTCATTCGCGCCTACTGGGGGAGCTCTAGCAGCGTTACGAGGAGTCCCCAAGTATCTGACATTGCGCGTGCGTGGGACAGTGCGCGGACAGAGAGTATCGGTCTTAGTCGACAGTGGGGCTACCCACAACTTCATTGATGCCCAGATGGTTGCACGGAGAGGCATACCGACAGAGGGCTTTGATGGGTTTTCCGTTTTGGTTCCAGGAGATCAGACCATGGCTTGTGCTCGATATGTACCAGAGTTATCAGTGACGATGGGCACCTATACATTGACCGATCACTTCTTTGTGGTGGACATTCCGGACACCAACATGATATTGGGAGTCCAGTGGCTTATTACTCTGGGAAAAGTCACAACAGATTGGAAGGCCTTGGAGATGGAGTGGGATGATCCCAAGACGGGGAAGCATGAGAAGATCCGAGGGCAGAACACATATCCACCCCAGACAGTATCGGCACACAGCATGGAGGCGACCTTCCGCAGGGGAGATATAGAGTGGGCAGTTGAGTTGCGGGCTTCAGAGGCAGTAGATACAGGACGGACAGTACACCCTGATCTACAGACTCTTCTCGACAGATATGCAGTATTTTTTGGAGATATTCCGCCAGGACAGCCACCGGATCGAGGGTTTGAGCACACGATCGAGTTGGAGCAGGGGATACAGGCGGTAATCACCACACCGTATAGGCATCCCAAATCCTATCGGGATGAGATAGAACGGGCCATTCAGGAGCTGCTGGCCCTTGGGCACATTCGACCCAGCACCAGTCCTTTCGCTTCTTCAGTAGTGCTGGTGAAGAAGAAGGACGGCACATTACGCATGTGCATTGATTACAGGGCTTTGAACAAAAAGACCCTGAAGAACAGGTACCCCATTCCCAGGATCGATGAGTTGATGGATGAGTTGAGGGGAGCACGTTTCTTCTCAAAGATTGATTTGAGATCCGGGTACCATCAGATACGCATGAGGGAACAGGACATTCCCAAGACTGCTTTCAGGTGTCACTATGGGCACTTTGAGTTTCTGGTCATGCCGTTTGGGCTGACCAATGCACCTGCTACTTTCCAGTCTTGTATGAACCATATTTTCCGAGATCATCTGAGGAAGTTCGTGCTGGTTTTCTTTGATGATATCCTTATATACAGCAGGACCTGGGAGGAGCACCTCCAACACATTGAGACGGTCTTGCATATTCTGGAGGAGCAGCAGTTCTTTGCCAAGCTCTCCAAGTGTGAGTTTGGATTGACAGAGATGCTGTATCTGGGACACATCATAGGAGTGGACGGAGTGAGAGTCCACGAGGAGAAGATCCGGGCTATCCGGGACTGGCCAGAGCCACGGAATATAACAGAACTGAGAGGGTTCATTGGTATCTGTACTTACTACAGGAAGTTCGTCAAGGGCTTCTCACAGCTTGCAGCACCCCTCACGGAGCTGACGAGGAAGGGGGCATTCAGTTGGTCGGATACCGCGCAGCGAGCTTTTGATAAGCTCAAGGAGGTGATGAGTAGTTGCCCCGTGTTGGCATTGCCCGATTTCACTCAGCCCTTTGTCTTAGAGTGCGATGCATCAGGGGAAGGGATTGGAGCAGTTTTGATGCAGGAGGGTCATCCGATTGCGTTCGAGAGCCGGAAGCTCCTTCCACATGAGAGGCTTTATCCCATCTATGACAAGGAGATGTTGGCCATCATGCATGCATTGGCCAAATTCCGGCAGTACCTGGTAGGAGGCAGATTCAGGGTAAGGACAGATCATAACAGCCTGAAGTACTTTCTGGAGCAGAAGCAGTTACAGGAGAGGCAGCAGAAGTGGATCAGCAAGATCCAGGCTTACGACTTTGACATAGAGTATGTCAAAGGGAAGAATAACGTGGTAGCCGATGCCCTTTCCCGTAGACCAGCCACGTTATCACTCATGAGCTTGGACGCTGACTGGAGGGCTCGACTACTGGTTGAGTATTCCAAAGATAAATTTGCATGCGAGGTGCTGGATGGACAGATAACAGATAGCAGATACAGGGTGGCTGATGAGGTCATCTATTACAGGGATAGGATCTTCTTGACTGAGGGATCTCAACTCAAGGAGAAGATACTCCATGCTTCTCATGATTCACCATTGGCGGGCCATCAGGGGTTCACCAAGATGTACAGGGCCATCCGGGAGAGATTTGCATGGAAAGGCCTCAAGGAGGACGTACTCCAGCATGTTCGGGAGTGTGAGGTTTGCCAGCAGAACAAAGGTGAGATGAGCCATCCCGCGGGGTTGTTGCAGCCGCTTCCCATTCCAGAGGGGAAGTGGGAGAGTGTTTCGATGGACTTCATCACGGGGTTGCCCACGGTGCAGGGCAAGGACTGCATCTTCGTAGTAGTCGACCGGCTAACGAAGTATGCTCATTTCTTCGCCATTTCGGCGCATTATACAGCGGCACAGGTGGCAGAGCTGTTTTTCCGGGAGATTTTCAGATTACATGGTCTACCCAAGACCATCGTTAGTGACAGGGACAGCCGTTTTATGGGTGGTTTTTGGCAGGAGCTCTTCCAACTAGTAGGGACTGAGTTGACACCGAGCACTAGCTATCATCCCCAGACGGACGGGCAGACAGAGATAGTTAACAAGTGGCTGGAAGGCTACTTGCGTAACTACGTCAGTGGGCAGCAGAGAGCATGGTTGAAATGGCTACATCTGGGCGAGTACTGCTACAACACAACCCACCACATGTCCATTGGCATGACACCTTTCTATGCGTTGTATGGATACCATTCCCTATCTTTTGTGGACGTGATGTTTGGTGTTAGCAGGGCTCCGCGAGCCAAATTATGGATCCAAGAGAGCCAAGACATCCTCCGGGCTCTCAAGGACAACATGGCCACAGCACAAAATCAGCAGAAATTGTATGCCGATAAGGGTCGGGTGGAGAGACACTTTGAGGTAGGGGACCTGGTCTACCTACGGTTACAGCCATACCGACAGTCTTCACTCAAACAGAAGGGGGCAGAGAAGCTTAAGCCTCGCTTTTATGGACCGTACAGGGTGATACGTAGGATCGGGCAGGTTGCATATGAGTTGGAGTTGCCCCAAGGCAGCCGGATTCATAACATCTTCCATGTATCATGCCTGAAGAAGGCACTGGGCCAGCACGTGACAGTCACCGGGGAGCTACCACCGACAGATGATGAGGGGCACTTGGTATTACAGCCGGAGGCCATTATTGACACTAGGGAGAGACAGCTGCGGAGCAGGAAGATCAGAGAGTTCTTGGTGAGATGGAAGAATCTGCCGGATGAGGATGCCACTTGGGAGGATGAGAAGATCTTACAGCATCCATCTCTTCAGTTGCTTGAGGACAAGCAACATTTTTCCGGGGGAGACTGTAATATTCCCAATTAGCCTTGCTAATTGGAATATTTCATTTTTGCTTTATTTTGCCGCTTTAGTTAGAGATAATAAATAAAGTGAGAAATAAGAGGGGTCACCTCACTTTAGTCACCTCACTTTATAATAAAGTGTTCTTTTCCTAGTAGATTGACGTTGTAACTTAGGAGAGGGGGCCTTGGGGGTCCACATGAGTATGATGGGGGAGGCATCAGGCTGACCCAAGGTAAACTGCACAGGTCAAAGGAGAGTTAAGTTTTGGAGGGAGTTTGGCATTATAAAAGGAGAGGTTCTCACCTCATTTGGATGGATTCATGATTTGATATTATTATTGATAGCTGGACTTCTGTCTGCATCAGCACGCCGGTTGTTTAGTCGGTCTGCAGCACTGTTTAGTGCACGAGTGTCTCCGGTCGGAGATCTCACCCTTAGCCTCGGGGGACTTCGAGTGCCTGCCCCGGTAAGGTTATTTCTGGTTTCACCCTTAGCTTCGGGGGACTTCGAGTGCCCGCCCTAGTAAGGTTTGTTCCCCGAGTACATCTTTCGCTCAGGGCTACTGAACAACGAGAGCTCGTGCAAAACTGAGAGGGAGCAGCCCTTCTAGCTTCAGCCTTTCAGAAGGCCGGGACACCCGTTCATCAGAGAAAGGACGTTGATCAAGTCGGGGAGGGTGAGGACGCCTCTGCCCCGGTGGAGGACGCAACCCGTATCCGAGCAGAAACCGTCCAGGAGGAGAAGGACGCTGATCAGCCTGGTAGTGAGGACGCTGTCCATTTCTGAAGAGAGGGTTGCAGATCTGAAGGCACGTTGATAGATCCAGCCTTGGAGAGGGTAGATCTGAGCAGATAATTGCAGATCTAGCTTTGTATGTTGCAGATCTGGAGGTTTAACACTAGATCCAGCTTGGGAGATTGCAGATCTGAGGAGTTCTTGGCAGATCTAGTCCAGATCTGAAGGGATAACATCAGATCCAGCCTTAGAGGCTGCAGATCTGAAGAGATATTGTCAGATCCAGTATAGATCTGAAGGTTTGGTAGCAGATCTGATATAGGAGGACGCAGACCGTGAGGGATAGGACGCAGACCGTATTGAAGGCTTCCGCATCCAAAGAGACATTGACATTCAGAGGCAGCATCCACTCGGGGTAGGACGCATCCGAGGAGCAACGGATTGCAGGAGAGGGCTCACCTTTTTCTCCTAGCATTCAGTAGCTGATCTATCTGTCAGGAGGTTGGGTGATTTGTGCCTCACCTATTTCTGCGCTGTCACTAGCAGAGACAGCGTTTTCCTTTGGTGAGGGTTTGCAGCTTGAGAACAGCCATTTCCCAGGTCTTTAGTTCATTACGCTGTCCTTGTTGCAGCCATTATTCTGTTTGAGAGGGTCTCCACTTGCCTAGGGCAAGGATAGGTGCACTTACTCTGATTTTCTTGTACTCCTCTCCATGTACTTTCAGATTAATAAAATGGCTCAGTTTTCTGGAATTCTATGTGTCATTATTCAGTGATCTGGTTCAGCATTGTATCTTCTATATCTGCCTGGCATATTTCTATTTATTATTGGTTATTTCCCTTTGGGGATATTACAATATCCTAGATCTAGATTCATACTGCAACAAATCTGAATTACTTCTATTATTTTTCATAATTATTTCATTACAGCGAAATATCGAAGTAATTACTGAAGCAGTCTACACAAATAATGTTGCGGAATAAATCTATGTTTTGAAACAAACTGAACAAAATACAATGAAAAATATCCACATTTGACAGTTATTTTTGGACTAAGTCCCCGGAAAATCCCAACTCGGGAAAATCAGTGCAACAGATCTGAGGGTTTTGTATTATAAAGAAGCAGAATCTTGAGTACAACTAGGGTGCCAATCTCTGGCGCACCCTTCAAAGAAATCTAAACAACAGGTGAAAATATGAGGTATACCTCACTTTGCAAATCCCTGGCCAATCTGAATAGCACTGGTGATGCCCCTCTTTGCCTCTGCATGTTGCCTACGCTGGAACTGCATAAGCCTGCGTGGGGTAGCTCTGGAACTGCATCACCTCTTCTCAGCAACTGATCTGGGCTGATCTGAAACTGGGTTTTGGACCTCCTGGCTCAAAAACCCCAGCTTCCAGTTGTCTCCAGATTGAATCAAAGAGACACTGTGTCACTTCTGCATGAGTTCCTCCAGGAACTGCATCACCCTTCCAGGTGACTGCGCTGTCTCTCTTTGCGTCACTACTGCCTCTCTCTGGAATGTACTCTTGGTCCTCCTGACCAGTTATTTCATCTTCCTCTCTCTGAAATTGATCACTGAATCAAAATCACTTAGCAAACCCTGCCCTAGTGATTCAATCCTGATCAAAAGCTGTGTCTCTCACACAAACCTAAAAAATGCCAAAATGCTCAATGTGTTTTCCATAGGCCCCTCACCCTCCTTCTTATATTCTTCCATTGACCCTTTCATGACCAAGGTTAAAACATAATCAAGGGCTAAGGTTAACTTGGAGGTGATCCATTTTAATTAATACCCTTTAATTAATCAATTTCCCTAAGTTTAGAATTAGGAAAACATTAAAAAACGATTAATTAATTTAATTAAACCATCTCTAAGTGGAATTTTCCAAAACCATTTCTGGGTTTAATGGAATACATGTGTCATAGCATATATGCAAAGTTACAAGGCTAGAACACATCCAATGTTACCATAAATCAACATCAAGTATTTCAATACCATGTTGATCTATTGAATAGAGTATTTAGATGATACTGCATACATCTGGTAGTTTATTGGCTTGTGTTATCTGACTGTGTAGGTTCTAATTTTGGTAGTTGGAGATGGAATTGGAGCCTCCAAGCTAACGAAGGAGCGAAGTGAGCGATAGTTTCTGTTAGTACCCTATAAATTATAGGATCTCAAGGTGACTAGATACTTCATATTTCATGCAAGGTTTTCATTATTGAAAGGCTTTTGAAAATTCAAATGATTTCAAATAAAAAGAAAAAATGAAAAAGAGAGAAAAGAGGGTATAAAAATAGAGAAAAAATGAAAAGAGAAAAAAAGGAAAAAAAGAAAGAACCCCAAAAAAGAAATAAAACTGAAAGTGCTGCAAGTTCAAATGCCACTACTCATTAGATAGGTCTGTCTAGTCATATAGTTTAATCATGATTTGACAGTTTTCAATTTCTGTTGATAGGTTAGAGAATAAAGATTTACCAAACTGTTTAATCTTGGCATATCAGTAGATAGGTAGAAAATGAGATTGGTTCAACAGCTGAATTTGAACCAATAGGAGAAATAAGGGATAGGGGTTAGGTTAGAATTTTAAAAGAAAATGTTAAGGGTCTGCAAGTCCAAGTGCACCCTACAAAGGAAGAATAAATGTTAGATGAGTAGTTCGGGTAGGTAGATATGCAAAGGAGGAAGAAACGAAAGGAGAAGGTGAAATGGGGACTTCAAATCCTTGGAGGCGAAATCTATTTTATCCTAAGCCCTGTGCAAGTCCCGCCAAGCACCAAATCGCAATTCGCATCGACCAAATCACAAAACTTCCTTGCCATTCATTCATTTCACAAAATCCTCTGATCACCACTAAATCGTGCGATTTGCGATAGCCGTTGAGTCCCACCCCCTTACCACGTCACCTCCATCTCCCTGCACTTCGCACTTCACAAATCTTAGCACTTATCTCCACCGCTTATAACTAAACCCGCTGATTTTCAATTTGCGATATTCGTGGGCCCCTCCCTGCCACATCACCTCCTTCTCTCCGCACTTCGCACATCGCAAGTTTTAACATTTACCTCTACTGCTCATAACTAAATCCGCAGATGTGCGATTTGCGATAGCCATGGGGCCCATTCCGCCACGTCACCTCCCTCTCCCCACACTTTGCACTTTGCAAATCTTAGCACTTACCTCCACCGCTTATAACTAAACCCATCGATTTTCCATCTGTGATATCCGTGGGCCCCTCTCTGCCACGTCAACTCCCTCTCCCCACACTTGCACATCGCAAGTTTTAACGTTTACCTTTACTGCTCATAACTAAATCCGCTGATGTGCGATTTGCGATAGCCGTGGGGCACATCCCGCCACTTCACCTCCCTCTCCCCGCACTTCGCACTTCGCAAATCTTAGCACTTACTTCCACCGCTTATAACTAAACCCGCCTATTTTTTATTTGCGATATCAGTGGGCCCCTCCTTTCCACGTCACCTCCCTCTCCCCGCATTTCGCACATTGCAAGTTTTACATTTACCTCTACTGCTCATAACTAAATCTGCCGATGTGCCATTTGCGATAGCCTTCGGGCCCCACCTCCTTGCCACGACACACATCCCCTCAGCTCTAAACACCTCCCACCTTACCCTCCATCTCCACCCCTCACCTTGCCATCGACGACCCTCAAGCCATTTCGGCCCTCCCTTAGCGGTCAGACATTAACAAAGGGGGTGGGGTCCGAAATGGGTGGTATCCAATACCGCCCCCTCCTCCATGTGTCACATTCCCACAATTTCTCACCCCCCCTCTCTATTACTGCTTACCACCTGAGACCCCCTCCGAAAAGCTATTTCCGCTATCCTCCAAACCATTGTAAATGTCATCGCGCCACGTCCTCCATCACCTATCCACTTCGCCCCGTCACATCCCCTCACACCAATAGCACCGTTGCGCATGAATGGTCGAGTCGTTGTCCAACGGACCCGTGCCAACTCAACGGTTACCCTCCAGCCACATGTTAAAACCTGAATTCACCGCGGCGCCAAAGTTTGCATTGCTGTTACTATTGAATTGCTACAGGCTGTGATATTTACAGAAAATTGTAGAGGAGATCACGACCATCCACCTTGGCCGAAGGGTAAATTATACATCAAAGAAGTAGCAACCAGCGCTCTGTGAGCCTTGTTATAGTTCTCGTTTCAGCTAATTCATTTCCGAACCTGATCCCCTTCGGTCTTACCTCTTCCTCAGTATCAATTCATACCGTTTCCCCCTTCTCTATTCCCCTTCTCTTGTAGCCTATTCTCCATTGCATGTGAGACAGAGAGTGAAAAAGAAAATCATGCCTCCCAAGGCAGATCAACAGCCTTTCAATCCCATGGTCTACCCCCAAGTAGACTTAGACCATATTCCCCTGGCTGACAGTGACTACAAGATCCACGAGACAGAGTCATACCTCGACCTATTTGATGTCTACCGCTAGCTCGAGGATAAGCTCCTTGACGAAGCGAATAATATCAGCCTGTGGGAGACCAAGCTTCCACATTACATCTTCCCTAGAACCTATATTTGCCTTTAGCTAATTAGGAAATGTCAATCTTGCTATGACATTAAACAAAGAGCCATAGTGAGCTCTGTAGGAGAGGATTTGTTTTATGTAAATGCCCCATCTGTTCAAGAGATGTTGCAGGCCCTGAGAACAGTGTCCCTTTTTCATATGAGGCCCTTATAGGACTATACCAAGGATTAGATTTTTCCAACAGGGCCAAAACCTTGGAGCTTTTCATGACTCCCAATGCACCAATGCCTACCACAAATCCCCTATATCCATCATCCACCTTCCCGAAAAGGACCACACACATTGTCACTGACCTATCTTATTTGTTAGGTTATCATAATGATCAGTGGATAGATGAAGCCATAATTGGTTTCTTGTCTATCCTCTCTGAAAATGCCAAGCCCACTGTTATGTTCAACTATGCTCAGTTACTTGCTGATGCAATCCACGATCAGTTCTTGAAATTTCAAATAGAAGGGGTATTCAAATACACCTCTGTGTTGGTGTACATGTTTACCTGTTTTCAATCTAGCAAGTTCGAATTCGACATGATAAAGCAAGGTGAAGACTCTCAATCCCAATCTGTCATTTTTTGGGCTACTCTATTGAGAAAGGAGTAGGAAGACTATTCATACAAGAGCTTTGCAGAACTATTTGTTCATCTAGTAATCAATGCACTCAGTAGCACCACAGAGCCCAGGGTCAGTGAGGAAATCATTAAAGTGATGCAGTTGACAGAGCAGATTAGGACATCAGACTAGCATCTCTACCAAAACTACACGGAGATCAAGGTTTATGGCAGTGAATTAGCCCCCTGTAAACTACCCAAATACCTCTCCATGAGGATATTTTCCCTTGAGTATATCAAACAAATGATAGATGCTGATGAGGTGCATTTTGTTTCGGCCAAGAAGAAGTCACAATTCAGGATCAAATCCAAAATCAGCCCATTCATTTGCAACAACAGGGTAGCAGGGGGAGATGCAGATAAAATACTAAAAGAGATGAAATTCAGACACAGTTTCACATAGTCCTATGATCCAATGGGGATCATATCCAAGAAGAGGGTGGAAAACAAGTCCACACTCTACATCCATACCCACTGACTAGAGATAGAGAAGTACATGAAACAAGGAGAATGTGTAACAACCCACACCCTAAGTTCCTACTTCCTAATATTTAACTAATAGTTAAATATAATAATACAAACATAAAGGAAAAAAAAAAACTAACTTTAAAGAATAATTAGAATAATTCATTAAACATTCAAAGCACCATGATTAAATATATTTGAACTAATACAAACCTTATCCTCTTATATTTGAATGACAGCTCTTTAATACAACCTTATCATCTATCATTCGAATTACATCTCATTAATACAAACCTTATCCTCTTACATTTGAATGACAGCTCTTTAATACAACCTTATCATGTATCATTCGAATGACATTTCTTTGAAAACATTCATTTCTACATTTATGGACATCTTATCTTGATGGAGTTGTGGCGGTGGGGCAGATGGTTATTTAAACAAGAAGACATGAAGGAAGAGGGGTCTTTTGTTCTTAGATGAAATGGAGAAGGCTGTTGTGGTGAAATTTATCAATTGTGGATGGGAGATTTACTGTTCTCGGGATTCTGGGCACGGGGGCAGAGGAGGCGTCCTCTGGATTTGGGTTTAAATCCCAAATTGGCTGGGAGGAACATTTTGGGTTCTATAATCTGTCCAATAAGCTGGAGAGGAGGGTCACGGTCCCAGCAGTTTTCAGCTTGAACAGTTCTGGTTTGCAGCTCACCGTTTCCAGGTATTTCTCTGAGCATCAGTTACTTATCATGTCTCAGCATCAGCTGGTTAGTGGGTTTGTGAACTTAGGAATATTTTGAAACCGTGAATCTGTCATTAGAGTTTATGTTTAATTCCACTTGCAATTATTTTCTACTTAAATATAAAGATCATATAAGTGTTTTATTGTAAATAAAGAACAGAGACCTTACACATGGTATCGGAGCCAAGTTCAAACTTTCAGACCTGTGTTAAGTTCTTTGGTGCCTTTCTGTATATTACGCTGTTCTAAATTATAGAGTAAAAACAAACCAGAAATTACAAATAACACAGTTCTAGTATATGCAGCCATTTTATTACTGTTTTAAACAGAGTTTAAATAGATCAGCCACCTTGAATGTATCTTCAGGCATGACAGAAATTTGATCAAGCCAAACTATACCCTCCCTCGAGCTTGCCATGGAGAGCCTAGCATAATGATTTGTTGTTGTGGCTTTTTAAAAAGAACTCCTTCTATCCAGTCTTGAATTTCAAAACTGCTAACAACAATACTAGAAGTAGCACATTGCCGAGCACATTACAAATGAAAATCAATATACTGAGTCATACTTTAACAAGACCACAGGACATTAAGAGCTTTTGGAATTTGGAGCACACAAAAACGTTTCATGGTCTAGGGATGCTTGAGAAGAAAACATGTTCATAGAAAGCAACCAACAGTTACTACAAGCATGTTCCTAGAAAGCAAACACTAGTTACTAATCATGAATAATATTCTAGTTGAATTAAAATATTCTGAAGACGATATTAACCAAACACTCCCTCGGCCATGTAAGCTTCAAGATGGCAATGACCCTTCACTATCTTGGTAGGGTGAAAGCCAAATGCAGCATGCTAATCTGCAGGTCTTTATATTTACCTGTGCACGACTCCTAGTCAGGACTTCTCTTGTCATCAGAATCACATAATTCATTAGAAATATTGCGAAAACATATGCAACATATGCCAACATAATTATGAGTTGTCTTGATATTCCTGCCCATCAAGAGATTGATGGAAGTGAAACAGGGGTATAACATAAAATATCTTGGCCACGAAAATGTGAATACTACCACCCTTTGGAAGTGAAAACATAACAGTAGCACCCCAACGTTTAAATAGTACCTCAAGGTGTAAATATAATACTCAAAGGTAGCTAGTGCAACTCTATGATCACCAGTTCTAAAGCCAATTCTATGGCTTATGGGTTATGAAGGTGCATACACATACGTATATAATTGATAAAAGAGATGAAGGTGTTCAATCCATGTCTAACATACCTGATATTTTAGGACATTTCAGTGCATTTTTTTTTAGGCATTTCAGTTATAACTCAACAGATTCAAATGTCTTATTCTTTGCTGCATGACTTGAAAATAGGCAACTGTGCAACTCCTACACGGTTTTATTCTTCCATTATGCCATAAAGTGTCTTAACTCCTATGCTTCTACACTACCTTAAGTTTAGTCCAAAATGAACTTTGGCATCTGCACCACTAGAATATTATCAACAAGTAACCTTCCTACATAGAGCATCAACGACCATTCTCCTCCCTTGGTTTATATATTAAAAGTCTTGATTCTCACGAACAATACTCATATTATTCAAATCATAAAACAATTGATGAGTAAAATCATTACATAACAAAAAGAGAGATGAAATGAGGCCAAAATCAACCAAAATGTTGAGTCCATCTGAACATGTGAAAGCAAATGAAAGATTAACTGATATTCTCATTAATTGCAAGCAAACCCATATTCTTATACAAATTCTCTTGAACCTGAACGAAATATTTTGCTGTCTCTGTTGCCCATAGTGCTGGTAAGCCCTTTGAATCCTAGAAATGAAGCAGATCTAAATCTATGATGACAGTTATAAATAGTCCAAGCCTATGGTAAAGTAATTTGAATTCTCTAATGGTTTAAATAAAGTTTCTGAATCTTATAAGTCATCGATTCAAGGGTATGTTTGATGCAATTGGGCTCCTATATAGAATCCAAGCTCTACTATGACAATCGATGCACGTAAACAAGTCAGGACAAGAATTCATGAGAACAATTTGACAATCCGAAGTCTAAGAAAAGGGATCTGAGTTTTATATAGAGAGAAGTATTGTGATATGTGGTATAGGGTCCTGTAACCCAAATTCTTAGAAATCTAAACCACCAATGCTAGGAAATATCACAAAATCTGAGACCGACTTCAAAGCAAGTCCTAGTTGGATACTACTGTGAAAAAGACTAAAAGAAATCAAGAATCCCAGCTCTACTCCTGTGACATAAACAAGAATATCAAGGAGAAATTTCGAACCTCTTTATCTCAGACGAAGGAACAAATCCAAGAAAAGTTCGAGCTCAATTAAATCCTTGCGGAAGTAACCTGTGGTGGCATAAATGTAAGGATCAACCCATTTGTCTTCAGGAAATCTAAAAATACAGCGGGTAAAGGCAACTCTGTATTAGCGGATTCTGCCTCTTCGTCTGTTTCCTCTAAATGTAGAAAGCCATCTTCACTTTCAGCGCCTTCCATTATTTCCATAACAGCCACCCTCTCAAGTAGGTTCTTATGCTAACCATGTCCACCGGCACTAGCACCAGTACAAAATTCAGCTAAAGATCATCTGTTAATCTCCTTATGAGACTTTCGTTTTCGGACATATGGCGCTGAGTTGTTTTGCCATTTAGCATGGACAACCTCCTTGCAATATTACTATAATGTCGCCTAAAGAACCCGAATGAAAGAACATTGATTTTAAAAAAAAAAAAGAAAAAAAAGAAGAAGAAGAAATGAACAGAGCTTAGCTTCTAAAAATCGACCTCCAATCTGACTCCCACTTATTATTGGACTTCATCAAATTTAAATCTGCACCATAACCTCTCAGTTTCAATGCAACCGTCCCAGCTTTAAACAACGAATGCAAAAAGAAACTTATGAAAATCTTAGGACAACGTTGCCATCTGGGTATCTATATGACTCGTGTCAAATTATTAAATCTAATAGGAAACCATGTTATGAAATTTGATAAAAGAAAGCCAGCTATCAAATCCGATATTAGTCGTATATTGGAGTCATTTAGCCAGCAAGATGTAATGTATTTTATATTCTGTGTATCATGATATACATCTATACCACCAAATGTGCAATAGGCGGAATAAATTAATATGTATGTATGATTATGTATGATTAGATTAAAAATATATCGTATAGATTTAAAACTATATTGTATGGTTTTTAAATGTATGGTTTTATATATATATCGTTTGATATTATTTCGTTAAAGTTATATCGTATGGTTTTAATTTATGTGGTATGTTTTGTTTTTATTTTGTTTTTGTTAAATATATATATATATTGAAGGGTTTTAAATATATATATATATATTGAATGATTTTAAATATATATATATAGCCATGTCATATAAGTTAGGAATTTAAATTTTATTAAAATTTATAAATTTAAAAATTATGTAATAACATGAAATTAAATGCTGTTACCTATGGTTAAAAGGTATAATGTTTAAATATATATATTATTGTTAAAATGTTTAAATATATATATTATTGTTAAAATGATAATTTTTTTTTATAATGCTATTTATATTATAAATAAATTATTCTGAAGTTTGAAAAAAAAAAAAACATGGTTTAAATATTCAATGTTTTAATTTTTTCAATGTTTTAATTTTACTAATTGAAATCCCTTTATAATTTTGGTGAATTTACTTTTGAATGTGCTAATTCCACAAACCAAATTAAAATTATGATGTAACCCAAAGAGTCACATAGTTAGACTATATATAAAATACCAATAAAGCAAATTTCCAGTTAATAATGTTAAAGTAACTAAATGCCAAAATTAGTGTGTTCAAAAGGGGTAATAATATGTTTATATATATACAATTGCTAACACCTTTTATGTTTTTACATATAAAACAATACTATATTAATGTGTTTCATAAAATCGTTTGCATGAGGTTATAATTAATTATGTTAATTATAACAATAGTTTGACAGATATATGTGCTACCTCCTTAAGTATGAGAGAGCCTGAAAGAGTAGAAAAGGTTATAATATTCATTTACAAATAAGGTATATTAATTGATAATTATAATTAATTAATTAAATTTACATAATTATATAATAATTTGATCTACCATAGTTGTTATGAATGCTTAAAGAGTCCTATCAAAATCTTGAAATTTACAAGCATACAAAAAAAAAAAAAAAAATTCATACGCTAACGAAATATGCAAACAAATCAGAAATAGTAATGAATCACCATAGTTGCGGAATACAAAAGAAATGGAGTAGTGTTTAGTAAACGCTTCATGAGTAAGAATATTAAGTTTGATATTTTGAAACTTTTTTTTTATATATTAAGATGAATTAATAAATTAGTCGCTGCTTAAAAGTGATAAATACATACAAAATATGGACATTTAGTTTTCAGGAATTGGGTAAATTTAGTTTGATTTAAAATTTACATAAGAATAATATATTTTGTTAATAAAATTAGTAATTGTAGGACTCATGATTTAGCGTTAAGTGTATATTGTTTGGTCTCTTTTTTTTTTTTCCTTTTTGGGAAATATTGAGCATGTTAATGATTAATAAGTTTATAAATCAAGCTTGGGAAATGATAAGTTATTATTAGAGTTTGAATTAAATTGACCATGATGTGGGCACTGCTAGTGCAGAAATCAGAGAGTTGATATTATTATTTAAATGCTATTTCGGGTCGCGGTGGGATTCGAACTCAAGTTCTCTGCCCAACCAACCAACTCTGCGACCGTTGAACCTTATGTTTTAGTACTTCCAAGATAAACCAGGAAACTAAACTTAAGATTTATACGTTAGCGTGAAGGATCTATTGTATAAGTTTTATAATATCAATCTAGATTAAAATGTAATGTCTTTGTTACAGAATATTAAGATTTCGTGAAATCACAGAAAGTATCATTTGTCCTTTACATAATGTATCGTTGTATTACCTCAGGATTTTATATTATCACCTTAATGGAATGGGATTTGTTAATCAATATATTTAAATAAGATGGATACAAAAATCCCTGCCCTATATGTAAAACATATAGCCTTTATTAATGTATCACGTCACATTTATATCTACAGCTTAAGGAATTTTCATAAATATAAATTTATGAAAGTTTTGCTAATGTTCGAGGTACAACTATGTACATAATCCCCTAAAAATGTATTTGGGTGTTAATGGTGGAGAATACAATTACATAATCCTTAAATTAGCTGAAGAATCTCTCAAATCTGAAAATGATGAATTAAATTGGGACATAGTATTGACTCTTGAGTATGGTCTATCAGTGAACAATGAGAAGTCATTGATTGTTGAATTTTCACGTCAAATATTGTACAAATAGAATGAATACTTTTAGCCACAATGTGAAAATATTATCCTAGGTCCTTCTGGAAACACAATGCATCAATTAATTAGTTATTATTATGGTATCATTAGAAAGAAAAATTTGCCTGTCTCTTAAAAAAAAAAAAAAAAGAAAGAAAGAAAGAAGAAGAAGAAGAAGAAGAAAGAAAGAGTGTTCATTAAAATTTTATAATGAAGAAAATCTATTATTTGAGTAAGCATTCTACCACATGTATATAATAGGAATGGTAAAAAGGTCTTAGTTAAAAGATGACTAATAAATTAATATAGTCATCTCTTTAAAATAAAATAAAAAATAAAAATAAAAAAAACTTATATTATATAGTTAGGGGGATAAATAGTCGTTCCTGTTAAAAGAATTAATAGATAAACGTAATTTTATTATAGAAAGGATTCACTATATTACAAACGAGATCAACAATGTAAACTTAACCACTAACATAATATAGATAGTTTGTAACACAATTGCATTATTCAAGATAGATTGTTGAACAATGTTTGTTAAATATTGAAAATATTGAGCTAAAACCATCCATAGACAAAGCCCTTGATGAACTATAAGTATTAAGGACCGACGTAGTGTGATAAGTATTGTTACACATTGTAACATATTAAAACACTTACTTGCAGATAGTAAAAGTAGAAAATCTATACCCCATGCGAGCTGAATTTATGATATATTTTCAAGATAGTAGTTAAGATAGTTTCTATATTCACTACATCATGTTCCTGTCAAAAATTTACTAGACTCTATTTTGGTCTTTGAATGTTTCTGTATTGATCTGTACCCTTCAATAACCATGAGTGAATTTTGATTTCTATCATATGGGTTCTCAGAAATATCTCCATCCTGATTTTCTTAACTTTTTATTTTATTTTATTTTATTGGGAATACAAATCCGTGAACACACAAATTTCAGAGTTTTAGGGTTTTTCACATGCAGATAGGATTTACAGAATGGTCATTTTCTAGAACTTTTCGAATCCATCTAGTATTACATAATGTCCTGTATCATAATCCTTTGTTGGGATAATACTGTTTACATATTGCTGGTCCAACCATAGTATCAGTGCCTACTTTATAAATCTAGCTTAAGTTGAATTATACCTTTTGCTTATAGCTGGTTTTAGCTTAGTGCAATGCTAACTTCCTAAATCTAGATCTCTATAATCAGGTTGAAGTTAAGACTTAAACTCTCATATAACTCATTCATGTTGAGACTTTGACAGACTTAATTCTTAAGTTAGACTATTGCGGAAGGAATCAAAGATCTAGATCCCTTACAAAAGAAGTGTTTGCATTTTGCTCTTCCTTCCCGTTTGTATCTTTTAAAATATGAAAGATGGACAAGTTGTAAAATTTGAATTATGTTTTAACCTTGATTAATATTTATAATTTCCGGTTCTATCTTTTGCATAAATATTGTCTTGGCATTAACCAATAGATTAAGTTGCATCGGAAGTCTAAAGGAACTATTTGTTAGAGAGAAAAAAAGAAAAAAGAAAAAAACTGCTCATTTCTAAACTATTCATATGCAGTTTCCAATCTTTACCCTATCAATTTAACAAGAAGACCCACCCTTGCTATAACCCATTATCAATTAGATCGGCTACCTGGGGAAATATAAAGATCAGATGTCAAAATACCCAACTTATGCTAATTTTGAGAAACTGGAAACTTTTATGTATATGATTACTCTATTTGATACTTGAAACTTTATTTTGAATCATCATGTAAGAATGAATTTTCGTGCTGTTACATGGATATCCTAAAAAACAGATGTTACTCAACTCTAGTGATACTGAATATATGCTATTGTTTGACTTTACTAGTGCAGGGATACCAACATGCCTTATGTCATTTAAATTATCATTGCAGGAATATGAACAATATAGATGCATATGCTGTAATGTGTACAAATGTTTACATTGATAACAGTATATTTGGAATGTGTAGAGATTGTTAAATGGGTAACAATTTGTTAGGAACAATATATATGCATATGCTGTAATGTGTGTACGAATGTTTACATTGATAACTGTATATTTGGAATGTGTAGAGATTATTATATGAGTAACAGTTTGTTATGAACAATATAGATGCATGTGCTGTAATGTGCGTACGAGTGTTTACATTGCAGATTATGTACAAGTAATTACCTTGCAGAATACAGATTACAGAACCAAAATACGTGATGACAGAATCCCCAGAACAGTTGAGACTCCCGAGATTCCACGATAGGGTGTTGACCCTGATCCTATTGGGAGGGGTGGAGGTGTTGCCCACCGGTTATCCTCCGATACCTGGAGTTATGGGAGGACTGTGCGAGTCACGCTCCCCTAGACGTGTGATGATGACTGCCGGATGCCTACAAGCATATCTGGTCGACATAATCGACGCTGATATCCTTAAGGTCTATGAATGGATCAGTAAAACTGATGCCATGGCATATTCCTGTAGAGGACGGATAGGATGGGAGTGGAAGAGATTAGGAAGGATAGGATGATTTCAGAATAGTTTGGAGATTTGATTGAGATGGGAAGTAACAATTAAAATTGCAGATATATACTTATTCAAACAGAAAGTCAATCTTAAAAAAAAAAATCAGCCTTCTACAATCACCCTAATCTCTAAAATACAATCATTGATATGAGTATATGGGACCCTAACTTCGGGACGAAGTTTTCCGAAGGGAGGAAGTATGTAACAACCCACACCCTAAGTTCCTACTTCCTAATATTTAACTAATAGTTAAATATAATAATACAAACATAAAGGAAAAAAAAAATTAACTTTAAAGAATAATTAGAATAATTCATTAAACATTCAAAGTACCATGATTAAATATATTCGAACTAATACAAACCTTATCCTCTTACATTTGAATGGAAACTCTTTAATACAACCTTATCATCTATCATTCGAATTACATCTCATTAATACAAACCTTATCCTCTTACATTTGAATGACAGCTCTTTAATACAACCTTATCATCTATCATTCGAATGACATCTCTTTGAAAACATTCATTTCTACATTTATGGACATCTTATCTTGATGGAGTTGTGGCGGTGGGGTCTTATCTCGATGGAGTTGTGGCGGTGGGGCAGATGGTTATTTAAACAAGAAGACATGAAGGAGGAGGGGTCTTTTGTTCTTAGATGAAATGGAGAAGGCTGTTGTGGTGAAATTTATCAACTGTGGATGGGAGACTTACTGTTCTCGGGATTCTGGGCACGGGGGCAGAGGAGGCGTCCTCTGGATTTGGGTTTAAATCCCAAATTGGCTGGGAGGAAAATTTTGGGTTCTGTAATCTGTCCAATAAGCTGGAGAGGAGGGTCACGGTCCCAGCAGTTTTCAGCTTGAACAGTTCTGGTTTGCAGCTCACCGTTTCCAGGTATTTCTCTGAGCATCAGTTACTTATCATGTCTCAGCATCAGCTGGTTAGTGGGTTTGTGAACTTAGGAATATTTTGAAACCGTGAATCTGTCATTAGAGTTTATGTTTAATTCCTCTTGCAATTATTTTCTGCTTAAATATAAAGATCATATAAGTGTTTTATTGTAAATAAAGAACAGAGACCTTACAGAATGGGTGGCAGAAACACTCTAGGAGGCTAAAGAGTAGGTCATCTCCACTTCAGGAATCCAAACACCAACTCCACAAGAGAGGAAGGCGGCAGGAGTTCAAGATGACAAAGGAAAGGAGCCTGAAAAGGAAATAGAAAGTAAGAGGACTAGGGAGGATCAAACAAACATGGACATCGATTCCTCGACTAAGGAGTTCAAAATGAAATATAGGAAGAGAGCCAGGATTAGCATGGGCCTTGACCAAGGCAATGCGAAAAACTAGCAAAATGTCATCACAATTGGGGATTCACCAAGTTCATCTCCAATAGGTGGGCACCTGATCTTCTCCACATCCTCTGCCACCATGCCATTCCAACAGCATAATGTGCAAACTCCCACATCTACTTCCACTGCAGAACAAAAGGAGGAAGACATCTTTGACACATTCAGGGAGATCAAGAGAAGGAATGAGGTTCTCAAGACCAACACCTACAATCAGTTTTGGAAACAAGCAGGCAACTCCCAGAGTAGACTCCTATCAGCCTTTGACTCTAAGAAGGGAAGAATGAGGATGGCATTCTTGGAGGAACAAATTCCCCAGCCCAAAGGTGCAACAGACTACAAGAAGACATCTTTTGAGTTTGATACAAAGAACATCCACCCAATAGACCAGATGGAGATGCACAAGCAGACTGGGGAAATGATCTTCTCCACCCTAACTAGCACAACCATGAGCCTCTCAAAACTACAGGTGACTTTGTCCAATGCACAGTCACAATTAAAGTTGGAAAAGGTCTCCGCCATGGCCAAAGATTCAAGGATAAAACCTCTGGAGGATTTAGTGATACAGCTCGAGTGCACTCCATCAAACATAGCAGTGGCAGAAACCCTGGTGAGGAAGAAGAATTTAGACATAGCTGCTTTGAAGAGGCAGCTTAAGATGCTAGTGATAGAAGGCCCTATGGCCAAGGAGATAGAAGCAACTGAAACACAGAAAGCAGAAACGCTGCAATTAATTATTGAACAAACAAAGAAGATCAAGAAAATGGAGGATGAGATGGATAAAATGATCAAAGAAAGATAGAAAGGAATAAGGGATGCAGTGAAGGGAGAAGCAAAAGAATCAGCTAAGGCCATGACCCCCCTACAAGCGGTTCCTCTCACAGTGATCCCAGCAGCCACAACATCCACAGGAGCACCGGGGGAAAGTACTGAGCAGCTAGCCAAGGCGATGGAGAACATGTCTTTATAGTCAGCAAAGGTAAAAAAGCCGCAGAATCAACTTAGTGGCATGTTGGAGCAACTCAAAGGGAAAGACTCTGCCAATACCATAGAGTTGCAGATTAGCAAAAAGCTAAATGAGAGCTTGCAGAAGTCTCTTCAGGAGTCGTCAATTTGTATTTAAATAATAACTTCTTAAACCCTATTTTTTCCCTTATTATTTATACTCCTCCTTAAGAAATATCTTCTAATTAAAAAATTAAAATATAATAATAAAATGTATTATAATTGTTAACTAGTTAAATTAAAATATATAATACAATAATAAAATACTTTAGTAAATTATTTCATTTATATATTTTTCCCTTTTTCAGTCAAACTAGTTGTTATTCCTTAATGGCTAGTTGGATCCTCTCTCCATCTTTTTAAACCTGTCTTCTTGATCTGATTTCTCATCTTGTCCTAAAGATGAACCACACTGGTTAGTTCGAAACGTGTCGACCATTCATGATCTTATGTCATTATCATCGAAAGAAGTTTTTTACAAATTTCTTTCTTGACAAATAAATCCCACGAAGAGTCTTTTACATAATGATAAGGACAAGGACTCTTGACATAAACCCTCGAAGCCTACAATGGAGGCTTTCACCTAAAAATCATTGACCTAAGCATGAAACCCATGCTTTAATAAGTCAATTTCTTTTTCTTTCTTTTGACAAATATATTACATCATGACTCAAATACAATTATGAAGACCGACACTTGTTACATTTTTCAACACTAATGTCTTGGATTAAGTATTTTACATGAACGTACCTTGAAGGGTGTCCTTAAAGAGCCTCAACCAAAAATATGTAACAACTTCAATGGTTTATCCATGGGAATTTTCCATAATATGTTTCATTGGAATACATAGAAGTATTATGAAAAATGATGGGAGAGAGGATCGATCGACTAGGCAATGTGGGAGAGGGAGAAATATCATTTGCAATGTTGATCAATCTAGTATTTCAATATATAATACTAGTTCTTCTCTCCCATTCATTACTACCATGTATTATTCTATCCAGTGTGGCCTTGGTATCCCCTGCTTGAATGTGATTTTGAAAATTTGTGTCTATCCTAATAATGATCATAATGGCCATATAGATGGAAAATTAGAGGCCATTCGGACAATGGTCACCTAAAATCACACTACAAAATACAAATCGCCTAATACTGATCATTTCAACCTTGGAGGTATGCAAGAGTGTTGTTCACTATCAACACAACGACCACTCCTCTTATTTCTCACTAATTCTTTTGTAGATCAAGGGTGGCTTTCCTAGATCAACATCAATGAGGCTACAATCTTCAGATATTTGACAAGTTCCATGAAAATACAAGAACAAAATAATATGTCATGTTTGGATCAACTATGATTGGTGCCCACTTTTTGGTCCATGGAGTCACAAATGGAGCTAAAATAACACTTTGAAATGGTAGTGGAAAAATACAATAGATATATTGTGCTTAGGATGAATCCTAGAATATTACGTATGTTAATCTTCATATCAATGTTGAGCATATATATCCTGACATGTGAGGAAATTTCACTAGCACAACCTCACTAATGTAATCATATCAAGTAATTGGAAAAGTTGGAAACAACATCAACCATGAGCTGCAGACCTAGCATAGTTTGATCATTGGTACTAACTTAACTGCATATGACGGGAATTATGAGGATCCAACAACAACTTCAGTCCATAGATGTTACCCTAAACAATGGAAAGATGCATACATTACTGCATATGAAAACAAATTGACTCAATTACAAAGACATTTAACAACAGTAACAATGGGATCAACATATTGAAAAAGAGAGAGAACATGAAGACACCACTGATCATTCTATATATCATAGAGTTGCTCAATAGTAGTTTCAAATTTTCAATATAAGGGGGACCAAACCTCATGAATCTACTGTTTATAATCTTTTAATTACAATTCTCCTAGACCACCTATGAGAAAGTTGTGGATGATCATTCAATAAAATATTCAAATTCCCTACAGCTATTCCTTTGGATCTATGATGTGATCATCTATGATTATTCATTCATCATTTAAAATAACAATACTAATCCTTAAAAATATACCTTCTACACCCACACAAAACCACACCCTCAGTCATACTACTAACAATGTATTTCTTTCATAACTATGTACCATACAAGAAAGGTAGTCAGTCATCTATTAAAATAGGCCTTATTAACCCAAGTCATCCTCAAATGCTCGTATTTCAAGAATGTATCTGTTATCACTCCACCAGTTCTCCAAAGGCTGAGAAGGAGACCAGCAAAGGTAACCACAGACAACTTTGACCTAGTAGTTAGCCCTACTAGGCTGAGAGGGCTCTCTCAATGAGATTCACAACCGATTTGATTGGATCATGGAAATTTTAGGCTAGATATGCAGATTAGGGTTTGGTTGATTTAGATTTTTGTGATGGATGAAAATGGACCTTTAGAGCTAGGCTTTGAAAACTCTGTTAGGGTTACAAGAGCAAAAATTGCAGCGTAATGAAGGGGCAAGGTAGGCAAGCTTGAGTGACCCTTTCGGCTATATGGTTATGATGTAGGATTAAAAGGGAGATCAAAGACAAGCATATAAATATGAATTCATTCCTTAAGAAGAAATTAAACACAACATCATCATATCATCAAAACAGGGCATGTATTACTCATGAATCCTGCTTAAAAACTATAAAGACAATGATTGAAAGCAGTAGATATGTAATGGAAAGAGAAAGAATTCAATGGAGTGACTTACAAAAGAAAAACATAGCCATACAAGCTCACCACATGAATCCCTAAATTTAAGCTGCAACTTTTCTCTGTATTCACTGTATTACTTGATCAAACTGAAATACACTAGTTCAATGTCCAATGTTCCAAGCCTTGGAAATGATTAAAAAATGCCTCATATATCTACTGCTGTCGAAATCCTCCCTTGGAGATCGAATTTTCTAGCAAGAAAGTCAAATTCATGCACCTATCTGAAGTGTGCTACACAATAGGGAGGCTACACAACAAATTCCTCCTTAATCTAACCACTAAGAGACATATCCTCAAAGCAATAAATGGGGGATAAGACACCTATTTACCTCCATTTTTACAATTTACATTTACATTTTGACCTTTACATTCATCTACATTCACTTTTTCACTTTTACAAAAGTCAAACTGGAAATTGGAGAAAATTACACACATTTTTTTTTATAAAAATCTCAGAAATTTGTAGATGGGCAGTGCAAACTTTGAGGCCACTTTTGGACAGCTACCTGAAGTCAAAGTTGAAATCTGAGAGAACGGTAAACTGCACTTCTTGTCTAGTTTCCAGAACACTTTGAATTTTTTAAAATGACCCATGGGAAGGCCCTCAAAAAATCATTCTCCCAAGGTGTCTCAAAATCTGTGCCCTTTTTGGAAAATCTGAGGAAATGGGTTTTGAGAGGAGGGCATAAGATTTCCAAAAATGTAAGTCACTTTTCATTTGTAGCTTTGAGGAAAAAGCATCCAGCCTTAGTGAATTGTCAGAATTCTGCAATTTTTCACCAAATTTGACCCAAAAAAAAAAAATGCCCCAAATCTCCCAAAAATTGGTGCAGAGGTGCTGGATGAGGTGTACTATGCAACCAAGGAGGTTTCAGCAAGCAAATCAAGATTTCCCTTCTCCTCTTGGCTGATTAGGTTTTGTTTAAGCTTGTCTTGGGTTTGCTTGAGTTTGTCTTGCAATTGCTTGTTTTTGATGTGTGCAATTTGATTTCTTGTTTGATAGCGGGCAGCCATATGTTTGTGGACCTTGTTGTCCCTATTTGCATTGTCCAAGAGCTTTTCTAGGTGAGTGTTGAACTTCTCAAGCCAAAACTCCTTGTCCTTGTTGATTTCTTTGGCGATCCTCTCTTCAAAAGTGAGCTCCTCATGTGTAGGGTTTTGCTCTTTGTCTTTCTGCAGTACCTTCTTGAGACCCATGGTTCATGGCCTCTTCCTCTTCACTTGTTGTTCATGCTCATCATTCTTAGCCACTTATTTTCCCTTCTCATGTTTGTTTGCTTCAAACAACCTTTTGTCCAAAATCAACTGATTTGTCTTCAATTGACTGTTTTCCTGCTCAAGAAATGAAATGATGAATTGAGCCCTTGCTAAGTTATCTTGGAGCTATTTGATCTGAACATCCTTGTCTCTGATTTCCCTCTGCAAATTTTCTTGGTCATCATGGTCCTCCAAGTCAACCAAGTAAAAGTCATGTTCCTCCTCATCATGCATGGATGTCTCTTGCAGTGCTGATGGTGATCACTGTAGTGAAATAGGCTTGGCCCCTTCCTCTTTCTGAGGAGAAAACACAAGCCTCATGCCTCTCTGATAGGTGAGAGTAACCTCAGGCCTAGGCTTCTTTGAAACCTCAACAAGTTTTCTTGATGATACCACCTCCATAGGCTGTGCTGACATGGCAAGTGATATGTTTTGTTGCTGAGCTGGTGAAGTAGTTGTGTGCATCTGCAAAGCTGTCTCAATGAAGGCATCCCATGTCATGTTCTTCTCTGCCAACTGATGGAGAACTATGAATTTCACCAAGCTGTGGTGAAAGAGGCTAGGGTAATGATTTGTGTTCATGACTTGTACCTTTTCTGCCATCTTGCTCACACTCCTATACAAGAAGTTGCATAAGTTTAGGGACTTTACTGTTGTGAAGTGCATGAGCAATCTAATATGATATTGGTGCAATCTGGAAAAACTGCCCTCACATGTGAAGAATTTCATCACAACCTTCATCAATGGTGCATACCTCTCCAGCAAGTATTCGAATGGAAGAATGTGGGTATGCGTCTCTTTGTACTGTGATTTTATGAAGGATTTGTACTGCTCAAGGTCAAGTTTCATGCCCTTGAACCAATATTCCCCATTATTAGGTATCCCTGTGGTAAGAGAGATGGCATGAAATGAAAATGTAAAATCAATCCCTGCAATGGTGGCCTTTTCTCCCTTCAATTTGGTGGCAAACAAATTTGTCACCTCCTTATGATAACCTACCTTCGCCACCCTTTGACAAAACCCTAGGTAGTTGACATCTTCAAAGCGTTTTTTAATGAAGGGTGAGGAGATGATTTCATTGCAATTTGAGGGCTCATACCTCAGTATCTTCCCCCTTTGTGTTGTCTTCTCTCCTCTGATGGTGAGGAATCTCCTTCCACGATTTGAAAACCCTAGATGATGGGGAGAGAAAAAACAAGGAAAAGTGAGTGGAGTGAATGAAATGAGGGAGTTAGGGAAGGGAGATGGGGGTAGAAAAATTTAGGGAGAGGGGCAGGGATCTTAGGAATGTTTAGGGAGTGAAATGAAGGCAAATGAGTGAGGGGAGTGAGCTAGGAAATTGAAACACAGTCCTAGCTAGGAAAATGGTCCAATTTGGTAGAATAGGGCTAGGGTTTGTAGGGAAATGTTGCAAAAATGATAAGAAATGGTTTGTGAGGTATGGGAATGATGTATAACTAGCAAACAAAGGTGTAGGGATAGTGGTACTAGGGTTTCACAACATCAATTGATCATTTGACAACCAAAAGCATGAAAGTTTTTATGAAACCCTAGGGAAATAAGCTAGTTATCACTTCTTGTTTTCAAAGGAAGAGAGGGCTTCAAAATGAGTGTATTTACTTGTTAAGAAGCTTTTGATAGTGAAAAGCCCTGAATAGAAGCTAAAATTTTGAATTTTGATGTTTTTTGAACAAAATTGGGCAACTCTGCTCCATGTGCAACACAGTTCACAGATGCGCAGCACAGTTCAAGGATGTGCAGCGCAGTTCACAGAGGCGCAGCGCCTCCCAGTTTTGTCCTCTTGGAGCTGTAAAAATGCGTTTTTCTCACCAAATGGAGGATGAGCTCGATGATGAAGGGAAAGAGAAGTGCAAATGAAATGTTTTTATGACTTTTTGGCCCTTTTATAAGGATGGAATAGCTTTGTGTGAGTGATAATGGGCCCCACATGACTTTTTGAAGCATGGCTTTCTTTCTTCTTTTTGACTTCACAACCTTGCACATTTTGTAATCTGAACTTTTTGAATCTTCCTTGGAACATTGAACTGCAAATTTAGAACTTTGAAGTACTTATTACATATAGAAACATAAAATTACATTTAAAAATCAAATTTTATTGAAGAAATTTTCTTTATTACCACTCTTCCAATTTTCCGGATTTTATGCATGAAATGGCAGTTTGATGACCTTGAAACCCTAATGACCTAATGGAGACTCTGAACTGAATGAGATCATGATGGAGATGACTGAAATGAGGATGACAATCTTTGAATAATGATATGCTCAACTTATTTGATGACATGAACCAACAATTAAAAATTTTGGAAAGAGTGGAAAATTATCCTAAACCTAATGCCCAGTGACCAAATTTTTGCTTGAAGACCTAGTGAAATGACAAAAATTTGACTATGGGACCCTAACAAAACATGAAAAGAGTCCATTTGATCGCTGGAGATAGGATGAAAATACTGACACTAAGATTGGCTCCAGCTGGGGATGGTAGGTCCTTGGAGGTGTCAAGAACACCGTAGACCAAGTAGCCTAACCATCGGGCATGGAGTCAAAAGGTAAAAACTAGACTGATTACTGAAAACTTGACATGATAAGCTGACTCAAAACTGGATTGACTTGACTTTAACTGAACTTTGAAAACAACAACAAATCAATGGAACTTTATGGGCTTCACCTCGGGCTCCAAGCTCCAATGATTCTCCGCTTCACACTTTGCAGAAAAATTAAACTGAACTGTACAATGGAATTGGGAAATTTTCAGAAATATGCATCAGAAAAGGTAATGCTTAAGGAGCCTACCATTGACTAGTCCTCCTAAGCAATCTTCACCATTCATTTCTTCCAATAGGAAAGCATATTGTCTGCGAGTGACTGAAATCAGTGAAGCGAACATCACGATTAAATCACGATTTTTACAAAAAATCGTGTTTTTTTCAGTCAAACGATAAAATTGGCGATTTTTTGAATGATTTTTTTTTTTTTTTTTTTTTGAAAAAATCGCGATTTGATCTATAAAATCGTGGGCCCGTCAAACAACGACCCAATAAGTACAAAAATTGATTTTTTGTTTGTCATTTTTGCATACAGAGGACAAGAAAGAGAGCTAAGGAGGAGGAGAAGTCATCTACAAGGGCAAGAGAGGAGAAAAGTGAAGGAATTGTGGGTGAGACAACTTGAGAGGACACCTCATATGGAGGCTATCTCTTTAGATGCGATTGACACCACTGCTGCATGGAGGCTTGAGGCTAAGAGGCCTATCACGGAGTCAACCCCTGATTGGATAGAGCGGGAGGTAGTGGAGGGGGAGGGGGAGGAGGAGGAGCAGCAACAGTAGGAGGAGCAGGAGGAGGAGATGACACCACCTACCCCTGCTACAGGTAGATGACATGGTCTACCTCCTTTAGCTCCTAGTGCTTCAGGTTCTAGAGCACAACAAAGTCCATTGCCAACCACACCAACTTCTTCATCTAGAGGGAAAGCTGTTACATTTTCTCGCAAGAGGGGCAGAGGAAATCAGTAGTATAGGTTATTTGGTGCATTCCTTTGTATATGACACTATGACTCATGATATGAGATACATTATTATATTTTTTTGTTGATATTTTGAGGCTGAGTTGGGACTCAGGACTTAGTATTCAGGACATGATTCACTGTTATGTGTGATGTAGCACTAGACATGATATTACACATCTTATATATTAGTTTTTTTTCATATTTATGTGTCAACGCATTTATTTTATGTTGTGGATGCTTTAGATATTAAAAAAATTGAAAAAAAATGAAAATTTCTGTATGTGCCGATTTTTTTCCGATTTTTACGATTTTTTTCCAATTTTTTCCCCTCTCTGATTTAATCCCGATCGTGATGTTTGCAACATTGGCTAAAATATTGTATGTCCTTTCCACAGATTCTCAAATTTACCATGCTTCCCTTTCTCCTCATATCTAGCATCCCAACGGAGGACCACATCTCCAATCTTGAAATTATCTGCCTTTGTCTTGTGGTCATATACCCTCTTTATTCTTTCATGAAGCTTTGAGGTGTTTTGAAAGACCTCATCTCTGGTTTGTTGAATATGGATCATCTAATTGATCCGATGTTGCACACCATTCTCTTCACTACATGCTTCTTGTAACAACTTCATAACAGGGATTGCAAGTGATGTAGGGAAAACAATATCTACTCCATACACCAATTGGAAAGGAGACATTCCTATTGAATTCTTACTACTCACCCTGTCCGCTCACAAAGCATTAACAATCTTCTTATGCTAGTTTTGCTTGTTCGCCTCCAACATCTTCTTTATAATTTTGATCAAAGATTTATTAGAAGACTCCGCCACTCCATTACCTTGCGGATAATATGCAGTTGAGTGCCCCAACTTGATGTTGTACTTGTCACAAAACTCAACCATTTTCTTTGACTTGAATGCAGATGCATTATCTGTAATGGTCTTGTGAGGACAGCCAAAACGAGAAAAAATGTTAGTCTCCAAAAACTGAATAATGACTAAATCTGTTGCTTGCCTTGTTCAGATTGCTTCGATCCATTTGGTGAAGTAATAGGTAGCTGTTAGGATCCATTTATGTTCAGCAGATGATGCAGGATGAATTTTTCCAATAAAGTCAAGGCCCCACTGCTGAAATGGTGCTTGCACAGATATAGGCTGCAAAGGCAGCGGGAGAAGCCTCCTCTTACCTTGAAATATTTGACACTCGTGATAGCTCATCACTGTTTTATATAAGTCTGCAAAAATAGTAGGCCAATAATATCCAACCCTCAACACCTTATTTGTCGTGGTTTTCCAAAACAAGTGACCTCCACAATCTCCCTTATGGAAATCATTTATTACCTCCTTGGCTTCATCTTCTACCAAACAGTTTAGCAAGACACCTCCCGGGTCTTTCCAATATAGAACACTGTCCAAAATGCAGTATTTGGAAGCCTTCAACTTAAATGACCTACCTGTACTTTTAGGCATGTCTGGAGGAGGATTAAGATGCTGAAGAACATATATAATGTCGGAATACCAAGGATACGAGAGAAAAATATCTGATACCTGCATGAGAGCGCCATCATTTTCTTCATCGGGAAAAACTGAAATGAGGTTGATATCAAGAGCATGTAAGTTTGATTCAACCATGAGCTTGGCTAATACCTGACATTTGATCAGCTTTGTAGGCTTGATCTCGAGGTCATACTCTAACATAGATGCTATCCACTTTCCTCTTCTGCCTTCTGGATCAGTTTGCATTAGGACATCCTTCACTGCTACATTAGGGACATAGGCTAGAATATGTGAATGAAGGATATACACTCGGAAGTCCTTCAATGCCTTTATGAGGGCCAAGGCTTGCTTCTCAATGATGTTATATCTAAGGGCTACATCCCTAATGGTACGACTAAAGAATGCAATGGGTTGCTCGGTCTTATCCTTCTTTCGCATCAAAACCGCAGCCAAGGTATGTTCGGAGGCAAATGAAATATGATGAAATCAATGGAGTAGTTGAGGTGATCAAAATAGGAGTTTTAGTTAAGGAAAAATTTACTAAATTAAAATATTTTTGGCATCCTCTGACCACCTTACCTCACTGTCCTTTTTGAGCATGTTGGTCATCTCTCGAAGATGCTCGACAAGATTTGGAATAAATCTTCTCAAGAAGTTCATCTTACCATTGAAAGCTTGAATCTCTTTCTTGTTGTGCGGAAAATCAATTTGCTGAATAGCCTCAATCCGAGAAGGATCAATTCGGATACCATCTTTGGAGATGATATGACCGAGAAGCTTGCCCTCCTCCATAGAAAAAAGACTCTTTTTGGGATTGAGTGAAATCCAAAATTTCCTGCATTTCTGAAATAAAATTCACAAATGATACAAATGCTCGTCATCAAGATGAGAGAAAACTATCAAATCATAAAGATATACAACTAAGAAAACGTCCTTTTAATTTGCAACAAAGGCTATGTCCATCGCCCGCTAAAAGGTGGCACCTGCATTCTTGAGCCCGAATGGCATTTTAGCATACTTGAATGTACCCCAAGGTGTCGTGAAAGCAGTTTTGTCTTGATCATCCTTGTGGACTAAGATATGATTTTATCCCGAATATCCATCAAGAAGCGACATTTGGGAGGCCCCAACCACTCTCTGTAAGATATGATCCATCTTAGGAAGGGGATAGTTATCCTTTAGAGACACATTATTCAAGTTTCTAAAATCAATGCAAAGACAGATTTCTCCCGTTTTCTTTCTTATTGGAACCAAATTTGAAATCCAATTAGAAAATTGGATGGGAACAATGATACCAGCTTTAAAAAGTTTGTTTACCTCTTTCTCTATCGACGGCCACAACCTTGGGTTGATTCTTTTCAGGTTTTGTTTGAAGCGATTTTGGTTAGGCTTGACCAGAATTGTTTGCTGAATGATATTCTTATCATAAACTTTCAAATTTTCATAGTCCCAAGAAAATACATCCGAAAATTTAGGCAACAAAGCAATGTATTTGTTTTTTACCTCCGAAGATAAGGACTTGGACAGCTTGACCATCTTGGGCTTGTTTGTTGTTCCAATGTTCATATCCTCGACACCTTTCTCGGTAGGAACCATGGTCGACTTTCTAGCAACATCATCCTGATCAAACAATTCATCCAAAGGTACAAGACCCCTTGGAATGTTGTTATCCTTCAGCTGTAATACATCAACCTGAGTGGCCTCAATGACTTGATCATCTTTATCATATACCTCGTCAATAAAGGAATTTTCAAATTCACCTTCCATCTGCAGAAAATTGTTCACCTGTTCGTCATCCCAAAACACTTGCCAATACCGCAAGTCGTCAGGAACAATTGGTCGATGTTTAACACGAATTTCAAACTTCTTATTAGAATGTATGGGAATCTTAAAGTTACCTGCTGCTGTAGGAAGCGAATCTTCCATAAGATTCTGACTTCTTGGTACTACTGACAATGTATATTCAAGAAACATTTTTGAGGATATCAAGTAAAACATTTCTATATGCTCTCATTCGTGGATGCTTAGCCTGGTATTCCCCTTTTACCAGTTTGATTACAAGCTCAGAGTTGCCATAAACATAAATTCTTTTTGCGCCCAACTTTTTCATAATTTTGAGGCCGGTGATCAATGCCTCGTACTCAGCTTCATTATTAGAACAATTGAAAGACAACTTATATGAAAATAATCTCACACTTTTTGGAACTTTACCTGGTTGATGAAGAGGACTACGGATCTAGATTTCGATACCTGCTCCATCTTTCCCTAAGGCACCGTCGAAATCCATGGTCCAAAGACCATTCTCATCATCCGAAAGTTGGAATTTTGCATTCTGTTTTGTCTCATATTTTCGGGCCACTTCGTCAATCTGTTCTGAACCTTTTTTTGACTTATCTAATGACTGCTCTGAAGAAGTATGTTGATTTCCTTGTTTTTCATCCAAAACTACTCTGACACTATTGGAAATTTCTGGAATTTCCTCTACTTATATAAGCTGACTATCTACATCATTTAAACCACTAGCATTAAACAAAATAAATGATTCAAGGTCTGTATGTACAACATTAATAGGATGATTGTTGGGTTTCTCTTTGCTGGAAATCATATATTTCATTTTTGTTTCCCGCTACAACTTCCTCAATTGTCCAAAAACCGGGATGGTAGCATTAGAGAAATCCAATTGCAAAGTACCTCTTAACTTTGCTCCCTGAGACCTTGACAGTAACATGCCAAACCGTGGCAGTATATCAGCTACTACCACATCCATCAAGACATTTTTTGCTCGGATTCGTTCAAGTGAAACTACCAAATCCTTTATAATACCAAGACAACGTACTCTACCAGAATCAAAGGAGTAAATATCATGTAAGGACGGGTTATATCCAAGCCCATTTTTTCCATAATGGCCTTCGACATTTGGTTATGAGAAGCTCTGGAGTCAAGCATGGCATTGTGAAGGATACATTGATGAATTCTTAGACTCAGATAAAATGGGGGAACTTCACTATCCTCTAATTGACTATCTATGGCTGGACCAAAAATGAGCTCCGGTTTATCATCTTCAACATTTACCATATCAAACAAAGGATCTACATTCATCATTTTGGCCACGTGAGATTTATATTGATTGTTTTTTACAAGCTCAGTTAAAGGGATAGATACTTTTAACTTAAAGATTTCATTTTCTAAGCTAAAAAGATTGGATTTCTTATCCACCTCTTTAATGGCAGTGTCCCTCTTGTCGGCTTGGTCCTTTGTTGTAGTTTCCTTCTTTTGACTTTCTTTTTCTTTGCTTGGTATGCTTGTAGATGCTTGATTGATCTTGATCTGATTTGCAGTTGCAGGCTCCTTTTCCTTGTTCTGATTAGCTTGGGGGTTTTTCTTGGCGTGAGAATCTTTTTGCTAGGATTCCCTCTTCTGGATAGGAGTGATAAGAACATCTCTACTTCTCAATGAATATTGCCTCTGCTGTGAGTTGAGTGCATTAAGATAACCCCACTGATAATCATCGGACTGAACCTCCAACTCATCATCATTTACAAGTATGTAATCTTCATCTTTAGGCAAATTTGTTTTCTCAATATATTCTTCATCCCCTATCAAGAATATAGGTTGTCCATCTGTTGTGAAGAAATGATTTTCCTCCACAATATCATATTCTTCTTCAATCCCTTGAGCATAATTTTTCTCCAAAGGAGTCTAAATCTGTTGTTGTGCTGGCTGCTTTGGTGCTCTTTGTTCCCTCTGTTTGATCCTAAACTGAGGCTGCTGCTGTTGACCTCGAAAATTAGGATTCCTAACCTACTCTTCCGATTGTCTTTCAGTGATGGACATTCTGTCAACCATTCTTTCCACAGTCCTAATTAAAGTATCCAATTTGAACTCAGAGGATATGGATGGTTCTTCTTTGATTGTTACCTTTCTCTCACCTTTTGTCTTTGACTTTCTGATTGACAAGTTTGCTTCGACATTGACTGTGTTTCTTTGTATATCCTCTAGTGTTGCAGGACTTCTCTCTCAGAGCTGGTATGCCATGTCCGGATCAAAAAGAATCTAGATAGTGCAAGAGAGCCAAACCTGGAGGAGGTTTGATCTCATTTGGAATTGAGTTATGCACTCGATTGAAACGAGCAGTGAAATCCTGAATTGACTCATTTGGATTTCTCTTTAGGTTGTCATACTCAGAAAGAATTTTAAGTGGATTCTTTTTCACTTCCCATCGGGCTATGAATGCATCAGTCAACTGCTCTGGATTTCCTATGGAATGGGTAGTCAAAGATCAGAACCAGGTTTTTACATCTCTGGAGAAGCTTTGGGCAATGATTCTCATCTTGGCATCATCGGCATCTATCTCTTCTAAGTCAATGAAATCAATGACTTTGACTAAGTGTTGTTTGGCACTAATCTCAGAATTCTCATCAAAGAGAGGGAGTCTCTGACCATAGCCTTGTGGCAAGGGTTCAAGTTGACCAAGTAGAACCAGGGGTGCAAATCTCACCATGAATCCTGCTGAGTGTGGTGCAGGAGTAACAATGGGGGGTAGAATGAGAAGGTAATGAATTAGAAGGGATGGAAGAGGAGGCAACAACTGATTGAGATTGTGTTGGAATGAACAAGGAATTTTTCTGGTATTGGATGATGGCTTTTTCAGATGTATACTAGAGTTGATTAGCTAATTTTTCAAGCCTATCAAACTGACTCCACACTTTTCTATGAAAATCTGATTCAGATTTAGATTCTTTGGAAAGAAAACTATCTTCAAGTTTCAAGGATTCAAAACTACTTCAGACAATGATTTTACTTCGGATAATCTTAATGGATCAAACACTATCTCAGATAATAAAGTTTCCGACGTTGATCGAAATAGAGACAACTCAAACCTCAAATCGAATGGAATGTCTTCAAGAGATAATAATTTTGTAGGTAATGAGGAAGATCTTACCAATGAAGATGGCTCCGACTGAAACTCTGAGTGCTGGGATCTCTAATTTCGGACAAGTTTCTCTGGATCTTCAACTGGAGAAGCTGGATGAGGATCTAGATTCAATCTTGTGTATCTTCTCGAAGCCATAATGTTCTTTTTTTTTTCTGCGACTCGGTTCTTTGCAATTTTTAGATCAGCCTTCACGAAGACAAGGACCTATCACCCACATGCCTAGAATTCGATGAAATTATGGTACACCCAAGGAAGATCTGTCACTTAATTCCCCGGCAACGACGCCAAGATGTTATCAATCCACCGGTTCTCTGAAGGCTAAGAAGGAGACCGACAAAGGTAACTACAGACCACTTTGACCTAGTAGCTAGCCCTACTAGGCTGAGAGGGTTCTCTCAATGAGATTCACAACCAATTTGATTGGATCATGGAGATTTTAGGCTAGATATGCAGATTAGGGTTTGGTTGATTTGGGTTTTTGTGCTAGATGAAAATGGACCTTTAGAGCTAGGCTTTGAAAACTCTGTTAGGGTTACAAGAGCAAAAATTGTAGGGGAATGAAGGGGCAAGGTAGGCAAGCTTGAGTGACCATTTAGGCTGTATTGTTATGATGTAGGATGAAAAGAGAGATCAGGAACAAGCATATAAATATGAATTCATTCCTTAAGAAGAAATTAAACACAACATCATCATCTCATCAAAACAGGGTATGTATTACTCATGAATCCTGCTTAAAAAATATAAAGACAATGAGTGAAAGCAAGAGATATGTAACGGAAGAAGAAAGCACTCAATGGAGTGAATTACAAAAGAAAAACATATCCATACAAGCTCACCACATGAATCCCTAAATTTAAGCTGCAACTTTTATTTGTATTCATTGTATTACTTGATCAAACTGAAATGCACTAGTTCAATGTCCAATGTTCCAAGCCTTGGAAATGATTACAAAAGGCCTCATATAGCTACTGAGGTCGAAATCCTCCCTTGGAGGTCGACTTTTCCAGCAATAAAGTCAAATTCTTGCACCTATTTGAAGTCTGCTACACACTCGGGAGGTTACACAACAAATTCCTCCTTAATCTAACCACTAAGAGACATATCCTCAAAGCAATAAATGGAGGATAAGACATCTATTTACCTCCATTTTTACCATTTACATTTACATTTTGACCTTTACATTCATCTACAGTCACTTTTTCACTTTTACAAAAGTCAAACTAGAAATTGGAGAAAATTACACAATGAAATTTTTATAAAAATCTCAGAAATTTGCAGATGCATAGCGCCAAGTTTGAGGCCACTTTTGGACACCTTCCCTAAGTCAAAATTGAAATCCGAGAGAATGGTAAACTAGCCCTATTTGTCTAGTTTCCAGAACACTCTGAATTTTTGAAAATGACCCACGGAAAGGCCCTCAACAACTCATTCTCCCAAGGTGTCTCTGGATGTGCAACACCTATCTAAAAGAGGGGCAGAATGTTGATTTTTGACCCCTTTTTTCCATTTTTCTCAAAATCTGTGCCCTTTCTAGAAAATCTGAGGAAACGGATTTTGAGAGTGCATAATATTTCCAAGAATGTAATCCACTTGTCATTTGGAGCTCTGAGGAAGCGCTGCGCATCCAGCCTTAGTGAATATTCTGAATTCTGCAATTTTTCGCCAAATTAGACCAAAAAACAAAAAATGCCCCAAATCTCCCCAAAATCGGTCCAAAGGTGTTGGATGAGGTGTACTATGCAACCAAGGAGGAATTAGCAAGAAAATCAAGCTTTCCCTTATCCTCTTGGCTGATTAGGGTTTGTTTAAGCTTGTCTTGGGTTTGCTTGAGTTTGTCTTGGAATTGCTTGATTTTGATGTGCACAATTTGATTTCTTGTTTGATAGCGGGTAGCCATGCATTTGTGGAAACTGTTGTCCTTGTTTGCATTGTCCAAGAGCTTTTCCAAGTGAGTGTTGACCTTCTGAAGCCAAAACTCCTTGTCCTCATTGATTTCTTTGGTGATCCTCTCTTCAAAAGTGAACTCCTCATCTATAGGGTTTTGCTCTTTGTCTTTCTGCAGTGCCTTCTTGAGACCCATGGTTCTTGCCCTCTTCCTCTTCACTTGCTCTTCATGATCATCATGCTTAGCCACTGCTTTGCCCTTCTCATGTTTGTTTGCCTCAAACAAACTTTTCTCCAAAATCAACTGATTTGTCTTCAATTGATTGTTCTCCTACTCAAGAAATGAAATGATGAATTGAGCCCTTGCTAAGTTATCTTGGAGCTCTTTGATCTGAGCATCCTTCTCTGTGATTTCCCTCTACAAGTTTTCCTGGTCATCATGGTCCTCCAAGTCAACCAAGTCAAAGTCATGTTCCTCCTCATCATGCATGGATGTCTCATGCAGTGCTGATGGTGATCCCTGTAGTGAAATAGGCTTGGCGCCTTCCTCTTTCCGAGGATCAAACACAAGTCTCCTGCCTCTCTGATAGGTGAGAGTAACCTCAAGCCTAGGCCTCTTTGAAACCTCACCAAGTTTTCTTGATGTTCCCACCTCCATAGGCTGTGCTGACATGGCAAGTCATATGTTTTGTTGCTGAGTTGGTGAAGTAGTTGCGTGCATCTGCAACGCTGTCTCTCTGCCATTTGATGGAGAACTATGACTTTCACCAAGTTGTGGTGAAAGAGGCTAGGGTAATGATTTGTGTTCATGACTTGTACCTTTTTTGCCATCTTGCTCACACTCCTATACATGAAGTTGCATAAGTTTAGGGACTTCACTGTTGTGAAGTGCATGAGAAATCTAATATGATATCGATACAATTTGGAAAACCTACCCTCACATGTGAATAATTTCATCACAACCTTCATCAATGGTGCATATCTCTCCAGCAAGTATCTTAATGGAATATTGTGGGTATGAGTCTCTTTGTGCTTTGATTTTATGAAGGATTTCTACTGCTCAAGGTCAAGGTTCATGCCCTTGAACCAATATTCCCCATGTTTAGGTATCCCTATGGCAAGAGAGATGGCATGAACTGAAAATGTAAAATCAATTCCTGCAATGGTGGCCTTTTCTCCCTTCAAGTTGGTGGCAAACAAATCTATCAGCTCCTCATGATAACCTACCTCCTCCAACCTTTGACAAAACCCTAGGCAGTTGACATTTTCAAAGCTTTTTCTGATGAAGGGTAAGGAGATGATTTCATTGCAATTTGAGGGCTTATACCTCAGTATCTTTCCCCCTTTGTGTCATCTTCTCTTCTCTGATGGTGAGGAATCTCCTTCCATGATTTGAAAACCGTAGATGTCGAGGAGGGAAAAACAAGGAAAAGTAAGTGAAGAGAATGAAATGAGGGAGTTAGGGAAGGGAGATGGGGGTAGAAAAATTTAGGGAGAGGGGCAGGGATCTTAGGAATGTTTAGGGAGTGAAATTAAGGAAAATGAGTGAGGGGAGTGAGCTAGGAAATTGAAACACAGTCCTAGCTAGGAAAATGGCCCAATTTGGTAGAATAGGGCTAGGGTTTGTAGGGAAATGTTGCAAAAATGATGGGAAATGGTTTGTGAGGTATGGGAATGATGTATAACTAGCAAAAAAAGGTGTAGGGAGAATGGTACGAGGGTTTCACAACATCAATTGATCATTTGACAACCAAAAAGCATGAAATTTTTTATGAAATCCTAGGGAAATAAGCTAGTTATCATTTATTGGTTTGCAAAGGAAGAGAGGGCTTAAAAATGAGTGTACTTACTTGTTAAGAAGCTTTGGAGAGTGAAAAACCCTGAATGGAAGTTGAAATTTTGAATTTTGGTGATTTTTGAGCAAAATTAGGCAACTCTACCCCGTGCGCAGTGCAGTTCACAGATGCATAGCTCTGATTCGCAGCGTAGTTCAAGGATGCCCAACACCTCCTCTAGATGCGTAGCACAGTTCACAGATGTGCAACGCCTCCCAGTTTTTTCCTCTTGGAGCTGCAAAAACACGTTTTTCTCACCAAAGGGAGGATGAGGTCAATGATGAAGGGAAAGAGGAGTGCACATAAAAAGTTTTTATGACTTTTTGGCCCTTTTATAAGCATGGAATAGCTTTTTTGAGTGATAATGGGCCCCACATGACTTTTTGAATCATGGCTTTCTTTCTTCTTTTTGACTTCACAACCTTGGACATTTTGTATTTTGAAATTTTTGAATCTTCCTTGGAACATTGAACTGCAGCTTTAGAACTCTTGCTGGACTTTGCATGAGCAGAATAGCTCGGCGCAGCACAGGCTGCTCCTACATCACTCTGGAAGGCTCTGCTCTGCCTCTACGTCACTCAGCTAGGACTGTGTCAGCCCCTGCGTGGCCTCTGCTGGGACTGCGTCCTCTTGGTGTTGCGCTGCCTTCTCCAGATATCTGCTGCTTTAGCTGCCACTCTGAAACAAAAAAATCTTCAACCGTTTTGCTGGAGATTCAGCTTGATCTGCAATGCTCTAATACCATGTGAAAATTTCTTAATCTAAGAAACCCTACTACTAACTATTGATTTACTTATCCTACTTGATTATTTATACAAGTTACTAATCTGAATATTTAGAAAAGAAGAGAAGTAAACACAAATAGAAGCATACACATACAAATCATTTACTGAATATAATGCACATATGACAAAGTGACACACACATTTTTCGGACAAATATCCATGGAATAATCCAATGCGGGAAAACAAGAGCAGCTAGCTTTGGAGGGTTTTATTATTATGCAGAATCTCAATACAACAATTTCTAGACACCAGACATCGTTGGCCCCATAGAGAAAATCACGACAAAAAATATGGCTGATTAACTCCCTCTAAAGAGATTTACAGAACTTGAGCCCTTTCTGGCCCACCGAAAACCCCAGTGTTGCTCCTCATCTCTCTGTGTCAACCTTTCTGGCCTGCATCAACCTCTGCGCTGCTCTAGAAGGGCTAGCATCACACTCTTTCGGCTTACGCTGCCCTGACTGGGCGTGCGTCACCCCTGAAGGGCTCTTGCTGCCTCTACGCTGCCCCTGACTGGGCTCTAGCTGAACTGCGTAGCTCGGGCTGGCCTCTACGCTACTGGATAAGTTGCCTCTTTGTCTTTGTTGTATTCTTGGCCTTGGATCAGAATCCCTCGCCAATACTACCCCTCGCTGCACTAGAAACTCTCTTTGAAATTCTTAGCAAACCATGCCCTAGAATTTCAGCTTAGCTTCAGTGCTCTACCAATGTGTGTGTTCTCCAACTGACCCCAAGCACTTCTCTTATACTTTTCTTGTTGGCAAACCAACGGTCGTGATCTAATCTCTAATCAACGGCTAAGATTAGAAGTTGCTTGATCCACGTGACTTAGAACATTCTCATCACATGTTTAATTTAATTCACTTTAATCTTTTAATTTTCCTAAGTTAGAATTAGGGTCCTTAATTAAAAAGATTAATTATTTGAATAACTATCAAACCAGATGGAATTTCTCCAAATTCTTTTTGGGTATTAGAGATCTCATGTCCTACAACTCCTCCACAAAATTTTGAAGCTAAAGCACATCCGATGATACCCCTAAATCTCAACACGCTTAATCCGGGAATCCAACCCCTCATACTCATCAATATCGGACGAAAATGAGTTGACCAAATCTGCAACCGGGTTTGGCTCCCTCTCCGGCTCTAGCTCATCCACAAAGTGAGGCATAGTAGGATGGCTAGCCTGCCCACGCTGGGGAGTATGTTTGGGGGATGATAAGTACGGCTTTCCCATCCTGCTTTGCAACCCCCATCACCATGAGGCTCCCCCTCTGGCCTTCGACCCATCTGCAGGCCCATAACCTGCTGAATCATGTCCATCATGAGCTACCCTTGTCTTAACATCTATTGTTTGGTTCTGAGTAGCTCCTCCAAAACTTGGTTCTGGCCCATTTTCTTGGGCTGCTTGTTGTCCTCTTTTTTGTCCATCCTGCCTCTAATATTCTCCACTTCAGTGTCCAAAAACGGATCTGGGCCTTCTTCTCTACCTCGACCCCTGCCTCTGCCTCTACCACGACCTCTTTGGAAAACCAACCCCTGATATCTCGGTGGCATCACCTGCTCTTGTTCCCCACGCTGGTCAAGAACATGCTCTGATACCATTGTAATATTCTGAATAGAAATTTATCATGATAACAAAAGACATGCAATAATTTAAACACATAAAAATTTTTGTGAACACACACAGAAACAAAAATTATGTCTGGAAAACCAAATTGGCCAATTTTTATCATATATAACTTTTGGAGTACAATGGGAAATAGGAGTGCGCCTGGTCTTACATAAGGCAAGCTACAAGCCTCAGGTGATCAATACAAAATTCCCAATTGTTGTAGAAGTTTTGTTCTCTAGAAAACTACGCTGGCCCAATATTTCTACATTGCTGGCTGACTTGAGACCGTAATTTGACCCCTCAAAACTGCCCAGAAAATTATGTAAAATTAGGATGAAATCCTTATCAAAAACCCAGAAAAACTTAGAAAGGGTTTTCTCTAGTTTTTACCCTCCAAATTCGGCTTCACCCAGCTTGACCCCTTCCCCACATCCATAAAGTTACACCTGTAGCTGAGATTGATGTTTTTTGCTCCCAAAATGCTAGTAATCCCCTCACAACATCCTCCAACCAAAATCCAAGCAACTCAACTCCCCAAAGCTCCAACCAAGACGTCTCCCAACCAACTCCCACAAGTGACTGCGCAGGCCTGTAAGTGATGACGCAGTCCCTACACCCATAAATTTGTACTAAGTGATAGTCTCTCTCTCCTGCTAAAAATCCTCCTCCTCTAGTCTGAAAATTGGCCAAGAAACACCCTAACAACACCGTTCTCTCAATTTTTGACACCACTCCTCAAAGACTGCGTGGCCTCTCCCTCTGCGTCCCTGTTGAACCATAATGTCGTAAATCCTATAGGATGCTCCTCTCCCAACCACCAAACAAAGATCAAAGCCTTCCTAGGGTGGCACTCGAGGTCCACTGAAGAAAGGATGAGCTTCACTCTGTGGGAAGCTCTTGTGCTAGGCAACAATTTGTAGCTCAGCTGAACAACCAAAGAAACAATCAGTTAACAAAATATCAAAAGCTCCAAATGATGCTTCTTTCCTCCTATTTATACTTGCTAGCCCTTGGACTCATGTGGGTCCTTCCTATGATTTCGACCTCCCTTAGGAAATTCAAATTCTTTACCAAGTGGTGCGTATTATTTGTGGGTGAGTGCCCCCACATTCCACTAAAAACCTTTTTGACCCACTTTTCCTAAGTTTCTCCTTCGAAATTTGTCTTAGACCAAAAATGACAATATTTACAAAATTGGGTTTTCTCACCTTAGGAAAATATTTAAGAAGGGACATTACACTTCCCTCCAACAGCCTTGAGATTCCCAATAACTTTGTCCTACTCTAGGAACGTCTATCCTCTAGGAAGAAAACAACTTGAAACACACCAACACATACATTTTCACTGTTCTTGAACTGCATGCATCTACTGCTAGGTTTATAGTCTGGATAGGGCTTCCAATAGTGCTTGTTTATTCCTTACCTTCGACTCCCAAAACTCTCCTACAACTACGACTTTTCTCCCTTAACTAGCTTCTCCCATATGCTGACTCCTAGGCTACCTTCCAGCCTTTATTTAGGCCTTTTGACCCCCTTCAAACAAAGGTATGGGGCTCGACCATCTTGTCCAGACTATTGTACTAATCTATCGCCACTTTCCAGAGGTATGTCCACACAAGAATTCACACAACGACTGCTTAGAAATATCCTCCAACGCTCAGACTGCCTACTCCCAAACTTGGTCCCTAAATAGATCACAAAAAGACACATTCTTCCTCCTTCGTTGGGCTGCTTTGGTCTTGCAACTTCCTCTAATGTGTATTCCTTATGTTTGTTCCACTTGGATGTGGAAATGAGGTCTACTCTCTCCTTATTTATATGCTTCTTGGTGGTGTGGAACCTAGCCCTTAAGAGCACTCCTTTCACTAGGCCGACTTTTCACATTTATTAACATAACCACACATAAACATATAAAAATTATTATCTTGCTTTATAGACCTCCTCTCTTGGTGTTATTTGTGGCCCCTAGCTCCTTTAAGGGTCCTCTACAATCTCCAAGGGTTACACGTCTAAAACTCCTTGTGTTTTCACACCCACAACTTTGGGTGCAAAGCCCATTTGCTTGGGTTCTTGGCCCACAAGTCCATTTGTGGTGCCATTTCCTCCACAACCCTGAACCCTAGGTCTTGGAGTACCTCTCAGGCTACAAATATCAACAATCCCTCTTACCGAGGGGGGTACTTCCAAGAATAGAAGTAACTCGTCATCACTGTCATTACTGGCAACATTAGCCAAACTCCTGGTGCCTACAACTCTAGCAAACCCTGATGCATGAACTGCACCCTTCTCGAAATTGTCACTGCCACTAGAAGCCTCTTGCTTCTTCTTGTCCTTAAATGCTTTCAAGCCATTCCATGATTCCTTCTTGCTAGCTATAGAAGCACCCTTCCTCCCCACTGACCACATGCTCTTGATGGGCTGCACATTCTCCCTCTGAACCTACGAAACTCTGTCAAAACTCAAATCTTTCTGAACCTCTAGAACCTGTACCTTCTCTTCCTTCTTCTTCTCATGATCTATAGGCTTGCCTGTCTGCCTATATAGGCCATGCTCACTCAATCCAATCACAACACCTATGAAGCTAGATCCTCTGGACTTGAGTCTTGATTTTCCACCATGGAACAACACCTCAAACCCCTTTTGCCTGATGACTAAGATAGATAACATGTTATATCTGAGTTCTGAAACAAATAGTACATCCTGAACTTGCATAAATTGGCTTTACTCCATCGTGAATGGCACGACACCTGATCCCTTGATCTCTTATGAACTCTTGTCACCGACCACCATGTGTAACTTCGAGTCCCTCTCAGATTGAGTCTTAAACACATCTTGTGAACCTATCATGTGCTTCGACACACCACTGTCCATGTACCATGCAGCCTCGTCGATGGTACCCTGAGAGAAATGAGAGATCAAAGAAAAATTCTCACTCTCTAATCTCCTGGAAAAATCATCAAACTTGATAGAAGTGGCGACACCTGCAACTAGCTTCCCCTTCTTCTTCTCATCATCCCCCTGCTTCTTCCTAGGACACTTTGTCGAATAATGACCATACTCATCATAGTTAAAACACTTAATCTTACTCAAGTCCTTCGTTTGCTTTTCCTTCATTCTTGTTACAGGAGCCACGTCATCATTAGATGCCTTCTTGTTAGGATGAATATCCTCGTCTCACAATTCTTCCTAAATGAAGTCATGCCACAACCTTTTTCGGTCTGGCATCTTGTCTCTAGAAACGATCCCTTTGATGAACGACTTCCAATCTGGAGTAAACTCCTTCAAAGAAATCCTCACCATGTCAGAATTTGAAATAGTGTCACTGATGGTGGCAAGCTCATCTCAAACTTGAGATAACTTTGTCAGATACGAAGTCACCCCTTCACCTTGTGTCATCTTGGTGGCCTTCAACTTATCTTGTAATACCAATAGCCAATTCTCATTCTTATTTTGGAACAAATCCTAAAGATTTTTCCACATTTCATGGGCAGTGTTCTTCCCGGACAAATTGTGAAATTTTCAAGTTAAATATTTCTGCAATACTAGGTTTATTTCTCCTACTTATGAGCTAAGTTATTTACAAATGCTTCAATAAATTCTGAAATAAACACATTTGCAAATCTTCACTATCATTAAGAGCATAAGAACAAAAAGATAGATTACACAAGTAGCACAATAGAAACAACCACATGAACATAGTTCTTTTGACAATTGTCCCCGGAAAAACCCAATGTGGGAAAACCGATGTAGCAGATGAGGGTTTTATATTTATCTTCAGAAATGGAAAGTACATTTACAAGAGTTTGATGAGTAGAGAAAAATTTGCAAACACCTAGCTGAATTTTCTGGATCCTCCAGAAAATTTCAGACCCTTGGGGTGACCTCCTTCACCCTTTGCATCATCCAGTGTGAGAGCTCTGTACAGTCTCTCCCTAGACTACGTGATTCCACGTGGACGGGTTATGGCTACTGATCAACTCATTCTTTCCTTCATCCTCCTGAATTCTGCTTCCTGATAACTGACTTCTCCCTCCTCCTTCTACTTCTACAACCCTGCCTCTACAATCGCACCCACTGAAATCAAATTCTCTTGCTTTAGAATCGATTTACTTCGGGTACTGAGAATGTCCCCGGCTTGATTTCCAAATGGCCCTCAAGTTTCTTCTTTTAGTCTTCTCGTTGATGAATCAACGGCCAAGATTATATCATTAATCTGGCTCAGCTTAAAAGATGACTTGATCTTCGTTTTCTAGAAGATTCACACTTTGCTCTATTAATACCCTTTAATTATTTAATTTCCTTAAGTTTAGACTTAGGGCCTGCATTAAAATAATTAATTATTTTAATAAAGTCATATCTGAGTGGAATTTCCACAAATGATTTCTAGGTTCTTTGGATACATGATGTCCAAGCCTCTCTATCAAAAAATGAGACTTAGAACACTTTCCGATGCTATAGAAATCAACACTCCCTCTTAGTGAGGAAAGTGTTTAAGCAAGATAGCGCTGTAATGCTCTGAAATACGCAGCTCTATTGCCCACTCTATATCCCCCTTTCAGAAGTCTGCCTCCATCCGGTGTGCTGAAACTGGCTGCAAAGGGTATGTGTGCATGCCTCTGATCATCGCATGCTCCCCACTCTTCTTGTCTGTCCACTCCATCTCCAATGTCTCCCAATCTGTGGTGACCTTACCCAACGTAATCAAACAGTGCACTCCCATTACCACATTGGTAACTGGGATTTCAACCACAAAGAAGTGGTTTGTCGTTGTCCCCATGGTCACTACCAATGCTGGAACATACCTCATACATTGCATGGTTCTGGCGCTCGAAACCAACACTGAGAAGCCATAAAAAATCTCTGTCGGCATGTCCCTCCTCTGTAGTAGGTGGGCATCAATGAAGTTATGAGTGGCCCCGCTATCTACCAAAACTGAATCACGCTATCCCTGGACAGTGCCTCGGACACACAATGTCAAATACTTCAGAACTCCTCGCAAAGATGCAAGGACTGCTGCTGTGGGTGAAAACGCTGCCCCCTCCTGCTCCTAGGGGAGGTGGTGGTGGATGATCTCCTCTCGGTGCCTCAACGCTGGCATCTCCCTCTAACTCATAAGCATCTTCTTCGCCCTCACTATTAGAGAAGACCTCGATGTAATGTGCCTTCCCTGCAGCACATCGACGACTCGGTGCCCATGGCTCCTAGCATGTAAAGCATAACTTCCTCCATCTCAAATCTCACCGGGTATCATCGTCCAATGGCCCTCAGCCCTGGTTCCCCTTTCGACGGTGGAACTCTCGTGTCTTTCCCCTTTGGCTGAAATGTCGGTCTCTAGGGGAAAGGAGTTCTAGTCCTGGGCAAAGCATCCTGCAAGTCCATTGTCCTCCTGACTGTGTCCTAATGTGCAACAGGCCTAGTGGACTTGACTAGCCAATGTAGAGGTTCTGCCAACCCGTCAATAAACATGTAAATCCTCTTGGTTGCAGATAAGTCTGGCACCATCACTGAAAGTCTCAAGAACTCAAAAATGTAAGTTTCTGGGTTCCTAGTCTATTTGATCTTGGTCAGCTCGAAAAAATGCTCTTCTGGATCCTTCCGGTTCAATCTCTCCACCAATCTCCAGGTGAAATCTCACTGCTGAGTGACCCAACATGGCCATCTCATGGAACCACCAATCGTGGGCTTCCCCCTCAAGGTGCAGCGCTGCCACCTTGATGGCCTCCACCTCCGCCATCTGATTCAGTTGAAAGTAAATGTCCAACTTTTCTACCCAAGATTTTGCTGAACATTTTGATGACCCGTCATATGTTGGCAAGAAAAATCTGCCCATGGTACATTGCAGCTCATCTCCCTACATGTACCCACCTCCTCTATTCTAGTTGCGGGGTCTATTGTTGTTCTTTAGCTGGCAGAAATCGTGGAAAGAGACAGCTTCACAAAACTCTTGCCTGTATGACTGATACTCTGCAAAATAATCCACATAATGAGCCATCTCCGGCTCCTGGGGTCCTCCCGTTCACATCCCTGCAGTCAAGAATGTGGGCATAGTGGAATGTGGGGGAGTGCGTAGTACCACTTGTTGCACTGTGTTCTACTCATGAGTGTGATGTGAAGTGTTGTACCCTTCTTCGATGTGAAATCCCCTTGGGGTATCACGCTGTCTGTTCTCCCCAACAATCTTCTGACCCATCTCCTTTATTTTTCTGGAGAGTTCCTGTACAGACTTCAAGACGAGGTTACTGAACTCCTTCTCATCATCTACTTCTTCTTCTATGGGTGCTTCCTCCTCTGCGTCCTCTACTAGAACGCAGTCCCCTTCACCAAATGTGGGCTCGAGCCTCCGCTCTCTGCTCCTGTGCCGCTGCTTCCGGTAGGTGACATATTCTTTGTCTCTAAGTGTCATATACTGATTTGCTCCACAGACTGAGCCAAGTCTATGAGCTTTGATACCACTGTAATATTTTGAATAGGAAATAAACAGCAGTACTAAGAAACATAAACAAAACTACAACTAATATAGATACATAATGGAAATCAATGCAAACATTTCAGAAAAGATGAGCCATTTTATTATAAATCTAGAAATAGGGAACGAGTACAAGAAGGTGATCAGAATGATGGCACCTTGGCTTGCTCAAGGCAAGATGAAGTAACTCTCCAAACCTCGCTATGGATGGCTGCTTCTCCTCTGGACTGCGTAACTCCCTGAGTTGTTGTTGCTGCTGAATAGTGCTACTTCTGGATGGAATGGAGCTGCTCTTTGGGGTTGTTCCCTTAGGAAATTATGAAACTTCGACTATGATCTCTCCTCCCAAAACCCGGAAAAACCCAGGAAGGAATTTCGGAAAGGCTAACCCCAGAATTTGACTCCTGGTGAGTACGCTGGCCTCTGAACTGAATGGTTGAAAAAGTTGGCCTCTCTCTGCTCGGAAAGACAACTTGTGAAGGGTTGATCCCCTCACACTTCTCTCGGACTGAAACTAGTGAATATCACTCTCTCCCGGAGCTTCCCTCCTCCAAGACTACGTAACCTTTGCGAGTGACAGCACTACGTCAAGACTGCGTAACTCCCGGATGGATGGCTCTGCATTCTCTTCTCTGAAAATTGAAGGTAAGGCTCCTCACCTAAGCGGGCACTCAAAATCCCCCAAGGTTGAGGTTGGGATCTCCACTCGGAGACACCCGTGTGTTGAACAACACTTGTAGACTTAGCTAAACAACATAAGCGTGCTCAATATTTGTTAGACAAAATTATGAAGATGCATAATAGAATGAATGAGAAGCTAGGCCTTCACTCCTTTTTATGCTTGAGACCCTAACATTCTCTTGGGCCCCATTGTGCTGTGTTGTCCTCCTTTGCCACGCTGCCTTGCCTACTTTGCACTGTCCTCCTTTACCACACTGCCCTGCCTACTCTGCATTGTCCTGGCCCACGCTGCCACTAGGCTGCCTGGCCCAGGGTGCCTCTGCGCTGCCCCTCTCCTTGCTCTGTCACTTGGTCTTCCTAGGCCCCACGCTGAAATCATTATGTTGGTGAGGTGACTTTAGGGAGTTTATTTCTCCTAAGTTGGTTTATGGGTCCCAACACCCCTTTTATTTATGGCTGAACATTAGAAAAGCAAAATTTGAGCAAAAATTAATATTGCCAATTAGCTGCTACTAATTGGGAATGTTACAGACTTGATCACTTGAAGGTCAACTTGGTGTGGAGTCTCCATAATGGGAACTTTGACCTAAAATAATATCACCCAAGCATGAAACCAATGCTTTAATAAGTCATTTAATAATATAAAATTCTTTTCTTTATTCTTTTGACTGTGAAAATTCCGAAAATCGGAATCCTACAGCAGTAATTGATTAAGTTTATTCTATTTGCTAAATAACTGAACAAATTATTTACTGTGTTCTATGGTAAATATTGAAACCAATACACTACAACCTTCACAAAATAAATACTGCGGAAAAAAAAAAATAACGTTGGAAAGATAGATGCACACACACACATATAACACTGTTATATTTGGACTAAGTCCCCAGGAAAACCCAACTTGGGAAAACCGGTGCAACAACTGAGGGTTTGATTATTATTCAGTAGTAAATTTGAGTACAAGTCTATGGTTGCTCAAATCTAGCAAACTAGTGAAATGATTGACAAATGAGTCTAGTGAGAAAAATCTAACTCCCACTGGCGATTTGACACTGACCTTCACTCAAGATGAGTTGCTTTGCGTTGCCTCTACGCAGTCACTGCGTCAACCTACGCAGAACTGCGTCCCCACAACTAGCAATAAATTTCTCTCTCGCTAAATGATCAGCTGTTGTCTGGAAACTAGACCCTCCTGGCCTTCGGGCTCTCTCTCCGGCTTCTGGCACTGAATCAACTCTTCTTCCCAACAAAAATGCGGATCTCCTCTAAAGCACTGCCGACTCTCTATGGCAATCACTACCTCTTTGTTGTGCACTCAACGGATCTAGAAAATCTTCATCCGACCTTACTATCCCTGCCCCTCTCTCACTGCTTCGAGCTCACTAGCTATCTCTCGAGCAACTTAGTGCTACTACTCTGGACATTGATCTGCCAGTGAAATCGAATTGCACAAGTTTGTTCTCCAAGCCCCATTGAGTTTCTTCTTATAATCTGTCAATGAGACACCAACGACCACGATTAAAACTTAATCGATGGCTTAGATTAACTAGAACTCGATCCATGCCTTTTTCTAGAAGATTCACACCTGAATTAATTAATACCTTTTAATTAATCATATTTCCTGAGTTTAGACTTAGGAAATATTAAAAACTGATTAATTATTTTAATTAGGTCGTCTCTAGATGGAATTTCCAGAAACGATTTCTAGGTTTTGGAAAATGCATGTGTCCTAACCTCTCTGCCAAATCTCGAGACTAGAACACATCCGATGCTACAAAAAACTAACACTCCCTCTTAGCGAGGAAAGTGTTCTAGTATTGTAACTACAATACACTGCCTCTTTACCATCCCCTGTTGTGTTGCTGATGTCTGACTACTATTTCCCACCAACTACTACGCAACTCTGATATGTGTTGCATCTGTGCTGCAGTTGACCCTGCTGAACTATTGCCAACATTGCATCTGCACTGTAACTTTGTTGTTATTTCCACTGCAACATCTACAACTGCCTCTCTTGTGCTGCTGCTACGACTAATAGATGTCCATCATCCTGAACCAACTGTGTTCAGTTTGATGCATTTGTCATCCAAGTCCTGACTGCTGCTAGTCTGTGTACTATCACTGAAGCCTCTGTGCTGTTGCTGACTTTTCACTGTGCCATTTACACTAATGCCAAGTCTGCTCTGCGCCGCTCAGTTCCAGACCCCTATTGGCTACTGCATCTGTCACTCTGGCAATTGACTACATCAACTGCCATTATTCCATCCTGCTACTACTACTATGGGCTCCTGTAGCAAGGTATTAATCCAAGAGGTGGACTCCTCAAGGATCCTTCCCATCCTATAGCACTCTGGGGCTACAAAACCAAATCACCCCACCTCACACTTGGAGGTGTGTTGGTGATCATGGCAAACTCTTCCTTCAATCTGGAGGATAGCCTATCAATCTCCGCGGATGCAACTTGTTGATCTTGCTTCTCCTCTTTGTCCTTATTTCTAAGAGGACATTCAGTGTTGCAATATTCCGAATAGGAAATAAATAGCAATATAAAGCAACATAAACAAAAAATACAAAAAATAGAGAGACATCATGAAAAATACTGCAAATATGGAGAAAAGATGAGTTGTTTTATTATAAATCTGAAAGAGGGAATGAGTACAAGAGGTGATCAGAATGATGGCACCTTGGCTTGCTCAAGGCAAGCTGAAATCACTCTCAAAACCCTGCTGGGAATGGTTGCTTTCTCTCTAGACTATGTAACTCCCTGAGCTGTTGCTACTGTTGGAAACCGCTGCCTCTCATTGGAATAAAGCTGCTCTTTGGGGTTGTTCCCCTGCTTAGAAAATTGTGAAAATTTGGGTATGGACTCTCCTCCAAAAACCCAGAAAAACCCAGGAAGGAATTCTAGAAAGGCTGACCTCGGAATTTCACCCCCTTCGGAAAATTACGCACTCCTGGTGAGTAAGTTGGCCTTTGAGATGAATGACTGGAAATGCTGGCCACAAACTGCTCCAAAAGATCACTAGTGAAGGGCTGGTCCCCTCACACCTTTCCCGGACTGAAGCTACTGAGTATCTCTCTCTCCCTGAGCTTCCCTCATCAAAGACTGCATAACTCCTGTGAGAGACTGCACTGCCTCGAGACTGCGTAACTCCTGGATGGTATATGCTGCATTCTCTACTTTGAAAACCCAAGGTAAAACTCCTCACCTGAGTGGGCACTCGAAGTCCCCCGAGGCTGAGTTGGGATTTTCGCTCGGAGACACCCGAGTGCTCAACAACACTTGCAGACTTAGCTAAACAGCGTAAGCATGCTCAATATCTGTTAGACAGAAATTTTGAAGATGCTTAATATAATGAATGAGTAGCTAGCCTCTCCCTCCTTTTATGCTTGAGACCCTAACTCTCCCTTGGGCTCCACTAAACTGCGCTGTCTCCTCATGCCATGCTGTCCTACCTACATTGCGCTGTCGTGGCCCACACTGTCACTGTGTTGCGTGGCCCATGTGGCCTCTGCGTTGTCCTTCTCCCTGCACTGTCACTTGGCTCCCTTGGGCCCCATGCTGAAATCAAAATAATGTTAAGTGACTTTAGGAAGTTTATTTATCCTAAGCTGGGTTATGGGTCCCATCCCCCCTTTATTTTATGACTGAACATTAGAAAGGCAAAATCTTAGCAAAAATTAATATTGCCAATTAACTACTGCTAATTGGGAATATTACAGTCCTCCCTGTCAAAATGTTGCTTGTCCTCAAGCAATTGCAAATATGGGTGCTGCAAAATCTTCTCACTCTCCCAAGTGGCATACTCATCTGCCATATTTCTCCATCTCACCAGATACTCCTTAACCATCCTGCTTCGTAGTTGTCTCTCCCTGGTGTCTAAGATGGCTTATGGTTGTAACACCAAATGCCCCTCATCTTCTGTAGGTGGGAGCTCCTCTGTTGCAGTCACATGCTGCTCCAATGCCTTTTTCAGGCATGATACATGGAAGATGTTATGTATCCTGCTACCTGCTGGCAGCTCTAACTCATAAGCAACCTCCCCTATTTGGCGGATCACTCTGTAAGGTCCATAGAAGCGGGGCTTGAGCTTCTCGGCCCCCTTCTGCTTCAACGTAGACTATCGGTAAGGTTGAAGTCGGAGGTAGACCAAGTCACCTACCTCAAACTGTCTCTCTACCCGCTCTCTATCGGCGTTTACCTTTTGTTGATTCTGCGCTGTGGCTAAATTGTCCTTGAGAGCCCAGAGTATGTCTTGGCTCTCTTGGATCCAATCCTTGGACCTAGGGGCCTTGCTAGCTCCAAACATAACATTAGCAAAATCTAGAGCATGATATCCATACCAATGTTCCACAAAGTTTCTGAGACGGGGAAACGCGGGATCAGGGATATGTACAAGGGGGGCATATATAAGCAACCACAAAATTTAGGAAAATTTCGGGGAAACGGGGGGATGTCAGATTCATAAAAATTAAAAAATTATTAAAAAATTAATATATAAAAATAAAAAGTAAAATCCCAAAAAATGTAAATAACTAAGTTACTAAATAGTAAATCTTAATAATCATGAAATGCACATCTAAATATGATCATCATTTCATATTAGACTATTATGAAACAAAATTATCATTTGACATTTCAACAATCATTAATGTAAAATTGTAAATGTAGAAATTTTAAACCCCATTCCGGTTTTCAGTTTCACTGTATCACGCCCATATAGTTAAATGCCCATTCCCATAATCATACATTCAAATTCTGGAAATGAAATAAATTTTCTGAAAACACAAATTCAGAAATTTTACAGTGCTGGAAAATGCAGAAATAAAACTCAGAAAATTATAACAGCCACACACAGAAAAATAACACGCTGATTTTTTGTCAATATGACCCTGGAAAAACCCCCTACAACTCTTGGGGAAAACTAGTTTGAGAGCTCTTCTTTATTTCTAAATAATGTTTTTACAGAGAAATGAAATACACAATAAAAATTCCAGCAACCATGTTGAAATTTGGTTACCGGAGGACAGGTGGTTCCCTAAGGCTTTGATCTTTGGCCTAGAGAAAAGTGTCCAAAAGAATTTAATTTTTCTCCTAAAGTGACTTTATAATTTTTATAAAGTCAAATCTAATTTAAAAGTGACTTTATGTGATAAAGTTACTAAAGTCTAATTTTAAAGTGACTTTAATAAAGTCAATGTAAAATTAGAAAGGAAAAGTGACTTTGGAAATAAATGACTAAGTGGGTCTTTATTAAAGTGGAGTGAATTAAAAAATAGAAAGTGAGATTTAAATGAGCATTTAATCTCCCCCCTAGATCTCAATCTATTTCAGCCATTGGATTTAGGGATTCCCCAAAAGTCACTTAGGGTTAGGTTAAAAAAGGAAAAGGAGGAAAAGGTCATTCATTCTTTCATGAGCAGATTGAGAGAAGGAGAGCAAGGGAGATTTCTGGGCAGTGAGGAGAAGGAGGCAGCAGCTTGGCACACATTCCAAGGCAGCATTTCAGCAAGACCGTACAGCTGAGTTAGCACAGTGAAAGGCAGATTTTTTTGGGCACGATTTTCTAGAAAGAGAGGCCGTACAGCGAGGCCATACAGCAGGTCGTACAGCGAGGCCGTACAGCAGGCCGTACAGCAAGCCGTACAGCAAGTTTGGCACAAAAATCGAGGCAGTAGAAAGCTGGTTTAGTTGGCATGAATTTCGAGGCAGGCCGTACAGCAAGTGGCTGTCCTCTTGCATGGAAATCGAGGCTGATTCCGTACAACAAAGTTCTGCTGTGTTTTGGCACAAAAATCGAGATTTTGGACAGCAGTATTTATTGATGTTTGCACAGATTTTGAGGAGGCCGTATAGTTGCATTTATTGCAGATTTCTAGGCACGAAAATCGAGGAGGACCTACAGCATTTATTGCTGTTCTGTTTTTGCTGTTTGCACATTTTCCGAGGCGGTGGTTAGGCACGGAAAACGAGATAAGTTGTAAAGTTTGTTTGTTGATTTTTTGCTGAATATTTCTCTCACTGTAAAAAGCATTTTCCAGAAATAAGAAGGAGCTTTCGAACTGGTTTTCCCCAAGAGTTGTAGGGGGTTTTTCCAGGGTCACATTGACCAAAAATCACTGTGTTTAAATGTGTTGAATGGCTGTTTGTATGTGTTGATATTTATTTCTGCATTTTTCAGCATTCTGTAATTTTTTCCAGAATTTGTGTTTTCAACAAAATTTATTTTCCAGCTTGTTAAATGTATGGATATGGGAAAGGGCATTTAACTATTTTGGAGTAATAAGGTGAAACTGAAAACCGGGGTGGGAAATGAGAAATTTCTACATGGTATTAGAGGTTGAGTGCTGAAAGTGCAGTTTGGGACAGAAAGGAGAAAAATACAGCCTGCTGATTTTTCACTCAAAAAATTCCAGCAAGCTGATTTTTTCACAAACAGAATTTTTACCTTTACTACAGCAGTGCTATTGTTCAATTTTAGGACAACAGGATGTCTTTGGGACTGAGGGTGGAGGATAGGTTGGATGGGCATACCAATTACAGTGTTTGGAAGGAGAGAATGCAGAGTATCTTTGAGGAGGCGGAAGTCTGGGACATAATGGTGCATACCGCACAGAACCCTGTAAATGTGCCTACTGATGCTACTCAGTTGGCAGCATATAATAAAAAGAACAACAAGGGTAAGAGACTGATTCTAGACGGAATCAAAGATCATTGCATTCCTCATGTGAGAAGAAAGAGAAATGCTCATGAGATGTGGACAACATTGACCAACCTCTACTAGAGTACCAATGAAAACCGGAAAATGGTCCTAAAGGAGAAGTTGAAGAACATTAAGATGGGTAAGACTGACAGTGCAGCTGGATATCTCACAAAGATTACTAATGTGAGAGATGAGTTGGCAGCGATTGGAGAGGCCATTCCACCCACTGAGTTGGTGCGGATTGCAGTGAATGGCCTCCCCAGTTCATGGATGAACTTTGCTGATGGGGTTTATGCATGTGAGACCCTTCCCACATGGGAGAGGTTTTGGGATGACTGCATTCAGACAGAGATCAGGAAAGGTCAGCTTGGGGCAGCCAAGCCAGTTGAGCAGGATGAGGATGTAGCACTGTTGGCAGGAGGCAAGAAAGGCAAAGGGAAGAAGCAGGTTTCCACAAGAAATGGTGGGGGCAAAGGCAAAGGTAAAGGTAAACAGGATAACACACAGAAGGACTATTCCAAGGTGAAGTGTTGGAATTGTCAGAAGATGGGACACTATGTAGTTGTGTGTCCGGAGAAGAAGAAGAAGAAGGGGAAGAACCAGAGCATGGCAGCTTCAGCAGAGGTTGAGGACTTTGCAGATCGTTTTGACCGAGAGTTTGGGTTCACTGCGTGAGTCCTCTAGTGCGGGATCATCTGCCATAGAGGTTCAGAGGGAGCATGCATTTCCCTCGATTAGCGGAGCATCTTCGGGTATCTGGTATGTGGACAGTGGGGCTTCACGTCACATGACAGGAGTCCGTGAGTACTTCTCAGAGCTTTCAGAGAGTGGCACTGATGTAGAAGTAGTACTCGGTGATGACAGAGTTGTTAGAGCAGTCGGTGTGGGAACATTGACATTTCAGAGGGAGTCCAAACCTCCCTTGAAGGTGTCAGATGTTCTTTATGTGCCGGGGATGAGGAAGAACCTCATATCCGTCTCAGCTTTGGAGGACAGAGGATATGAGATACTATTCAGGGGAGGACAGGTGTTGATGTATCCCAGGGGCACTCCAGCTGATTCAGCTAGAGTGATAGGTGTACGCCATGCAAAGGTGTACAAGTTTGCATTTTAGTCCCTTTTGGCATTGAGCAGTAGTACCGACAGCAGAGCTAGCAGTTCTGAGCAGTGTGAGATTTGGCACCGCAGGATGGGGCACATGCATCATGGAGCCTTGAGGACCTTGCGGGAGATCACTACAGGTGTGCCAGAGTTCAGTACTGATCACTTTGATACTTGCAGAGGATGTGCGATGGGAAAGTTTGCCAAATCCCCTTTTCCCAGCAGTGACAGCAGAGCGACTGGGATACTTGATTTGATTCATTCCGATGTGAGCGGTCGGATGTCTCATGTTTCCTTGAGTGGATATGAGTACTATGTTTTATTCATTGATGATCACTCCGGGAGGACCTGGATTTATTTCTTGAAGACCAAGAGTGAGGTCTTCAAGCGGTTTCAGGAGTTCAGAGCTCTTGTGGAGACACAGACAGGTCGGAAGATCAAGTCCTTGAGGTCGGACAATGGGGGAGAGTACACCCTTGGAGAGTTTGTTGACTATTGTGCGGAGGCAGGCATTAGGAGGGAGCTCACTGTTCCTTACAACCCCCAGCAAAACGGGGTTGCGGAGAGGAAGAACAGATCCATCGGAGGGGCTGCCAAAGCCATGTTACATGATCAGGGGTTGCCATTGTTTTTGTGGGCTGAGGCCTGCAACACAGCTGTTTATTTGCAGAACAGGAGTCCGCATCGTGCCTTGGGGCACATGACTCCGGAGGAGGCTTTTTCTGGGAAGAAGCCCGATATTGGTCATCTTCGTATCTTTGGGTGCATTACATACTCCTACATACCCAAGGAGAAGAGGACCAAACTAGAGCCCACCGCAGAGAAGGGTATCTTTGTGGGCTACAGTGAGACCTCCAAGGCCTTTCGGATTTACATTCCTGCACAGAGGAAAGGTCAGGCGGGATGTGAAGTTCGAGGAGGATAGGGCAACGGGAGGTCACGGGAGTTAGAGTATACGGATTCACCCGGACCCTCGAAGCAGTTGAGTCGGTCACGGGGATCCAGAGGGTAGGGATCAAGAGGATCGGAGGGGAAGTACATCTATGACGATGTCAAGGTCCGTCGGTGGGCGGTGGCTCGCGAGTCGAGAGGGTGGTGCTATGGGCGGCATGCGAGCGATCCCGCAAGCGGTTCAACGGGGAGTCCCGCGATGGACGATTCACACGGTACCTCGACTTCTACGGGTTCGAGGTGCGGGCGGAGGACGGCGGACGGACGGTCGGGGAGTTCGAGGCTCTGATGATGATGAGGAGGAGGAGTTTCATTCTCCGGTGGGAGAAGTGTGCTCGGGGAAGAGGAAGCCGTGGCTTCGGGACACCTTCCCAGATTCCACATGCGATTTACAGTTTCACAGAGGCCGGTCAGAGAGAGCAGACCACCTGAGAGGTTTTGTAGCTATATGGCAATGGCTACCGGCATCCTTGACTCTGAGCCTTCTAGCTATGAGGAGGCAGCTAGCCAGCAGGTCTGGAGAGAGGCCATGCAGGAGGAGTATTCTTCTATCATGAAGAATGATGTTTGGGAGGTGGTGCCAAGGCCCGAGGGCAAATCCGTGGTTACTTCCAGATGGCTTTACAAGGTAAAGCATGCTGCAGATGGCAGCATTGAGAAATTCAAAGCGAGGTTTGTGGCTAGAGGGTTCTCCCAGGTAGAGGGAGTCGATTATGAGGAGACCTTTGCTCCCGTGGCTCGATATACTTCGATCCGCTCCATTATATCGATAGCAGCAGAGATGGGTTGGAAGATCCACCAGATGGATGTGAAGACCGCATTTCTCAATGGCTTCATACGGGAGGAGGTGTACATTGAGCAGCCACAGGGCTTTGAGGTGCATGGGAAGGAGTCCCATGTGTGCAGACTGAAGAAGGCCCTTTATGGCCTGAAGCAAGCTCCCAGAGCTTGGTACTCCAGGATAGATACATACTTGCAAAAGATGGGTTTCACAAAGAGTGAGGCAGATCCGAACCTTTACTATATTGTGATAGGTGAGGAGCCTCTCATTCTGGTGCTGTATGTGGATGACTTAGTCATTACAGGTGGAGAGAGACTCATAGAGCACTGCAAGAGAGATCTTGCGGCGGAGTTTGAGATGAAGGACATCGGCTTGATGCATTACTTTTTGGGTTTGGAGGTGTGGCAGAAGGAGGGGCATTTCTTCCTGGGGCAGGGGAAGTATATTGTGGATATCCTTGGCAAATTCCACATGGAGGATTGTAAACCCATGTCGACACCGATGATCACCAACTGGAAGAAGCTTCATGCTTCGGATTCCGAGTTGGTGGATCCCACATTGTACAGACAGCTGATTGGTTCCTTGATGTATTTGGTCAACACTAGACCAGATATTTGTTTTGCAGTCAACATGATGAGTCAGTTTATGTGTGAGCCTAGGAAGGTTCACTGGGTGGCTGCAAAACACATTTTGCGATACTTGCAGGGGACAGTGGATTATGGTCTGGACTACAGGCAGGGGGATGGAGTGAGATTGGCAGGTTACATTGATTCTGATTGGGCAGGTTGTGCTTCTGAAAGGAAGAGCACTTCAGGGTGCTGTTTTGGGTTGGGTTCGGCAGTGGTGTCATGGTTCAGCCGAAAGCAGCAATCAGTAGCATTGAGTTCAGCGGAAGCAGAGTACATGGCAGCCAGTCTAGCTAGTTGTGAGGCCATCTGGCTTTGCAAGATGTTGTTTGGCTTATTTGGTCAGCCGTTGAGACCTTCAGTGATTTACTGTGATAATCAGAGTTGCATTAAACTCACGGAGAATCCAATATTTCATGACAGGTCAAAGCATATCGGGATCAAATATCATTTCATCAGAGACTATGTTCAAAAGGGAGTTGTGAAGCTTGAGTATATTCCCACTGATGAGCAGGTTGCAGATATTCTTACCGAAGCCTTACCACGGGGCAAGCATGTCTACTTCAGAGACAAGATGGGTGTGGTGAGGAACACCTTCCTCGGTAAGAGGGAGTGTTGAAATTTGGTTATCGGAGGACAGGTGGTTCCCTAAGGCTTTGATCTTTGGCCTAGGGAAAAGTGTCCAAAAGAATTTAATTTTTCTCCTAAAGTGACTTTATAATTTTTATAAAGTCAAATCTAATTTAAAAGTGACTTTATGTGATAAAGTTACTAAAGTCTAATTTTAAAGTGACTTTAATAAAATCAATGTAAAATTAGAAAGGAAAAATGACTTTGGAAATAAATGACTAAGTGGGTCTTTATTAAAGTGGGGTGAATTAAAAAATAGAAAGTGAGATTTAAATGAGCATTTAATCTCAACCCTAGATCTCAATCTATTTCAGCCATTGGATTTAGGGATTCCCCAAAAGTTACTTAGGGTTAGGTTAAAGGAGGAAAAGGAGGAAAAGGTCATTCATTCTTTCATGAGCAGATTGAGAGAAGGAGAGCAAGAGAGCAAGGGAGATTTCTGGGCAGTGAGGAGAAGGAGGTAGCAACTTGGCACACATTCCAAGGCAGCATTTCAGTAAGACCGTACAGCTGAGCTAGCACAGTGAAAGACAGATTTTTTGGGCACGATTTTCTAGAAAGGGAGGCTGTACAGCAAGGTCGTACAACAGGCCATACAACAAGTTTGGCACAGAAATCGAGGCAGCAGAAGGCTGGTTTAGTTGGCACAAATTTCGAGGCAGGCCGTACAACAAGTGGTTGTCCTCTTGCACGGAAATCGAGGCTGATTCCATACAGCAAAGTTCTGTTGTGTTTTGGCACAAAAATCGAGATTTTGGACAGCAGCATTTATTGCCGTTTGCACAGATTTTGAGGAGGCCGTACGCTGCATTTATTGCAGATTACTGGGCACGAAAATCGAGGAGGACGTACAACATTTATTGTTGTTCTGTTTTTGCTGTTTGCACATTTTCCGAGGCAGTGGTTAAGCACAGAAAACGAGATAAGTTGTAAACTCTGTTTGCTGATTTTTTGCTGAATATTTCTCTCACTGTAAAAAGCATTTTCCTGAAATAAGAAGGAGCTTTCGAAATGGTTTTCCCCCAGAGTTGTAGGGGGTTTTTCCAGAGTCACATTCACCAAAAATCACTGTCTTTAAATGTGTTGAATGGCTGTTTGTATGTGCTGATATTTATTTCTGCATTTTTCAGCATTCTGTAATTTTTTCCAGAATTTGTGTTTTCAGCAAAATTTATTTTCCAGCTTGTTAAATGTATGGATATGGGAAAGGGCATTTAACTATTTTGGAGTAATAAGGTGAAACTGAAAATCGGGGTGGGAAATGAGAAATTTCTACAAACCACAAATTTTTACTTATCTCAAATTTCGTGCTTGTCCTCCACCTCGAAATTCGTGCCAACACAAAACATAAATTTTATAGCGAAAAGTACAACATTAAATTCTATACAGACAACCTATAATTTTGTGCCAGAACAGCAATACGACCTCCTCAATTTTTGTGCCAAAAGACAATTGTATGGATTTTTGGAAAAGTGTGCCAAAAAGCAGAATATGGAATGCCTCGAAAAGTGTGCTTGAACCTTGTTGTACGAACCTCGATTTCTATGCCTGAAATGCAGCAATAAATGCAGCCCTCCCTTCCTCGATTTTCGTGCCACTTTCCATGAAAATCGTCTCTATTTTGTTGTACGAATTTGCTGAATAAATGTTGCCTCGATAAATGTGCCAAGGTGCTGCTCTCCTTCTTTCTCTCTGCTCAGAAATTCTCCTTCCTCTTTCTCTCTCTTTCTCTCAATCTGCTCATGAAAGACTAAATGACCTTTTCTCTTATTTTCCTCCTTAAATGTAACTCTAAGTGACTTTTGGGGAATCCCTAAATCCAATGGCCGAGATAGCTTTAGATCAAGGGCTGAGAATAAGTGTGCATGTAATTCTCACTTTCTAATTTTTAATTCACCCCATTTAAATAAAGCCACTTAGCTTTTTATTTCCATAGTCACTTTTTCACTTTCTAATTTCACATTGACTTTCATAAAGTCACTTTAAAACTAGTCTTTGAAAGTTTATCACTTATAAAGACACTTTTAAATTATATTTGACTTTACCATTTATAAAGTCACTTTAGGAGAAAAAAATAAATACATTTGGACACATTTCCCTAGGCCAAAAATAAAAGCCTTAGGGAACCACTTGTCCTCTGGTACCCAAATTTTAACAGCTAAAAGTAAATTACTAAATTGAATCCATCATTTGACATTATGCAATGTTGGACATCTAAATTCATCATTTGGCATTGGGAATTAATATTATGCAAGGTACATATAAATTAAATTAATCATTTGATAATTGAAATTACATAATGCACATCGAAAATAATTCATCATATGACAATGACATTATGTTGAAGTCTAAAATAGCCTTAGAATACTAAACTAAAAGTAAACATAGAAAGCAATGAAATACTAGTAAATTTCTCAAAAAGTACTAAATAATAAATCGCAGCTCCAATCTGGTGGCTCCAAGTCACAAAATGAAAATTGCAACTCCAATCTGACAGCTCCAAGTCACAAAATGAAAATCGCAGCTCCAATCCGGTGGCTCCAAGTCACAAAATGAAAATTGCAACTCCAATCTGACAGCTCCAAGTCACAAAATGAAAATCGCAGCCCCAAATGTCTCAGGCCTACAGTCGATGGTAAATTTGAATCACAACAAATTGAAAATAGAAAATGTTAAGTGGCAAGGTAAATGTTGAGTGACAATAGAAGGAAAATATTGGGCGGTAAGGTAAAATCGTAGGGTTAATGAGAAATGAATGAGAAATTTGAATTATTATGTTTTAAAGTTTTAATTTATCCTTTAGTTTTTATTTTCATTTTTTTAATTATAGTAATATTTGTAATATTTTATGTTTTTAATTGTTATTAGCAAAAAATTTGGGGGGACGCTTTTCGTCAGTAGGAAAAAGTCCCCCGAAGTTTCCTTGAGTTTCCCCAAAAAAGTGGACGTGGGGAAACATTTCCCCAGGAGTTTCCCCATCTCGAGAGTGTGGGGGAGCGGGGAAGCGCGATCCATACAAAGCATAAAATGGAGACATACCTATAGACATGTGGAAAGTGGTGTTGTAGCAGTATTCTCCCAAATGTAGCCAACGCAGCCATGCCTTCTACTGCTCCGTGACATTGTTCCGCAAGTAGCCTTCCCGCCACTTGTTCACTATCTTCGTCTGCCTGTCCGTCTGAGGGCGATAGCTGGTACTAGGAGTTAACTCCGTACCCACCAAATGAAAGAGCTCCTGCCAAAAACCGCCCATGAATCAGTTGTCCCTGTCATCGACTATGGTCTTTGGAAGACCATGCAATCTAAAACATCACGGAAGAACAACTCTACCACCTGTGTAACTCTCTACCATGATGATATGGCAAAGAAGTGAGCATACTTTGTTAGTCGATCAACGTCCACAAAGATGCAATCCTTGCCCTGCACCGCAGGCAACCCAGTAATGAAGTCCATATAAATGCTTTCCCACTTTCCTTTCGGAATGGAAAGCGAATTTAGTAATCCGGATGGGTGGCTCATCTCCCCCTTGTTCCTCTGACACACCTCACACTCCCTGACATGCCGGAGTACGTCCTCCTTGAGGCCTCTCCAAGAGAACCTCTCCCTGATAGGCCTGTAAGTCTTCGTGAATCCCTGATGGCCTGATAATGGTGAATCATGTGATGCACACAGTATCTCCTTGAGCTGAGAATCCCTAGTCTAGAAGATCCTATCTCTGAAGTAGATGACCTCATCCATCACCCTGTATTTTTCATCTGTAACCTGTATGGAAATTTCTTAATTTTTACATTTTATGCAGAAATTATTACTCTAATTTGGTTATGCTCCTCCTACTTAGAAAAGTTATTAACTGAATAAAATTCAAGTTAAACTCAAAGAAAAACACATAACAAATCTCCACCAATCCAGATCTAGAACAAGTTCATGCACACATAGACAAAGTGACACAAATATTTCTGGACAAATAGTCCCCGAAAAAACCCAATGCGGGAAAACTGGTCTTCTGGCTGTTGGAGGGTTTTATTATTAAGAATTCTCTGAATACAACAAGCCTGGGTTCCAGATCTGGAAAACCCGCTAGAGAAATAATAGATCTACAGCTCATTGCCTGATCTAGGGCCAAAATAATGATTGATCCACACCCTCAAACGGGATTTAAAGAACTCAGCCAAAATTAGGGCCTAGAAAACGCCAGCATTGTCCCTGAAGCCTCTACGTTAGCCTCTGAAGCCCCTCTAACCCTCAGCGCTACTCCGGAAAGGGATGCATTACCCCAGACTGTGTGACGCAATCCTTACATTGCCCCTTAGGGTCTCTGCGTAACCCCTGAGGGTTTCCTTCAGAAAATCATGATGTCCTTGAGGTACTGCACAACACCTGCATAGCACAGTTGTTGCCCTTCCTACTGCTGCTCTCCTGCTTATCTACGCTGCCTCTCTGAGCTGATCTCTGCCTCTAGACCCGGGATCAGATCATCCCATTGGCATAAATTCCCCTCTCTGCAACTGAAACACTTCTGAGAATTCTTAGCAAACCTGCCCTAGAATCTCAGCTTAGCTTCAGTGCTCTGCCTCTGTGTGTCTTTACAAATGACCGCAAGGCTTTCCTTTATACTTTTCTCGTTGGGAATCTCAACTTTTCTTCAGCCTTTTCTGGATCTGAAAGATTCAGATTTTCATCACTCTCGTAGGCTTCAAACTAATCCAGCGCTGTTTTTGAGCTACCTCTGTGCAGTAATTGTGTGGGCTTGCTAGGAGATAGCATTAGACTGTGTCACCCTTCCCTCTGCGTGAATCTGCCTTTGAAAACTGTGCTGTCCCTTCAGATCTGCATTTCTGTTGCTTTTCCAGTTGCTACCTGCAGCTACAACCTTCAATCTCTTGCTGGTGACCCTCCTAGATTTGCAATTTCTCTGATACCATGTGGAAATTTCTGAATCTTTACACTTTATGCAAAAATTATTACTGTTAATTTGGTTACACTCCTCCTACTTAGACAAGTTATTAACTGAATAAAATTCAAGTTAAAATCGAAGCAAAACACATAACAGATCTCCACCAATCCAGATCTAGAACAAGTTCATGCACACAGGCAAAGTGAAACAGATATTTCTGGACAAATAGTCCTCGAAAAAACCCAATGTGGAAAAACCAGTCTTCTAGCTGCTAGAGGGTTTTATTATTAAGAATTTTCTAAATACAACAAGCCTGGGTTCCAGATTTGGAAAACCCGACAGAGAAATAATTGATCTACAAGTCACTGGCTGATCTAGGGCCAAAATAATGACTGATCCACACCCTCAAACATGATTTACAAAACTCAACCAAAATTAGGGCCTAGAAAACCCCAGTGCTACCCCTGAAGCCTCTGCGTCAGCCTCTGAATCTACTCTGAACCTCAGCGCTGCTCCGGAAAGGGGTGCGTTACCCCAGATTGGGTGACGTAGTCGTTACGCTGCCCCTTAGGGTCTCTGCGTAACCCTTGAGGGTTTCCTTCAGAAAATCACGCTGTCCTTGAGGAACTGTGCATCACCTGCATAGCACAGTTGCTGCCCTTCCTGCTGCTGCTCTCCTACTTCTCTGCGCTGATCTTTGCCTCTTGCTGATTCTAGACCTGGGATCAGATCTTCCCCTTGGCCTCAATTCCTCTCTCTGCAGCTGAAACACTTCTGAGAATTCTTAGCAAACCCACCCTAGAATCTCAGCTTAGCTTCAGTGCTCTGCCTCTATGTGTCTTTACAAATGACCCCAAGCCTTTCCTTTATACTTTTCTCGTTGGGAAACCAACGACCATGATCAAATCTTGAATCAATGGCTAAGATTAAAAGAAAGCTTGATCCGTGTGACTTAAGACAATTTCATCACATGTTTAATTAAATTCACTTTAATTATTTAAGTTCCCTAAGTTTTAACTTAGGAAATACATTAAAATAATTTATTTATTTAATATCTCCTAAACCAGATGAAATTTCGCAAATCAATTTCTGGGTCTTGTAGATCAAGTGTACTCTAGTCCCTCCACAAAATTTGGGAGCTAGAGCACAACTGATGCTACCCAAAATACACAAAATGTCAACAACCTGACCATCCAACACCTCAGAAGCAAAGCAGTCCTTGGAGTACTCCACCAACAGTTGAGCCCTCTAGTCTATATCTATGCTCCTCAAGGACAACGCTGCTGGTCTGCATGATAGAGCACCCACCACTACATTGTTCTTCCCTATTACATATTCAATGTCAAAGTTGTAAGCCTGGATCTTACCGACCCACTTCTGCTGCCTCTCCTGCAACTTTTTCTGCTCGAGGAAAAACCAGAGGCTGTTGTGATCAGTCCTCACTCGAAACCTATTGCCCACCAAATACTGTCGGAACTTGGCCAATGCATGTATAATGGCCAACATCTCCTTGTTGTATATCAGATACAACCTCTCATGTGGCAGTAGCTTCCTACTCTTAAAAGCTATGGGATGGCCTCCCTGCATCAAAACTGCGCCTACCTCCTCCCCCGAAGCATCACACTCTAGAATGAAGGGTTGCGTGAAATCTGGCAAAGCCAACACTGGGTAGCTGCTCATCGCCTCCTTGAGCTTGTCAAAGGCCCTCTATGCAGTATCAGTCCAGCTGAATGCCCCCTTCTTGGTGAGATCTGTGAGGGGTGCGACAAGCTGGGAAAATCCCTTGACAAACTTCCAGTAGTAGGTACATATGCCTACAAATCCCCGGAGTTCTGTCACGTTCTTTGGCTCTGGCCATTCCCATATGGCCCGGATCTTCTCCTCATGGACTCTCACTCCATCCACACCAATGATATGCCCCAAATAGAGCATCTCTGTCAATCCAATCTCACATTTGGAGAGCTTAGCTTATAAATGTTTCTCCTCAAAAATACATAATACAGCCTCAATGTGCTGCAAGTGCTCCTCCCAAGTGTGGTTGTATATAAGGATGTCATCAAAGAACACCAGCACGAACTTCCTCAATTGACCACGGAAGATGTGGTTCATGCAGGACTGGAAGGTAGTCGGTGCATTGGTTAGCCCGAAGGGCATCACCAAAAACTCAAAGGGGCCATAATGACACCTGAAAGCAGTCTTGGGGGCATCCTGGTCCCTCACCCGGATCTGATGGTATCCCGACCTCAGATCGATCTTGGAGAAGAATTTCGATCCCCTCAACTCATCCATCAACTCATCGATCCTAGGAATGGGGTATCGGTTCTTCATCGTCTTTTTATTAAGTGCCCTGTAGTCGATGCACATCCTCAATGTGCCATCCTTCTTCTTCACCAGTACAACAGAAGAAGCAAATGGGCTAGTACTAGGCCAGATGTGTCCCAGTGCTAAGAACTCATGGATAGCTCTCTCAATCTCATTCCTGTAGGCCTTGGGGTGCCTATAGGGTGTGGTGATCACTGCCTGGATCCCCTGCTCCAGTTAATGGTATGCTCAAACCCCCGGTCCGGTGGTTGCTCAGGTGGTATGTTCCCAAAAATCGTGGAGTATTTGTCCAATATCGACAACACATCTGGGTGAACTGCCTGCCCTGTGGCCCCTGCCTCCGAAATACGCAGTTCTACTGCCCACTCTATGTCACCCTTCCGGAAGTTTGCCTCCATCCGGTGTGTTGAAACTGTCTGCGAAGGCTATGTGTGCATGCCTCTGATCATCACATGCTTCCCTCTCTTCTTATCCATCCACTCCATCTCCAATGTCTCCCAGTCTGTGGTGACCTTACCCAGCGTAATCAGCCATTGCACTCCCAATACCACATTAGTGTTTGGGATGTCAACCACAAGGAAATGGTCTGTCATAGTGTAGGTTCCCATGGTCACTGCTAATGCCGGAACTTATCTCGCACACTGCATCGTTCTGGCACCCGGTACCAGTACTGAGAAACCATCAAAACTATCCATCGATAGGCCCCTCCTCTCTACCAGTTAGGCATCAATAAAGTTGTGAGTGGCCCCACTATCTACCTGAATTGAGACACACTATCCCTGTACTGTGCCTCGGACATGCAGTGTCAGATACTTCGGAACTCCTCGCAGAGATGCAAGGACTCCTTCTGTTGGTGCAAACACTGCCCCTCCTGCTCCTGGGGGAGGAGGTGGTGGATGATCCCCTCTCTGCACTAGAGCATTGGCCTCTCCCTCTATCTCCTCATAAGCATCTTATTCTCCCTCACTGTCTGAGAAGACCTCTATGTAATGTGCCTTCCCTGCGGCACATCAATGACTCGATGCCCATGGCTCCTTGCATGTGAAGCATAGCTTCCTCCATCTCAAGTCTCTCCGGGTATCATTGCCCAAAGGCCTTCGGCCTTGGTTCCCCTTCTGCGGTGAAACTCTCATGTCCTTCCCCTTTGGCTAAAATGTTAGTCTCTGGGGGAAAGGAGCTCTAGTTTTGGGCAAAGCATCCGACAAGTCTATCGTCCTCTCGACTGCATCTTGAAGTGTGGCAGGCCTAGTGGACCTCACTAACCCATGCAGAGGTTCTGCCAACCCATTAATGAACATATAAATCCGCCTGGCTGCGGGCAAGTCTGGTACCATCATTGAAAGTCTCAAGAACTCAGAAATGTAATTTTTTGGGTTCCCAGTCTGTTTGAGCTTGGTCAACTCGACAAAATGCTCCTCCGGATCCTTCCAGTCAAACCTCTCCACCAATCTCCGAGTGAAATCTGTATACACTATCACTGCTGAGTGACCCAGCGTGGTCATCCCGTGGAACCACCAGTCATGGGCTTCCCCCTTAAGGTGCAGCGTTGCCACCTTGATGATTGTCGCCTCTGCCATCTGATTAAGCTGAAAGTAAATGTCCAGCTTCTCTACCCAAGCTTTTACTGAACATTTAGATGACCCGACATAAGTTGGCAAGAAAAATCTACCCATGGTACGTTGCAGCTCACCTCCTTGTGTGTAACGACAACCTTTGTTCTAGTTATGGGGTCTGCTGTTTTTCTTGAGCTAGCAAAAATCATGGAAAGAGAGAGCTTCACCAAACTCTCGCCCATATGACTGATACTCTACAAAATAATTCCCGTAATGAGCCACCTCCGACTCCTGGGGTCCTCCCATTATGGTACCTACAGTTAAGAATGTGGGCATCGTGGAATGTGGGGGAGTGTGTAGCACCACCTACTGCGCTGTGTTCTGCTCCTGTGTGTGATGGGAAGTGTCAGATCCCTCTTTGATGTGAAAACCCCTTAGGGTTTCACGTTGTGTATTCTCCTTAACAATCTTTTGACCCATCTCCTCTATCTTCCTCGAGAGCTCCTGCCCAGACTTCAGGAGGAGTTTCCTGAACTCCTTCCCGTCATCTCTCTCTTGTACCATAGGTTCTTCCTCCTCTGCGTCATCAACTGGAACGCAATCCCCTTCTCCAAATGTGACCTCGAGCCTCCACTCTCAGCTCCTGTACCACTTCGTCCGGTAAGTGATGTATTCTTTACCTCCGGGTGTCAGAGAATGATCTGCTCCACAAGCCGATCCAAGTCTATGAGCTCTGATACCATTGTAATATTTCGAATAGGAAATAAACTACAATATAAAGCAACATAAACAAAAACTATAGAAAATAGAGAGACATCATGAAAAACACTGCAACTATGGAGAAAAGCTGAGCCATTTTATTATAATTCTAAAAGAGGGATTGAGTACAAGAGGTGATCATAATGATGGCACCTTGGCTTGCTCAAGGCAAGCTGAAATCACTCTCAAAACCCTGCTGGGAATGGCTGCTTTCTCTCTAGACTGCGTAACTCCTTGAGTTGCTGCTGCTGCTGGAACCTGTTGCCTCTAACTGGAATAGAGCTGCTCTTTAGGGTTGTTCCCCTTCTCAGAAAATTGTGAAACTTTGGGTATGGAATCTCCTCCAAAAACCTGGAAAAACCCAGGAAGGGATTCCGGAAAGGCTGACCCCGGAATTTCAACCCCTTGGGAAAATTACGCACTCATGGTGAGTACGCTGGCCTTTGAGATGAATGACTGGAAATGCTGGCCACATACAGCTCCAAAAGATCACTAGTGAAGGGATAGTCCCCTCACACCTTTCCCAGAATGAAGCTACTGAATATATCTCTCTCCCTGATCTGCTCTCCTCAAAGACTATGTAACTCCTGTGAGAGACTGCGGGCCTCAAGACTGTGTAACTCCCAGATGGTTGATGTTACGTTCTCTGCTCTGAAAACTCAAGGTAAAACTCCTCACCTGAGCGTGCACTCGAAGTCCCCCGAGGCTGAGGTTTGGATATCCGCTCAGAGACACCCGTGTGCTGAACATCACTTGCAGACTTAGCTAAATAGCGTAAGCGTGCTCAATATCTGCTAGACATAAATTCTGAAGATGCATAATAAAATGAATGAGTAGCTAGCCTCTCCCTCCTTTTAGGCTTGAGACCATATCTCTCCCTTGGGCCCCACTAAACTGCGTTGTCTCCTCATGCCACGCTGTCCTGGACCACGCTGCCACTGCACTGCCTAGCCCACGCTACCTCTGCGTTGTCCCTCTCCTTGCGCTATCACTTGGCTCCCCTAGGACCCATGCTGAAATCGGAATAACGTTGAGTGACTTTAGGAAATTTATTTATCCTAAGTTGGGTTATGGGTCCCATCCCCCCTTTATTTTATGACTAAACATTAGAAAGGCAAAATTTGAGCAAAATTAATATTGCCAATTAGTTGCTGCTAATTGAGAATATTACAAATGCTATAATGGCCTAAGTCGCTACATTTGAAGCATTTGACCTTGGATATGTCCTTCCTTCTGCGGTGCTCGTTCTGCCCCTTTGGATATGTCCTTCTTCCTTCTGCGCTACTCTTTCTGCCCCACATTTTGTCCTATTTTGGCAAGTTTTCTCTGCCTAGGATGCTCTAGACGAAGACTTTCCAATCTTCGAAAGTGCTATTCAAAGAAAACCGGACCAATTATATAGGTTGGGGGCACTGACCCGACTGCAGACAGTTGATCCCAGACATCCTAAAGTCTCATAAGGAAGGGGTCTATGCGCTCCCCTTTCTGCATCCTTGTACACCTCAACTTCTCCTCCAAGTACATCTTCCGCTGCTCGGAGGATCCCTGGTACAACGTGGTAAGAGCATCCCACATCTGCTTGGCAATATCTTTGCTAGCTATGTGAGATATCACGTGATTTCGAACATCACTGAGAATCAACCTATTTGCCTTCCCCATCTCCTTCTTGTAGGCCTTGACCTGATATGGATTCATGGGTACAGCTACCACATTACTGATATATGTGTTGAGATCGTATTCATCTAGAAGGCAAAAAATCCTGACCTTCTAGATCACATAGTTGGATGATCCATTCAACTGATCTTGATCTCTCAGCCCTGTTGTGGCAATCTCTGCTAAAATGTCTAATTCTTCTTGTTCTCCTCTGCGCAACTCCTGGTAGGATCTTCGCACTCCCTGCTGTAGTGGGCAAATCTGATCACAACTACTGCTGCTCTGCAATGACAAATCAAATTTCTTGGCTAGAAATTCTCTGAGGAAAGAATTGCCTTCGTGTGTGCTCTTCCTTCCTCATGGCGTTATTCTGCACCAACAAACTGCTACAAAATAATTGCATTTCAGTTGAAGATCTGCTCTGTAAAGAAAGCACTGTTGCTTGCTCTGCCTTTGACAATCTTCGATCTCGAAAATTTATTCTTTGCCAACTCACTCAGAGAAATAATTTTTGCTCAAAAATTTTCCCTTCTGGCCAATGGGCTGTGCAACCACCTGGGGTTTCAAGCAGTTGCTCACACAACGCTTCGAATCTCCCTCTTTCTTCTTACAACTGAGCTCCTTTGCTTCTATCTGTGCTCTGATACCATGTGAAAATTCCGGAAACCAGAATCCTACTGCAACAACTGATTAAGTTTGTTCTATTTGTTAAATAACTGAACAAATTATTTACTGTGTTCAATGATAAATATTGAAAGCAATACACTGCAGCCTTCACAAAATAAATACTGTGGAATAAAAATTAAATATGGAAATATAGATGCACGCACACAAATAACACTATTATTTTTGGACTAAGTCCCCTGAAAAACCCAATTCGGGAAAACTGGTGCAGCAACTAAGGTTTTGATTATTATTATGTAGTAAATTTGAGTACAAGTCTATGGTTTCATATAGCAAACCATATAGATAAATGAATAACAAATGAGTCTAGTGAACAAAATCTCACTCCCACTGGCGATCCAACACTGACCTTGGCTCAAGATGAGTTGCTCTGCGCTGCCTCTACACAGTCACTGTGTCAGCCTACCTACTACTGCATCCCCACAACTAGGAACAACTTTCCCTCTCGCTAACTGATCAATTGCTGTCTGGAAACTGGACCCTCCTGCCCTCCGATCTCTCTCTCCGGCTTTTGGCACTGAATCAATTATGCTTCCTAGCAAAAAAGCGGATCTCCTTTGAAGCTTTGCGCAACCTCTACATGCCCTCTGCCCTGCCTCTTTGTGGCACTCATTGCTTCCATGTTGTGCAATCAAATCTTCCATGGACCTTACTATCCCTGCCCCTCTCTCACTGCTTCGAGCTCACTAGCTCTGTCTCCAGCAACTCGGCGTTGCTACTCTGGAAGTCGATCTGCCAGTTAAATCAAACTGCACAAGTGTGTTCTCCAAGCCCCATCGAGTTTGTTCTTATAATCTCTCATTGAAACATCAACGACCACGATTAAAATATATTCGTTGATTCAGATTAAGTAGAACTCGATACATGCCTTTTTCTAGAAGATTCACACCTGAATTAATTAATACCTTTTAGTTAATCATATTTCCTAAGTTTAGACTTAGGAAATATTAAAAACTGATTAATTATTTTAATTCATTTGTCTCTAGATGGAATTTCCAGAAACGATTTCTGGGTTTTGGAGAATTCTTGTGTCCTAAACTCTCTGCCCAATCTCGAGGCTAGAACACATCCGATGCTACAAAAAAATAACACTCCCTCTTAGCAAGGAAAGTGTTCTAGTATTGTAACTGCAATACACTGCCTCTGCACCATCCCTTGTTGCACTACTGATGTTTGGCTCTTGCTACCCACCAACTACTGCACAAATCTGATATGTGTTGCATCTATGTTGTTGCTGACCCTGCGGAACTGCTGCCAACACTACAACTTTGTTTTTGTTGCCTCTGCAACATCTGCAAATGTCTCTCATCTGCTGCTGCTGCAACTGAGAGATTTCCATCATACTGAACCAACTGTGTTCGGTCTTGATGCATCTATCACCTGAGTCCCGACTGTTGCTAGTCTTTGTGCTGTCACTAAAGGCTCTGCGCTGCTGCTGACTCTACACTGTACCGTTTGCATTGCTGCCAACTCTGCTCTTCACTGCTCATGCTTAGATCCCTACTAGCTACTTCATCTATCTCTTTGGCACCTGTTTGCACCAACTGCCATAGGTCCATCCTGCTATTGCTGCTATGGGCTTCCATAGCAAGGTATTGATCCAAGAGGTGGACTCCTCAAGGATCCTGCCCATCCTATAGCACTCTAGGGCTACAAAACCAAATCACCCCACCTAACTCTTGGAGGTATGTCAGTCATCATGGCAAACTCTTCCTCCAATATGGAGAACAACCTATCAATCTTCATGGATGCAGCCTGCTGATCCTGATTCTCCTCTTTGTCCTTCTTTCTGAGAGGACATTGAGTGCTATAGTGGCCTAACTCGCCACATCTGAAGCATTTGACCTTGGATATGTCCTTCTTCCTTCTGTGTTGCTCTTGTTGCCCCTTTAATGTGAGGGCTGCATTCTCCTCTTCCTTTACTTCCTTCGCCCCACTGTTGCTGCTACCTATAATGGTGCTCTTCACCAAGTCTCAACTCATTTCCTTATGCTATAGATATTCCCACATTCTGTCCCAATCTGGAAATTTTTCTCTGCCCAGGATACTTTGGACAAAGACTTGCCAATCTTCGGAAAATTTATTCAGAGAAAACTGCACCAATTCTGGAGGTTTTGGCGCTGACCTGACTGCATACAGCTGATCCCGGACATCCTGAAGTCTCATAAGGAAGGGGTCTATGTGCTCCCCTTTCTTCATCCTTGTACACCTCAACTTCTCCTCCAATTACATCTTCCGTTGCTCAGAAGATCCCTGGTACAACTTGGCAAGAGCATCCACATATGCTTGGAGGTACCTTTGCCAGATTTGTGAGACACCACGTGATCTTGAACACCATCGAGAATCAACCTCTTTGCCTTGAGTTGACCTGGATCCGTGGGTACAACTACCACGTTACTGATATAGGCCTTGAGATCGTATTCATCTAGAAGCAGGAAATCCTGGTCTTCCAAATAACATAGTTGGATGATCTGTCCAACCGATCCTGATCTCACAGCCCTCTTGTGGTAATCTCTGCTAAAATGTCGAATTCTTCCTCTTCTCGTCTGCATAGCTACTTCTAGGCTCTACGCACTTCCTGCTGTAGTGGCCAAATCTAATCACAACTATTGTTGATCTGCAATGAGAAATCAAATTTCTTGGCTAGAAATTCCCTGAGGAAAGAATTCCCTTTGTGTGCGCTCTTCCTTCCTCCTGACGCTATTCTCCACCAACAAATTCCTGCAAAATAACTTCGTCCCAGGCTCCCAGCTGAACATTTGCTCTGCAAATAAAACATTGTTGCTCCCTTTGCCTCTGACAATATTCGATCTCAAAAATTTATTCTCTGCTGACTCACTCAGAGAAATAATTTTTCCTCAAAATATGCCCTTTTGACCAATGCACTGCGCAGCCTCCTGGGGTTTTGAGCAGCTATTCACGCAGTGCTTCGAATCTATATACCTCTTTCTTCCAGCAACTGAGCTCCTCTGCTTCTATCTGTGCTCTGATACCATGTGAAAATTCTTTAAATCGGAATCCTACTGCAACAACTGATTAACTTTCTTTTATTTGTTATATAACTAAACAAATTATTTACTGTGTTCTACTGTAAATATCGAAACCAATACACTGCAACCTTCACAAAATAAATACCATGGAATAAAAACTAACACTGGAAAGATAAATGCATACACACAAAAATAACACTGTTATTTTTGGACTAAGTTTCCAGAAAAACCCAACTCGGGAAAATCGGTGCAAAAGCTGAGGGTTTGATTATTATTTAGTAAATTTGAGAACAAGTCTATGGTTGCTCAAATCTAGCAAACCATACCGAGAAATGACTGACAAATGAGTCTAGTGAGCAAAATCTCACTCCCACTGGCGATCCGACGCTGACCTTGGCTCAAGATTAGCTGCCTCTGCGCAATCACTACATCATCCTACCCAGTGATGCGTCCCCACAACTAGGAACAACTTTCCCTCTCGCTAACTGATCAACTGCTTTCAGGAAACTGGACCCTCCTGGGGTCCGAACTCTCTCTTTGTCTTCTGGCACTGAATCAAATCTACTTCCTAGAAAAAATGCAGATCTCCTCTGAAGCATTGCGCAACCTCTGCATGCCCTCTGTGCTACCTCTCTGTGGCGCTCACTTCCTCTCTGCTGTGCACTCACTGGATTTGGAAAATATTCCTCCGACCTTACTATCCCTGCCCCTCTCTCACTATTTCGAGCTCACTAGCACTCTCTCCGAAAACTCAGCACTGCTACTCTGGAAATCAATCTGCCAGTGAAATTGAACTGCAAGAGTGTGTTCTCGAAGCTCCATCGAGTTTCTTCTTATAATCTCTCATTGAGACATCAACGACCATGATTAAAACTTAATCAATGGCTGAGATTAAATAGTACTCGATCCATGCATTTTTCTAGAAGATTCACACCTGACTTAATTAATACCTTTTAATTAATCGTATTTCCTAAGTTTAGACATAGGAAATATTCAAAACTGATTAATTATTTTAATTAAGTCGTCTCTAGATGGCATTTCCAGAAACGATTTTTGGGTTTTAGAGAATGCATGTGTCCTAACCTCTCTGCCAAATCTCGAGGCTAGAACACATTCGATGCTACAAAAAACTAACATTGACAAGTACGTTAAATATTGACTCAAATATAATTTATGAAGACCGAACCTGGTTACAATCTTCAACACTCTCTCTTAACTAGGGAGGTACTCATAGTATACAGGTTCAAGGAAGATCTCAACTATGTGAACTGTGAAAAAATTTTAGGCACCTTAATGCCATGGACTATATTCCTGACCAGGGAAATTTATCCATAGGTCTTTCAACAATTTAGGCACTGCAATGGCATGGAATAGATTCCAGACCAAGACAATCTATTAAAGTGGGACTAAGATGGATTAAAGCTTTCAACCTCTATAGGCACCATCACGCTTATTACTAACCATCAACGCAGGGAACTAGGTGCACATCCACCCGATGCCACCCTCCCTACCAAACATCAAAACAAAGTTGCCTCTATGATTCTTTGGTGCTATGTCCACCAGTTCGTGGTCCTGCATTATGTCTTCAAGCTTATTTCTGGAAGGGTCTTGGCTGAAGCAGCCTTCTTGTTTCTCATTTGCATGTAGAATTAAGTTGAAGTCCCCTCCCATTATGATATTGCTGCTGTTCTCTTTGCCTATATCTTCTTTGATGGAGCTCCAACACTGTTCTTTGTCTCTATAATGGTTAGGCCCATAGATATTGTAAACTATGATTTTTTTCTGCTCTCTACTGTTCTCTAATGTCATTTTGACCCAGTTCTGATTTACTATAGTATCTTTTTGTTCTCAAATGTTGTGTTTCCAAAGGGTGGTTAATACATCGGAGGCTCCCCTTGATTTAGAGATGGCGCCACCATAATGCTTTGTTTTGCTAATTATTTCCTTCATTTCTGTTTCTCCTTGCTTTGTTTCCTGTAGAAGAATGATTTATGGTTTCTCTTGATTTATTAGATCTCTTAGGGTTGCTATTTTGAAGGGGTGCCCTAGACTCTTGCTATTCCACAAGAGGACTTTCATCATTGCAAAAAGGTTGTTCGGAGAGTTGATTTCCCTCCTTGATCCTTTTGTCCTACTTCCTTGCTTTTCTGTCCCAGTATGTAAGTTTCTATGGGATTCTGATTACCCAATGCTATATCCTTCTGCTTGTTTTCATCACGGTGTTGCTTTGTTGATTTCCTTCCGGGATCATGTTTTTTTTTAGTTTCAAGGGTTGCTCCATGTTCCTTCGCTGAGTTTCTAGTGATTCGGATAGTAGAGGGGTCTTGTGAGGAGGAAGGGGGGTCAGGGAGGGAGGGAGAGATTCAAGGTGAGTCAAGCTAGGAGAGAGGGGTTAGAAAGGGGGGTCCTCATCAGGAGGGGAGATGGATGAGAATGGGTTGGTTGAATCTAGGGTGGATTTGGGAGGGGGGAGAAGTAGAAGCAGAAGGTTGATGGGAAGGATCCAGGATCTTGGGGGAGGAGGAGGTCAAAGGATTAGGCTTGGGAGGAGGTGCAGTAGGTGAGGTAATCTTAGGGTTTGAGGCAATTTTCTTTCTTTTAATAGTTTCCCATTGTGGATCAGTTTCTGCGCTTTCAACATCAATAATTTTTGAGCAACGATTAGCAAAGTGACCATACTCGTGACATACCTTGCATTTAAACGGGATCTGCTTATAGTCGAGCTGCTGAATATGCATCCATTCATCCACTTTGAGCTTGATGGCCTTGAGGAGGCCTTTGCCTAGATCTACCTCGACACAGATCCTGGCGCAAGCTTGCATGTTATCCTTTGGTTTAGTTCGATCTATGAATTTTCCAATTGCATTCCCGATGGCTCTAACTGAATCATCTCCCCGGCAATGTAGAGGGAGGTGGGGAAGTCGCACCCAGACAGAAACAACGTTTGGGACATCCAGTTCTGGATCAAAATCCGACGTCCATTTATTAAGATACAAGCCTCTGGTATCCATGAAGTAGGGCCAGTTTCTGAATATCAGGTCTTTGTCTTCTTTTGTTTCAAAGTGGAAGGTGAAATAAGCCTTTCCGCAGAATCGAATGGAGATTTTGCCATTGACCAGTTCCATTTAACCCATCTTTGCACTGTCTTTGGAGAGGGCCAAAGCCCAGTGAACTAACCAATAAGACCCTTTTCAGCAAGAGAAAGAGCAGCCATACGAGGGAGTGAAGGTGGAAAGACAACCTCCTAAAACCCGTCAAGCTTTTTCACAAATTTGGAGATCACCGGCCTAGGGCGAGGTGGAGGCAAGGAGCTGACAAGAACAGAAAATGCTAGGGCCTAGATTTGGGAAGCGGCCACCTCTGGGGAGGATTCCGGAGGGGCCATGCCAAGGCTGGAGCAACGATTAGCAGAAGGGCCAAGGGAGAGCGCAGCAGCGCGGCCTCAGGCAGAAAAAAACTCAGAATTTCACTGTTGCAAAATAATAAAACCCTCATTTGCTGCATAGGTTTTCCCAAGTTGAGTTTTTCCAGGGACTTTTGTCCAAAAATAACTGTGTTGATTTTTATGCATGTGCTAGTATTTTATCAGTTTCCAGCACTATTTTCTTGTGCAGTTTATTTGTGAAGGTTGCAGTGTGAATTATTTGGTATTTGATAGAGAAAATAAATTGTCAATTTAATTAACAACTAGAAAAATAATTTCCACTTGTTTCAATAAGATTTCAGTCTTGAAATTGTCACATTGGTCAATAATGAAACAAAGGTGACTTGTGGGTAGGACTCATACTGGGGCATGTACTCAAGGAGTTCCCTCACACCCAAGAGCCTCACTGCTCATCCCCCACCCCCCACCCCTCCCACCAAGTCCATGTATAGTAAAAAGACTGGGGGAAGAGCATATACTCAATGTTCTTGATCAAGAGTGTTCCCTCTTAGGGAGGGATACAAAGTCCTGGACTTCAATCTGCTCTCTGAAGAATAAGAACTTCACTTTCAACAAAGGCTTAGTGAGAATGTCGATAACATGCTTAACTGACGAGAAGTGTTGGAGCCTCAATGCTCCTCTTTGTACCATATCTCTGACATAGTGGTACTTGATCTCGATGTTCTTTGACTTGTCATGGAATACTGGATTTTCTAAAAGTTGTATCCTACTTTGATTGTCACAGTATATCATGGTCATATTTGGCATATGATCAAATAGCTCTGCAAAGATCTTCCACAACCATTGCAATATACTCTGCCTTGGTTGTACTGAGAGTGAAAGATTTATGCTTCCTGCTCATCCAGGAAATCATGGCATATCCCAAACTAAAGCAACACCATGATGTTCTCTTCCTGTCAATGACATTCCTAGCCCAATCTGCATCTGTATATCCATGTAGTCTCAAATCATTTTCGAAGGCATATCTCAATTCATAATTGATCATCCCAAGTAGATATCTCAACACATGTTTTGCGACCACCCAGTGAGCATGCATATGTTCCACATGAACTCGATCAAGGTGTTAATAGAAAAACATATATCTGGCCTTATGTTGACCAAAAACATCAAAATCCCAATCAACTATTGGTACATGGAAGGATCTGCTAGAACTGGTGCTGCAACTTCACCGTATAACTTCTTGAAGTTTGCCTCCATCGGTGTGGCCATGGATTTGCAATCCATCATCCCAATTCTCTCCAATAGTTTGACAACATATTTTCCTTGGCTAAGGAGAATCTATCTAGGTCTCTACCACACCTCTAAGCCGAAGAAATAATGCATCAACCCAAGATATTTCATCTCAAATTCGAGGCAAGCTCCCTCTTCAAAGCCCTACGATTGCTCCAAGTACACTTCTTCCTTAAGTATGCCATGAAGAAAGGTTGTCTTCACATCCATCTGATAAAAAATCCATCCCTGATTAGCAGCAAGAGCAATAATATACCGGATGGTAGTGCATCGGGCAACAAGTGCAAATATATCATCATAATATTCTCCCTCTTTTTGGGAGAATCCTCTAGCCACAAACCTCAATTTTAACTTCTCAATGCTACCATTAGCTGCAAGTTTGATTTTGTATATCCACTTGGAAGTCATTGTAGACTTCCCCTTAGTTCTCAGAACAACCACCCATATATCATTTTTCATGATAGGCTGATATTCTTCGGCCATGGCATCTCCCAAACATATTCCTTCATGGCTTCTTCATAGTTGAAATTTTCTAATTGTATGATGTCGTTCAACAATGCAACATATCCCTAATACCTTTGAGGCTACTTTCTCTCTCTGAAGGTGCATTTAGTGACTGAGTGTCTCTCTGCAACCTCTAAAGTATCACAAAACCACAAGGGTCTCTTCCTAGAAGGAGGATCACAAGGAGGAGGACCTAAAGGATCCAAAGGTGCCATAGGCTCATTTGGAAGGTTAGGCTCTGACATGGATGGCTTTGCATCTACATTCTTAGAATCTTCTCTTCTCTCAGTGTGTTGAGATTTTGTGTAGTTGGGGTAGCATCGGGTGTGCTCTAGCCCTGAAATTTTGTGGAGGGGCTAAGACATACTTGACCTCCAAAACCCAGAAAGCATTTGGAGAAATTTCAGCTAGTGTTTAAGTTATTCAAATAATTAATTATTTTAATGTATTTCCTAAGTCTAAACTTAGGAAAATTAAATAATTAAAGTGAATTAATTGACACATGTGCTGAAATGTTCTAGATGACGTGGATCAAGCAGTCTTTTAATCTCAACCGTTGATGAGTGTTTTAGTCTCGGCCATTGATGAGATCAATGGAAAAGTATAAGAGAAAGGCTTGAGGGTCAATTGGAGACACACACACAAAGGTAGAGTCGAGAGAACAGATCTGGAATTCTAGGGCAGGGTTTGCTAAGAATTTCCAGAAAAGTTATTCTACAGCAAGGGGTAGTAGTGGCTAAGGGGATGATCTGATCCCGGAGCCAAGAGTCAGTAAGAGGCAGAGGAGCAACAAACAAGGACAGTGCAGAGGAGCAGAGAGCAGCAGCTGCGTAGTCACTACGCAAGTGCTACGCAGGTCAGTGTTGCAGCTCCAGAGGGTTTTAGAATTACGTAGAGGGTCTCCAGGGCCAACGTAAGGCCTATGTCACCCTCTCTGGGGTTACGTAGTCCCTCTCTGGGTAGCGCAGTGGCACTCAGAGCCTAACAGGGCTGATGCTGGGGCTTCAGGGGCAGCGCTGGGGTTTCTAGGGCCAGATCCGGGCTGAGTCTTGTAAATCCCGTTTGAGGGTGTGGATTAGTCAGATATTTGGTCCTGGAACATTAGGTTAGCTGCAAATTTCTTTTATTCTCTGTCGGATTTTCCAGATCTGGAGCCCAGATTTACTGTACTAAGAATCTGCTTAATAAAATAAACCCTCATATTTGCTGCACTGGTTTTCCTGCTTTGGGTTTTTCCGGGGACTTATGTCCAAAAATCCATGTGTCACTTTGAATGAATGAACATAATATTCAATAAATGGTCTGCATGTGTACACTGTAGTTGTGTTTACTTCGGTATTTTCTGAATCTAATTTTTGAATATAACTTGTATAATTTAAATCAAGTAGGAGAAGTAAACCATGATACTGCAGTAGAATTTTCATAGTTGGCAGGGACAGGAGAGGCCCTTGCTTTACTAAGGACAACATCTTCATCAAAAGTCACATCCTGCCTAACTCAATGTTCCTCTTCCCTGACACATATATCCTCTAAGCTTTAAAATTCTCACAATAACCAACAAACATACCTTTCTTTCCTAAAGCCTCTAGTGTTGATCTCTTCTCCTTTGGTACATGAAAGTAGATAGGGCACCCAAATATTCTCAAGTGTCCAATTTTCTGTTTCACACCTGTAAAAAAAATTTCAGGAGTCTTGTCCATCAAAGCTTGATGAGGACTTCTATTTGGTGGTGAAGAAATCGTGCTCATAAACTGCTTCTTTCTACCAACATGTGCGATTACAAACTCGGCCGCCAGAAACCCTTGTGGACCAGAAAAATCTTGGCCTCTTGCGGAAAAATATAACTGGAAATTTTTCTACCTCTGTATCTTAGAAACTGGAAGAAGTTTATGAAGAAATTATGTTTGCAAATCTTCTACTCAATCATTGTTATTTCCTTTCTTCTTGGTGTCAACGCTATCACATCACTCTTGCTATGACTGCAAATTTGTGTCTCGAATATATGTTCTCCAAATGCCCATTTATTTCCTCTAATAATCTCTTGTTGAGCAAGCAACTACCATGATCTAATCTCAATTGATAGATAAGATCGTCGTGACCCCATCACATGGCTTTTATAGAAGGAAAATAAATAAATTAAGCTATTTCCCTAAGTTAGACTTAGGGAGATTAATAAATTGGCTAATTAATTTCAATCAAGCCAATTTTCCTTAGAAACATTTCTGGGTATTGGAGAAAATTAATCCACTACATTCCTTGGCCTCATGGACACCATCTAAGACTAGAATACTTGTCTAAGCTACATAAACTAACATTGCAGGAGAAAAACCCAGTTGGAAGGTGGGGCCACATTGCTCTCTTCCTCTAAAGGAAAATATGTCTACATGTACAAAGAAGTATGGCCTATGGCTTGTGGGCTACTACAGTGCACAAATCCTCTCTATGTGCTCTATTCCTATCCCTCTTGGCTATTTATCCTGAGCTATGAAACAATTACATTCAAAAAAATGGAATCCCTTTTCCTCCTAGTGACTCGGTTTTAACACAACCCGATAGCCAACTAGTGGTTAGGCTTGATTTCATAAACTCTTAACTGGAGTTACAATATAGAATCTTCTAGATTCTTCTTCAAATAATTTGGCTAGCCACTTTTTCTCGAATTATGGTGGTGAAAATAGGAAGGTCAACTTCTGAGTGGAATAACATTTGCATACAAAATTTGATTGACAAAATTCTTGCACCGTTGGAAAGGTCTTTGTGTGTAGAATAGGAAAGAAAGGTGCAACACTACAACTGCAAAGCTTTCCCCCTAGAAAACATCGTTTGATGCCTCAAAATGGCCCTGAAATGTTTTAGACCCCAATTTTACAAATTGGGTTCCATTGATCAAAAGGGTCTTATGAGTTAATTCCTCCACTTTTTCCACTCTGAAAGCATCGAGATGGAAAATAATAAAATGATCAAATCTGGATCAATTTTACCTCTTTTGTATGCCTTCAAAAAATTTAGTGGTCTACCTCACAAAAATGCATGTAGGGCCACTTAGATAACTCAAATCAAGCTCCGAAAATTGATGAATGATCTTCTTGAAATCTTTGACCTTTCCACATTTCCACTTTTTCCATTTTCATCCTCAAATGTTGACTATAAGAAATTTGGTCCCCTAGCCCAGTTTTGTTGTTAGCCTCAGCTAGTCTTTTGACATAAATGAATAGGAATTGTACACTTCTTTGATGGAGGGAGATTGAGTATCTTATATGACATGGAATTCCATATATTTAAAATCCTTTACTATGCCTTTTTTTGGAAATTACATGCCTACCAAAATGGCTTCACACTAGTTTTGGCACTTTCCACAATGTTATTCCTAAGATATGAAAAATTGACTCCGTGAATAACTAATCTCTTCCAAGCTCAAAATTTCATCAACAATATTGGAGGCATGATATGCAATAAATTGCGTTTTTTTTTACAAATGAAAGTCTTAGATATGCCTCAAAATATGAGCACTTTGGGCATTCCATTTCAAGTGTAAAAGGGGCCCCATACACGACTGTATCCCCTCTATGGGATGGATGAGTACTTCAAACTTATTTTGAATGTGTAGACAAAGAACAACATATGTTCATTTCTAGTTCTATTAAAATCAAAGCTACAAACAAGAGAGGATTTTGAAATAAAAAAATACTACTATTCATTGATGAATCTATTTAGATAAATACCTGCCTAATCCTAACCCAATCATGTAAATGATTGCTACTTGAAGTCATATTTCTAGTGCATCTAATCAAGGATCATGCTAGGACTACACAATCTTCACCTAGATTTGATAACAAATCAAAACAAGGAAATTGTGGTCACATTCATGATGCATGATGGCCCTTCACTCATTCTGCCTCTGTTGAGCAAGGGGGAAGTTCAATTTTCATGATTTTAAACAACATCCGTCCAATTTGGTGTTTCTTAATATCTCCATTTCTAAGAGTTGATTCCGTGCAATTGTAAATAATATCATATTGTTGAAGAATGTAACTAGTGTCGGTCTTCATAACTGTATTTAAGTCATGATGTAATGTATTTGTCAAAAGAAAGAAAGAAAGAAATTATTATTATAGAAATTGACTTATTAAAGCATGGGATTCATGCTCGGGTCAATTGTTTATAGGTCAAAACCTCCATTGCAGGGTTCTAGGGTTTATGTGAAGTATTCTGTCCATGTCATGATGTAATAAACCCTTCTTGGGCTTCATTTGTCAAGAAAGAAATTTATTTTAATGTAAAATAGGTCAATTAGGCCTCCTCTACCAAGTTGGCCTCAACAAGGGCATGTCAACATCATCAAGGGAATTTGACCTCACATAAACACTATGCAAAGGCAACAATTCGACTCATTTAGAGGACACTCGCTCAACAAGTTCGATCTGCAGTAGCTGGAGGCAGAAAAAGATAGTGAAGTTGCTCGAGAAGGATTAAAGAAGCTGGAAGACCAAAGTCAAGTTCTTGGGAAATCTATCTCTCACATGTGCAAAGTTTTTGGATTGTAGTTGGCCGAAATTTTGAAGTTACTCGGGTCAAAGTTCTGAATTGTAGTTGGGCCAAAATTATGAAGTTTTTGGGGGTCGAAACTCTGGATTGTTGTTGGGTTGTAGCTGGTAGACAAGAAGAGACTACTGAAGTTTGCTGAATCATATTGTAAGGATGACTTGGTGGAGGAGGAAGAGTTGACTGGGTTTTCCCCTATAGAGGGGTTTTAGCCTTGGTGGAGTGCCTACATTTGGTGTCATTGATCTTCATGTTTTGTTTTTGATGATTGCTTGATGAAACAAAGAAAAAAGAAGAACACAAAGATATCACAAGTAATTATCAACATATGAAAATATTTCTAACTTTCCAATTTTCTAAGATGGTATCAGAGCTAAGGTGAAGAAGAAGAAAACAACAGACTGAAGATCTATTGAAAGGAGAGATATAAGAAAAGGGTTTCAACAAGGAATAGAATATAGCAATTTGACAAACTCAATGAAGTCAGAAAACAAGCTAGAAGGAGCCTCCAACTATAGGGCATGGATGAAGAGAATGAGTCTTATTCTCGCAAGACGTAAAGTGTTGGATTTTGTTCAAGAAAAAGTCAAGGAACCAACAAATGAAGCAGGAAAAGAAAAATACAAGGAAACCAATATCTTGGCCATGATCTTAATTGTAGATGGAGTGAAGGACAATCTCATCCCTTACATATCTAATATAGAATCTGCTAAAGCAATGTATGAGGCTCTCTTTGTAAGGATATCTAGAATAAGAGATGAACTCCAACCAATAGATGAAGTTGTACTAGAAAAGGAGCTCGTAATTGCTACTCTTCTATGACTAACAAAGTCTAGGAGTGCTTTTGCATCACGAACTAGCAGTTGGAAGGATACTCCAACATTCGAACAAATGTGGAATGCATGCAGTCAAGAAGCCCGAATATCATTAGTAAAAAAGGAGCATGTAGAAGAAAAACACCTCCAATGCCTATTCTTCTTATCATAAGAAGAAGGAAACCTTCAATAAGTTCAAAGGAGAAAAGAAGAAAGTTGGCCTATCCAAGTTTGAATGCTACAATTGTCATAAGATGGGTCACTACAAAAGTCATTGTCCTGAAGATCCAAGGAATAATAAGAGAGAAAGAGAACATGCGAATGTTGTTTATGAAGCTCCACCTAAGAGAAACAACACTGAAGATTCCGAAATCAAAGATATATTTGCCAAAGACTCTTAGGGAATACTATCCCTCACATATACTTCTATCTTAAGTTTTGCACTATTTTCCTTTATGTTTTGATTTCTAAAGTTTGTAGGTCTAACATATCTTTTTAGAACATTTTTGAATTATTTTGATAAGTTCTAAGTATCCCTCAAATGGATTAGATAAAGAGGGAGCCTTCACCATTTTACTAAAAGATGAGTATCTTATTCTTTGTTTCCTCTTTTATGTTTGGTTTCCCTCTCATATCAAGATTTTTTGTATTATATACTAATAAACTTTTATATTTTCCTTGGTAGGAAAGATTGCATAATACACAAAGGTTATGGAGGAGACTTGAACCTTGGAAGAAGTTCTATTGTAAAGTAATCCATTCAAGAATTAATGTCCTACAAGATTTGTTAAATAACAATTCAAGGTATGTCTTAAACTACAAGTTTTGCTACAAGGTGCTCTTCATAGAAAATATGTGTTCATTCCCTTTTGAAATTTGCTTTACATTACTGACGTCGTTATGTCTAGGGTTTTGAATCACAAAGTTTCTTGTTAGGGTGATTAATCATTAGATTAAATCTACCCTCGTTATTCTGTCATTTGATCATTCTTGTGAAATCCTAACCCTTAGGGTTCATTGTAAAACCCTAGCCTCTTATTGCTAAGGGTATGTCAATGTTGATAACTGAAACCCTAATATACTTAGGGATTGTTCATAAAGTCTAGAAATTCTATTCTTTTGAAGTTTAAGGTTTTGAAGATATTATGATAAAAACCCTATATTTTTAGAGTTTGGTGATTTAGGGTTCATGAACAAAACTTTTATAGTAAGATCCTATAATGAAACCCTAGGTGTATATTTCTTCATATGATCAAAACCCTAGTATGAATAAAATTGTTGTATATCTAACTTTGATGTATTAATGTTTGTGTCTTGGGTTTACCTTGTAGATATCAATATGAAATGGATCCTAGATATGTATATGCAAGTATGCTAATTTAATTGTTGATGCTCATAGTTTGTAAAATCTCGGGTTTGTGACAAAAACCTAGTAGAAATTGATATTCTAGGATATGATGATATTGTTTTCAATATGATTTAGCTTTGATGATAAAATCTAGGGTTTGCAACAAACCCTAGTAGAAGTCTGACATGTAAAAGCATATTTTTGAAACCTTAGATGTATAGTAGGATTGTTATTTGATTGAATTGTTGATATCTAAGGCTTTGTGTCTCAAATATGGAGTCTAGGGTTTATGAAAAAATCCTAGCAAGAAGTTGAAGTCTAGAATATAAAAGATATGACCCTCGCTGATTATGAGCCTAACTAGGTTTAGGTATTTGATGTCTAAAAGCATGAATGAGTTTATGTTTCCATTTTAATGAAATAGTTAACTTCATGCTTCTGTATATCTGTTTTTTGGTTGTACTTGCTATTAAAGTTTTGCAGGTACATAATGTTGAAAATGTTCATAAGTGAAGATGACTTGATGATATTGGTAAGCATGATGAAGGAATCTATAAGAATGATGATGATCAAGATGACCTTGATTCCATAAGAAAGAATTAAAGCCTTCAAAGAATGAAGTTTCTCTGATATTATGAAGTTGTTGATCTCCCTAAGTTGAGAGGAAGCTTGGATAGAAGAAAGGGTATATCTCCCCGCTTGAGAGGGAGGGAATACTGTGACAGTGAATATCTTGAAGTAAGAATGAAATCAAATGAATGACTATAGATGAATGTTCGTGATTCATGAAGTTGCAAACAAAATACTTGAGAAGTACTGAGGCTGTGTTTGGTGATGCTAACGATTTGGTGATGCTAAAGAAGTGAAAGAAGAAAGCTTCCGACAAGATATATTTGGATAACTTGATGATGATATAAGTAACATCCAAATGATTGAGGACCCCAAAGATTTTTGTTTACTTGAATATGTATTTAAAGGTTTATTCCTGATTGGTGTTGTGATTGTGCAATATCTCTCCATAAAAGGTTGAACATTTGAAGCATGCGTGGATTGGTGGATATATCTGATTTAGTTGATTAGTAGAGATGAAGCATCTTATGGAAAGATGGTTTGGAAGACATTTGGCTGACCTATGTGTTGATGTATAGATCTTGAAGTAGGGAAGGTGGAGTTTGTCATGGAGATCTGACCTTGGATACGCACCTAGATCCCTGGGTTGGTGGTAGAGCTTAAAAACCTGATGATACCTAGAGTGGCTAAAGCTTGAGTCCACCTTAGTCCCACTCAATTAGAGTACCCTGGTCAAGTATCTAATTTGTAGCACTGTGTGTTGTGAATCTTCATAGAGTATATCATTTTGAGGTCTTCTATGTATATATATGTAATTATGAATACCTCCCTAGTTAAGAGGGAGTGTTGAAGAATGTAACTAGTGTCAGTCTTCATAATTGTATTTAAGTCATGTTGTAATGTATTTTTCAAAGGAAAGAGAATTTTATTATTATTGTAGAATTTGACTTATTAAAGCATGGGTTTCATGCTTGGGTCAATTGTTTATAGGTCAAAGCCTCCATTGTAGGCTTCTAGGATTTATGTCAAGTATCCTTGTCCATGTAATAATGTTATAGACCCTTCTTGGGCTTCATTTGTCAAGAAAGAAATTTATTTTAATGTATAATAGGTCAATTAGGCCTCCTCCACCAAGTCGGCCTCAAGAAGGACAAGTCAACCTCATCAAGGGAATTCAACCTCACACAAACACTATATAAAAGTAGCAATTGGAATCATTTGGAGGACACTCACTCAACAAGTTTGATCTGCAGTTGCTGGAGGCAGAAAAAGATAGTGAAGTTGTTGGAGAAGGATTGAAGAAGTTGGAAGACCAAAGTCATGTTCTTGGGAAATCTATCTCTATCACATGTGCGAAGTTTTTGGATTGTAGCTAGGCCGAAATTCTGAAGTTGTTGAGTTCAAAGTTCTGGATTGTAGCTGGCCCGAAATTTTGAAGTTTCTGTGGTCAAATTTTTGGATTGTAGCTAGGCTAAAATTCTAAAGTTGTGAGGGGTCAAAATTCTGGATTGTTGTTGGGTTGTAGCTGGTGGACAAGAAGAGACTACTGAAGTTTTCTGACTCATATTGGAAGGCTGACTTGGTGGAGGAGGAAGGTATTTTGTGTCTAAGGTCTTGGTATATCTCAATTTGATTTACTAGTGGAAGAGTTTGACTAGGTTTTAGCCTTGGATGAGTGCCTACATATGGTGTCGTTGATCTTTGTGTTTTGTTTTTGATGATTTCTTGATGAAACAAAGATAAAAGAAGAATATATGAAAGTTAATAAGAACACAAAGATATCACAAGTAATTATCAACATAAGAAAATCTTTTTGCCTTTCCGATTTTCTAACACATACATCCTTTTGTTTATAGAATATGTGGTGGAAAAACCAAAATTACTAGGTATATGCATGAAGAAAATGGATGTATCATCTTCCTCAATTTGTTGGTTATCATCGAAATGAGAAAGCTTATCCTTGTTGTCAATGGAAACATCTTTTTGCAACATGGCAATATTTTTCAGAAGATTGAGATAATGTATTAAATTGATGCTCCTGATTTCTATGGAAATCAATGTTCGTTGTTGTATGAGGACAAGGATTGTTATTGGCAATGAGATGATTAAAAACTCTTTTACTAGGCTGATCAATAGATACGGCTATCACCTCTTTATTTGATCCTTCATGACTGTGATATTCAAGTGAATATCATCGCAAAGAATCAGCCAATAATATCACCCTCTTTTCCTTCCCTCTTCATTGTTGCAAGTTTCACTTCATGCGTGAGTTGATTATGAGGAAGGAAATTCATGCTAGTTTTATTTCACCCAAGCCGTTTGAATTCCTCAGCAAATCCTTGATGGAAAAACCAATATCTTCATATCAAAAGTAGAGCCATGACAAATTGAAGACGTGAAAGTACGTGATGCAAGACTCACCTCATTATCATTCCTTTCATGTTGCATAATGTTGTGACATTCAAAAGTTGGCCTATTCCTCTTTTTGACAGTAGAGTTTTTGTTGAGACTCACTAAAAGAACATGTTGCAAACTTAGTTAGTCTAAGACCAATGGGGCAATTCTAACCAGAAAAAATAGAGGAAGATGGAAATAAATATCTGATTATTATCTTGTGACTTTGGTTGCTTTCTTACGGATCACTTGCTTTGAACCAGTGATCTGCTTTCTGTTCGGACCTCACTCCCTCATTTCACAGATCAATTCTCTGCACTCAAACAACTACATGACTACATGTCATATGATCATCTAGTTTTGACTTTGTAGAAAATTGGATCAAAATAACACATAATGAGGTAACAAGGAATTCTGGAAAGAGCATTGTGTCAAGCTACTTGTTACTGCCTTACAAGAAACGTTAAATTGAAATTGTTGTTCATGCAATTGAAACATTACAACTAATGATATGCCAAAATATGCTTGTAGGAAAATAAACAATGTTACAAATTCAGCAGTTTACAGATTTGTATTATAGAATGGAGGTTGAGTAATATTGAGAAATTCACAACATTCAACATGAACATATCATATTAAACCACAAAACATTTTGCATAAATTGTCACAAAAGACAGGCATAGTGCCAATACTTTAACATAAATGTGCAACCCTATACATGGAAGGAAGAAAAATTGTACACATCACACATGTAAAAAATTGTTGTTTTGATAATGTGAAATATCCGTTCAAGAGTTAAATGCAAAACATAAATTTCACCTCTATCCTAGATGTCTTTTAGATCTTAACCCTATGAATTTCGGTCCTTAGGGATGCTATGAAATATAAACAAAACAAAAGTAGCAGCAGATAATATCTCAATACTTAACACCAACATCTACGATTAAAGAGAATAGATACTAAATTGTTCTAATAAGTTTTAGCGACATCGGGCAATCTTATCATGCATAAACCAAATTTGAAAACACTTATTTACAGATGTAAATACAACAAGGAACAACCTTATCTTCTTCAGTTATAATGTTAAATCATATTTCATAATCACTCTTTGCTAATGGCAAATCGAGAAGTCAAATAGTGTTGATAAGCATGAACCATGAAGAATATAGATGGCTGAAAAATCAAATTTGCAATTTACACAAATATTAGACAGTTGATAACTTCATATATATTGTAAAGATGAAGTTCATGTACATACCATTGCCGCAAAATCTGGCAGGCCTTGGAGAGGGGTACCCATGGCTGCTTGGGAGCAGGAGTGGGGAGCAACATTTTCAAAAGCTCTTGGGTTAGGAGTGATTTTGGGAGCGGATTTTATATAATATATATTTTTATATATTTTGATGCATATATGTCAACAAAAGCATGTAGAATGATGAATTAGTGATAAAAAAACATAAAAACATGGATTAAACAATATTTCATCTAGTAGTTATAATCTTCATCAACCATAGGTCCAAAAATTACAAGTTCTCATTTATATAGCATGTAAGGGCACACATAACCAAAATAACATCAAGTGCAATCCATTTTTGAACCGAATATACATCAAAAAATAGGTTCTATATGGCCTCTAGCATCCAAAAAAATCATGCTACAACAAATACGTACATATGATCAAAATCATTGCCTATCTTGTGATCTTTGTCATTAATATCATCCTCTAAGCATTAACATAAGATAGAAAAAAATGTAGTATATCAAGTCAAGATTTTGTTTGAGTGAAGTGTACATTTTTAGTAGGGTCATGATAGAGTTCGATAGCCACTGTCACTAACATCAAGGTACATAGAGGGCATGGTGCTCTTGATTAAATACAAGTTCCATACCCTAGTACATGACAAAATCCGACGGAAACATTGCAATCCCCCATTACAGAAATCTTGAAAAACTGATAAGTCTATTGGATTTTGAGTGAGATCTAAAATTCTACTTTCTCCATATGAAATCCAATGAGGTTGGAACCAATCTCAAACATCTTGAGTCATTTTATAGAAATGTTAAAAATTTCAGTGAAAGGATGAAAATGAAAGATAAAGGAGAATGTCACTTTTACTCCCATAGGGAGCGAGTTTCGGAGCATGCTTTAGGTGCGTATTCGAGGAGGGGGTGGACGCTACCCTGCAGTGCTGGGGGTACACTATAAGGCAAAAACTAAACCAAGAGACAACAATGGGGTAATGGCCCATTTTCGCCATAGCCAAAACCCCCCACTCTTTATGGATTTTAACTGATGGGAGGAGTCCTGGAAAGTCACCTAATAGGAATTATAAGGTTGAGATACAAGGTGACTCAAAGAGGTCTTTTATAAGAAAGACACAATTTTAGGTTTAGTTATCCAAAAGGAGGCAATTCTCTTTCTTATAGAGATCTAGAGAAGGCAATCTAGGGCCAAGAGTTTGATTAATTGGTTGAGAGTTGGAGAGACCCAGGGATAAGATGCAAGGAAAGGGTATCCAATAAAGATTTTCATTGGAACAAAGGTGCGTGAAACCCTCAAGCAAGCCTCTAAGTTGAAGAAATACAAACTAGGGTTTCACCCTAGGGAAAATAACTCGGGCTGAGAAACTTATGGATAAGATTGAAGTGGATGCCCACCAAAGGAAGATATTTTATGGAAAATACACTCCTCTTGATGTTTAGGCTCTATAATCCCCAAAATACTCCTTTCTTAGAGATTCACACTAAGCCCTAATTCGTGAGCTTATCCTTGAAGAGGCCGAAATTAGGAGAAACAAAATTTATGGAAGAAAGAAGAGTTTGTTCACCATTAAAGTATGCCAATGCTTTATTCCTTGGGCTTATCGAGTTTATGATGTGTTAAATTATCTAAAGGTTTTCTAAGGAGGCCAAAATCTTGATGCCCTTGCAAAAGGAGGCAATTCTCTTTCTTGATAGAGATCTAGAGTGTAGAAATTTCTGAATCTTATATCTTATGTAGAAATTATTACTGTTAATCTGGTTAAGCTCCTCCTACTTAGATAAGTTATTAGCTGAATAAATTCAACTTAACATCGAAGCAAAACACATAACAATTCTCTACCAATCCAGATCTAGAATAAGCACATGCACACATTGACAAAGTGACACAGTTATTTTTGGACAAATAGTCCCCGGAAAAACCCAATGTGGGAAAACCGGTCTCTGCTTGCTCGAGGGTTCTATTATTAAGAATATTTTTGAATACACAAATTTGGGTTCCAGATCTAGAAAATCTGATAGAGATAATGCTAGATCTACAACTCACTGGTTGATCTAGGACCAAAATAATGACTGATCCACACCCTCAAATGAGATTTACAGAACTCAACAAATATTAGGGCCTAGAAACCCCAGTGCTATCCTTGAAAGGCTCTGCATCAGCCTCTAAAGCCCCTGAAAGCCTCTGTGTCAGCCTTGGAAGTCCTCCAAACCCTCAATCCAAAAGGGACTATGTTACCCCAAACTGGGTGACGCAGTCACTACCCTGCCCCTGAAGGGTATCTGTGTAACCCCAGAGGGTTTCCTACTGAAAATCACGCTGTCCTTGGAGAGACTGCGGTGCCCTTGCTAATGCTGCTACTGCCTTCCTCTGCGCTGTCCTTGAGCTGATCTCTGCCTCTTGTGTATTCTAGACCCTGGGATCAGATCATCCCCTTGGTTTAAATTTCCCTCTCTGCAACTGAAACACTTCTGAGTATTCTTAGCAAACCCTGCCCTAAAATCTCAGCTTAGCATCAGTGCTCTGCCTCTGTATGTCTTTACAAATGACCCCAAGCCTTTCCTTTATACTTTTCTCATTGACAAATCAACGACCATGATCAGATCTTGAATCAATAGTTGAGATTAAAAGAAAGCTTAATCCGTGTGACTTACGATAATTTCATCACATGTTTAATTAAATTCACTTTAATTATGTAAATTCCCTAAGTTTTAACATAGGAAATACATTAAAATAATTCATTAATTTAATATTTCCTAAACCAGATGAAATTTCCCAAATCCATTTCTGGGTCTTATAGATAAGGTGAACTCTAGTCCCTCCACAAAATTTGGGAGCTAGAGCACAACTGATGCTACCCCAAATACACAAAATCTCAACACTCCCTCTTAGCATCAAGGGTGTGCTCTAGCAATACATCACACTTATGCATTACATGATTTTGTGCACTGGTTCTGTGCTGTTGAAGCTTGGCCTCTGCCACTCAACTCTGAACTGTTGCTGCCATTTTGTACTGTTGCCCATGACTCTTCCACTGCCACTGCAACCTATGTATTGCAGCTCCCTCTCAATATGTTGCATTTGTGCTGCTCATAGCACTGCCACTGTTGATTTGTTGCACTACAACTTCAGTTGTTGAGAGAAACAATTGAATCTCTCGCCCAATCTTCGACAAACAAGTCTGATGGGCTGCATCCTCATCACTGAAGCTCAATAGGCTACAAATATGTGTTGGCATCTAAAGAACGATGCACAACTACAACTCTGCCTGCGTAATCAAAATCCCTTTGCACTACTAAAGTCACATCAGCTCCTTGAGCTGAAATCTATCATGTTGTTGCTGCACTACGCTGTCCCTCTGAAGCTTTTTGCGCTGCTGCAGCTCTACACTGCGTAAGCAGCACTGCACTGTGTTGTTGAAGTCACATTAGCCTCTGCACTGCTACTGCTGCTCTGCTCTGCGCTGCTCCTCCCAACCTTCAGATCTGCCTTTGCTTCTGCCTCATCTGTGATCTATGAACCCACTGCTCCACTTGTCCCACTACTATCTTAAGGCTATCGTAGCTCGCATGTGATCCAAAAGATGAGTTTCTCAAGGATCCTGCCTCACTTCCATTTAGCTCCTCTACATGTCCATGTCACGCCACCTCCGTGGTTCATGAGCACTCATGGCAGGATCATCTCCTGACCCATCATCTGCAACAGCTGCTTTGGAAGAAGATGTTTCCTTTTCCTTTTTCTTCTTCGGACAATGGCTAGCAAAGTGTCCCATTTCACGACACTGGAAGCACTTGATCTTTGAAAGATCCTTCTTCTTCTTTGGTTGCTTCTTCGATGCCAAGGCTGCATCTTCCTTCTTCACTTTGCTCAATCCCGGGCCGTGTTGCCTCTTGGTGAATCTGCAGAGTTATTCTTGACGCTGAATTGACCACAAATTGTCTCAATCTGGGAGGTTCGATGTGCCCAAGATACTTTGGAAAAAGGTTTCCCACTCATCCATGACTACATTAAGGGTAGTCTTGACTATCACAACATCATCCACCATTGCAACCGTTGTAGTCAAATGATCTCTGATTGATTACAGTCGGAAGAGGAAGTGCTCCATGTCTTTTCTCTTGGTCATCATGAATGACCTCATTTGGGTCTCCAACAACATTTTTCTTTGGACAGACTTTCCCTCATACAGGGAAGTCAAGGCCTTCCACATCTCATTAGTTGTCTTATTCTCAGCTATGTGTGGTACAATATGGTCCTTGATACTATCCATAATCAACCACTTTGCATGCCCAGCAGCTTCCTTATGCTTTAGAAGGAGATCCGCATCTATCGGTGTGGCCAGAGTCTACTCTGCATGGTCTCTTAGATTATATGCCTCAAGGACAATCAGGATCCTTGCCTTCCAAACTGAAAATTTTGAGAGGCCATCTAGCATATCCTGATCATGCAGTCCATGAGGAGCCATCTGCTCAGAATGTGTCGGAACTTCCTTTTCTCTTTGCTAGAGAAATGGATCTAAGGCCCTTGGTGAAACAGGTGCCTTCTGCTCCCTCTGACACTTGATTTCCCTTGTTGGAAATCTACCAAATCAACTATGATTCAACTTCTTCTTTGATCCTCTGATCAAATTCTAAGTTTCCTTTGGCAAGAAACTTCCTGAAAAGCTTATCTCCTCCTAATATTTGTCACTTGTGCTAAGGCTAAAAATCTAAAAACTTTGGAATTTTAACCCCACCAGCTCTTCTGAATTTCTGCATCTTTTCTGCAGTCTTTTCTGGATCTGATAGATTTAGATCTGAATCACACTGACTGGCTTCAAACTAAACCAACGTTGTTTCCAAGCTGCCTCTACACAGTAATTGCATGGGATTTCTAAGACACAGCACTAGACAACGTCACCCTTCCCTCTGCGTGATTTTGCTCCTGAAAACTGTGCTGTCCCTTCAGATATGTGTTTCTGCTATTTTTCCAGCCGCTTTCTGCAGCTAGATCCTTCAGATTCTCCTGCTGGTGTCCCTCCTAGATCTGTAATTCCTCTGATACCATGTAGAAATTTCTGAATCTTATATCTTATGCAAAAGTTATTACTGTTAATATGGTTAAGCTCCTCCTACTTAGATAAGTTATTAACTGAATAAATTCAAGATAACATCGAAGCAAAACACATAATAGTTCTCTACTAATCCAAATCTAGAATAAGCACATGCACACATTGACAAAGTGGCACAGTTATTTTTGGACAAATAGTCCTTGGAAAAACCCAATGTGGGAAAACTGGTCTCTGGCTGTTGGAGGGTTCTATTATTAAGAATATTTCTGAATACAGAAATCTGGGTTCCAAATATGGAAAACCCGACAGAGATAATGCTAGATCTACAACTCACTAGCTGATCTAGGGCCAAAATAATGATTGATCCACACCCTCAAACGAGATTTACAGAACTTAGCCAAGATTAGGGCCTAGAAACCCCAACGCTATCCCTAAAAGGCTCTGCGTCAGCCTTTGAAGCCCCTAAAAGCCTCTGCGTTAGCCTTGGAAGTCCTCCAAACCCTCAGTGCTACTCCGGAAGGGACTGTGTTACCCTAGACTGGGTGACGCAGTCACTACGCTACCCCTGAAGGGTCTCTGTGTAACTCCAGAGGGTTTCCTGTTGAAAATCATGCCATCCTTGGAGAGACTACGTTGTCCTTGCTATTGTTTTTGTTGCCTTCCTCTGCGCTGTCCTTGAGTTGATCTCTGCCTCTTGTGTATTCTAGATCCCAGGATCAGATCATCCCCTTTGTCTAAATTCCCCTCTCTGCAGTTGAAACACTTCTTAGTATTCTTAGCAAACCTTGCCCTAGAATCTCTGCTTAGCTTCAGTGCTCTGCCTCTCTGTGTCTTTACAAATGACCCCAAGCCTTTCCTTTATACTTTTCTCGTTGACAAATCAACGGCCATGATCAGATCTTTAATCAATGGCTAAGATTAAAAGAAAGCTTGATCCGTGTGACTTAAGACAATTTCATCACATGTTTAATTAAATTCACTTTAATTATTTAAGCTCCCTAAGCTTTAACTTAGGAAATACATTAAAATAATTAATTAATTTAATATCTCCTAAACCAGATGAAATTTCCCAAATCCATTTCTGGGTCTTGTAGATCAGGTGAAATCTAGTCCCTCCACAAAATTTGGGAGCTAGAGCGCAACTGATGCTACCCCAAATACACATCAACATAGAGAAGGAAATCTAGGGCCAAGAGTTTGATTAATTGATTTGAGCGTTGGAGAGATCCAGGGCTAAGATGCAAGGAAAGGGTATCTAATAAAGATTTTGATTGGAACAAAGGTGCACGAAACCCTTAAGTAAGCCTCTAATTTGAAGCAATACAAACTAGGGTTTCACCCTAGGGAAAATAACTTGGGCAGAGAAATTTATGGATAAGATTGAAGTGGATGCCCACCAAAGGAAGATATTTTGTGGAATATACACTCCTCTTGATGTTTAGGCTATATAATCCCCAAAATACTCCTTTCCTAGGGATTCACACTAAGCCCTAATTCATGAGCTTACCCTTGAAGAGGTTGAAATTAGGAGAAGCAAAATTTATGGAAGAAAGAAGAGTTTGTTCACCATTAGAGTATGCCACTGCTTTATGAAACCAACTCCAAAAATGGAAGAAAAGAGAGATCAACGCCTTATAAATAAGCCACTTCGAGGGGGCAACCTCCTTTACATTACATAAATGAACAATTCTTGGATGTTACAAATGAAAAAACCTACTTCTATATATAGGAGTCCACGGGGTCACAATATAATCCCAACCGACCTAACAATAATAATGTAAAAGGCACAATAATAACAATATTGGGGTTACAAGGGTACAACAATAACAATAAGGGGGCTACACTAACAACAATAAGGGATTACACTAGTAATATAGGGACATAACATGCCCCTACCCTTAAAAAAAAAAGTGTTGTCCTCAATGCTTGAGTAGCTCTAGGTGCTTCTATATAAAATTCTCATCCTTCCATGTAGAATCTTCAGTGGGTAAGTTCCTACACTTGACGAGATACTCTGAAATTGATCAATTTCGTAGCTGTCGAGTTCTTGTTTTTGTGACTGCTTCAGGTTCCAATATGATTTTTCCTTCCTCATCAAGTTCTGGCAATATTGTTTGAACTGGAATTTTTTCACCTATAACCTTCTTTAAGCATGAAACATGGAAAACTGGATGCACTCGCGAAGAAGTAGGAAGCTCAATTTATGCCATAGTACCAATCTTTTGCAACACCTTGTAAGGACCATAGTACTTTGGCGATAATTTATTATCCTTCTTAGCTTGCTTGAGGGACATTTGTTTGTATGGTTGTAGCCGTAAAAATACCCAGTCTCCTACATCAAAACTTCTCTCACTGCGATGTTGATCTGCTTTTTGTTTCATTCGATTTTGTGCCAAATTTAGGTTATCCTTTAAGAGTCGGAGAACTTCTTGTTGATGCTCGATGTGATCTTCCAATGCTTGAACATTAGCATTTTCTCTTAAAGATGATGTGATGGACGGTGGATAATATCCATAAAGTGCCATAAATGGGGTCATTTTTGCTGTAGTATGGAAGGAAGTGTTATACTACCATTCAGTGAGAGGTAACCACTTGACCCATTGTGTTGGTTTATCAGATACAAAACAACGAAGATATCCTTCCAAACATTTATTCACTATCTCAGTTTGACCATCATATTGAGGATGATAAGATGAGCTATGAGTTAGTTGAGTACCCAAACAAGAAAATAATTCTATCCAAAAATTTCCAGTAAAAATAGGATCTCTATCGCTTACAATAATCTTTGGGTTTCCATGTAGCTTTTGAATTGTTTCCATAAATGTAGTAGCAACTGTACTTTCTTTAAATGGATGAGATAATACACAAAAGTGTGCATACTTGGTAAGTCTATCAAATACCACCATGATGACACTCTTTCCGTCGAACTTAGGTAAACTTGTGATAAAATCGATTGAAATATCCTCTCAACGTTGACTTGGAATGGATAAATGTTGTAGAAGACTCGAGGTCTTAATTGTCTCAATTTTATTTTTCTGGCAAACCAATTATTCCACCAAAAAATTTTGAATATCAGATTTAAGGCCATCCCCCAAAAAATATTTTTTCACCCTGTGGTAAGTTTTTAAAAATCTTGAGTGTCCTCCTAAAGGAGAAGTGTCCAATTCCAAAAGAATCTTTTGTTTTAGTTGGGAATTCTTACAAAGATATAAGCGATCTTTGTACCATAAGGAATACTTTTTCCAACTAAATGTATCAGATGTACTAGGATCTTGCTGCAACTTTTAATGAGTGTCCACACTTCTTTGTCCTTCTTCCATTCATCCCTTGCTTCGGTTATCCAATCTGGTTTGATAATATAAATGGCACAAAGCAATGCTTCCGCCTCTTCATTCTTTCTTGAGAGTGCATCTGCAACAACATTTAGCTTCCCTTTTTTGTAGATGATTTCAAAGTCATAACTCAACGACTCCGTGACCCATTTTTGCTGCTCTTCTGAAGATAGTCTTTGTTCCAAAAAGTGTTTAAGACTATCATGATCAGTTTTTACCTTGAAGTGTCTTCCCATTAGGTAAGGTCGCCATTTTTTTAGTGCATGTAGTATTGCTAACATTTCCTTCTCATAAATAGCTTTCTGTAAAAACTTTCCTTTGATTGGGTGACTTTCAAAAGAAATGGGTCTGCCTTATTTCATTAAAACAACACCAATTCCATTTCCTGAGGCATCACATTCCACAATAAAGGTTTTAGTGAAGTCTGGCGTAGCTAAGACCGGTGCTAGACACATTGCCTCTTTAAGATGTTCAAAGGCCTTAGTTGCTTCGGGATTCCATGAAAATGAATTTTTCTTCAATAATGTTGTTAGAGGTGCTGCTATTCTCCTATAATTCTGAACAAACTTGTGATAATACGTTGTTAACCCTAGAAATCCACGCAACTGCTTTATGGTTGTGGGGACTTTCCATTCCTTAATGGATTTAATTTTGTTAGGGTCTACCTTAACACCCTCGTGAGATACAATATGACCCAAATATTCCACCTCTTATACTCCAAAGAAACATTTGGATGTTTTTTCATATAATTGTTTCTCCTCCAATAGTTTGAGTACCCTGTCAATATGTTGAACATGATCCTTCCAAGACCTGTTGTAGGTTGGTATATCATCAAAAAATACTAGCACAAATTTTCTAAGGAAGGGTTTGAATGTAACATTCCTACATTAGCATGCAACTAATAGGAATATTGATTTTTGATTTTTGCACCTAGTAGATGAATAAATGGGGGAGGAGACCCATACTTAACTTAAAATCAACATAAAAACCCTCTTGGTATGAAAGGGGATCATTGTAGTAGCTGGATTTCACACCCTCATGTGTGAAAAGGGACTTTTGCATGTGGACGAAGTCAAGTTTGACGAAGTCAACAACATGCATGAAGAGGAGTGGATCACTAATGTAAATAGCCCAATGTGAACAAGGATCAATTTAGATAGACATATGAAAGCTGGATTGAAGACTCTTGGGTGTGAAGAGGGATGAAGCAGGTTGAAGAGGTCAACTTTGACCAAATCAAACACCGTTGTTAAGGGAGAGTGGCCTTAATGGAGATACAACACAGTTTTGGAGGGAGATTGATCATGTGCATGTGGAAACCCTAATGGGTGGGACCCAAGGTGAGGAGCCTCACATAGCTTATAAGGAAGAGAATGGCAGCCATTTGGGGGGAGCTTGATGATTATTGATGTATGGTCTACATGAATATTTTGCATTCTCTTGCTGTTTAGCAGAGCTGGATTGTTGTCTAGCACAAGGCATTCCTGTTTAGGAATTCCTTCTCCTACCTTGAGACGCCTCTTGGGGGAGTATTGTACTTCAGTTTTCCACATTTAGGCTTGAGCCCAAGCATCCTCCTTCATCTACAACGTTATTTTTGCAGAATATAACGTTGTGTTGCAGGGTGTTACAGTGGAAGGACCACAACACCACTTCCAGAGCTTGTGTTTCAGAGGAGGAAGCCTTCCTTTATCTGGGAGATCAGTGAGGGAGTCCCAGAGCTTCATTTCAGATCTTGGCATGTGGAAAATGTACTTTTTATCTCCTACAGCGCAGTCCTTTACAGGAACTATGCCATTTCCCTCTATGTTGCAGTAGCAGGGTCAAGACCCTTGATCTTGAGCTTGTCCTTTGGGGAAAGGGCCAACCCTTCTCCCAGGAAGATTGCATAAAGCCTCTTATTCTATTTCTTATACTTTTTAGCTACATATATATAGCGCTGCAGTATAATTGCGTTATTTCAGATCTAGATCTACAGATCTGCGATTTTATACTTGTACTTTCATGCAGCCCTTGTTGGGTGATTCTCATATTGTATAAAAAGGAAGAGATCTCCATTATTATCAACCATTGAGTGATTACAATCTCCTAATCTACTGTTTCTCATAAATTGTTGCATAAACACTCATTAAAATAATGTTATCACATGCTTCAAGATTTTCTATAGGCATAAGTCATGGGGTTTGGGCATTTTTGAGTTGTATTGGCTTGGGGAGACCTGTTTAACTTGGCTAGAGTGATTTGTTTTTGCTCCCATTTTGCATGTGAGATGTATATTGTATGAACTAAGGGATTCAAGTCCCATTTATCATAGTTATAGTGTAATTATCTGTAATTAACGTTTTTATGCCCTATATTGATGCATTTCCTCACTTTGGAATGAGTTAATAGGACATAATCTTGTTGCTGAACATTCACTTGATGGCCAGGTGTTCCTTTTTCACCTTATGAGCTGATTTACATGCTATTTTGTTCATACATTGCTGCATTCCCATTTTGGGATATCACAGTGGTATCAGAGCATGATCTTTGGCTCAGCTTGTGAGTTCCAGCTATTATAAGAACAAAGAGAACGAGAAAAGATCATAATGATGGAGAGGATGAGTTTTCTCTCATCACTTTTTAGATCCAGAAAGAAACTCTCCTGGGAGGTTAAGGAGATGAAGGAGAAGAGATGCCAAGAAACTCTTAGAGGGTTTCAAGAAGAAGAAGGACCATGCACTTTCTATTCTCATAAAGAAGAAGACAAGAAACATGGAGGACACTTGGATCATCAGATTCTAAGTGAATACCTTGTTGAGTACAAATCTCAACCTAGATCCTTCAAGGGGACTCTAGCCTTCCCACAATTTATTCAACTGGAGGAATAAAGGAGACCTTGCAGCGCAAGAAGAATGAAGGGCAATAGGTTTCTATTGTCTACTTTTGATGGATCATCTTCAGCAAGGGATTGGGAAAGAAGACTGGATGCATTCTTCCCACTACATCCAGTGTTAGAGAGAGAAGCAGTAGAGATTGCAATGCTGCACATGGAGGGCATAACAAGCACTTGGTGGTTCAGTCACATAAGTCATGCAAAAGTATCTACTTTTGTGGATTTCACTCAGAGGATGATCAAGAGATTTGATGAAAGGAAATCAGAGAGAGAGGAGCCCTTACCACCACTTGAGGAGACTTGTACCAGCGCTGTCACAACCTTGGAAGAGTAGCCTTCAACATCAGTAGTTGAGGGAGCCAACACAGTGGCAAGAGGAACTCTTGTAACCATACAAGGTGTTCCCAAACCCCATCAAGATATGATTGAATTTCCACTTTCTATCATTGCAGAAAATATTTTTAGAGAATTGTGGAAATCTGCTGTTGCATGACCCAGGATCATCACTTACTGCTAGTCTAGAGCAACAGAGTTTCACTACGTTGTCCAAGCACAACAATAAATAAAGAAGGACCCATTCCTCATGGGAGCATTCAGATGTTAGCTTCATCGAGGAAGCAATGGAGGAAGAAATGACAAAGGGTAGACATCTTGAGATGAGAAACATTTTCTCCTCTCTAGATGGCACTTTCTCAATGAGCATGCCACAGCTCAAAGAGAGACTTATACTTGTAGCAGATCCAAGGCCCCATTGGTTTTGGAAGGCCATGCATGAGGAGAAGGTCTCATTAAGAGATCCCATGGGAGGTGCACTTCAACATTTCATGAAGTGCAAAGTTCTTCAAAGATTTGAGGAGGTTGGTGTCCTACAATGGGAGGATACCAGGTATTTGCAGAATGAGATCCATCACCCACATTGGGATGAGTGGATGACAGTATGGAGCAAGGGGTTTCCAAACCACTTGCAGATATATGATACAGGCCAACAAGAATCATGGCTGCGCTGGTTGCTTTTGGGTGAGTATGGTTACTACCCAAATACTCATATTCTCTTGTCTCATGCCTTATGTCTCAATGATAGAATGCATAAGAAGAAGGCATGGTTGCTTTGGTTGTTAAGAAGAGAGTTTGGACATCACATATTAAACCTCGTGTCCATGTATTTACTCTTTTTGGAGGTATGTCTCATGTGTTTACATATATTTCTGTTTGCGATGTATCTCATGTGTGTACTTTGGTTTGGGAGGAAGGATAACTCCCACATGATGTGGCATAAGGGAGCTTGTTTGTACTGTGGGGATGAGACATCTCACATGTCCATCATTGTATTGTTTCTCCATGATTTGCACAAGAAGTCAACAAGAGTCCTTGTTGTTGTGGTTACTTTTGGGAGAGCATGGGCAGAAATTTTCCCATACTTATCATGATATCTCCGGAGAGGGAAATGGCACATTCAAAGTACAAAGAGGCTACCCTTCAGCATTGGAGGAGAAGGAGAGGCTTCCACATTGGAAGAAGATCTTCTCACATAGCAGCATGTTGGTGGATGGCTTTGGCATGTGGAATGTCAAAGAGAGAAGTCATGGAGTGAAAAGAGCCTTAACACTAAGGCCAACAACGCTGTCACTTGAGAGTATGTTTCTATTGATGGAGTGTTCCAAGGGGAGTATGCATCCTTTCTTTTTGCAGATTTTGATGAGGAGATTCTCATGGGAGGACTTATCCATGGACCTCACTTTCAACTTACTCACTGTGCATGGTAAGAAATACATCTCTGTACTTATTGATTGTTCCATTGAGTATTTGTATCTTCTCACCATCTATGGACAGTGCATTGCTCCACATAAGAGTAAGATTATTCTTGGGTTACATGGTCACTTTAGGGCCTACCTTTATAATGATGATAACCCATCTCTACATAACTTTGGGCAAGTGCATTGTTGTTCTGATTGTGCTCAGTTGATATATATTGTTGATTACTACCACATAGCAAATGAGCAAACATGCACAACTAGTAATTTATTGAGAAACAACTTGCCACATGATGTTATCAAGAAGTAGTTGGAAGACTGCGCTGTATCCACTTGATAAACCATTGGTATCATCCAAACTTACATATGACCTTTAGCATTTTTCTGATTTGGATGCCAAATGGTGATGATGTGCCATTCATTTTGAATGGGATGATTTGGGCCAGCATGATTCATGACATGGGAGAAAGGATCTTTGGAGATCTAATCTTCTTCTTGCCACTTGAGGGTAACCTTATTACAGCCCAAGATCAACATATAATCTACACTTATCATAAGTGGAGAGTAGGACAACATGGGGTAGGCCATTTTGTCTACCATGTTCGGTTATTCAGCCCACCTACATTGCAGGAACTAATGGTGGAGGAGATATTTCATGATTTGCCATGTTGGAGGGTGACTCATCTTGTATGGATGATAGCTTGGGGGTGGAGGTTTTACATGGGAATGATAGTTCCCAACACATTTCAAACTCCATGCTTTGGGGGGACCTCTAGACAACACATAGTTGCCTCCTTGAGTATTTCACCTTTTCATGATGATGGCTATTTGGGATGCTCACCAAATGCTAGCTTGCATGCTTGGGAGGGGCACTATGGAGATTCATTGTTGAGACACCATCATATTCCTTGGAGATGCTCATCATATGACGATGCTACAGGAGGAGGAGAGGAAACTCTTCAGTTCTATCCTTTCAGTTGCTTGAGGACAATCAACATTTGGGAGGGGAGAACTGTTATATTCCTACATTAGCATGCAACTAATAGGAATATTGATTTTTTATTTTTGCACCTAGTAGATGAATAAATGGGGGAGGAGACCCATAATTAACTTAAAATCAACATAAAAACCCTCTTGGTATGAAAGGGGATCATTGTAGTAGCTGGATTTCAAACCCTCATGTGTGAAAATGGACTTTTGCATGTGGACAAAGTCAAGTTTGACCAAGTCAACAACATGCATGAATAGGAGTGGATCACCAATGTAAATAGCTCAATGTGAACAAGGATCAGCTTAGATAGACATATGAAGTTGGATTGAAGACTCTTGGGTGTGAAAAGGGATGAAGCAGGTTGAGGAGGTCAACTTTGACCAAATCAAACAGCGTTGTTAAGGGAGAGTGGCCTTAATGGAGATACAACACAGTTTTGGAGGGAGATTGATCATGTGCATGTGGAAACCCTAATGGGTGGGACCCGTTGTACCTTAAGAGACAATCCCTTAGTTGTGATAATGAATCAGTGCTGAAGACATTTATATGATTATGTCACGAATATATATGTCTCTGTTTTATTAACCCTCAAGTATTTATGATTAAACCCTTAAATGTCAAATATGATGAATGCTTCACAATTCTACCATCTGTTAATGTTGAATGAAGTGACTAGAAGAATATGAAAGAAGAAGTCCAAACTGATATGCTGTTTTATACAGAAAATATCATTTCCAACCCCAGAAGAAATATATGAAAGAAATAGTTGAAACAAAGGAGCGCCAATTAAGGTTTTTAACTCTTATATACAGAAATAAAAAGAGACCCGCTGCTCATAAATTTGTTTTATTCATATATAGAAACACATAATGTAAACTGGAATACATTTCAACATAAACAGAATGCTAGAAACTTGCTTACTCATTCATTAATCTTTGAATCTCTGAGTACAAAAATAAATGTTTGAAGGTCCCAAAACTCAGAACCTTTCCTTCCCTTGAAAATTGCATTAAATACAGTAAAAAGCAGTTTGGAACTACTGTAACCAATCCTAACTACCAAAACTACTTTAAGACTTCGAAGGCTGTCTATTACATTCCTTGAAAATGTCTTGTTACAATTACATTGTCTTCAGAAAATAACATAAAATAAATATCCTAATCTATAGGAATTGTTGATGATGTGGCTTCTTTTCCTTGGTCAATTGATTTGTCGTTCTTTGTTGTTGATCCTTTTGGCAGGTCTATTGTCCAAGCTCTGCACTTTTTCCATATTTGTACCTTCGTCCTGGATGAATGTGTCATATTGTGATATTCCAATTTGAATGCAGTAATTCGATCATAAGAAGGCATTTCTATGAAAAGAATCTTTACCATCCACAAGAGTTGAAAATGTCTCTGCAAGAAGTTGACCATTGTCTCTCCTTTAAGCACCTGAGTCTTTTCATGCCTATTATCAACTTTGCTTTTTGTCATCACTAGTAAGTTCTCATAAGAGCTCCATGGCAAAAGATTTCCTTCAGGTCCCCAACATGATGGCAAGCCTACTCTTGTCATTTTATCAAAATACTTATCAAACTGACTTACTGCTTCCTTGATTTCCATTAGCTTCTTTTCTGCAGCCTTTCTGAGATCATTTCTGACAATCATTTTATTAATTTATACTGCATATAACATTCTATCTTGCATGTCATTTTTCTCTAATTCCCGATCTGATTTAGAATTAATAAAATCAATAAATCTTCTGGCCCAAATGGCTCTATTAATTCTTTTTTGCTTATCAGACATGATTGGTTCTTCACATTCTAAGATAAGGCTTTTCTCTTTTGCAATTATCATCAGGAAGCACCAATTAGATTTCATTTCTGAGATGATATCAGTCCAAATGATATCTTTAGCTTGTATCAGTGAGAGATTTCCTTTTAGTCTTTCTTTGAGATTTTTATTCTCAGCTTCAGCATTTCGGAAATCCATTTTGTACTTATCAGCTTCATTTTCTATGACTTTCATCCATTTTGTTGCAGTCTCCAGATCTGTTTGAGCCTTCTTTCGATCTCTTTCAACCATCTTCAACTCAGTATTTAATTGAACAATTTGTGCTTGAGGGTCGTCATCACCTGTAGGAAAAACAAAATTACAATTATGACTATCAATATGATTTTGCAATGAAATTGCAGTCTGCTTTATTTTGGAGAGTTCTTCATCTTTCTGCATGAGTCGCTGCAACAACTTTTCCTTTTCCTTTTCTACCTCTGCAACTTCTGTAGCCATTGACTGTTCTCCAGTAGGTAACTTTAATTTCTTCCTTAATGTGGATATTTCTACCTCAGCACTTTGCATGAATTTCTGCACAACAGTCTTATCATTGGGGTCTACTCCAATTTTTATAATAATTTTCTTCAATTCCTCATTTTGAACTGTTAAGGCTCTTGAGTTAGACTTCTCTAACTTCAATTGTTTAATTACTTTACCCAACATATTCTCTACCTTTATTGCCATTGCATTAGTCTTTGTGAGGTCATTTACAATCAATTGACCTGTTTGCATATGCAAATTCATTTTATCCATCAGTGGAATTTTCTTTACATCCACAGTCACATTGACAATGTTGACATTGCTGGAAGAACCAATTGACATATCTATAGGATGTGACAAGGCAATTCTAAATTGATTTTTCTCAAGATCCATTACAGTCAATAATCTTGTTTGATCAACAACAACTTGATGTTCAACTTGGGCCTCCATGCTGGCCTTCATCAGGAGCATTTTGCTCTTCTCCCAAATGTAAAGAAAAACTAGGTGAATTAGATGTAGGCTCTTCAGTAAGTTTTGTTCTCTTCTTGGCTCCCTGCTCCTCATCATATAGATCAATAACTACTTCCTTGGTTCTTTTAGTTGTTTTCTCTGCTATGATGGGAGTTTGAATGTTTGCATCTATTGAACTCATCACACCTTTATTTGCTATCTTCTCTTGTTCTGGCCTACTTTCGTGAATGAAAGCAGAGTACCCATTCTCAATTCTTCTATTTGAAATCACACTATATGGGTCATAAGCCCAACTTTCTCCTAGTAGCATATGCATGTCATCTAACATTTTTGTTACTTCATCAAATGCCTGCCTCATACTTACTATGAATGGGCCTACAACCATTGGTAATTTATACATGTGTCCTTTCTTCATAGGCACGAAATGAACCTGATCAACATTTAGACTATGTCTAATGAACTCTAAAGAAAAAAGCCTCATTTGTACAAAAGTTGGGAGTTTGTAAGGCCCAACACTTGCTCCATATAGCCTTATTTCAGAATATTCCTCAAAAACAAACCAATCTTCATACTTACAATTGTTTCCTAAATGCAGAAACTCCTAAGCTTTAGGTAAAAAGCAGGGAGGACTTCCATTCAATATTTTATATGTAGTTGGCATGTAATAGCTAGCAAAATCAAACAACCCAGCCTCATTTTTCTCCCTTCTAACTACATCTATCTAGAATATCACTGATCGCCTTCTTTTATTTACATCCATAATATTTAGACCTAAATGCATGAATTCTTCCACATTTTGATATAAGAACAAATAAACAATAAATGAAGGAAATTTGAAAGAACCTGTTAATGAAAGGCTCATCAGTTGTGAATTGACTGTTTCCTGCCAATATGATGGAATATCCAGCACCATTCCTGGCTTCCTCATCATGGAAAACATCCTTAGGACTGATTTATCCACTGCATTATCATCATCTTTACACATAATTTTTGGAATATTACTCAATATTGGACGAGTCTCAGCATCAAAAACCCCCATATAAAACTCTTTGCAATCTGGCTGAAGCTGCTTCATATCAGGCTTCAAATAAAACATGAATTGATTGAATTCTTCTCCTGCAAGATTATCATAATATTGTACCAGCGACTCGTCAAAAAATTGGATGGCTGACTCTGACTCGGGATAGAAAAGGGCTTGGCGAATTAACAGGGTAGACACCTGCAGAACGTTCTCTCCTTGGGAATTCATGACAAAATACTTCCCTGGATACATGACAGATACCAACCAGTAGATAAATTCAGGGAAAAGATGGGTTTTTGGAATGCATGCATACAAAACTCCAAACTTGACCATGGCAGAATACACAGAGGAAGCATTATCATTCAAAATAATTTGTTGGTAGAAAGGGAGATGAATTATAAAACACAGGTTATCTTGAATATCCCTCTCAGTATCCATGAGAGGGATATGGCTAGCTGAACCTGATAGGGACGAACATTTAGCCATGGTTGAAAATTTACGTGAGAATAGTTTACAGGGTGGTAAAATTTGCAAGTGGCGAAAAACTAAAATAAGGTGCAGCGCAAAAAATCACAAGTAATTTTGAAAAACAAAGAAAAATATTCTATAAATAGGTGGCGCGGGTTTTAAATTTAATGTTGACAAGATGTGCCAGCAAGTCGTTAACTCTGCCCGACGTGGAAGACAGTTGTGACCAACTCAGCGTCTTACGCTACTATGGGGGCTCTCAGGGTACGGAGGAAAACTTCGGCTGGTGCCCCCGCATTCAATCTCTGTTGTTCATCTCTGCTATCCCCACAGTCAACCCAGTCAACTGCGAAGGCACTCATCATGGTATCCAGTGCGCTAGTTGTGCCCGCGGGTTAGGCCTTTTGATAAGGACTTTAATTATCAGCACTTTCCACCAATCAAACCAATCAATGTTTAACATTAAATACTGAACCCACTACTATAAAGTTTAAATGTTTAAACTTTAACTTAGATTTTGACGAACATACATCTTTTTTCTTGCTTAAGTATAAGATTTTGATACTTTAACATATTTTCCTACAATTTCTTATTTTTATATTTTCAAATATTTGAAAAAATTAAAGGATATGCATATGATCCACAACATTTGGCTCCACTTGGGGATAGCGTTTTTTGCCATGAAACAATAAGAACTTGCAGATCAGTGACTTCACTTTGGGCATGGAGTCAAAAATTGCTTGATGAGAAATATACATTGAGAGGAAATTAAATATGTACAATAATGAACTAACTTCTTTTAGTGTTGGAAATAATGTTTCAGATACTGCCCATTTACAAGCAGTTCTACTGCTTCTCCATCAAGATCTTCCAACATGAAAGTATTATTTGATCTGGCTTCAGAGATTTTGTAAGGACCATACCATAAAGGATCAAATTTACCATGTTTCCCTTTCTCTTCCCTTCTGGTATCCCATCTTAATACCAGATCTCCAGCCTGAAACATGATTTCTCTTGCCTTTCTGTCAAAAATAGACTTCATTTTCTCCTGATAAGTGACCAAATTGTCTCTGACTTTATTTTTGCTTTCACTAAATTCTATCAACTTGTTTAGTCTTCTGATCAAGGCATTAGATTCCTCTTGAGAGTCTTGAAGAAAAGAAATTACTAGTCTTGCTAGCTGAGTGGGAAACAAAGCCTGAGCACCATATACCAATTCATAAGGAGACTTACTAGTGGATCTTTTAGTAGTCATCCTCACTGCCCATACAGCAAAAATCAACTTTGAATCCCAATCCTTCTGGTTCTCCTTGATTTTTTTCTTCAATATTTTCACCAATGTTTTATTAGATGATTCCGCTAATCCATTTCCTTAAGGATGATATGCTGTAGAGTGAGATAATATTACATTATAATTCTAACAAAAATTTATGAACCTGACTGAGTTGAAAACTTGAGCATTGTCTGTTACGATCTTTACTGGACATCCAAATCTGCTAAAAATATTCTCTTCTAAAAAATTCATCACAACCAAGTCATTTGCTTTTCTAGTAGGAATTGCCTCTACCCATTTTGTAAAATAATTAGTAGCTGTTAGAATCCATTTAAACTGCCCACTTGATGGTGGATTGATCTCTCCAATAAAATCCAATCCCCATTGTCTGAAAGGTTCTTCAATAAACACAAGAGGGAGAGGTAACAGAGCTAACATTTTCTCTTCTGCAAACAATTTGCATTTTTGGCAACTTCTAACAGTTCTGTATACATCAGCAAATAAAGAGGGCCAATAAAAACCTGATTTAAGAATCTCATGAGCAGTTACTTTCCAGCGGTAATGACCTCCACACAAGCATTCATGATATTTTTTAATCACCTTCATGGTTTCCTCTTCTGTCAAACATAACAACAATACACTAGCAGGATATTTCCAATACAACTTAGCTTCAATTATAACATAAGGTTGAGCTTTCAGTTTCAGAGCTTTGTACTTAGCTCTGTTGATTGAAGGAGGACAAGAAAAGAAACAAAGATAATGAATGATATCTTTATACCAGTCTGAACAGAGAAATTTATATTTAATTGCTGACTTTGTCTTAATCTGATCTATTTCTTCAGTCACTTCATCTACAGGTGCAAGTAAGCTAATTCCCAAAGTTTGGAAATTAGATTTTGTCAGCAATTTGGACAGTCCCTGTCCTTTGACTAACTTTGTTGGTTTGATATCCAAGTCATATTCTTGGATTTTGTAAATCCATTTTCCTCTTTTTTCTTCCACATCACTCTGTACTAGCACATCCTTTACAGCAGAATTAGGCACATATGCTATTATTTGAGAATGAGGTACATAATTTCTGAAAGCCTTTAATGATTTAACTAAAGCATATACCCGCTTCTCTAGAATATTATGCTTCAGCTCTGCATCTCTAAGGACTTTTTTGAAAAAGGCTACAGGTTGTTCACTTCCTTCTTCATTTTTTGTAATAACACAACAACAATAGTAGAAGATGATGCAAATGAGAAGATTTGAAAAGGCTTTAAGTAATCTGGACTAATCAGGACAGGAGCTTCTTGGAGAGCTTCTTTAATTCTGTTGAATGATTCTCTTGCATCTTTGTCCCAGTTTACTTCAGCATTCTTTTTTAACATATATGTTATTCTCCTGACAATATCAGCATAATTTGGAACAAATCTTCTCAGAAAATTGATTTTTCCTAGAAACCTTTGGATATATTTTTTACTTCTAGGCAGTGGAATTGTCTGTATAGCTTCAACTTTCCGGGTCAATCTTCACTCCATGTTTTGAAACTATGTGACCCAACAACTTACCTTCCTCTAAAGAAAACAAAGATGTCTTTGGATTTAATGATAATCCAAATTTTATACATTTCAAGAAGGCTTTCCTCAGGTGTTATAAGTGCTCATCATCAGAACTTGAAAAAATATTAACATCATCGAGATAAATGACTACAAATTTATCACCCACAAAAGCAATATCCATTTCCCTTTGGAAATTAGCTCCTGCATTCATGAGGCCAAATGGCATCCTGGCATACATGAATGTTCCCCAAGGTGTGGTGAAAGTAGTTTTCTTTTGATCTTCCTTCTCTACAGCCACCTGATTATACCCAGAAAAACCATCAACCATGGATAACCTGAATGCTCCAGTTACTTTATGTAGAACAAAATCCATCTTTGGTAAAGGATATTTATCTTTTAGGGAAGCTATATTCAAATTTCTGAAATCCACACATAATCTTATCTCTCCATTTTTCTTCCTAACTGGTACCAGATTAGAAACCCAATCTGAATATCTTAGTGGAACTATGATTCTTGCTTGCAAAATTTTCTTAACCTCTTTTTCAATTGGAGCAAGCAATAGTGGGTTAATTTGTCTGAGCTTCTACTTGTGTGGCTTAACCCCATCTTTCAGTGGTATTTTATGCTAAATAATATCTAAATCATAAGTTTTCAAATCTTCATATGATCATGCAAATACATCCATGAATTGTTTAAAAAGATCTACATACCTTTCTTTGTACTCCTTAGGAACTCCTCTAAACAATTTGACTATTTTAGGCTCATGTTGAGTTCCTAAATTACAGTCTTCCATTTCTCCATCTTGGGATACCTTTTTCTGGTTCATTGACACATCATTAGCATCAAATAATCTTTCAAGATGTACCAAACCTTTGGGCAAAATATTATCTTTCAACTGAATTATCTTCTGATCACCAATTGAATGTTTCAGATTTTTAGACATATCACTTTGACCACTTTCATCAACTTCTGAATCAGTTTGACTGTCTTCAAAATTTCCAATCATTGTTAAAAACTAATTAATTTTCTCATCATCCTCAAAAACCTGCCAATGTTTTACATTATCAGGGATTGAAGGCCCGTGTCTCGATTAAATTTCATATCTCAACCTTGGATTAGGAGATCTAATTTATTTAGTAAATTCATGAAAATAAAAATTTATTCACGAAATATTTGAAAACATTGATCACGTTGGTGAAATATATTTTATGGTATTAGTGAATCATTGTCAAAGAATGACATAAAAGAATTCCAAACAGAACTTCAACAACAAAACCCAGATTTCAAGGCACATAAATGTCAATTAAAGGGCAAATGCAAAAACAAAAACTCTAGATTTTAAAGGCATGGAGATATTAGCATTTAGAACAACAAAAGACCAACAGATTGAGGATCATTCTACATATTTTCAGCAATCATGCAACAACTTTCCAAATTCGCATATTTTCAGCAATCATGCAACAGATTTCTAGATTCTAAGACATAAGACTTGCAACAGTTCCATATTTCCTACAACTAATCAGGAAATATTATTTATTTTCAGTATATTTTTCAGAATTTCATTCCAGAATTATTGTAACAGATTAGGGGAGATTTAGTCTATATATCATTTTATTTGTAATATGAGTGGTGTGGGCTTTTGATGCCAAGGCTCTACACTTTGTGATAGCTTTTCTTATTGGATTTCTAATGAAAGCCTTTCAGCTCCAATTTATGATAGAATTTGTGTTTCTTGTATGTTTTTCCAGTATTTTCATATTATATTTCTGCACATGTTCAGAGTTGCATATAATAGTTGGGTAAGAATAGATTGGGTTTCAATCTCTCTGAAATCCCCTGCAGATTTATAATTGTTTAAAGAGATTAGTATATCAGATTGTCTGTCTGATCTAGCTCCTCTTTGAAACTGGTTATTGTTTGTCCTTATATCTTCTCTCAAATATGTTTTGTTGGGCTATATAAATATTCTACACACATCTAAATTTCCCTAATTTTTAAGTAGTTACGCTGACAACTCGATTATTAGGAATATTCCTACATTTTTCTATCATAATTCATAAAAAGCTAAGTCATATTCCTAAAATTTTCTATCATAATTCATAAAAAGCTAAGTCATTTTGTTAGGCTGGAAGCTGACACTTTGAGAAGGGACCTTGTGAGAGAAGCCTTTAATCATGAATAGGGATTCTCATTGATAGCCAACCACTCTCAATTAAAACCATAAATCTAGACATTGTGCTTCAAAGGCTGTTGTTCGGTGACTTAAAATATATGTTATATTAAATTATTAAGATTAAGTCTAAATCGTAAAAATCAAATCCAAAAATCCTATGGCCCACCCAACACTTAGCTTTAAACTTCCCTATTTTCCCTGGCCTTGAGATATGGGTACAAGATTATCTACAGTTAAAAATGTATTTCGGACTTCAAGCCTTTTAGATATTTAACAAAGGGGGGCGGTCAGAAATATGTTTTTAACTTTAGTTCGCAACCCCCCTTCCTAAACTACTTACCACTACGCCCCTTGGAATACCATGAACTTTATTGTTTTGAATTTATATATGTGGCCAGAATGAAATTTCATACTATTATGAAATAAATTCATTTCACAATGGAAGGCCAAGTGAGATAAATGAAATGATAGACTAAGATGTAAAATGATTTTATAGCTACAAATAAAATAAAAAAATTCACAGATGAATGGATGATCGAGTAAATATGAGATTGAGGTGAATGAATTTCATGGAAGCTAAAGTTCAAACCAGATTTACAGAAGTAAATGAGTTTTTATAGGGAAGGAGAAACAAGACATGGGTTTACAAAACCACACATGGTTTTATAAATCTGTAAATAAATTTTACATAAAAGAAATTCACAGTGTTAGCCACCGATAAAAATTTGTCATACCAAATGGTGGCTAAATCATTTTTTAAGCCTTCAAGAAAATTTCATGCCAAATTGTTAGTTCTTAAAGTATTATGAAGATAACTAATCATTTAGTTAATCTTCACTGCTATTTCCCTCATAATCCTGAAAAAATTGCTGTTTGCAAGGAGAAAAACTGCTCAAAAAACCCATTTTCCCCTTCATTTTACCCCTCCTTCCATTCATTAAAAACACCATTTTTATCTCTTCTTTCCTTCATAAAATTCCTCCATAAAGCCTCTCTCAACCTTCAAAAACACTCCAAAATCCCTTTTAAACCTTATGTCTCTCTGTTATTTGGTTTAAAAATGCCTTCATTCCCCTATCAGAACCACTAAATTGTCTTAAAAAACTCCGTTTTAGGCCAAAAATGCCTTTTCTGCATATAAGGTTTCCTAAGCCCCCGAGGGCTTAACTTTGGTAAAGCCTTTCGCTTCATGGGACCATAAGCCCCGCAACCGGGCGCTAAAAGTCCTTCAACCCCCGTCCAAAACCTCACTTTCCTTTGTTATTTTGTAAAAACCTGACTTTCTTTTTTATTTCACAAATCCAATAGTTCAAAGTTTAAATGAATATTGACCGTCGATCTAAAACCGATCAACGGTCATCAGCTAATTGCATCGCAAATTTTCATCTTACCCTTTGTTATTTCCCTCCCGCCGATGTGATCTCGCGATAAATTCTCCACCGTTGATTTGCTCTATTGCACCCAGATCTAACGACCCATATTGCTTCCCATTCCAAAACACGCCCTTCCGCCTTTGACTTCATCGTTGAATCTCTGTCGTCGATCTAGTTTTAAGATCAACGGTTCTCGCTCCATCGCAAATCGGCAATCGCAACATTCCTTTATCCCTTGCCCTCTTTCGATGCCGATGGCCTGATAAGATCTGAGCCGTCGAATCCACAAGAACCGACGGCTAAGATCTCGTCACACCCCGCCCATAATTCTTTGCCTTTGCCCCTCCGATTAAGTCTCAACCGTCGATCTGACTCCTATATCCAATGGACAGTGCTCCGTCGCATCGCAAAATTCCCTTTGTGTCTTCCCCTTTCCTCCCGTCGATGCGATCCTACGATTTAATCTCAGCCATCGAATCCATAAGAACTGACGGCCCAGATTCAATCGCGCTCCGCTTGCAGCCCCCACCATCACACTCGCTGATTAAATCTCCACCATTGATCTCTCTTAGATCTAACGACCCACGCTTAATCGCATCGGCGCATTACATTGTCACTTTGTCTTCTCCTCCCGCTGATTGCGATCCTGCGATCAAATCTCCACCGTTGATCTTTCCAAATCAACGGTCCACATTGCGCCCGACCCCCTGCCTCATGTTCCTTTCATCGCTCCATGGTTAGATCTAGATCATTCATTCCTAAGATCTAACGGTCCAGATGTAATCCGATAGGCCCAACTCCTTTGGAACCTACCTTCCCTGTCGACAGATCTCGACCGTCCATTCCCGAGATCTAACGATTAAGATCTAAACCGCCCTTGACCCTGCCCACTTTTTTCGCCCGCGTATCTTACCCCATTGCACTCTCATTCACACCGTCAGATCTCTCTGCCCTTCATTCGACGGCTGAAACTCCATATCGCGTAATTTTGTGCCCGAATCTTAATGCCAAAAAATTACACGATATGGGCGGTATTAAAAGGACACGTGTCAAGCAGCAAAGCATATCGCGTTTTTTTGGCCAATTTTCCAAACTGCCTCAGAGCTGCGCGAAAACAATTATGGTTTTCCGCTAAACCACTTTCTCCACCACATTAATTTTTTTATCTTTTAATCTCTGTCGTCCATCGTTTCAATCCAATAGCCCAGATTGCATCTAAACCCCAAGTCTTTGTCCCTTTGTTTTCTCTCCCGGGTGTTTTATCAAGTCTTCTCCACTGTCGATCTCTGAAGATCGATGGTCCTAATTAAATCTTCCCCCCATTGCATTTCCCCACCATCTGAAATCCCTAACGCTCCATTACATGATCTTGACCGTTCATTTATCTAGATCGACAGTTCTGATTGAATTTCCCCACCAATTCGTCGCCTTTTCCCCTTTGCTCCCGAATGTTTTACCAATTGATCTTGGCCGTTGATCAATCTAATCTAATGGCTCGGACTTAATCTTCCTTTCCATTTACCCGACTGCCTCCCAATTGACCCCATTGGATGATCTCGACCGTTGGTTCTTCTCATCCAACGGTCACGATCTAATCTCGCTCCCAAACTTTCCAAACAGTGCTAAACCTATTTTTTCACGGGTTTTCTCTTACTTTTGTGTATTTTTGCAGGTTTTTCAAGGTTTCTCCACAGTTTTTAAAAAAGAAAAGAATGCCGAGGATGACGATCCCCCATGCCACTATCAATGAAGAAAATGGATCTACAGAGTCCAAATCATGATTTATCCATGCCTCATGAGCACCGATAACATTATAAAACCCTCTGCGCGCCTGCAAAACAACAAAGGCACAACAAAAATTAATCAAACAAAGAGTATTAGTGTCAAAGGATAAAATCAAAGCAGAAATGAAGAATTTATGATTTTAACAGTTTCTGAGGGATTAAGGCATAGATTCGACTATCAAAGGCCTAATCCACTCAGTTGAAGACAGTACGAAGACCAGAAGACAGAAATTAAGCTTAATCAGGCCTAAAACATCGATTAAAAGCAAATTAACAGTGTTTTAGGTTAAAACAATGAGATCTATCAGTCCGAGAAGCCTCCACTACCACATCCGAGGCTAACTGAATCCTCTTCAGCTACCAAAAAGCCACCTGTAGCCTCGAAGGAATCATAGAAGGAATAGTTATTACTCAGTCAGTGATATTTTTCCTAAAGACAGCCAGAGTTATTGCCATCCTATTTAAAAAGTTTGCAAATTCAACAAAAAAATTGCCATGTCACCTAAAACTTAATGAAAAACCAATTAATGCAGAGAAATATCAGAAACCTTCTCTCTTGAGCCCCTCAAAGGCCGAGAAGCATTAACTTGTATTAATGAAACTAGAGATCTTTTATTTTATCCCACCTCCTCTTTTCTTCTATAAATACTTCTGAAGAAGAGGAGATATGCGTTGGTTGGTTGCTGAACTTTGATGTAATACTTGTTGCTTGAAACTCTCTATATGTAAATAGTTGTCAGAGGCTCTTGAAGCTCTGTTTGTGATCAAAGAAGTTAGGCTGAGAAGAAAATATGATTGCTGTACTGAAACATTGGACTTGAAGTATGTAACTGGATTGACATCAATATACAAGCTGATTCTTGGGATCCTGGTCTATATCATTGGTGAAGTACCTCTTACTGTTATTGTTTTCCTTTCATGTATGCCATTTTGTTCACTTATTCTCTGATAAATAACAACAAATATAGAGCTAGGATTTGCTGTCAAAAGTACCCTACTCTCACTGATAAGCTTTATCTTTACGTTTTCCTCCAATTGTGTTTTAAGAATGACTTAATTAAGTGTAAACATTATCAAGGAATGTTGGTTTGTCCCTGTCTTGATGTGAAAAACTTGAAAGGAAGTTCTTGAATGATATTTTCATTATATTCTGAGTAGAGTTAGACTGGAAAAGTTTATGGTTTGCCCTGTCTTATAGTTTCTTTCTCCAAAGGTTGTTTCGAAGGTTTTCCTAAGAGTATGCTGAAGCAGGTTTAGATTTTAATATATCTTGCTTGATCTTAAGCTGCACTTTGTTTTCTTATCTGTTTTCATCCCTTCTGAAAGTAATCATGTGGATTGCTGGATTGTTTGTCTGATAAGCTAGCTTTAATACAAGCTTGTCTAAATAAGTCTATGGTTAGCCCTGTCCTTTGGTTGGTTTCAAATAGTTGCTTAAAAAGGCTTTTCTTGTATGGAAAGTTGATAAATCCTCGTTGAAATTATTGACTTTTTCCACCTTCTCAACACTTTTAATGTTCTATTCCATCATTTAATCTAAAAAGGTCTTTTGATATAGATGACTTGCCCCTTGGACCACACGTGAAATTGTTGCACAATTAAACCCTTTTATGATTCTATAGCCCAATGGATTAAGTGTTGTTTCATATCTATCCTATCAGCTAAATCTTGTTCTGATCGTTCACATCTTCACCGCTTTGAAACTCTTTCATTTTAGGACTTTTAACTCAATTAAAAATCATGCTCAACCATCCAAACAAACGAAAAACCCCTGTTCTTAATAACTAGCCTATTATCACACCTAAAAGCCTTAAAGATAAATCGATATTTGCACTTATAAGAGAGATCCCTTATAAGAGAGACAAGACAGAATTGTCAAAACAATTTGCTAAATCAGAAAATAATAGCAAGCAAATCACAGGTTTAGAGCTACAAATCAGTCATCCATTACTCTTTAACCTTGAGAGTCAAGAGAAGAATCCTCAACTTAATGAAGAACATGAGGAACTAAAACAAATTCAACATAGTGCTGATCTTCAAGAACAATCCAAAAGCACACTGGATGAAGAGGATAGTAGTCAAACTAGTGAATCTGAAACTAGTCCTCTTTGGAGTATGAACTTTGATGGATCTTGCACTAAGAATGATGCAAGTGCAGGAGTGTGGCTTCACAATACAATGAAAAATCATACTAAAGGGCATTCCTGCAAATTAAACTTTCAATGCACCAATAACATAGTTGAGTATGAAGCCCTCCTTTTAGGCCTGCACTTATTAAAGAAATTAGGGGCCAAAAGAATAAAGGTTCATGGTGATTTTGAACTAATAATTAGGCAAGTGAATGGGGAATACACTGCAAACCATCCCAGACTTAGAGCCTATAGAAATGATGTCGTGGATTTATTAAAAACATTTGAGGAATTCGAACTTATCTTTGTCCCAAGAAGCCAAAATATTCAAGCTAATGATTTAGCTTTTGCTGCTAGAACATGCCTAACTCCTTATGAAACCAAACAATGTACAACTCAAATCAAGTTTAGACCAGCTGTCCCTGATAATGAAAAATATTGGCAAGTGTTTGATGGAGAAAAACAAATAGAAAACTTCTTACAGTCCATAAATGAATTTGAGCTGCCAAGTTCAGATTTAGAGTATGACATTGAATGTTCCATTGAAGAAAATCTACTTGATGAAGAAGAAAACTCTCTAATGATTGCTGATATAAATCTGTTATCTAATAAACTTGAACATACCATAGAGATTGGTGTAGATTTACCAAAAGAAGACTTAGAAACATTGCAATCTAACACATAAATTTTGCCAAAAGGTCTGGTCCCTTTAGAAGAGTTGTTTGATTTCAATGATGTTGCCAAGAAACCAAAACTCGAGCCTGTTGAAACTGAGGTAGAAGAGTGCAATATAGGTAGTGAACTAAAACCAAAGATGATCAAAATGTCTAAACTTTTACCAGCTCACATCAAATTGAAATACATTGAGCTGTTTAAGGAACTTTCTGATGTATTTCCATGGAGTTATGAGGATTTAAAGTCCTATGACACAGAGATAATTCAGCACAAGATACCTCTCAAAGAAAACCAAAAACCTTTTAAACAAAAATTGCGTAGAATAAACCATGTTCAATTACCTTTGGTTAAGAAAGAAATCAAGAAAATGTATGAGGCTAGTATTATTGTTCCTATTAGATATTCAGAGTGGGTGTCTAATCTAGTGTCAGTTAGGAAGAAAACAGGACAAATAAGGCTTTGTATTGACTTTAGGAACTTAAACAAAGCCTCATTAAAGGACAACTACCCTTTACCTAAGATGGATCACATTGTACAAAAGGTAGTTGGTTCTAAGAAAAATTCTTTGTTAGATGGCTTCTCGGGGTACAATCAGATATTAGTACATCCTGATGATCAGCTCAAAACAACCTTTACTACACCTTGAGGTACTTTCATGTATGTGAAAATGCCCTTTGGTTTGATGAATGCTGGTGCTACATTTCAGAGAGCCATGGATATTGCATTCTTGGAAGAATTAGGCTACTTCATCATTATTTACCTTGATGATATCACTGTGTTTTCCAAAATAGATAAAGAACACCTAAAACACTTGATAAAAGTCTTTAAGAAATGCAGAAAATTTGGGTTGTCTTTAAATCCAAAGAAAACAATGTTTGGTCTCCAAGAAGGTAAACTTCTTGGGCACAACATATCAGAAGAAGGAATAAAGATAGACCCAAAGAGGATTGAGGGTATATTGCAAATCACCCATCCTAGAAACATCAAGGAACTTCAATCTTTCATTAGGAAGACTAATCTCTTGAGGAGGTTCATCCCCAACTTGGCTAAACTCTTTGAAACATAACAAATATGCTGAAGAAGGAAGAAGGAGTTAAATGGACCTTGGAAGCAAAGAAATCATTTGAACTAGTAAAACAAGCATTAACCAAAACACCAGTTCTTATAAGTTCTGATTTTTCAAAAGATTTTTTCATTTTTTCATTTGCATTAGAACATGCAGTGGCTGTTGTCCTATTGCAGAAAAATATAAAGGGACAAGAGAAACCAATTGCATTCTTTAGTAAGGCATTGAGAGATGCACCTCTAAAGTACAATATCATGGAAAAATGAGCCTTTGCCTTAGTCAAAGCCTTAAAAGACTTCAGAGTTTACATTTTACATTCCCACATAATTGCATTTGTGCCAAATTCAGTTGTGAAAGACATTTTGACACAGGATCCAGATGGAAAAAGAGGAAAGTGGATAGCTGTGATACTTGAATATGATTTGGAAATCAAGCTCTCTAAGCTCATAAAAGGCCAAGGACTAGCAAGATTAATGGCTGAGTCTAATTTTGAAGCTCTTGATATTAACATGATAAATGCATTAGATGAACAGGAGGAATTGTCAACTCCTATCGTTGAAGATCATTTTATGAATTCCTCCTGGTATGCTGATATTTTATATGTTTTGCTCAATTTGAATACACCTCCTGGTTTGTCTAAAACAAAGGCAAGATTTTTAAAGTTGAAAGTTGTAAATTACTGCATTGTAGATAAATGTCTATTTTTGAAAAATGCTAGTGGATTATTGCTTAAATTTTTGCCTGAGAATGATGCAGATAAGATCAAGCATGAGTTCCATGAAGGAAAATGTGGAGGCCACCTCTATTGGAAGACAACTGCCAATAAAATCCTTAGAGTTGGTTACTACTGGCCCACCCTCTTTCACGATGTCCATAAAATTATTATTGCCTATCATAAATGTCAACTCTTTGAAGGAAAAAGAAAATTGCTTCCCTTATCTTTGCATCCAATCACTGTTGAAGCTCATTTTCAATAGTGGGGTCTAGACTTCATAGGAGAAATCCATCCACCCTCATCTGCCCAACATAGATGGATTCTCACTGCAATAGACTACTTTATCAAATGGATAGAAGCCATCCCTTTTAGGCAAGCCAATGACTCTATCATCATAAAATTCCTTGAATATCATATCCTATCTAGATTTGGCTGTCCTAGGAAGATTATCACTGACAATGCTGCTGCATTTGGATCCAAAAGGATGGTAGAATTTTGTCACAAATATCAGATTACATTGGGCCATTCTACTGCTTATTACCCTCAAGGTAATGGGCTGGAAGAATCCTCAAACAAAATTTTGGTGAACATAATCAAGAAGTTGCTGGAGGACAATAAGAAATCTTGGCACACAAAGCTAGTACATGCACTATGGGCTGACAGATTAACACTTAAAAAATCAATTGGAATGTCACCCTATCAGCTTGTTTATCGAACAGATGCAATTTTTCCAACTAGCCTAGGAGTGCCAGTCATGAAGCTAATCCAAGAAGTACAGTCTGAAGACAATGACATGATAAGAAGAATCAATCAGACTATACATCTTCAACAAACCAGAGAGGAAGTCTACAACCGAGCATTACAAAAGCAAGAAAGTATCAAGAAGCTTTTTGATAAAAGGACAATTCCAGTGATTTCAACATTGGTGACAAAGTTTTAAAGTGGGATTCAAGAAGAGAAGATAAGGGTAAGCATGAGAAATTTGATAACTTATGGCTTGGCCCTTATCTCATTCCTTCTACTGCTGGTAACAATGCTTATTTTTTACAAGAATTGAATGGAGCTGAACTTTTTGGAGGTCCTGTCAATGGCAGGATGCTCAAATATTATTTTTCTTGACCATATCAGTTTGGAAGCCTTTTTATTTTTCTCATTGTGAATATCATATTCATCATTGCATTCAAAGTTAGAAAATGAAAAAATACAAAAACAATATAAAAAGAAAAGAGGGTAGATTGTAAAAACAAGAAAGGTACAACCCCATACCAAAAAAGAGAAACAAAATCTGAAAGTGTGCAAGCTTAAATGCCACTCCTAAGAAACACACTCCTAGTTAGTCATACAACCTAATCATGACTAATTAGTTTTCAATTTTCTGCTGATAGGTTAGTGAATTAGATTTGCCAAACAAATCAATCTTGGCTTATCATTTAGGTAGATTAGGATAGAAGAAAAAAGGTTCAAACAAGCTAAAAATATGAACCTATGAATTCCAAAAGAAAGAATGGCTCTAACTAGATCGAATATTGAGCCAAGGATAGAAGTAAACTAGTTCCAATATGCTCAAAATTTGGACCAGAGAACAAAGAGAGAACAATTTAAACAAATTCAAAAATAGAGCTGAAGAAAAGTGAAGGATATTATTAAACTTTCGGATCTTAAGTCTTCAACGTTTTGCTTCACTTTTCTGAAAATTTTAGTCTATGTGCATCTTGTTTTTATGCCATAGACCAGCAACAAGTTAGACTGTTCAATCCTGACTTGGCTGATTTTAAATTCCTTGTTTTAGAATTTAGAGAATAAACTTTGTCAGACATCCTAATCCTAACAGAGTGTAGTTAGGTAGAGAAGCTTATGAAATCAACTGTTTAATCTGAGTTCATGGAGAAATAAGGGTATAAATAGACTAGTTTTATGATTTCAAAAGAATAAAATGTTTGTAAAAAGAGTTTGCCAATCCAAGTGCACTCTGAAAGAAGAAAAAATGTTAGATCATTAGGATTGGGTAAGTAGAAAGCTTGTTTTGATAGAATTCCATTGTTTTTAATCGCTGCTAACATTGTCTAAGCAAAAGAAGATCAGCAAAGGTAAAGAAAATTGTAGCCCAATGGAGGAGGCATTGATCTGCTTCCAGAGAAGACAGGTCTGAAGTTCTTGACACCTTCAAGAAGGTGCCATCCCCATGTGGAGCCACTGTTAGCCACCGATAAAAATTTGTCATACCAAATGGTGGCTAAATCATTTTTTAAGCCTTCAAGAAACAATTTCATTCCAAATTGTTAGTTCTTAAAGTCTTATAAAGATAACTAATCCTTTAGTTAATCTTCACTGCTGTTTCCCTCATAATCCTGAAAAATCTGTTGTTTGCAAGGAGAAAAACTGCTTAAAAAACCCATTTTCCCCTTCATTTTACCCCTCCTTCCATTCATTAAAAACACCATTTTTATCCCTCCTTTCCTTCACAAAATTCCTCCATAAAGCCTCTCTCAACCTTCAAAAACACTCCAAAATCCCTTTTAAACCTTATATCTCTCTGTTATTTGGTTTAAAAATGCCTTCATTCCCCTATCAGAACCACTAAATTGGCTTACAAAACTCTGTTTTAGGCCAAAAATGCCTTTTCTGCATATAAGGTTTTCTAAGCCCCCGAGGGCTTAACTCTGGTAAAGCCTTTCACTTCATGGGACCATAAGCCCCGCAACCGGGCACTAAAAGTCCTTAAACCTCGTCCAAAACCTCACTTTCCTTTGTTATTTCGTAAAAGCCCGACTTTCTTTTTTATTTCACAAATCCGATAGTTAAAATTTTAAATGAATATTGACCGTCGATCTAAAACCGATCAACGGTCATCGGCTAATCGCATCACAAATATTCATCTTACCCTTTTTTATTTCCCTCCTGCCGATGCGATCCCGTGATCAATTCTCCATCGTTGATTTGCTCTATTGCGCCCAGATCTAACGGCCCATATTGCTTCCCGTTCCAAAACCCGCCCTTCCGCCTTTGACTTCATCGTTGAATCTCTGCCATCGATCTAGTTTTAAGATCAATGGTTCTTGCTCCATCGCAAATTGGCAACCACAACATTCCTTTATCTCTTGCCCTCTTCCGATGCCGATGGCCCGATAAGATCTCAGCTGTCTAATCCACAAGAACTGACGGCTAAGATCTCGTTGCACCCCACCCATAATTCTTTGCCTTTGCCCCTCTGATTAAGTCTTAACCGTCGATCTGACTCCCAGATCTGACGGACAGCGCTATGTCGCATCGCAAAATTCCCTTTGTGTCTTCCCATTTCCTCCTGCTGATGCGATCCTGCGATTTAATCTCAGCCGTCGAATCCACAAGAACTAATGGCCTAGATTCAATCGAGCTCCACTCGCAGTCCCCACCATCGCACCCATCGATTAAATCTCCACCGTTGATCTCTCTTATATCTAACGACCTGTGCTTAATCGCATCGGCGCATTACATTGTCACTTTGTCTTCTCTTGCCATCGATTACGATCTTGCGATCATATCTCCACCGTTGATATTTCCAGATCGACGGTCCACATTGTGCCTGATCTCCGCCCGACCCCCTACCTCATGTTCCTTTCATCGCTCCATCGTTAGATCTCGACCGTTCATTCCTAAGATCTAACGGTCCAGATGTAATCCGATAGGCCCAACTCCTTTGGGACCTACCTTCCTCGTCGACAGATCTCGACCGTCCATTCCCGAGATCTAACGGTCTAGATCTAAACCGCCCTTGACCCTTCCCACCTTTTTCACCCGCGTATCTTACCCCATCGTGCTCTCATTCACACTCTCAGATCTCTCTACCCTTCATCCGACGGCTGAAACTCCATATCGCGTAATTTTGTGCCCAAACGTTAATGCCAAAAAATTACGCGATATGGGCGGTATTAAAAGGACACGTGTCAAGTAGCAAAGCATATCGCGTTTTTTTTGGCCAATTTTCCAAACCGCCTCAGAGCTGCGCAAAAACCATTCTGGTTTTCTGCTAAACCACTTTCTCTATCGCATTAATTTTTTTTATCTTTTAGTCTCTGTCGTCCATCGTTTCAATCCAACAACCCAGATTGCATCTAAACCCCAAGTCTTTGTCCCTTTGTTTTCTCTCCTGGGCGTTTTATTGAGTCTTCTCCACCATCGATCTCTGAAGATCGACGGTCCTAATTAAGTCTTCCCCCCATTGCATTTCCCCACCATCTAAAATCCCGAGCGTTCCATTACATGATCTTGACCGTTCATTTATCTAGATCGACAGTTCTGATTGAATTTCCCCACCAATTCATCGCCTTTTCCCCTTTGCTCCCGAATGTTTTACCGATTGATCTCGGCCATTGATCAATCTAATCTAACGGCTCAGACTTAATCTTCCTTTCCATTTACCCGACCGCCTCCCAATTGACCCTATCGGATGATCTCGGTCGTTGGTTCTTCTCATCCAACGGTCACGATCTAATCTCGCTCCCAAACTTTCCAAACAATGCTAAACCTATTTTTTCATAGTTTTCTCTTACTTTTGTGTATTTTTGCAGTTTTTTCAAGGTTTCTCCACAATTTTTAAAAAAGAAAAGAAGGCCGGGGATGACGATCCCCAGGCCATTATCAATAAAGAAAAATGAATCTACAGAGTCCAAATCATGATTTATCTGTGCCTCATGAGCACCGATAACATTATAAAACCCTCTGCGTGCCTGAAAAACAACAAAGGCACAACAAACATTAATCAAACAAAGAGTATCAGTGTGAAAGGATAAAATCAAAGTAGAAATGAAGAATTTATGATTTTAACACAATTTTTGAGGGATTAAGGCATAAATTCGACTATCAAAGGCCTAATCCACTCATTTGAAGACAGTATGAAGACTAGAAGATAGAAATTAAGCCTAATCAGGCCTAAAACACTGATTAAAAGCAAATTAACATTGTTTTAGGTTAAAACAATGAGATCTATCAGTTCTAGAAGCCTCCACTGCCATATCCGAGGCTAATTGAATCCTCTTCAACTACCAAAAAGCCACCTGCAGCCTCGAAGGAATCACAGAAGGAATAGTTATTACTCAGTCAATGATATTTTGCCTAAAGACAACTAGAGTTATTGCCATCCTATTTAAAAAGTTTGCAAAGTCAACAAAAAAATTGCCATGTAACCTAAAACTTAATGAAAAACCAATTAATGCAGAGAATATCAGAAACCTTCGCTCTTGAGCCCCTCAAAGGCTGAGAAGCATTAACTTGTATTAATGGAACTAGAGATCTTTTATTTTATCCCACCTTCTCTTTTCTTCTATAAATACTTCTGAAGAAGAGGAGATATGTGTTGGTTGGTTGCTGAACTTTGATGTAATACTTGTTGCTCAAAACTTTCTATATGTAAATAGTTTTCAGTGGCTCTTGAAGCTCTGTTTGTGATCAAAGAAGTTAGGCTGAGAAGAAAAGATGATTGCTGTACTGAAACATTGGACTTGAAGTATGTAACTGGATTGACATTAATATACAAGTTGATTCTTGGGATCCTGGTCTATATCATTGGTGATGTACCTCTTATTGTTATTGTTTTCCTTTCATGTATGCCATTTTTTTCACTTATTCTCTAATAAAGAACAAGAAATATAGAGCTAGGATTTACTGTCAAAAGTACCCTACTCTCACTGATAAGCTTTATCTTTATGTTTTCCTCCAATTGTGTTTTTAAGAATGACTTAATTAAGTGTAAACATTATCAAGGAATGTTGGTTTGTCCCTGTCTTGATGTGCAAAACTTGAAAGGAAGTTCTTGAATGATATTTTCATTATATGCTGAGTAGAGTTAGACTGGAAAAGTTTATGGTTTACCCTGTCTTTTAGTTTCTTTCTCCAAAGGTTGTTTTGAAGGTTTCCCTAAGAGTATGCTGAAGCAGGTTTAGATTTTAATATATCTTGCTTGATCTTAAGATGCACTTTGTTTTCTTATCTGTTTTCATCCCTTCTGAAAGTAATCATGTGGATTGATGGATTGTTTGTCTGATAAGCTAGCTTTAATACAAACTTGTCCAAATAAGTCTATGGTTAGCCCTGTCCTTTGGTTGGTTTCAAACAGTTGCTTAAAAAGGCTTTTCTTGTATGGAAAGTTGATAAATCCTCGTTGAAATTATTGACTTTTTCCACCTTCTCAACACTTTTAATGTTCCATTCCATCATTTAATCTAAAAAGATATTTTGATATAGATGACTTGCCCCTTGGACCACTCTTGAAATTGTTGCACAATTAAACCTTTTTATGACTCCATAGCCCAATGGATTAAGTGTTGTTTCATATCTATCTTATCAGCTAAATCTTGTTCTGATCGTTCACATCTTCACCCCTTTGAAACTCTTTCATTATAGGACTTTCCACTCAATTAAAAAATCATGCTCAACCATCCAAACAAACAAAAAACCCTTGTTCTTAATAACTAGCCTAATATCACACCTAAAAGCTTTAAAGATAAATCAATCTTTTCACTTTTAAGAGAGATCCCTCTCTGGATTTAGGAGGGATAGATCCTAGAATCCCAAAGTGGTTCATAATGTTGTCTCTGCAGCTTTAGTCTTGACGATCTGCTAAAATTACAGGGAACCAACACACAGTGTGAAAGTAAATGAAGTAAAAATGAATTTTTACAGGGAAAGAGAAAAAGGACATTGGTTTATGAAACCACACATAGTTTTGTAAAACCGTGAGAAGTGAAAACAATCAAGAGTTTTGGAAAGACATGAGAAAGAAAAACAAGACATAAGTGGATAAATTTATTATTTGATGATATATTTTTTGAATTTATTTAGTAAATTCATGAAAATAAAAATTTATTCATGGAATATTTGAAAACATTGATCACATTGGTGAAATATATTTTATGATATTAGTGAATCATTGTCAAAGAATGACATAAAAGAATTCCAAACAGAGCTTCAACAACAAACCCCAGATTTTAAGGCACATAAATGTCAATTAAAGGGCAATGGCAGAAACAACAACTCTAGATTTTAAAGGCATGGAGATATCAACATTCAGAACAACAAAAGACCAATAGATTGAGGATCATTCTGCATATTTTCAGCAATCATGCAAGAAATTTCCGAATTCACATATTTTCAGCAATCATGCAACAACTTTCTAGATTCTAAGACATAAGACTTGCAACAGTTCCATATTTTCTACAACTAATCAGGAAATATTATTTATTTTTAGTATATTTTTCAGAATTTCATTCCAGAATTATTGTAACAGATTAGGGGAGATTTAGTCTATATATTGTTTTATTTGTAATATGAGTGGTGTGGGCTTTTGATGCCAAGGCTCTACACTTTGTAATAGCTTTTCTTATTGGATTTCTAATGAAAGCCTTTCGGCTCCAGTTTATGATAGAATTTGTGTTCCTTGTATGTTTTTCTAGTATTTTCATATTCTATTTCTGCACATGTTCAGAGTTGCATATAATAGTTGGGTAAGAATAGATTGGGTTTCAATCTCTCTGAAATCCCCTGCATATTTATAATTGTTTAAAGAGATTAGTATATCAGATTGTCTGTCTGATCTAGCTCCTCTTTGAAACTAGTTATTGTTTGTCCTTATGTCTTCTCTTGAATATGTTTTGTTGGGCTATATAAATCTTCTACACACATCTAAATTTTCCTAATTGTTAAATAGTTAGGCTGATAGCTCGATTATTAGGAATATTCTTACATTCTTCTATCATAATTCATAAAAAGCTAAGTCATTTTGTCAGGCTGGAAGCTGACACTTTGAGAAGGGACCTTGTGAGAGAAGCCTTTAATCATGAATAGGGATTCTCATTGATAGCCAAACACTCCCAATTAAAACCATAAATCTGGCCATTGTGCTTCAAAAGCGTTAAGCAAGGCCTCGTAATTGTTGAGGGAGCCTCCTCTAGTTCAAGGGCCAGCTTGAACCTAAAGACTCGTTGAGTTGGTTTCCTGGCATAGTTTTTGCAGCCAAGGACTGCCTATGGGAAATAGGTACAACATTTGGCGCAGTTGCCGGGGAGCAAAGTGATGAAGAAAATTTTCCTTGGATCACGATAATGACTAGGTCTATTCCTTGCTGGTGAACAAGGAGTAGGGATTTGGACTAGTTGCATTGCTTTCACTTGGAAACTCCACTTTTTTAGATGGCGATTCCACTAGATTGCCAATCCCATTTTTTCAAGATTTCAATTGCCTTTACTGCTATGCAAGGTTTGTTGATACTTGCAGTCAACAGTATATGTATCTTCCTCTCAGCCATGGTTAGAAATCTAAAATGTTAGCAGAGGATACAAATTTTAAAGTACATCTATGAGTATAAGTTTTCCATGGGATTTTATGTTCATATTGTATATATGTCTCAGATTTTCAGCTACTAGCAACGTGGTTTGTCAATAGATCCACTCCGCACTTGGTTACATTGGAAAACAGATTACACCTAATAGTGAAAAACTTTCCAGTTCAGTTAGATAGAAGTGTGGGGATTGAATAGATATTCAGAGTTTCAGTATGCAGTAGATCAGTGTGTTCATTGCTTATGAATGGTGTGATAGATCAGTTTATATTTCCAGTCTTTAGAAATTTTCATTTTTATATTTCAGTATGAAAGAGTATCCGAAATAGTGCAGGCATATGGTTGCATTTCACTGTTGCGTGTTTTAGTGTGTAGTAGCAGGTTACTCAAATGACATGATTGATCCATGAGAATTGATTATATGATGATAGATGAATGGTTGATGTTCAAGTTTACGGTATGACTCCATGCCCAACACTTAAGACAACTGGTCTACTTGTTCTCTACATCCCACAGGGGGAAGCAGTCCCTATTGGAACCGATGTTGTAACATATTCTGGTACACTGAAAATTTGTAATTTTCAGTGTAAATTTTTTAATTCCTCCTTGGATAAATTCTCAAGACATACGTTTATTCATTTTTTCAAAAGGCTTATTAATTATTTTTTATAATAATAATTTTAATTTTAAAATAATTGTATTTTTATAAAACTATCATGGCATATTTTTATGGAAATATTTATTCAAAGTTAAAATTTATGTTATATTAAATTATTAAGACTAAGTCTAAATCGTAAAAATCAAATCCAAAAATCCTATGGCCCATCTCGCACTTAGCTTTAAACTTCCCTATTTTCCCTTGCCTTGAGATATGGGCACAAAATTATCTACGGTTAAAAATGTATTTCAGACCCCAAGCCTTTTCGACATTTAACGAAGAGGGGGGGTCCGAAAATATGTTTTTAACTTTTTCGACATTTAATAAAGGGGGGGATGAGAAAAGATTTTTTTAACTTTACTGCTTTTTACGCTTGTACCCCCCTTCCTAAACTACTTAATTTCAAACTATTATGAGATAAATGAATTTCACTATGGAAGGCCAAGTGAGAGAAATGAAATGACAGACTAAGATGTAAAAATGATTTTACAGCTACCCATAAAATCAAATTCACAGATGCAATGAATTTATCAGAAAAAATATAAAAATGAAAATTCATATATTATGGAATATATTTACAGATGGATGGCAGAGTAAATATGAGAGTGAGGTGAATGAATTTCATGGAAGCTAAAGTTAAAACCAGATTTACAGAAGTAAATGAGTTTTTACAGGGAAGGAGAAACAAGAAATCGGTTAACAAAACCACACATGGTTTTATAAATCCGTAAATAAATTTTACAGAAAGTGTTAGCACTCTATAATTTCTGAAGGCTAGAGGTAGAACCATAGAGTGAAACATCAAACCAACTTTGGAATCCAGGAGCTAGCCTTCCTGGACTCAAAGAGGGCTCTCTCTGTTAGATATAGCTTGATAACTATAAGTGATGATATTAGGCTAGTTATAGAAATGAGGTTTGTTTGAAGATGTTTGGTTGAGGCAACAGAAGAGGACCATTGGGCTATGGATTCAAATAGGTGTGAACAAACTCAAATAGATGGATAACTGAGGTCAGGTGCAACCAGACAAGCTAGCCATGTCAATGGATCTTTACAGTCTGTGAAATGGAAAAGAGGGAGAGATTAAGGTTAAACTTAAATGCAGAGTAGACCTTCTCTGAATTTTGCATTTAGGTCTCAAAGGAATCAATGGGAATGCAGAGCAGACCATCTTTGAATTCTACATTTTGGTCTCAGAAGAAAACATAATGTACTATTTCAAGACTGATCAGGGTACCCTATGGTAAATCCTACACAAAACTTTCTTTCCGCTAAAAAGAAAAGAAAACAGTATGAGAAAACAGGAGAATAACAAATTACGTAGGAAAATACTTCACCACAGAGCATAACACAAGAATCTAGAAAATGACATACTCATCTTTCATTCAATAGAGAGTGTTTACAACCATCTGAGTCTGTTACAATGGTTTCCCCCCTCTGGGCCTCCTTTGCACTGCTAATGCATACAGTATTTATAGAAAAATTAATTCGGCTAGTATGTATACTGTAGTAATTACATTCAAGCAAAAATAAACAAGTTGAAACATGTAGGAAGTGATAAGACTAGCTTGCCCTGCAACAGTGGATTTCAACAATCTGTTATTAATTACAGAGTGGTTGGAAACTGGTTCAAGTGACGCCTCAGAGGCGACCCATAAAGTATTCCTCACATCTGGCCTTGTTCTTCAGAAAACCGACATTGGGCAATTAAGTCTGGTGCAGTGCTGGCTATTTTCAATGATTGGTGTTGGTGCTGGTGCGTTCTGCTGCCCCTTTAGTCTCTGCTGTTTGATCTCTGCGTAAATGCCCGAATCGACTTCTACTGTCTTTTTCTTTGTGATGTTCAACCTCGCCCTGCCTTTTGCTCCTTTTTCGGGTCCTACCCAAGTCCTCCTGCTGTGTGTAGCCTATTTCCTCATAAATGGCACATGGATCTTATATGCCTAGTTGTGGAGGGATGGCGATTGGTGGACGTGGCGCAACAATAGTGGTAGTGGTAAAATGAATACGGAGGCAGTTTGGAAGTGAGTGAAAACAACTTTTCGGAGGGGGTCTTAGGTGGTAAGCAATAATATAGAAGGGGGGTGTGAAAAGACGAGGGAAAGACACGTGGAGGAGTGGGTGGTATTGGATACCACCCATTTTGGACCCCCCCCCTCCCATGGTTAAATTTAGGAAGTCGAGGGGAAGACACGTGGAGGAGTGGGTGGTATTGGATACCACCCATTTTGGACCCCCCCCCCCTATGGTTAAATTTCAGAAACCGAGGGGGGGGTGCAAAATGCACCAGGACCACCGGATGAGGAGGGGCTGCTTTGAGATGGAAGAAAGATGGAGAGCGATGAGGAGAAGGTAATGACGTGCTAGTAAGGTGGGACTAGACTCAACCCTTTCTGTCTTTTTGCTACACGAGCCCCTTCGGCCGTTTTCAACCCTTTTGAAGCTAAACAACATAAAAAACCATTCACCCAGACTTGAAATCCTTTAGTCCTTTGCTCTGAAATACATTGCATCCGTGCCAACATTGCACTTTGCACGACGCATGACTTAACATTTACCCTTCGCACTTTAATATTTAAAACTTGCGACACACAATTTGCAATCGGGCCCCACTGGGCATCGCACATCGCATGTTGGCATTTTTAACATTTAGCTTGGCAGCTAACTTGTAAAACTTGCGATGCACGATGTGTGCTCAGGTCACATCACAAGACAAATCTTTTAACTTGCGGGGGTTAACTTTTGAATTTTGTGAAATGCGGGGAAGAGGGACCCACTTGAAAATGCGACGGAGTTTTTATGAATCAGCGGAAAGTTTAAGGAAATAAGTATTATGGAATTTATATGATATTCATATGAATTGTAACAGCTTATGAAGTGGGAGCGGAACTGCGAAGGTGGGGCCGATTTATCGCATCGCAAAACTAAATGGATAAACTTGTAGGCGCGCACAATGGTAAGTAAAATGCGATGTGATATCGCAATCGCAACATTTAGAGTTTAGTTTCCATGCCAAATATGTAAAGTTTGCGAAATGCGATGAAGGCCCACTTTTGACCGGGATCGGGAATTGGGAAGCGAAACAAGGGAAAAGCAATGAAAAGGGAAATTTTAATGCTTTTCAAAGGAAAAATGAAATAGAAAGGAAAGGGAGGCAGGGATTGGGTCCCACATTATATCGCATCGTCAGTTTTATAAGTTTTGGCATTTGATTCATAACACAACGTTGCGATGTTGATATGCAATGAGGTATAAGGGGTCCCACCAAAGGTTTTAAATGGGTATTGTGATATATATATGGCATAACGATAAGGTTTAGTATAACACAAATGTTCGTGGGTGGCGGAGGTTATAATTATAAATTCTGAAACTTTATAATAAAAGGGTTTATAAAGTAATAATCCCCGAAAAGTTATCTATGTGGGTTTTTGGGGAGGTTTGAAGGGGATTCAGAGCATGGGAGAATATGGAGGAATGGAGGGAGGGAAAGAGGGTGAATGAAATGAAATGCAATGAGGACAAAAATGAAGTTTGATCTCGATTACACTTTATCAACAACACTTCCTTCCTTCTACTAGACGGAGAGGCAAATTGATTCCTTGGAAGCTCTTTACAATCAGGAGTTCCCTTTCTTTCTTTGAAAATAAATGATAGCATTGGAATATTATTTTCAGTATGAAAATATAAGAAATGATCAGTCACCTTGTGATACTGTGAAATATAGGAGTTTAACAGAAAGGAAATTCACAATGTGAAAGTAAATGAAGTAAAAATGAGTTTTTAAAGGGAAGGAGAAACAAGACATGGGTTTACAAAACCACACATAGTTTTGTAAATCCATGAGAAGTGAAAACAATCAAGGGTTTTGGAAAGACATGAGAAAGAAAACTAAGACATTAGTGGATGAATTTATCCATAATTTTTTTATTTGAGGAGATATTTTTTGAATTTATTTAGTAAATTCATGAAAATACAAATTTATTCATGGAATATTTGAAAACATTTATCACATTAGTGAAAGATATTTTATGATATTAGTGAATCATTGTAAAAGAATGACATAAAAGCATTCCAAACATATCTTTAGCAACAAACCCCAGATTTTAAGGCACAAAAATGTCAATTAAAGGGAAAATGGCAGAAACAACAACTCTAGATTTTAAAGGCATGGAGATATCAGCGTTCAGAATAGAAAAATACCAACAGATTGAGGATCATTCTGCATATTTTCAGTAATCATGCAAGAAATTTCTAGATTCTAAGACATAAGACTTGCAATAGTTCCATATTTCCTGCAACTAATCAGGAAATATTATTTATTTTTAGTATATTGTTCAGAATTTCATTCCAGAATTTCATTCCAGAATTTCATTCCAGAATTATTGTAACAAATTAGGGGAGATTTAGTCTATATATTTTTTTATTTGTAATATGAGTGGTGTGGGCTTTTGAAGCCAAGACTCTAAACTTTGTAATAGATTTTCTTATTGGATTTCTAATGAAAGCCTTCCGGCTCCAGTTTATGATAGAATTTATGTTTCTTGTATGTTTTTCCAGTATTTTCATATTCTATTTTTGCACATGTTCAGAGTTGCATATAAGAGCTAGGTAAGAATAGACTGGGTTTCAATCTCTCTGAAATCCCCTGCAAATTTATAATTTTTTAAAGAGATTAGTATATCAGACTGTCTATTTGATCTAGCTCCTCTTTGAAACTGGTTATTGTTTGTCCTTGTATCTTCTCTTGAATATGTTTTTTTGGGCTGTATAAATCTTCTACACACATCTAAATTTCCTTAATTGTTAAGTAGTCAGGTCGACTGCTCGATTATTAGGAATATTCTTACATTATTCTATCATAATTCTTAAAAATCTAAGTCATTCTGTCAGGCTGGAAGCTGACACTTTGAGAAGGGACCTTGTGAGATAGTCCTTTAATCATGAATAGGGATTTTCATTGATAGCCAACCACCCCAAATTAAAACCATAAATATGGCCATTGTGCTTCAAAGGCTGTTGTTCAGTGACAATGAACATCGTTAAACAAGGCCTCATAATTATTGAGGGAGCCCCCTCTAGTTCAAGGGCCAACTTGAACCTAAAGACTAGTTGAGTTGGTTTCCTGGAGTAGTTTTTGCAGCCAAGGACTGCCTACGGGAAACAGGTACAACAGGTCTACCTGGTGGAAACACTTCATAATGAACTTGTATTCCAACACGAGCAACATCAAAAACAAATATTGGCGCTTACTAAAGAGATTGATCAATTAAAACACGAAAGGAATGAGTTGTGAAACCAACTGGAGTAAATCATAGATAAGTTCTGAGAATTTTGGCTTACGATTGTGAACGTAGTATTCTTTGCCCCAGAAGACATAAGTGCATGCACACTAGTGGAGTGTTACAATCATATCAAGGTATCTTGCTGAACTTGTAGAGCACAAACATGGAGCTAAATAAAACACTATCAACAAGGCAAGCGCTACCACACCCCACTACAAAATACGAGGCACAAATTGGACATAAGACGATTGAAATGGGAAAAATCAAAGAGGCCCTAAACAACATAGCCAAAGAAGCACACATGTTGTTGGAACAGGTTCATGAGTGATCAGGATGCTTGGCCATTAAAAACTAGTCGGTTTAGCCGCCAAGGAAGCAATTTCAGCAAGTATGGGCAGACATCAAAACTAACATAGACATTGCTAACCGTAAAAGACTTTATAATGAGGCTGAAGCACTGCGAACACAAATATAGGAAATTGAATATGCACTTGCAAAGACAAAGCAGTTGCTTCGAGACCTAATACCACCTATGAAGAAACACGTTGAATCACTGCAAAAACTGTTTTATTAATCAGACGAAAAATGGAATGATAACTTTAGCAACCAAACACAACCAACAAAAGCCACCCATTCAACTCAGATAGTCACCACTGCGACCAAAATCATGAAAACTTGGCAGGAGGACATCACAGAATTTCAGAACTGCAAAGAAGCGGCGCTTAAGACAATGCCTGAATTGGGGCCTTCATTTGAAGGGGACAAACATGATCATGAAGGGGACAATCAGGAGCATGCACGATAGGAATAACCGACAACAGTGGTCCAAGGAGAAGAAATAGATGAAGCACCAGCTGGGAAAGATTGAATCAAGGATGAGTCAATAGATTGTGGTCGAGGCCTAGTGGGGTCTTCATTTTGAATTTTGGAACAAATGGAAGGATGGAAGGTGGTGACATAGCCGTTGGTAAAGTCGCAGAAGAAACAAGGAGTAAGTTGGAGTAGACTCCAAGTGGCAGAGAAAAAATGGGACAGAGAAAAGAAATTTGAGCCATGAAGGGAAGCCAAGAAGAAGGATAGCGGGGACTGGTTGTTTGGTTAGACAACAGGAGGATAAGGAAGGAAATCTAGGAAGGGAAAGGAGGCCAGTAGTAGAAGGGAAGAGAACCACTTTGGGATGTGGTTCCTCTGTACTATTTATCTGTAGCTCTGTATTATTTTTCCCGATTGATCTCTAAGTGTGATAACTCTATCTTGATGTAATGTATCGTATTGAATATAATATAAAGTAATGTAGTTGGTCGACCTTGTGTGCATACACTCTGGATTGTTGTTAGTATTTAGGTGTTTGGTCCTTAAAATTTTTTTTGTTATGTATCTCATGATTTGTCTTACTTAATGGTATGGTTAGAACTAGTTGAATGATTCCTCAGTTGCGACACATATGTATTAAGAAGTAATGACTCATAGGGCCTTTGATCTCCCATTTCCAACTCTATCCAACTCTATCAACTTAGTAAGGTTGCAATACACCTTGGGTGAGACGCTCTACTTAGTCCTAGATAGGGTGAAAATTCCATCGTTGTCCTAGACTACATCGAAGCCTTGTTGGCCCATGTTCTTAAACATGGGTATGCACCTGAATATTATTTTCTGCCAACAATACATCCAATGCATTGAATGTTGAAGTTGCAAAAAATAAAGAGTGGGATATGACAGCCTACATACGGAAGAAGATACAAAAAAGCAACTAAATCATTTGTAGAGAAATCATTGTAAATATTAATGTGTTTATAATATTATTAATGTATTTGTATTTGATTGATTGGTTGTTTTGTGGGAACGATACATTGGATCTTATATGTAAGAAGCAGAATGGATAGTAAGTCGAAACATCCCTAGATTCGATTAGTTCATAAAGGGTGGTGTATCCAATTTTGGGATGTGTGTATTAAGTTTGTATCCAAATTTTTTAATGGGGCCACTTCTACCTTACTGCATTCTCAAGAAAATACACTCTCAATCCAACATCCATGAGCTTGTACAATTGACAGCTAGACTGGTCAACAAATCAAAAGATTTTGAGATATAGTATTTTAACGTATGACTAATAATTTCAATAAATTTACTCATTTGCTAATAATTTCATTAAATTTTTGGTGATCAATAAGAATAATGATAATGGGGAGTTTTCTTTAGGTATAGAGTGTTACTTGAAAGAGAACCATGAATGTATAGAGAAAGATGCAATGAATCATTTCAATGGGCCTCTTGAATCAAGAGTTATGTAATTAAATTGGGATTTTGGAAAGCGTGATGGCATGGAACTGTGTCTCAAGGGGTTCACCCTTGACGTTGAATGAGGCCTCTAAATCATCCAAAAATACAAAGATGGCTTTGACATTTCAAACAAGGATATGAACAGTTAGATAACCAAAATTCTTATAGATCAAGTGCCACTTTGATTTTAGTTATCGTGATTTCATATTGGATATTCTACTCCACTTATTTTATATTATTTCAAAGCAACATATTTATTATTTTTGTAATAATAAGTTGTTGTTGTTGTTGTTGTTTTTTTTAAAATATGAGATGTATTATGAAATAATTGTTTTGACGTTTATTATGAATTGATTCTTATTAACATTTATTACCGATTTAATTTATATGACTGCACTACTTTAAGATAAATTATTTAAAATGGAATAACTAACTTGGAGATAAATCTTAACCCTTGATTTGCATTACTATTAAGAATATTTTTACAACATATTCCATGGAGATTAATTTTCCATGATCTACCTAATAATCACATATAATTAAATTAAAATACGAAAGGCTTATTTTGAAATAAAGACACCAATTAGCATAATTATTTATAATTAAATTAAAATTGTGGAAAAGCTATTCCATTATTCCAAAATAGAAGTCATAAACTCCAACTTAAATATTAAATATTAAATATTAAAGGTAGTAACTCGCTTAAAAAGGAAAATTAACATTGTTGAAATGACAACTAACTTTCATAAACCTTTTAATGAAACACACCATTAAAAAATTCCTAAATTACTTTATTTAAAAATATTTCTCATTTTTATAAAATAAAAATTAAAATTTATGAGATTAAATAAAAAATGATAATAAGAATACCAACCTGAATTTATAAGTTCATTAAAAGTATAGAAATTTTGAAGTTTTCTTTATAATATTTTCAACCATAAAACTACAATTTTTAATTAGCCGAAGGCTTCCTATTTCAACTTTAGGTGGCGGAAGGCTTCTTGACTTTTATTTTTATTTTTATTTTAAATGATGGTCCAAATAAATTGTGGAGGGAATATTTTGAGCATATCTTAGTCTTAGTCGATGATCGACTACTGAGGCTTAAAATATACCAAACAATCGAACAAAAAAGAGCTCGAACAGTCAATCAAAAAATATTAAAACGTGAATTTGAAAAAACATTGGTTCAACGATGGAACTATGGCACATGTTCAGTGGAAATGCGAAGCGTTTTGTTCACTATAACCCGTCATTTCTATACGTCTCTCCCATGTGGGATTTGAGAAGACGAATAATCAATCCCACCAGAGTAGCCTTGACTCCAATTTCCCAGGATTCCCCCCCCAAATGGTATGCTGTCGTGATGTCCAAACTGTGGAAAGTTTCAAACACGATTAATTTTTTTTTCAATTTTTTTGTTCTTTCAAAAATTAAGAATGGGATATTTGAACATGCCTGTTGCGACAACATTTGGACAATGTATGGTCCCTCATGTTTGCAAAGAATTGACCAAAGGGAGATTTCATCTTTCAATCCAGTGATTTGCTAGGGTTATTTCAGGGCAATGGATGAGGATATTTCACGAACCTTGATGGCATTTATGGCTTTGGTGGTGGTAGGGATAGCCGAAGGGGATGGTGGTACAGGTGGATGGCGATAATTGGGGTTCAAGTTGGGACAAGGTCAATGATTCAACCTTCAATTTTTCGCCATCAGGTTTTGTGTTACCAATTTTCTATGCTCGGAGATTCAATTCAATGTATAAATTTTCAAAATATTTATTTTTATGCAGAGTACAATATTGGCGATCAAGATTTTGCGTGGAGGATATTGGGAGATCGTTCTGCTTAGATTGGTTGTTTTTTTGGCTGCCATCATAAATGCTGATGACCGCCATAGACATATGTATTGTAAGTTGGTTTGTTCACACTTTTCTTGAGACAAATTTTTGAGATTAATAGATCCCTGGTCTAATATTTATTAATAAAAATATTCTTGGTTGTGATTATTGATGATATGGAATGGTTCTTGATGCGACCTCGCTTATACTTGTTTCGTCAAATCTTTTCTGAAGCAGTTAAAGGTTGGGTGCAGAGTCATTGATTGATTGATTGTGTCATTAGAGAACTTTTGAGGCCTAAAATGGGCCTCCTAAGAAAAATATACAAACAAAATAAAATTTATAAGAACCAACAGGATTCGAGATGATGATGTCAACCATGGGGGATGATTTACCATTTTTGGGGTAAAAAAAGAAAAAGATTAAAAATTAATAAAATAAAAAAACTACTTTTTTTCCCTAATGTTTTACTCAAATTTCAAGTATAAGTACTTGTTGGATGCAAAATTTAATTCCTCATCCAAGGAGTACCCATGTTGCATACTTTCGATGGACCTTGCTACATGAAAATGAGAAATACATGAAAAATGTGATTGCATACTTTCGATGGACCTTGCTAAAGGAAAATTGAGAAATACATGGAAAAATGTGATTGCAATCACATTTTTCATGTATTTCTCATTTTCATGTAGCAAGGTCCATCAAAAGTATGCAACATGGGTAATCCTTGGATGATGAATCAAATTCTACATCAAATGAGTGTTCCTGCTCGAAATTTGAGTAAACTCGTCGGAGACAAGTTGAAAATATGAGTTGAGAAAGTAATTCTTTCTTTTTTCCCTCTAAAATTTGATGATGTAATCTAATATTATTTTATTATTTCCACTATTATTTTATATTTTCTTTAGGAGGCCCATTTTAGACCTAAAAATTCCTCTAATGAGTGTGATCCACCAATCGCTGTTAATTTTCTGTAAAACCTTTATTCGAATAACACTGCTAAAAATATCGTGGAAGAGAAATTTCATGTTGTCTAGCATGCATGCCTTGTTATTTATTTATTTTTTAGCATTTAGTAGGTTGAAAAAATCTTGTTAAAGAAACCATAAGATAAGGGGTAGTTTGTGTTAGTGTGAATTCTAATCGCAAGTGTACGAAAAAATCTCACTGTAACTGTGCATAACAAACATCCTTAACATCAAAGATGGCTGCCAATTTCCTTAGATCTGCAGTTAATTGACCAAGATAAATGCTACAAAATCTAGATCTATGCAGTTTAAGACCTTAAACAACAAATAAAAGCAAGAGTTGCTCCATGCATCCAATAGAAAAGACAAGAATATTTTTAAAGTATTTTTGTATTATGACACTTAGGAAGGGAACATAGAAAGATGTTACCAGTCCCCCTCAATGGGACGGGTTCTTGTATGTCCTTAGTGCTTCAAATCTAAGATCCATCTCTCTTGATGGTGTAGAAAACCCAGAAAAAAATGGAACTCAAGGGGAGCTCACAAGCAAAAAGTAGAAAAATATGACAATGATGGAGGATCAAAGTCAGACCAAAAGTATAGATCCAGAGCGATCTTTAGGCAACAAAAGGTAGTGAATGAATGGAAAAACCCTTGTATTTATAACAAAATATTGAGTTAGTCTAGATATTGGTGCATAATTAAAACATTATTAACCAAATCTAGATCCAACTTTCATGGAATATTTTATTATTTTTTTTCGAGAGAAAAAGAATTTGAATTTGGTCAAATCCCTTTATTTGTAAATAATAAAGAAGTAAATGATTTATTTATTATTTTAAGAATGTGGTTGTGTAATAATTAAATAAATAATGATTTATTCAATTATTTATAAATGATTTAGTCAAATTTAACAATGACTATTATTTAAATAATGTTTAAATAATTATTCCTAGAAAATAACAAAATAAATAGTGATTTATCTAATTAATTTTCCTGTTCTGGGTTAAATATGACCAGGAATATTAATTAAACTGTTGTTTAATTAATTATCCCTTGAGGAAAATCAAACAAATAGGGATTTATTCAATATTTCCTCATGGGGTTTCCTGTTTAGACCATAAAAAACTTAATAAATTATGGATTACTATGTTATTTTTCATAGTTAAAGCAATTTTACTTAGGGTAAAATTGGTCTTACATGGTGTACTTTGGTCCAACTAATAGTAATAGGTTAGACGACCAAAAATTGGTGTAACGGATTGCCCCTCAGCGTGCGAGCGTTAGGAGCTAATCGTATGACCGAAGTACATTGTAAGAACTCAATCACTAGACACCGAAGGGGGAGTCAGAGAGAGAGAAATATAAGGTAGGCTAAAGCGCTAGAGGACAAGACCCTGAGGAGGTGAGACTTACTGTAATATCCCCAAATTGGGATTGCTAGCAAGGCATGCTTGAAAAGCGCATTTTCTAGGAATGGATGCTACATCACTTGAAATCAACCCTTGGATCCCTTAGATCAGATAATCTAAGACCCAAATTGAAGAGGAGAACAGAAAAAAAATCTTCCTAGGTGGGTTAAACAGATCTCCCACACCTAGTACAGCTAGGAAATTGCCTAAAGAAGGGACTGTGGCAATATTAAACAACTCTGCTGGAAAATAATGCAGTTTTACACATCAGCAGTAGGAGAAAAAATAGGAGGCTGAATAAATACATGTACATCAGCAAAGCAGATTTACAAAGTGGCTCATACAATGTACAAGAGAAGTATGAATACTTTTATGAAGAAAACCCTCAGAAAGAGGTGTTGCAACAATGTATTACATTGCAAAAAATACTTGACAGCATTATTTTAAGTAGTTGTAGCAGTTGTATATTACATGTTAGATCTAGGATAGATCTGTGTACCAAAGGTTAGATCTATATCAGATCTGTACACTAGATTGTCTCTATTTTACATACCTCTTGGGGTTATTAGCAAATCATGAAGCATATGGAGTAGATCTAAGATCTACTGCTGCAGATTTGCAGAATGATTCAGAAATTCTGAAGTAGATACATCAATGAATAGATCAGATCTGAAGCATACATGGATTAGATGGCTAATCCATGGATCACCACAGTGTAAGGAAATCTCCTTTACACCCAACATTTCTCCTCCAAATAGTTGCCAAACTCCCCTGCAACTCTCCTCTTGCAGATAACGCAGCCTAGGAAGATAAACTGCACTGTAGCCTTGATGAAAAAATTGGCCTCAAGCCTAGGTATGGATCTGAAGCTCTAATGATCCAATACACTCTTGCCAAGGGGATAGAGGACTCTCCCACTGGTAAGAGGCACTAGATTGGTATATATATGAATAGATCTAGCCTCCACTTGTTGCAGCTTACAAAGACAACCAAACCCTCAACAAGATCTAAGTTGTGGTTGGAAGAAGAGCTTGGCCTTAAGCCTAATAGTGGATAAGAAATAAAGGAATCCTCCTTGAGCTACTCAATGGAAGAGGTGGGATTCCTGATCAGGAACACCCTAGTGCTAAACAACGCTATTCTCACCTAAACAGCCAGAGAATGAGAAATGTCTAAGCAGACAAATTCTTCTGAAATAATATCTTCAACAACCTTCTCCTACTGCCTTCCTCTCCCTTTTATAAGATGAAATCCTTGCATAACCCTAAACCACCTTAATTATTGAGCTCTTTTCACATGTGTAACCTCCCTCCAAAATTGCGCTGTGCATCTAGGAGGTTCAATGCATCTAGACTGTGCTGTTGATTTGGTCATGGTTGACCCAGTCAAATAGCTCAATCCCTTCCACACTTGAGGGTGTTTTATCAGAATAGCCCAGATTTAACCTTGTTCTCATTGGGAATTGATTTATTTACTGTTCCTAGGAGTTTTTATTGTCCTCCTTACACATTTATTCTTTCAATAAGAAAATGAAAACAAAATAGTATATTCCTATTAGCTTGGGCTAATTAGGAATATTACAGTCCTCTCCTCCAAAATGTTGCTTGTCCTCAAGCAACTGATAGGTGAGTGTTGCAACTCATCTACTCCTCCCTTGGTGACACAAACATGAGTTAATCTTCCTCCTTGTGCCAAGTGCTCACCAAACCATGCCTCCATGACTTGCTCCACCAAAGTTCTCATGAGATACAAATAGTTCATCTCATAAGAAGACAATAGATCATAGGAAACAAACATGGTTTGTCCAATGTTATCCTTGAAATATGAGACATTAAGTACATTGGGAGTAGCCATTTCATATGGCTCATGCATTCCTTCCCTCCTCCCTCCATACTTCCCTATGAAAAATATAAGTACATCATCCATATAGGGAATCAAAACAATGTACATATAAACAAAAATTTCTGCATATGGAGATGGGTCATAGTCCCACATGTGGAACCAGCGCAGAGCATCTCCTACCTGCATCAAATATAGATATGGTAAGTGGTTTTCCCACCACTTACTTGCTATGCATGTCATCTCACTATGGCTGAAAGTGTGAGATATGTTTGGTGCTCTTGGGAAGCACCCATCATGAAAATAAATCCCCCTTTGCACATCAAGGGAGTGGCTAAATTTAGAATTCTTAGTGGCCCAACAAATGCCATGAAATCTACATGATATATCACTCCCTTTAGGAGTCATGGCCTGCATAAATATGGTAAAATAATGTGATAAATTAGAAATTGAAACTTGCTTTACATGATCAGATTCTTTACCATCAAAGTTATTCATACACATGGAGTTGTGCATGTACATTTCTCCTCTTTCAAAAGAAGGGAGAGATGGCTGAAATGAATCTTGCATAGAGTCCCTTGGCTGCCCCAACTCCACACAGCTCATGCACTTTTGAAAGTGTTGATGTAATTCCTCTTTCAAGCCTTCCCAATCAAAGCTCCTCATGATGATGTTGTAGAACCTCATGGAATACAAATGGCTGGAACAGAACTCCTTGTAGGCTCCTTGTAGGATCTTATGCTTGAGCTTAGAAGCTCTAGGAAAAATAATTGTACCATGATGATAGATGAATTCTCCTTGGACTAAGTAGCCCTCTTCATGCAGCTGGTCATCAAGTATCATACATGTGTGCAGATCTTTGTAATAATCCACTAGCATTTGGAATTTCCAATACAGATCTACACTGCTCAACAATGACAGTGCTGATGATACATCAACAGAAATGTCTGTCATGTTGCTGATCCTTCCCTTGACATCTCCTATGCCAAAGGTGTGTGTTGGAAGGTTGTTCCTTCCCTTCTTCTCCTCCCACAGCGCAGGATCAGAAAGGAGAGTGGTTGATGATGATAGGGGAAAAATATTTTCCTCCTCCTTGAGCTTACCCAAGTCTCCCAGTGCTGTATCTTTGTCTTCAAGTGCTCCAAACCCTCTTGGATCTAAGTTTGGAGCAGCAAATTGTGAGGTCTCCCCCATAGAATCTGTATCAGGTGGCCTCCCAGGTGGTTTGCAACTAGATAAATGGATTTCAGGGACCCTTCTCATATGCATGATAGATGAGATCCTCCTACCCCTGCTTCCACTACGCAATTTCAACTCTATTTTATGTGTGGAAGTCTCATGAAATTCAAAGACCCCTCTTGGTGGTGTAAGAGTGCCTCTGATTGGAGAAATTTCCCCATCTTCTGATAGTGGATCAGCCATGTGATCCCTCCTTTGTTCTGTCTCATTGTCCTTTAGTAAAGACACATGCTGCTCATGTCCTCCATATGGAAGATCCTTAGGAATTCCTTGCAAAGGTGCAAGAACCCCTCTAGTGGAAGCCATTGCTTCATCTCCATCTCCAATTGAAAATGGATCTCCTCCTATTGTCACAATGCTGGAGGATCATCTCTGCTCTTTCTCTTTCTCCTCTTCATCAGTGGAGACTTCTTCATCATCAAGAGATCCTTTTTCTTGATCTCTTAGTGAAGAAGGAATCCTCATGTCTTCTCTTTGAGAAAAGAGATCTTTATGTAGTGGGGCCTTTGCCCTTGGAAAATCATGTAGCAAATCCTTAACCCCTTCAACAATGCTCTGAAATGGAGTTGTCTTCATGGATCTTCCCATCTCATGCAACTGTTCTGATCTCTTGGGCTTAGTTTTCTTACCCAAAGAAATTTCAGATGGCATAGAATCAAATCTTTTCACTAACCTCTTAGTGAACTTTGCATAAGTAGAAATGTTTACATTTTTCAGTGAAGAAGACTCAAATAACCACCAGGAATATGCTTTACCTTGGAGGTGCAACGCTGCTACTCTTATGGATTCTTCTCCAGAAACTTGATGCAGCTGAAAGTATGTGTCAAGCTTCCTTACCCAAGACTTGGCTGAGTCTTTAGGTGATCCATCAAAAGTAGGTAGAGAGAATCTGCCCAAGGTGTGCTACATGCACCCTTTCCTTCTACTGTAGCTACTAGATCTTCCTTCTTTGAGTTGACAAAACTCTGGGAAACTAATATGCCTTTTGAATCTCTCTGATAGAGACTCATATTCTTGGAGATAATCACCAAGAGATGCCTCCTTTGGTGTTCCTTCCTTTCCTCCCTTTGTCAAGAAAGCAGGCATGCTCCAACGTTGCAGATTAGGTTGTGTCGCTGAATGCTCACACACATAGTAAGAAGTACTAGGGCTTTCTTGATATGAAAATCCACCTGAGGGATCTGCATGTTTTTCCCTATTCATTCCTCGGATTTCTTCCTTCAGCTCATACATATATTTAGAAAGAGTGTTAGAGAACTCTTCTCTCTTTGTCCTTCTAGATAAAGGGGTTTCACCTTTACTTGCTTTGTCTATTATGTAATTACATTTCTTCGGTCTTCTTCTTAGATTCCTCTCCTCTTTGTCAGTAAGAAGCTCATCTCCTTCTGAAGACATATTGTCTTTGGCTCTTTAATGAAAGCACAGGCTGTGCCAAGAAAGATGCTCTGATACCACTTTAATAGCCCCAAATTGGGATTGCTAGCAAGGCATGCCCGAAAAACACATTTTTCAGGAATGGATGCTACAGGACTTGAAATCAGCCCTTGGATCCCTTAGATCTAATAATCTAAGACCCAAATCCAAGAGGATATCAGAAACAAATATTCCTAGGTGGGTTAAATAGATCTCCCACACCTAGTACAGCTAGGAAATTGCCCAAAGAAGGGACTGCAGCAATATTAAACAACTCTAGTGGAAAATAACGTAGTTTTACACATTAGCAGTAGGAGAAAAAATAGGAGGCTAAATAAATACATGTACATCAGCAAAAAATATTTATAAAGTGGCTCATACAGTGTAGAAGAGAAGTATGAAGACTTTTATGAAGAAAACCCTCAGAAAGAGGTGCTGCAACAATGTATTACACTGCAAAAAAGACTTAACAACATTATTTTAAGGAGTTGTAGCAGCTTTATATTACATGTCAGATCTAGGACAGATCTGTGTACCAAAGGTTAGATCTATATCAGATCTGTACACTAGATTGTCTCTATTTTACATACCCCTTGGGGTTCTGAGCAAATCATGAAGCATATGGAGTAGATCTGAGATCTACTGCTGCAGATATGTAGAATGATTTAGAATTTTTGAAGTAGATACATCAATGAATAGATTAGATCTAAAACATACGTCGATTAGATGGCTAATCCATGGATCACCACTGTGTAAGGAAAGCTCCTTTACACCCGAGATCTCTCCTCCAAATAGTTTCCAAAATCCCATACAACTCTCCTCTTGCAGATAACGCAGTATAGGAAGATAAAATACGCTGTAGCCTTGATGAACAAAGTGGACTCAAGCCTAGGTATGGATCTGAAGCTCCAATGATCCAATACACTCTTGCCAAGGGGATAGAGGACTCTCCCACTGGTAAGAGGCACTAGATTGGTCTAGATATGAATAGATCTAGCCTCCACTTGTTGCAGCTTACAAAGACAACCAAACCCTCAACAGGATCTAAGTTGTGGTTGGAAGAAGAGCTTGGCCTTAAGCCTGATAGTGGACAAGAAATACAGGACTCGTCCTTGAGTTACTCAATGGAAGAGGTGGGATTCCCGATCAGGAACACCCTAGTGCTAAACAACACTATTCTCAGCTAAATAGCCAGAGAATGAGAAATGTCTAAGCAGACAAATTCTTCTGAAATAATATCTTCAAAAACCTTCTCTTGCTGCCCTCCTTTCCCTTTTATAAGATGAAAGCCATGCATAACCCCAAACCACCTTAATGATTGAGCTCTTTTCACATGTGTAACCTCCCTCCAAAACTGCGCTGTGCATCTAGGAGGTTCAATGCATCTAGACTGCACTGTTGATTTGGTCATGGTTGACCTAGTCAAAAAACTCAATCCCTTCCACACTTGATGGTGTTTTATCAGAATAGCCCAGATTTAACCTTGTTCTCATTGGGCATTGATTTATTTACTGTTCTTAGGAGTTTTTATTGTCCTCCTTACACATTTATTCTTTCAATAAGAAAATGAAAACAAAATAGTATATTCCTATTAGCTTGGGCTAATTAGGAATATTACACTTACAGGTGCGACAAGTCTTTATGAGTGAGTACCCGTTCTATATGAGGCGGGGGAGGCATACTTATGCGTGTTGAGATAACAAAGTACAAAGAATACTACGTCTAGTAAACAAGGGACTGAACTATATAGTACATGTTGGCATAAACGTGGGCCAGATAAAAGCATGATAAATGGATCCCACATACATACTGTGCATGGGACAACAACTAGGAATTATACAATAATATCTGAGTACATGAGATATAAGTACAACCAAAGAGGCCCTGTAAAATAGGAAAGGGCTCTGAAAATCTGAATGATACATGCAAACTAAAGAGGCGCTGCAAGTGGTTGAGGCTGGAACCATCAAATCTATGGAGTTGCATCGAAGGCTGTAGTAGAGAGGTCATCCTGGGGGGTTACCTGAAGGGCCACCCCCTCATGAGGTATGAAACATCTCAAACACACCTAGGAATCACCGGTACAATCTGCTGCATCACTGAACCATCAAATATATGGATCTCGATCATGCCATAAGGAGCTGGAGCTGAGAAGCAATCAAGTCAAATCGCAATAAGGAGTCCCTTTTCCTGATCCGAGGCACCAAATAAGAGTGGAAGCTAGAACCAAGGTACACCACCCTCTAGACCTGTTTTCTGGAATGAATAAGATGATGTCGATAGGAGGAGGCCCGCCATAGGTGAGGCAAAAAGAGATCCTCAACTAAGGCACGAGAGAAAATAGTAGAGCGACTGATAGACTGACACCAAGGATGATGGTGGAATGGGAGGAACTAAGTAGCGTGCTAACGACTTCCCTTGTTAGAGCATAAAGGGCATGGATGACTTGGCAGCAATTGACTCGACACTAGAGGGGATGGGGGACATTATGTCTGGAAGCCAAAATGTGTGACATGAGAGAGGAACAATGCAATGAAGGATGGAGGAATATAGTAGGATACAAAGGGACTCGGGATAGACTCCATGGATGCGATGATGACTCAACTCGGATGATCTAACAAGGGCGACTCGATGATGCTTCCAAATAGAACAGGCCTGGTTGGGACCATAAAAACATGAGTACAAGATGGTTACTCACGATGAAAGTCAACACGAGCATGGAAAAGTATGAAGGCAAAGTGGTGTCCCAAGTACAAGTGTTGCAAGTGAAGAAATTCGATTTTGAGGAGTGGTGAAGTGACCCTTCTTGGAAAAAATGTGTCTAGGTGAAGTATCAAATCAAAAAAAGCTAAAGGATACCCATTTGAGAGCTCGGTGAGAGATTTCCAACGGTGTTGACGATTTTTCAAACTGAGCTACAGTTTGGTCGCAGTTGGCGAAAGAAAAATATGGGGTTTCTCTTTTAATACAACATTTTCCCTCCAATTTGCTTCATTTTCAAGTGTAGTTGTGGTGAATGTAGAGAGGATAAAAGGCCCTAAATATTGCGGCAAACATAGCGGACAAACCGACCATTGGAATCGAGATCCGTTAGTTGTAGGTAAGAGGCCTAACCCTACTCTTTCATTTTAGTGGATTAAAGGTTTATTTTAGGCACCTAGAGCTCAGGAACAGACCCCTTCTCTTCTTTACGGCCAGGTCACACTTCTTGGGGCAATATCTGTGACCTGGGTAGTAGGTTTTGGGCAGAAAATTGAGACCTGCCCCAGAAAAAGCTTGAAAAGTGTGACCTATTAGAGAGAGGGGTTTTGGTGCTGTTTCTTGGCTGAGATCTGGGTTTTTATGGTTGAATGCAATCTTTCCTTTCGAAACACTGAAAAATATGATGTTTTTGTGCATATATGGAAGAGTTGAGGATCAATTGGAGAGAGAGAGAGACCTGGACACATTATGGTCAAAAATTTGAGAGGATCATGGTGTCTGCACTGCATTGGCCAGGTTTGGGGTCCTGAAGTTTGTGGAGAACCCGTTGATGAGAGCTGGAGAGCCCTTGTTGGCCGGGATTGCCAGCTATTGGGATCTGGATCATGAGATACTTATAGTTCAGGGGCATCGAATCGAGTTGACTGTCCAGGATATACATTTTATGACTGGTCTCCCACCACTCGGGATGGTGGGAAATACACAACCAGTGTTACCGTAGGGGCGGAACATTATGGAGTTTGTGGAGCACCATTTTCGACTGGGTCTCCATGTGAAGGGGACATGAATCCTGATCGAGGATCTAGAGTGGCTAGAAACTCGTGTTGTGGCCGCATTGGTGTTGAGGATCCTAGGAAACGATGCACTCCACCACATCACTGGGGGTCAGATGATGCTTGTTGAGAGTGTGTTGAGTGGGACCTACTATGGGTGGGCCCAAATGATGTTGTCGTCGTTGAAACGATAGTTGTCGCTATGAAAGCGACAGGTGAACCACGACTATGCATATGGAAGAGTGTTGTGCTCGCTCTTCTTTGAGAAGATGTCGACACTTCGACCTCGCATATAGATCCAAGATGGGGGCCCGAGAGAGCCCAGGATGCACCATTGGGGGCTGATACTGTGCAGAGGGGGAGGTGGGGGCAGTCGGACGGGTGTTCCGACCCAAGTTTTTTGCTCATTGGGATCAAATGCCACTGTACATAGATGACTATCCCTATAGTGGGATGATTTATCATGGGGAATCGGACTTGCCACTGCCGCCTAGTTGAGCATGGGGGCCCGATGGTAAGTGACAAGTTTCTAATATTTTATGTGTATTTTAAAGTTTCAAAATATTGTATGTGGTACTGATTCATTCACTTTTGGTATGAAGATAGAACATCGGTGAAACCGGTCGGGTATATGGGGTGGCCTGCACTATCAGGAGCTACAACACCAAGTGGTTCGAGGGGTCCACAAAATGAGGATGCAGTTGCCCTCCTGGAGGAAATCCATCGTAGATGTGAGAGGCTTCTAATCGGTGTTTCAGAGTGCTGATGGAAAGATCTTTATGACTAGTACATTGAGCCATGTATTGGTCTGCCCTCGAAGTGGCGAGGGGTCATGCGGCGCATGGCGATGGTCGGACAAGGGATGTGCGATTTACGAGTTGCTGGAGCTAAGCCATTGGCTTGAGATCCTCCAGATAGTGATTAGATGTAGGGGCATGTGGTGCCACCAGTTTTGAGTTTTTGTAACATACTATGGGCATGCCATATGTATCAGAGTTGATGGACTCTAAAACATTTTGATCGACACATATAATTGATATGCATCGTTTTATGGTTTATTGTTATTTCCTTGTGTGAAATTTGTGTGATAAATGCCAATCTAGAATATTATTTGCAATGTTATCTACATAGTGATTTTGTGCTCTAGGTCCATGATTGAATGTAATAATTTCAAATTCACACATTAAAATCTTCACTCGTAAATACCTTCTAAACAGGACAAGATTATGCACACGATAAACACCATTCAATTGCATGACAATAAGCAGGGAATATAAACGAACATAAAGGTGAGGGATGTGATGGGAAAGGGCATCGGATAATAAACCTCGCATTGCATCATATTTGGCCTGGTTATTGGTGGCAGTACCAATGCATACACCATTAGAGAGAACAAGCGAATGCAAAGGCGTAAAAATGGCCCAACCTACCGAGGCTAGACTCCGGGAGTAGCGTTTTGCACCATCAGCATAACCAATGAACAATGCCACAAGAAAAAAAATGAGAGGATGATGAACAATGCTAGCAACCCGAACGCAAGGTAGAAATCAAACAAACACTGCTAGAGGGAGTGTTCTGGGTAGGATGTCTACCACCCACACACTGACCAATGGGTGGTGTGTGGGAGTTGCCTTGGGGGTAGCTTTTGCTTAGGTCACGAAAGTCACCATAGACACGGATGGTGTCGTTCCTCTTATGGGTGGGAAATATGAAGTCAGGGGTGGAGAAGGCTCCCATGATGTTGTCATCACAGTAAAATATGGGGTGACTAGTGGAAGGGTAACCACATGACGTGGCAAAGCTACCTGACTCATCATCATGAGAAGTGAGGTCTACATGCGGATCATCACGTGGGGTGACAAAAGAACAAGAAGATAGGGGATCCACTGATGTTGAGCCCAGGGTGATCAATGAAGGGAGGTCAAGCGAAACAAAAGGGGAAGTCCCAGAGGGATCTTCCACTGCGGATCTCATAGATGATGACAGGTAGAGGATCGTGGCCGAAGACTTCGTCATATTGACATCGAGAGGGGGAATGTCAATGGGAGTAGAGGTATCCTCAGGTTGGCCTGAAGCATACTGTGTGAGTACGGGAGAGGCGGACTGGTTCTTTCCAGTCTCATACTCCCGAACTACTTCTAAAGAGGCACGATAATGCTTGAGGCGGGGACAAAGATGGGTATAATGGCCATGGAGATCACACAAAGCATAGGGTTTGTTGGTATGAATAGTCTTGGGGTTCTTGGCTGTAGTCGAGGAATAAACAGAGGCTTCAGGGAACTTAAACTCAAGAAACACGACATTAACCATGGGCTTGATGCGAGGCAATTCAGGACAATGATGGGTGGCATGACCGACAACATCACACAAAGCACACGAAAGAGTACGCTTTGGAGGTTGAGGAGGAGTAGTGGTTGTTTGGGCAGCCTTGTCCTTAGGTGCCTTCTTGCGAGCTTTTCCCCCCTCACCTAAAGCTTTCACAACAAGAGTAGGTTCCTGTTGAGGTGGCTGAGGCAAAGAAGCAAAGGGAGGGGTCATGGGGACTGATTGAACCAGGATCAAAGCAGTATAAGGTTTGCGCTGACCGGGAAGGATAGTGGCTGGGGGATCAATGTACTAGACTAGGATCCCCAGGGTCATGTTAGGAAGAGATAAGATAGCCATAACAGGTACCGAAAATAATCCAGGAGAGGGAGCTAGAAATGGTATATGACCGGAGGGGTAATGGCCAAGCAGGATAGCTCCAAGATGGTTATGGCCAGGAGGAACCGTTCCAGAAGGGTAGATAGGCTCATGGATACCAATTGTAGATGAGGGGCCCTTAGGAGGAGGTCCTGAAGGCTGAGTGGAGGTTCTAGGAGTAGGTTGCGGAGGGCGAGGTTGTTGACTAGTCGAACCAGTCCATTTGAGGTCAGACCGAGATGATTGCATCATGAAAATGTTCGACGACCTGGGATCAGAGATAGGAGGAGGGAGACCAGAGAATAAACCAAGCATAGAGGAATATCTATAGACTCTGGGTGAAACATTGGTTAGAGGTTTGACTATTTTTTTATTGGCCACTGAAGAGATGATGGACTTAGGGGAGTGTTGTGGCCAGCGACAACCCCCCTTCTTATTTAGTATTTAATACTAAACAAGTGGAGAAACTTAGTTTAAAAAATCCAAAAAATTAAATTAGTACTTGTTTTATTTTTCAAATAAAACTTACTATAATTAACTTAAGAAAATTCCTTAAAAAATCTTTAGATAAACTTAAGTTTATGATAGATTAGAATAAAACCTTTCTTTGAAGACAATATCACATCCATCGCAACAAAAAGTACAAGATATATTTTGCAAAGCAGAATCTTCTAAATTGCGATAAGCGCGATCCAATAACTATGCATTAAAATATTTGTCGGAAATCGCATATCGCAGAAAATATATTAACGGATATTTTTCATATGTTATATTTTGCGATATTGCAAATTTCGCGATATTGCGATGCCGCGATATTGCGATCCCGCGATGTTACTAATTGTGATTTGCATAAATTGCGATTTGCGAAATTTGCTATGATTTCGACTTGCGAAAGTTGTGATTTGCGATATTGCGATTTTGTGATATTGCAAAGCAAATTGCAAATTGCAGTATTGCGCATTCGTAAAGCTCGTTGTACGAAGAAAATCTTTCCATAAATCGATATCCGTTATGCGCCTTAATGTCAAGTTAATGAATGGATTGTCAATTATTAATGAAAAGGATTTTGTTTTGATCGAAGGGTTATTTCACGATTAAATAATATATTTCATACACCTTCAGCGTTTAAAACTATCCCGTCACATTTCTCATATCATTATTCTCACTTAATTTGTAAAACTGCAAGCGCGAAGAACATGAGACTATACAAAGCAATATTCAGACCATTATGGGAAAGAAAGAGAAAGCTCCGAATTCTGGAAAGAAAGAGAAAGTTCCAAGTTCTGAAAATAAAGAGATGGCATCCTTGTACGCAGACACTGCTTGCAACAAAGACGCTTGGCATCACCAATTGGGAGGGTATGTTTAATTTATTTGAAGAAGAAAACCCAAGAGTAATGGACGTTTCGGCTACTGTGGGCTCAAGTAATTCCTCTGAAACATCTCTTACAGAGATGGCTTGTTCATTTTTACATCGGGTAGCAGCAAGACCAAGAATTCTTCCATATACAGACATGGTAAAATGGGTGCTGGATAGCACTGATATTACGGACAAACAATTCAAAACCCAAGGTCAAGAGCTCATCGGGTCATTCATTCCAGAAGATTTGAGGCTTATGTATCATTTTCTGGAGCTTAAGGCAACTTACAACAAACAATTTATGGAGAAATTTGCCAAGGAAAATGCAAACTTAGCGGAATGCACAAAAGAATGGTCCAGAAGAGATGAACCACTGAAGAAAGATAAACACGGTATTTACAGTACCGGTTCACTCACTTCTCCATATTATTTTGCTGCTGCTATGTTATGTAGGCTTTTTGGAAAGCCTGACATTAATAAGTTTTTGCTTGAATGGCTTCTCCTATTAAATGCTGCTGTTAACGCTACCATTGTGGACTGGGATAAAATATTGTCTGATAACTTAGCCATGGCTATTTTCAATTACCGGTCTAAACGAACTGTCTCTCAGAGGATTTATCCTCCTTTTTATCTATTTGCCTATGTTATGGATTCAATCTGCTTTGTTTCTAAGTTCCCTTTAATGGGTTGGCAATGGACAATTCAGGATCCCCTGCCCATCCATGTTCATCACAAAGAATTGTGGGAGTCAAAATTCATTCCTCATTTTTACAAGATTTGCCACGACATAGTTTTGCAACTGTATAGATTGTTGTATAATAAGGATGCCCCAAGGTTGTCCCCTGAAGAAGAAGTAGACATTCTCCCTGTCGCAAGATGGTTTGGAGAAGAATTGTTTACTTATGTGAGGGTTTTTGGAAGCTTTGCTTCTCCTCATGTTTTGCCCTTATATGTTCCGGATAAACTCATAGCTCGGGAAATTGCATATCAAACCTATGGAGATGGAGGTTTGACAAAAGAATGAAAGGATAAAAAGAAAGCCATTTGGCCACAATTTCCTGTGTCCTGCGGAGCATTTTCTTTATTTGATGTTGGTCATGTGTTTAAGGAAGTAAGCAATGTTACATGTTTAAAATTGTTTAAGTTTCCGAGAAGGCTATTTGATCCATATGGTATTGTCAAGGATTTCACCACTGTAGTCAAAGTGAGAGTATTTTCTGGAGAAGATCTTTTTAATGATATGTTTCAAGAAAAAAGTTCATTTAAATACATTTTGAATTTAGCTCAAACACGGTTCTCCCCAGAAGAATTTCAAGAGTTTAAAGTATACAGAGAACGAATATTGACCACTATTCCTTTGGATAATTTGCGCTTGGAACCCGCAAGGGAACCAACTCCTAGTGTCAGTCTCAGTGGAAGCTTAGATTCAGAAAGGTCTAAATCAAAGTCTGAAAAATAAATTTCTGAACATTCTAAAAAATCTGACCAGGATAAAAGTGAAGGCTCAGTGAAGGATACAGCTCAATCAAAAGAGCTCTCACAACAAAAGGCTTCCACCACTCCATAGTTGAATCTTCCACCTCTTAATATACAGCAACCATCCATCAGTACTAAGTTAGATAAAGAATGGGAATCATTTAATGATTTGATTAATGTTGAAGGACAGAACATACAAACTCATGTATAGACAACAAAAGGTTTGATTACAGAAATAAGTGGCAATGTCACAGAAAAAGAACATATACCCATTACTCCTTCCTCCGAGCTTGTACTTAAAATAGAGGAAATTTCTCCTCTGGATATATTTTATAGCCCTCAACATAAAGAAGTAGTAAGGAAGCAAAGAAAGAAGAGAAAATTAGAAAGTGCGCTCTCTATTTATGCAGAACAATTTGATGTTTTATGGAAAGATCCTACTACGGATCCCACTGAAAATCTTACTAAATTATCTCAGATTACAGGAACTTATGCCTCCGCAACTATTGACAAAGCATCTGAGGTACGACTATTATTAAATGAAAAAGAGGATCAAATACAAGTTCTGCGACAACAATTGCAACAAGCACATGCCAACAGTGAAGCACAAAGACAATTTGAAAAGTTACAGCAAGAGTTTCAGCAAATGCAAATCGGGCATCAGAAAAGCTTGGCCGAGAAAGAGAAACAAATATAGATTATGCAAGAAATGCATAAAGAAAACCCCAAGCTTACGGAGTTCATCTTAGAATCTATTTCTTTGAATAATCAACTACTGCAACAACAAGATATATTATGCCAAAAGATTTCACAGTGGAACTCTTTTTGTCAAGAAAGCGATAAAATCACTAATCATGTCGTATAATTACGACATGATTATGATTTAACTAATGAAAGAGTTACTGATTATTTGGCATGGAAAAAGACAGAGGAAGGAAAAAGAGTAGGAGCACCAATTATCAATGACAGCCATAAAGAAATGCTCTTAAATAAATGGGATGCACAGATCAGACAGGCAGAAAAAGCAGCAGAGGAAGCAACTACAGCGAAGAGCAACATTACTGATTGTGTAAATGAGAATTTTCACAAAGTTAATTTGATTTCAGAAACTGTTCCAGGATATCTACCACAAGCCTAACAATTGCAAACAGAGTGGAAACAGAAAACTGAGGAAAAGGCAAAATCAATCCAAGAATTGACTAAGTTAAATTGGGATTCTTACTGGACATATCTAGTAAAACCACACAGTCAATGCAGTGCTCTTAATTGCATCATTAATTCTGCTGAGAAGATCGCACCAACACTTGTCGATTCCGTCTTTTCAGGACAATTAAAATCTGAAGTCAGCCAGCCTCCTCTTCTCAAATCAATGCTGGATGCTTGCAAATTCAAAGACCAGAGTCATAAGTAGTTAGTTGTTAATTTTAATTTTAGATTTAGTGTTAGTTTTACTTATTTTCTTCCTAGAAAAAGGACAGTCATTTAAACCGAATCCTAAATTTTTGTAATAAACTATAATTAGATATAGTTAGTAGTATTTAAACCCTTCTCATGCATTTAGAGAAGGGTCCAGAAATTTGTCAAAAACTTATCCTTAGAACATGCACTTCTGCACCCTCGGAGGTGGTTTTGATGAATGAATGGAACGAGATTTATTGATATCTGTGTCTAATATCTGCTACTGATGTTGCATTTCTGTACTCCTAGTAGATGTTGGATTAGGAAGAGATAAATCATTATTGCTTCTAGCTCATGAGTAGAACCAGTTATAAATGGTACTTTTATCTCTTAACTATTTATGCTTCTGTGTTAAAGTAATATTTATATTCAGTTGTTTATATATTGATGCTTGAATGCTTAAGTTATCATTTGGCACTTCTGTACGATGATAACTATTTATTTATGCTTAGTGTATGAATAGCTTATTATGCGATATGTTTTTCATAACTGTTTCATCTAACTTTTTATATGAAATGGTTTATATTTATTGAATTCTTTTCTTATAACAGTTGAATAATATTTATTATCAGTTGTTATTCAAAATTATTTTAGATCGCATAAAGAAGATTGCATCCCGGGTTTAGTTTAGAATTATATATTTGTGTTTAAATTAGAATACAATTTGCATATGATTAGATTAGAAATAGAATAAAATCATTTCACTTAGGAGCCTTTTTAGAAAGGAAATATCTATTCTCAACACACACATACACATTGGGAAACTGGTCCCATTATCCCCAGTCGGACCCACTACACCAAACGAAAAAGGAGCTTCTAACCAAGGTCCGGACCAGGTGGGTATCCCCCTTGTTGTAGACCCGATTTTCGGGGCTTCAACATATTTGGCGCTAGAAAGAGGGCCTCGGACTATGAATGTCAAGTAAATCTAAATCTAAATACCATTCTGAGAGTAAATCACCCTCACCATCTTCCCCGACTTCTCCATCGCACTCAGAAATTTTAAATCTAGAGCTTGAAATCGAAAGAAGAACAAACACTACTACAAACCCTGACTTTTTAGAAGAATCTGCTATTGAACCTCCTGAAGTTGAATCTTTGATTCATAAACTTCAGCGATTTTCAATATCACCTCAAAGATCTGATAAATCTCAAGGCAGTGTGACTTCGCAATATAACCCTGCTCATCCTCTTACCAAATTACAGAGTGAGAAGCTTGGCATTCAACCAACTGAATTAACTTTACCTATAAGGAAAAGAGCAAGGAAATCACCTAAAGGGTCTGATAGCGAGACTCTTTCATCATCATCATCCATCTCAACCTCTTCACCGCGAAGTCAACCATCCACCCCTCCACTTCAGACCATTGTCCCTCACTCCACTAGAACTTCCACATCATCTATAATTGTAATATCTTCATCTTCCCAATCATAGACATCATCTTCTACAAGTTCCTCTATTAGTAGTTCAGCGATGGCGCAAATGCCATGGAATAATCCAGGGGCAGTCTTAATGCCTGCACCCTTGAGTCAATTACCAACCCATCCTGAAAAATGGCTGCCTAAGTTTAACCCTGAAGCAGGCATGCTAGCAGAAGAACGCATAAACAATTTTATGCTGTCCATAAATCTCAATGGAGTTATTAATGAAGATGTTGTTGTCTGATTTTTCCCTTATACTCTACAAGGAGCAGCCGGATCATGGTATTTCTCATTACCATATGGATCCATCACTAGTTGGGATATCTTTCAAGATCAATTTTTGACTAAATTTGGTGATGATAGGTCTACAACGACATTAATCAATGACCTGTCTAATCTTAGAGTTGATTCAAAAGAACTTGTCAAGGATTTTAATTCACGTTTCAATAAATTGTTAAACAAAATTCCTACTGCTTCCAAGCCTAGCGAAGAAGTGCGAAGTGAATGGTACATTTCTACTTTACCATCAAACATAGAAATATTTGTTGATAGGGCTAACAAAACAACTTTAGCAGAAAACATGAAGGAGGCAATAACGGTAGAGAAACGTATCATTGCTCTAGATAAGAAAAATGCAATAGAAGAACAAAAATCCAAGAAGGTTACTTTTAAAGAAGACCCCAAGAAAAAACAATCAAAAGATCCATTTGATTTAGAAGAATTGCAGAAAGTTTTGAAAAACATGTCTAACAAAATGGTTGACATTAAGAAACAAGTGGCAGAAAAATCTTCTAAAAAGTCTTTCAAGCCTTTTAGAAGAAATCCTTCAACTGATCCAAAGCCACCAAATGCTATAACTAATGTTGAATCAGAAGAAGAAGAAGAAGAAGAAACTTCTACTAAAGAAACTACTGACGAAGATGAAGTCATAGAAGTACAAGGTATGTGGGATTTCATCCTTCCAGATGAGGAAGATAAAGAAGCATCCCCAGTTAGCACGCGAAGTAGAAATCAACTTGATCCTCCTCAACCTACTCCTAAGTCAAAAAGCGCAAGCTCATTGACTAAGGATAAAGTTGCACCTTAGAAAATGACATCTAAAGCAATTCAAACCAGCCTAGTCCAGACAGATTCATCAACTCCATCAAGAACACTGATTGTTCCAGATGAAATGGAGTATAATATCATAGAATACATGAAGAAGACTAGGGCTAACATCACTTTTTATGAATTGAGCAAGTTAAAACACCAACAAAAGGTACTTTTGAAAGAATTGCATGCTGTACCAGAAAATCCTTTACCTGATCCTGTGATTTCTCAAGCTTCCAATGAGATGGGAAGACCTCCAGCTAATACGATCAACAAAGTTGATCTAGAAAATATCGCTTTAATTGGAGGAAGGTCAAGATCTCATACTCCCCAATTTCTTCTTACTTATGAAGTTTTCAATAAAAATTTGCATAATTGTTTAGTGGATTCTGGAGCTTCATCTAATATTTTACCAAAATCAATATGTGCTCATTCAACCACAAAAATCTATTGTACGCATAGTCCAGCTAGATCGATTGCAAGTTGAAGTAATTGGCGAATTAAATTAGGTTACCATAAGATTGTCATCAAATCCAAAGGTATGTCAAGTCATTGATATTTTAGTTGCAGATATTCCAGAATTTTATGGCTTAATTCTTAGCAGAGATTGGTTAGAAAAACTTCATGGATATTTTGCAACTGATTGGTCGCATATGTGGCTTCCTTACAATGGTAAACCAAATCAGATAAAGGTTGAACGAGAAAAACATCAGAAATACATAGTAACAGAACTTGAAGGAGAGAATGAACCAGTTGCATACAGCAGTAATATCATTGGCAATTATTCAGTCGATTCTTTCTTGGGAAATTTTAATGCTCATACTTCACCTTATTTAGAACATTATGTTTTATCTCAAATAGAAATTTTTTCACAAACAGATAGTTCTAAATGTATTAATTTTGTAGATACTCCTGTAAATAAAACTTTATTTTGGAAATTATTTTTTGATGGTTCTAAGTCTAATGAAGGAGCAGGAGCAGGATGCGTTTTGGTTAGTCCAGAGGGAAACAAAATTATGTTAACTTGTAGACTTGAGTTTGATTGCACTAATAACACTGCAGAATACGAGGCTTTAGTCCAAGGATTATATAAAGCAATCGGACTAGACATCAAATATCTACAAGTTTTCGGAGATTCAAAAATTGTAATTAAACAGGTATGCAATACTATACATTGTTTATCAGGTCATTTAAAGCATTATCAATCTTTAGTCCAAGATCTGAATAAACACTTTATAGCATTTAATATTTGATCAATTCCCAGAATTCAGAATGCTAGTTCAGAGCTCCTAGCTAATGTAGCTTCCAAGCTTATTCCTGCAGAAGACTTTAGTCCTGATCGATTTTCAATTGAATTAATCTTTAGACCCTCGATTCCTGATAACGTTACCAATTGGAGGATTTTCAATGATGATCCTGATATTGTAAATTTTCTCACATCTGAAGGATCTTACACTAATCAAATAATTGATGAAGATCAACATGACAGACAATTGCTCCAAGATAGCACCAATAATGCTATGCCAAAATCAGTAGTCAAGTTAGAAGACCTTTATGATTTGAAAGATCGATTTAAAAGATCCACCAATTCAAAACTGCAAAGTTCAACTTTGAATTATGAATTAGTAAATCTAGGAACTGATGCCAAACCACAGAATATCAACCTAGGCCTTGGCCTAGCTCCTGAAGAAAAGTTAGCATACCTTCGTCTTTTGAAACAATATAAAAGTGTTTTTTCTTGGAACTACGATGAACTCAAAACTTATGACACTTCTATCATCCAACATACTATCCCAATGATCAATGATGAAAAACCTGTCCAACAGAAGTTGAGAAAGATCCACCCCAATCTAGAAAACCAAATCAAATCTAAACTCAATAAGTTATTGAAAGCCAAAATTATTTTTCCCGTTCGACATTCTAAATGGGTTTCCAATATGGTTCCTGTTAGAAAAAAGAACGGAGATATTAGAATTTGCATTGACTTTCGAAACCTTAATAAAGCCTGCCAAAAATATAATTTTCCTTTACCTCCCATGGAGAAAATATTACAGGCAGTTGCAGGATCAGAATTAATGTCTTTCTTAGATGGTTTCTCTGGATACAATCAAGTATTAGTCCATCCTAATGATCAATTGAAAACTACATTTAGAACCAAATGGGGCACTTACGCATATCAAAAGATGCCTTTTGGTCTGATTAATGCTGGTGCCACATTTCAGAGAGCCATGGACATTACTTTCAATGGATTAATTAAAAAATCAATGGTAATTTACTTGGATGATATAACTGTATATTCCAAAAAACGAAGCAATCATCTTAGAGATTTAAAGCAGATCTTCCAACGCTCTCAAAGGTATGGAATTTCACTTAATCCAAAAAAATATTTTTTTGCTTTAAGTGAAGGAAAAATTCTTGGATTCATAGTATCAAAATCTGGAATTCATATTGACCCTGATAGAATCAAAGAAATTTCTGAAATACCATTACCTCACAACAAAAAAGCCATGCTATCTTTTCTTGGCCAGATTAATTTTGTAAAGAGTTTTGTGCCAGATTTTTCAAGAATTGTATCACCCTTGCAAGCAATGATTAAAAAGAATTCAAACTTCAAATGGGGCAAAGACGAATATGAGGCATTCAATCTGATCAAACAAGCAATTATTAATGCTCCATCTTTAGCAACTCCAAATTTTTCCGATCCTTTTATTTTGTATACATTTTCCTCTGATAAATCTTATGTTGCAATACTCACTTAAGCAAATCAAGACAAAGCAGAAGCTCCAATTGCCTTTTTTAGTTCAAATTTACAGGGAGCTGAATTGGAGAAACAAGCTTATGCTGTTTTCAAAGCAATTAAATATTTCAGACCCTTTCTACTCAAAACCCATACAAAAATCATAGTACCGTTTCCAGTGGTAAGAAATATTTTAGTCCAAAAAGATGTGGGTGAGAAAAGAGGTTACTGCCTTACAAGAATATGATGTAGAAATCAAACCAGCAAATATTGTAAGAGGTCAAGGTTTTTGCAAAATACTAGCTAGAGCATCGCTTATTTCTGAAAAACCATCTAAAGATATACAAACATATGAGGTAAGCCTAAACGATGTTGAATCATTATATGCCGATATCATATTTTATCTGAAGAATGGATATGCTCCTCTAAATCTCGATCATACCAAAAAAGGAGCTCTAAGGTTGAAGGCTAAACAATATCAGCTTGTGAATGATGTTCTTTTTAGAATGAGTTATGATTCTATTCTTCTTAGATGTCTGGAGAAATCTGAAGCTGAAAAAGTCTTGCAGGAACTTCATTATGGGCCAGCAGGTGGACATTATGCTGGAGATGCTACTGCACATAAAATCCTCCGTGCAGGCTATTACTGGCCCACATTATTCAAAGATTCACATAACTATACAAGGAAATGTCAAATTTGTCAAACTGCAGCTGGAAGAGAAAAGAAACCATCATTACCATTACAATCAGTGAACATTGAGCAACCTTTTGATCAATGGGGATTGGACATAATAGGTGAGATCGTTCCTCACTCTTCTAAACAACATAGGTATATCATTACAGCAACTGATTATTTTACAAAATGGGTAGAAGCAGTCCCTCTCAAGACTGCTAATGCTGAGCATATCATCGAGTTTATAGATCAGTTCATAATCACCAGGTTTGGTTTACCTTCTGCTTTAATGTTTGATAATGCATCATATTTTTCTGGTAATGCTATGACTGAATTTTCACTCAAGAGAGGTTGTAAAATTAAGTATTCTGCCAATTATTATCCACAGGGAAATGGGTTAGCTGAATCTACAAATAAAAATATAATCAGAATCATTAAGCGAACCATTGATCAAAATCATAAAAATTGGCATAAGTCTTTAATATATGCTTTATGGGCAGATCGAATAACACAGAAGGCTTCTATTGATACTTCTCCCTTTAATTTAGTTTATGGGAGAGAAGTGGTTCTTCCAACTCATCTAGCGATTCCTTCTCTAGCCGTAGTTCAGTATATTGATGAAGAACCAACTTCTTCTTTACAATTAAGGCGAATGGAAATAATTAAGTTAGAAGAACAACGAGAAAAGGCCAAAGTAACTCATGCTCATCATCAAGCATTAGTTAAAGCTTCTTTTGATTCAAACATGATAACCAGAAAAGACTTTTAGATAGGAGATTTAGTTCTAAAATGGGACAAGGCCCATGAGGAAAAAGGAAAACATACGAAATTTCAACAAATGTGGCTTGGTCCTTTTCAAATTGCAGAAATCATAGGTCTATATACTTTCATGTTACAGGATTTAACAGGGAAAAGAGAATCTTTACCTGTTAATGGACAGATCTTAAAAAAATATTTTCCATAGGAGATCATTCTTCTATTTTGTAGATTAGTTTTCTTTATTTGTCATAATAAAACCAGTTGTTAATAGTTACATTTGGAATTCATAAAAAAAATACAGGTTCTCTTTTTAAATTTTATTTCTTCATTTATATAACTAGAATTCTTTTTAGAATATTGATCATTATTATTTAAAGATATAGTTAAAAGCTTTAGTCTAGAAATGATACTAGTTTCAACTTTGAAAATTTTGATGAAAAACAACTTTTGGTGAAAGATTGTTTTATATCAGTTCAATGAAAGGTATCAATAACAAAACAAAGTTCTCTGTAGAAAAGTTCTTTCCCAAAAACTCTATTATTATCGTCCAGAGCTATCTTAAGGAAACAATGACTTCCTCCCTACCTAGAAAATTACAAAGTTCAGGGAATAATCCAATGATACACTTTTAACTTAAAGAGTAAGAGGTCTCATCACGAGCCGACTTATCATGATCATATATATTATAGCTTGCTGACTTTGCCAATACTGCATACCACAACAGGGCAATGATTCAAGATTACTACAATCAAAAGGCAAGGGGTCTCATCACGAGCCAACTTGTTCAGAAAAGTTATAAATCAAGTGAATGGAATTGTCATAAATTGGCTACCAAACCAAGACATTGTTCTTTAAGGGTAAAAAAAAAGGAAAATAAAAAGCAATAAGTGTGAATATGGATTTCTTTTTGAAAATTGTATATTTCTCTAAGTAGGACATATGATCATTGCTGGGTAATAGGTAACCCTGTCGAGGCTATAGACGCTTGCTGGCAGCAGTGGCTCTACCTACGACAAAAGAGCATATTTAAAAACTGATTTACAGAGAAGCCTTTTGTTTTTATCTTTTTAAACCAAGTAATGACTGATGTAGATACAAGGACTAGCTTGAAGAAGTAAATAGTCAAAGTTGAATATAGAAGAAATGAAATATTATTTATAGATTAAAGCATAATGTACTTTGTCTTTTTATAATAAAATTTGATTTTCTGGAAAATTTTCTGTTTTGAAAAGTTTAGAGAATTTAAAAGAAAAGCAGAGATAACTGGTTCTTCCAAGTGAATCGCCAATTGTTGTGGGCAGCAACAACCCCCCTTCTTATTTACTATTTAATACTAAATAAGTGGAGACCCTTAGTTTAAAAAATCCAAAAAATTAAATTAGTACTTGTTTTCTTTTTCAAATAAAACTTACTATCATTAACTTAAGAAAATTCCTTAAAAAATCTTTAGATAAACTTAAGTTTATGATAGATTAGAATAAAACCTTTCTTTGAAGAAAATATCGCATCCATCGCAACAAAAAGTACAAGATATATTTTTCAAAGCAGAATCTTCTAAATTGCGATAAGAACGATCCAATAACTATGCATTAAAATATTTGTCACAAATCGCATATCGCAGAAAATATATTAACGGATATTTTTCATATGTTATATTTTGCGATATTGCGATCCCGCGATGTTACTAATTGTGATTTGCGTAAATTGCGATTTGCGAAAGTTGCTATGATTTCGATTTGCGAAAGTTGCGATTTGCGATATTGCGATTTTGCGATATTGCAAAGCAAATCGCAGATTGCAGTATCGCGCATTCGTAAAGCTTGTTGTACGAAGAAAATCTTTCCATAAATCGATATCCGTTATGCGCCTTAATGTCAAGTTAATGAATGGATTGTCAATTATTAATGAAAAGGATTTTATTTTGATCGAAGAGTTATTTCACGATTAAATAATATATTTCATACGCCTTCAGCATTTAAAACTATCCGTCACCTTTCTCATATGATTATTCTCAATTAATTTGTAAAACTGCAGGCGTGAAGAACATGAGACTATACAAAGCAATATTCAGACCATTATGGGAAAGAAAGAGAAAGCTCTGAATTCTAGAAAGAAAGAGAAAGTTCCAAGTTCTGAAAATAAAGAGATGGCATCCTTGTACGCAGACACTGCTTGCAACAAAGACGCTGACATCACCACTTGGGAGGGTATGTTTAATTTATTTGAAGAAGAAAACCCAAGAGTAATGGACGTTTCGGCTACTGCAGGCTCAACTAATTCCTCTGAAGCATCTCTTACAGAGCTGACTTGTTCATTTTTACATCAGGTAGCAGCAAGACCAAGAATTCTTCCATATACAGACATGGTAAAATGGGTGTTGGATAGCACTGATATTACGGACAGACAATTCAAAACCCAAGGTCAAGAGCTCATCGAGTCATTCACTCCAGAAGATTTGAGGCTTATGTATCATTTGCCGGAGCCTCAGGCAACTTACAACAAATAATTTATGGAGAAATTTGCCAAGGAAAATGCAAACTTAGCGGAATGCACAAAAGAATGGTCCAGAAGAGATGAACCACTGAAGAAAGATAAACATGGTATGTACAGTACCGGTTCACTCACTTCTCCATATTGTTTTGCTGCTGCTATGTTATGTAGGCTTTTTGGAAAGCCTGACATTAATAAGTTTTTGCTTGAATGGCTTCTCCTATTAAATGCTGTTGTTAACGCTACCATTGTGGACTGGGATAAAATATTGTTTGATAACTTAGCCACGGCTATTTTCAATTACTGGTATAAACGAATTGTCTCTCAGAGATATTATCCTCCTTTTTATCTATCTGCCTATGTTATGGATTCAATCTGCTTTGTTTCTAAGTTCCTTTAAATGGGTTGGCAATGGACAATTCAGGATCCCCTGCACATCCATGTTTATCACAAAGAATTGTGGGAGTCAAAATTCATTCCTCATTTTTACAAGATTTGCCACGGCATAATGTTGCCACTGTATAGATTGTTGTATAATAAGGATGCCCCAAGGTTGTCCCCTGAAGCAGAAGTAAACATTCTCCCTGTTGCAAGATGGTTTGGAGAAGAATTGTTTACTTATGTGAGGGTTTTTGGAAGCTTTTCTTCTCCTCATGTTTTGCCTTTATATGTTCTGGATAAACTCATAGCTCGGGAAATTGCATATCAAACCTGTGGAGACGAAGGTTTGACAAAAGAATTAAAGGATAAAAAGAAAGCCATTTTGCCACAATTTCCTGTGTTCTGCGGAGCGTTTTCATTATTTGATGTTGGTCACGCGTTTAAGGAAGTAAGCAATGTTACATGTTTAAAATTGTTTAAGTTTCCGAGAAGGCTATTTGATCCATATGGTATTGTCAAGGATTTCACCACTGTAGTCAAAGTGAGAGTATTTTCTGGAGAAGAAGATCTTTTTGATGATATATTTCAAGAAAAAAGTTCATTTAAAGACATTTTGAATTTAGCTCAAACATGGTTCTCCCCAGAAGAATTTCAAGAGTTTAAAGTATACAGAGAACAAAGATTGACCACTATTCCTTTGGATAATTTACGCTTGGAACCTGCAAGGGAACCAACTCCTAGTGTTAGTCTCAGTGGCAGCTCAGATTTAGAAAGGTCTAAATCAAAGTCTGACAAATAAATTTCTGAACATTCTAAAAAATCTGATCAGGATAAAAGTGAAGTCTCAGTGAAGGATACAACTCAATCAAAAGAGCTCTCACAACAACAGACTTCCACCACTCCACAGTTGAATATTCCACCTCTTAATATACAACAACCATCCATCAGTACTCGGTTGGATAAAGAATGGGAATCATTTAATGATTTGATTAATGTTTAAGGACAAAACATACAAACTCCTGTACAGACAGCAAAAGGTTTGATTACAGAAATAAGTGGCAATGTCACAGAAAAAGAACATATACCCATTACTCCTTCCTCCGAGCTTGTACTTAAAATAGATGAAATTCCTCCTCTGGATATATTTTATAGCCCTCAACATAAAGCAGTAGTAAGGAAGCAAAGAAATAAGAGAAAATTAGAAAGTGTGCTCTCTACTGATGCAGAACAATTGGATGTTTTATGGAAAGATCCTACTACGGATCCCACTGAAAATCTTACTAAATTATCTCAGATTACATGAGCTTATGCCTCTACAAATATTGACAAAGCATCTGAGGTACGACTGTTATTAAATGAAAAAGAGGATCAAATACAAGTTCTGCGACAACAATTGCAACAAGCACACGCCAACAGTGAAGTACAGAGACAATTTGAAAAGTTACAGCAAGAGTTTCAGCAAATGCAAATCGGGTATCAGAAAAGCTTGGCCGAGAAAGAGAAAAAAATACAGATTATGCAAGAAATGCATAAAGAAAACCCCAAGCTTAAAGAGTTCATCTCAGAATCTATTTCTTTGAATAATCAACTACTGCAACACCAAGATATATTATGCCAAAAGATTTCACAGTGGAACTCTTTTTGTCAAGAAAGCGATAAAATCACTAATCATGTGATAGAATTACGACATGATTATGATTTAACTAATGAAAGAGTTACTAATTATTTGGCATGGCAAAAGACAGAGAAAGGAAAAAGAGTAGGAGCACCAATTATCAATGACAACCATAAAGAAATGCTCTTCAATAAATGAGATGTACAGATCAGAGAGGCAGAAAAAGCAGCAGAGGAAGCAGCGACAGCGAAGAGAAACATTACTGATTGTGTAAATGAGAATTTGCACAAAGTTAATTTGATTTCAGAAACTGTTCCAGGATATCTACCACAAGCCCAGCAATTGCAAACAGAGTGGAAACAGAAAACTAAGGAAAAGGCAAAATCAATCCAAGAATTGACTAAGTTAAATTGGGATTCTTACTGGACATATCTAGTAAAACCACACAGTCAATGTAGTGCTCTTAATTGCATCATTAATTCTACTGAGAAGATCGCACCAACACTTGTCGATTCCGTCTTTTCAGGACAATTAAAATCTGAAGTCAGCCAGCCTCCTCTTCTCAAATCAATGCTGGATGCTTGCAAATTCAAAGACCAGAGTCATAAGTAGTTAGTTGTTAATTTTAATTTTAGATTTAGTGTTAGTTTTACTTATTTTCTGTCTAGAAAAAGGACAGTCATTTAAACCGAATCCTAAATTTTTGTAATAAACTATAATTAGATATAGTTAGTAGTATTTAAACCCTTCTCATGCATTTAGAGAAGGGTCCAGAAATTTGTCAAAAACTTATCCTCAGAACATGCACTTCTGCACCCTCGGAGGAGGTTTTGATGAATGAATGGAATGAGATTTATTGATATCTGTGTCTAATATCTGCTACTAATGTTGCATTTCTGTACTCCTAGTAGATGTTGGATTAGGAAGAGATAAATCATTACTGCTTCTAGCTCATGAGTAGAACCAATTATAAATGGTACTTTTATCTCTTAACTATTTCTGCTTCTGTGTTAAAGTAATATTTATATCCAGTTGTTTATATATTGATGCTTGAGTGCTTAAGTTATCATTTGGCACTTCTGTACGGTGATAACTGTTTATTTATGCTTAGTGTATGAATAGATTATTATGCGATATGTTTTTCATAACTGTTTCATCTAACTTTTTATATGAAATGGTTTATCTTTATTGAATTCTTTTCTTACAACAGTTGAATAATATTTATTATCAGTTGTTATTCAAAATTATTTTAGATCGCATAAAGAAGATTACATCTCGGGTTTAGTTTAAAATTAGATATTTCTATTTAAATTAGAATACAATTTGCATATGATTAGATTAGAAATAGAATAAAAGCATCTCACTTAGGAGCCTTTTTAGAAAGGAAATATCTATTCTCAACACACACATACACATTGGGAAACTGGTCCCATTATCCCCAGTCGGACTCACTACACCAAACGGAAAAGGAGCTACTAACCAAGGTCCGTACCGGGTGGGTTACCCCTTATTGTAGACCCGATTTTCGGGGCTTCAACAGGGATGTCTGAGACTTTGGTTCGTAATATGTCAACTGGTCGATGGTGACAATATTTCCATTGTGAGGAAAGCACATCTTACAATGGACCACAAATGGGACAACAAACATTGCATAAGTGTTGCTACGACCCAAATAATGTTGTAGTCTAAGGGGGCATCAATGACTTCTACGTCGACACAAACAATTTTCCCTGCAAGAGTAATACGAAAATTGCGGAACATGCCTGTTACACTAAAATTTGTCACCATGACATTGAGGTGTCTATATGGGTTTATCATTACCTATTTATTGCTTCCTTGAAAGTCTAAAAACATAAAGTTCTTGAACCAAGTCTTGGAACTGGAGAAAAGCTCTTAAAAATCCTAAAAAGCCTAACTTTGCACTTTTTCTAGTCATTCCCTGCGGTACCGCGGCTAATTGCTATAAAAATTGCGGTACATCCCGCACGTAAAGCTCATTAAAACTGCAGACCCACGTAAAAGGTAAAATAAAGAGAAAAGTAAGTTCTAGAAGCCCAACTGGTCGAATATTCTTTCAGCTGGGGCCTTCTAGAAGCATTATCTGGTCGAGCTTCGCCCCTTCCATTCATGAACCTTTATCTATTCATAAATGAAGTAATCCCTTGGTTTTTGGAGCTGAAATCCCATGATGAGAGGGCTTTATCCCTTCCTTTTTGGAGCTGAAACTACCTCTCTTCTACTATAAATTGAGACCCAGTTTCAATCTCAAGGGTACTTAGTACTTAGCACATAGAGAGTTCAAAAGAATACTTGCTTCTTGCTTTGGAGAGAGTACTTATAACTTGATAGTTTTGAAGGGAATTGCTAAATAAATATACTCTCTATGTTCTGTATCGTTGGTATGAGAAAGATTACATACTCATAGCCATAGCCTTATGCTGATAAAGAGAGTCGGAGCTTGTCAAACTGAGGAAAACGTCTGTTCAGGACCCCGGAAGAACCTGTACAAACATCAAGGCATCATGGTTGTAAGGTTTCTTCTTTTTATTCAAAGATAATATGAATGGATTCTATTTTCTCATTGAGTTGTTCATTTATCTTTTGAATGATTTAATTCTTGGACTCCTTGATCACTAAGATAGATTATTGCTTTCAAATTATCATATTTTGCAGATGCTTTTGGTCTGGTTTGCCTGTCTTTGATTGCAGATCTTATATGCTGGATCGATAACTTCTGGAGTGACTGGATTGAAGACCGAGCACGTGTTGGACTTTAGGTAGGAGTATATATCCATAGTTAATGAGAAATTCTTAAGAAAAATAGTCTAGAGAAAATGGTCTACATCTGTCTGTTTGTTTCTAGATATCCTTAGGATACTAGGGAGATCGCTCTTGTCCACAAGAGGGATTCGTCCGTCTAACAAATTGGCGACTCCACTAGGGAACATAAAATCTGAACTTAGTTTTCTTGTTTATTTTCAATTTGATTTTTTAGATTTCTTTGACTTTGATTAGTTTGAAACTGGGTTGGGTACAAAACATAGTAGGATTTTGGACTGGAAATTTGTATTTTTTGTTTTTCTATACTTTTCAGCCTTCCGCACTTTTTGTATATAAACAGAGTGGTAGACTCTGCTGTTTTTAGTAGAAATAAAGTGCGGTACCACACCTTGTTCCATTAGAAACTGCAGACCTCTGGAAAATTTTGAAAAAGTAAAAATTCTACTTTTTGAAATCCATTTTCTTGATTTTTGTGATTATCCCAATATGTTTTGATTGTCAGAGATCTCTGACAAGGTTTCTTTCAGAAATTTCTGTGATTAAGTGATCTATTCAGTTAGTTTTCATATTATGAGTAAAAAATTTGCCTAATCCTCCCATTTCTCTGAATCAGAAACTTTTCTATACCTCAACTACTTGGTATTTCATTGCTTTCCTGTTGAGCCATTGAACTTGATGCAATTGTTATTCTTATATAAATTTTATTTTATTTTCATTTGCAAACTTATAAAGCCTTTAGATTGATAACGTATGAATTTCATCTTAAAACTATTTTTGGATGCTTTGATTTCTTGCTGGAATAAGAAGAAAATTCTGGGTTAGATTACAAACTAGGCTTAAACATCCTCCAATTTTTAGATAGAATTCGAGATTAGAGTTTTCTTTTAGTTTTGAATTTTATAATTATAGGAATTTTAGTTTTATTTTGGAAGAATTTTGTTTTTGTTTCTGATCTAAATGATATAGGGAATTTTATTTTGAGCAACGGATCTTTTTGAAATTGAGTTCTCTAAATTGTCTTCTTTTCAAAGTTTCTCATATAGGAAAGAAAAAATGATGTTTTGAAATTTATTAAAATTTCTCAACTCTTTCCTCTAGTTAGATTTCATTGAAAATAAATGAGTTATTATCATATAGATGCATTGTAGCATATTTTGATTCTGAGTCATTAAAACATTATTAAGTTTCATTTCCATACCCATTCTCTTAAGAAAATGCCAATTAAAAGTTACGCTTAATTAAAATCAATCTAGAAATTTTATATTTTCTAGGGCCCTTTTCACCAATATAGCCCATGCTAGTGTCTTGGAATAGGTTTTAGTTAACTCTCCAAGATAGTAAAAACAAACAAGTAGTCGATCTTGCGGTAGGAAAATCCAATTGTAGCATGTATGCTCTGGGAAGCTCCTCCTAAAGGATTCAAGCACGAGATCATATCCGAACCAGTGAGGTAATCATACCTATGTCATTGGGAATGATAGAAGATGTGCACGTATTAAAAATGATAAACATCAGATAGACCATTGTCGAGGAGCCTGGGGTCACTTGTTGGTAAACCTTGGATTATGTCAAGGAGCCTTCAAGGGGATTGAGCTTGTTACTCTGCCCTTGCGTGTATATTATATCGTAGACTATTCCCCCAGGTTTATGTGTTCCCGTTGGTGACCTTAGTGGCCATAAACTTTAGGATTCTTTCCCAAGGTGATGGTGGAGGGGAGGTCCCACTGTACCTAGAGCAGACGTCGACTAGACACACTTGGACTCTCTGGAGAGTTATCTTCACTCAAGATGGTTTAAGTGGAGAAACTTGCACCAGTCTGTTTCATTAAGCAGGTTGTCGAGGTAACTGTTCCAAATTCCATTTCCGCATTAAGATTCTACGATGTTGTATTTCATCACCAACTAGTGTTTTTAGTGAGGGGATCTACTATTTGTGTGTGGATTGATCTCTTAGATTTTTATAGGCGTGTGATTCATTTGATTGTTTCCTTAGAGACTTTAGGGTTTGTTTGAATTTTTTCTTTGTTTGCATATGTTAAAAGTTTTAATCGTGGCTGAATTGCCGAGACAATCATGTAGAACTTAAGGGAAACCCCCTGAGTACACACCAAGCCAACAAGAAAGACTTAAATCTCTGATACCAAATGTTATCGATAGAACTGGATTAACAGAACAAGGAGAATCATCCATAATTATTCATCCCGATTTTGAAGTAGATCAACCGAAAATAGCATAATATACTTCACAGACAGTTTCAATTTCCGAATTAACCAAAGTTGCTTCTGCAACAAGTGAATTATCACTTAAAGAACCTGAAATTTCTGAACCAGAAACTGAACCTACTTTAGAATTCACTACTCCAACTCCCAATTATCCTGATTCACCCAGAGTGAGGAATCAGATTACATAAAATCTTCCTCCTGGTCTCATTAGTATTGAAGAAATCATTGATATAGAGGAAGAGATTGTTCTTCCTTAAACTCAGGAAACTTTAGAACTTAGAGAACATGAATAATTTTTTTATAGTCCTTTTAGACAAGACGCTTGGTATTCTTCATTGACAGATTTTCTACAAAACATAGGTCTTCAGTACTCGCCACCCAGAATTCCTTTTTACCCTACGCCAATAGGTTATAGACCTCCGTTAAACATGTCAGGTGAGTCATTTATGTTGACTGAATCACCAGAAACATTTCTCTATGGTGGTCCTTCTGTTCCTGCAGGTTATCAATCGCTCTCTGGTACATTCTTAGGAGCATATCCTTTCCCTAACAAACCAATGTCATCATCTGGTATGAATGACTCAAATTCTAGAACTGTGAACAATGAACAAGTTTATATGATGTCTGGAAATATTCCAAACCTCAAACCTCAAAGTAGTAATGTACAGCCTGGGGGGGAAACCTCAAAGTAGTCAAATACAGCCTGGGGGGCAACCCCAAGGACAGTGCATACCTCAGGGTCAATATCAACCCCAAGGAGAGTACATACCTCAGGGTCAATATCAAACTTAGGACAGTACATACCTCAAGGTCAATATCAACCTCAGGGGCAGTATCCAGCTCAAGGATTGCAACCTCCTTTGGCACAAGAATTCTATCTAGAACAACAAATGCTACAAGGAGGTGGAAATTATCCAGCTAATTACCAGCCATATGTTCAACCTAGTTACGGGTCGTCTTATGCATAACCTATTCCAGGTTATCCTGGATATCCTCCTCCTGGGACTAGTTTAGTTTCACAAGGTTATCCACAAAACCCTACTCGTCGATTGCCATTCATAGCAACTTTGGATTTACCGGATTTATCCCGCCTTACGAATGATCCCATATAATATCATTTGTATTGGCCACCAATGCCTCATAAGTTTCCCAGTGATATCCCAAAGTTTGAAGGAAAATCAGGAGAGGATCCTTCTAACCATGTTATAACTTACCACCTTTGGTGCGCATCTAACTCATTAATCGACGATTCCATTCGACTTAGATTTTTTTAGAGACTGTTAATAGGATTAGCTTCTAAGTGGTACATTGAACTGCCACGAGGCTCATTTAACAATTTCAACGCCCTAGCAAATACTTTCTTAACTCATTTTCAGTTTCCAAACAGATACGACAATGGCACGGAATTATTAACTTCACTAAAACAATCTACGTCTACATACATATCAAATCATATACATGAATGGAGACGTACAAGACGTTTGGTAAAAGTTTTTATCTCGGATCAAATATTGGCAGAATGGTTTGTCAAATCATTGCTACCAAAAATCACTAAAGATGTAGCCAAAGTAGGAGTTGTCACCGAAGAACAAGTTATTGCTCAAGCTCAGTATCTAGACTTGGTATATACCCATTCCGGAACTTTGTACGAGAAAATTCCTGATTTACCGCGCCCTGGTCAGATAACAACAAATCCTTTAGGGTCTCATACCGCTGATGGTTTAATTGGTTCAGTTATTACAACTAAGAGTAAGAAGAAATCTTCGAAGGTTACTTCCCCTATTATAACTTTACCTGATTCACCAAAAGGAGAATCTTCCTTGGAAACTACTTCCGATATTCACATTGTAGATTCATCTACTACAAAGTCGAAATTCGACAACAAGAAGAAAGGGAAGAAAAATAATAAACAGACTTCATTTCCTAAATAAAAAAATGATAAAAATGAATCAACTGACGATAAACGGAAACCTCGTTATCCTTGTCTTATCTGTGACGAGGATCATTTCACCAAGGAATGTCCACATAGGGCTGAGGTATCTAAGTTTGTCAAAGGTTCACCCACTCCCGCTGTCTTGAAAGATCCCTTTCTGGTTAAAGATAGTAAAATGATTGGATCTTCTTCTAATACATCAACAGATATTTTGATGATGTCTCAAGTAATGGTTGTGACTCGATCGCAAGATTATGGTAGTAAAAATCCTGTTACTGGTAAAGAAGTAGAAAATTCTAATTCTGCACCAGCTACATCTCCTTCGGTTTCTGATCCGCTTCATCTTGAGAAACCAAATCCTGATTTAGTAATCAAACCACCTCCTAAAGGTGTACTTCATAAATCAGCTTTCAATCCACATGCGAGAGCTGCTTAGAATTACAACATTGTCAAGGATTTAGTAATATCTCCTTCAGCAATGTCGGATTTGGAAGTGTTGCAGCCATGCCCAACACAAAGAAAATTACTCTTATCAGCAATTGGAGCTGTAGATCTTCAAGATTCAAACCTTATAGTCTTCGATTTAGAAAATTTTACACCATGACTCCCTCATCAAATGGTTTTTCAGATTCCAATACTAGTAAAAATCAAACGTTGCTTTCATACTGTTATTGATGAAGGAGCTTCTACGTGTATTATGTCGTTAAAATGTTGGAAATCACTTGGTTCTCTGACACTTAACCAATCACCGACAATCCTCAAAGGTTTTGATGGAAGAGGATTCCATCCATTCGGAATTTTACAGGATCTACCTATAGAGGTCGAAGGTAAAACCGTTAATTTAGATGTGGAAGTAGTTGATGCCCCTCTAGATTACAACCTTCTTTTGGGTCGAATTTGGTCTTATGCTATGACTGATGTCGTGTCTTCTGTCTTTCGATTAATCATGTTTCCTAATCAAGGAAAGATTGTGAAAGTCGATCAGCTCTCATATTATTCGTCTAACCCAGCTTCTATGGATAGTATTCAACACGTTGGAAAAACAACTATCCCTTATGAGGATGTAGGAGTAGGTTTAATCAAATATTCTGCTTTGATGGGAAATTTTTCTATGCCTCCACCTCACATACTGCATACTATTGCTAATATCAATATGATTACATCAAGCACTATTCCATTTGATGATCCTTCGATAGTGCCTTTAGAATCAGAACTGGATTCGTTTGATGGCGTGATGCCTTTGAGTTCATTTGAATTAGCATATCAAGCAGTACAATCATTTTCTAATTCACCATAAACTGATTCTGACCCAATGAATGTGGTCAATGAAGAATCATTTTCACCTTCAAACTCAGTTGTAACATCAATTCTGGATCCTTTTAAAGAAGTGTTTTATCCTGACGAAAGCATTCGTGAATTCCTGTCGATAGATGATTTACCATAGGATGATATCCATCATAGTTCATCATTTTTACTTGAGCTTTATCGATTCAAAAATAAATTTTCATCAATTTTTATAGTTGATTATGTCAAGGAACCCCAGAGTCCGATATCAATCACAAATACAGATTCTGAAGTGAATTTAGAGAATATTTCTTCCACGATTCATATTGACATATCAGTGAAACCCAGAATTATTGAAAACATTCATATAGGTGCCTCTTGTACGTTAGGTGAGATTACTATATATAATGCCCTATTTCAAGAATTTCGCAACATATTTTCCTGGTCTTATGAAGAAATGCCAGGAATCGATCCCAAAATTGTTGTTCATGAAATCAAAACTTACCCAGATGCTAAACCGATCAGACAAAAATTACGTCCAATACATCCGCGAATGGTTACCGCTATCAAAGCCAAAGTTGAGAAACTACTGAAAGTAAGTTTTATTTATCCTATTTCGTTAATGGATTGGGTATCTAACATGATTCCTGTTACTAAAAAACAAGGAACAATACGAGTATGTGTCGATTATAGGGATATTAACAAAGCTTGTCCTAAAGACAATTATCCAACCCCTTATATTGACCAAATAATTGATGATTGTGCCGGAAATGAAATGTATTCATTTATGGATGAATTATCTGGATACAATCAAATAAACATACTCCCTGACAATCAACCAAAAACAACGTTCATTTGTCCTTAGGGAACATTTGCTTATTGTAAACTACCTTTTGGATTAAAGAATGCTGGAGCAACTTTTCAAAGGGCTATGTCCTATGCTTTTCATGACATTAAACACATTGTGCAACCTTATCTCGATGATTTACCTGCTCATTCATTAAGCGGAGAAGATCATCCAACTCACTTACAAGCGATTTTTATGAGATGTAGGTATTATAAGATTCGCTTGAATCTGCACAAGTGTGTTTTCTGTGTACAATCTGGTAGATTACTGGGATTTGTCGTTTCGAAACAAGGCATTCATGTCGACCCTTCGAAGGTTGAGGCTATTATTAATTTACCTCCTTCCACACTTCGCCAACTCCAAAGTTTGTAAGGGAAAGCAAACTTTCTATGTAGATTCATCTAGAACTATGCCGAGTTAACCAAAGGTTTTACTAGGCTTTTGAAATAGAATTTTCCTTTTTTTGGGGATGAGATCATTAATAAATCTTTTGATGCTCTAAAAAACACGTTGACCCATGCACCGTTAGTGCATCCACCAAATTACAGCCATGATTACTTTTTATACTTAGTAACCTCCGATTCCACTATTGGAATGGTATTAGTTTAGGAATATGAATTCCACAACGAACATGTGATTTAATATCTCAGTTGGAATCTCAATCCGACAGAGATCAAATACTCACATGTGGAGAAATTGGCCTTGGCAGCAGTTCAAGCTGTCCAACAATTTCGTCATTACATTTTGTTACGAAAAACAACGGTGATTTATAATTGCAACCCGATGATGTATATTCTGACTAAGAAATTGCTCGGGGAAAAATACTCTAAATGGATAGTTATCCTTCAGGATTTTGATTTAGAATTTGAAAAATTCAAATCAAATAAATCACTAATGTTCACCAAACTTATGTGTGACTTCCCAAATACTGAGACAGAAAATGTGGTAGAACATCCAATCACTGATGAATCTTTGTTTCTTATCAGTACATTAGATCCTTGGTATAGAGATATAATCATTTATATCCAAACCCAAAATTTCATCTTGAACTCTCACGTTCACATCGATGAAATATCTGATACCAGTCTCAGCAGTACAATATTGTCAGAGACATGCTTTATCGTCGCAGTGCGGATTCTGTATTTCGATGATATATAACCCTCGACGAGGCTGAAAGAGTTTTAAATGACTGTCGTTCTGGAGCATGTGGCGGTCATATGTCTGGGTATGCCACAACTCAAAATATATTGCGCGCTGGTTATTTTTGGCCTTCTTTATTTAAATATTGTATTCTTGTGGTCCGAAAATGCCACAACTGTCAGATTTTTGATCGAAAGATGCGTGCCCCACCAGCTCCTCTTCACCCCATAATTGTCATCAGTCCTTTTGCAAAATGGGGCATTGATTTCATTACATGTAACCCTCACTCGGCTGGGAAGAATGGGTATATTATTCTCGCAGTAGATTATTTTACCAAATGGGCCGAGGTGATGCCTACATTTGCGGTAGACGGAAAAACTGTAGCTATGCAGCTACTTTTGGCCTTCTTTATTTAAATATTGTATTCTTGTGGTCCGAAAATGCCACAACTGTCATATTTTTGATCGAAAGATGCGTGCCCCACCAGCTCCTCTTCACCCCATAATTGTCATTGGTCCTTTTGTAAAATGGGGCATTGATTTCATTACATGTAACCCTCACTCGGCTGGAAAGCATGGGTATATTATTCTCGCAGTAGATTATTTTACCAAATGGGCCGAGGTGATGCCTACATTTGCGGTAGACGGAAAAACTGCAGCTACTTTTGTATTGAATCATGTGATTACTCGATTTGGTGTACCCCAAGCTATCATTACTGATCATGGGAGCCATTTTCGAAACATTATGATGACCGAACTTTCAGAACAACTTGGCCTGTGCCATGATAGTTCTACCCCATATTATCCATAGGCTAATGGTCAGGTTGAAGCTGTCAATAATTTTTTAACCACTATGATTAAAAGGATAATCAGAATTCATAAATCGAAATGGAATACTATGCTTTTCTCAGCACTTTGGGCATATCGAACCTCAGGAAAAACCACAACAGGTTTCACTCCTTTTCAACTAGTCTATGGTTTAGAAGGTGTGTTACCGATTGAATGAGAAATTCCATCACTCCAATTAGCCATAGAGTTACTACCAGCTACCTCTGAGGAGGAAAAATGCTTTTTGTACTTAGCACAATTAGATGAGACTTGGTGCACCGCTACATTGGCAGCCGAAGCTCATAAAAAATGCGTTAAAGCTTCGTATGATCGAAGTGTTACACCTCGTGTTTTTTCAGAGGGTGACCTAGTATTGGTATATAAACAAGCTAATAATAAACTAGGAGCTGGGAAATTTGAACCTATGTGGCATGGTCCTTATATTATTAAGTGAGTGCTTGCAAAAGGGTCTTACGAATTGATTGATTATGACGGGGTTTCTTGAGATAAACCCATAAATGGAATTTATTTGAAGAGATATTATGCTTGATTTTGTGTGAAAACCTCACTTGTAAATTAGTTATTTTTTCTAGATTAGCTACTTTAGATTAGATGAGTGTGTCTAGTTTAAGTTTGCGTTGACTACTATCCCTGCTTTTCTTGATTACTCTTGATATTGTAGATGTTGACGTCCCTTCAAGCCTACATTAGTTTTGTTGATGGTGCCTGTCGTAATACACGAAATATCTCTTCCGCGACCTGGGTTATCTATTCATCCACCGATGAGTTAGTTTCTATGCATGAGTTAATCCTTGGTCAAACAACGAATAATGTTGTAGAATATAGCGCAGTGATTGAGTTATTATCTGATTCCATTTCATGTGGTATTTGACGTTTGATTGTTAGGTTGAATTCATAACTCATTGTATTGCACTTAAAAAGAGTATACGCAATTAAAAATCCAGTGTTACTGAGATTATTCTTGAAGGGTCGTCTCTTGGAAAGGCAGTATGATTACATTGAATATCAACACATTCCGAAAAATTTAAATACATTGGTTGATGCATTAGCTAATAATGTTATAAATAGACATTTGCGACATTAAAACGGTAAGTTAAAACAACATTTGATAAGTGTTGAACAAGATAGCCGTCGAAAGTAGTCATATTATAGATAGAGTTTGTGTTCAAAAAATATTACATCGTCTAGGATCATAGGTTTAAAACACCTTATGATCTGAAAGGTAGTGATACAAAAAACAAAAATACAGTGGTCTAGGATAATCATCCACTATCCGTGGTGATGATCATGATAATACACTATCGCTCGTGCCACTCTACGTAGATATCTCCGAAACTGGCCAGGAATGCCAGCAACATGCCTTTGGAGGCGTAGAGGAATATCGTCCATACTAGTCTCTGGTCAACCTCTCCAGGTTCCGCTCTAAATCAGTGAGAATCTATGCTGCCTGGTTCTCTGGCGGTGCAATAGGATCTGTTTGCTTCCTCTCGAAGCAGCGGAGATTGGCTGGTCTTCGTGGACCAACATCTGCATTTAAATTTTTGTCATCAGTACTAGACGATTGAAAAAAAAAAAAATTAGAGTTAAAAACGCATCAAAATGATTCACTTACCTGACTCGTCCCATTGTGTTCCTGGAGGAAGAGGCATATCAGGGTCACCGCGGAAATCTATCCCGGCATACGGAAAATCTTCAATGGCGAAGATTTGGTTCTGTAGCCAATGAAAGTATGTGGGTGTAAATCGAACTATCTCAAAACCCTCTCAATGACGAGCCATCACTTGTACCCAGCGGACCATCCAAGGCTTTCTGATTCCACCAGCATCAAACGAGATAAGCTGGGGGGCAAGAGATGAAATCCTCTCCAGAGCAAAAGAAACTACGATAGCTCCATATCCAAAGTTTTTTAACTTTGCGTTCTTAGCTCTGGTCAATTGGCCTTTTACATTAGCCAATACTCCTTCACACCAATTGAAGATGGTGCCTCTATAGCATTTAATCGTTGTCTGCCTCTGGGCTTTAGTAGCCATGTGTGGAGTTGCACTCCCACACAATCTAGTCACTATGAACGCAACCACTTTGAGTTCAAGACGAATAATGGTTTTTATATCAATGCGGTTGTCTTTTGTATCAACCTTTTCATTACAAAATTCTTGTTGATAGCTAGCTATAGGCTGGCCACCTTGCCTAAGCCCAAACAAGGAAATAGGTTCTCCTTTTTTGGACAAACCTATAAGGAAGTATATATCCTCCAGCTCAATTTCAAGCCGGTGATCACCAATAATGAAACACTGTTCTTGACCGTCCCACCTGTTCACCAACCATGTCAAGAGCTCTACTTGATCCCTCATGCCTTGCATTTCCAAATATTTTTATAATCCATAGTTTATCAATACACGCAATGTGGGTAAGCTTCCTATAGCTGCCTCATCTACTGCCTCATGTTCATGTTCTCTCCATTCAAGCATTGTGGATATTCTGCAATAGACACATTGAAAGATTAGATCCAATTAGAATGGAAAGTTTTGGCTTAATTTGAGAGAAATAATATTTTTGTTTTGTTCATGGCGCCTCCACACTTTTTTCACTAAGACAGTGCGAGCTACCGCACGCGTTATACACAAAAAGTGCAAAGGAAAATTATCGAGGTCTGCGGGTACTGTGTGTATTACCTGCAGTACCCCGAGAGCGATTTTTTGAACCTATTTTTCTCTTAAAAATGATTTTAAAGCCTAAAAAGAGAATGTAAACGGATAAAAATGAAGAGAAATGTGTTGTGGATTACCTAGATTCGACGGTTTTGGATTCGAACAGTCAGTTTTTATCTCCTTCGAAACTTTTTCTACGAAAAGCTCTCAACTTTCACTCTAGATGCAAATGGTAAAAATGAATTGGTTGAACTAATTTTTATAAGATTATTTTGAATAAATAAAATAATATTTTATTTATTTTCCACTTTGAAAGGTTGTTTTTCAAATAATTTTTACTTATCTAAAACAGGTATGTGTAATTTTTTGGGTTTTTGTGCAGAATACAGGATTTTCTAGTGAAATAATCATTTTGGAAATGAGTATGCTTTTTGTCACTTTTTCGAACTTGTTAAAATTTACAAAAAAAGTGAAACCATGGAGTTCTCTTTTAAGCCCTTTTCAGACTCTCTAAACATGAAAAGATTGTTGAGTACTTTACTATTCGAACTCGTTAAAGGAAATGAACATTCGCCCCTTCAGTATAAGTTTCCCCCTTTTCCGGACTGAAATGGACTATTTACGAAAAATGTATACGTTGACTAATCATGGTCAATAGATTTCTCCTGCATTATTTTATCCTTTTTCGGGCTTCAGAGACTAAATTTATGAAAAAGTACACCCATGGAGTTTTCTTAAGTTTTTCTTCTGACTCCCTAAAACTGAAAAACACCGAGTTTCACCTATATTGGACTCGTTAAAATTTAATAGTAAAGGACCTGTCAATTATAAACAGGAACGAACCACTCCTTCTTAGAGTTCGATTTTAATACTAAGTTGGACTCATCCGAAGGATGAGCTTATATTACAAGCAGATGTTATCCTCCTCAAGCTTGTCAAAAATAAAGAGGTACTTGCCAAAAATGGTGGGGGAAAAGAGAGAAAATGAATCTACTTATCACACTTCGTTTTAAAAAGTTGTATACCACTCTTGAACACGACACTTTTGTCACATTCATGTGTGGGTTGAGAAAATCCTTTGGCTAAAAAATTAATCAAACCACATTGAAAGTCTTCAGCCGGTTTATGGGTATTAGCTTTAGGTCAATTGTCACCAAACCATCTGTGATGTTGTTATGTGTTCAAGGGATCAGTTTCAATAAACCATTCATTGCAAACATTTGTCTCCACTCGCGTTGACCATCTCTGAGTCATTCCTTGCTATATATTTCTTCAAAACTTGATCTAATGGTTTTGTGTCGTGGGATTTCCTACGACATGTCACTTTCTATCGATGACAGCTCATCATCTAGAAAGTTGATCTAGAATCCTATCAGTACCTTGGGATTTGCATGCCATAATGGTAGATTTCTTGCCTTCGACAACAGGTTGCATCATTTACCTTCGATCGAATGATTCTGTGAAATGTTCGACTTCAGATTACAAATTCACATTTCATATATTGTACTAAGTACTTTGAGAGGCATTGTCATTATTGGTGGTTTCTCTCACACTTGTTAACATTTCACATCATTGACTGGTAATCAAGTGGTTTCTACCATGTTCGAATTCGACACAATCAATCGCATGGATAGAATCGTACTAGTTTGAGAAGCGGAAATCAAGACCCTAGATCTAGTTTCCACCATCTAGGTTGTGAGGAGTTTTATTATTTATCATATAGTAGACTGCTCATAACAGATGACTGCGTCCATGTTATGTGTACTACTTCATGTAATTCTAAAATCATTTCTATATCAAAACATGTAGTTAGTTTTGATCTGAGTATGGGAACACTTACCTCAATGATGATATACATACATACACACACACACACACACACACACACACACACACACATATATATGCTTGCATTGAGTGTTTTTTCCAGGTTTCAACCGATGTGCCGATAGCCCGATCCTCAGAATGATAAAACACTTCACTCTTCAGACTTCGTACTTTAGGGGGAAAACTGTTACAATAAAATTTGTCACCATGACATTGAGCTATCTATATCGGTTCATCATTACCTATTTATTGCTTCCTTAGAAGTCTAAAAACATAAAGTTCTTGAACCAAGTCTTGGAACTGGAGAAAAGCTCTTAAAAATCCTAAAAAGCCTAACTCCACACTTTTCCTAGTCACTTCCTGCGGTACCGCGGCTAATTGCTATAAAAAATACGGTACATCCTGCACGTAAAGCTCATTAAAACTGCGCACCCCCATAAAAGGTAAGATAAAGAGAAAATTAAGTTCTAGAAGCCCAGCTAATAAAATATTCTCCCAGTTGGGGCCTTCTAGAAGCGCTATCTGGTTGAGCTTCACCCCTTCCATTCATGAACCTTTATCCCTTCATAAATGAAGTAATCCCTTGGTTTTTGGAGCTGAAATCCCATGATGAGAGGGCTTTATCCCTTCCTTTTTGGAGCTGAAACTACCTCTCTTCTGCTATAAATTGAGACCAAGTTTCAGTCTCAAGGGTACTTAGTACTTAGCACATATAGAGTTCAAAAGAATACTTTCTTCTTGCTTTGGAGAGAGTACTTAGAACTCGATAGTTTTGAAGGGAATTGCTAAATAAATATACTCTCTATGTTCTGCATCGTTGGTATGAGAAAGATTACATACTCATAGCCATATCCTTATGCTAATAAAGAGAGTCAGAGTCTTGTCAAACCAAGGAAAACGACTGTTCGGGACCCCGGAAGAACCTGTACGAACATCAAGGCGTCACAGTTGTAAGGTTTCTTCTTTTTATTCAAAGATAATACAAATGGATTCTATTTTCTCATTGAGTTGCTCATTTATCTTTTGAATGATTTAATTCTTATACTCCTTGATCACTAAGATAGATTATTGCTTTTTAATTATCATATTTCGCAGATGCTTTTGATCTGGTTTGCCTGTTTTTGATTGCAGATCTTATATGCTGGATCGATAACTTCTGGAGCGACTGGATTGAAGACCGAGAAAGCGTTGGACTTCAGGTAGGAGTATCTATATGTAGTTAATTATTAATTCTTAAGCAAAATAGTCTAGAGAAAATGGTCTACATCTGTCTATTTGTTTCTAGATATCCTTAAGATACTAGGGAGACTACTCTTGCCCGTAAGAGGGATTCTTCCATCTAACAATTCCAAGGGGCTGGGAAGAGTGACCATCCCACGCTCGAAGGGTGATAGTGGGAGGGGCTAACTTAGGAGATCCGAGTTGCTTCCAAACTGAAGCGGACATCACACAGGTGGATGCCCCCTCGTCAATGATATAGCGGGAGACATTGGAATTCCGGATCTTGACAGGGATTTGGAAGGCAACAAAGGTAGGAAGGGGGTGATGTTCTGACCGGTCAACATCGAAGACAATCAAACAATCATCTGAAGGATCCACAACACCCATGGCAGTTAGTAGAGATTTTTGTTGTGAAGGGCATGACTGGAGGACTTCCAACGCTGACATGGCAGGAAGGGATTGCGCCAAGTCATCTACTCTACTATACGAATGGGAAAATTTACCAAAAGTAGCATTTCAGCATAAAGGTCCCTTGGGGATCTTGGTATGAACCTCTGCCTTAGGCTGAGGGATCAATAAAGGACCATTGGGTGTCGAAAGAGGCTTTTTGGGACTTGAAGAAGGGGGCTTGGGGGCAGATGTAGCAGGGGGATTGTTGTACTGATGGGACCGAGTCTGAAGATTGAGGTCAATGGTAATGGGTTGGTCAGAGTTCATCATGAGGATATGGTATTCAAAGGTACCAGATGGAGGAGGTTGAGTGGCTGCCTAACTTTCAGGGGGTTGGGTGGCCATGAATCCTTTCTGGGGGAAAGGATTGGTAAACATAGACGGTTGGATAGGTGAAACATTAGGAGGAATTGAAGGGGAGGCTTGTTGTCCTTGAGACGCTACTTGAGCTTCCCAAATATACCGCATCTGAGGTAAAAGAGGACAATCGTGGGTGTAGTGACCATAAACACTGCAACAAGAACAAGGTTTTTTCATGTGAACAGGCCTATCCTGCTTGGGCTGAGTGCCCTGTTGCTGGGTTGCTGTGTTAGGTGCATTCCCTTGGGGAGTGGGTCCTGGATTGCCTGGGGTAGATTGGTTTTGGTTTCCTTTCCTCTTCTTTTTGGAAGTAGGAGGATTAGTCGTGCCCTGCTATGCATACACATGACTTGGGGGGGGGTGGTGGCTGCTGTTGCGGGGGTTAAGAAGGCAAGGGAGGTTGCGGTGCTAATGCTGGAGGAGCTGGAGCACTAGGTTGTGGATACAGATAATAAGGAGGTTGCGCAACATTGTGGTAAATAGGCTGGGAAAAGGGAGGAGGCATGTCGCATCCTGGATACATGCTACCAGGAGGGGGGAATGTGCTGGAGGAGTTGGCCCCTCCCTGAGAGAAATCATAACCCATGGGAGGATGAGTGTACGGATGAGAAAGGGCTCCAACGATACCATCGATGGCATGGGATGCCCCCAATGCGTTGGCACCACCGGGTCTAGGGAGATCAGGTAAGACGGTATAAACATAGCCAGAATGTGCATAGATCAGGTCATATTTCAATGCAATCTATAGGGAATCTTCTTCAGTTTGAGGGAAATGAGATGCGACATCCTTTCCAATAAGCAAAAGGGATCTGAGAAACCAGTCCATGTAGACACGGTCTTCGAAGGTAGGGGCTTGACATAGGCTCTTTCTTCTCTGCCATTCCTGGACATGATCGGATAGGCGGGTCACATACGATTGACAGAAATAGGTCAAAAGTTGGGTACCAGTGTCATAACGAAGGGGAAGCTGGAAGTAAGACAAAAAATCCCTAGCAAGAGTCGCAAAAGTAGTATGAGAGGAGGAGGCTTAGTCGACATACCACTTAGAATCATCTCCAGTAAGTGTACGCTGAAACAACTAAAGACGGATAGAGTCATCGGTGATGGAGTTAGACAAACACTACATGTGGAAAGATTGAACATGGTTTGTAGGATCCTCTCCAGCAAGACCTTCAAACTTGGGGATGTTTGAAGGGAGCTTGGTTGGCATAGAAGGCCAACTAGGATCATGGTGTATGGGGTCATTGATCAACTAGTTAAAATCGGAAAGACTAAGGCCCACCATATAAGGGAGCAAGGGAGTAACTGGGATGGTTCCTGTTGCAGTCCCACTAGTAGTATTCCCAGCATTAGGGACGGGGCTACCACCAGCATTAGGTCTTGAACCAGACATGGTGAAGGTGACAGGAGGAGAGTCAGGGATATAACTAGAAGGGGAACCCGATGAAATAAAAGCAGAGTCAAAATGGGGACTCGGTGGAGGACGAACTCAAACCCTATGCGGAGGAGTAAGTATTCCTACCGGAAACTGATAATGAAGGCCAATAAGTCTCCGGGATAAATGCCTTGGAGGCGCAATGATGGAAAAACATACACATATCAAATAAGGAAGAGAGACCAACAAGGGCAAGGAGGTGCAGGATCAAATGATTACAATGTCAAAACAAGGGCAGGGAGGTGCAGAATCAATTGATTACAATGTTATAGTCTTGGCTTGGCAGTGTAAACCAGGCACTCTTCACTTAGGGTGTGCATGTATGTGATAAGTGTGTTAATTTTAATTAAACCCAGAAATGTATAGAGAAAAAAGAAAAAGGTGTTGTATAACTGTAAATAAATCTGAAAAAAAAAACAGTAAAGTAAACTGAATATAACAAAAAATAAACAACTAAAGATGCATCAATTTAAACCCAAGGTGGAGGGCTTCCAAACAAATAGTCTATGGGTGGGAAAAACCTAGTAAAAACACACAAAATGGCCAATGGAACTAAAGTCGGGAGGGATAGGGATCTAAAGGTTAGACCTGCTGGAAATAGGTGTAGAAAAAAACAAAACGCCAGAGGGAAAAGTGTTGAAAATGAGGTGGCGAAAGGCTGCAACCTGAAAGGAAACGGAGGGGACCCTAAAGGAGGACCATACAAAACTAAAAAGAGGTGTTTTGGATGGATGAATAACCAATATGAAATGGATCTGAAATTATAGGATCAGATCTGAAAAATGGTTAAACACACTGAAATCTCAGACGACTTGCTTCAGCTAAACTCCTCCTAAAAATTTGGAAGCATACTGAAGCCCTAAGGGGCTTGGTTCCTAATTCGACGAGTAAAATAAAGAAATTATAGGTCCAATACGGGTTGAGACGAAGGTTAGACAATCTTGAACAGTAGCCCAGACAAACCCAGAAAAATCACAAAAAAAATTCTCGGAAAAAGGACAAGTCGCAGGTTCTGACCTGTTTTCCACTGAGGTCGCAGATTTCTGGCAGTTTTTCGCTACATGAGAGCCGAGGTCACAGGTTTTGGCCCAAAAAGTGTGACCTGCAATTTCGGCCGTCTCGGGAGCAGGTTTAAGAAAAAACATGTCGTCTCAGCTGCAGCTAGTACTTGTCACCTGCGCAATAGGCCTAGAAACACACGGAAGTTATAATTTTTATTGTTTTAGGGTTTTAAAGGTTAAAAACAACATCAAGAAAAGAAAAATAAGAAGCTGAAAAAAAACCCTATGGGTTGAAGCATCTGGTCATGCAGGGATCTGAAAAATGACAATGGTCATAATCATAATCCCCAACGAAGTCGCCATTTGTTAGTGTGAATTCTAATCGCAAGCGTATGAAAAAAGCTCACTTTAGCTGTGCATAACAAACAAACCTAACATCAAACTTTGGCTGCCAATTTCCTTAGATCTGTAGTTAGTTGACCAAGATAAATGCTACAAAATATAGATCTATGCAGTTAAAGGCCTTAAACAACAAATAAAAGCAAGAGTTGCTCCATGCATCCAATAGACAAGACAAGAATATTTTTAAAGAATTTTTGTACTATGACACCTGGGAAGGGAACATAGAAAGATGTTACCAGTCCCCCTTAATGGGATGGGTTCTTGTATGTCCTCAACAGTTCAGATCTAATATCTCTCTCTCTTGATGGTGTAGAAAACTCAGACAAAAATGGAACTCAAGGGGAGGTCACAAGCAAAAAGTATAAAAATATGACAATGATGGAGGATCAAATTCAGACCAAGAGTATAGATCCAGAGTGATCTTTAGGCAAAAAAAGGTAGTGAATGAATGGAAAAACTCTTCTATTTATAAAAAAATATTGAGTTAGTCTAGATATTGGTGCATAATTAAAATATTATTAACCAAATCTAAATCCAACTTTCATGGAATGTTTTATTATTTTTGTTGGAGGGAAAAAGAATTTGAGTTTGGTCAAATTAATTTATTTGTAAATAATAAATAAATAAATGATTTATTTATTATTTTAAGAATGTGGTTGAGTAATAATTAAATAAATAGTGATTTATTCAATTATTTATAAATGATTTAGTCAAATTTAACAAGGAATATTATTTAAATAATGTTTAAATAATTATTCCTAGAAAATAATAAGATAAATAGTGATTTATCTAATTAATTTTCTCGTTTTGGGTTAAATAAATGTTGTTTAATTAATTTTCCCTTGAGGAAAATCAAACAAATAGGGATTTATTCAATATTTCCTCATGGGGTTTCCTGTTTAGACCATAAACAACTTAATAAATTATGGATTACTGAGTTATTTTTCAGAGTGAAAGCAAGTTTACCGTAAAATTGGTCTTACATGGTGTACTTTGGTCCATCTAATAGTAACAGGTTAGATGACCAAAAATTGGTGTATCAGTTTGACATTATTTCATTTAACCAGATTGTGGCATCGATAAGACAGACAACGAGGTTTTAAAAAAAATGGGAAGCACGCCAATAAGACTCAATTGACACTTTTCAGTTGTTTGCTATAATTGATGTGCATCCTTTTTATACCAAACAATTTCACACCCTTCTTCATACCATGTATATTGATATGGATATCGGATAGCAGTCTCTAGTAAGCATCCCTATTAAGTTTCGGTGTCCCAATTCCTTCCATGTAGCACTCTTGTGGTGTCTACTCTGCTTAGAAATCCCCATTGCTCTGAATTAGTGCTTGTATAATTTGGATATCCCAATGCCTTCCTTGAAGTAATTATAATTAAAAGGACCATGGTTGTCACCCCGAATGTGGTTAGAATTAGGTTTATCCATAACTAAGGCAGTGTGATCAAAATAAGAAGATAATGACGACGACATACTCAAATCCTTAGATATCTCTACTGATTTCCCTGCCAATGTAGAGGAAAAGATGGTTTCCTTTGGAGGCTCCATGTCACTCAAATAATATCTTCACTTTATTCACTTACACTGTCATAATAGCCAGTAGCCAAAGTAGGCAAGGTCGCCAGGGTTGTTTGTCCCGTGTCGTCGTTAATGTGATGTTGAGCATTTAGTGAGTTAGGATTTTATAGTTGAACAATCATTGCGCCAATAATCAAAGTTAAAACGAAGTTATTTAGAGATTAATATTATGTGAAATTGCTATATTTAAACCATAACTATTTAAGATAATATTATGTGTGATTTAATTAAATGTTTGATAATGATTTTTAAAAATATTAATATAATTATATTCAATATTTAATCAAATGTCATATTAATATTGAATAATGTTAACTTAAGGGATTATGTTTTGATTTTATAAATATTTTTTATAATAAAGGATTACTTTTTGTGTTATTAATATACACATTCAATTAAGCTCTCATATCATATGAACTAGTGTCACTGAATCAAAACGTCAAATGGAAAAATCCATTCCATTACACATGAAATGTGAAAATCTATTCCATTACCAGGATTTGAAGTGTTGTGCCTGGGTAAAAACCATGTATCCTGACTGGAGTACACAACAAAGAAACTTTTGGTCCTGCTTTTTATCAAATTATATAGATCGTGGATATCCATATTGTTTCATAAATGTATATATGTTTGTAATATTGAAACCGAAATCATATGTTTGTTAATTATTAATAGTAATTGATATATTTTTGAGGTGTCTAAGTGGAAATAATGTAAAAAAAACTATAATTATATTAATATAAAAATTAAAATAATAGATATATACTGGTTAATGATTGTGTCACAAGCCAATCAATTGGCTATGATTGTACATATTTCGGTGAATTTGTGAGAGTGGTTACTTTGTAAGAAACTCTTCGCGGTGCAAGAGGTAAAGATGAGTATCAAGAAGTTGAGTGCTAGAAAAGCAAAAGACTTAGCTGAACTCCAAGCAGAGTATCTAAGTGAGGCTTAAAAACTCTTTCACCTCACATCACAAAAATTTTCAACAACATCATACAACAAGGGTTCCCCACAGATTGGACAACTAGTATGGAAATACCTCTTTTCAAGAGTCGTGATGTCAATAATTCCTCCAATTATAGAACCATAATGATAAACCCCTTTTTTTGCAAAGTTATTTGGAAGCATGTTAGAAAATAAAATCAACAAGTGGGCAGAAGAAAGAGATAAACGTGCTAAAAGGCAAGTAGGTTTTAGACCTAAAGATTCCACAGTTGATCATTATATAATTTTAAGGCACATCATTGAAAAAGTTTTGGAAAAAAAGGAAGATTTTTTTTGTTTCTTTGTTGATTTCAGAAAAACCTTTGACATGGTTCCAAGGGATAAGCTTTGGCACAGAATGGAGGAACTCGGGGTTCCCAGGCATTTGAGAGTAGTTGTGCATAGGCTATATGAAGAGGTGAAAGTCAAAATTAGAACTTCGACAGGCATTTCTAAAATTTTTAGAAGTGATATCGGGGTCAAGAAAGGTTTCCCATTATCTCCTACCTTTTTTGGTTTATATATTGACAAGCTTGAAGAGTGGCTAAATTCGCAAGGGGGTGACGGTATACATTTTGGAAAGTTCATTATAAGGCTTCTTCTGTACACATATGACCTTATAATTATTGCTAAATCAGCTCGGTTTGCAAGAGCACTTATGTTCCCTTGAGAATTTTTGTAGAAGGGTGGGGATGCAAGTCAATATTAGCAAAACGAAAGTAGTGGTTTACTCTAACAAAAGAAAGCATAACCAAAATAAGTTCTACTTTGAAGGCAACATTTTGGAAGAATTCGCACACTACAAATACCTCAGAATTGACTTCAACATAAATTTAAGTTGGGATGGTTGTAGAAAGAAAAGAACTTTAGGGGGTTGGAAAAAATTTTATGCTCTTCAAAATAGGTGTAGAGAGGTAGAGTTGTGGGACTAGAAAAACCACTCTAACTCTTTTTGGGCTTCTAGTGATTCTGGTGATTCTCTATGGTTGTGAATTGTGGGCCAGCAGTACAACCAAGATGCAATGGAAACAAATTGAGAAAATTTAGAAGCATTTGATTACAAACAAATTCAAAATTAAAAGTGCAGCTCCTTATTCTATCTTTTTAACTGAAGCAAGGATTGCTCCTATTGAAGCAATTGCTATGCTGTGAGTGATAAGCTATTTGAAAAAAAATGAGCAAATGGAAGAGGGTAGATGGCCTAAGGTTGTGTTTAATGAAATATTGTGCAAAAGAAAGAAGACTTGGATGCGAAAAAATAACAAATGGTTTAGTAAATGGAGTATTTGCTTGAGCATGTTTCCTACAAACAGAAAAGAGACAAATTTTTTTGTTATGGATAAGTTCCACAAACGTACTTGGGAGAAAGAAGCAGTACTACATTGAAGAGTTTAAACCCATCCATAATCATCAACAAAAAGCGTAGATAGGGGCCAATTTTTCTTAGAGATCTAAAATTCTTATTGCTCAATTAAGGATTAATTCTCATAAACTTCATTGTGAAACAAGGTGCTAGAAAAGGTCAAAAGAAATTTGGGAGGAAAGAGTATGTATTTTTTGGTCTTCCGGAAAAGTGGAAACAAAAAAACATTTCATTTTAGAATGCGAGGCCTTCAAAGATAGTAGGGAAAAATATGTAGGTATTATGGTGGCTAGATATTGGGATAATCTATTCAGCGAAGAGTTTGTCGAGAAGTTGGGAGCATTTATTGTAAAACTCCACAGGAAAAGGGCCGAATACAAGAGCAAGATGGAGAAGCAATCTGTCCCATAGGATATTTTTAGCCTCGTGAATGTTAAAAATACTTTCTTTATTTCTTTCTTTCTATATTATTATAATAATTTATTTTTTAATGTAATTAGTCAATAAATTGATTGTCTTGGTGTAGCCTATCCAAATGTATAACTATGTATATATTTACATTGTCATTGATATATTAATACTCATAATGGTATTTGCAAAGTTTTGGTTCACACACAATTAAATCCATGCCACCTTTTTCTTAGCTTTCACATTGCTTTGGTTATTGTTGATTACATTGGTGAGTGATACCTGTAGTTGATTACATTGGTCGATGATACCCGCAACAATTTTTGAGATGCTTGGAGAAGTTCAATGTTAGAGATGCTTTCTTAATCCATAAACTTTTATTAATAGAGTATCTAATTTATACACTTTACTGACTTTTTGTATATCTTTGTCTCCTCTCAAGCGCCACTTTTAAATTACATTGTTTTTCAATTTTGTATATATAACATTTTGAAATATTAACTTTAATTTTAAATTGAGGCAAACAACCCAAAGATATAAGATATACAAAAGTGGGTTAGATTTTAAAAGAAAAAGTTTCTTAAATTTAAATTTTAAATTTTATCTAAATTTACTTTGTACGTATACTATTAATTAATATAATATTATATACATATTAATATTGATTATAATTATAATTATTAAGTAATTAATTATTATAAATTAAATAATTATAAATTAATAATTTATTATCAATTAATTTATTAGTTTGTTAATGTATTAATATATTATTAATTACATTAATTCATAATTATTAACCAAAATAATATTATTTTAAATATTTTATTTTTAATACTAAAATATTGATATTAATATTTTAGTATGTTAAATCTTGAATAATACATTAATATATTACTTTAGTCATTAATTTATTTTTTTATACAATATTTAATTAATACACAATTAGTATTTGAATATTATTGTTTAATATATCATTCATATTTAATTATGACATTAATATAATATCATTCAATGTAAAAAAAATATTAAAAAATTTAAATAACCTTAATAAAATTTTAATATAATATCAATGCTACACTAAATATATACTATTCCACACATTTATAATGTCTTACCTAAACAATAATCTATTCATTGAACATGTTAATTAAGGTTGACTATTGTTAACATGGTTAACTATAGTCAACATAAGCATCATAGTCACTAATATTCAAGTTGATTGGCATGGTGAACCATAGTTATCACGAACTGCATAGCCTATCAATAGGTGATTGATTGTGAACATAATGAACTCTATTGAACTATGGTGGATAATAATTGTTGAACATGGACGCCTATAGTGGATGGTCACGATCAACCATATTCAAACCATGGTTGAGAATCAACAACCACCATTTCAATAGTAACCATAATGAAATCAAGGTTAATTGTAGAGACATCATAGTCAAAATATGGTCAAGCACAGTCAAACCATATTCAAACCATGGTCATTTATAGTCAATCATATAATACTTATGGTTGATAATAGTTAGAAACTTGGTCAAATGATGTTGAGTCATATGCAAACCATGTTCAACCATAGTCAACCATATTAAAACCACGATCAACCATAGTCATACACTCATTAAACATAATCATTCATAGTCAGGACATTCTTAGCAATGTTTTGAATCTTGTTAACTATAAACCTTAAGTCCAAGGGTCCATTGCATTAATCCATAAACCAATTGAATATATAAAACTTGAAAAGAGTCATGTTATAGATATTCAAGTCATGCTTGGTCTTACAATTCACTCTCATCGACTATTGTTAAAGAACACAAAAAAGAGACACTATAGTCGCAAGATGACAAAATTTGTCTAAATATAAAAATCAACCATGGTCCAACATCACATTGTGACAAAGATTTTAATATGGTTGACTATGAAAATCAAGCATAGTCAACCATATTAAAACCACGATCAACCATGATTCAACATAGCCTGATTTTAGTGATGGTTTATTGTTATACCCACTATATATATATATATATATATATATATATATATATATATTAAAAAACCCATCATTTATTTATCAAATTTCAATTATTTTATTTATTTATTATAATTTATTATTATTAATTTTTTTAATATTATTATATATTTATTGATGACTTATGTGGTAGATAAAAAGGCCCAAATGATCAAAATTATAAAAATTTGAAAAAATCCTTTATAAAAATACAATATTAAACAAATCAATTAACCCCCTATTCTAATTTGGATTGACTAAAATTGGTCTTAACTAATAATAACGATAATCATGACCCAAGGCTCATTTTAAATTTCAATTCTAAAATGGTTTGACCCTTTGAAGAAAGTTCAAATAGTTCATTAGGGGAATTTTGAGGTCTAAAACAGGCCTCCTAAGAAAAATGTACAACAAAAAAAAACTTTATAAGAACCAATAGGATTCAAGATGATGATGTCAACCATGGGGGATGATTCACCATTTTTAATTAAAAGGGTAAAAATATTAAAAAATAATAAAATAATAAAACTACTTTTTCAACTTGCATTTTCAACTTATCTCCAAAAGTTTTTACTCAAATTTTGAGTGGAAGGACTCGTTGGATACAAAATTTAATACCTCATCCAAGGAGTACCCATGTTGCATACTTTCAATGGACCATGCTACACGAAAAATGAGAAATACATGAAAAACATGATTGCAATCGTGTTTTTCATGTATGTAGTAGTGTTCATCGAAAATATGAAACATGGGTACTCCTTTGACGAGGAATTAAATTTTGCATCCAACGAATACTCCCACTTGAAATTTGATGAAAAACTTTTGGAATTAAGTTGAAAAAGTAGTTTTTCCCTTTTTCCCTCTAAAATTTGATGATGTAATCAAATCTTATTTTATTATTTCCATTATTATTTTATAATTTCCTTAGGAGGCCCATTGTAGACCTCAAAATTCCCCTAATAGAAATTCAACGATTTGAAATTTTAAATTAAAATGGTTAAATCCCTAATAAAAGAGATTTGATTTTGATAATAATGAGAATGTTACTTTTGACTAAAGGACGAGTGTGGGGCTCGGGATATGAATAATTGAAGGCAGGCCCGTATTTTTAGAAATCCATGAAAGGAAGAAGAAGAAGAAGAAGTTATTTTAACATCCACGAGGTTAAAGATAGCCCATGGGACAAATTGCTTCTCTATCTGGCTTTTGAATTATGCCATTTTCCTGTGAAGTTTCAAAATAAAATCTCCCAACCTCTCGACAAATCCCTTGCTGAATAGAATATCCTAAGGGCTAGCTACCAAAATATCTGCATAACTTTCCCGATTGTCTTTGAAGGGCTCACACTCTAAAATGAAATGCTTTTCTGTTTCCACTTTTTTGGAAGAGCAAAAATTACATACTCTTTCCTCCCAGACTTCTTTTGACCTTTTCCAACGCCCTGTTTCACAACGTAGTTGATGAAAATTAGTCCTTAATTGAGCAATAATAATTTTGACTCTCTAAGAAATATTGACCCTATGTACGCTTTTTGTTGATGATGATGAGAGGAATTAAACTCTTCAATATAATATTTTTTCTTTCTCCCTAACTCCTTCTCCCAAGTATCTGTGTGCAACTTATCCATAACAAATTATTTTATCTCTTTACTGTTTGTAGGACACATGCTCAAGAAAATGCCCCATTTTCTAAACCATTTGTTAATTTTCTGCATCCAAGTCTTCTTTCTTGTGCACAATATGTCATTAACCACAACCTTAGGCCATCTTCTCTCTTCCATTTGCTTAGTTTTTTTTAAATATTCGCACCATAGCTATTAATTCAATTAGAAGTGCCACACATAAAAAAACGGTTAACCAACGTCCAAGCATCATTCCACCCACTCGTTTAAGCTTTAGGCCACGAAAAGCAAAGAACAAGAACACTTTTGCAAGTGGGCGATCCACCCTCCCGTAAACGAGAGACACTCTCATATGGAAACAAAATTTTCCTTAAGGTATAGTTTAGTTAGGGAACTTTTTGATTTTATAATGGTGTTTAATGATAATATTTTGGCTGAGATTGTATTATTTATATAATCGACTTGAAAAATTGCTTCGATAGAATACTGCATTATGAGGTGCCCGATAAAGGTGGGACTATATATGCCTTTTTTTTTTTTGTAAATATGGTAGGACCAGACTATTTTCTATTGATATATGCAAGATAGGTTAAAACAATATAAAAATGTTTCTGTGGCCTCAACCTGCCCGAAGCAAACCAGGTCTGTTGGCCACCTCAGTGCATGAAAGGCAAACCAAAACTGGAATTGTTTCATTCTTCTAAAGTTTGCATGAGCTATTCTTCCGCTATCGGAATTGTCCACATACTGATACTTATAAACAAACTGAAAATTCAAAAAAATTGTAAATGTCATGGACACAGTATAAAACACAAACTACTATCCATCAGATGAAGAAACTGGGGCTGGGTCTTTCATTGTAGACCCAGGCATGTCTACTTGCTGAAGCAGCTGCATTTGTTTCTCCATACGACCAACCCTGTCATCCAATCTACTCATGCGATCTGCTGCTTGATACTGAGTAATCTTTGTGTTGTAGTTGATCCTGTATGGTCTTGAGCACTTCCAAGGCATGAGGATCCATCTTTGCTGCTTCATTCATCACTTGACCAGGATTAAAGCTTTGGATGGCTTTAGCTATGAGGCATTTGAGAATCCAATAAGTGTGTACTGTCTGTTGAAATAAGGTGAGGCGCCCTCGGGTGTTTGTAGGGTCAGAGATGAAATCCAGAATTTCAGTCTCTGCTTCCAGGTCCTCAGGGTCAGTCTGAAGTTCGCACTCCCAGCCTCGGATTTGTTGTCGTATAGCAGAAGAATTCCCTGTAACATACTTCGTAGCCAGAGTCTCAAGGTTCTCCTGGAGCGGTTTACGACCCCTCTTTTTAGGAACAGGTTCCTGGATTGCCGGCGATTTAACCTTCATAGCGTGTGCACGTTTCTTCCCCATGCTAAAAGGAAGTTCCCAAAGAATCGTCAAGCTGATTGAGTGCTCCTCCAGACGGGTTTGCTGCAGCCTCTGTCTCTGTTGTGCGCAAAAATTTTGCATGGCAGAATGTACCCCATCCTGCTACTTTGATAACCCTTCCGGCCTTTTCTGACAACCAGGCTGGCATGCATGCCAAGTCGACACTCTTCGTTCCTTTCTCCGGCGTTCGCATGAGGGTATTTACTACGCTATACTGTGTCATCATAGCTATGGTGTACTGCCACCAGGTGTTCACATCACTTAACTATCCTGCTCCATCTGTCCACCCCGATCGGGGGGGGGGGGGACTATATATGCCTTAAGCTCCAAAACCTGTCAATATGTGTCCTCTTGCATTCATTAAAACTATCCTCAATATGTCGCGTTTGAAAACAGGAACGAGAGATATACATAAGTGATCTGAGTAGGTGGGATAGATTTATTGCTGCTACATTGGGATTTAACTATTCATTATATCTGTGAGAGACATAAATTAACATGTGAATCTGCCCCAACATTTCCCTTTCTCATTATCTTATTTCTCTGTGTATCCCTACATTCTTAATAATGGCTTCTGCTTCCACCTCTAGCTCTGCATCTGCTTCCACATCCAGCTCTGCATCTGCCCCTAGAAAATACAGTTATGAAGTGTTTATTAATCATCGCGAGAAGGATGTTAAAAAAACTTTTGTCAGCCATCTTTACCGTCGGCTTCTTTCCTGTGGATTGCAAGTGTTTCTCGACCAACCGTTAATTGAGCGTGGAGCAGAAATCATGGTTCAAATACAAGGAGCGATAAGAACAACCTATGTTCACGTAGCTATATTTACCCTTGGATACGCAGAATCGAGATGGTGTCTCGACGAGCTCATTCAGATGTTGAGTTACTCAGATGCCACTACTATTTCGGTGTTTTTCAATGTTAAGTCTGTCGATCTATGATGGATAAACAAGGGAAAATGAATCGATAGGTTTTGTGCTCAAGCCTTGAGATTCTGTTGTTGGCCGAGCACTGAAAACCTGTATGTTGAAGCTCTTCTCATTCATCAAAGAAAAGGGAGATATAGCCAGGAAATAATTGCGGCTTGGAAAAAAGCACTCGTTTGACGCTTCATCTCTAAGCGGTTTTGAGCTGGACACCTATAATAGGTGAAAACTCTCTCTCTTTCTTTGTATTAGTGTAACTGTACCGATAAATAATGCTTTAAATACTTATGCAACGCTTGTTCTTTTTCCAATAACCAATGATGAAGGCCAGCTCCTAGATGATGTAGCACGACTGGTGCTGAAAAAGGTTAAAAAAACACAATTGCATGTGGATAAGAACCCAACTAGATTGCATGAAAAGCTACTAGATTTTGAAACAATTTTGTTATTGGAGGAGCAGCACAACAGAGAGGGACCCAACCTTGTAGGGATTTTGGGTCCTGGTGGGGTGGGGAAAAACACCCTAGCAAATTTGTTCTTCAACACAAAGAAATCAAATTATGAGTGCTCTTGTTTTTTACCTGAAGTTAGAGACGTTGCAGCTAGGCACCTTTTAACATCCCACAAGAGAAAGCTTTATGAGGATCTAACTAGATCGGATCGATTGATATAGAGCACTAATGAAGGAATATCGATGTTCAAACGTCTCCCCGGACCCCAGTTATCAGGCTCTCCTAATATTGGATGACGTGGATGATGAAGAGCAGCTATAGGCGTTATTTTCACCCATCAAAGAAGTCCTTGCTACTCGTAGTTTAATTTTTCTTACAACTTGAAATAAGGACATTCTTACAAAATATGCAAAGTTAAAAGAGTCAAACATGTACAACATGACAAGACTAAATATTGAGCATTCTGAGGAGCTATTTTGTTTGCACGCCTTCCAATAGCCTTATCCTCCTGTCGTGTATGAAAAGTTGGTTAGAGAGTTTTTAAATGTGTGCGAGGGATTGCCCCTGTCAATCAAAGTAATTGGGTTGTTGCTTTGTTGGAGAATTAATCTCAGCCATTCCTTAGTGAAGTTGAAGGTTTACCTCAGTGAATGTTTTGCAAGTTGGGGATTGTGTTTGCAAGCAAGGACATCGCATAAATGAAGTTCCAAGCAAATTACATTTTACCCATTTTGCAACAGAGTAAATTAATTAAAAGTTAAATTGAAATTTATTAATGGTCAATAGAAACACATGGGAAAATATTTACTCTTCCGCAAAGATCAAAAAATGATGTTGGCCCATCCAGTTGTATTAAATGTTGTTTGTCATGAATTAATGTGTTAGATATTTATGTTTGGAATTAACAATCATAGAGTATTCTCATGGACCAAATTTTGGTGGGGTGAAAACAACAGTGATTGGTTTTTATAGTAAAGTGTAAATTTCCTTCACAATTTGGATTTTACTTGGTGTTGCAGTCTCCATTTTCAAATGTATTTCATGTTTATGAGTTATAATATAAAGTCTTGTTTGTTGAGATATTTTTCTTGAAATTTCACGTGTGTCTTTTACACCAACCACTGTGTTACTATGTTCTACCGTGAGTAATTTGTTTGATTTCATTTGCTCCATTATAGTTGCTCAAGTCAACTGATTTTAATCTCTGCCACTATATGTTAAAACGAAGTTTCATATGATTTTATCTGCGCAAATACATAACTTTGTGTGTTGGGGAAAAGTATTCCCTGTCTTTAAAAATTTTAACATGGTATTAGACCAGGTTTAAAGTTTTATTACGACAAGTGTTTTTATTGAGGAGTCAAAAGGTGCTACAAAATTTTTTGTGGAGTGTATTCACCAGCAGTGAGAGTTTTTACATAGTAGAATTTTTCTTTTTACAAAGTAAAAATGGTAGCGACAAGCACAGGCTTGACTAATCCACAAATATCTCAGTTTAATGACAAAAATTATGATTATTGGGATATTTCAATGAAGGCTTTGTTTTCTTCTCAAGACATTTGAGAATTGGTGGAGAATGGTTTCGAAGAACTAGCAGATGCAGTAGCATACAAAGCATTGACACATCAGAAAATGATATGTTGAGAGATAACAAGGAGAAGGAATCAAAATCCCTCTTCTATATTTTTTAGGCAGTGCATGAAAGTATTTTCCCAAGGGTTGCAGCAACAACGAAGTCTAAGCAAGCATGGGATACCCTCCAGAGAACCTACCAAGGCATGGAAAAGGTGAAAACATCAAAATTACAAATGTTGAGAAGAGATTTTGAGGCAATTTGTATTAAAGAGTCTGAGAATGTAGACTCGATTTTTACACATGTAATTGGGTTGGTTACCCAAATCAAGTCTCATGGTGAGGCACTCGAGGAAAGAAGAATAGTTGAGAAATTTCTGAGAAGTCTTCCAACAAGATTTGATGCCATAGTTTTGGCAATAGAAGAGACAAAGGAACTCTCACAGTTTTCAGTGAATGTGCTTCATGCATCACTAATTTCTCATGATTAGAGATTGAACAAAGGAATGAACTTCTCATTGGAGCATGATTTCAAGACACAAGTTTCATTTGGTCAAGGTAGAGGTCGAGGAAGATAAAATTATAGAGGAAGAGGAAGAAGCCCACACCGAGGTGGAAGAAGCGGCCCTTCAAACTCAAGTGAAAGGGGCAGAAATAAAAATCCAAGCCAAGGCCCAAGCCAAAATCAATCACAAGGTCAGAGGTATGATAAATATCAAGTTCAATGTCATTATTGTAATAAGTATGGTCATGATGCAAATGAATGTAGAAATAAGAAATATGACATAAGAAACAAATCAAATGAAAATTTCATAAAGGAAAATCAGAACCATGATAACATGTTTTTAGCTTGTAATGTATCACAAGAAAAACAAGGAGATGTATGGTTCTAGATTCAGGGTGTAGCGACCAAATGACAAGGAACATAGAAATGTTTTCCAATTTAGATGAAAGTGTGAAATATGAAGTGACATTAGGGACTGATAGAAAAGTCTCAGTCATGGGCAAAGTTAGAGTCGACATTATAACAAAGAAGAGAGAGAAGAAATATATTTTAGATGTTTACTTTTTCCCTGGTTTGAAGCATAACCTCATAAGCATTGGACAACTCATGCAAAAGGGCTACAATGTACTTTTCAAAAATGATGTGTGCACAATTTTGGATAAGTTTTCAAGCAGATAGCTGATTGCAAAAGTTCACATGACAAACAATAGAATGTTTCCTCTCAAGCTAAAATCAGATTTGAAGGAAGAAGTTGCTCAAGCACAACTATCAATGAATTCACAAGAGAATGAAAGAAAATTTGCAACTGTCACAAAAGAAAAATTTCAAGCAGAGGTCAAAGATGAAAATTGGTTATGGCATTTGAGATTTGGCCATCTCAACTTTGGAGGTTTGAATTTGTTGCATAGGAAAGACATGGTGAAATTATTTACACTCATAGAAAAATGAGACAACCAATGTGAGGGATGCATCTTGGGCAAACAAAATAGAGAATTATTTCCAGTAGGAAAGTCAATAAGGGCAAAGGCACCTTTAGAGATTGTCCATTTAGATTTATGTGGATTAGTGCAAATACCATCAATTGGGGGCAGCTATTACATTTTGACTTTCATAGATGATTTTACAATGAAGACATGGATTTATTTCCTAAAACATAAAAGTGAAGTGTTTCAACACTTCTGTCACTACAAATTTCTTGTTGAGAAGAAAAGTGGATACAACATCAAAGTGTTGAGGATTGGTAGAGGTGGCGAATATATCTCAAGTGACTTCCTACGTTTTTGCAGGGAGCATGGAATTCACAAGCAGTTTACAACAAGGTATATACCTTAGCAAAATGGTGTCACAGAAAGGAAGAATAGGACTATTATGGAAATTTCAAGGAGTATGTTGAAGGCAAAGCATTTGCCAAATGATTATTGGGCTGAAGCTCTTGCTTGTGCAGCATATATCAGTTATAGGTGTCCAACCAAAAATGTTATGAATATAGTTCCTGAAGAGGCATGGAGTGGAAGAAAGAATAGTGTCGCTCACATGAGAGTGTTTGGGTGTGTGGCATATGCACATGTCCCGAATGAGTTGAGGAAGAAGTTGGACAACGAGAGGGAGAAATGTATACTTGTTGGATATAGTGATGAATCCAAGGCATACAAGCTCTACAATCCATCAACCAAGAAAGTCATAATCAACAGAGATGTTCAGTTCATAGAAGAGGAAGCATGGGATGGAAGTTTAGAGAAGACAATCAATGTGAAGACATGTATACCACATGAAGGCAAAGAGGAATTGATGGGAGCAAGTAATTCCTCAAAAGTGACTGCTCCTTCACCTACACAAGCTCAACAAAGCAGTCACCAAGTGACACCATCAAAAAATAATATGGAAGCGTTGCGCAACCAAGCATGTGCTTCTCCAAGCACACCACAAAGATCTGCATTGCCATCTACTTCAAGCACAACACCAAGCCCATCTTCCGCAAGCATAAGAAGACAAAATTTCAAAAAATTATATGAAATTTATGAGGAAGATGAAGTTGATAGTAGCGCTTTTTTGAATTCTTTATTTGCATTATTTTGTCATGTAGATGACCTAATACACTTTGAAGATGCAGTCAAAGAAGAGAAATGGGTTGCGGTAATGGATGAAGAAATAGGAGCAATAGAAAAGAATGACACATGGGAGTTAGTGGACCTTCCGCAAGGTAAAGAAGTCATTGGAGTGAAGTGGGTCTATAAGACCAAGAGAAACATTGAAGGCAAGATAAAAAGACATAAAGCAAGGCTATTTGTCAAAGGATACAAGCAGCAACATGGAAGAGACTATGCAGAAACATTTGCGCCAGTTGCGAGGATGGAGACAGTGTGTACAGTGTTGTTGATTTCTACGCAACATAAATGGAAAGTGTATAAAATGGAAATAAAATCAACGTTCTTGAATGGAGAACTGAAAAAGGAAGTGTATGTTGCACAACCTCCTGGCTATGAGGTAGAAGGAAAAGAAGACAAGGTGTGTAGCTTGAGGAAAGCTCTTTATGGGTTGAAGTAAGCACCGCATGCATGGTATAGCAGGATAGATTCTTACTTGATGGACAATGGGTTCGACAAATGTGACAATGAACTTACTCTCTACATCAAAGAAAGTGACTGTAAGCTTCTTATTGTTGTTTTGTATGTAGATGATTTGATTTTTACAGGGAGTGATGATTTCCTCATCATTGATTTCAAATCAGTGATGAAAAGTGATTTTGAAATGACTGACTTGGGGTTGTTAAGATATTTTTTGGGCATAGAAGTGAAGCAAACAAAAAATGGCATTTTTATCTCTCAACCAAAGTATGTTGTAGATATTTTAGAGAGGTTTAATATGCAGAACAACAAGCCAAGACCAGCACCAACTCCAACTATCATGGGGTTGAAGTTGAGCAAGGAATATTGTAGCAACAATGTCAATACGACATTATACAAAAGTATGGTGGGAAGCCTAATGTATTTCACCATAACTAGGCCTAATATAATGTATGCAGTGAGTTTGGTGTCTGTTAGCCACCTATAAATTTTTGACAAAGCAAACAGGTGGCTAAATTTGTTCCTGAGCCTTCAAGAGATACATTTCCTCTGAAATTATCTCATTCTTAAAGCCTCTGTGTGTATTTTCCCTTGTAAATATCCTCACTGCTATTTCCATTTAAAAAGGCCTCACTATCTGTGAAAAAGTTGTGCTCAAGAAAGCCTCCATCTGCTCCCTTTTATTACTGCAAATTCCCCATTTTAACCTCTTTTTTCTCTTCTCAGAATTTCCCTAAAAACCCTCAAAATCTCCTCCTTAGCCCTCTAAATCATCAAATTCCTCTTTTTAAACCTTATGGTTCCCTTTATTTGGTGTAAAAACCCCTTTATTCCTCTACCGGAACCCCTTTCTAAGCCCTGAAAACTCTATTTTTTGGCCTAAAACCCTCTTTTTACCCTATAACAGGCCTAAGCCCCTAACCACTTCCCCACATATGACCCACGCCCAAGACCAGGAGCTAAAGCCCCGGGCGCTAATCGCAATCGGAAGCTTTCTGGGTGTTTTTTTTCCTTTGTTAAGTGAAATTTTCCGATGCGAGATTTTTTGTTCTATCGGCCTTTGCCGAGATCTCCGCCGTTGATCTCCTTAAATGATCCAATGGTCAGCGCTAATCGTGTTCACTGCCAATCACAAGAAATCATGAGTGCCACCTCGCCCCCCCCAGATCGGCGACCTCCGACTGAATCTCCACCATTGATCATCCATACAGATTTGATGGTTAGCACAAAATCGCATCATCGACAATCGCAAATTTTTTTAAATGCCACTGTGTTCCCTCCGATTAGCGATCTCTGATCCAATCGTGACCGTCGATCTCACCTTTGATTCGATGGTCCACGCGTAATCGCAACTTCAACAATCAGAGTTTGGCCTCTTGCTTGTCTCCGATGCAATTAGATCTCCACCGTTGATTTCTTGAGATCCAACGGCTCTCCTTTCTCCCGCCCATTTGTTTACCCCGCTGCCTTGGATTTCTCTTTTTAGATCTCAACCATTCATTCCATAGATCTGACGGTCCGCATTCAAACCGCCTTTGACTTGGCCCCCCACTTTCGCCCGTGCATCTTTCCTTCATCGCGCTCGCTCCTCCACCGTCAGATCTCCCCGCCCGAAATCCAACGACCGAGGACCATATCGTGTAACTTTGGTGTCCGAACTTTAACATTTTGAAATTGCACGATATGGGCGGTTTTGTTTTGCCACGTGTCGGGCGGGAAGGCATATCACGTTCAAAAATTGAAAACTACTTACCACCTCTGACGTCGCGCGAAAACCGTTGCTAGTTTTCCGCTTACCACCCTTCACAATGCTTTTTCCTCTTTAATCAAAGTCGTCCATTGACCCAGTCTAACGGCCCACATTGCATCGCATCTTCATCTCCTTCCCCTTTCATCCGGTCTTCTTCAGAGTTTAATAGGGGTATCTCCACCATTGATCTCCTCCTGAGATCCAACTGTCCATGTCCAATCGCCCTCCGCCCTTCCGATCCCACCACCAGAGGCCCCTGATTTCATTCATTTTACTCATTTCCCTTTGTATTCGCCCAAAAATTAAACTTTTATGTTTACATTAAAAGTGAGTTTCTCTACCTAACCTTCTAAAGCAACCCCACCGGTAAATCCTGACCGTTGATCTCCGAGGTCAGATCTAATCGAATGGTCCAGAGTCCTCCTCGCACCAGACCTCCGTCAGATCATTCTTCCGCCATTCTTTCACAATTTCCACTGTTTTCTTCACTGCAGCCACTGTCTTCACTACTGTACCACCATTTCCACGGGCCTCCACAACATTTCCCCTCTCATTCCCATGGATTTCTTAACGTGTTTATTGTGTTTTGCAGGGTTACAAAAGATTTAAATCGCTCCCTGTCTCACCAACACAGACAGGAAAATCACAGAGCACAGAGAAAGCTTATTCATAGCACAGAGAAAGCTTATTCAGAGCCAGAGATTGCAGGGAAGACTCATGAGGGGGTTTTAGAGCACATGTTTTATCCAAATTAGAGTTATTAACTCTGTTTCAAACCCTCTTGTGCCATGAAAACCTGCAGTATTCACAGAGACAGTCAATAGAAGAGGCGAAGAGTATCAGTGACAGTTTAAAGTGACTTAAAGGCCATTATTGAAGATTTAATGCTTTAATCCAATGCTAGAGAGCGAAATATACAGATCAAAGACCTTATGAATGATATAGAAGGCCTAATAAGGCCTAAAGCACACAAAACAAGCCATATCATTGTTTCACATCAACAGAATGATTTTTTCCCAAGAAAGGACGAGTTCCCATAATGTTTTTTATTCCGCATCAATGTTCCTGAAGAGATCACCATCCTGACAGTAGTCCTAAGATCGCCAGAGCATTTTTTACACAGTATGGCAGGCCTGAAAGTCATTTATCTGCCTTACTTGTCCCAGAGTACTACAGAGTACAGACAACCAAAAAGTACATCAAAGAACATACCTATGAAGTTATTATCAGCTTGTCGAAGACCACTCTTTCATCCAAAGAGTACTCTAAGTCAATGCAGTGATATTAAAACATAATGGGCCTCAAGCACTCTTTCTCCTCTATTTTAATGTTTCATTTAAAGTTCTATCTACCTCCTCTACCTCTCTCTTAGCTATAAGAACTCAGGAAAAATACATGTAAAGGTTGTTGTTGATCGGATAACTGTGGATTGTAAGCTGTTCTCTTGAGATAGAGTTCTGTGTATTAGTTGTAAAATAGGCTGAGGAGATGATTTCAAACTAAATATCAAGTTGTTGGACAATGTTGTATATGACTGGTGTTGCTCTTTAATATGACAAGCATGTTTCATTGGATCCTGATTTAAAACAACAGTGATGTGTTCTATCTTTGTCTCTGTTTTCCTTCTGTAATTCATCATATTTTGTTTCTCTGATAAGAAATCAGTAATCTGGCTTAGGATATACCCTTGCATGGTACCCTAATGCTTCCTTCTCTTCTTATCTTTTATGTTTTCTACTAATTGTGCTATTTGAGAACAAGTTCAAGGTAATTTAGCCAGTACAGTAGTTGGTTTTCCTTGCTTACTAATGCATGAATTTAGGATCTATTCTTAGATGTTCTTGTCTGGTTTTAACTGAAAGAATTGGGATACTGGGAGATTAGAGTTGATTATGTCTCACTAGGGTCCTTTTCTAACAGTTAAGCTTTTCTAAGAACCCTTAAGTTGAATGTCAAAGCATTGAAAGTTCAAAGCCTTTCTCTGATCTCAGGCTTCACCTTTGTGTTAAATCTTTAATGTTTTCTATTGTCTGAAGAGTTAGCCTCTTTAGGAGTTTGGTCTTAGACGGTTAAGGCATGCCCTATCCCTAGATTAGCTCCTAAGTGGCCACCTTGGAAGGTTTCCTTGTCATTCACCTTCATCCTAATCATTTCATCCCATACTATCATCTTTAAAAGATCCTCTGTTTTAGATGACTAGCTAATTTGAAAGCCTTGGATATTGAATTGCAAGTAAACCATTTTATGACTCCATTGCCCAATGGTATTAAGTTTCCTTTGAATTGTCTCCCATTGCCAAAATCCTCTTTGCTCACCTCTTTGTCTTACATTGAACCCTTCTTTCATATTTCCCAACAACCAAACAAACAAATGAAAACAAAACAACCCTGTGCCTTATAACTAGTCTAGTACCTTAAAATCAAACTTCAAAGATATATCATTTCTTTGCCTTTATAGAGAGATCCCTCTCTGGATCCAGGAGGGTTAGATCCTGAGATCCCAAAGTGGTTTGAGGTTGTTTGTCTTTTGGTATTGCCAAACCTGCCAAAACACAGGAACCCCAACATAATGGCGACTCTGCTGGGGAAAATCTGAGTGTCCTAGATTGCTAAGATCTGGTCATGTGTCCCATTGTCGTCACCAACATAATGGTGACTCCGCTAGGGAAAATCTGAGTGTCCTAGATTGCTAAGATCTGGTCATGTGTCCCATTGTCGTCACCAACATAATGGCGACTCCACTGGGGATGCTTTGAGTAAAAACATTCCTTGAAACATATCTAAGAACTCAAATAAGACCATAATAGCCTTGGTTTGGTAGTTAGTCACTATGGTGGACAGTAAATATCTGGCAACTCCACAGTTCCTTAATGACTAAAGACTCCACTGGTGATCAGTAGGCTTGCTGATTATCTTGGTTTTCACAAGACTCCACTGGGAGACCAGTTTTCAATAAAACATCAGTGATATTAGAAGAAACACATAGGATTAAGCTTCTTTGTTAAGAGATAGACATACTGGATTCAAGGATAGTTTATACAAGAGCTTATCCTAATCCAAACCCACCTAAAATAGTTGACAATCCAGAGAGCATCCTTAGGAAATCTCCCACCCCTAGAAATCCAACTATTATTAGATCCATACATAGAGCCAGTTCAGCACCTAAAAACTTTACAGCTCTATCAGACACCCCTTTTGACTTAGACTTACCAAGTGATTTACCAAGAACTAATTCATTCAGTGCTTTAGACCAGGTAGACTTTGAGCCTCCAAGTTCACCATCTCATAGTGGTCAACATATTAGGGATAGAGAGACCCCACCATATACACCTCCTGATATTCATTTCATTCAGAACTTGGGCCTCTATCACCCTAAATCAGCTCAGCAGTGTGTTGCTGGTCCTAGCATTTCTATCATCCATATACCTGCTGCTCAAACCAACCCTTTACCTGCACAGAACATCATCATGGTAGCATGGTATGCTCCCTTGGTGTTACCACAACCTTTGGCTCCCCTACCCAATGATTAGCAATAAAAAATCCCTCACTTCACTGGAAAAGAGTCTACCACAGCTCAACATCATGTAGATAGGATGGAATATGCCTTTGACTATATGGAAATTGAAGATGAAACCATTAAGATGAGGATCTTTGCTCAGAGTTTAGGAGGAGAAGTGAAGACGTAGTTTAAAGGCCTACCTCCTAATAGCATCAATGACCTTCCCTCCTTGCACCAAACTTTCATAAACAAATGGGAAGTCAAAAGTAACCCTCTCTAAATCTCAGCAGAATATAAAAATCTGAAAATAAATTAGGGAGAGAGTGTCCATGACTATTCTACTAGATTTAACAGTGTTTACAATGCTCTTCCATCACATATGAAACCTCCCCAAGGAATGGCCTTAGTGAAATACCCTGAAGGATTTGATGCTGACATGGCCTAATACAACATAATGGTGAACCCAGCATTAGGGATGAAAATGATGATAAACCTGAAAACAATACCTTATGGAGGATGAATTTTGATGGGTCTTGCACTAGAAAGAATGTAGGGGCTGGAGTGTGGTTACACAATACTGAAAGTAACTATGCTGAGAGTCATGCCTTCAAACTGGACTTTAAATGTACAAACAACATTGCATGGTATGAGGCTCTCATCCTAGGATTGAATTTATTGAGAAAACTAGGAGCCCGAAGGATAGCTGTACATGGAGACTCTGAATTAGTTATCAAACAAGTGAATGGAGAGTACACTGCAAAGCATCCTAGATTTAGGGCATACAGAAACGATGCCATAAATTTATTGAAAACCTTTGTAGAATATGAGCTTGTGTTTGTTCCTAGGATTCAGAACATTATTGCAAATGGATTAGCCTACGTCGCTAGTTCATACCAGAAATCACCTAGTGACAAACAAATCATCATGCATACAAAATATAGACCTGCAGTGCCAGATAATGAGAAATATTGGCAGGTCTTTGAGGGCGAAAAGCAGATAGAGGATTTCCTTATTGGCAAGAATGAGTTTGAATTCTCTAATTCAGAATCTAAATCCGATGAAAGCTGCCTAAATGAAGAGCCCCCTGACAAAGAAAAATCACCCCACAATGTAGAAATAAACATGTTAACTAAAGGACTTGGAACTCAAACTGAAGAATACCAGAACGCAGAAAAAGAGGAAATAGAGGTGTTGCAGTCCAAAGACAAGAATATACCCAGAGGACTGGCACCCCTAGAGGACCTTTTTGATTTTAACGATGTAGCAAAGAAACCCACTATAGAACACATAGAGTCTGATGTTGAGGAATGCAATATAGGCACCGAGGATAAGCCTAAGATGATTAAATTAGCTAAGTCCTTGCCAGCAGACATGAAGAAGAAAGACATTGATTCATTTAAAGAGTTTGTCGATGTGTTTGCCTGGAGCTACAAGGACTTAAAAGCCTATGATACATACATTATCCAGCACAAGATCCCATTGAAAGAAAACCAAAAACCATTTAGGCAAAAACTGCGTTGAATCAACCCAGTACAACTGCCTCTAGTTGAAAAGGAAATCAAGAAAATGTATGAGGTAGGAATCATAGTGCCTGTGAGGTTTTCTGATTGGGTCTCCAACCTTGTAGCTGTGAGGAAAAAAACAGGCGAGATCAGACTGTGCATTGATTTTAGAAACCTTAACAGAGCTTCACTCAAAGATAATTACCCCTTACCCAAGATGGAACACATCCTACAGAGGGTAGTTGGCTCAAAAAGGATCTCCCTGTTAGATGGCTTTTTAGGGTATAACCAAGTCTTAGTACTCCCAGAAGATCAACTAAAAATAGCTTTCACCACTCCATGGGGCACTTTCATGTACGCGAAAATGCCTTTTGGACTAATGAACGCTGGTGCAACCTTCCAAAGAGCTATGGACATAGCCTTTTCCGAGGAAATAGGTCACTTCCTTGTCATTTATCTTGATGACATATCTATTCCAAGACTGATGAGGAGCACCTTAAACATCTGAGAAGAGTTTTTGAGAAATGTAGAAGATTCGGTCTATCTGTAAATCCAAAGAAGACATTATTTGGCCTTCAAGAAGGTAAGCTTATTGGCCATATTATATCAGAAAAGGGGATTAAAATAAACCCAAAAAGAGTTGAGGGAATACTGAAGATTTTCCACCCAAGGAACATAAAAGAGTTACAATCCTTTATTGGGAAAATTAACTTCTTGAGGAGGTTTATTCCCAACTTAGCAGAGCTCCTCAGAGATATGACAAACATGCTGAAAAAGAAAGTAGGGGTCAAATGGACTCTAGAGGCCAAAAAATATTTTGAATTAGTTAAAATTGCACTTACCCGGGCACCGGTCCTAATCAACCCTGATTTTTCAAAAGACTTCCTTATCTTCTCCTTCGCCTCTGAGCATACAGTGGCTGCAGTCCTGCTGCAGAAAAATCTAGAGGAACAGGAACAACCTATTGTTTTCTTCAGCAAGGCGCTGAGGGATTCACCCTTGAAATATAACATAATGGAAAAATAGGCCTATGCCTTGGTAAAGGCCTTAAAAGACTTCAGGGTGTATATTCTGCATTCCCACATCATTTCCTACGTGCCTAACATAGTGGTTAAAGAAATTTTTTCCCAGGATCCGGATGGAAAGAGGGGCAAATGGATTGATGTAATACTATAGTATGACCTAGAAATAAAACCCACAAAACTTATCAAAGGTCAGGGATTAGCTCAACTAATGGTTGAATTTAACTTGCAAGCCCTTGACATAAACATGGTAGATGCCTTGAATGAACATGAAGGATTGCCCGACCCTACTGTCAAAGAACAATTTCAAAACTCTCCTTGGTATTCTGACATCCTGTATGTGCTTACAAATCTTAATGCTCCTCCTGATTTATTAAAGACTAAGGCAAGGTTTTTGAAGTTAAAGGCTAGAAACTATTGCATTTTAAATGAAATTTTATACTGGAAAAATGCAAATGGTTTGTTGCTTAAATGTCTGCCTGAAACTGAAGCAGAGAGGATCAAACATGAGTTCCATGCATGGGAGTGTGGAGGCCATCTCAACTGGAAATCCACTGCTAACAAAATCCTCAGGGCTGGCTATTACTGGCCTACCCTTTTCAATGATACCCACAAAATGATAGTTGCTTGAAATAAGTGCCATATCTTTGAGGGCAAAAGAAAGCTCCTCCCTTTACCATTACAACCTATCACTGTTGAGGCTCCCTTTCAACAGTGGGGCCTAGATTTCATAGGGGAGATCCATCCTGCTTCATCAGCACAACACAAATTGATTCTCACAACCACAAACTATTTCACAAAATGGATAGAGGTCGTCCCTTCTAGGAATTCCACAGATTCTGTTATCATTAAATTCCTTGAAGACCACATCCTCTCTAGACTTGGCTGCCCTAGGAATATTATCACTGATAATGCTGCTGCTTTTGGTTCCAAGAAGATGATTGATTTTTGTCATAGGTATCAGATTGCACTTGGTCATTCTACTGCTTACTACCCTAAGAGCAATGGGCTAGCAGAATCATCAAATAAAATCTTTTGACCATCATCAAAAAGCTGCTTGAAGAGAATAAGAAATCATGGCATAACAAGTTAGTGCATGCTCTATGGGCCGATAGGTTAACAACAAAGAAATCCATTGGAATGTCTCCATATCAGCTTGTGTATGGAACAGAGGCAGTGTTTCCTACTAGCCTAGGGGTACCAGTGATTAAATTGGTCCAAGAAATACAGACAGAAGAGAACAACATGGTAAGGAGGATAAATAAAACCATACATCTCCAACATACAAGAGAAGAAGTCTACAATAGAGCTCTGAAAGTACAAGAAAACATAAAAAATTTGTTTGATAAAAGAACAAAATGTCACTAGAAAATTTGGCGGAATTTCCGACGGCCAATTCGTCGCTATTCCGACACATAGTCGTCGCAAGAGCAACAGTTTGAGGGCGGGAAAAACGTGGTTTTCCATACTGTCGCAGTTCCGACGCACTTAAAAAGTGTCACACTATCGACACTTTTTCTGTCGCTTCCAAACAAGCGTCGCTCTTCCGACGTTTCCCAATCCGTCACACTTCTGACCTTTGTAAACTGTCGCACTTCCGACGAAATGTGGTCCGACGTTTTGAACGTCACTCTTCCGACGTTTGTAAACTGTCACAATTACGACGAAATGTGGTCTGACGTTTTGAACGTCACTCTTCCGACGTTTGCAAACTGTCGTATTCCGATGCAATGTGGTCCGATGTTTTGGACGTCGCTCTTCCGACGGTTGTAAACTGTCGCAATTCCGACGAAATGTGGTTCGACGTTTTGAACGTCACTCTTCCGACGTTTGTAAGCTGTCGCAATTCTGACGAAATGTGGTCCAACGTTTTGAACGTCGCTCGTCCAACGTTTTTATACTGTCGCTCTTCCGACGTTTTTAAGCTGTCGCAATTCTGACGCTTACAAGGCGTCGGTATAGCGACGACGGGTTCAATTTTAAAAAAAAAATGAAACTTTAAAAGAGGAAAAACGTTGTTTTGAATATATTATATGAAGTAAAACAGTCCATGAAGTCATTACATTTTCACATCTGAAGATTTGAACCCAAATATCCATCCAGAAAAGTGGAAGTCCCACCCCAGACAATGATAGAAAAATACCCCATGTCACATACAGGGACATGATATAAAACCCAGTAACGGTCCACATGGAGATTATCGACAAATCTGAGAAAGCATCCAAATATGCTCGAGGCATCTGTAAGAAAGTGAAATAGCAGTATGTAGAATAGTAAAGCAACAAATAGAGTACCGACGTCCATTGTTCCAAATACAAATTAAAGTACCCAAAATCCTGCAACAGAGAAAAACGCTAATCATGTGAGGAGTGTGATATGTCTAAAATATAAAAAGACCATCAGACCATATCAATAAACCAGCAACATAGACCAGCATCGCTAGTTTTGAAGGCAGAGTGATAAACATTAATCATTTTTTTTTTCACAAGAGAAAAAACGTTGTTTTGAATATATTATATGAAGTAAAACAGTCCATGAAGTCATTACATTTTCACATCTGAAGATTGGAACCCAAATATCCATCCATAAAAGTGGAAGTCCCACCCTAGACAATGATAGAAAAATACCCCATGTCACATACAGGGACTTGATATAAAACCCAGTAACGGTCCACATGGAGATTATCGACAAATCTGAGAAAGCATCCAAATATGCCCGAGGCATCTATAAGAAAGTGAAATAGCAGTATGTAGAATAGTAAAGCAACAGATAGAGTACTGACGTCCATTGTTCCAAATAAAAATTAAAGTACCCAAAATCCTTGAACAGAGAAAAACGCTAATCATGTGAGGAGTGTGATATGTCCAAAATATAAAAAGACCATCAGACCATATCAATAAACCAGCAACATAGACCAGCATCGCTAGTTTTGAAGGCAGAGTGATAAACATTAATCATTTTTTTTTCACAAGAGAAAAAACGTTGTTTTGAATATATTATATGAAGTAAAACAGTCCATGAAGTCATTACATTTTCACATCTGAAGATTGGAACCCAAATATCCATCCAGAAAAGTGGAAGTCCCACCCCAGACAGTGATAGAAAAATACCCCATGTCACATACAGGGACTTGATAAAAAACCTAGTAACGGTCCACATGGAGATTATCGACAATCTGAGAAAGCATCCAACTATGCCCGAGGCATCTATAAGAAAGTGAAATAGCAGTATGTAGAATAGTAAAGCAACAGATAGAGTACCGACATCCATTGTTCCAAATACAAATTAAAGTACCCAAAATCCTTGAACAGATAAAAAGGCTAATCATGTGAGGAGTGTGATATGTCCAAAATATAAAAATACCATCAGACCATATCAATAAACCAGCAACATAGACCAACATCGCTAGTTTTGAAGGCATAGTGATAAACATTAATCATTTTTTTTTCACATGAGAAAAAACGTTGTTTTGAATATATTGTATGAAGTAAAACAGTCCATGAAGTCATTACATTTTCACATCTGAATATTGGAACCCAAATATCCATCCAGAAAAGTGGAAGTCCCACCACAGACAATGATAGAAAAATACCCCATGTCACATACAGGGACATGATATAAAACCCAGTAACGGTCCACATGGAGATTATCGACAAATCTAAGAAAGCATCCAAATATGCCCGAGGCATCTATAAGAAAGTGAAATAGCAGTATGTAGAATAGTAAAACAACAGATAGAGTACCGACGTCCATTGTTCCAAATAAAAATTAAAGTACCCAAAATCCTTGAACAAAGAAAAACACTAATCATGTGAGGAGTGTGATAACCATCTGCAGAAACCCAGGCTCACTTGTAAGATTAGGCTCGCTTGATTCCAAAATTGGTAACCATCTGTTGCATCCGAGATGTAAGGTTCAGGCTCGCTTGTTTCCATTAGTAGCCTGCTATAGCATCCACCTTGTTCATAGCAAAAAGGTTCCTGTAGATATACAGAGAAAGAGTATAATACGTAGACCATATAAACATGGCTCTGTATTTCAAAATACAGGTTTAAAATAGAAACAGAGCAACATTATTTTTTCTAAGTAAAGTTAATCTATTAACTGTGGGAATAAAATTACACTGAAGTCAAAATCATTGCCCAGACTCATGGCAAATTTTTCATCAAAAACTCAAAAAATTAAGAAGACTGCCCTCATACGGGGAAACCAGTCTTGAACATTTAATTTACAGAATTCAAAAATATTACAAAGGTCCAGCACAGTAAAATAATCTAAAAGCAACCCAATTAAGTGGGCTGCAAAGCAAGAAAAACAAATTAACCAAACTACTCCTCCGGAAGGTCCAGGATCGCTAGGTGCTGCCTCCACATTCGTGCCACGGCTCCCCTCCTGAAGGCCCGAATGCTGGCCGGCTTTTTCTAGAGCTCAGACCCACCGGATGGGTGCATTCTTCCCCCATTTGGGCCTCCTCGCGGAAAACCACAGTGACTGAAGCTGTGATTCGTGGGCGGTTGAGAGAGAAATTAAAGGAAAATTGCGCAGTGCGCGTCGTGGGAGAAGTTGAACTAGTGGTGGGGAAACGAGGAGCAGGGGAATCCATACGGTGGCCAGATCCTACAACCCGACCCCGCCCACTCCTAGTATTTGGATAGCGACCTGCGTAATAATCACTGGACTGGCCGGAAGACAAATCGGTTGAGGGGCTGGAGGGAGCGCGCAGGGGTTGACCTCTAGTGCTCCCCCTACGGCAACACATCCTTTGACGCACGCGAGGCATGGGTGCAGTCTCATTAGCAGTGGGCACAAGAGGAGACGGAGAAGCAGAATTCCAAGAAACAGAGGAAGACAGACAAGGACCAGATCGAGAGAAATGCAGATATGCAACAAGGTCTACGCAGCAGTTCAATTGGCCACTTCTCCTTCTCGTCATAGTGAGCAGGCAGTGTAACCCAGCAATTGGCTCGTCTGAAAAACCATAGCGAAATTCCATTTTATCGACCTGACTGCAATGCAATCGAAGGATGCCCATCATAATTAATCTCTGATCATTAATAAGATTCGAAGGCCGGATCATATTGGAGCATGCGGAATCGCTAACAGGAGTGGAGGTTCGATCTTGAACAGTGTTAAAACTTAATGCGATTAGATGTGAAAACTTTGGAACTTATTTGAACAACATTAAAACTTAATGCGATTGATATGAAATCACCACATCCATGTCCCATCGCCTTAAACGCCATCGAATGCACCTGCAACTGGGAGCAAGGCAAGTTCTGATTGAGGACATGTGGCAGAAATTGATTGGAGCGGATCTTTGTTTGGGCCGCTCGCGCAGTGGAAATCCGAACCCGAAAAATATTAGGGCGAATTTGATAAGAAATTCGCGTCACAACTCTCCCTCTGTATGCCAGCCCAACTTTGGACCCGAAAAAGATTAGGGCGGAATTCATTTGGTTTTTGCGTCACAAAATTGGCCGATGTCAGTAGGCTATTTTGGAACGCGAATTTGGTTTGAATTATGGTTTATTTCCGTTTGCAGTCTGGCGTGCTCGACTTAAGAACAATTTTGTTTGATCCCATCTTATAAAATTTGTGTTGGTTTTCTTTGATAATACACACATTTATCATAAATCATGGGAATACCACACTATTAAACATGTGGAAAAGTTATATAAATTATTGAGAACAATCATTTTTATGTAAAAATATCCAAATGTGCTTTTGGGAAATAAGAATTCGAGTATTTGGTTCATATTGTTTTAAAGGAAGGAGTGAAGTTGGAGCCTCAAAAGATGCAAGCTATTACAAAATGACCCATTCCTAAGAAAATCAAGGTTCTTAGAAGATTTTTTAGACTTACATGATATTATTGATCATTTGTTAAGAATTATGCATGCATTTCAAGTCCACTCACATATCTCTTGAAGAAAATATTATTTATATGGAATGATGAGGCTACTTTGGCATTCTCTCTTTTAATGGATGCCATGTATTCTACACCAACATCAGTTGCGCCTACTTTTGGTAAAACATTCATAGTAGAGTGTGAGGCACAAGGAAAAGGAATCTACATAACCTTAACACGATAAGGGATATCATTGGCTTTTAAAAGTAAGGAATTCAAAGAAAATATTTGGTGAAATCTACATATGAAAAATAAATGGAAGCAATATTACATGCAATAAAAAATGGGGATAGTATATCACTGGGAGGTACTTTAAAGTCAAGATATACCATGATAGCATAAAGTATTTTTTGAAGCTATGGATTTCATTGGAAGATTAACAAAAATGAGGAGAAAAAATGCAAAGTTTTAATTTTGATATAATCTGCAAAAAGGGTAAGGAAAATTTAGTACATGATGCTCTTTCTAAAATAGAAGAGGCCTCAAATTTATATCCAATTACATTTTCTATTCCTAGGTGGCTAGAAGAAGCTTGCCATAATGGAAAAATGACAATAGTACTAAACAAAAAACTAAAATTTATAAAGGATGGGATGAACTCTATGGAGCATTGGGAGTGAAAGAGAGATATACTTTGGTGCAAATGTAGAATATTTTTATGCACACAAGCATATTTGAATAAAAAAATATTAAGGGAGTCCCATGTCTCTCTGATGGTAGGACGCAGGGTTCCTTAAAACATCTCAAAGGATCAAAAATATATTTTTGGAAGGAATGAAGAAAGATATTCAAAATTTTGTAAGAGAAGGTCAGGTTCGCATAATAAATAAAAGAGAGATAGTAAAATCTCTAGGGTTACTTCAACCATTCCACATACATATTCAAAGACTAGAAGATATATCAATAGACTTTATTACAGGTTTACTGAAATATAAAGGTAAGTATTACATTTTTGTGGTCATTTATATAGACAAATTTTGTAGATTTTTTTTGTAGAGCTCAAAGTACATAAACAACAAGCCAAGTGGCAGAAGTGTCCGTGAAAGAAATTCATAGTCTTCATGGTTTTCATAAAGTAATATCAACAAGAAACTTTTGGAAATAATTATTTAATATGAGTGGAGAAACACTAGCTGCCATGAGTTCTACATATCAAACACAATCAAATGGTCAAACAAAAATAGTTAACAAATGTTTTTAAGGTTATCTACAATGTTACTATTTAGAAAAGCAATCTTAATGGATGAAGTGGGTTCATCAAGGAAGAATGGTAATATGATACTACCTATCACACATCTACTAAAATTTCCCCATTTAAGGCCCTTTATGGATATCCAACTCCTAGTATCTCATATTTTTTGCAAGATAAGTCCAAAGTATAGGAAACAGAGTCACATATGGAAAATACTAATGAAACTTTGAAAATTATTATGGAAAACCTTCAAATGACATGAAACATGATAAAACAACAAGGGGAACAACATTGAAGTGAAAGATAATTTGAGGAGGGTAATTGGGTATTTTTTAGATTATAGCATTATAAAAAATCTTCAGTCAAGAAAAAGAAGAATAAAGAATTAGCTCAAAAAAATGTTATGGCCCTAAATAATTATTCATAGGATTGCACAAGTGGTATAGAAGTTATATTTTCCTTCTTCTTGCATTCATAAGGTTTTTCATGTATCTTGCCTAAAAAAGGTTTTGGGAAAAATATGCCAATGTAAATAGAACTTCCAAAATTAGATGAAGAATGAAAGTTGATTCTTGAACCACAAAAAGTTATAGATAAACATTATGTATCTCTTTGACATATAACCATTATGAAGTACCTAATCAAGTGGAAGAATATTCCTCTAGAAGAAGGTACATGGTAAAATGATCAATTCGTGATGAAATACCCACGACTAAAGGGTTGGTTTGAAGTTTTGACAAAGGTTTTGTTATATGTTTTATATAACGTGCGGCGGAATAGTTTTATTGTTTGTTAAGGTCCCACACAATGATCAAATTTGAAGGGCAGGTCCGAATTTCAATTAGAAGGGCATATATCTATGTTGCCCTTCCATAATGAAAAGCTTTAAAAAAAAACTTTTCAATTTACCACAATAAATTATTTTTACATTTCATTTTCAGAAATACAAAACCATCAATCTTTATATTAATAAAAGACTATTACATATACAACAATGAAGAAGGCTCCATCTTTCATTGCTTAAATATCTCATTGGAAATGTCAACATAAGTCTTGAAGACACTATTATAAGAATCTGGATACATACCACCGGGATATAGGAGATTCTTATGTGTCAGATTGTGTAATGCAATTTTGACTTTGTCTCACAAGGAGCAGCAGCATGGAGGTCTGGATTTTTCTTATAGAAATTTTTTATTATTATTTGAAACGTTTTTTATAGATATGAAGACAACAATGAAATTATTAGCATGGTGGACAATTAGTCAAGCTCATGATGCCAAACCATGATGATGTAAGTTTGGAATTTAACATTTTTACATGTTAAAGACAAATAGTCAAAATCACTGACAACTTAGGATGCCATAATTAATAATCATTCCCTGTTCACTTTTGTTAATAGGTTTATGTCACACGATGATCTCTCTTCTCTGGCATTTACTTGTATTGAAGATTACTATTCTAGGAATAAGGAGTTATTTTCTCCAAAAATAACCCTAGCCAAACATTGACAATGCATCAAGGATATCTTTCTATGCTTCATAAGTACATATGTTCTACTTCTATATCATGTCTTGGAAGTGGTTGTTTCGCTGGAAATTATTCACCAGTTGGTTTCATACCAAAGTCTTTTTCTCATTTTCAGCATCCAATACATGAAAAAGATAATGGTTTAAAACAACATAAATATTTGAAATTTTGCAAGAATTGTCTGGCACACTTTGAATATGAATTCTGAAGTCAAGTGCATGATGCTGTATAGGATCAAGTGTCATTTTGAATACCAAATGTTTCATAAGAAACTTCTCAACATGCTACCCTGCAGTAAGGATTAAATGACAATATTGCATCAACTATTTCCATAATAAAAGTGCACCTTGGCCATAAGACTAAACAACTACAAATGTTGTAGATCTAACAAGACCACACAATCAAATGTATTCCACAAGGCCAATACTGTATGAAAAATGAAAAGGAGTTTGCAACCAAAAATACCTTAGGCAACTAATTCAATTAGATACACCAAACCATTAGCAAAAAGGAAAACCAGCCTACTCAAAAGGCAAGCGTTTACCTCTTTTGACAAAATTTTGAGTTCTGAAACAAGGGCCTTTATTGTCTTGTCAATGCCCCTAGTAATTTGAACGGGGTTTGCACCTGCTGCAACAACCTAAAAAAAAAGGTTTCATTTCAAATTATTTTCCTCAAATTTAAGATACAACCATTGCTATTTTTGTATTTCCTAACAAGCTCATAAATTTTGACAAAAGAACCAAAACTTTTTAATACCTGATAGCAATTTTTTCACTCAAAAACTATCTTAGACTCAATAAGCCCAACCCAAAACTAAAAAGCCAAACACCAAAAGACCCTACAAAAATGAATAGATGATCTTAATCCAGTACTATCGACAAAAAGTTACCTTTACACCCTCACTTATTAAACCCTGTGTTGTTGAATTTAACTTCAACTGCTGCAGCAGAAGGACGGATGCAACAACAACATTTTTTTTTTGAGGTTGCTTGCACGCCATCCAGAAATTTAATTCAGCATTTAAAATTCCTGCAAGTTTTTTTTGTAGACGGCCGCAACCATATTTCTGTATAGGATTGTATTTAAACACAACAACCAGCATTAACGCAATTCACCAACCAGAAATTAAACAAACAGAAATTTAACCCCCAGTTTTGTAAATTCAAAAGGAGGACACGTGGAGCATTAATATTGGATCGCATGAAATTGAAGGGAATCTGAAAACCTGAAAACCAGACCCGAATTTTTTATAAGGCACATTGGATTGAGAATTTGCGTTACAAATTAGGCAGACGTCAGCATCCCATTTTGGAATGCGAATTTGGTTTGAAATTCAATCTATTCAGACTTTCGAAGTCCGATGGAAAGGGTTCTTTAATGTTTTGATAATTTAATTTTATGTATGCTTTAATATATACATATGTTTTAAACATATGTTATAAATATATCATATGCGAAATTAAAGGTGGGCCATAGAATTTAGTTTTAATTTTATTTTTTTAAAAAGAGGGTTTATTATAATATGTTTTATATGTTACGGCATATAAAAATAAAAAGGAAAAAAATCTTGGTAGGTTTTTTTATAAACAGTACGTAAATTTTTTATTACACAGCAGTGTGTAAAAAGTGAAAGACTGAGTGTAACTTTTTAAGTGTGTATGCACAGCAGTGCGAAAGTGAAAAACACAGCAGAGTGTTTTAGAGACAAAGTATGTTTGTTTTGAACAGACAGTGAGTTGGTTTTATGCACTGTGTTTTGTAGTAGTCATAATTTTGTAATCCCTCTCAGTGAGGAAGAAGTGTAATAGTTTTTTTTTGAGTTATTGAAGGGAATAGAAGTTTGTTTTCAAAGTATTGAAACTATGTCTCCTGTCAAAGAAATTTTTATTTTCTCTGTGTTAAAAGAAGGGAGATTTATTCTCCATTCATTGTTCTGGAATTTTTCAATATTCCAACATGTGCAAGAACAACAGATGTTGTGGTTCCATCCCCAGCTAAATCATTTGTCTTTGCCACAGCTTTCCTTATCAACTTGGCCCCAATATTTTAAACTGGGTCCTCTAATTCAACCAATAAAAAATCCAAAAACATAACATTGAGATACATTTCATTACACTGTCAATAACAATAAAATTTGACTCAGCCATAACCCTTTCCTTTTATTGTTGTGAAAAGCTTTAGGCATTACTCTAATGTGGCTAGTCTGTAGTCCAAGTAGACCACTGGGTAACAAATATGCTTCCTTTCACCTTTGAGTTTTCAAATTATGCCTACCAAATCTAAGACATTTAAGAGGGGGAACTAATACAACGTTAAAAAAAAAACCAGAGCACACATCTACAAATTACCTCCTTAGCTACTGTCACACCATCATTAACTATTTTCGGAGAACCATGCTTGCTCTACAAGACAACATTTTTCCCCTCACCCCAAGGGTGACTCCAACAAGATCAGCAAGTTTGTTCACACCGCCTGCAAGACAAATTGACAATGCTTTCAGTAAGTGTGCAATTGAATGCCAGACCATATGCCAAAACAACCCTCCATAAAAAATTAAAATAACACATTAAAATCGAATATAAGTGGACAAGGAAAGATCCACTGCAGTGAAGTTTCACGTGCAGGTGACCTTCCTTTAAACATATTTTTTTCTCTAACCTGAATTTTTTTTGTCACTGAGCCATCCTTGTTGAAGTACAACTCCTTTTCCATAGCTCTTGTATTAACTACCTTCTCTCTGTCACGTAATCTCAGAGTCCCTCTTCTTCTTGAGCGATTAAAGGAAATGGGTGAAAAAACTAAAAGAGAAGACAATTGTCTGCCATAATTATCAAACATTGCACCCAACTTCTTCCCCTTTCCATTGTTACCCAATGAGGTAGATGTGGCAATTGTTGTCATACCGCCCAAAGCAGAGGCCATCTTCTCTTATGCTCAATATAGAATTACAAGATCTTCATATTAGTATGAACCTTAAAAAACATGACTCCCATTGCTAAAAACCACTTTTAAGTTGTAACAGGCAAACTAAACAACTATCGCAACTTTTGGCAACTTCTGGAGCATTAAGAGAGAAACAACCAAAGAGAAATACAACCAAAATCCTCATTTTAATGATACCGGACTATATATTTGCATTAAGATAATAGAAAGAAATCACGACTATATTAAGGCCAACACAAAAAAATCTTTAACTAGTGTCTCTCGCGGCCTTTAGGTTGCCATGCTAGAGGTTGCATATTTTTAATTTAAATTCTTGACCTCTCATGCCCATCTATGAATGCATCAAATGGGATATCTACATCAAATGCTCCTTTATATCCCCAAAAACAAATTCCCTACTACAAGAGCACCAGTATTGATGGATCACCCCACACCATCCCACCCACTAGAAACGGTGAAAAAGGAAACCCAAGAAAACTTCTGAAATATCTCAAGATGACTATATGGGTGGTTCTTATAAATCAACCAACCATTCAGAACATGCTCATCAATCCAAACCATGAGTATTATGTGACGATATTCAAGCAGGCACTGAATCGGATTTCTGAAGCTATGTTAGAGAAACCCTAAACTCTGACTGAAAATAGGTGAAATGTGGCACCACTCAGAGATTGACATGTGCCAATTGGTACAAGTGGTAGAAAATTGGCATGCTCAAACAACGAGGTGATGCAGGAATGCCATGAGGGAGAAAATATCAGAAAAGCCCCAAATCTGGAGAACTAAAGCTCATCACCAACCTCAGATTGACAACTTTACATGATGTAACCTATGAAATCGTAAATGGAGAAATCATAGTAACAATAAAGTAACCTATGTAACAATAAAGTCGGATTCATCCTGGGAGTGGTAATGGGAGAAATCATAGTGAACAACAAGAAACATGTAGAGTTGCTTACAATCAAATAGATGAAAAAACACATACAAAAAACCTAGATAATAATCATGAACAAGCTTAATATTGAATTATGAACCGTAAAGGAACTTACAAAATGTGACATTACGAACCTGGTCAAGCGCACAAGCAAAAATATCCTGGACATGACCCTGGTTGACAAGTTGTATTGCTCATGATGCAAGAGGATTTGTACCTGCACCGCCAAGTCAATCAAAATCCATCATTATCTATACAATAAATACAAGTAATTGATGTAGTATTTTTTACTCTAAGATGCATTCTTATGATAATGTTAAAACATATGTTGAAAATGTCAAAACATACCTGAATAATCTCCTCTTCGTTTCAAGAACAATTTATTGGAGTCACATGAACTTGGAACAAGCCTCCCACGATCTGAAAGAGTAGCAACTAAGTCAACAGTGACTTTTTTGTTGCTACACTGGATCGAGGGAGGTTTGCTCCAAGATTAAATCGCTCCAATAAATTATTCTCTACTAAACAGGGCCAACCACGTGAAGGTGGAAGCTCTTATGGCACCTCCCCCCCCCTCACATCACTCTCAATTCCACAATACCCAATCTATATTTCATTTTTTACTTTCATGAGCATAAAAAAAAATATTCAATAACTAATAAAAAAATAATTCAACAAAAAGTACGCAAGGAAACATTGCAATTAATGCTTGACATAAAAATAGTATGATAAATGAGTTTTTAATATAACGCAAAAAACGTTCCAAGTATGGTAACGTTTGTCTTATAATAATACAATATTTTACATTATCAAATTTTCTTTTTCTTCTTCCTATTTCTAAAGCTCCTAATTACATCATCAATATCATCGTGCTCTGCTCCTGTTTCGTGCCTTTCGACCCGCACTGCTGACTTAATTGCATAGTCACGATGTCTGGTCTCATCCAGTGACGGGGCATTGCCTACAAAAATAGATAATATTAAATTTTAATTGTCGGTTTTTAAATATCATTGAACTAGTTCGGTAATATTAATAAAAAAATTTGCAATGAGATTATTTACCTGGTGCACCAGTTGTCGCTGCTGACCTAGTTGCGTAGTCACGATGTCTAGTCTCATCCAGTGACGGGGCATCGCCTACAAAAACAGATAATATTAAATTTAATTGTCAGTTTTTAAATATCATCGAACTAGTTCGGTAATATTAATAAAAAAAATTGCAATGAGATTATTTACTTGGTGCACCAGTTTTCGCCGCTGACCTAGTTGCATAGTCACGATGTCTGGTCTCATCCAGTGACGAGGCATCGCCTACAAAAATAGATAATATTAAATTTTATTTGTCATTTTTTAAATATCATTGAACTAGTTTGGTAATATTAATAAAAAAAAATTGCAATGAGATTATTTACCTGGTGCACCAGTTGTCGCCGCTGACCTAGTTGCGTAGTCACGATGTCTGGTCTCATCCAGTGACGGGGCATCGCCTACAAAAACAGATAATATTAAATTTTAATTGTCGGTTTTTAAATATCATTGAACTAGTTCGGTAATATTAATAAAAAAAATTGCAATGAGATTATTTACCTGGTGCACCAGTTGTCGCCGTTGGGACTGTTGCCCTGTCTTCCTCTCTGGTGGTAAGATCCTCAAGGGAAACATTCTCTGTCATTTAAACAAAAAAAATTATAAGGACAACCATCAAGGTATAATTAGAAAAATTATAAGTGGAAATTAATTACCGTCACGGCCCTCACTGATAGTAGCATTGTCGGCCTGGTCCCTACTACAATGATCAGGTTGCACGTGAGGATCATCTACATTTGGCTCTAAAACTGGGTTATTTGCGTCGTCGGTAGTGTTGCTCCCCTGATTTAAAAAAAGTTGTTAGACATTAAATTTATGGATGAAAACAAACATATTGAAAGGTTAATGTTTTACCTTATCGGACATTTTGGATCTTGGGACCTGCCCCAAGCTTATGCGACGTTCAACTACGGCTTGATAGCCGAAATGGAAAGCGATATTTTTATCTTCCTCTGTAGTTTCTGTTCTGAAGTCATCACCCTACATTACATATGATTGTGTATTTTTAATCATATTTGATAGGATTACAAAAACATTGGAAGGTGATACAATTAATTATAAGATGTTTAGCTACTTAATTACAATTCTTGCAGCTAATTTCAAGTAGCCGCCCTGGCCTAGCTTGTGATGGCCCTTTTTTTCAATCCTAGCTTTGGTTGCCTTTGAAGTGTCAAGCAACCTAGCTTCAAAAGATTGAAGTCAGATATGACGTAGCACACTTTTATTTTAGACATAGAGAATATTAAAGCTATTGAATTAAAGTTGTAATTTACCTTGCGGGTCCAGTTGGCATTTTTCTTTCTTTCTTTGCCCTTTTCTCTTTTCCGTCATGGATGAGTGCTCTCCACTCACTCTTTGGAACTGCGAGAGGATGCTCATATCTAGGGTTAAATTGCAATTGCGTCCTATAGGTGTCCCTGGTATATTTGAAATATTTGTCGGCTACCCGAGCCACCGTTGTTCTGTCAAATGTGCCAACCCCAAAAAAGGCTTCTAGATAATCTAGAAGTTCTTTTTTCAGGTTGGAATTCTGGGAATTCCACCCTGTGCGTATGGTTGGGCCAAAAATTACCAACGCATGGCTCTCCAGAAACCTGTAGAACTCATTGTTTTCTACACAGAAAAAAAAAGATATTATCATTAATTTAAAAATAAAAATCATGATAAATATGTTTTAGATAAAGTACATGAAATAGTTAAAATATTAAAATTTACCTGGGAGTTGTACATTCTTTACAGGGACACCTTTATTGTTCACCAACAATGTGCCATTAATGGTCCCTATGGAGCTGACACATGTAGCTCCAAGAAACACAATAATGTAGTTGGCCATATCAGCCTCATCATTGCCAACACGTTCAGCGGTTGGCTGGGTGTCTGCTTGGGCAGAGTGTGTTTCTTGGCTGGCACCTAAAGGAGTAGAAGGTGTACGAGAGGGTTGTTGGGAAATCTCTTGCCCTTGTTTCCCACTACCACCAACACCGGGTTCAGCAAGTGCCAGAAAACACTACATACAAAAGAGCTTTTTGTTAGTTTAGTCAATGTAAAAATTAAAAATCAAACTATCACAATTCATCTCATGCAGAACAAAAAAAATATCCTTTTGACTTTTTATTATTACTTGATATCTTTCTAGCTGCCTCATAAGATGTTGTATCCTCTCTTCTGTTTCATGTGTTTGAGGCGCGTCTATCAAAGTATTAAATTTCGACCTTTCATCTCGTGCCTTTTTTTGCAACAAGAACACTGGAGATAGGGATGAAGAAAGCTCTTCCTCAAAGAGGGAATCATCAGGCGTACCATGGCTAGGTGTCTGCATATTTGAACAAAATTAATATTATTTCAATTATGTAAATAATTAAAATACCTGAAGATAGAGCAATGTTGGCACTTTACATGTTCTTTCGCTGGCCTCTTTCCACGATCATCCTGTCTCGGGGTTTTTCCTGCACTGCTCTAATCAGTCTACCACATTGCAATAAAATTATAAATGTAAAAACTTGAAAACAATATCTAACTTGAAAACAAAAAATGAAAACTGAAATAATTTCTAATAAGACACCGGAAGATAGAGTTACAGTTTCAAATATACCTTGCATTGAATTCAGTCTTAGAAACATGTCATTGCACATTAAGGCACCCAAACAAGAAAAGAGTTGACAATGAAGACCTTATTGAATATATTGTTGGAGCAACTTCTAATAAACTTGTTGTGAAGACATTGAGGAAATTTTTGGAGCAAAATTGTTGAAGCTGATGGTATAGCATTGTGGGAGACGATCTTGAAGGGCCTTGAAGTGAAGCTTTTCGAGCAACTATTGAAAAATCCTTAGAGCATTTAAGTAAGGCACTTTCTATCTTCCATCACCTTTTTCCTTTCAATATCCTTTAAATGATTTTGTTGATATTTAATGTTTGAAATCACGTTATAATTCCTTGATTATATGTGTTTGGGGACTTTCCCCTTGAAATTACCCAAAAATACCCTGGCAATTTTATCTTCAGGATGCATGTCTGACCCTATTGTTCAATATTTTGATTGATAGTAGTAAACATAGAGAGTTAGGGGGCTCTTGACTTGGTTTGGTTGGGCCATTAGATCCATAACATCTACTAGGAGAACCCCCCTTGAGTTGGAGGAGAGCTAGCCCGAAGTGAAAAGAGGTTGGTGAGGTGACAATGGGGCTATTGAATTACACATGGTATCACACTTTAGCTTTAGGAATTTATCTTGAGAAGTGTGAGATTTTGCTATATCAATTCTCAAATTGTTTACCACACTATTTTTAAGAACTAATAAGAAGTGATGTTGAGGGTTTTTTGGGTATAAGAAACAATACCATTTAAAAACTAGGGTTCTCAGTCCTTGGCATTCCTTCACCTGGGCCTAGGGGCACACTAGAATAATTTCACACTAAAACATGCAAACTTAAAAGTAACTTAACAGATCCATAAAGTAATAATAATCATAATTCCTAATTTCCTATTGTACGATATGATGCAAATTATTCAAACATGAAGCAATGAAGACATGCAATGTCCGAATTTCAAGATTGATGAACCAATACAAGAAGTTAGAAACTACAACTTTGATTCAATACTATGTGTCCTAACTCCAGGAAGGAATCTAGTTTGTAGTACAGAACATGCATCGTGTATTATCAATTTTTAATTGACAACAACTAAAGGTCATCTACCTCATCAATTCCTTCCCATTTTGTGTTTTTATGTTATATTCCTTATAAAAGTGTCAAATTTCTCTCAAAGTAAGCAACCACCGAATAAAATAAAAAATAGTTGAGATATGATTGAGAAATGGTCATTTATTTCTTGAAAGGATCTTCACAATTTCTTTGGTTGTTTTTCATCTCAAGAAACAAGAAATGACTTAAGAAACTATCGTGATGTAATATAAGAAACAACACGGTGCAATGGCCATTTTCAAAGCCAAATGATGTTCATTGAGGACATGGCCTTTATTTGGTTCTTGTTTCATAGGAGTTTCGGGTAGAAATGGAACTTTGTTGGAAGTGAAAGGAAAACATGTCTCTTGTTGAATTATGAGAAAATCATGTTGTTCATGATGCAACAATTTACTGAAAATTGTTTTGGAAATCTCCTGGAAGTTGTAACTTGTGACTAAGGTTCTCATTGACCTTTACCCAACTTTGGAAAAGGAGGGTGTTTATTTTCATCTTGATATATATATTTTTTTATGACACTAATACAGGGTAATGTAAAAGGGGGAAGATCAAATTACAGTTTGATTCATTGTTGATAATTGGTGCCAATCTTCAAGAGGAATGAATAGGTTGTTATCTTTACAATCCCATCCTAACATCAAATTCAATGATAAGTTTCTATGAGGTTCTGGGTCAAGGAAAAATTCACTCCACGAATGATATATTTAAGTAGGCTTCTCCTATTTTGGGAAAACACCATACCTATAATGCATTCACTTGCATGTATAAAGGGAAAGGAAAACATGCTTTCATACAATGGTGACAAAGGCATCTTGGGGAAAGGTATCTTCACTTTTTATTTATGTTGTTCACCCACACCACTCTCGTGTTTTCACTAATCCTGTTTTGTCATTTTTGGATTCAAATTTGGTTAAGGCCTTAAATATTTTTTGACCTTTCGGTGTAGTTTTTACAAGTGGCATGTATGGATTTTCCATTAATTCTGCACTTTTTCTCTTCATGCGCATGTTTCCCTGGAAATCAAATGCATGATTTAGTCCCATACATTTAACAAGTTGTTGGATCAACTCCATTGGCAATATCATGTTTCCTATTCAATCAAAATTTATCTTAGTTAGGGTAGGTAGGAAGGTTTTCCTTTTGTATTAATAGGGCACTTCTAGCTTGCATTTTTATTATATCTTTCAAATTTAGTGTCGTTTCAATTAGGGCATGAATTTTTTCAACTTTCAAGGTGAGAATGAACAAAGACAAATTTTTGTGATGGATGACTGTATATGAATCCATGGCCAGAGGAAAAGTCACTAATCTACTTCTTCAAATATCTATAGTTCTCATTCACCTCATACGGAGATGGTCCCTGATTTTGAGCCAAATGTTGCAGCAAAAGTTCCCCCCCTCCATAATTTGATATTCAATGGAAATTTCTTAAATTGATGATGGGGCATGATTATGCAACATTGGCACATACATATGTAATGGAATTCCAAGATCATGATATATGTTTGCATATGTTTATGGAGGTGGTGGAGCAAAAAAGAGCTCAAATAGAGCTGAAAATTTTCACATAAAAAGGACTGTGGGCTTGACTAATGGTTCCATTTAAAAAATTATATCTAGACAGAGAATAAGTGTAGCATGCAAAAATGCATTGAAAATCCATCTGAGTTTGCATTGTATTACTTATGATGGATTCAAATTTGGGTTTCAAAATGCCAGGTTGTGGCATGATTTTGTCGAGAAACCCTTAGTTGGATTTCCATGTTGGTTTAATTTATATTTTAAGTTTGTTTTGCAGTCTTTGGGTGATAGTAACTCATGAACTAGGTTACCAATGTGTAACAATCATATTTCAAAAACAAAGTTGTGATTTTTTTATATTATAATTATTATCTATTAGCTACGAGTATTGACACCTAATGCCTAGAATTTTGACATCTTGATAGCATGGATAATTTCGAAAATGTTTCTAGTAATGTTAACATAATAACTATCATTACGTGCCTTCACTTTTTTCACCATAATAGACCTGTGATATGGACTTATCACACAACTTTATATGCTATGTCCCAACAAGTTCCAACTGGTTGAACCTACCTCATAGTGTGGTTATTAAGGACAAGTTGCTTGGTATATAACTCGATAGCATAGACCACGTTGCAGTTCTAAAAAGAATCCTCAAGTGTCAAAAAAACTTCACACTATGTTCTACTATAAAGCCTTTTGGGATACCTAAAATAAAATATGTATCATTGATGACTTTTAAATTATGACAATATCCAGAGGGAAAGGAAATCAAGGGAAGAGTGATCCACCAATGAGAATGTAGAATTTAGCATCAGATGAGTTAGAGTCTAGGAAATTGAAACCCTTAGTTGGATTCTCATGTTGGTTTAATTTATATTTTAAGTTTTTTTTGCAGTCTTTGGGTGATAGTAACTCATGAACTAGGTTACCAATGTGTAACAATCATATTTCAAAAACAAAGTTGTGATTTTTTTATATTATAATTATTATCTATTAGCTACGAGTATTGACACCTAATGCCTGGAATTTTGACATCTTGATAGCATGGATAATTTCAAAAATGTTTCTAGTAATGTTAACATAATAACTATCATTACGTGTCTTCACTTTTTTCACCATAATAGACCTGTGATATGGACTCATCACACAACTTCCTATGCTATGTCCCAACAAGTTCAAACTGGTTGAACCTACCTCATAGTGTGGTTATTAAGGACAAGTTGCTTGATATATAACTCGATAGCATAGACCGCGTTGCAGTTCTAAAAAGAATCCTCAAGTGTCAAAAAAACTTCACAATATGTTCTACTATAAAGCCTTTGGGATACCTGAAATAATATATCTATCATTGATGACTTTTAAAGTATGACAAGATCCAGAGGGAAAGGAAATCAATGGAAGAGTGATCCACCAATGAGAACCTAGAATTTAGCATCAGATGAGTTAGAGTCTAGGAAATTGAAACCCTATAATTCTAATTAGTGATGAAGGACATCACATAGGTAATTATATTTTCATGTAGAATAATCTGTTAATTCAAATTTAAACTACATAATATGAAAGGCATACCATAAATTTTTCCACGTAAGTCCAAACAACCTATAAAAATGGAAAACCTTCTTTTTCCATGGGAAATAATTTACCTTTCCTTTTTCAAGATAATATAAATCACAAAAAATATGAACTATACTGCACACATTCTCGGATAATGTGAAAGTGGAAAAGGAATACCCTACACAAGTGATGCACACATGTACATTTGAACACTAATAGATTTTTGTAGTTGAAATGCAATGCTTGTTTTCATTTAAATGTAGGGTTTTTAAAGCAGGGAGAAATAATGGCTGCCAAATTAATAAGCATTTCTTTGGGAAAATTTTAAATTTTGTATTGGGTGATGAAGATAATAGAGGGTATTGAATCTTGATTCTTGACATCTAGAGAGAACCCTACAGCCTAACAAAATCCAATGGAATTGACCAAAAAAACCCAAATAGAGTCAACCCTACTATAGGAGGAAGGGCCTGCAGTAAGAACTTACCATTTTGCAAGAGCCGAGGGCGAATGCTGTTCTGCAAGAGTCAGGCTGCCAATGTTGTTCTGCAAGAGCTCGTGGCGAATGCTGAGGGCGAATGCTGTTCTGCAAGAGCTCAGGGCGAATGCTGTTTTGTAATAGCTCAAGGCGAATGCTGAGGGCGAATGCTGAGGGCGAATGTTGTTCTGCAAGAGCGGAGGGCGAATGCGCGCGTGATATTAGACGTTAATGTAGCACACATGTACATTTTAACACTAATAGATTTTTGTAGTTGAAATGCAATGCTTGTTTTCATTTAAATGTAGGGTTTTTAAAGCAGGGAGAAAAAATGGCTGCCAAATTAATAAGCGTTTCTTTGGGAAAAATTTAAATCTTGTATTGGGTGATGAAGATAATAGAGGGTATAGAATCTTGATTCTTGACATCTAGAGAGAACCCTACAGCCTAACACAATCCAATGGAATTGACCAAAAAAACCCAAATAGAGTCAACCCTACTATAGGAGGAAGGGCCTGTAGTAAGAACTTACCATTTTGTAAGAGCTGAGGGCGAATGCTGTTCTGCAACAGTTGAGGGCGAACGCTGAGGGCGAATGCTGAGGGAAAATGATTTTTTGCAAGAGCTGAGGGCGAATGCTAAGGGCGAATTCTGTTCTGCAAGAGTGGAGGGCGAATGCGCGCGTGATATCAGATGTTAATGTAGCTATTGCGACGGATACGAAACAATAAAATCATTTTTATGTAGTGCACATATAAGTTTTGTATTTTTATGTAGCACGCATATAAGTGTCATTATACAGACGGCGGACAAAGCGTCGCTATTGCGACGGGTTCCTCCAAACGTCGCAATTGTGACACTTAGACATTGTGTCACACTTGCGATGTTTGGAGGCAGCCGTCGCAATAGCGACGCATTGGGCCATAGTGTCGCAATTGCGACGTTTTCCTCCAAATGTCGCAATTGCGACACTTTTTCTAAGTGTCGGTATTGTGAAAATTTTCTATAAACATCGGTATAGCGACGGTTTTGGGCGAGATGGAAAACATTTGGGGAAATTTCCGATATTTGGTCAAAAGCGTCGAAACCAAGTGTCGGAATTTCCGCCAAATGTAGTAGTGTGTTAGGTCCCTATAGTACTAGTATAGTCCCTTATTGTTATTAGTGTAACCCCCTTATTGTTATTATTGTACCCTTGTAATCCCCATTTTGTTATTATTGTGCCCCTAAATTATTATTGTTAGGTCGGCTAGGATTACATTGTGGCCCACTAGGATTACATTATGGCCACATGGAATCCTATATATAGAAAGGAGGTTTTTTAAATTGTATCATCCAAGAATTGTTCATTTATGTAATGTATTGGAGGTTTCCCCCTCGAAGTGGCTTATTTCTAAGGCGTTGATATCTCTTTTGTTCTATTTTTGGAGTTGGTTACTCAACATTTGGTATCAGAGCTTTGAATTCTATGGTTTCGCTGCTCCAAACAGGTCATCGTGGAATTTTCACTATATATTTTTTTCTACAAAGTTTCAGAAGCTAAAATTTTTAGGGTGTGAAGTCAATATCTTGAGGAAGATTTCCTAAAAATTTCAGAGCTTGGTTCGCAATATTTTCGGAGATATGATCTGTGGAAGTTAGGTCTTTTTTCAGGATCCTAAACAGGTCATTGTGGCATTTGCGCTATAACTTTTTTCTACGAAGTTTCAGAATCTGTAATTCGTATGGTGCAAAGCTAAAATCATGATGAAATTCATCAAAAAATTTTATAGCTTGGTTCACAATATTTTTTGAGATATGATCTGTAGAAGGTAGTGCTTTTTCAGGCTCCTGAATTTCATCTCAAATTGGTGATCGTGGGAAAATTTCAATAACTCTCTCTCTGGGCATCGGATTGGAGTGTTGTAAAAAGTGGTTGCAAGTAAACAAACTATAGTTTCTTTACTATCAATTTAAGAGACAAAGGATGAAACAGTGACACGTGGCAAGTCGTACAAGTTTGCTCTACTGAACCAGTCCAGAATTAGGTCATTGTGGGAGATTGGACACAACTTTGTCTTGGAGAATCCAAATCAGGTCAGACCTGTGGCATTCGAAAGATAATTCAGAGGGCTACATTGATATTGAAATTAAAATATTGAAGTGCTGAAATCATAGAGATTATCCAATTTCAATATAGAGCTCCTCAAAAGTAAGAAAAAGGTGTGTATATTTTTTTTCTTTCCAAATTGCATAAGTCTTCTTTGAAGAATCAATTTGAATTGATTCCAAGGGCATATTGTAGAATATATAGTAGTATTGGGTTCTAAAATATGCCCCGTAAAAATAATTCAACACCCATTAAGCCTTCAGAAGGCTCTACTATGACTCATGAAGATGAAGAATTGCAACATGATCTATCAAAATTACAAGAGCAAGTGCAACAAATTTCACTCTCGCAAAGAGCAACAAAAAATGAAATGGAAGTTTTGAAGAAAAGCGTGGAAGTGAAGATGGACGGTTTGAAGAAAGACATGGAAGCTAAGATGGATGGCATGGAAGCGGACATGAAAGACAACATGGAAAACATGAAGAATGATCTCAAAACAGACATCGAAGGTTTGACAAAGTTGATACAAGAAATGTTTCCTAATGATGAAAAGATAGTAGAAGAACCTCATGATGAGAACAAAATAAATGTTAATTGTGATTTCATAAACTCTAATGTTGGCGGGAAGAACCACCATATTCCAAAGATGGATATGAGGAAGTTTGATGGAAAGGATCCTGTAACATGGATACTACGGATGGAGCAATATTTTGATCTCCATAACGTACAAAACACACAAAAGGTACGCATTGCAACTTTACATTTAGAACAAAATACATTTGTATGGTATCAATGGCTTTGCTCCCGTAAAAAAATTGTCACTTGGTCAATTTTTACGGAGGAAATGATAGGACATTATGAGGATACAAAGAGCAACACCTTCTTTACCCAATTGATAAATCTCAAACAAAAGGGTTTAGTGGGGCAGCACATTGAGGACTTCCAAAAAATTGAATATAAGGGTAACTGATCTTACAGAGGAACACAGGATTGATCTCTTCCTAGGCACTTTAAAGGATAACATCCAACATGAAGTTCGCGTTTTGGAACCTGATTCATTGGAGAAGGCATTCAGGTTGGCAAGTAAAGTTGAATGTAAAATTATGGCGACAAGGAAGCCTACCACTCAATTCTATAAAGAAGGAAGTGTTGCTACGCCTAGATTTCCACAACCTACAAGGTTGACACCACAACAATTGGAAGAAAAAAGAGCAAAAGGGCTTTGCTACAGTTGTGATAGCAAATACACTAAAGGTCATAAGTGTGCTGAGAAGAAATTAGTTTACATAGATTGTGAAGAGGAAGAAGAAAATGAACAAGAAGAGGATATACACCAGGAACCAACCCTAGAAGAGGAAGAAATGAATCCGACCATATCGTGTAATGCACTGGCAGGAATTGCCACTCCTCAAACTCTCAAGATACAAGGACAAATCAAGAAGAAAAAGGTAATAGTGTTGATTGATTCAGGTAGCACCCATAATTTTATTCATTGTAAGGTAGCCAAGGAATTAAATTGTTTCCTATACCAAGCACCAGAATGTCAAGTGATGGTTGCAAATGGAGGAACTATAAATTGCTCTGGAAAATGCCATAATATCAAGCTAACCATGGGGGAATATGTATTGACTAGTCCAATGCTTTCCATTCCTATGGGAGGTGCTGATGTTGTGCTAGGAGTACAATGGTTACAATCTTTGGGGACAGTAGCTTTTAATTTTCAAGAACTTTTCTTGAAATTTTTTTCAGAAGGAAAGGAAGTCGAATTATAGGGTATTGCAGGGAAGCCAAGAAATATAATAAGCTCTAATGTAATGACAAAGCTTCTAAAGAAAGAACAATGAGGCGTAATTGCACAATTATGCTCACTAGAATTTCCAACATCAAAATCATCTATTTCTGCAGATCTCCAACAAGTCTTGGACAATCATTCCAAGGTGTTTGAAACTCCCAAAGGACTCCCACCTATTCGCGATCATGATCATGCTATTCATCTGATTCCAGGAAGTGTTCCTCCAAACATCAGGCCTTATAGATATCCTTACGTCCAAAAGAGCGAAATTGAACGTATGATTGCAGAAATGTTAGAGGCGGGTATAATTCAACCTAGTCAAAGTTCCTTCTCTGCTCCTGTAGTATTGGTACACAAGAAGGATGGATCATGGCGCATGTGTCCGTATTATAGGGAGCTCAATAAGCTCACCATTAAAGATAAATTTCCCATTCCTGTGATTGATGAATTATTGGATGAATTACATGGAGCAATTAATTTACCAAGTTGGATCTTCGTTCAGGATATCATCAAATTAGAATGAAGACTGAAGATATTCCAAAAACAGCATTTCGAACTCATGAGGGTCATTATGAATTTTTGGTCATGCCTTTTTGCCTTACCAATGCACCTTCTACATTTCAAGGGTTGATGAATTCCATTTTCAAACCCTTTCTTAGAAAATTTGTGCTCGTATTTTTTGATGATATACTAATCTATAGCAGGTCTTAGAAGGATCATGTTGAACATGTTGACAGGGTGCTCAAACTATTGCAGGAGAAACAATTACATGCAAAGACATCCAAATGTTTCTTTGGAGTAAAAGAGGTGGAATATTTGGGTCATATTGTATCTCATGAGGGTGTTTAAGTAGACCCTAACAAAATTAAAGCCATTAAGGAATGGAAAGTCCATACAACCATAAAGCAGTTGCGAGGATTTCTCAGGTTAACAGGATATTATCGCAAGTTTGTTAAGAATTATGGGAGAATAGCAGCACCTCTAACAACATTATTGAAGAAAGATGCATTTTCATGGACTCCTGAAGCAACTAAGGCCTTTGAACATCTTAAAGAGGCAATGTGCCTAGCACCAGTCTTAGCTACGCCAGACTTCACAAAAAACCTTTATTGTGGAATGTGATGCCTCAGGAAATGGAATTGGTGTTGTTTTAATGCAAGAAGGAAGACCCATTGCTTTTGAAAGTCGTCCAATCAAAGGAAAGTATTTACAAAAACCTATTTATGAGAAGGAAATGTTAACAATACTGCATGCACTAAAGAAATGGTGAACTTACCTAATGGGAAGACACTTCAAGGTAAAAACTGATCATGATAGTCTTAAACACTTTTTGGAACAAAGACTATCTTCAGAAGAGCAGCAAAAATGGGTCACAAAGATGTTGGGTTATGACTTTGAAATAATCTACAAAAAATGAAAGCTTAATGTTGTTGCAGATGCACTCTCAAGAAAGAATAAAGAGGTGAAAGAATTTATTTGTGCCATTTCTATTATCCAACCAGATTGGATAAGTGAAGCAAGAGATGAATGGAAGAAGGACAAAGATGTATGGACACTCATCTAAAAGTTACAGCAAGATCCTAGTACATCTGATACATTTAGTTGGAAAAATGATTCCTTATGGTACAAAGATCGCTTATATCTTTGTAAGAATTCCCAACTAAAACAAAAGATTCTTCTGGAATTGCACACTTCTCCTTTAGGAGGACACTCAGGATTTTTAAAACCTTACCACAGGGTGAAGAAAGAATTTTTTTGGGATGGCCTTAAATCTGATATTCAAAAGTTTGTGGCGGAATGTTTGGTTTGCTAGCAGAATAAAGTTGAGACAATTAAGACCCCGGGACTTCTACAACCTTTATCCATTCCAAGTCAACGTTGGGAGGAGATTTCAATGGATTTTGTCATAGGTTTACCTAAGTCCGAAGGAAAGAGTGTCATCATGGTGGTAGTTGATAGACTTACCAAGTATGCACACTTTTGTGCATTATCTCATCCATTTAAAGCAAGTACAGTTGCTACTACATTTATGGACAGAATTCAAAAGCTACATGGAAGCCCAAGGGTTATTGTGAGCGACAGAGATCCCATTTTTACCGGAAATTTTTGGATGGAGTTATTTTCTTGTTTGGGTACTCAATTAGCTCATAGCTCATCTTATCATCCTCAATCTGATGGTCAAACTGAGATAGTAAATAAATGTTTGCAAGGATATCTTCGTTGTTTTGTATCCGATAAACAAACACAATGGGTCAAGTGGTTACCTCTCGCTGAATGGTGGTATAACACTTCCTTCCATACTGCAGCAAAAATGACCCCATTTATGGCACTTTATGGATATCATCCACCATCGATCACATCATCTTTAAGGGAAAATTCGAATGTTCAAGCAGTGGAAGATCACATCGAGCATCAACAAGAAGTTCTCCAACTCTTAAAGGATAACCTGAATTTGGCACAAAATCGAATGAAACAACAGGCAGATCAACATCGCAGCGAGAGAAGTTTTGTTGTAGGAGATTTGGTATTTTTACGGCTACAACCATACAAACAAATGTCCCTCAAGCAAGCTAAGAAGGATAATAAATTATCGCCAAAGTACTATGGTCCTTACAAGGTGTTGAAAAATATTGGTACTATGGCATACAAATTGGAGCTTCCTGCTTCTTCGCAAGTGCATCCATTTTTCCATGTTTCATGCTTAAAGAAGGTTATAGGTGAAAATATTCCAGTTCAAACAATATTTCCAACACTTGATGAGGAAGGAAAAATCATATTGGAACCTGAAGCAGTCACGGAAACAAGAAATCGACAGCTACGGAATCGATCAATTTCAGAGTATCTCGTCATTTTAATTTTGGAATTTAGGGAGTCGATGTCGCTTTGAAACCATAGACGATTCTATGTTTTCGATTCTATGTTTTCAATTCATTCTGAGAGGCTCCTATCCATTTACCACATATTTCAATTTTTGAATTCAGGAAGCAGATTTGGAGTATTTTGTTTCACAAGTGGAGGATAATGCCAACAGTAACACATTTCTTCATTGAATACAACCATAAGTGCATGCATTCCAACTGTTTGGCCTTTAGTGAGTGAATGAGCCCACGTTTCACAACCATAGAAAGTGTTATATTGGTAAAAATTACATTATAAACTGAAGTATAAACACTCAATTTTATTGTGATAATTCAATGGACATGTGGCATATTTCATAATTCAATGTGTTTTCTTAAAAAAGATGACATGTTTAAAGATAAGTTATGAATGAATGCAATTTTTATTAATCATTTAATCACTATACATGGTCAATTATTAATGGCATAGTAATTTTTAATTGTATTTTGTGATGAGCTCCATCATTAGGTATATTTGGAGGGGCTAATGGTCACCTTTTTGCCTTATTAAGTCTCTTTTCTTGAATTTTAAGTATATTTTGGTATTATGATGCTAGTGTAGATGGTGATTGAGGATTATCATACTTTGAGTACCTAACATGAGTAAAATGCAGGAAACTCATGAAGATATTGCATTTTTTTTGAAGATTTTTCCATTAAGACTCGGAGTAGATAGAAATGAGAGATTCTAGGGGGTTTTCCACCCTCCTTAACTCCCAAAGGTAGCCCAGGGATCCTCGAGATTCCCTCCCACAACTCGAAATCAAAGGCAGCCAAGCAAACTCAATATCCAATGCACCAAAGCTAGACTTCACTTGCAGTCAAGTGGACTCATCACCTACTTTGTAGGGAGCTGTTGGTAGCTACCCTTTATGTTAAATAGGGCTGATCAAGAGCTCATTAGGATTCTAACTTTGGACAAATCCATTAGGCTCTTTGGTCTTGTAATAAGTTTTTGTGACTTTCATGTTGATGTAATGCGACTATCTTTTGCAATAAAATGAGTATTCAGATTGTGCTTCACTGATCTAGTTTCATAGGGCTAGGCTTGTGGGTTATGGCGCAATCCATGTGCCTTAGTCTCTCTTGTGTAAATCATTCTTTACTTTCATGTCATTTTAGCTAGTTTTTCTTATGAGTATTTAACTAGTTTGCTTGCATTTTCATTCATTTTTTTTAGTTTGCTTCCATTTGTCTTTTGTTGTATATTTAGCTTGCTTACATGTTGGTAGAATGGGTTATAAGTTTAGAAATTTGTGAGTCAAGCCTCCCCCTCAAATATATTTCAATGGAGCTTGAGGAGGGTAGACCTTCCCCACAGACCAAAATTTATTTTTAGTTTATGATTTCTTGGAATGGATAAGTTAGGTTGTTGTAGTTCCATAGATAAGTTTAGAATGTTGTGTTAGATCTTTGTTTGTAGGTTAAAGTAGACTTTCTTTCCAAATTCAATTTATCTTTTCCATTATATTTATCATGATTTTGTCCATATTTACTACATGAACATGTAGTTTTCTTGCAGTTTTAGGTAGCACAACCAAGGATAACTTCACCAACACCTTCAGCTTCATCTCTCACCTTTCATTAGCCCTATGTTCATCAAAATCACCATCAACCCTATTTTCGGATTTTTCATCCCTACACCGTGAGCAAACCCTAGGGGTGCAAGATAGGCCTCCCAATAGTTTATGAGCTTGGCCAAGGGGTGGGCCACCTTCCACTCATCCAAATACACCTCCACTCCACCTTCCCTGCCCTTTTCACATCTATTTTTGGCCTCGGATTTCCCTCAGACTATTTCCTGTAGCAATTCAGGACTTTCCTATAGCACTATAGGAAACCTATAGCGTCACTTGAAATAGCACCAGTGGGCCCCTCCTTAAGCCCATAAACCACCATCCACATCCTTTAGACCTTCCAAAACCATCCATATGCCTTCAACCTTGCACCCATGTGTTCAAGCCTTCCATAATCTCCCTTACTGCTTTCTTCTCCTAGCTGCAAAACAACAACATGTACAAGCATAGTTAAGTCATGATTAGTTGCATGATTAAAAGCATGATAGATAGAGCATAGAGTAAGTAGAGTGTGTTTAGCCATTTGGCCCAGCAAAGTGTGATTAATTTAGTTTCCTTTATGCAATTTCAATTCAAAAATTTACTTTATGCAAGATGCCTAGTTTTCTTTCATTTCTTATCATAGCTTAATGTGTAGATTTCTTTCATTTCCGAGTAGTTAGATGTACTTTCTTACTGTAGTATACTTTTGTACTTGTTCATAGCGCCATGAATTTGAATCATTTGTAGCCCTAGACCTAAATTTAGAAGTGTGACAGACTTCATCCAGAAACCCTAGAAGTAGCACCCTTTCGTAAATCTCAGAAGAGGATGACATGAGTAGAAATCATCTGCTATGTATATTTCATTGTCACCTCCAATTTTGTACGAACCCCGGGTTGATAAAGTAAAGTAGGGCAGCCTCTGGGAGTTGTAGCATTCTTGGTGCAATACCAAAGCTCACCACTTTTTTATGTCGTTTCCGAGGAGGTGTCTAGTAGATGATTTGATTTTGTTTTAGCATTCTTTTCTTATTTATTTTTACATGTTGTTTCAAAAATATTGAAAAAATATAAAAAAATCTGATTTTCATGCCTCATAGGAGTAGGGATACTCAAGGAATTTTTTTACCTAAAACCCCCACATCACAACATAGCCACCCTGCACTCTTCTTCAGTGGCTCTGAGGTTGAACACACCATAGGTGAGCCTTCTGAAAATTCTGAAGAACCTATTGGAGAAGAAGAAGATCTTGTTTCAACTTAGGAACCTTCTTCGCCTATCTCAACCATGGATGACACTGAAGCTCAAGGATCCTTTCCCATTAGTGTGGCAGCTGGGGAAAATAAAATGAAAAATATTAGCCCCTCGTCCCTTCCACACTTTCATGGACTTACCTTGGAATATCCTGGCACATTCATGTTTGAATTTGTTGTTGTCTGTAGGACCTATGACTATGCCTCAGATGATCAGAAGATGAAGCTATTCCCATATACTCTTAAGCATGCATCCTTGTGCTGATTCATGGGACTACCTAAGAACAACATCACTACCCGGGCAGCGATTCAAGAAGCCTTCAACAACAAGTACAAGGGATACTGTAGGTCCAAGGAAACTAAGGATGAGATATTTAGGATGAATTTAGGGCCTAATGAATCCCTAGAAGACTATGAAGAGAGGTTTCAATTAAACTATAAGAGATCCAACTATACTATTGATCCCATATCAATTAAACTAATATTTCTATGAGGGATCGGGGAGGAGGTGATAGAAACCCTCAATATATTATCAGGAGGAGATATCTACCAACTTCCTTATGAATCAATCAAAATTGTCTTCAAGAACCATTTTAGGGAAGCTAGGAAGAAAGCTAGAGTTTGCCAAAGTACAACCAATACCCCTTCCTCTTCAACCTTCATCAAACATAATATTGGAAATATGTTGGAGGACTTCAAGAGTGACATGTTGCACACCTTTTATTTGAAAATGGAAAAAATGCAGGTCAAAAGGAATAAAGAGGAAGCAGAGAGAGCCTTGGCTATATTTTTCCCTAGATGTCCTAGGAAACATCATAGAAATTAATTTCCACTAAATGTCATAGAGGTTTGCTTAGTATTTTAGGATAATCATGCCACAGACAAGTGTCCCTCCTTACTTGGAATCAAAGTTTTATATCAAGGTGGGGAAGTAGGACTAGATAAACTCTGTTTCATCAACCAGAGAAGGCCTCAAGGCCCTAGGTCATATCAACAGGGTATGCAAGGTGCACCTTACTCTTACTATCACAATAATCATAATGCACCCATGCAACCTTAGTACACCCCCACTCCTCCATCCCAGCCTACACCTCCTACTTGGCCTTACAACCCTCCATATCATCCTCAGCCCATGAACCAACCATTTCAACAGTATGTTCCTCAACAACCTCAGTGGAAAAATCCATCCCAAGGGTGGAGGCTTCAACATAACCAACCACCTACTGTAATGCCTCCACCCTAACCTCAACCTCAGCTTACTTATGCTTCTCCACCCAAGTTGCCTTAGATGCCTAGACAGCTCAATCCAAAACCGAATAATAGACTACCAAAACAAGTTTATAGTGGAGAGACTATCTAGCTTATGTTGTGGAGATATAGGAGATTAATCTCAGGTCGGGAAGAGTACTCCTAGACAACCACCCTCCATCTCCACCTGTAGAGGTTTAGGAGGAAAAGGAAGAAAGTAACACTCAAATCCAACAACCTCATTTTCCCGAGCTCTTGATCCATTCCAGTCAGCACACCCTAGAGGAGACTGGACTTCTGGGAGAACTGAAAAATTTGTGTGTAAAGATAATACTACTTCTTAAGGAAATTAAGGATTTTCCTATTTATAATAGGCTCATCAAGGAAAATTTATTCAAGAAACCTGGGAGAAAGAAGAAGGATACCCCCACCATCAATGTAGTAGGACAGTTGTCCGACTTAATTTTGAGAAGGGTGATATTTCCAAAGTACCTGGACCCTGGCATTCCAATTGTAAATGTACACATAGATGGTGTCATAGTCCCCAGTACTCTGATTGATCTTAGAGTTGCCATCAATGTCATGAACAAGGAAATTATCTTGAAACTCAACCTCCAAGGGACTTTGAGGAAAACCACAACAGTTCTGCAACTTGTAGATAGGTCCGCAGTAAATCCAAAAGGAATTGTTGAGGATGTTATGGTTTCAACTGAATCTTGGGAGTATCCTACAAATTTCCTGTTTCTGCAGCCAAAAACCAAGTTCAATGGATATCCTCTCATCTTAGGGATACCTTGGTTAGCCATTGTCGATGCTTATATTAGTTGTCGGTCCATAAACATGACTATTAAAAATGGGCATTTATCTAAACAACTGGTATTATATCCTCCAGCCAAACCTTCCATTGATCATAATCTACCTATATGGTTGGAGGATGAAGAAGATGAGGTATATAACACTACCCCCATTTGTACCATAGATGTTGTTCTTAGAGGGGGGCAGCTTGATGAAGATGAACTGATCAACCATGTCATTCAAAATCAGTCCCCCACTAACAGTCCACTTGAAAACCTAGTCAAAGAATTTGAAATCCAACCTTGGATGGAATAATGAATTTCTCTCAGTCGATTCAACCTATAAAACCACCAAGGCCGTATAGTTTGGCTCATCCAAATCTCTGAAAATCAACTCGAACCTCTCAGATAAGAAGAAAAAATAGCTATTTCATCTTCTAAAACAAAACCTAGATGCATTTGCTTCGGATTACAAGGACATGAAAGGGGTGCATCCTTTAGTATGGAGACATCATATTTACATTAAGGAAGGATGCAATCTTGTGCGAAAACCCCAAATAAGGATGAAAGATGGAGTCATACTCCTCAACCATAACGTAAACCCAAATTGGTTGATGCACCGCTTCCTCAAAGGAGGATAGTTATTTCACAATACACTTGTTCATAAGATCCATGTATGCAGTAAACCTGTCTGGAGACTGTCTCTGTCTACGCAGTGAAGTAGGTGCTCCTACATGTTATGCTGCATCAAGTCTCAATCTTTCAGCTTCCATGGTGCGCCTTCTACCAGGTCTGGTGGATGGATCTGCATGAGTGTTTTCTGCCACTCCATGATCCTCTGCATGTGGTTTCCCCACATCTTGAGGTTCATCCTTTGGAACAAAGAGTTCCCAAACTACATGCAAATCCAGCTTCCTCTCAAGGGACAATCACATCGCTTTATTCTCTTCAAATTTTATATCCTGTCTCACAACAATCATCCTGTTGTTTGGCAAATACATCTGATAGTTGTGGGGAGTATCAGTGTACCCCACAAATATCCCAATATTATTTGTTGGTTCAAGCTTCTTCCTAGAATATTTGGTCACATGGTAATAGATAGATGAGAAAAAAATTTTAAAATATGAAACATCAAGTTTCTTACCAGAAAAAGCCTCCTCTGGTGTACTCATGTCAAGTATCCTATGAGGACTACGGTTTTGAACAAATACCACTGTGTTGCATCCTTCCGCCCACAGATCCAACAGTAGGCCTTGATAAGGCAACATTTCTCGTGGCGCACCCATAATTGTTTTATTATTTCTTTCTGTGACCCCATTTTGTTGTGGGTTATGAGGCACAATCAACTCTCTTTGTATTCCTTCTTTGCTACAAAAGTTCTTGAATTCATTGTAGATTTACTCACCACCATTATCGCTCTTAAGAGCCTTCACATGCTTCCCCTTTTCTTTCTCCACCAGTGCTTTGAACTCACTATATTTTGAGAACAATTGATCTTTCTTATGCATGAAGTAGATCCAACACTTTCTAGGAAAATCATCAAAAAAGGTCACATAATACCGGTGCTTTGTTGTCGAAGTTGTAGAGAATGGTCCACACATGTTTAAGTGAATTCTCTCAAGGATTTCCGCTGATCGATTCTCCTTCTCGTGAAAAGTGGCCTTTGCATACTTCCTGTTATAGGTAAATTTTGGCACCATTCCCAGTCACCTAGTTAAACTGGACATCATCCCCAGAACCTATGAATAGGGTCTATCATCCCCTATCATTTCAGTTTCTACATGCCCTAAGACAAATAATAAGAACAAATCATCCATGACTTCCATTGCAAGGTTTCCAAGATTTGAAGTACATGTTATATCACCTATGAGCTCACCAATGCAGTCTCTCAAGGGACTAACTGATTTTCATATGAAATTACCTCCATACAAGGGTGCTCTGTAAAGCACTTCCTGACACTCAAGGGTGCATTGGTCAATTGGGAGCGAAATTCTCATTGTTTTGAAATCTCCACATGGCTAGTGCCTTCTATAAGAGTGCATATGTATCAAAATTTGAATCTATGTGTCCATTCAACACCTCTGTGCTTGGGAACATGTCTTGCCTATTATTAGAAAGTCATTGTTGTGAAACCAGCTCCAGAAATAGAAGAAAAGAGATATCAACACCTTAGAAATAAGCCACTTCGAGGGGGCAACCTCCAATACATTACATGAATGAACAATTCTTGGATGATACAAATTACAAAACCTCCATTCTATATATAGGAGTCCATAAGGCCACAATGTAGTCATAGTGGGGCCACAATGTAATCCTAGCCGACCTAACAATAATAATTTAAGGGCACAATAATAACAATATGGGGGTTACAAGGGTAAAATAATAACAATCAGGGGGTTACACTAACAACAATAAGGGACTATACTAGTAATATAGGGACCTAACATGCCCCTCTCCTTCAAAAAACTATTGTTCTCAACGCTTGAGTAGCTCTGGGTGCTTCTGTATAAAATTCTCATCCTCCCATGTAGAATCTTCAGTCGGTAAGTTCTTCCACTTGATGAGATACTCTAAAATTGATCGATTCCGTAGTTGTCGAGCTCTGGTTTCCGTGACCGCTTCAGGTTCCAATATGATTTTTCCTTCCTCATCAAGTTCTGGCAATATTGTTTGAACTGGAATATTTTCACCTATAACCTTCTTTAAGCATGAAACATGGAAAATTGGATGCACTCGTGAAGAATAAGGAAGCTCCAATTTGTATGCCATAGTACCAATATTTTGCAACACCTTGTAAGGACCATAGTACTTTGGCCATAATTTATTATCCTTCTTAGCTTGCTTGAGGGAAATTTATTTTTATGGTTGTAGCTGTAAAAATACCCAGTCTCCTACATCAAAACTCTATCGCTGCGATGTTGATATGCCTTTTGTTTCATTCGATTTTATGCCAAATTCAGGTTGTCCTTTAAGAGTTGAAGAACTTCTTGTTGATGCTCGATGTGATCTTCCACTGCTTGAACCTTCGAATTTTCTCTTAAAGATGATGTGATGGATGGTGGTTGATATCCATAAAGTGCCATAAATGGGGTCATTTGTGCTGCATTATGGAAGGAAGTGTTATACCACCATTCAGTGAGAGGTAACCACTTGACCCATTATGTTTGTTTATCAAATACAAAACAACGAAGATATGCTTCCAAAAATTTATTTACTATCTCAGTTTGACCATCGGATTGAGGATGATAAGATGAGCTATGAGCTAATTGAGTACCCAAACAAGAAAATAACTCCGTCCAAAAATTTCCAGTAAAAATGGGATCTCTGTCGCTCACAATAACCCTTGGGCTTCCATGTAGATTTTGAATTATGTCCATAAATGTAGTAGCAACCGTACTTGCTTTAAATGGATGAGATAATGCACAAAAGTGTGCATACTTGGTAAGTCTATCAACTACCACCATGATGACACTCTTTCCTTCGGACTTAGGTAAACCTGTGATAAAATCCATTGAAATCTCCTCCCAACGTTGAATTGGAATGGATAAAGGTTGTAGAAGCCCCGGGGTCTTAATTGTTTCAAATTTATTCTGCTAGCAAACCAAACATTTCACCACAAATTTTTGAATATCAGATTTAAGGCCATCCCAAAAAAATTCTTTCTTCACCCTGTGGTAAGTTTTCAAAAATCCTGAGTGTCATCCTAAAGGAGAAGTGTGAAATTCCAAAAGAATATTTTGTTTTAGTTAGGAATTATTACAAAGATATAAGCGATCTTTGTACCATAAGGAATCATTTTTCCAATTAAATGTATCAGATGTACTAGGATCTTGCTGCAACTTTTGAATGAAAGTCCACAATTCTTCGTCCTTTTTCAATTCATCTCTTGCTTCGGTTATCCAATCTAGTTGGATATTAGAAATGGAAAAAATTAATGCTTCCACCTCTTCATTCTTTCTTGAGAGTGCATTTGCAACAACATTTAACTTCCCTTTTTTGTAGATTATTTCAAAGTCATAACCCAACTTCTTTGTGACCCATTTTTGCTGCTCTTCTGAAGATAGTCTTTATTCCAAAAAGTGTTTAAGACTATCATGATCAGTTTTTACCTTGAAGTGTCTTCCCATTAGGTAAATTCTCCATTTCTTTAGTGCATGCAGTATTGCTAACATTTCCTTCTCATAAATAGGTTTCTGTAAATACTTTCCTTTGATTGGACGACTTTCAAAAGCAATGGGTCTTCCTTCTTGCATTAAACAACACCAATTCCATTTCCTGAGGCATCACATTCCACAATAAAGGTTTTTGTGAAGTCTGGCATAGCTAAGACCGGTGCTAGGCACATTGCCTCCTTAAGATGTTCAAAGGCCTTAGTTGCTTCAGGAGTCCATGAAAATGCATCTTTCTTCAATAATGTTGTTAGAGGTGCTGCTATTCTCCCATAATTCTTAACAAACTTGCGATAATACCCTGTTAACCTGAGAAATCCTCACAACCGCTTTATGGTTTTGGGGACTTTCCATTCCTTAATGGCTTTAATTTTGTTAGGGTCTACTTTAACACCCTCGTGAGATACAATATGACCCAGATATTCCACCTCTTGTACTCCAAAGAAACATTTGAATGTTTTTGCATATAATTATTTCTCCTGCAATAGTTTGAGCACCCTGTCAACATGTTGAACATGATCCTTCCAAGACTTGTTGTAGATTAGTATATCATCAAAAAATACTAGCACAAATTTTCTATGGAAGGGTTTGAAAATGGAATTCATCAACCCTTGAAATGTAGAAGGTGCATTGGTAAGGCCAAAAGGCATGACCAAAAATTCATAATGACCCTCATGAGTTCGAAATGCTGTTTTTGGAATATCTTCAGTCTTCATTCTAATTAGATGATATCCTGAACGAAGATCCAACTTGGTAAAATAAATTGCTCCATGTAATTCATCCAATAATTCATCAATCACAGGAATGGGAAATTTATCTTTAATGGTGAGCTTATTGAGCTCCCTATAATCGGGACACATGCGCCATGATCCATCCTTCTTGTGTACCAATACTACAAGAGCAGAGAAAGAACTTTGACTAGGTTGAATTATACCAGCCTCTAACATTTCTGCAATCATACGTTCAATTTCACTCTTTTGGACATAAGGATATCTGTAAGGTCCGATGTTTGGAGGAACACTTCCTGGAATCAAATGAATAGCATGATCATGATCACGAATAGGTGGGAGTCCTTTGGGAGTATCAAACACATTGGAATGATTGTCCAAGACTCTTTGGAGATCTTGAGAAATAGATGATTTTGATGTTGGAACTTCTAGTGAGCATAATTATGTAATTACGCCTCGTTGTTCTTTCTTCAGAAGATTTGTCATGAAATTAGAGCTTATTATCTTTCCTGGCTTCCTTGTGATACCCTGTAATTCGATTTCCTTTCCTTCCGAAAAAAAAATTCAAGAAAAGTTCTTGAAAATTAAAAGTTACCATCCCCAAAGATTGTAACCATTGTACTCCTAGTACGACATCAGCACCTCCCATTGGGATGGAAAGCATTGGACTATTCAATACATATTCCCCCATGGATAGCTTGATATTATGGCATTTTCCAGAGCAATTTATAGTTCCTCCATTTGCAACCATCACTTGACATTTTGGTGCTGGGTTTAGGAAACAATTCAATTCCTTGGCTACCTTACAGTGAATAAAATTATGGGTACTTCCTGAATCAATCAACACTATTAAATTTTTCTTCTTGATATGTCCTTCTATCTTGAGAGTTTGAGGAGTGGTAATTCCTGCCAATGAATTAAACGATATGGTCGGACTCATTTCTTCCTCTTCTAGGTTGGTTCCTGGTGTATATCCTCTTCTTGTTCATTTTCTTCTTCCTCTTCACAATCTATGTAAAATAATTTCTTCTCGGCGCACTTATGACCTTTAGTGTATTTGCTATCACAACTGTAGCAAAGCCCTTTTGCTATTTTTTCTTCCAATTTTTGTGGTATCAACCTTGTAGTTTGTTGAAATCTAGGAGTAGCAACACTTCCCTCTTTATAGAAGTGAGTGGTAGGCTTCCTTGTCGCCATAATTTTACATTCAATTTTTCTTGCCAACCTGAATGCCTTCTCCAATGAATCAGGTTCCAAAACACGAACTTCATGTTGGATGTTATCCTTTAAAGTACCCATGAAGAGATCAATCCTGTGTTCCTCTGGAATATCAGTTACCCTTATATTCAATTTTTGGAAGTCCTCAATGTGCTCCCCCACTAAACCCTTTTGTTTGAGATTTATCAATTGGCTAAAGAAGGTGTTGCTCCTTGTATCCTCATAATGTGCTATCATTTCCTTCGTAAAAATTGACCAAGTGAATTTTTTTTTACGTGAGAAAAGCCATCGATACCATACAAATGTATTTTGTTCTAGATGTAAAGTTGCAATACGTACCTTTTGTGTGTTTTGTACATTATTGAGATCAAAATATTGCTCCATTTGTAGTATCCATGTTACGAGATCCTTGCCATCAAACTTCCTCATATCCATATTTGGAATATGTTGGTTTTTCCTGCCAATATTAGAGTTTATGAAATCATGATTATCATTTATTTTGTTCTCATCATTAGTTTCCTCTACTATATTTTCACCATTAGGAAAAATTTGTTATATCAACTTTGTCAAACCTTCCATGTCTGCTTTTAGATCATTCTTCGTGTTTTCCATTTTAGCTTCCATGTCATCCATCTTTGCTTCCATGCCAACATCCATGCCATCCATCTTAGCTTCCAAACCATTCATCTTAGCTTCCACGCCTTTCTTCAAACCATCCATTTCAATCTTTATTGCTCTTTGCGATAGCAAAATTTGGTACACTTGCTCATGGAAATTTGATATCTCATGTTGCATTTCTTCATCTTCATGAGTCATAGTAGAGCCTTCTGAAGGCTTAATGGGTGTTGAGTTATTTTTAGGAGGAATTTTAGAACCCAATACTAATAGCTATGCTCAATAGGCCTTTGGAATCAACCAGAATAGATTTTTCAAACAAGACGTATGCAATTTGAAAAAAAATACACACCTTTTTCTTGATTTTGAGGAACTCGATATTGAAACTGAATTATCTCTGTGATTTTGAATCTTCAATATCTGAAATTTGGCCCTGAATTCACCCTATGAATCTTCTTTTGAATGCCACGGGTCTGACCTGTATCGGATTCTTCAAGGCAAAGTTATGTCCAATCTCCCACAATGACCCAATTATGGATTGGTTCAGTATAGTGCACTTGTACGAATTTCCATGTGTCATTGTTTCCTCCTTTGGATGTGAAATTGATAGAAAATAAACTACAATCCGTGTACTTGCGGCCACTTTTTACAGCATTCCAATCCGATGCTCAGAGAGAGAGTTATGAAGGTTTTCCCACGATAACCTCTTTGAGATGAAATTCGTGAGCCTGAAAAAGACCTAACTTCCACAGATCATATCTCCGAAAATATTGCGAACCAAGCTCTGAAATTTTGCGAAGATGTTCTTCAGGATTTTGGATTCGCTCTCTAAAAATTTCAGCTTCTGAACCTTCATAGAAAAAACGTTATAGCGAAAATGCCGTGATGACCTGTTTAAGTGAAATTTAGGATCTTTCAAAAATCCCTACATTTCATAGATCATATCTCCAAAAATATTGCGAAAGAAGCTCTGAAATTTTGCGACGATGTGCCTCAGGAATTTGGCTTTGCACTATAAAAATTTCAGCTTCTGAACCTTCGTAGAAAAAAAGTTATAGCGAAAATGCCACGATGACCTATTTGGAGCAGCGAAACCCTAGAACCCAAAGCTTTGATACCAAATGTTGTGAGACCAGCTCCAGAAATAGAAGGAAAGAGATATCAACGCCTTAGAAATAAGCCACTTCGAGGGGGAAACCTCCAATACATTACATGAATGAAAATTTTTTGGATGATACAAATTACAAAACCTCCTTTCTATATATAGGAGTCCATAGGGCCACAATGTAATCATAGTGGGGCCACAATGTAATCCTAGCCGACCTAACAATAATAATTTAAGGGCAAAATAATAACAATATGGGGGTTACAAGGGTACAATAATAACAATAAGGGGGTTACACTAACAACAATAAGAGACTATACTAGTAATATAGGGACCTAACAGTCATTGATTGTGAAACTACCTTCAATTGTTCTATAAATTGAGCACAAATCCTAGTGCTTGAGAAGGAAGAAATTTGGTAGAGAAATGTTGTTGGAATCTCAATTGAGTGTTTGATTTGAGTGATATGCTACTAGAGAGATGTTCAATGTGATGACGCTGGGATGATGCTAGAGTTGGTGACATCAAATCAATCGTTGGTTGTAACCTCCCCTTCTATCCATTAATAAAGATTGTTGTTTACTTTCCCACATATGTATCTGTATAAGCTTCTATATTTCATATTATGGATTCTTATCTGATGTATATGTTTCTGTTTCATTGATTTAACTGATTAAAGTGAATAGCCATTTGTATATTGCAATCTCTTTGTTTTTTAGATTTTATACTTGTAGGAACTAGTCTGGCGATCAAGCTTGGATTGGAAGCTACAACAAGAGTGACAGAAAGAGAATAGGAAGTGCTTGGACTCCAAGTAAGTTTCTTCATATTTTTGTGTGTCTATTTACTATTAGGAAAAATATCTGCAAAGTCTTCAATTAGTTTTTCTAAATGCATAGCACCACATTTAGGGAATGTTTTTAATCCATAATCCATAATTTCGCATAACAAATTGGAGACTCCGCTGGGGACTTTACCTTCATCCTTGGTTTTTTTGCCTCTGCTTATCCACCCAGTAGCATATACTCTCAATTATTAAGATTTTGAAACTAATAAGTGCATTATAAATGTGTCAGTAGCTTGAGTATTTTGTTCTCTGTTGCGCCCAACGCATTGTAGGTCAAGACACAGTGCTTTTCATAACACTCTCTCCCACTTAGGGGTGCTTTGCAATGCGCTGTCTCCCCTTAGAGATTGCATTGCTCCCAAGCCAACCAAATTCCCTTTGAATTTTTCATTTCCATTACTTTCATCCTTTTGTTTGTTTTGTTTTAAACTGTCTGATGCCTCATAGAGACCAGTGAATTTACCTGAATCCTCCTCCTTTGAAAAGTAAGTTTGTTCAATGTCTCTTTAAGTGTTTTTCTTTATCATTGAAAAATAAAATTCAAAGTATTTTATTGTTGCATTACATCCATTTCTTTTTGTAAAGGAAATTGTTGTTAAATTCTTCGTGTCCTGTAGGAAAAAGTGTAGTTCCATTCTTCCTTTTTCCTAAAAGAGAAATTGTTGTTCAATTAATCATTTCTCAAAGAATAAAACATTTGTTTTTGTTGATTTGATGCATTTAGTTTCCTTTTTGCATTCACATTAAGGGGACTGAAATGAAAAACCTACATTTGCATATAGTGGATTGTGTGTTTTGCATAGGAACAAATTAGGAAAACTGCATATTAGTTTGTGATCTTTGTTGTTTGCTCTCAAAATCGATTGCTCTTTCCCTTTAGTAGCTAAGATTTCCATTGAAAAAGTTAAATGTGAAAAGTTTGCTTATCATTTTAGTTTGCATTTTAGGAATTTCCATCACATCATCGCGGTGAGCCTTGAAAGGAAAATTGATAAACAAGATCAACTTAAGATTTGCATCAATTTACCTAAGAAAGCATTGGAACCATAATGTTAACATTTAGAAGGTCTAGGCTAGAGACATGTTCCGACGTCGTAAAACATAGCAGCTGTCGTTAATTGTTTGTGATACATTCTGAGTGTGATACCTCACTCCATGTACGTAAGTATATCGTAGCTCGGCCACGTACCTTCAGGTATATCGAGTGGTGTTATAGTACAAAAAGTATAAAGGGGTGCTCTCATTGTGTAGTTTCGCATCAGATAGCGCTAATACAGACTTGGGCCTCCACGAACCTTTGAGTATATTTGGGAGGACAACTTTAGGTTGCTATCCATCCATAGTGAACCGAGTCGGTCGCTTTGTAAATTGTGATACACCGAACACAACATTCGGGGAGATTTCCTGCTTGTACTTATTGGTTCGCCGGGAGGTATTATGCAGTTCACAGTTTCTTAGTAAACCGTTTGCCTAACATTACCCTTTTATTTTGTTTATTTATTTTTCTTCATAAAATAAATCAATCATTGTGGAATAAGAAAATCCCTTTCCTTGTCGTTCGCATAGACTTGCATTGAAACTACCTTTACCACTGGAAGTCACTTCTGGTAGGAAAAGGTGACATCGCTCTACCGAAAATAGTATTATCAATACCTTTGGTGAAGCATCATCTTCCCATATACCAGATTCGGCACAAGTTTTTTCTACAAATCCTGGTTCATCTACTATTGTCGAGATGGAGTCCTCACAGTTACTTGTGGTCACGATCCATCCAATCAGTGAGACCATACCTCCTGAACCCGACATTGTTCAACTGGAATTTGATCTAGATCCTATCTCTTTTTTGCCAGAACATCTGCATCTCGAAGTCGAACGACCGAAAGTTATTCCTGTATCGGTCACCCCACAATCTATTGTAGCCATTGAGTCTCCTATATCGTGCAGTAAACCTCCTAAAATATAATTTGGGCCTGACGGCGAAATCCTTCCACCTGGTTTAATTTCGATTTAAGAAATCCCATAAGATGAAACACCTTTAACTCCAACCCATTTTGGGGAGGATCTTTACCTGTATGAGTATTTTCCTCAATCACCAACCTCTGCTTTTGTTGATCCTGTTCCTATTCAAATTCTCGTCGATTCAAAAGTGTATAGATTTGGTCAAGTAACCATGCATGAACCAACATCTTTGGTTGGATCATCTGTTCCAATTGCGTCAGCACCTGCTCTCACTACACCATCAATGTTCACAACTTCATCAAAGTCATATTTTCATGGTGGCCCTTTGGTCCCATCAGGTTATAAATCTTTATCTGGAATTTTCTCTGGTGCATCTTCAAACCCATGGACTTGACCAATGTCATTGTTTGGTATTCTAACTAGTAAACCTATAGTGATTATTGAATGGCTTGATCCTTTATAGACATCATCAGAGCAACATCAAGTTGGTCCTTTTGGGTCTATTCCATCCAGTACCATATCAAATGGACTCCCTACATTTGGAGAACACTTTTTTCCTTCTTATTACCCTCCTCATGCTGGGGGGGAAACCTTTGGTCACCCACTTTAACAGTTCTCCATCATTTTTTGGTCAACCTAATGTCGAAATTAACATTTTTCAATGGTAGCCCACTCTGCCTATCCAACCACAAACGGTTGTACACTCGTATCAACTGGTTCAACCTGTTGCACCCACATCAGTTCCACTTGTTAATACATCTTTACCCCTGTTACAAAATAAAAATGTTGTACAACAACCGTTTCAGGTGGGTCCTTCAACTCAATACCCTCAAGTATTGGGCCCTCAGATTCCAACTCCTTCAAGTAATTTACAACAACAACCTGTACTCGGAATCATTTATTCACAAGTTGGATTACCATATTATGGGATGTCGCAGCCACAACAAGGTTATACCTATCCTCAAACGAATCCAATTTATCCTAATTTTGGTTATAACATTGGTGGACAGACCCCTTCGCAGCCTCAGGCGCAAATGCCTCAACCTTCATTTCAACAAGTGTCGTAGCCAGGTTTTGGTCAACAGAATCCTCAAGCATTTTCTTATCAAAACAACCCCTATTTGGGTTACTAGGAGTAGATTCCTTATGTTGGTGCTCAAAGGCCTGTTGCCCAAGAAATTCCATCATACCCTGGCTATGCTCAACCTGACCTTAATCGATAATTGCCCTTTGTTGAAACTTTAGAGTTACCAAATTTAAATCAACTCACCAATGATCCAATCAACTATGCTCCTTGGTGGTCGGTGATACCCCATAAATTACCCTCAGATATTCCTAAGTTCAATGAAAACCCTGGGGAAGACCTGTCGACTCATGTTATGACTTATCATTTGTGGTGTTCATCAAACTCCCTGAATGATGACTCTGTTCGGCTACGTCTTTTCTAGCGTATGCTCACTGGTCCGGCTGCAAAATGGTACATTGAGTTACCTAGAGCTTCTTTTGATAATTTCATTACCCTAGCTATTGTCTTTTTGACTCACTTCCATTTACCCATACGATATGAAACTGGAACGAAAATCTTGACTAATTTTAAACAGACTAATTCTACTCACATTTATGATCATATTCATGAGTGGCGTCGTCGCCGTAGAATGGTTAAGACATTTGTTCCTGATCAGCTCCTTGCTGAGTGGTTCATTAATTCCCTGTTACCATCTATAACTTAGGATGTGTCTAAGGGTGGCGTCGTCACTGAAGAGCAGGTTATTGATCATGCCCAATATTTATACTTGATTTATACTCAGTTTGGCACGCTCTATGAGAAAATTCCTAACGCACCACGATCTAATTTTATTGTTCCTCCTCATTTAGAGGACTCTCATGACGAAGAGGGTTTGATTGGTATTGCAAGCACACATCATACTACTGCATTTGATCCTGCACCTTGTTCCAAAATTAATGTCGTGTCATTTGACAAAGGAAAAAGTGACAAGAAACCCAGAAGTAAGAAAAAAGGGAAATCTAAGAAAAAGCAAACTTCTAACCCGCAGGAAATATCATCTGATAAATCGTTTGGAAATAGAAAAACTCATTATCCATGTATAATATGTAATGAGGAACACTTTGTTCAGGATTGTCCTCACCACGCCGAAGTCTCAAAAATGGTTAAGACTTCACATGCATCAGCTGTGTTGACAGATCTGTTTCCAAATTCGGACACAAATTTGGTTGCTACGGATCCAGCTTCTAGTTCCCAAGTGCTTAAGTTATCTATCACACATCCTTCAATAGATGTTTTGGTGTCAACGCATAATAAATATTACGGTAGTCAAACCACTAATCAACCTACTACCTCGACCACAAATCCGTCTACGGAATCGGTACCACCTACTGCTATTCCTGAATTGACAATCAAGCCACCGAAGGAAGCCATTCATAAATCAACATATAATCCTCGAGCAAGAGCTTCTCAAAATTTCAATTTTCCTCCTCAAATAAAGGACTCTCATGCCAGAGATGGCTTCATAGGCACTATAAACACACACCATGCTATTGCATCTGATCCTGCTCCTACTTCTGAAATTGATGCCATGTCATTTGACAAAGGCAAAGGTGAAAAGAAACCAGGAAGTAAGAAAAAGGGGAAATCAAAGAAAAAGAAAAATTCTAACCCGTAGGAAATATCATCTGATCAATCATCTAGACCTCGAAAACCTCGTTGTCCATGCATAATCTGTAATGAGGAACACTTTGTTAGGGATTGTCCTCACCGTGTTGAAGTCTCAAAAATCATCAAGACTTCCCATGCATCAGCTGTGTTGACAGACCCATTTCCAAATACAGATACTAATTTGGTTGTTATGGATCCAGCTTCTAGTTCCCAAGTGTTAATGTTATCCACCACAAAACCTTCACAAGATATTTTGGTGTCAATGCGTAATAAATATTATGGTAGTCAGGCCACTGATCAACCTACTACCTTGACAACGAATTCGTCTACTGAATCAGCACTGCCTACTTTTATTCCTAAATTGACAATTAAGCCACCAAAGGGAGTAATTCATAAATCGACATATATTCCTTGAGCAAGAGCTACACAAAATTATAATATAGTTGAAGGTTTGGCTCAATCCCCTTCAGCTTTGTCAGCTCTTGAGGTATTACAAAATTGTCCCTCCCAGAAGTAGGCTTTATTGTCAGCTATTGGTGGAATTGATATGACTGATTCTAATCTCATAGTCTTTAATCATACGGGCTATGTGCCACAATTACCAGTAGAATTTGCATTCTCCACACAAGCAAATGTTCTTAATCACCTTTTCATCGTACTATTATTGATGAGGGAGCACCTACGTGCATTATGTCTCTAAATTGTTCGAAGTCACTTGGCTTGACACGCCTATCTTAATCATCAACGACGTTGAAGGCTATTGACTGATGTACATATAAGCCTTGCGGTATTATCAATAACCTGCATGTAGAACTAGGGGGAAAACAGTGAATGTTGATGTCGAGGTTGTTGATGGACCCCTTGACTACACTATTCTACTTGGAAGGCCATGGGTATATGCTATGAATGCAATTGTTTCTACATATTTTAGAATGATCTCCTTTCCATATAAAGGTGTCGTCATAGTCATCAATTAGCTATTATTCTTTGCCTTCGCTTCGCAGGTAACTGGAAGTGTTCCATTCGTTCACGCACCCCAACTTGCACTTCATAACATTGATGTAAGACTCTTAAAGGATTCCACTCTTATGGGAAAATTTGCATTATCGCTGCCTGCGACATCGAAAGAAATTACAAGTATGGAGACTTGCTACATGATCTCTTCCACTCCATCTGGATTAAGGAAGAGTACGAGTGATTATGAAATTGTTACGTTGGATGAGTTTCTGTCGCCCATCCCTTTTGAGCTGGCATAGAAATCAATCTATCTAGATTGAGCGGCGAATATGAAATCATCATCGTCGATTGTTTGGGTTGATCGTTCCTTAGATTTTGGTACTCCATCTAATCCTTTTTCCTCAACTTTCTTAATAGATGATAAAATTTTGGAAACTATGATGTCGCAAGGAGAACCATGGGAATATTATCATCATCATTCTCATCTTCCTGATTATGAAGAAAATAATCTTAGTGAATTATATCACCCATCGATCAAAAATTTATTTTCGAATTCTTTACCTATTAATGCAATCGATTCCGAGCAAAATTTGTCAAATATTGAAGAAACAATTTCTATCGATATTTAGACCAAACCTAGCGTTGTAGAAAATATTCATGTCGACGTATCTTATTCTCCATCAGAACTCGAAACATATCGCTCTCTCTTTCATGAATTCCATGATGTATTTTCTTGGTCTTACGAGGAAATTCTAGGCATAGATACTAGTATCGTTGAACACACTATTAATATGTACCCTGATGTCAAGTCGGTACGTCAACGCCTTCATCCTATTCATCCGAAGAAGGTCACTGCCATTCAAGTAGAAGTTGAGAAAATTTTGTGTGCTAGTTTCATTTACCCTGTTTCGCTAGCTGAGTGGGTTTCCAACATCCTTCCTGTCACGAAAACCAAGGAACCATCAAAGTGTGCATAGATTATCGGGATGTCAATCTTGCTTGTCCAAAAGACAACTATCCTACTCCCTTTATCGACCATATTATTGATGATTGTGTTGGATGTGAAATCTTTTCATTCATGGATGGATTTTCCGGCTACAATCAAATCAACATCGACCCAGAGGATCAATATAAGACAACATTCATCTGTTCCTGGGGCTCATTCGCCTATAGGAAACTACTGTTTGGTTTAAAGAACGTTGTGGAAACTTTTCAGAGAGCAATGGATTATGCTTTCAATGACATCAAGCACATTGTTCAACCCTATCTAGACGATTTACCCACGCATTAATGAAATCATACTGATCACCCGATGCATTTGAGAGCCATCTTCTTACGCTGCCGACACTACAATATACACCTCAATCCACATAAATGTGTGTTTTGTGTTGTTTCTGGTCGTTTTCTTGGATTCTTCGTCTAAAAATAAGGAATTCGAATCGACCCATTGAAGGTTCAGGCCATTCTTGATTTTCCTGTGCCATCAAATTACTTTAGATTCATAAACTTCGAGGAAATGCTAAATTCCTAAGGAGGTTCATACCCAACTACGTCGAAATGGCTAAAAGAATTGCTTGGCTCTTGAAAAAGGGGGTTCCCTTCCATTGGGACCAAGTTTCACAAGCTTCTTTTGATGCTGTCAAGGATACTCTTGTTTGGGTGTCATAAATGTATCCCCCCAATTATCAGAGTGATTATTTCTTATATATTGTCTTGGCTTATACGACCATTGCTATGGTATTGGTCCAAGTAGAAAATGGGATAGAACATCCAATCTATTATTCGAGTCTTAATATCAATGATACGAAAGTGAAATATTCATACGTAGAAAAGATTGTCCTGGCAGCTGTTCAAGCTGTCCAAAGATTTCGCCACTATATCCTGTTCCGGAAGACCATTGTCATGTCGGTTTGCAACCCAATGACTTATATCTTATCACGTCAATTTCTGGGGGGAAAGCATTCAAAATGGATTGTTATTTTGCAGGAGCTTGATTTGGAATTCATCAAATCCAAGTCAAAAAATTCTTTAGTTTTAGCTGAGCTTCTTTGTGACCTTCCCTTTGATAGTACTGCTACTACATCGGAACCATCTATTCCTGACAAGTCTCTGTTTCTGATCGGATCATCTGATCCTTGGTATGGGGATTTTATCATTTATCTCCAAGCCCAAAATTTTCAGCCTAATACCTCTCGCTCTTACCAATGACATATTCGATACCAAGCCAAATATTATCTGATCGTCGGCGATACACTTTATCGTTGTGGTGTCGATACAATTTTAAGAAGATGCCTCATTTATGAGAATGCCGAAAAGGTTTTAAATGATTGTCATGCTGGGGCTTGTGGTGGACACTTGTCTGGATACGCTACTACGCAGAAGATACTCCGTGCCGGTTACTTTTGGCCCACCATATTTTGCGACTGCTTCCTCGCGGTCTAAAGTTGTCATGCATGCCAGATATTTGATCATAAAATCCGCAAACCACCAGTGCCAATGCATCTTGTTGTCTCTGTGGGACCATTTTAGAAATGGGGTATTGACTTCATGACTTGTAACCCTTGTTTGTCCGGGGGGAAAGGTTATATTATTGTCGCAGTAGACTACTTTACCAAGTGGGCCGAAGCGATGCCTACATTCAACAACACAAGACAAACATCTGCATTGTTTTTCTTTAATCATGTTATTGCATGGTTTTGGGTTCCACAGGCTATAGTTACAAATCATAGGAAGCATTTTCGCAACCACATGATGACTGAATTGACTGCCAAGTTAGGATTTTCACATGATAATTCTACTCCTTATTATCCACAATCAAATGGAAAAGTTGAGGCTATCAACAAAATTCTTAAACGTATGCTTCAACTAATGATAGGAGTTTTTAAAAGAAACTAGCATTTGATCCTGTACTTAGCCTTGTGGGCGTACCGAACTTCGGTGAGAAACGCAACCGGATTTACTCCCTTTCAATTGGTGTATGGTATGGAAGCTATCTTGCCAATCCAATGTGAAATACCGTTTTTAAAACTCGCAATCGACTTGTTACCTGACACATTAGAAGAATAAGTGTGTCTTTTTAACCTCATCCATCTTGATGAAACACATCGTGAAGCCTAACTGGCCAATGAAGTGCACAAGAGATGTATAAAGGTGCAATACGACAAAAATGTCCAGCCTCACATTTTCTCAGAGGGTGACTTGGTCCTTCTTTATGATCAAGAAGTTGATGTAATAGGTATAGGGAAATTTGAGCCATTATGGCATGACCCCTATATTTTCAAAAGAGTTCTTGCTAAGGGTGCCTACGAGTTGGTGGATTACGATGGAATTTGTTGGCACAACCCCGAAATAGGTTGTATCTGAAATGTTACTATGCTTAATCATAAGCGTAGTAATTTTTTGTATTATCTATATATATATATATATATATATATATATATATATATATATATATATATATATATGTTGTTGATTTGCATTCACTATTTTGTTTGTTTTTTAGAGTTTTTTTGACGTTAGTAATCCGCTTTACATTTCATCGCAGATGTCTAAATCTTTGGAACCATTTTTTGGATATGTTGATGGTGCTACTTGTAGTACACAAAACCTATCCTCTGCAGCGTTGGCCATTTTCGCTCTGAATGGCGAGTTAGTGATTTTTCAAGGGATTTGTATCAGTAGATCGACAAACAATATCATTGAGTATAGCACGTTGATCGAACTTCTCTCTGATGCCATTTCATTTGGTATTAACTGCATCATCATAAGGTTAGACTCACAACTTTTGGTATTACAACTTACTAGTGTTTATATTGTTAGAAATCCACCACTGCATCATTTGTTCCTAATTGGAAAGACAATTTGATTTTATTCAATATCAACACATTTCCAGAAACTTGAATAGATTGACTGATTCTTTGGCTAATCAAGTTTTAGACAGACATTTGCAACCCATGTAAAGATACATTCACATAATTGAATAGGATTACACAATAAACATAGCAAAACACTAAAATCAAATAGATAGATAATTATAGGTTTTTACAAAAATTTGTGCCCAAGGCACATTGGTCATCTAACCTCAAAATGTATGCAACATGTCAAAAGTAAACTAGTGATGTTCATGATAACATTTTATAGATCTAGCTATCCTACACAGTAACCGCATCTAGCGGTTAGGAACGCCTATAGTGTGGCGTTGCAGTGGCATGGGTAACTCTTCGATCTGGCAATTCAGAATCCCGAAGGTCAACACCTCTATGTGCTGCCCAAGCTCAAACAGAGTCTCAACCATGTCTAAATCCTGAAGGACTGCTCTCCCGACAGCCCTTTCTATTGGCTCATCCGCTCTATGCTCTGGTTCCTCCACCGGTTGAACTCGACCGACATCTGCATTACATTAAAACTTTAGTTTAGTCTTGGGAAAACACAAAAATACAAAAACATTGTATAAAACTTAAAAAAATAAAAAACATGGTCAGAACATTCTTACCTATTGCACCCCACTGAGCGCCTTTTGGTAAACTTAAGTCTGGATCTCCTCGGAAATCGACGCCTGCGTATGCATACTCATTGATGGCGATAATATATCGCCTGAACTAGGTGAAGAACGCAGTCACGAACACAATGGATGATTGGACTTCATGTGTAGCCATTAGTTTTACCCATTTCTACATCCTCAGATCTCTAGGGTTAGACACACCCAATGTCACATGCTGAGGCTGCATCAGTGGAATCCTCACATGTAGTGTAACGGTGCTGGCAAGTTTTGTGATCATGAAAAGAATGGTTCTTAAAGGAAAATCTCAAATGTCACAGATGTTTATTTTCCCATACTTGCTTGGCTTTTCCCCTGGATAGAAATATTGAAAAACATACTCTCGCACAGTCTCTCCTCCAAGAGAAAGCCATGAGAGGGAAATAGGCAAGCCTCTCCTTGACAAGCATGTAAGAAAATACACATCCTCCACTGTAATAAGAACCACTTTGTTCCTAATGTGAAATGCCTTAATAGTTGGATCCCATGCTCGAACTAGGAACTCCAAGAGTTCTATTTGTTGTCTCATCCCTAAGAGGCAGAAGTACTTTAACAACCCAAAATCTCTTAGGGCTCTTACTGTACTCAGACCATTTATAACAACCATATTTTGTTCTTCATGCTCTCTCTTCTCTCCAAGTAATCGTCATTCTAGTTCGATGTAATCCTGAAACATAACCATAAGACCCATTAGATTCCTTTTCATACAAAAAATTAGGCAAATTTTGGGTACATCGCAAGAATAAAAAATGTGAATTGTGCCCAACGCAGTCTTGAACAAGGAACACTGCATTGCATATGCACCTAGGCATCAATTTAGGTGCTCCACAATGCAGTTTTTGATGCTCAAGGGTGCATTTCCCTCTTTAGAAAAATAATTTACCCTAAGGGGCCTAAATCCCTAAAACTTTGCAATGAAAATAAATGAATTGACTACTAAAAGAAAGAGAGTGTTCATGGCACCAAATTCGATCAAACGACGATGAAAACAGTCCGCAAAATTGATCGCAATCAACGGCTAAAGTTTGGGGGCAAAAACAAGTTCAGAGCTCAAAAATGAAAATAGTAACTTTCAAATGGTAAAAATGAAAATTAAAACTATTTTAATTAGTCATTTGATTATTTGCAAATCATATTTATTGTTGTGACTATGGTTTTATTCTATTTTTATCATGAAATAGGTATTTTTAATCCATTTGATGTTTTTTTGAACAGGTTTTGCAACTAATGAGCAGATTATTCGTGTAGATTTATTCCAAGAATGATTTGACCAAAAAGCATAATTTTATCCTTATTTTTCGGGCTTTGTTAAAAATGAAAAAGGACTTGAAATGCACTTTTATCTCTTTTTCGAGCTTCGATAACAGTGAAAAAGGAACCCTTGGAGTCTTCTTTTAGCTCTTTTCAGACTTCGATAATGTGAAAAGATTGTCGAGCACTTGTCTTTTTGAGCTCGTAAAAGTAAATGAATTGATATCTACTCAGTATAAGTTGTTGGCTCCCTGTGATTTGCAAGAAAGGCAAGACCAAATACTACAAGGGCCACATCATAACCACTTTGGAATCCTAGGACCTAGCCTTCTTGGATTCAGAGAGAGATCTCTCTATATAAGTGTTTTTCAAAAGATATTTCTTTATGCTTTGTTTATGATATTAGGATAGTTATGAAGCTCAAAGGGAACTTGTTGTTTGATTGATTGGTTGGGATGGATATCAGAAAAGGAAAAGATCACTAGAAGGGCGAAGGTGAGATCAGGTTGAAAAAATGTTTCAGCTAATAGGATAGGTCAAAAGACAGTATCAATCCATTGGGCTATGGAGTCACAAAAGGCTTTAATTGTACAAAATTTCTACAAGGGTTTCCATGGGGCAAGTCATCTATATCAAAGGATCTCTTTAGATTGATTTGTGGCATGAAACATCAAAGTGTTGTGAAAGAAGAAAAGTTAACAACCAATTAAGAATCTATTAACTTCACTAAAAAAGAAAAGCCTTTCAAAGTAACTGTTTGAAGTAAACCAAAGGACAGGGCATACCATAGAATTCTTTGGACAAATTTGTAATAAAGCAAACTTCTCAGACAACAATCTAGTAATATAAAAGACTACTTTCATAAAGGAGAAAACATATAAGAAAATGAAGGGCAGCCTAAGATCATGTAAGAACTTTGAATCTATCCTGCTTTTGGCATAATATTAATGGAAACTTTCAAAACAACTGTTAAAGACATGACCAGAGGATAGGGCTAACCATAGACTTCCCTGGTTTAGACTCTACTTAGCATGCAATGAAAATATCATTCAAGAACAAGGTCTCAAGTTTTACACAGCAAGACATGGGCTCACCAACATTCCTTGACTGGTTATAGTCTATTGAATCATTCCCAAATTAACTATTAGAAGAAAACATAGAGATAAATCTTTCAGGCAGAAATAGGGTACTTTGCAGTAAATCCTACTCTAAATTTTCTGTTCTTTATTAGAGAAAATGGACAGCATGAAAAACATAAGGAAGAACAAATACAGTGAGGAATAACATCGCCATTAACATATACCAGGATCCCATGAATCAGCTTGTATTATTGATGTTCAAACTAGTTACATACTTCAAGTCCTACAGGTCTTTACAGCTCAAAACTTCTCTTCTCAACCTAGTATTCTTCAATTAAATCACAGCACTTCAACAACTTCTGTAACTATTTAAACTTGATAATAATTCATCTAACAACCAACCAGCCCTTTACAATGTGCCCCTCATGGAGTATTTATAGATGAATGAGGAGGTGGAGTGAAAGAAAGGGTTCTCATTTGTTCATTTAAGACAGAGTAAATGCTTCTCGACCTTAGGGAATTTACATGACCCAAGATAAAGGATATCTGATGTTTTAACTCTGTTGAATGAATGTTTTACCAACTTTTGAGCTACTTATTCACTTTTGTTGACTTTTAGGCATATTTGGTAGGCTGGCAATAACTTATGAGCTATCTACGTAAAATATCTTTTACTGTGCATTCAATTTGTATATTTTTGAATTAAATAAGACTGTAGGTGGCATTTCTGGGTTTTGGGGGATTAATTGCTTTACTGATCTAGCATTTGAAGCAGTCCATTTTTCTAATCTGTCTTATTCTGTGGCTCTAAACACTGATTTTGGCCTTAATTGTGCTTTAAGGCCTCATTAGGCCTTCTCGGATCATCTTTGACTTTATTAACTATGCGTATCCTTTAAACTATGGATTAAGCCTTTGATCTTCATAGTTTGCGCTTAATCCTTTCTTTATCTTTGATTTCTTCTGATCTTCACTGTTTCTCTTTAGTTTGGTGTACAGGTGGCTTATGCACTTGGAGGGTTTGACCGAATGATTAATACTCAGTCATATTGACTAAAACTTGGAACTTTAACCCCTTTGGTCCCTTTCTGCGTTCAATCAGGCCTTTGAGGATCATCACCTTCGGCGTTGCAACTAAATTTCTGTTGTGGGACGGCTTTTATAAATAACTGCCATGAAACCTGTAAATAAAACATCAAAACGTTATAAAAAACCTGTGTTATGGATAACACTGCTAACAGAGGCGAGGAATGGTGTTATGGAGTGATGCAGAAGGGGATATATGCATAGAGGAGGGTTTCATGCCAGATCAGGGAAGAACCAAGGCTCAAACTTAACATTTTGCGCGGGAACACGATAGGCGGTTTTGGAAAACCGGGGATGGTTTTCGCATTGGGTCAAGACGCTAAGTGGTATCAGTCGAAACAAACGCGATACGGTTGAGAGGACAACGTGTGTCCTCCTCAAAACCGGTATTTTCGCGTGGAAATTGCACGATGGAAAGGTTCGGTGAAATGGGCACGAAGATTAAGGATAGTTGTCGAATCTAAGAGATGCAGATCTACGGCGAGGAGTAGAGGCGACGGAAAAAGCTGCGCGGTGGTGGTACCGGTAGTGATGTCACCTATTTTGTTTGGTAGCGGGATTTGTTCAATTGGTGGGTTGAATGATCAGATCTCTGGGAACCGTTGGATCTTAAAGATCAATGGTTGAGATCAAATCCGGGAAGGTAATGGATGGAAGATGGCCAGATGTAGAAAAAGGGAAGAGGTCCCGACCGCTGTTGGATCTGACAGATCTAGGGCTGCGGTTTGATCAGAGGGAAAACGTATAATAGTGGAGGAAGAAAGAAGGGGGCTTTGAAATAAAGTGGAGGGGACAGTTCGATGGAGAAAGAAAAGGAGCAGGAGCTGAGATAAAAAAGGGATTTAAGCTTAGCCAAGGGTTGTGGGTGTTGGTCACATGAAGAACAGGGCTGAGGACTTAAGCCCGCAGGGGCTTAAGGCCTAATGTTTTAGAAAGGGTGGAACATAGGCTAAAGTGGGTTTTTAGACCTTTTGAAGGTTTCCGATAGGTTAGAAAAGCATGATTTAACCGAGTAAAGGGATTTTACAAGGATTTGAGAGGTTTTTATGGGAAATGAGGTTTAATGAAGAGTAAAAAGGAATTTTTAGAGGAAAAATGATTTGTTTAGGATAGGTAAAAAAGGATGAAAAAGTGGGTGAAAATGAGTTTATGGGATGATGGAAAATAGCTTTGAAAACATTTCATTTTGTATTAGCAGGGTAACTTCAGAGGCTTTGAGTGAAGATTTTAGTAGAGTGATTCTTTGAAAAGGATGAACACATTGGGCTTTCAAGAACTCACAGATTTTCCATAAAAAATTGTTTCTTGAAAGCTAAGGAACCTTTTTAGCCATCATGAGCTATAATAGGATTTATAGATGGCTAACAGTGGCTCCACTTAGGGAGGGCAGCTCCTTGGAGGTGTCAAGAACCTCAGAGAATAAATCTCTGGAAAGTAGATCAGTGCCTTGTGTTTTTGCTGCACTTTGAAAACCTCTTTTTCTTTGATGATCATGCTACTTAAAAAGATGATCTGCAGAATTACAACTAGATGATTTTTTCTCCCAAACTTCTACCTACACATCCTAATTTTCCTAACATTTTTTCTTCAGTGGGTGCAATTGGACTTGAAAACCCCTTCAACATCATTTTATTATTTTATTTTGAAAGTAGAAAACTAATCTATTTCTACCCTTATTTCTTCTATGAGTTTCATATTAAACAGTTGAACTCAGTGTTTCTCTACCTATTCTAACTATCTATCAAGATTGAGCTATTTGACAGATTTTATTCCCTATTTCTAAGACAGGAAATTTAAACACAGTTAAATCAGGATTAGACAGATTGATTTGTTGTGGTGGCTATGTCATTATGTACAAGCTGCACATAGACTTTATTTGTAGAAAATTGAAAACAAAACTTTGAAGGATTTGAAATTTGGAATTGATAAGTATCCTTCTTTCTTTGGCTCAAGTTTTGATCTTTTTGGGAGTCATTTCCCTTTCCTTTTCTTGGTTCAGTTTTTATGTTTTTAGAACCATGCTTTCTCTATGCTAATCTATTCTACTGATAAGCCAAGATTACATTGTTTAGAAAATCTGTTTTCACTAACCTATCAGCACAAAATTCAAATTTATTCAGTCATGATTAGGTTGTACGACTAAATAACAATTTTCTTCTTTTCAAGTAGTAGCATTTGAGCTTGCTCACTTTCATATTCTTCTTTTTTTTGGTATGGGGTTGTACCTCTCTTTTATCTGCCCTCTTTTATCTTTTCCTTTGTTTTTGTACTTCATTTTCAAATTTTCTTTCAAGAAATGATATTTACAATGAATTAAAAACTTTGAACAAGGATCCTAACAAAAATAATGTTTGAGCATCCTGCCATTGACAAGACCCCAAAAAAGTTCTGTACCATCCATCTCTTGAAGAAAAAATGCATTGTTACCAGTAGGAATAAATGAGATAAGGGTCTTTCCATAAATTTTCAAATTTTTCATGTTTGCCCTTAGTTTCTCTTCTTGAATCCCACTTCAAAACTTTGTCACCAATTTTGAAATCAGTTTCCTTTGTTCTTTTATCAAACAACTTCTTGATGTTTTCTTGTACTTGTTGTGCTCTGTGGTAAACTTCTTCTCTGGTTTGCTATAAATGTACAATCTGGTTTATTCTTCTTGTCATATCATTTTCTTTAGACTGCACTTCCTGGATCAACTTCATGACTGGCACCCCTAGACTGGTTGGAAATATTGCATCTGCTCCATAAACTAGCTGATAGGGAGACATTCCAATTGACATTTTACTGGTCAATCTGTCTGCCCATAGTGCATGTACCAGCTTGTTGTGCCATGATTTCTTGTTTTGTTCGAGCAACTTCTTGATTATGTTTACCAAACTCTTGTTTGAGGATTCTACCAACCCATTACCTTGAGGGTAATAAGCTGTGAAATGACCTAATATAATTTGATATTAATGACATAAATCTACCATCTTTTTGGATCCAAATGCGGCAGCATTATCAGTGATAATCTTCCTAGGACAACCAAATCTAGACAGGATATGATTTTCAAGGAATTTAATGATAACTGAGTCTGTGGCATTCCAAGAAGGGATGTCTTCTATCCATTTGGTAAAATAATTAGTAGCTGTGAGGATCCATTTATGTTAGGTGGATGAGGTAGGATGGATTTCCCCAATGAAGTCTAAACCCCATTGATGAAAAGGAGCTTCAACAATGATTGGATGCAAGGGTAAGGGAAACAAATTTCTTTTGCCTTAAAAGATTTGACATTTATGACAGGCAATTATCATTTTATGGACATCTTGAAAGAGGGTGGGCCAGTAGTAGCCAGCTCTAAGAATTTTATTAGTAGTATTCTTCCAATATAGGTGACCTCGACATTCTCCTTCATGAAACTCATGCTTGATCTTATCTGCATCATTCTCAGGCAAACATTTAAGCAATAATCCACTAGCATTTTTCCAATATAAACATTTATATAAAATGCAGTAATTTGCAACCTTTAACTTTAAAAATCTTGCCTTTGTTTTAGACAAATCATGAGGGACATTTAGATTAAGAAGTACATACAAAATATCAGCATACCAAGATGAATTCAGAAAATGATCTTCAATAAGTGGAGTTGCCAACTCCTCCTGTTCATCTAATGCATTAAACATGTTTATATCAAGAGCTTGAAAGTTGGATTCAGCCATACTTTTTGCTAGTCCTTGACCTTTGATGAGCTTAGTGGGCTTGATTTCTAAGTCATATTCTAGTATTACAGCAATCCGCTTTCCTCTTTTGCCATTTGGATCTTGTGTCAAGATGTCTTTTACAATTGAATGAGGCACAAATGCTATGATGTGTGAGTGTAAAATGTAAACTCTGAAGTCTTTTAAGGCTTTGACCAAGGCAAAGGCTTGTTTTTCCATTATGTTGTACTTCAAAGGTGCATCTCTTAATGCCTTGCTGAAAAATGCAATAGGTTGCTCTTGTCCCTTCATGTTTCTCTGTAATAGGAAAACAGCCACTATGTGTTCTGATGCAAATGAAAAAATGAAGAAATATTTTGTAAAATCAGGACTAATGACAACTGGTGTTTTGGTAAGGGTTTGTTTTACCAGCTCAAATGATTTCTTTGCTTCTAAGGTCCACTTAACTCCTTCTTCTCTTTTAAGAATATTTGTCAGGTTTCTAAGGAGTTAACCTAGGTTGGGTATGAACCTTCTCAAGAAATTAATCTTCTCAATGAAAGATTGAAGTTCCTTGATGTTTCTAGGATGATTGATTTGCAATATACCTTAAATCCTCTTTGGGTCTATCTTTATCCCCTCTTCAAATATGATACAACCAAGACGTTTTCCTTCTTGGAGACCAAATAATGTTTTCTTTGGGTTTAAGGATAAACCATATTTTTTGCATTTCTCAAAGACTATTCTTAGGTGTATTAGGTGTTCTTCATATGTTTTGGAATAGATTGCTATGTCATCTAAGTAAATCACGACGAAATAACCTATTTCTTTTGAGAATGCAATATCCATGGCTCTCTGGAATGTGGCACCAACATTCATTAAACCAAAAGGCATTTTCACATACATGAAAGTGCCCCAAGGTGTAGTAAAGGCTATTTTAAGTTGATCATTAGGGTGTACCAATACTTGATTGTATCCTGAGAAGCCATCTAGCAAAGAAATTCTTCTAGAACCTACTACCCTTTGTAAGATATGATCCATTTTGCGCAAGGGATAGTTGTCCTTTAATGAGGCCTTGTTTAAGTTTCTGAAATCAATAAAAAGCCTTATTTCTCATGTTTTCTTCCTAACAAATACAAGATTGGATACCCATTCCGAGTATCTCACAGAGACTATAATTCCAGCATCATGCATTTTCTTGATTTCTTTTTCTACCAGAGGTAATTGAACAGGGTTGATTCTACGCAATTTTTGTCTATAAGGCTTCTGGTTCTCTTTGAGAGGTATCTTATGCTGAATTATTTCTGTATCATATGATTTTAAATCTTCATAACTCCATGCAAACACATCAGCAAATTCCCTAAATAGCTCAAGATATTTCATTTTAATGTGAGCTGGCAGTGTTTTGGATAATTTGATCATTTTAGGCTTTGATTCACTGCCTATATTGCATTCTTGAACATCATTTTCAGTAGGTTCTATTTTTGGATTTTTTGCAACATCATTAAAGTCAAAGAATTCCTCTAGAGGCACTAGTCCCTTTGGCAAATTTTCATTGAAATACTGCAACACTTCTAGATCTTCTTTTTCTAAATTAGTGGACATTTCTATTTTATGTTTGGGTTCTTTGGTTAACAGATTTATATCAGCAATCTTAGGAGTTTCTTCTTCTTTAAAAAGTGATTTTTCCTCAGTAGGAAAGTCTTATTCATATTCTGAATCCAAATTTTGCATTTCAAATTCATTTCTGGACTGCAGGAAGTCTTCTATTTGTTTATCTCCTTCAAAAACTTGCCAATATTTCTCATTATCTGGGACTTCTGGTCTATATTTGACTTGGGTTGTGTACTGCTTGCTTTCGTAAGGCTTCAGACATGTACTAGCAGCAAAGGCTAATCCATAGGCAAGAATGTTTTGGTTTCTAGGGACAAAAGTATGTTGGAATTCAAGAAATGATTTCAAAAGGTCCATGGCATCATCTCTATAGGTTCTTAGTCTAGGATGTTTGGCAGTATATTCCCTATTTACTTGCCTAATTATCAATTCTGAATCCCCATGAACTGTTATCCTCTTGGCTCCTAATTTTTTCAATAAATGTAGTCCTAAGAGGAGTGCTTCGTACTCTGCTATATTGTTGGTGCAGTGAAAGTTTAATATGTAGGAATGTCCTTCTGCATGATTATTTTCAATATTGTGTACCCATATGGTTGCTCCTACACGAGTTTTACTACAAGACCCATCAAAACTCATGCTCCAAAGATGATTATTTTCATATTTATCATTAATTTCCTCTCTCTCTTATTTATTACAGCTGCCACTGTGTTGTTTTTTAGGGTCTGCACTATGTTTACTCTTGTATTTTTCCTCAAGGTTTTCAATGTGTTGAGGAATTTCTTTTTGATTTCTATGATTAGCACTATGTTGATGACTGCTTTTTAGCTTAAGACCTTTATTTTGTTTGCTGTGATTTTCTGAATTTGCAAACTGTCTTGTGGATGTTTTTTCTTTTCCTTCCTCTTATTCTATGACTGCCCCTATGTTGGTGGATGTTTCAATTTCTAATCCTTGCTCATTAGGAATCTCAGCATTGTACAAAATGAATGAGTCAAGGTCAGTATGTATAGAATAAAGAGGAGATTTTTCTGGTCTTTCTTGGCTACTCACCATGTATTTCATGTGTGTTTCCCTATATAGCATTCTAGGTTGACTGAAGACAGGGATGGTGGCATAAGTCATCCATTTGCATTGTGCCTTGCAACTTAGCACCCCAAGATCTTGAAAGAAGCATGCCATATTTGGGAGGTATATCAGCCACAACAATTTCCATTACTAAGCTTTTGGCTGGGATTTGTGCTAAGTTAACACATAGATATTTTATTAGGCCTAAGCATTTGACTCTGGGTCTGGTTACCTCAAGACCTAATCTTTATAAGGTCCAGTTACCTCAAGACCTAATCTTTCCATTATCACTTTGGGCATGAGGTTGTGGGAGGCTCCTAATTCAAGCATGGCATTGTGCAGAATTTTGTGATGAATGCTTAGGCTAACATAAAATGGAGGTAATTCTCCCTCTTGAAAATTTCCTTCAATTTTTGGTCGAAACAGAAGCTCAGGTCTGTCATCATTTAAGTTAATAGAGTCATTATGATCTCCTATGTTCAAAGCTTTTAGCAATTGGGACCTATATACATCTTGAGTGACTAACTTAGTGAGAGGGATAGAGATTTTTATTTTAGCAATTTCACTTTCTATGCTAAAAGGTGTTTGAGTTTTGGAAATGTTTAATTCAACCTTTTTAGTCACTTATTTTCAGCAAAATCAGCTTGCTTATTTTTATTATTTACAGCAATTAAAATGGTTTTTTCAGGAACATCAGCTGAGATGCTAGTGCTGCTAGGGTCACCACTATGTTTGTCATGAATTTGAGTGTTTTTTCCCTTGTTTTTATCAGAACTTTCTACCACTGTGTTATGAGTCTATGTTGCATCTTTGGATTTGTTTACAGGGTTGTTTTTGGCATAATTTACAGAGGTTTTCTTTCTGGGAGTGTCTTGGTTATTTTTACTTCTCAAGTCATATTGTTTGTGAACTTACATTATGGCATTTTCAAAGCCTAGTTTGTAGTTTTGTGATTCTACGCTTTCTTCCTTATCAGGTGTGTATGTGACTTGTTCTTCTTCATTGAGGAAAAAATTATCCTCATTGTTTACTCCAAACATGTTCATGTGATTTTTGTCTGTTTCTTCTATTGTTCTCCCATCCTCATCAACATAATTTTCTTGAAAAGGGGTCTGATTTGTTGATCATAATCCCTTTGTCTGTTTTGAGGTGGATTTCTCCCAAAGTTCTGATTTTGGTTTTGGGACTAATTTCTATTTTGAGAGGCAGTTTGATTTTCTCTAGAATAAGATATCTCATTTACATTCATCTTCTCCATCATCTTTTCCATGGTTTTTACTAAGTTATCAAGTTTTGTGTCAGATGTGGAGGGTGCAACTTCATCCCTATATGATACGCTCTTCTCAGTCTTCATTCTATCTGTTTTGGCAATTATATTTGCCTCAACACTGACTGCCCCTCTCTGCATATCTTCTAAGGTGAGGGGTTCTCTTTCTCTTAGTTGATAAGCCATTTCAGAGTCAAATCCATCACGGAATTTCATTAGAGCTAGGCCTTGTGGAGGTTTTATATGGATAGGTAGGGCATTGTACACACTATTGAATCTAGTGCAGTACTCTTGAACACCCTCTCTAGCATTCCTCTTAATGTTCTCATATTCTAATAGAATCTGAAGAGGGATATTTTTTACTTCCCTTTTATTTAAAAATAATTGATGGAAAGCAGGGAGGTCATTTATACTATTAGGGGTTAAGTTTTTAAACCATTTTCTTAATTCTCCCCTTAAACTTTGAGCAAACATCCTAAGTTTAATTGTTTCATCATCTATTTCTTGTTTGTCAAAGTAGTCATCCATTTTGTCCACATGTTGTTGAGTTGTAGTAGAACTACTAGCATCATATAATGGAATCTTGGACTGATAGTCCTGTGGTAGAGCAGGTAAAGGTAAATGAAGGACTAAGGGAGCATACCATGTTGCCATGATATGTAGTTGTGGAAACAATGGGGGGTTTACAAGTGGAGGATTTGTGATAGGACGTTGATGATGAACTGAAGTAGTTTGAACTGTGGATGTGTGAGTGAGTGTAACAGAAGTACTAGGACCATCTAAGTACTGTTGAGCAGATTTAGGATGATAGAAGCCAAAGTTATGGATGAAATGAAGATCAGGTGGTGTGGATGGGGAGGTTTCTCTACTGCTTGTTCATTGAAAATTTTCAGGCTCAAAGTCTATCTAATCTATACCACTTAGTGACTTGGTTCTAGATGGGTTTCTTATGAAAGGTAATTCAACTTGAGTATCTTGCAGAGCTGTAAGATTTTCAGGGACAGAGTTTGCTTTGTGAATTGTCCTGACAATAATTGAGTCTTTGGGTGTAGGAGAATTCCTAAGGATGCTTTCTAGATTGTCAATTATTTTAGGAGGATTTGGGTCAGGATAGGCTGTAGTATGAAATATTTAGAAGCTAGGATTTAGACCCAATGATGAGAAAATTTCAGCCAATTATGACAGGCTTTAGAAGGAAAATTATTCTGGCAAGAAAAATTAATCCTCTAAGTTCTCTTAACTGTATTTGTGTGATGTTATAATAAAATAATTTTCCCAATGGAGTCTTTGGACCACAAACGAGATCAGCAGGCCTACTGAAAACTAGTGGAGTCACTAGGTGGAAGATTTTTACTTGTTTATGGTTGATTTTTGTCCACCATCAGAAATCAGAAAAACCTTTCCTTGGCAACACTTGATTTATCTAGTTTGAATGAGGTTTTCTGAGTTTAAATTTTTCCTGCAATGTTCAAAACTCAAAATTCCCCAGTATGGTTGCCACTATGTTGGCTCCCTATGATTTGTAAGAAAGGAAAGACCAAATATTGTAGGAGCCACATCAGAACCACTTTGGAATCCTAGGACCTAGCCTTCCTGGATTCAGAGAGGGATCTCTCTATATGAGTGTTTTTCAAAAGATATTTCTTTATTCTTTGTTTATGATATTAGGCTAGTTATGAAGCTCAAACGTAACTTCTTGTTTGATTGATTTGTTGGGATGGATATCAGAAAAGGAAAAGGTCACTAGAAGGGTGAAGGTGAGAGCAAGTTGAAAAAATGTTTCAGTTGATAGGATAGGTCAAAAGATAGTATCAATCCATTGGGCTATGGAGTCACAAAAGGATTTAATTGTACAAAATTTCTACAAGGGTTTCCATGGGGCAAATCATCTATATCAAAGGATCTCTTTAGATTGATTTGTGGCATGAAACATCAAAGTGTTGTGAAAGAAGCAAAGTTAACAACCAATTAAGAATCTATTAACTTCACTAAACAAGAAAAGCCTTTTAAAGTAACTGTTTGAAGTAAACCAAAGGACATGGAATACCATAGACTTCTTTGGACAAACTTGTAATAAAGAAAACGTCTCAGACAACGATCCAGTAATCTAAAAGACCACTTTTAGAAAGGAGAAAACATATAAGAAAACGTAGGACAGCCTAAGATCAAGTAAGAACTTTGAATCTATCCTTCTTTTGGCATACTCTTAAGGGAAACTTTCAAAACAACTGTTAAAGACATGACCAGAGGACAGGGCTAACCATAGAATTCCCTGGTTTAGACTCTACTTAGCATGCAATGAAAATATCATTCAAGAACAGGGTCTCAAGTTTTACACAGCAAGACATGGGCTCACCAACATTCCTTGGCTGGTTATACTCTATTGAATCATTCCCAAATTAACTATTAGAAGAAAACATAGAGATAAAGCTTTCAGAAATAAATAGGGTATTTTGCAGTAAATCCTACTCTAAATTTTCCATTCTTTATCAGAGAAAATGGACAGCATGAAAAACATAAGGAAAAAAAATACAGTGAGGAATAACATCACCATTAACATAGACCAGGATTCCATGAATCATCTTGTATTATTGATGTTCAAACCAGTTACATACTTCAAGTCCTACAGGTCTTTACAGCTCAAAACTTCTCTTCTCGGCCTAGTATTCTTCAATTAAATCACAACACTTAAGCAACTTCTGTAACTATTTACACTTGATAATAATTCATCTAACAACCAACCAACCCTTTACAATGTGCTCCTCATGGAGTATTTATAGATGAATGAGGAGATGGAGTGAAAGAAAGGGTTCTAATTTGTTAATTTAAGACAGAGTAAATGCTTCTCGAACTCAGGGAATTTACATGACCCAAGATAAAGGATATCTGATGTTTTAACTTTGTTGAATAAATGTTTTACCAACTTCTGAGCTACTTAGTCACTTTTGTTGACTTTTAGGCATATTTGGTAGGCTGGCAATAACTTCTGAGTTGTCTATGTAAAATATCTCTGACTATGCATTCAATTTGTATATTTTTGAATTAAATAGGACTGTAGGTGGAATTTTTGGGTTTTGGGGGATTAATTTCTTTACTGATCTAGCATTTGAAGTGGTCTCTTTTGCTGATCTATCTTATTTTGTGGCTCTAAACACTGATTTTGGCCTTAATTATGCTTTAAGGCCTCATTAGGCCTTCTCGGATCATCTTTGACTTTATTAACTGTGCTTATCCTTTATATTGTGTATTAAGCCTTTGATCTTCATAATTTGCACTTAATCCTTTCTTTATCTATGATTTCTTTTGATCTTCACTGTTTCTCTTTAGTTTGGTGTACAGGTGGCTTATGCACTTGGAGGGTTTGACCCAATGATCAATACTCAGTCGTATTGACTAAAAATTGGAACCTTAACCCCTTTGGTCCCTTTCTGTGTTCAATCATGCCTTTGAGGATCGTCACCCTTGGCCTTGCAACTAAATTTTTTCTCTGGGATGGATTTTATAAATAACCGCCATGAAACCTGCAAATAAAACATCAAAACGTTATAAAAAAACCTGCGTTATGGATAACACTTCTAACAGAGGTGAGGAATGGTGTTATGGAGTGATGCGGAAGGGGATATATGCATAAAGGAGGGTTTCATGGCAGATCATGGAAGAACCAGGGCTCAAACTTGACATTTGGCGCAGGAACATGATAGGCGGTTTTGGAAAACCGAGGATAGTTTTCGCACTGGGTCAAGACAGTAAGTGGTATTGGTCGAAACGAATGTGATACGGTCGAGAGGACGATGCGTGTCCTCCTCAAAACCGATCTTTTCACGTGGAACTTGCGCGAGGGAAAGGTTCGGTGAAATGGGTGCGAAGATTAATGACAACTGTTGGATCTGAGAGATGCGGATCTACGATGGGGAGCGAAGGCGACGGACAAAGTTGTGTGGTGGTGGGACTGGTGGTGATGTCACCTATTTTTTTTGGTAGCGGGATTTTTTCAATTAGCGGGTTTAACAATCAAATCTCTGGGAACCGTTGGATCTTAAAGATCAATGGTTGAGATAAAATTGAGGAAGGTAATGGACAGAAGATGGTCGGATGTAGAAAAACTCAAGAGGCCCCGATAGCCATTGGATCTGACAGATATAGGGCTACGGTTTGATCGGAGGGAAAACATATAATAGCGGAGGAAGAAAGAAGGGGGCTTTGAAATAAAGTGGAGGGGACAGTCCGATGGACAAAGAAAAGGACCAGGAGCTGAGATAAAAAAGGGATTTGAGCTTAGCCAAGGGTTGCAGGTGTTGGTCACATGAAGAATAACATCACCATTAACATAGACCAGGATCCCATGAATTAGCTTGTATTATTGATGTTCAAACCAGTTACATACTTCAAGTCCTACAGGTCTTTACAGCTCAAAACTTCTCTTCTCAGCCTAGTATTATTCAATTAAATCACAGCACTTCAGCAGCTTTTGTAACTATTTACACTTGATAATAATTCATCTAACAACCAACCAACCCTTTACAATGTGCTCCTCATGGAGTATTTATAGATGAATAGGACTGTAGGTGGCATTTTTGGGTTTTGGGGGATTAATTGCTTTACTGATTTGGCATTTGAAATGGTCCCTTTTGCTGATCTGTCTTATTTTGTGGCTCTAAACACTGATTTTGGCCTTAATTGTGCTTTAAGGCCTCATTAGGCCTTCTCGGATCATCTTTGACTTTATTAATTGTGCTTATCCTTTAAACTTTGGATTAAGCCTTTGATCTTCATAATTTGCACTTAATCCTTTCTTTATCTTTGATTTCTTCTAATCTTCAATGTTTCTCTTTAGTTTGGTGTACAAGGGTTTATGCACTTGGAGGGTTTGACCGAATGATCAATACTTAGTTGTATTGACTAAAACTTTGAACTTTAACCCCTTTGGTCCCTTTCTGCGTTCAATCAGGCCTTTGAGGATCGTCACCCTCGGCCTTGCAACTAAATTTCTACTGTGGGACGACTTTTATAAATAACCGCCATGAAACTTGCAAATAAAACATCAAAACGTTATAAAAAACATGCGTTATAGATAACGCTGCTAATAAAGGCAAGGAATGATGTTATGGAGTGATGCGGAAGGGGATTAATGCATAGAGGAGGGTTTCATGGCAGATCAAGGAAGAACCAGGGCTCAAGCTTGACATTTGGCGTGGGAACGCGATAGGCGGTTTTGGAAAATCGAGGATGGTTTTCACATTGGGTCAAGACGGTAAGTGGTATCGGTCGAAGTGAATGCGATACGGTTGAGAGGATGATGTGTGTCCTCCTCAAAACCGGTCTTTTCACATGGAACTTGCACGATGGAAAGGTTCGGTGAAATGGGCGCGAAGATTAACGACAACCGTCGGATCTGAGAGATTCAGATCTACGGTGGGGAGTGAAGACGACGGACAAAGCTACACGGTGGTGGGACCAGCGGTGATGTCACCTATTTTTTTTGGTAGCGGGATTTGTTTAATTGGCGGGTTGAACGATCAAATATTTGGGAACCGTTGGATCTTAAAGATCAATGGTTGAGATAAAATTGGGGAAGGTAATGGACAAAGGATGGCTAGATGTAGAAAAGGGGAAAAGGCCCCGACATCCATTGGATCTGACAGATCTAGCGCTGCGGTTTGATCAGAGAGAAAACGTATAATAGCGGAGGAAGAAAGAAGGGGGCTTTGAAATAAAGTGGAGGGAACAGTCTGATGGAGAAATAAAAGGACCAAGAGCTGAGATAAAAAATGGATTTAAGCTTAGCCAAGGGTTGCGGGTGTTGGTCACATGAAGAACAGGGCTGAGGACTTAAGCCCGCAGGAGCTTAAGGCCTAATTTTTCAGAAAGGGCGAAACATAGACTAAAGTGGGTTTTTAGACCTTTTGAAGGTTTCCAATAGGTTAGAAAAGGATGACTTAACGGATTAAAGGGATTTTACAAGGCTTTGAGAGGTTTTTATGGGAAATGAGGTTTAATGAAGAGGAAAAAGGAATTTTTAGAGGAAAAATGATTTGTTTAGGATATGTAAAAAAGGATGAAAAAGTGGGTGAAAATGTGTTTATGGGATGATGGAAAATAGCTTTGAAAACAGTTCCTTTTGTCTTAGCAGGGTAACTTCAGAGGCTTTGAGTGAAGATTTCAGTGGAGTGATTCTTTGAAAAGGATGAACACATTAGGCTTTCAAGAACTCAGTTTTTTCATAAAAATTTGTTTCTTGAAAGCTAAGGAACCTTTTTAGCCATCATGAGATATAACAGGATTTATAGATGGCTAATAGTGGCTCCACTTGGGGAGGGCAGCTCCTTGGAGGTGTCAAGAACCTCAAAGAATAAATCTCTGGAAAGTAGACCAGTGCCTTGTGTTTTTGCTGCACTTTGACAACCTCTTTTTCTTTGATGATCATGCTGTTTAAAAAGATGATCTGCAGAATTACAACTAGATGATTTTTTCTCCCAAACTTCTACCTACACATCCTACTTTTCCTAACATTTTTTCTTCAGTGGGTGCACTTGGACTTGCAAACCCCTTCAACATCATTTTATTCTTTTATTTTGAAAGCTGGAAACTAATCTATTTCTACCGTAATTTCTTCCATGAGTTCCAGATTAAATAGTTGAACTCAATATTTCTCTACCTATTCTAACTATCTGTCAAGATTGAGCTATTTGACAGATTTTATTCCATATTTCTAAGATAGAAAATTTAAACATAGTCAAATCAAGATTATACAGTCTAATTTGTTGTGGGGGCTATGTCATTATGTACAAGTTGCACATAGACTTTATTTGCAGAAAATTGAAAACAAAACTTTGAAGGATTTGAAATTTGGAATTGATAAGTATCCTTCTTTCTTTGGCTCAAGTTTTGATATTTTTGGGAGCCATTTATCTTTCCTTTTCTTGGTTCAGTTTTTAATTTTTTAGAACCATTCTTTCTCTATCCTAATCTATTCTACTAATAAGACAAGATTACATTGTTTAGCAAATCTGATTTCACTAACCTATTAGCACAAAATTCAAATTTATTTAGTCATGATTACGTTGTATTACTAAATAACCATTTTCTTCTTTTCAAGTAATGGCATTTGAGCTTGCTCACTTTCAGATTTTTCTCTTTTTTGGTATGGGGTTGTACCTCTCTTTTATCTACCCTCTTTTCTCTTTTCCCTTGTTTTTGTACTTCATTTTCAAATTTTCTTTCAAGAAATGCTATTTACAATGAATTAAAAACTTTGAACAAGGATCCTAACAAAAATAATGTTTGAGCATCCTGCCATTGACAGGACCTCCAAAAAGTTCCGTACCATCCATCTCTTGAAAAAAAAATGCATTGTTACCAGCAGCAGAATGAATGAGCTAAGGGCCTTTCCATAAATTTCCAAACGTTTCATGTTTTCCCTTAGCTTCTCTCCTTGAATCCCACTTCAAAACTTTGTCACCAATGTTGAAATCAGTTGCCTTTGTTCTTTTATAAAACAACTTCTTGATGTTTTCTTGTACTTGTTGTGCTCTGTGGTAGACTTCCTCTCTGGTTTGTTGTAAATGTACAGTCTGGTTTATTCTTCTTGTCATATCATTTTCTTCAGACTGCACTTCCTGGATCAACTTCATGACTGGCACCCCTAGACTGGTTGGAAATATTGCATCTACTCCATAAACTAGTTGATAGGGAGACATTCCAATTGAATTTTTAGTGGTCAATCTGTCTGCCCATAGTGCATGTACCAACTTGTTGTGTCATGATTTCTTGTTTTGTTCTAGCAACTTCTTGATTATGTTTACCAAACTCTTGTTTGAAGATTCTGCCAACCCATTACCTTGACGGTAATACGTTGTGGAATGTCCCAATATAATTTGATATTTCTGACAAAAATCTACCATATTTTTGGATCCAAATGCAGCACCATTATCAGTGATAATCTTCCTAGGACAGCCAAATCTAGACAGGATATGATTTTCAAGGAATTTAATGATAACTGAGTCTCTGGCATTCCTAGAAGGGATGGCTTCTATCCATTTGGTAAAATAATCAGTAGCTGTGAGGATCCATTTATGTTGGGTGGATGAGGCAGGATGGATTTCCCCAATGAAGTCTAGACTCCATCGCTGAAAAGGAGCTTCAACAATGATTAGACGCAAGGGTAAGGGAATAAATTTTTTTCTGCCTTCAAATATTTGACATTTATGACAGACAATTATCATTTTATGGACATCTTGAAAGAGGGTCGGCCAGTAGTAGTCATCTCTAAGGATTTTATTAGCATTAGTCCTCCAATAGAGGTGAACTCGACATTCTCCTTCATAAAACTCATGCTTGATCTTATTTGCATCATTCTCAGGAAAACATTTAAGCAATAATCCACTAGCATTTTTCCAATATAAACATTTATCTAAAATGTAGTAATTTACAGCTTTTAACTTTAAAAATATTTCCTTTGTTTTAAACAAACCATGAGGGACATTTAGATTAAGCAGCACAAACAAAATATCAACATACCAAGATGAATTCATAAAATTATCTTCAATAAGTGGAGTTGCCAACTCCTCCTGTTCATCTAATGCATTAAACATGTTTATATCAAGAGCTTGAAAGTTGGATTCAGCCATACTTTTTGCTATTCCTTGACCTTTGATGAGCTTAGTGGGCTTGATTTATAAGTCATATTCTAGTATTACAACAATCCACTTTCCTCTTTTTCCATCTGGATCTTGTGTCAAGATGTTTTTTACCACTGAATGAGGCACAAATGCTATGATGTGTGAGTGTAAAATGTGAACTTTGAAGTCTTTTAAGGCTTTGACCAAGGCAAAGGCTTGTTTTTCCATTATGTTGTACTTCAAAGGTGCATCTCTTAATGCTTTGCTGAAAAATGCAATAGGCTACTCTTGTCCCTTCATGTTACTCTGTAATAGGACAACAACCACTGTGTGTTCTGATGCAAATGAGAACTGGTGTTTTGGTAAGGGCTTGTTTTACCAGTTCAAATGATTTCTTTTCTTCTAAGGTCCACTTAACTCCTTCTCTTTTAAGCATATTTGTCAGGTTTCTAAGGAGTTCAGCTAGGTTGGGTATGAAATAAATTAATCTTCCCAATGAAAGGTTGAAGTTCCTTGATATTTCTGGGATGATTGATTTGTAATATACCTTCAATCCTCTTTGGGTCTATCGTTATCCCCTCTTTAGATATGATATGACCAAGAATTTTTCCTTCTTGGAGACCAAACAATGTTTTCTTTGGGTTTAAGGATAAACCATATTTTCTGCATTTCTCAAAGACTATTCTTAGGTGTATTAGGTGTTCTTCATCTGTTTTGGAATAGATTGTTATGTCATCTAAGTAAATCACGATAAAGTAACCTATTTATTCTAAGAATGAAATATCCATGGCTCTCTGGAATGTGGCACCAACATTCATTAAACCAAAAGGCATTTTCACATACATGAAAGTGCCCCAAGGTGTAGTAAAGGTTGTTTTAAGTTTATCATCAGGGTGTACCAATACTTGATTGTATCATGAGAAGCCATCTAGCAAAGAAATTCTTCTAGAACCTACTACCCTTTGTAAGATATGATCCATTTTGGGCAAGGGATAGTTGTCCTTTAATGAGGCCTTGTTTAAGTTTCTGAAATCAATACAAAGCCTTATTTCTCCTATTTTCTTCCTAACAGATACAAGATTGGATACCCATTCCGAGTATCTCATAGGGACTATAATTCTAGCATCATACATTTCTTGATTTCTTTTTCTACCAAAGGTAATTGAACAGGGTTGATTCTACGCAATTTTTGTCTATAAAGCTTTTGGTTCTATTTGAGGGGTATCTTATGCTGAATTATCTCTGTATCATATGATTTTAAATCTTCATAAATCCATGCAAACACATCAACAAATTCCTTAAATAGCTCAAGATATTTCATTTTAATGTGAGCTGGTAGTGTTTTGGATAATTTGATCATTTTAGGCTTTGATTCACTGCCTATATTTCATTCTTGAACATCAGTTTCAGTAGGTTCTATTTTTGGCTTTTTTGCAACATCATTAAAGTCAAAAAATTCCTCTAGAGGCACTAGTCCCTTTGGCAAATTTTCATTGAAAGATTGCAACACTTCTAGATCTTATTTTTCTAAATTAGTGGAAATTTATGTTTTATGTTTGGGTTATTTGGTTAACAGATTTATATCAGCAATATCAGGTGTTTCTTCTTCTTTAAAAAGTGATTTTTCCTCAGTAGGACAGTCTTCTTCATACTCTGAATCAGAATTTGGCATTTCAAATTCATTTCTAGACTGCAGGAAGTCTTATATTTGTTTATCTCCTTCAAAAACTTGCCAATATTTCTCATTATCTGGGACTCCTGGTCTATATTTGACTTGGGTTTTGTACTGATTTCTCTCGTAAGGCTTTAGACATGTACTAACAGTGACTAACTCAGTGAGAGGGATAGAGATTTTTATTTTAGCAATTTCACTTTCTATGCTGAAAGGTGTTTGAGTTTTGGAAATGTTTAATTCAGCCTTTTTAGTCATTGTTTTTCAGCAAAATCAGCTTGCTGATTTTTATTATTTACAGTAGTTAAAATGGTTTTTTCGGGAACATTAGATGAGGTGCTAGTGATGCTAGGGTCACCACTATGTTTGTTATGAATTTGAGTGTTTTTTCCCTTGTTTTTATCAGAACTTTCAGCCACTGTGTTATGAGTCTGTGTTGCATCTTTGGATTTGTTTACAGGGTTGTTTTTGGCAGAATTTACAGAGGTTTTCTTTCTGGGAGTGTCTTGGTTCTTTTTACTTCTCAAGTGATATTGTTTGTGAACTTGCATTATGGAATTTTCAAAGCCTAGTTTGTAGTCTTGTGATTCTTGGCTTTCTTCCTCATTAGTGTGTATGTGACTTGTTCTTCTTCATTGAGGAAAACAATATCCTCATTGTTTACTCCAAAAATGTTCATGTGATTTTCCTATGTTTCTTCTATTGTTATCCCATCCTCAGCAACATAATTTTCTTGAAAAGGGGGTCTGATTTGTTAATCAGAATCCCTTTGTCTATTTTGAGGTGGATTTCTCCCAAAGTTTTGATTTTGGTTTTGGGATTGATTTATGTTTTGAGAGGGAGTTTGATTTTCTCTAGAATAAGCTCTCTCATTTACATTCATCTTCTCCATCATATTTTCCATGTTTTTTACTAATTTATCAAGTTTTTTGTCAGATGTGGAGGGTGCAACTTCATCCCTATATGATACCCTCTTCTCAGTCTTCATTCTAGCTCTTTTGGCAATTAGATTTGCCTCAACACTGATTGCCCCTCTCTGCATATCTTCTAAGGTGAGGGGTTCTCTTTCTCTTAGTTGATAAGCCATTTTAGGGTAAAATCCATTAGGGAATTTCATTAGATCTAGGCCTTGTAAAGTTTTCATATGGATAGGTAGGGCATTGTACACACTATTGAATCTAGTGCAGTAATCTTGAACACCCTCTCCAGCATTCCTCTTGATGTTCTCATATTTTGATAGAATCTGAAGAGGGTTCTTTTTGACTTCCCATTTATTTAAAAATAATTGATGGAAGGCAGGGACGTCATTTATACTATTAGGGGTTAAGTTTTTAAACCATTTTCTTACTTCTCCCCCTAAACTTTGAGCAAACATCCCAAGTTTAATTGTTTCATCATCTATTTCTTGTCTATCAAAGTAGTCATCCATTTTGTCCATATGTTGTTGAGATGTAGTAGAAGTACTAGCATCATATAACGGAATCTTGGATTGATAGTACCATGGTAGAGCAGGTAAAGGTAAAGGAAGGACTAAGGGAGCATACCATGTTGCCATGAGATGTAATTGCGGAAACAATAGGGGGTTTACAAGTGGAGGATTTGTGATAGGAGGTTGATGATGAGCTGAAGTAGTTTGAACTGTGGATGTGTGAGTGAGTGTAACAGAAGTAATAGGACTAGCTAAGTACTATTGAGCAAATTTAGGATGAGTGAAGCCAAAGTTATGGATGAAATGAAGATCAGGTGGTGTGGATGGGGAGGTTTCTCTACTGCTAGTTCGTTGAAAATTTTCAGGCTCAAAGTCTATCTAATCTGTACCACTTAGTGACTTGGTTCTAGATGGGTTTCTTATGAAAGGTAAGTCAACTTGATCATCTTGCAGAGCTGTAAGATTTTCAGGGACAGAGTTTGCTTTGTGAATTGTCCTGACAATAGTTGAGTCTTTGGGTGTAGGAGACTTCCTAAGGATGCTTTCTGGATTGTCAATTATTTCAGGAAGATTTGGGTCAGGATAGGCTCTAGTATGAATTCTTTTAGAAGCCAGGATTTAGACCCAACGATGAGAAAATTTCAGCCAAATATGACAGTATTTTGAAGGAAAACTATTCTGGTAAGAAAACTTAATCCTCTAAGTTCTCTTAACTGGATTTGTGTGATGTTATAATAAAATAAGTTTCCCAGTGGAGTCTTTGGACCACAAACGAGATCAGCAGGCCTACTGAAAACCAGTGGAGTCACTAGGTGGAATATTTTTACTTGTTTATGGTTGATTTTTGTCCACCATCAGAAATTTGAAACCTTTCTTTGGCAACATTTGATTTATCTAGTTTAAATGAGGTTTTCTGAGTTTAAAGTTTTTATGCAATGTTCAAAACTCAAAATTCCCCAGTATGGTCACCACTATTTTGGCTCCCTATGATTTGCAAGAAAGGCAAGACCAAATACTGCAGGGGCCACATCAGAACCACTTTGGAATCCTAGGACCTAGCCTTCCTAGATTCATAGATGGATCTCTCTATATAATTGTTTTTCAAAAGATATTTCTTTATGCTTTGTTTATGATATTAGGCTAGTTATGAAGCTCAAAGGGAACTTGTTGTTTGATTGATTGGTTGGGATGGATATCAGAAAAGGAAAAGGTCACTAGAAGGGTGAAGGTGAGAACAGGTTGAAAAATGTTTCAGCTAATAGGATAGGTCAAAAGACAGTATCAATCCATTGGGCTATGGAGTCACAAAAGGATTTAATTGTACAACATTTCTACAAGGGTTTCCATGAGGCAAGTCATCTATATCAAAGGATCTCTTTAGATTGATTTGTGGCATGAAACATCAAAGTGTTCTGAAAGAAGAAAATTTAAAAACCAATTAAGAATCTATTAACTTCACTAAACAAGAAAATCCTTTCAAAGTAACTGTTTGAAGTAAACCAAAGGATAGGGCATACCATAGACTTCTTTGGACAAACTTGTAATAAATCAAACTTCTCAGACAACAATCCAGTAGTCTAAAAGACTAATTTCAGAAAGGAGAAAACATATAAGAAAACGAAGGGCAGCCTAAGATCATGTAAGAACTTTTAATATATCCTGCTTTTGGCATACTCTTAAGGGAAACTTTCAAAACAAATGTTAAAGACATGAACAGAGGACAGGGCTAACCATAGACTTCCCTGGTTTAGACTCTACTTAGCATGCAATGAAAATATCATTCAAGAACAAGGTCTCAAGTTTTACACAGCAAGACATGGGCTCACTAACATTCCTTGACTGGTTATACTCTATTGAATCATTCCCAAATTAACTATTAGAAGAAAACATAGAGATAAATCTTTCAGACAAAAATAGGGTACTTTGTAGTAAATCCTACTCTAAATTTTTTGTTCTTTATCAGAGAAAATGGACAGCATGAAAAACATAAGGAAAAAAAAATACAGTGAGGAATAACATCAGCATTAACATAGACTAGCATCCCATGAATGAGCTTGTATTATTGATGTTCAAACCAGTTACATACTGCATGTCCTATAGGTCTTTACAGCTCAAAACTTCTCTTCTCAGCCTAGTATTCTTAAATTAAATCACAACACTTCAGCAGCTTCTGTAACTATTTACACTTGGTAATAATTCATCTAACAACCAACCAACCCTTTACAATGTGCTCCTCATGGATTATTTATAGATGAATGAGGAGGTGGAATGAAAGAAAGGGTTTTAATTTGTTCATTTAAGACAGAGTAAATGCTTCTTGACCTGAGGGACCGTTGGATCTTAAATATCAATGGTTGAGATCAAATCAGGGAATGTAATGGACGGAAGATGGCCAGATGTAGAAAAAGGGAAGAGGCCCCGACAGCTGTTGGATCTGACAGATCTAGGGCTGTGGTTTGATCGGAGGGAAAACGTATAATAGCGGAGGTATAAACAATGGGGCTTTGAAATAAAGTGGAGGGGACAGTTCGATGGAGAAAGAAAAGGACCAGGAGCTGAGATAAAATGGGATTTAAGCTTAGCCAAGGGTTGCGGGTGTTGGTCACATGAAGAACAGGGCTGAGGACTTAAGCCCGCAGGGGCTTAAGGCCTAATGTTTTAGAAAGGGCGGAACATAGGCTAAAGTGGGTTTTTAGACCTTTTGAAGGTTTCCGATAGGTTAGAAAAGGATGATTTAACCGAGTAAAGGGATTTTATAAGGCTTTGAGAGGTTTTTATGGGAAATGAGGTTTAATGAAGAGGAAAAAGGACTTTTTAGAGGAAAAATTATTTTTTTAGGATAGGTAAAAAAGGATGAAAAAGTGGGCAAAAATGAGTTTATGGCACTAGTACATTTGGCGGAAATTCGGACACTTTGGTTCCGACACTTTTGACCAAATGTCAAAAATTTCCCCAAATTTTACCAATTTTTCGAATCCTACCCACAACTATCGCAATTCCGATGCTTTTCTACAAGTGTCGTAATACCGACACTTAGAAGTAAGTGTCGTTTTTGCAACACTTATAGAGAAGCGTCGGAATTGCGACAGTTTGGGCCACAACTGTTGCAATTCCAACACTTTTATACAAGTGTCGCAATACTGACATTTAGAGGTAGGTGTCGCTATTGTGACACTTTTCTACAAGTGTCGGAATTGCGACAGTTTGGGCCAAAACTGTCGCAATTCCGACGCTTTTATACAAGTGTCGCAATACCGACACATAGAGGTAAGTGTCGGTATTGCAACACTTGTAGAGAAGCATCAGAATTGCGACAGTTGTGGCCCAAGCTGTCGCAATTCCGACGCTTCTCTACAAGTGTCGCAATACCGACACTTTTCAATGAATTCCCATAACAATTCTATAGTTATCTCATGTTTGAGTTGAATGTTAAAGGAATAATCATCAATCTCCTTTAGTTCAAACAAAATTTTATGAATCGTAGTTTCTTGGTATTTATTTAAAAATTGTTTCAGGGATTTACATTGGTGACACACCTTTGTTACAAAGAATTTATCCAACACATAATAAGGAAAAATTACAATCTTTCCTTTAAAGCCGAAAATTCCTATGTATGAGAGTTTTTCTGGACACTTAAAAAAACCTTTCTTAGAAAGAAAGGATATACCTTCTTGAGAATATTTGTCAATGATTGAGCTAACTGAGAGCATTTTCTTAAAACTCTATTATGAAATCGTTCGGTCGGGTGTGTCGTGTCGCGCCGTGTGAGGTTGCCCGATCGGGCGCGTTCAGGTCAGGCCGTTTCATTCGAGGGTGCCCGTATCAGTTTTGCTAAGTTGTGATTACTTGAGTGTCTTGTACTACATGTTCGAGTGGCCCGTTTTCTGTAATTTGATCCCTTGTGGCATCGTTCTTTTGGGCGCGTCGTGTCACGCCGTGTTAGGTCGCCCTACCGGGTGTGTTCGACTCGGTTCGTTTCGTTCGAGGGTGCCCGTATCAGTTTTGCTGAGTTGTGACCGCCCAGGTGCCTTGCAGACGTTCGAGTGGCCCGTTTTCTATTTTCTCCCTTGTGGCATCGTTCGATCAGGTGCGCGGTGTTGCACCATGTGAGGTCACCCAACCAGGTGCGTTCGATTCGGGCAGTTTCATTCGAGGGCGCCTGTATTAGTTTTGCTAGGTTGTGACCGCCAGGGTGCCTTGTGCACATTCGGGTGGCCAGTTTGTCGTTTTTCTCCCTTGTGGAATCGTTTGGTCGGGCATGCCCTGTCGCGCCGTGTGAGGTCGCCCGACTGGGTGCATTCAGTTCGGGCCATTTTGTTCAAGCCCAGGTGCCTTGTGCATGTTCAGACGACTCATTTTTTGTTTTCTCCCTTGTGTCATATTCATTCAGTCAGGCGTGTCGTGTTGCGGCGTGTGAGGTCGCCTGACCGGGCGTGTTTGGGTTGGGCCGTTTCATTCGAGGGTGCCCGTATCAATTTTGCTAAGTTTTGATCACCTAGGTGCCTTGTGCACATTCGGGCAGCCCATTTTCTATTTTCTCCCTTGTGGCATCGTTCCGTCAGGCGCACTGTGTCGTGCCGTGCGAGGTCACCCAACCGGGCGCGTTCGGGTCAGGTCGTTTTGTTCGAGGGTGCTCGTATCAGTTTTGCTAAGTTGTGACCGCTCGAGTGCCTTGTGCACATTCGGACGACCAGTTTATTTTTTTCTCCCTTGTTGCATATTCGTTTGGTCAGGCGCGTCGTGTCACGTTGTGTGAGGTTGCCCAACCAGGCACGTTAGGGTCGGGTTGTTTTGTTCGATGGCACCCATATCAGTTTGCTAAGTTGTGACCGCTCGGGTGCCTTATGGACATTTGGGCAGCCCATTTTCTGTTTTCTCCCTTGTGGCATCATTTAGTCGGGCGCGCGGTGTCGCGCCGTGTGAGGTCACCCAACCGGGCATGTTCGGTTCGGGCAATTTTGTTCGAGGGCACCCGTATCGGTTTTGCTAGGTTGTGACCGCCAGGGTGCCTTTTGCATGTTCGAGCGGCCCGTTTTCCATTTTTCTCCCTTGTGGAATCGTTCGGTTGGGTGTACCCTGTCGCACCATGTGAGGTCGCCCGACCGGGCGTGTTCGGTTTGGGCTATTTCGTTCGAGGGTGCCCATATCAGTTTTTCTAAGTTCATGTGACCACCCGAGTGCCGTGTGCATGTTCGGGCGGCTCGTTTTCCATTCGCAGCTCCCTTGTGGCATCATTCGGTCGGGCGCGTGGTGTCGCGCCATGTGAGGTCGCCCGACCGGGCGTGTTCGGTTCGGGCCGTTTTGTTCGAGGGCGCCCGTATCAGTTTTTCTAAGTTGTGACCGCCCAGGTGCCTTGTGCACATTCGGATGGCCCATTTTTTGTTTGCTCCCTTGTGGAATATTCATTCGGTCAAGCGCGTCGTGTCGCGCTGTGTGAGGTCGCCCGATCGAGCGCGTTATGTTCGGGCCGTTTCGTTCGAGGGCGCTCATATTAGATTTGCTAAGTTGTGATCGCTTGGGTGCCTTGTGCATGTTCGGGTGGCCCGTTTTCTATTTGCTCCCTTGTGGCATCATTCGGTCGGGAGCGCTGTGTCACGCCGTGCGAGGTTGCCCAATCGAGCATGCTTGGTTCGGGCCATTTTGTTTGAGGGCACTTGTATCAGTTTTGCTAAGTTGTGACCGCCCAGGTGCCTTGTACAAATTCGGACGACCCATTTGCTGTTTTCTCCCTTGTCTCATATTCATTCAGGTGAGGTGTGTCGTGTCGTGCCGTGTGAGGTCGCTTGACCGGGCGCGTTCGGTTCAGGCCGTTTCGTTCGAGTTGGGCGCTCGTATCAGTTTTGCTAAGTTGTGACCACCTAGGTGCCTTGTGCACATTCGGGCGGTCCATTTTCCGTTTGCTCCCTTGTGGCATCGTTCAGTCGGCGCGCTGTGTCACGCCGTGCGAGGTCGCCCGACCGGGCGCGTTCGGGTTGGGTTGGTTTGTTCGAGGGCGCTCGTATCAGTTTTGCTAAGTTGTGACCGCTCGAGTGCCTTGTGCACGTTCGGATGACCCGTTTATTGTTTTCTTCCTTGTTCCATATTCATTCGGTTAGGCACGTCGTGTCGCATCGTATGAGGTCGCCCAACCGGGCACGTTAGGGTCGGGCCGTTTCACTAGAGGGCACCCGTATCAGTTTTGCTAAGTTGTGACTTCCCGGGTGCCTTGTGGACGTTCGAACGGCCCATTTTCCATTTTCTCCCTTGTGGCATTGTTCGGTCGGGTGCGCGGTGTCGTGCTGTGTGAGGTCGCCTGACTGGGCGCGTTCGGTTCGGGCAGTTTCATTCGAGGGCACCCATATCAGTTTTTCTAGGTTGTGACCACCAAGGTGCCTTGTGCACGTTCGAGCGGCCCATTTTCCATTTTTCTCCCTTATGGAATCATTCGGTCGGGCGAGCCCTGTTGCGCTATGTGAGGTCGCCCGACCGGGCGCGTTCGGTTCGGGTTGTTTCATTCGAGGGCGCCCGTATCAGTTTTTCTAAGTTCATGTGACCGCCCGAGTGCTGTGTGCACATTTGGGTAGCTCGTTTTCCATTTTCATCTCCCTTGTGGCATCGTTCGGTTGGGCGCGCGGTGTCGCGCAATGTGAGGTCGCCCGACTGGGGGTGTTCGGTTTGGGTCGTTTTGTTCGAGGGCGCCCGTATCAGTTTTGCTTAGTTGTGACCGCCTGGGTGCCTTGTGCACGTTCGAACGACCCGTTTTCTATTTGCTCCCTTTTGGCATATTAATTCGGTCAGGCGCGTCGTGTCGCGCCATGTGAGGTCGCCTGATCGGGCGCGTTTGGGTCGGGTCGTTTCATTCGAGGGCACCCGTATCAGTTTTGCTAAGTTGTGACCACCCGGGTGCCTTGTGCACATTCGGGCAGCCCGTTTTTTGTTTTCTCCCTTGTGGCATCGTTCAGTTGGGCGCGTAGTGTTGCGCCGTGTGAGGTCACCCGACCGGGTACGTTTGGTTCGAGCAGTTTCGTTCGAGGGCGCGCGTATCAATTTTTCTAGGTTGTGACCGCCAAGGTGCCTTGTGCACGTTTAGGCAGCCCATTTGTCATTTTTATCCCTTGTGGAATCGTTCGGTCGGGCGCGCCCTGTCACACCGTGTGAGGTCGCCCGACCGGACGCATTTGGTTTGGGCCGTTTCGTTCGAGGGCGCCCGTATCAGTTTTTCTAAGTTCATGTGACCACCTGAGTGTCGTGTGCACATTCGAGCGGCCTGTTTTCCATTTGCAGCTCCCTTGTGGCATCGTTTGATCGGGTGCACAGTGTCGTGCCATGTAAGGTCGCCCGACTGGGCGCGTTCAGTTCGAGCCGTTTTATTCGAGGGTGCCCATATCAGTTTTGCTAAGTTGTGACCGTGCCAGGTTCCTTGTGCACGTTTGGATGAATTGTTTGTTGTTTTCTCCCTTGTGTCATATTCGTTCGGTCAAGTGCGTCATGTCGTGCCATGTGAGGTCGCCCGATCGGGCGCGTTCGGGTCGAGTCGTTTCGTTTGAGGGCACCCGTATCAGTTTTGCTAAGTTGTGACCACCCGGGTGCCTTATGCACGTTTGGCCGGCCCATTTTCCGTTTGCTCCCTTGTGGCATCGTTCGGTCGGGTGCGTTGTTTCGCATCGTACGAGGTCACCCGACCGGGTGTGTTCAGGTCGGGTAATTTTGTTCGAGGGCGCCCGTATTAGTTTTGCTAAGTTGTGACCACCCGAGTTCCTTGTGCATGTTCGGGCGGCCCATTTGTTGTTTGCTCCCTTGTGGCATATTCATTCGGTTAGGCGCGTCGTGTTGCGTTGTGTGAGGTCACCTGACTGGGCGCGTTTGGGTCGGGTCGTTTCGTTCGAGGGCACCCGTATTAGTTTGCTCCCTTGTGGCATCGTTCGAATGGGCGCGTCGTGTCACGCCGTGGGAGGTCGCCCGATTGGGCATGTTCTGTTCGGGTCGTTTTGTTTGAGGGCGCCCGTATCAGTTTTGCTAAGTTGTGATCGCCCAGGTGCCTTATGCACATTCGGGCGGCCCGTTTTAGGTTTGTTCCCTTGTGGCATATTCGTTCAGTTGGGCACGCCATGTCACGTCGTGCGAGGGTGCCCGACCGGGCGTGTTCGGGTCATGTCATTTCGTTCGAGGGCGCCCGTATCAGTTTTTCTAAGTAATTGTGACCACCCAAGTGCCTTATTGCACATAATTCGGGCGACTTGTTTGCCATTTTCTCCGTTGTGGCATCGTTTGGTCGGGTTCCTAACCCATTTAACCCCCTAAACCATAAACCTCTAAACCCCTAGCCCATTTAACCCCTAAACCCTAAACCTCTAAACCCTTAACCACTAACCCTTAAACCCTTAACCACTAACCCTTAACCCCTAACCCATTTAACCCCCTAAACCCTTAAAACCCTAACCCATTTAACCCCCTAAACCCTAGCCCCATTAACCTATAATGACCCCTAACCCCTAAAATCGTTAACTGCTAAATCCACTAACCCCCTAAACCTCTAAAACCCTAACCCATTTAACCCGCTAAACCCTAGCCCCATTAACTCGTAACGACCCCTAACCTCTAAAATCCTTAACTGCTAAATCCACTAACCCCCTAAACCTCTAAAACCCTAACCCATTTAACCCCCTAAACCCCAATAACCAATACTCCTTTTGAATAACCAATAAAGGGTCAAGGAAATTGACCAATATGTTGTCAAGTTTTATCTTATCCATCTTTGGGGTAAGCTGCTTTTTGGCTAACTCCACTACTTTTCATGATCTCAATTTTTCCAATTGCTTCCTTCTCTCATACATTTGGTTTTATTGTAATAGACATTTTCATCAATAAATTTAAATCAATGGCTAAAAAATACTATAAATTAATAAATAAAGAATACATGGCAACAAGCAACAATACTTACAAAATTGTTACATTAAGGCTTCTGGTTGTAAACATGGTTGTGGTATGTTGATGTTCAGATGAAAACTACAACTTGTAGCCCTTGATCTGCTAGGGGCTAGTTACCTTGATATTAACGGTGGTGTATTCATACTCCTTTTGAACAACCAATAAAGGGTCAAGGAAATTGACCAATATGTTGTCAAGTTTTATCTTATCCATCTCTGGGGCAAGCTTCTTTTCAGCTAACTCCACTTCTTTTGATCTCAATTTTTCCAATTGCTTCCTTCTACATATGATACCTGAGCTTTGCCTTTCTATTCCCTTCTAATTCCGTAATAGTGTCATAGTGATGCCAGCCAACTTCTTTGGAAAGTCTTCCTAGCACAGTACAATACTAGGTTATGACGGTATCTCAATTTTGCCAATTGCTTCCTTCTCTCATATGATACCTGAGCCTTTTCCTTTCTCTTCCCTTCTAATTCTGTAATAGTGTCATGCATTTGGATGTTAAATAATTTCTTTTTATAATGACATAGTTCCATCTAAGCATATGTGGAACCCTTTTTCACTTATTCAGTGTTTATGCTGATTCCTTCATGTGCGAGGCCATTTCGAGGGCGCCTGTATCAGTTTTGCTAAGTTGTGACCGCCAGGGTGCCTTCTACACATTCGGGTGGCTCGTTTTCCGTTTGCTCCCTTGTGGCATCGTTCGGTTGGGCGTGCCATGTCACTCCATGTGAGGTCATCGTTTGAGGGTGCCCACCCAAACCCGTTCGTGTCGGGTTGTTTCGTTTGAGGGTGACCGTATCAAATTTTCTAAGTTCTGACCACATGGGTGCCTTGTACACGTTCGTGTGGCCCGTTTTCCATTTCATTTGAGGGCACCCACCCAAACCCATTCTAATCGGGTCGTTTCGGTTAAGGGCGCATGCCCAAACACATTCAGGTCGGGTCGTTTCAGTTGAGGGTGGCCGTATCAAATTTTCTAAGTTGTGACCGCGTTGGTGCATGGTGCACGTTCGTACAGCACGTTTGTCCTTTCGTTTGAGGGCAGCCACCCAAACCCATTTGGGTCGGGTCGTTTCTGTTGAGGGCGCTTCCCCAAACGCGTTCGAGTCGGGTCGTTTCGGTTGAGGATGCCCACCCAAACGCGTTTGGGTCAGGTCGTTTCAGTTGAGGGTGGTGTTGGGGTTCCCATGTTTTGGCAGATTTGGCAATACCAAAAGTTGAGACAACATCAAACCACTTTGGGGCCCTAGTATCTAGCCCTCCTGGACCCGGAGAGGGATCTATCCAATAAAACAAAGAATGATATATCTTTGAAAGTCAAAATTGAGATATTAGGCTAGGTATGAAGCACGAAGGGGGGTTTAAAATGATTTGGTTGGTTGGTTGCTGGTTTGGTTATGGGATCATAAACTGAGAGAGTAATGGGAGAAAAGGGACAAGGCAGCAGGATATTTCAGTAAAGGGGATAGGCCAAGAAAGTGCCATCCATTGGGCTATGGAGTCATGAAAGGAGAATTACTTGCAGCCACTAGCCAAGGCTTTCAAAGGGCAAGTCATCTATACCAAAGGATCTTTTAGATAGATGATGGTATGGAACATTAAGGACTGAAGGTGAAAGAAGGAAAGACGACCAAATTTCTGTCTATAGATCAGGTCAGAGGTCATTTAACTCCAGACCTGCTTGGACAACTCAAAGGCAGCTCTCAGAAAGGGACAAAGGGGCTACTTATAGATCGGACCCGAGGTCATTTAACTCCAGGTCTGCTTTAGCAACTCCAAGGGAAAAACAGAGATAACAAAGAAACATCCAAGCAGCAAACCCCCGAGTTCATACATCAGCCAGCAGGCAATAACATCCACTGCGCTGGTTAAACCACATGAATTCACTCTTAGATAACACATAAAGCAGAAAACATTAAAGGTAGGGAGAGCAGGAACATAGGGCACCTAACAAGGGTGAATCCTATGCTATACTTCTGTTGCCTACCAGAAGAACATGAAACAGTATGAAAATGTAATAAACAGAGTTGGGAAAAACATCACCAATAGTAATAGACCAGGATCCTGTGAAATGTGCTTTGATTAATCGATGCAAAACCAGTCATGTACAATAAGATCAATGGCTAATACAATCCAAACTTTCTCCTCCCAACCTATTACATACAACTACTCTGTTATTCCCTCCCAATACTGTTCTAACAGTCAAGCTGAATCCCTCTAACAGCAACAGCCGAACAACTGGACAACAACCACCTTTTCATTATGTTCTTGGGGATTTCTTATAGGAGAAGAGGAAGGAAACAGAAGTAGGTGATCAATTAAATGAGCTTCATTAAGATAGCAAGGCGGAAGTGTTCACGCCCATGCTGCTTAATGGAAATCTTCAGCGCTGTGTGTACTCTGTCATCTACTTTGGGAAACTCTGTCAGGCCAAGATTGACCTCTGATATGTTCTTTAAATCCTGACGGCGTCTGGAGCTTTGCGCTGTCTTCTGGAATAAATGACATGGATAAAAATCTGCAGGTCTTCTCCATACCTCAATAACTGTTGCTCAGAGACTTCTTAAAGAAGCTTTTGTCCATAACCTTCGTTTAATGGCTCGAGGAGGCATGGAGTGCGCTGTGAGAATGGTGTACGTTTGGAGAAAACGTTCTGCTGACATTAAACACAGATAAGACTGTTGCGTGTGCTCAAGTCTTCAAACTGAGCCTTAATCCTTTGAATTGTGGGGTCAAACATTAATAATATCAACAATAGCATTAACCCCCTCTAAATCCTTTCTGCTAACTCGCTGGCAAATGCTGAATAGACCTCTCTGTGCTGTCTGCACAATTAAAATAAACCTGTTAAAAACCGAGCAGGGGTGGAGAAATGCTGCGGAGGCGGAGGAATGGTGGTGAATCAGTGGTGAAAATAATGGAGAATGGCAGAAGAAATGGTTAATAATGTAAGAACCCAAAGATTAAATCTTGGGCGTAATACAAAGGAAAACACAGGAATACAATGAAGTGGAGCTATGGATGCGGGACCCGGTCACGGCGGAGGGCGATTAATTAAACCTTAATGCAAAACACAAAGGTTTGGGACTTTGGCGGAAATACATAGAAAATGCATGAAATGCAAATGGAATGCGATGGAATGACGTACGAGGTGGGCCCGGGGTCTAATCGCAATCGGAGAGCGGAGCGGGTGACAATCGCAACACACATTTCAAAAGTTCCGATTGCGATTGGGAGTGGGGACGCGATTGAGCACTAACCGTTGATCTCGGGTCCAGATCAACGGCTCGCATTCAATCGGAGGGAGAAACAGGAGGCGCGATGGTTGCGAAGCGATTAGCGCTGGGCCGTAGGATCAGCAGGGAAATGGACGGCCAAGATTGAATCGGGAGATCGCAATCGGGAGTCAGACGAGAAGGTTTGTGATTGCGATCGGAAGGGGACTTGAAAATGAGCACTGGCCGTTGGATCAGCGAGGAAATGGACGGATGGGATTGGATCGGGAGACATAGGGAAGGACTTGAGATTGCGATCGGGCGGAGGGTGCGATTGGTGCTGGACCGTCCGATCCGGCGGGAAGATCGACGGTGGAGAAGCGGATCGGGGGATCGGAAGGCAGGGTGCGATCAATCACATCGCAAGTTTTTGCGACGAACATATTGGAGGGGAAGATGTAAGGGTTGCGATTGAAGATCCTGCGATTAGCGGCCCGCCGTTGGATCTTCAGGGTAGATCAACGGCTTTGATCACATCGCGGGACTTGCTTAATAAACAATCGCGTCGGAACTTTTATGATGTATACAAAGGATTTTAACGCTTCGACAGGATCCTCCGATGCGATTAGCGCTCAAGACTTGTGCGCTCGGTCTCAGCGCATGGTCATGTGGGGGAAGTGGTTAGAAGGGGGCTAGCGGGGAGGGGCTAGGCCTATAATAAGGTCGGAAAGTGGGTTTTAGCCCATTTAAATGGAATTTGAAAGCCGAGGAAGGGGACGATAGGGGAATAAGGGGGAAAAATGGCCAACAAAGGCTAAGGGGGGGATTTAAAGAGGATTTTGGGGGAATTTGAAGGGTGAGAAGGGAAATAGGAGGAGAGACAAAATAGAAGCTAGGTGGGGGGAAATAAGAGGAAAAAGGAGGCCTCTGGGCATTTCTTCACACACAGAGAGGCTTTATAAGGGAAATCAGCAGAGGGGATTTCATCAAAGGACAAAAGACAAGAGGAGGCTTCAAGGATGATGTGTTTTCAGAGGAAATGCATTCCTTGAAGGCTCAACAACAATCTTAGCCCCCTGTTTTGCTTGTCAAAAATTTATAGGGGGGCTAACAGGTGGTCGTATCAAATTTTCTAAGTTGTGACCACATTGGTGCCTTGTGCACATTTGTGCGTCCCATTTGTCGTTTCATTTGAGGGCGCCCGCCCAAAACCATTCGGGTTAGGTCGTTTTGGTTGCCACACAGAGTCTTGACTCTTGCTAAGTCACAAGTTATTGATATATTTAACACATGGGCTCTTTGATATACTCTTGTTGTTATAGTGGAAACCACTAGGTTAGATCATAGGTCTTGCCCAAATTACTCCAACAAGTTACTGATTAACCATGGTTTTAAAAAATTATAAACTTTTCTAGTTGGCCTGATTTGATGATATGATCCAAAAATAAGGCTTGCACTGTCCCCCTTCTGATAAGGTTTATAGGTAGGTGCCCCCCATGAGTGGGACCCACTTGTAGGTGTATCTTTGTACATTTTGGCCCTTGCTAAGTCACAAGTTAGTTGTTATGTTGTGTGTTGTTGGTATTAGCTTAGGGTTATATTGGCAAGCAAATAGATACTACTGAGATAATCACAACTAGTTACAAATTCTTCTAGATTTTTTTGTCTTTTTTTAACATCTAATATTTGTTAATTCAAGGAGAAATAGCTCGAATCATTAGAAGAAGGGTTTGACACTTTCACTACCTAGATTCAAATCCCAACAAAACATTTAGCTCATTAAAACATGGCTAAAAAATAGACATTAGTTGTAATTGTGTTTTTAGATGTCTCAACCTTTACTATATCATACATTTTTTTAGATTAAATATTAATTTTCAAATTATTAGCATTAGCTTAAAGGTTATACTGAACATCCACATAATCCACCTTAAAAAAAACTTTCAATATCCACTATTCCATCATTAAATCTTACTTAGATAATCCTTACTCATTTTTTTAAATTTAATTTAAAAAATATATATATAATATTCCTATCTAATTTTAACTTAAAAATATCAATTTTACTTTTTATTATTTTAAATATTAATTTTATTATTTTAAATAAATGGAAAAAGACAAATTTCGTAATACATTTAAATTATTACATAAATAAGTGATTTTTTTCTACATAACCAAAACAATGGTCATATACATAAGGACACCTAATTATGATTATCATATGTGGGCTCCTTCGATTGGGTTAACGATACCTAATATCATATGTCGGCTCTCGATTGGGTTGAGTTTGAAGCCCCTAGGAAATCAAATAAATCATTTCCCTCTCCTTTTGACTTTGTACACAACCTTATATACATCGTGGTTAAAATTGGAGATTATATAATTCAAATTTGGAAAATTTGGCGCTCGTTTTTTAATCCCCCATCTAATTTTTAAATTCAATATCAAAATTCCTTCGTTCTCGACTTCCCCCTCCCTCTGGTTTTAATTTTAAAAATCAGGGTCAAAATTCAGTTTCCTCTTTTCCCCTCATTCGTTACTGTTCACAACCATCCATTTCGAATACCAGTTGATGAGGGCAAGATAGACAGAATGAAGAAAATGTCTCTGGTTCGCACGAAGAAGGAGCGGGGTGGCGGCAATGGGAAAACAATGGTTGATCGTCCTGCACCTTCTTCTTTAACAGCATTAACACTCCACCATGTGAAACCCATCACATGTCATCGCAAATCCGTGGAACTCAGCGGAGGCACATCCCAGCAGAAGGAAAACAATCTCTTCTTTTATCTCTAAAACCTGGAAAACCCTATTTCCTCCTAATCCCTAATACCTGGAAAGCCCTAAGCCCTAGTCTTTCTTAGTGTTTTCCTACTCCTTTTAACTTAGAATATGAGGGTTTATGTATAGTATATCCGCTGGCAGGGATGGTTTGTTTCCATTCATACTTCCTTATGTTCTGCCAGGGAAGACCATGGATGATTTATTGGGTTTTCAAAGGGATTAAGATTCAGTAGGTGAGTTTTAAAAAATGGGGTATTTGCTTAATTATCTTAGTCATTCTTTTAACAATGTTTGTTTTGCTTTCTTCTGTTGTATGTTGTATATATTCAATACTTTATAATATTTTATTTTTTTGTTCTGGGTACAACTTCTATATTCTGGTGGGGGTTTAACACCTGGTGATATTGGTGGTTTGGGAGGCTCCCTTGGGTCAAGGTTGGGAGGCAGTGGAGGTTATGGAGGATTTTCAGGTTCGTCCCTTCCTGACTCTGTTTTAATGGTAAGTTTCTTTTGATAAAAGTTATTAGATCTGAACTGAATTAAGGTTCCATTTTTTAAGTTGTTTCTATGCGTTTATCTTTAATACTTCAGATATTTCTGTGCATGTGCTACAATGTTACCCTTCTTGGATAAGACAACATTTTTCCTCTACCCTATTGGCTTTATTATTATTCTCTTTCCATTCTGTAAGTGATTCAGAGAGCCTGCAAATGTATATTTCTTTCAGTCTTTTCAAATTTGGTTTTGAACTTTCAAGTTTTATGTTCTGCTAACTATACAATGTTTGTTATGTGTTATTTTTTCGATCTAACATGAACAGTATATGTTTGTGCACTGTATGTTTAGTGGTACTTGCTAGCTTCAATCCTACACGATATGTTCTGAGTTTCTACTATGGCTAGAAGCATTCAAAGGGAACCATTTTTATAAATCTACACTACTTGGGCTGAAATTGTAGCTGATATGGGAACGACCAATGGGTGGTATGAAAATTTAGCCACGTGTAGCTCTTTGTAAAGGTGCTAATTTGCATCTCAATCACCTGCAGTAGTTAGTAGAATTGTGTATAAACCGAATGGATACTTGGTATTTTTCTGAGTTTGGTTTTTCATTTTGCTGGACTCCATTCTTGTAAATTAATAGATTGTTTTTTCAATCTTCTATGGCAAGCTCTCTCTTTCTCTAACCTGCCATTTTCTGCCTTTTTCATTACTTAATTTCATGTGCAAATTCTCAAGTTGATTGAACAGAAATGGATGTGGATTTGCTAGTGAAATCAACAATTGGAAGACATTTAACTTTCTATCGAGATCTGTTTTAAACACTAACGAAATGTGATATACATATGATACCCCGTGTTTAATTTTTTTTTAAAATTGTTTGGCAGCCATTCCAGTCCAAAAACACTGTGGACATGATCCAGAAGCTTAAGAACCAAATTTTCTGAATCCACATACATCAGCCATTGAGTTTTGCAGATTGCGAGAAAGAAATACAGTGTAGCTGATGTTGGAAAGTTAGGGCCCAACAGAGAGTGAATATGGAGTATGAAATAGCATATGAGAATATCCAAAACTATGACAGTAGAGTATTTATAAACATTTTCATCAGCTAGTGCATTAAAGAGTCCAGCTAACATAACAGTTATTAAAAAAATTACAAAGCACTCTTCCAACTAGCCAGTGAATATGACCTAGGGAATCTCAAAAAAGATGTCATCAAGTTTAGAGTTGATAAAAAATACCACCATGGTTGTGCATTTCATGGTTGATATGTTGTACATGTGGTTTGTGTCCAGTTGCCTGCTTCAGGCGATTATAAAGTATGAAATTTAAACAATAGGGATGACAATGTTATATTCTATATTTCCATTTTAAACACTAATTAAATGTGATATATAGATGATACCCCGTGTTTATTTTTATTTTAAATTGTTTGGCAACCATTCTAGTCCAAAAACACTGTGGACATGATCCAGAAGCTTAAGAACGAAATTTGTTGAATCCAAATACATCGACCATTTAGTTTTTGCAAATTGCAACAAAGAAATACAGTGTAGCTTATGTTGGACAATTAGGGCTCAACAGAGAGTGAATATGGAGTCTAAAATAGCATATGAGTGTTAGCCACCTGTCAAATTTGATTATACCAAAGGTGGCTAACTTTTTTTTGAGCCTTCAAGGAACAATTTTTCCTATCCAAAAAAATTGTTGGCTCTTGAAGACTCTTAAAGGCCTCATGCCTCTGTCCAGTTTCCCACACTGTTATTTTACATCCTAAGAACCTCTGAAATCCTACAAAAATCCAAAGTCAAATACTGCTGCAAACATCCCTTTCCCCTTCCTTCTCCTTGAAAATAACCTCCTCTTCTATCCCTCCATTCCTCATGAAAATCCCTCATTTCCATGTTTCTGCTATTTTCCCCCTCATTAAAATCCATTTTATAAGATTAAAAACCCACTTTTTAACCTTACCGAAACCTTTAATTCCTTCAAAAAATATTCAAAAACCATATAAAACACATGTTTTCTATGTTTTGGGCTTAAGCCCCCTCGGGCTAAGCCTCTACCCCTTTTCATCCATACGTCCTGGCGCCAAAACCGGCCGCTGCGCAATCGGGAGCTAAACCAATGAATAATCCATCCCCGCTCTATTTTTCCTTTGTAAAGTTTGAAAACCCATGTTTCCAAAGTTTTAACGTGAAAAATCAAGTCACGTGTTTCTATTTTTAAATGGGTGGACCCCCCGTTCAAATGCATCATAACCGTTCATCCCACTCGCAGATCTGACGGTGCGGAGCGTGTCTTCCCGTGGTCCCCACCTCCCGTGCGATGTTTGCCCAAAACCGGCGGTGTCTTTCGCACCGCCTTCGGGAAAAAAGTTGTTTTCTTCCATTGGCCAGCGATTCCATACGCTGTGTGACGCATGTCCCTTGTACTATTTGAAAATTTTCATGCAACCGTCATCCATCGCGCGTTAAATACCGGACCAGGACGCCCAGCGAAATAAATCTCCGCCGTTTGATCTGGGCCCCCTCATCCAGCGGTTGTTGATCGCTGAAAGTGTCCGATGTTTAACCAAAGGTGCGCGCGCGATAAATGGGCCCTAGTACAGCCGCAAATCAATCTCCTCCGTGATCTGATCTGCAGATCGACTACCCATATCGCGTCGCCCGATTCCGTTGCCCAGTCAACGATTCCCTGCCGCTGACTTTCCATCGCCCGCTCCCGACCGTCGATCATGCGCGATCAACGGCTCAGATTTAATCCTCCTCCCCCATGTTTTTTCGACCAATCTACGATTAAATCCGAACAGTTGGATGATGCCATCCAACGGCCCTCCTTCCTCCGCACATCCTCCGATGCAGATTGCCCTATAAACGCAGGATTTTTGTAACAATCGTTTGTTTTTGCAGATTTTAATGTTTTTCCTCTTAAATGAAGAAATTTCGTCGGCCAAGGATGACGATCCTCCGGCCTTCGAATACATCAGGAAAGTCATCCGCAGGGTTAAAATACATGTTTCGTCGATGTTTTCTCAGGCATTGATGCCTTATGAACCCTGCGCAGCCCGGCACAACCGCAAGGAAAACCATGGAACGGGCACAGTCGAAGATTATCAGTGTCGAAGACCAGGATGAACTAGAGCAGAGGATTGATGGACAGATTAGCGGGGATTACGGCTAAGATAGTTATCAGTAGCCTAATCCCCAATCTAAAACACAATTTAAAAGAAAAACCTGAAGTGTTTTATCGGGAAAACCCTCCACCGCCACAGATGGAGGCGAATTGATTACTCCCAGCGGCTAAAGTGCCGCCTGTGCCTCAAAGTATTCAATCAGGAACAATATTTATTGATCGGGATCAGATTTTTCACCTCGATGCAGCCGAAGAGTTACTTCTGCCAAGGATTTGATGAAAGAATGACTGCAAAGTAGCCCTAGCATCGCACAGAGCCTCAAAGGTCAACAAAAGCTCCCACCGAGCTTAATTCATATGTGTAAACCAATTAATACAGTGAAACAACTGTACAGTTTCCTCATTGAGCCTCCCAAGGGCCAAGAAAACATTAACTCTGTATTAATTGTATTTGAGATCTTTAATCATATCTCACCTCCTCATCCTTCTATAAATACTTCAGTAGAAGATGAGTGAGGGGTTGGTTGTTGATGTAATTGCTGAAGCATTGTAATGTAATTGAGCTGTAGACTCTTGATTGTAAATAGTGATTCACTGGCTCTTGGAGCTCTGCTTGTAACAAATAAGTTAGGTTATGAAAGAAAGATGAATTAAAACACTGGAATTGAAGATTGTAATTGGTTTGGAGCATCAATACAAGCTGATTTATGGGATCCTGGTATATGTTGACGGTGATGTTATTCTCATTGTAACTTGTTATTTTATTCCCGTTTTCACTTTGTTTCATTTTCTTTTGTAAAGAACAGTTTAAACAGTGTTAGGGCCTACTGGATATCAGTAACCTTCTCTGGCTGAAAAATATTTATTTAAATGTTTTCTTTCAAATGCGTTATTCGATGATTTGGTCGGTGATACATAGGGAATGGGGCGTTCCTTGATGGATTTTCTCCCCAGAATGTTATTTTTGAATGTTAATTTTAGTATATGTTATGTGAAGATGAACTAAGGAAATTGTGGTGAGCCCTGGTCCCAGTCTTGTTTTCATGATTGTTTGATTGTTTCCCTTAGAATGTGTTAAAAGCTGGATAGTTTCAAAGTACTTACTAGATCTTAGGCCGTTCTATGTTATCTCTGTGATTTTCTTGGAAGTAGCCAAGTAAAGAAGAACTAGGAGAGGATTTGTGGTGAGCCCGGTCCGCTAGCTTCTACTCCAAAAGTTGCCTTCAAGTTTCCCTTAGTTTTTATGTGTTTTCTATTGGAAGTGTATCAAAGGCTGGCTAGTTTCAAATTACTTACAAGATCCTAGTTTTCTTTCACGTCCTTCTTAAGTGCCTAGTCAAAGGCTAGATAGTTTCAAAGTACTTACCAGATCCTGGGCTGCTCTTTTTTCTGCATCTGTTTATTTCCCCTTCTTAATGTATCATTCCATTCCATAAATCAAAACCCTAAAGAGATCCTTAGGCATAGATGACTTGGCCCATAGACCACTCTTGAACCTGATTGTTCCAATTAAATCCTCTTATGACTCCATAGCCCAATGGACTGAAAACCTGCCATCATCTTTCCTTCTTGATCAAAACTTACTCTTTTGCTTGCAACTTCTCACTTTTGAACCTCTTTACCTTGGGACTTTTCACCTCTAACAGCAATCATGTTCAACCATCCAAAAACAAACAAAACCCTTGGACTTCGTAACTAGCCTAATATCATTATTCCAAACTTCAAAGACAAATCCATCTTTTCACATATTGGAGAGATCCCTCTCCGGATTCAGGAGGGCTAGATCCTAGAATCCCAAAGTTGGTTGAAACGATGTTGTTTCTGTAATTGGACTCTGCTAATCTTACTAATAAATTACAGATACCCAACATTTCTGGCGACTCCGCTGGGGATCGAACCCAGAATCTTTGGTTTCGTAGACCAAAGGACATCAGAGATTTGGTTTCCCCTTAAAAAATCTTTATAACACTGTGAGTAAAAAGCAGTTTTTTCAAGCACTACCAAGGAATGGTAATCATGATGAGACTTGTTTGAGTCAGTGACAATCTAGGTCAACCCTAGGATTCTGATCAGTCTTTATCTAACCTTGAAAAATCAGCTAGCTTAGCCATAAGAGTAGACTACCTTTGTCTCACAACCGTAGCTAAGTTTTGGAGCAAAGTTAGCACATTCTTAGAAACCACACAAATAAAATAACTCAGAAAATACCAAAAACATTTCTGATTGGTAGTAAAACACTTGCTCTTGCATTTCACTTACCTTTTGGTTATGTTTTACCTCATACTCTTAGACAGAGTCTGGAAAGGGCCAGGTAGCCTCCGGATCTCATCCTCTTTTAGAGGTGACATATCTGGTGAATGCCCTCCCAGTCAATCTCTGGTTAGATTTTGTTGTGTTTCGAGATATCCTTGAAAAAGGATGTTTCACAAGCACTATGGTGGACAGTGTATCTCTTTGAAAACCCTCTAAACTTTCCACCTGGCGACACCACAATCTTGAACAGACCTTAAGACTCCGCTAGGAAGTACCCTTATCATTATAATACCTTTCAAACTCAGTTAGAAGGTTGTAGGATTAAAATTGTGAAAACAAATTAGTTGACCTCTCAAAGATTGTCATACTTGGTTAAACTTTTCTTGTTTATTTGGGTCTAAAACACAGCATAGTGGCTCCTAGAAAGATTCACACTAGAGCCCACCCTGACCCTGATCCACCTGAGATAGTTGATAACCCAGAAAGAATCCTTAGGAAGTCTCCTAAGATAGAATTTTCAACTGTTTTCAGATTACCCCTAACAGCTAATTCAGTCCCTGAAAATTTTTCAGCTCTGCAACAATCACAAGCTGGCCTATTAAACCCATTTAGAACTAGGTCATTTGGTGATTTAGATCAGTTAGATTCTGAGTCTTCACATTCATCTCCTAAAACAAGTGAACATCTTGGGAATAGAGAAACAACACCTCCTGATTTGCATTTTCTTTATAATCTAGGTGTCTCTCATCCAAGGTCAGCTCAGCAATCTACTGCAGTCCCATCCCCTTCTTTTCACCCTTCATCCGCCGCTTAAACCACTTCACTTCAGCCCACACCCCCTCTTGTCAATCCACCTCCACCACATATCATGGCAGCATGGTATGCTCCCTTAGTCCTTCCTGTACCATTAGTCAATCTTCCACAAGACTATCAATCCAAAATGCCATTATATGATGCTAGCAATGCTACAACAGCATCACAACATGTGGAAAAGATGAATGAATACTTTGACAGAAATGAAATTGATGATGATTCTGTCAAACTCAGATTGTTTGCTCATAGTTTAGGGGGAGAAGTAAGAAAATGGTTTAAAGCCCTAGCCCCCCACAGTATCAAAAATCTCCAAGGCTTCCATCAAACATTCTTAAACAAATGGGAAGTGAGGAAGAACCCTCTCCAAGTTCTTGCTAACTACAACAATCTCCATAGAAACCCCGGGGAAAGTGTACAAGCTTATTTTACTAGATTTAATAGTGTGTATAATGCACTCTCCCCAGAATTAAAACCTCCACAAGGCTCAGCCTTAAACAAGTTTCCTGAAGGGTTTGACGCTGACATGACCTATTCACTCAGAGAGAGAGATTTTGCAACCCTTGAAGACATGCAAAGAGGTGCTCTTTCTGTGGAATTCAACCTAATGGAGAAGAGGGCAAGGATGAAAGCTGAAAAGAGAGTATCTTTTAGAGAGGAATCCACACCTACTACCTCAAGCTCAAATATGGAAAGAATGATGGAAGAAATGATGAAGAAAATGAGCATTCTTGAGAGAGCACAAGCAAGTCAAAATCAAACTGCTCCTCAAAACAGAAACCAAAACCAGAATCAGAATATAAGAAGAAACCAACCTCCTAACAGACCTAGGGAAGATGATCAACAAATCGCTCCTCCCTTTCATCAAAACTATGTGAGTGAGGTTGAGGAAACAGATGAAATGGTAGAGGGAGATGATATTAACCTATTTGGAGTAGATGACGATGACTTTGAGGTTCATTATGATAGGAAACAAGGTCTTTATACACCCTATGATGAAAAAAGAGATGATAATGAAAATTGTTGTCAAGACATGGAAAATGCCATCACAGAACCTTCAAAAGAATATGAACTCAGAAGTAAATCTAGTCAACAAACCCCCAACACCAAAACCTCTGACAAATCTTCTCAAAACACCACTACAACCAAGCCTAAAACAGTCAAACAAAAGGAAAAAACGGTGGCTGTTAATTCTGGTAAAGGTAAAGAGGAAGACACTCCAAATTTTGAAAAACAGAGTGCAAACATCAATAGTACTAACACTTCAGCTAGTACTCCTTTTTCAAACGTTGTGTCAACTGTAGATAAAACAAATCAGCAAGCTGTTGTTGCTAATAGAGTGGCAGTAAACAAGGTTGAAACCAACACCTCAAAGAATCAAATTCCTTTCAGCATGGAACAGGAAATCTCAAAGATCAAAATTTTTGTCCCTTTGACTGAGTTCGCTGCCCAACATGTATATAGGTCCAAAATTTTGAAGGCTTTGAACATAGAAGAAAATGAGGATACACTCAATCTTAATGAAGACCAACCAGAGCTTATTTTTGGTCCAAAGATTGAAGGTAAGTTTCAAGAGGGACCTGTCCCTCCCTTTTATGTAAGTTTGAACGTTCATGACAAAATTCTACACAACACTATGCATGACTCAGGCACTTCTCATAATTTAATGCCAAAAGCTGTAATGGAGAGCCTGGGTCTTGAAATCACCAGACCTTATAAATATCTTTACTCTTTCGACTCAAGCATAGTCAAGTGTTTAGGATTGATCAAAGACCTTTGTGTCAACTTAGCCTAGATTCCAGCCAAATTCTTAGTTATGGATGTTGTTGTGGCTGATGTACCCCCAAAATATGGAATGCTTTTATCAAGATCATGGGGGGCTAAGTTACAGGGGACTATGCAAATGGACATGACCTATGCGACTATCCCTGTTTTCAATCAGACTAGAAGACTTTACAGGGAGTCCCATATGCAATACACAGTTACAAGTCAAGACAGGCCTCAAAACTCTCCTCTGTATTCTGTAAGTACAGACCTTGATTCTTTTATCATGTTTAATGATGAAACACTCACCGAGCAAATCACGTTAGTAGGATCAATGGCTGAAACGAAGGAAGAGGAGCACAGCACTGAAGTGTCAAAACACTTTGCTATATTTGAAAACATCGGCAAACCAAGCACAGGTCTTGAACTACAATTCATCAATCCATTAGACTTAAATCTTGACAGTCAAGAGAACAATCCGCAACCCGATGAGAAACTTGAGTCAAATCATACAGAGGACATCCACCAAACCAATAAAACTGAAAATGATCCTCTCTGGAGTATGTATTTTGATGGGTCATGCACTAGAACAAATGCAGGTGCAGGTGTCTGGATTATTAACACTGAAAGCAAGCACATAGAATGTATTTCTTGCAAATTAAACTTTTAGTGTTCGAACAACATAGCGGAGTGAAAATCCCTGCTCTTAGGCTTACATTTGCTGAAAAAGTTAGGAGCCAAGAAAATAACAGTGTATGGGGATTCTGAGTTAATAATTAGGCAAGTCAATGGGGAGTATAATGCAAATCATCCCAGACCTAGGGCCTATCGCAATGATTTCATGGATTTTTTGAAAACATTTGAGGAGTCCAAACTGAGTTTTGTCCCGAGAAAAAGAAATCTTATAGCCCACAATTTAGCCTTTGCAGCTAGGACATGTCTAGTGCCATATGAGACCGAAGACTGTTCAACTCAGATGAAATTTAGACCAGCTGTGCCTGATAATAAAAAATATTGGCAGGTGTTTGACAGAGATAAAAAAATAGAGGACTTCATGCAATTCAGAAATGAATTTGAACTGCATAGTTCAGATTCAGATTATGATACAGAGTGCAGTGAAGAAAATTTTCTTGGTGAAGAAGAACCTTCTCTTGAGCTTGTCACTATTAACCTTCAGACCGGCAAACTTAGAAACAAAACAGAATTGAGTGCAGAATCTGAAACAGAAGGATTAGAAACTCTGCATTCTAAAGATGAAAGTTTGCCAAGTGGTCTAAGACCTTTAGAAGAGTTGTTTGATTTTAACGATGTGGCCAAAAAACCTAAAATTGAACCTGTAGAGACTGAAGTGGAAGAGTGCAATATTGGCGGTGAAGAAAAACTGAAGATGATCAAATTGTCCAAAACTTTGCCAACTCACATTAAACTCAAATACATAGAGCTGTTCAAATAATTTTCTGATGTTTTTGCATGGAGTTACGAAGATCTGAAGTCCTATGACATTGAAATAATACAGCACAAAATCCCTCTCAAAGAAAACCAAAAACCATTCAAACAGAAACTACACAGAATAAACCCTGTCCAGCTGCCTTTGGTTAAGAAGGAAATCATGAAGATGTATGATGCTGGTATTATTGTCCCTGTTAGATATTCTGAATGGGTATCTAATCTGGTGTCTGTTAGGAAGAAGACTGGAGAAATCAGGCTTTGTATAGATTTTAGAGATTTAAACAAAGCTTCATTGAAAGACAACTACCCTTTACCAAAGATGGATCATATTTTACAAAGGGTGGTGGGGTCTAAAAGGATTTCTTTGCTAGATGGCTATTCAGGGTATAATCAGATCTTATTTCACCTTGTTGATCAATTAAAGACAGCCTTTACTACACCATGGGGCACTTTCATATATGTGAAAATTCCCTTTGGTCTAATGAATGTTGGAGAAACTTTTCAAAGAGCCATGGACATAGCATTCTCAGAAGAACTGGGCTACTTCATCATTATATACCTTGATGATGTCACTGTGTTTTCAAAAATAGATGAAGAGCACTTGGAACATTTAAGAAAATTTTTCGAGAAATGCAGAAAGTTTGGAATATCCTTAAACCCTAAGAAGACACTATTTGGTCTCCAAGAAGGTAAACTTCTTGGACACATTATTTCAGAAGAGGGTATAAAGATAGATCCAAAGAGGATAGAGTCCATATTGCAAATCTCTCATCCTCAAAACATCAAAGAGTTGCAATCTTTCATTGGGAAGATTAACTTTTTGAGAAGGTACATCCCCAACTTGGCTGAGCTCCTTAGGAATATCACAAACATGTTAAAGAAGGAGCAAGGGGTAAAATGGACCTTGAAAGCAAAGACGTCCTTTGAGCTGGTGAAACAAGCATTAACCAAAACACCGGTTCTCATAAGTCCTGATTTTTCAAAAGATTTTTATATCTTTTCATTTGCATCAGAACATACCATAGCTGCTATCCTTTTACAGAAAAATCCACAAGGACAAGAGCAGCCTATTGCATTCTTTAGTAAGGCATTGAGGGATGCCCCATTGAAGTACAACATTATGGAAAAGCAGGCTTTTGCTTTGTTTAAAGCTTTAAAAGATTTCAGGGTGTACATCCTTCACTCACACATCATTGCCTTTGTCCCAAATTCAGTGATTAAAGACATTCTAACACAGGACCCAGATGGTAAGAGAGGTAAGTGGATTGTTGTTATTCTTGAATATGATTTAGAGATAAAACCCACTAAGCTCATCAAAGGCCAAGGTCTAGCTAGATTAATGCCTGAATCAAATTGTGAAGTTCTTGATATTCATATGATAAATGCTTTAGATGATCAAGAGGAAATCTCGCCACCCATTGTTGAAAATCATTTCATGAATTCCTCTTGGTATGCTGATATTGTTTATGTTTTGCTTAATTTAAATACACCTCCTGGTTTATCAAAAACAAAGGCAAGGTTCTTGAAGATGAAAGCAGTAAACTATTGCATTATAGATAGATGTCTTTATTGGGAAAATGCAAGTGGTATATTGCTTAAATGTTTGCCTGAGTTTGATGCAGAGAAGGTTAAGCAAGAATTCCATGACGGAGAGTGTGGGGGTCATTTTTACTGGAAGTCAACAGCCAACAAAATTTTGAGGGTTGGTTTCTATTGGCCTACTCTTTTTCCTGATATACACAAGATGACCACTACTTGCCATAAATGCCAACTATTTGAGGGCAAGAGAAAATTTCTACCCCTTCCACTGCATCCAATCACCATTGAAGCTTCTTTTAAACAGTGGGGACTTGACTTCATAGGAGAAATCTATCCACCATCTTCTGCCCAACATAGGTGGATCCTTACTGCCACATACTACTTCACTAAGTGGAATAGAAGCCATTCCTTGTAGGCAGGTCAATGATTCAGTTATCATCAAATTTATGGAGACTAGCATTCTCTCCAGATTTGGCTGTCCTACCAAGATCATCACTGATAATGCGGCAGCATTCGGATCGAAGAAAATGGTTGACTTCTGTCATAGATATCAGATCTCATTAGGGAATTCCACAGCCTATTACCCTCAAGGTAATGGACTTGCAGAATCTTCCAACAAAAGCTTAGTGAACATAATCAAGAAACTGTTGGAGGATAACAAAAATTCTTGGCATATAAAGCTGGTCCATGCACTTTGGGCTGACAGATCAACTTTGAAGAAATCTATTGGTATGTCACCTTTACAGCTTGTGTATGGTACAGATGCAATTTTTCCAAATAGCCTTGGTGTACCAGTTATGAAGTTGATTCAAGAGTTGAAGACTGAAGAAAATGACATGATCAAAAGAATAAATCAAACCATTCATCTTCAGCAGACCAGAGAGGAAGTGTATAACAAAGCATTACAGAAACAAGACAGCATCAAAAAGCTTTTTGACAGAAGAACAAAGGCCAGTAATTTCAAGATTGGGGACAAATTTTAAAGTGGGACTCAAGGAGGGAAGAAAAGGGCAAGCATGGAAAATTTGATAACCTATGGCTTGGCCCTTACTCTATTCATTCAGCGGCTGGTAATAATGCATTTTTCTTACAGGAACTGGATGGAACAGAATTGTTTGGGGGTCCTGTCAATGGCAGGATGCTTAAGCATTACTTCTCTTGATCCATTTTTTGTTCTAAAGCCTTTTTATCTTTTTCATTATGAATATTCCCTTCACCATTGAATTCAAAGTTATGAAAAATCAAAAATACAAAAACAAAGAAAAGAAGAAAAGACGGCAGAAATGAACACAAGAACGACAAAGCCCCATGCCAAAAAGAGAAACAAATTCTGAAAGTGTGCAAGCTTAAATGCCACTCCTACTAAACACACTTCTAGTTAGTCAAACAACTTAATCTTGACTAATTAGCTTTAAATTTGTCTGCTGATAGGATAGTGAATTTGATTTTCCAAACTGTTCAATATTGGCTTATCAGTAGATAGATTAGAATAGAAATTGAAGGTTCAAACAAGCTCAAAATATGAACCAAAGTTTCCAAAGGGAGATGACTCAAATCTATGTTAAATTCTGAGTCAGAGAATGTAAAGATCTGGTTCTAATCAGCTTAAAATCTGAACCAGAAGAAAAGCAAGGACAGCTCAAACGAAAGCAAAAACAGAGCTGTGTAGAAAAAGAAGGCTATGACGAGAGACTTTTAGATCTTGAGCCTTCCATTTTGATTTTAAATTTCTACAAATAATAATCTATGTGCAGCTTGTTTTTATGCCATAGAGCACAACAAGTCAAACAGCTTAATCTTGGCTTGACTATTTTTAAATTTCTGTTGTAGAATTTAGAGAATGGAAGTCTGTTGGACAGTTTAATCCCAACAGACTGTAGATTAGGTAGAGAATAATCTGAGCTCAACTGTTTAATCTGAGTTCAGGGAGAAATAAGGAGTAGATTTAGATTCGTTTTTATGCTTTCAAAAGAATAAAATGTTGTGAAAAGAGTTTGCCAATCCAAGTGCACTCTGATGAAGAAAAAAATGTTAGATCAGTAGGATTGGGTAGGTAGAAAGTTGTATTGATGAGGTCCATTATTTTTTCATAACTGATGATATTTTTTAGAGCAAAGCAAGATCATCCAGCAAAGAAGAGCATCTAAAGGATCAGGCACAAGTCAGCCTCCCAGAGAAATCAAGTCTGAATTCTTGATGCCTTCAAGAAGGCACCATCCCAAGTGGAGCCACTGTTAGCCACCTGTAAAATTTGATTATACCAAAGGTGGCTAAATTTGTTTTGAGCCTTCAAGGAACAATTTTTCCTATCCAAAAAAACTGTTGGCTCTTGAAAACTCTTAAAGGCCTCATGCCTCTGTCCAATTTCCCACACTGCTATTTTACATCCTAAGAACCTCTGAAATCCTACAAAAATCCAAAGTCAAATACTGCTGCAAACATCCCTTTCCCCTTCCTTCTCCTCAAAACTAACCTCCTCTTCTATCCCTCCATTCCTCATGAAAATCCCTCATTTCCATGTTTCTGCTATTTTCCCCCTCATTAAAATCCATTTTATAAGGTTAAAAACCCACTTTTTAACCTTACCAAAACCTTTAATTCCTTCAAAAAAACATTCAAAAACCATATAAAACGCATGTTTTCTATGTTCTAGGCTTAATCCCCCTTGGGCTAAGCCTCTACCCCTTTTCATCCATATGTCCTGGCGCCAGAACCGACCGCTGCACAATCGGGCGCTAAACCAATGAATAATCCATCCCCGCTCTATTTTTCCTTTGTAAAGTTTGAAAACCCATGTTTCCAAAGTTTTAACGTGAAAAATCAAGTCACGTGTTTCTATTTTTAAATGGGTGGACCCACCGTTCAAACACATCATAACCGTTCATCCCACTCGCAGATCCGACGGTGTGGAGCGCGTCTTCCCGTGATCCCCACCTCCCGTGCGATGTTTGCCCAAAACCGGCGGTATCTTTCGCACCACCTTCAGGAAAAAAGTTGTTTTCTTCCCTTGGCCAATGATTCCATACGCTGTGTGACGCGTGTCCCTTGTACTATTTGAAAATCTTCATGAAACCGTCGTCCATCGCGTGTTAAAGACCAGACCAGGACGCCCAGCGAAATAAATCTCCGTCGTCCAATCTGGGCCCCCTCATCCAACGGCCATCACTCTTCGAAAGTATCTGATGGTTAACCAAAGTGCTCGCGCGATAAACAGGCCCTCGTACAGCAGCAGATCAATCCCCGCCGTCGATCTGATCTGCAGATGGACGGCCCATATCGCGTCGCCTGATTCTGTTGCCCAGTCAACGATTCCCCGCCGCTGACTTTCCATTGCCCGCTCCTGACCGTCGATCTTACGCGATCAACGGCTCTGATTTGATCCTCCTTCCCCCATGCTTTTTCGACCATTCAAAGATTAAATCTCAACCATTGGATGATGCCATCCAACGGCCCTGCTTCCTCCGCACATACTCCGATGCAGATTGACCTATAAACGCAGGATTTCGTAACATTTGTTTGATTTTGCAGGGTTTAATGTTTTTTCCGCTTAAATGAAGAAATTTTGTCGGCCAAGGATGACGATCCTCCGGCCTTCAAACACATCAGGGAAGTCATCAGCAGGGTTAAATTACATGTTTCGTCGATGTTTTCTCAGGCATTGATGCCTTATAAACCCTGCGCAACCCGACACGACAGCAGGAAAACCAAGAAACGGACACAGTCAAGGATTATCAGTGTCGAAGACCAGGATGAACCAGAGCAGAGAATTGATGGAAAAATTAGTGGGGATTATGGCTAAGACAGTTATCAAAAGCCTAATCCCCAATCTAAAACACATTTTAAAGAAAAACCTAAAGTGTTTTATCAGGAAAACCCTCCACCGCCACAAATGGAGGTGAATTGATTCCTCCCAGCGACTAAAGTGCCACCTGTGCCTCAAAGTATTCAATCAGGAACAAAATTTATTGATCAAGATCAGATATTTTACCTCGACGCAGCTGAAGAGTTACTTCTGCCAAGGATTTAATGAAAGAATGTCTGCAGAGTAGCCCTAGCACCACACAGAGCCTCAAAGGTCAACAAAAGCTCCCACCGAGCTTAATTCATAAGTATAAACCAATTAATACAATGAAACACCGGTACAGTTTCTTCATTGAGCCTCCCAAGGGCCAAGAAAACATTAACTCTGTATTAATTGTATTTGAGATCTTTAATCAGATCTCACCTCCTCATCCTTCTATATATACTTCAGTAGAAAATGAGTGAGGGGTTGGTTGTTGATGTAATTGCTGAAGCATTGTAATGTAATTGAGCTGAAAACTCCTAATTGTAAATAGTGATTCACTGGCTCTTGGAGCTCTGCTTGTAACAGATAAGTTAGGTTGTGAAAGAAATATGAATTAAGACACTGGACTTGAAGATTGTAACTAGTTTGGAGCATCAATACAAGCTTATTTATGGGATCCTGGTCTATGTTGACAGTGATGTTATTCTCATTGTAACTTGTTATTTTATTTATGTTTTCATTATGTTTCATTTTCTACTGTAAAGAACAATTTAAATAGTGTTAGGACCTACTTCATATCATTAACCTTCTCTGGCTGAGCAATCTTTATTTAAATGTTTTCTTTCAACTGTGTTATTTGGAAATGATTTAATTCAGTTTAAGCATAGGAATGTTGGTGTTCCCTCATCTTATTGTCTTAGCTGAATATTATTTTTGAATGTTACTTTCAGTATATGTTGTGTGATGATGAACTGAGGAAGATATGGTGAGCCCTGGTCCCAGTCTTGTTTGCATAACTGTTTGATTGTTTCCCTTAGAATGTGTTAAAAGCTGGATAGTTTCAAAGTACTTACCAGATCTTAGGCCATTCTGTGTTATCTCTGTGATTATCTTGGAAGTAGCCAAGTAAAGAAGAGCTAGGAGAGGATTTGTGGTGAGCCCAGCCCGCTAGTCTCTGCTCCAAAGGTTGCCTTCAAGTTTCCCTTAGTTTTTGTATGTTTTTCTATTTGGAAGTATATCAAAGGCTGGGTAGTTTCAAAGTACTTACCAGATCCTAGTTTGCTTTCATGTTTTTCTTAAGTGCTTGGTCAAAGGCTGGCTAGTTTCAAAGTACTTACCAGATCCTGGGCTGCTCTTTGTTCTGCATCTGTTTATTTCCCCTTCTTGATGTACCATTCCATTCCATAATTCAAACCTTAAAGAGATCCTTAGGCATAGATGACTTGCCCCATAGACCACTCTTGAACTTGATTGTTTCAATTAAATCCTCTTATGACTCCATAGCCCAATGGACTGAAAACCTACCATCATCTTTCCTTATTGATCAAAACTTACTCTTTTGCTTGCAACTTCTCACTTTTGAACCTCTTTACTTTGGGACTTTTCACCTCTAACAGTAATCATGTTCAACCATCCAAAAACAAACAAAACCCTTGGACTTCATAACTAGCCTAATATCATTATTCCAAACTTCAAAGACAAATCCATCTTTGCACATATTGGAGAGATCCCTCTCCGGATTCAGGAGGGCTAGATCCTAGAATCCCAAAGTTGGTTGAAACGATGTTGTTTCTGTAATTGGACTCTGCCAATATTGCTAATAAATTACAGATACCCAACAATGAGGATATCCAAAACTATGACAGTAGAGTATTTATAAACCTTTTCATCGACTAGTGCATTAAAGAGTCCAGCTAACATAACCATTATTAAACAAATTACAAAGCACTCTTCCAACTAGCCAATGAATATGACCTAGGGAATCTCAGAAAATATGTCATCAAGTTTACAGCTCATCAAAAATACCACCATGGTTGTGCACTGCATGGTTGATATGTTGTACATGTGGTTTACGTCCAGTTGCTTGCTTCGGGAGATTATAAAGTATGAAATTTAAACAATAGGGATGATAATGTTATATTCTATATTTCCCTTTTAAACACTAACGAAATGTGATGTACAGATGATACCCCGTATATAAGTTTTTTTTTAAATTTTTTGGCAGCCATTCCAGTCCAAAAACACTGTGGACATGATCCAAAAGCTTAAGAACCAAATTTTCTAAATCCACATACATCAGCCATTGAGTTTTGCAGATTGCGAGAAAGAAATACAGTGTCGCTGATGCTGGACAGTTAGGGCCCAACAGAGAGTGAATATGGAGTCTGAAATAGCATATGAGGATATGCAAAACTATGACAGTAGAGTATTTATAAACATTTTCATCAGCTAGTGCATTAAAGAGTCCAGCTAACATAACTGTTATTAAACAAATTACAAAGCACTCTTCTAACTAGCCAGTGAATATGACCCAGGGAATCTCAGAAAAGATGTCATCAAGTTTACAGCTGATCAAAAATACCACCATGGTTGTGCATTGCATGGTTGATATGTTGTACATGTGGTTTGCATCTAGTTGCTTGCTTCGAGAGATTATAAAGTATGAAATTTAAACAATAGGGATGACAAATTTATATTCTATATTTCCATTTTAAACACTAACGAAATGTGATATACAGATGATACCGATTGCAGATAGTGTTTCATTGTACTAAAAGGGCCTCTAATAGTCGTCAACCTTAGTAACAGTATTCTTCGTTAGAAATTTCAGTATGAAACCGCCTAACTTTCTGACATCACAACTATCAAGTCAATTTGTTATGACTTTAGCTTCATTTCTTGCAAATACAGGAAGAATTTAAAAAAAAAAAAAGTTACTCATATTTAACTGTCTCTAAGTAATCGACCGTGAAATTTATGTTAAAGAAACTCAGCACAGAATGCAATTGCAGTATACAAATCTCAAAATTGGAAGATTGTATTACCTACAACGACTGGAATCAGCTTGGCACATTGTAAAACAAAAGTAGGCAATAAATCAGTAGTTGTTTAATTTTTTTTTAATTTTTTATCAAAGCGTCAGAAGATCGACGCCTTCAAAGCGTTAGAAGAGTGACACCTTCAAAGCAACGGTAGAGCTACACCTACAAAGTGTCGGTAGAGCGAAACATTCAAAGCATCGGTGTAGGAAAACATAGACTATTCAAAGCGTCGGAAGAGAGACACTTTCAAACCATCGGTAGAGCGACACCTACAATGCGTTGGTAGAGCAACACCTTCAAAGCGTCGGTTTTGCAATGCTTTAAAAGCGTGGTTAGCCATAGAGTCCGTATTGCGATAGTTTACGAACGTCAGAAGAGCGACAATTTACAAACGTCCGAAGAGTGACGTTCAAAATGTCAGACCGCATGTCGTCGGAATTGCGACAGTTTAAAAACATTGGAAGAGAGACGGTTTTGAAAACGTCGGAAGAGCGACGGTTGTTTGGAAACGTCGAAAAAAGTGTTGGCATTGCAACACTTTGGCAAAGCGTCGGAATTGTGACGTAATGGCTAACCACATTTTGTTCGGCCTCGAACTGTCGCTCTTGCAATGACTATGTGTCGGAATAGCGACGAAGTGGCTGTTGGAAATTGGGCCAAATTTTCTAGTGTGGGATGATGGAAAATAGATTTGAAAACAATTCCTTTTGTCTTAGCAGGGTAAATTCAGAGGCTTTGAGTGAAGATTTTAGTGGAGTGATTCTTTGAAAAGGATGAACACATTGGGCTTTCAAGAACTCATATATTTTTCATAAAAAATTGTTTCTTGAAAGCTAAGGAACCTTTTTAGCGATCATGAGATATAACAGGTATTGGGGTCCGGTGATTTGGCAGATTGGCATACCAAATGACAAGGCAACATCAGAACCACTTTGGAATACTAGGATCTATCCCTCCTTGATTTAGAGAGGGATCTCTCTATATATGTTTAGAATGATATGCTTTAAGGCTTATGATATGATATTAGGCTAGTTATGAAGTACAAGGGGTTTGTTTGTTTGTTGGTTAGGGATCATTAACTGAGAAGTTCATATGAAGTGAAGGAGGAAATAAGTGGAAGGATGTTTTCAGCATGGGAAGATAAGTAAAAAATAGTGCTAAACCATTGGGCTATGGAGTCATAAAAGGGTTTACTTGCACAACAACTATTTAAGGGTTTTCAAAGGGCAAGTCATCTATATCAGAAGATCTTTTAAGTTGAGTTTATGGTATGGAACATTAAGAAATGTGGTGAAATAAGCAAACATGTAAGAAACAGAGGGCAGCCTAAGATCAGGTAAGGACTTTGAACCTATCCTCCTTTTGGCATACTCTCAAAGGAAAAACATTTAAGATAAACATAAAAAATACCCTAAGATCAGGTAAGGACTTTGAACCTATCCTGCTTTCAGAATACTCTCAAGGGATCTTTTCAAATCAGTTGTTGGAGGAAAAACTAGAGGACAGGGCTAACCATAGACTTCCCTAGTTCCTAACTCTACTTAGAAAACCTTTCAAGAACATTCAATAACAGAATCTCAAGTTCTACTCAGCAAGACGTGGGCTCACCAACATTCCTTGACCGGTTATACTCGATTGAAATCATTCCCAAACACACATTTAGAAGAAAACATAGAGATAAAGATTATTAGTGAGAGATAGGGTACTTTGCAGTAAATCCTACTCTATATTTTTTTTTCTTTATCAGAGAAAATGGACAACATGGAAACATAAGGAAAATAACAATTACAGTGAGAATAACATCACCAATGATTTAGATCAGGATCTAGTGAATCTGCTTGTCTATTGATGTGCAAAACCAGTTACATACTTTGAGTCCAATAGCTTTCATCAGTCTGATACTTCTCTTCCCAGCCTACTATATTACAACTACTCAACAACTTTACTCAATAACAGTTCAACTATTAACAATTTCCCAACCATTACAATGAATTTTTTGTGAATACTTATAGGTGAATGAAGAAGAGTGTTGCAGGAAAAATCATAAATATCAGTTAAGACAGAGGGGGAGAGGTATCTGAATTCCCATTCTGCTTAATGTCCATTGCATTAACTGATTGTACCAATTTAGTAGTTTTTCCTATCTTTGAGGCATATCTAGTAGGCTGGTAATAACTCCAAAGTGTGGTCTTTGAAGATATCTTGGTTTGAAGTACTCAGTTTGACCTTCTGAGACAAGTAACTATCATATTTCGGTTCTGAGACCTCCCATGACTATGCAATAACTATTCTGACAATTTTAAGGAGTTTCTGCCATCAGAATGGCTGTCACAGTGTCTTTGAAAGGTGAAGTTGACTATGGGTGTCCTTTTCTTGATCTCTAGATACTCAGTGGCCCTGATGATCTACCATTCTAAGGCTTTTTTGCTAATCTGTGTGTTTGTCTTTAACATCTGATCGGACCCTCTGATACTACTTTAAGGCCCTTTTTAATCATCCTTTACTTTAATTGTGTCTTTGTCTTTAACATGCGGGTTAAGCTTTTAATTTCTTGATTTATGCTTTAACCTCTGACCTTCATTGATCTACTTTGTTTTCCTTTGTGTACAGGTGGCTGCACCGGAGGGTTTGCTGTGTAACCAATGCCCATGACGCATTGATTTAAAACTTGGAAATTCGACCCTTTGTCCCTTTTCTGTACTGAATTTCGGCAACAGAGGATCGTCATCCTAGGCCTCTGCAACTAAATTGTTGTGGGACGGTTCTTTATTTTAGGACCGCCATTAAACCTGCAACACAAAAAAAACTAGTTATAAAATCCTATGTTTTTTGGGTTTAACTGATTCAGAAGGCTCGGTGAGGGGTTATGGAGCAGTGAGGAGGCAAGGTGCATGCAGCGGGGAAAGGTTTCATGGCGCAAAACCATGAAACCCATGGTCAAAACTGAGTCTAGCGCGAAGAACTGAAAAAGAAGTTTCAGGGAATACCAGAGGTGGTATTCGCACGGGGCAAAGGCGGTAAATGGTATTGGGCCAAATTAATGCGACATAGGTGGATGGGTGACGTGTGTCCCTTGAAAACCACCCATTTCGCGTTCAAAGTGCATAAAGGGGAATGGGGAGAAAAATGGATGTGAAACGAGATCTAGGCCGTTAGATCTGGGGGGTGTAGATCTACGATTGAAAATGAACGTGGAGGAATGAGAGTAGCACGACGGGAGGAGATGGTGGGGTCGGGCTAATGCGTGCTTCGGGAGAAAAAAACTTCCCTTTTGCGTTAAAAACGGTTTTTAGAGCGTTATGGAGGAACAGGTGCGAAAATGCCTATGGGTCGTTGGATCTGGGGGGAGGGGGGGTAGATCAATGGTGGAGATCACGAGGAAACACAATGAAAGGCCCCAACGTTGTCGGGTGGGACCAGTGGGGTTATAAGGGAAATTGAAAGAAAAAAGCGTATTGCAGGGGCAGTGGAGGTACGGACAAATCTGTAGGTCGGGTGCCTCCGCAGTGATCCTGAGCCATTGGATCGGGATAATGATTGGACGATTCAGATCAAGCGGGAAGAGATATAAGGCTGGCGGGGTGGAATAAAGGGGGAAATAAAGTGAGTCGTCGGATCTGGGAGATGGACGGCTGGGATTAACTCAGAGTATCAGCAATCGGCAGGGAAGAGTTTCGGGAGGCAGAATTTGGAAGTTGCGATGGCCGATGGCCGATGGGAAAGGTCAGTGCGATGGCTGATGGAGGAGAGCGATCGCGATAGTGCGACGGAGTGAGATCCATTGGATCAAGGACGAGATCAACGGTGGAGATGCGATCGAGAAATCGCATCAGCGGGGATGGAAGTGGGAGCGACGAAAGGGCGCTACACCGATGTGATGGAGCTCGAACCATCCAATCTAGATTAGATCAACGATGGAGATTAAAGCGGGGCATCGACCATCGACAGAAGAAAATGCAAGGGGAAAGAGGAATTGGGGAACTACGCCGATGCGATGTAACACACACTGTTGGATCCAGGGGAGATCGACGGCGGAGATTACATCAGGACTTCGACCATCGGTAGAGAAAAAGAGTGCGGGCGTGACCCTTTGCGGTTTGCGATGGAGCGCAGACTGTCAGATGGTTGCAATCAACGGCTGAGATCTGCTCGGTGGAGAAACCATCACGCGGGGGGAATAATGAAAAAATAAAGGAAAAGGGGGCAGAGCGATGCCCGATAGCGCGAAAGGGGCTTAAGCACTGAGGCCGACGGTCGTGGGTCCTAGTCTTATGGAGGAAAAGGGCTTAAAACCTAAGCCCACGGGGGCTTAAAGGTCTTCTTACGAAAAAGGTTGGTTTTAGGCCAAAAAGTGGATTTTTGAGGTTTTTCACAGGTTCTAATAGAGTAAAAGAAGGGTTTTAAAACCAAATAAGAGGGATTCATATGGTCTTAAAAGGGATTTTTGAGGAAGTGGAGGGATTTTTCAGAGGAAAATGAGGGATAAAAGAGGGATTCAAAGCAACATCAGAGCTTTGTGAAGATATCAGTGAGATGGATCATTTTGGACAAATGGGCACAGCAAGGTTTCAAGAAGTCACAGATTTGCTTCAAATTTGTTTCTTGAAGACTAATAGACCTTTTTTAGCCATCATAGTATATGAAAAATTTATAGATTGCTAACAGCGTCTCCAACTTGGGGATGGCAGCTCCTCGAAGGTGTCAAGAACCTCAGAAATTTTATCTCTGGAATGTAGACCAATGTCCTACACTTTGAAAAATCCTCTTTCTTCTTTGATCATGCTGCTTGAAAAGATGACCAATCATTACATCAATACAAATCAATTTTCCCAAAACAACTACCTACACCACCTACTTTCCTAACATTTTTTCTTCAACAGGGTGCACTTGGACTTGCACACCCTTCGACATCAACAATTTATTCTTTTGCAAACAGGAAAAAATAATCTAAATCTACCCTTATAACTTCCATGAGTCCAGATTAAACTGTTGGTCTCAAAAATTCTCTACCTAATCTACTATCTGTCAGGATTAAACTATCTGACAGATCTGCATTCTCTACATTCTAAAACAGAAATTGAAAACACAGACTTGTTTGCAGAAAAGTAAAACAAAACTTGGAAGGCTTAAGATCTGAAAACAATGAGAGTCCTTCATTATTTCTTTCAGCTCTGATTTTGATCTTTTTGAGTTGTCTTCTTCTTCTTTACCTGGTTCAAGTTTTCAGCATGTTAGAACTAGTCTTCTTTGTACCTTTGGCTCAGGGTTTGAGCTTGTTAGAGCCATATTTCTTTTGATTCACTGGTTCATATTTTGAGCATATTACAACCAATTCTTTTCTATCCTAATCTATTCTACTGATAAGCCAAGATTAAACAGTTTGGAAAATCTTCTTCACTAACCTATCAGCAGTAAATTGAAATCTATCTAGTCATGATTAGGTTGTATGACTAAATAGGAGTGCTCTTTCAAGTAGTGGCATTTAGGCTTGGACACTTTCAGATTTTTCTTTCTTTTTTGGTATGGGGCTGTACCTTTCTTCTTTAAATCTGCCCTCTTTTCTCTTTTTTGTTTTTTTGTATTTTTTTTTAAATAAAACAAAGCAATGATATTTACAATTAAAAATGAAAACTTTAAACAGAGGTTTCAGCAGAAATAATGTTTGAGCATCCTGCCATTGACAGGACCCCTAAACAGGTCAGTACCATCCATATCTTGTAGAAAAAATGCATTATGACCAATGGCAGATTGAATGATGTAAGGGCCTTGCCATAAATTGTCAAACTTGCCATGTTTGCCATTATCTTCTCTCCTGGAATCTCATTTGAGTACATTGTCACCAATTTTGAAATCACTTGCCTTTGTCCTCTTATTAAACAGCTTTTTGATATTCTCTTGTACTTTCTGTGCTCTGTTATAAAATTCTTCCCTGGTTTGCTGAAGATGTATGGTCTGATTTATCCTTCTCGTTATGCTATCTTCCTCTGATTGTATTTCTTGGACCAAATTCATCACTGGCACTCCTAAACTAGTAGGAAAAACTGCATCTGCTCCATAAACCAGCTAATAGGGAGACATGCCAATTGATTTCTTTGTTTTCAATCTATCTGTCGATAAAGCATGCACCAGCTTGTTGTGCCATAACCTCTGATTTTCTTCTAGCAGCTTCCTTATTATGTTTATCAGGCTCTTATTGGAAGATTCTGCCAACCCATTACCTTGAGGGTAATAAGCTATGGAATGACCAAGCATAATCTGATGTCTGTGACATAAATCAACCATCTTTTTAGAACCAAATGCAACAACATTGTCAGTGATAATTTTCCTGGGACAGCCAAATCTAGACAAGATATGATCTTCAAGGAATTTTATGATAACTGATTTTGTTGCATTCCTAGAAGGGATGGCTTCTATCCATTTGGTGAAATAGTCAGTGGTTGTGAGTATCCATTTGTGTTGGGAAAATGAGGCAAGATGGATTTCCCTAATGAAGTCTAGGCCCCACTGTTGAAAAGGAGCTTTAACAGTGATTGGTTGCAAGGGTAAGGGAAGCAATTTTCTCTTGCCTTAAAATATTTGGCATTTGTGGCAGGAAACTATCATTTTTTGGACATATTGAAAGAGGGTGGGCCAATAATAGCCAACTCTAAGGATTTTATTAGCAATGGTTTTCCAATTTAGGTGGTCTCCACATTCTCCTTCATGAAACTCGTGCTTGATCCTATCTGCATCATTCTCAGACAACATTTAAGCAATAATCCACTAGCATTTTTCCAATATAAACATTTATCTAAAATGCAGTAGTTAACAACTTTCAATTTTAAAAATATTGCCTTTTTTTAGACATACTAGGAGGGGCATTGAGATTAGTAAGCACATACAAAATATCAGCATACCAGGATGAATTGAGGAAATTCTCTTCAATAATAGGAGTTTCCAACTCTTCCTATTCATCTAATGCACCTATTATGTTTATATCAAGTGCTTGCAAGTTAGATTCAGCCATTAACTGTGCTAGGCCTTGACCCTTGATGAGTTTAGTGGGTTTAATTTCCAAATCATATTCTAGTATCACAACAATCCACTTTCCTCTTCTGCCATCAGGGTCTTGTGACAAAATGTCTTTTACCACTATATGAGGCACAAATGCAATAATGTGAGAGTGTAAGATATAAACTCGGAAATCCTTCAAGGCTTTGACCAAAGCATAGGCCTGTTTTTCCATGATATTATATTTCAGAGGTGCATCTCTTAATGCCTTGCTGAAAAATGTAATTGGCTTCTCTTGTCCTTCTGGATTTTTCTGTAATAGGACAGTAGCCACAGTATGTTCTAATGCAATTGAAAATATGAGGAAGTCCTTAGTGAAATCAGGACTGATAAGGACTGGTGCTTGGGTGAGTGCATGTTTGACCAGTTCAAAGTATTTCTTTGCTTCTAAGGTCCATTTAACTCCTATCTCTTTCTTTAACATGTTTGTCATGTTCCTAAGGAGTTCTGCTAGGTTGGGTATGAACCTTCTTAAGAAATTAATCTTTCCAATGAAATATTGAAGTTCTTTGATGTTTCTGGGGTGACTGATCTGCAATATACCTTCAACCATTTTTGGGTCTATTTTGATCCCTTTTTCAGATATGATATGACCAAGAAGTTTACCTTCTTGGAGGCCAAACAATGTCTTCTTGGGATTCAAGGATAGCCCATACTTTCTGCATTTCTCAAAGACCTTTCTTAGGTGCACTAGGTGTTCTTCATCTGTTTTGGAATATACTATAATGTCATATAAATAAATAACAATGAAGTGGCCTATTTCTTCTGAGAAAGTAATGTCCATGGCTCTTTGAAAGGTGGCACCGGCATTCATTAATCCAAAAGGAATTTTCACATACATGAAAGTGCCCCAAGGAGTAGTGAAGGCTGTTTTCAGTTGGTCTTCAGGGAGTACCAATATCTGATTATATCCTGAAAAGCCATCTAGCAAAGAAATCATCTTGAAACCAACTACCCTTTGTAAGATGTGCTCCATTTTAGGCAAGGGATAATTGTCCTTTAATGAGGCTCTGTTCAAGTTCCTAAAATCAATACAAAGCCTTATTTCTCCTGTTTTCTTTCTCACATCTACAATATTAGATACCCACTCTGAGTATCTCACATGGACAATAATTCCAGCATCACACATTTTCCTAATTTCTTTCTCAACTAGAGGTAACTGCACAGGGTTTATTCTGTGTAATTTTTGCCTAAATGGTTTATGGTTTTCTTTAAGTGGTATCTTGTGCTGAATGGTCTCTGTGTCATATGCCTTTAAATCTTCATAGCTCCAATCAAATACATCAAAAAAATCTTTAAACAACTCAATATACTTCAGTTTCATGTGAGCTGGCAATGTTTTGGATAACTTTATCATTTTAGGCTTGTCTTTAATGCCTTTATTACATTCCTCAATATAAGATTCAGTGCGTTCTATCGTTGGTTTCTGGGCAATGTCATTAAAATCAAACAAGTCTTCTAAAGGTGCTAGTCCTTTGGGTAAGCCTTTGTCTTTAGACTGTAGTACCTCTATGTCTTCCTTTCCTGAGTTTATGTACTCCTCTGTTTGATTTTCGAATTCTTTGGTTAGCAGGTTTATCTCTGTAATGGGAGGAGGTTCTTTTTCAACAAGTTGTTCCTCATTAAGACAGTCTTTATCATAATTTGAGTCTGAATTTGGCAATTCAAACTCATTTCTGAACTGCAGGAAGTCCTCTATCTATTTATCTCCCTCAAATACCTGCCAATACCTTTCATTGTCTGGGACAGTTGGTTTATATTTCATTTGGACTATGAACTGTTTGTTGTCATAGGGTCTTTAACATGAACTAGCAGCACAAGCTAAACCATTGGCAAGAATGTTTTGGTTTCTAGGGACAAAAATAAGTTCATATTCCTCAAAAGTCTTAAAAAGGTCCATGGCATCATTTCTATAGGCTCTTAGTCTTGGATTTTTGGCAGTGTACTCTCCATTTATTTGTCTAATGATCAGTTCAGAGTCTCCATGAACAGTTATCCTCCTGGCTCCTAATTTCTTCAGTAACTATAGTCCTAAGAGGAGTGCTTCATACTCTGCTATGTTACTTGTGCAGTGGAAATTTAGCTTGTATGAATGGCTTTCGGTGTAATTATTCTATGTGTTGTGAATCCACACACCTACTCCTGCACCAGTTCTATTACAAGACCCATCAAAACTCATACTCCAAAGAGGGCTAGTTTCGGATTGGATGTTGTTTTCATTCCTGTCCTCTTTGTCCTGTGTGTTCTGATTGTCATTATGCAGTTTTATGGGTTCTGCAGCATGTTTATGTTGGTCTTGCTCCTTACAGTTTTCATGGAGTTGAGGCCTTTCTTATTGACTCTCATGATTTGCACTAAGCTGATGGACAGTGGGTTGTTCATACTCTCTATTTTGCTTGCTGTGATTTTCAAATTTGGCAAATTGTTTGAGAGCCTCACCCTCCCTATTCTTTCCTTCCATGTCTTTTGTTATGTTGGGTGATTTCTCACTTTCCAACTTTGGTTCATCAAAACTTTCATCGTTGTAAATAATGAATGAGTCTAGGTCTATATGGACAGAATAAAGAGGGGAATTTTCTGATTTTTCTTGACTACTCACCATAAATTTCATGAGTGATTCCCCATAAAGTCTTTTAAGAAGACTGAAGACAGGGATGGTGGCATATGTCATGTCCATTTGCATGGTACCTTGAAGCTTAGCACCCCATGATCTTGAAAGAAGCATGCCATATTTGGGAGGCACATTAGCCACTACCACATCCATCACCATGAATTTGGCTGGGATTTGGGTCAAGTTTACAAAAAAATCTTTGATCAGGCCTAAGCATTTTACTCTACTGGAGTCAAAAGAATACAAATATTTATATGGTCTGGTTATCTCAAGACCTAATCTCTCCATGATTAATTTGGGCATGAGGTTCTGTGAAGCCCCTGAATCATGTATAGCATTATGTAAAATCTTGTCATGGATATTCAAACTGACATAGAAAGGAGGGACCACTCCTTGGAATTTTCCTTCAATTTTAGGACCAAATAAAAGGGTTGGCTGATCATCATTTAAGTGGACAGAGTCATTATTTTCCTCTATGTTCAAAGCTTTTAACACTTGACATTTATACACATCTTGAGTGACTAAATTAGTGAGGGGGACAAAGATCTTGATTTTAGAAATTTCACTTTCCAAATTGAAAGGGAACTGATTCTTTGAAAGGTTCAAATCTGTCTTGTTAGTCACTAACTTATCATCAAAATTAGCTTGCTATTTTTTACTATGTACATCAGTTAAAACCATTTTTATAGTGGTACTAGATGAAGTGCTAGTGCTGTTAGGGTCCGCACTCTGTTTGTTAGTGGTTTGAGTGCTTTTCCCCTTGTTTTTACCAGAACTTTTCGTTGTTGTTTTGTTGTTTTCAGCAGCCTTTCTAATCACCTTTTTAGATCTGTTTTTAATAGTAGTCTCAGAGGTCTTTTTTTGGGGAGTTTCTTGGTTCTTTTTGCTCATGAGGTCATATCGTTTATGGACTTCCATGATGGCATTCTCAAAGCCTGGCCTATAGTCTTCAAATTCTAAGCCTTCATTATCATCATATGTATATGTGGCCTGGTCATCCTTTGTGAGAAAGGCAGGGCCTTCATTACTTACTCCCAGAATTTTTATAACAGTTTCCTCTTGTTCTTATATCATTCCCTCATCTTCATCAACATAATTTTCTTGAAATAAAGGTCTGATTTGTTGATCAGCATTTCTCTGTCTCATCTGAGGGGGGTTTCTCCTAAAGTTATGATTTGGATTTTGGGATTGGTTTCTGTTTTTGGGAGCTGTTTGATTTTCTCTAGATTGAGTTCTCTCACATATGCTCAACCTCTGCAACACCTCCTCCATCATCCTTTCCATTTGTGAGTCGGATGTGGAAGGTGCAGCTTCATTTCTATATGTTACTTTCTTTTCGTTCCTCATCCTAGCTCTCTTCTCAATCAGATTTGCTTCCACACTAAGTGCTCCCTTCTGCATGTCTTCTAAAGTTAAAGGATCCCTTTCTCTTAGCTGATATGCCATTTCAGGATCAAATCCTTCAAGGAATTTGGCCAAAGCTGAGCCTTGGGGAGGTTTCAAATCTGGGGGTAGTGCGTTATAAACATTATTGAATCTAGTGCAATAACTTTGAACACTTTCCCCAGGGTTTCTCTTGAGGTTGTTGTAATCTGAAAGTATTTGGAGAGGGTTCTTCCTAATTTCCCATTTGTTGAGAAATAGTTGATGAAAGGCAGGAAGATCATTGATGCTCTATGGGGCTAAGCTTTTGAACCATTTTCTTACTTCTCCCCCAAACTCTGAGCAAAAAATCTGAGTTTAACAGTCTCATCACCTATTTCATTCCTATCACAGTAATCATTCATTTTTTCCACATGTTGTGAAGCAGTAGTGGAACTGCTGGCATCATATAAATGAATAGTGGTCAAATAACCTTGTGGTAAGGGAACCAGAGGTTGTGGCAACACTAGCAGAGCATACCATGCTGCCATGATAGGATTTTTTGCGAGTACTGGAGTGGTTTGAACAGTGGGTATATGGATGACAAAAGTGTTTGTACCAGCAAGAGACTGTTGAGCAGATTTGGGGTGAGAGAAACCAAAGTTATGAATGAAATGAAGATCAGGAGGTGTGGATGGAGGGGTTTCTCTGCTGCTAATATGTTGGCCACTATGCTGTGGTGAACTTGGAGGCTCAAAGTTTGTCTAATCTATAGCATTAAGTAACTTAGTTCTTGGCAAATTACTTGGAAAATCTAAGTCAAGTGGGATCTCTTGAAGATCTGAAAGGTTTTCAGGGACATAATTAGCTTTGTGAATAGAACTGATAATAGTTGGATCCTTAGGTACAGGAGACTTCCTAAGAATGCTTTCTATATTATCAACTATCTTAGGAGGATTTGGATCAGGATAGGCTCTGGTATGAATTCTTCTTGAAGCCAGAATGTTAAGATTTAGACCCAAAGAAAAGAAAGTTCGCCAGATATGACAATCTTTTGGAGGCAAACTATTCTTTAACAAAGAAAACTTAATCCTCAAAGTTTCCTAATCATGGGTGTGCACGATGTTTCAATGGTAGTGTGGGTTGCCCCAGTGGAGTCTTTATGAAACCAGGAGTAATCAGCAGGTCTATTGATCACCAATGGAGTCTTTTGGTCTTTTAGGAGTTATGGAGTCGCCAGGTGGATGATTTCAAATATTTTAAGATGAGTAGCTGTCCATCATCAGTAATAAACTACCAATCTAACGCTGTTGTGGGTTTTCTAAGCTCTAAAGGATGTATAAGATGTAATTCACTTAAAATTCCCCAGTGGAGTCGCCATTATGTTGGCGATCATGGTGGGATTTTGAGGGATAAACAAAGAAGACTTACAAAAACTTTTCAAAAAGTCCCCAGTGGAGTCGCCACTATGTTTGGGTCCTGTGATTTGGCAGATTGGCATACCAAATGACAAGGCAACATCAGAACCACTTTGAAATCCTAGGATCTAGCCCTCCTAGATTCAGAGAGGGATCTCTCGATATGTTTTTAGAATGATATGCTTTAAGGCTTACGATATGATATTCAGCTAGTTATGAAGTGCAAGGGGTTTGTTTGTTTGTTGGTTGGGGATCATTAATTGAGAAGGTCATATGAAGTGAAGGAGGAAATAAGTGGAAGGATTTTTTCAGCATGGGAAGATAAGTCAAAAACAATGCTAAACCATTGGGCTATGGAGTCATAAAAGGGTTTACTTGCACAACAACTATTTGTAGAGACTCAAATCTATATTTTCCTAGATGAATGCTAGGCTTTAACTTTTTTTTTTCTTTTTTTTTCTTTTTCTTTTTTTAAAACATAATCATACCAGTTCTACAACTCAGTAAAATAAAATCACTTATACTCAAATCCATAAATTAACTTCAACACATATAAATCCATTTATTATTGATCATAGGCACAATGATGCATTATATAAAAAAAAAACACAATACAATTAACATATGTACCATTCACCCTTAGACAAAAACCAACTTGACTTGTCGCAACTTGCCGCTACTTGAGCTCCTTTGCTGTCATCTACCTTCACTCCTGAATGTTGTCGTGCTCAAGCCGAATGTAGTGACTCACCGATTAACCTCTCAGCCTACTCCTTGGGTACTCTCCTTCCCCGCGGACCCCCGAGATGCAATGGGGTTGTACAAACAAAGGAAAATGCTAGCTGATAGAGGTGGGCCACTCTTGGCTCAAGAGTCCCCTATCTATAACACTCTATCTCACCAAACTCAACTATATCTCATAACCACTCCATTTTGACATAATCTCCTCCCTCCAACAATAGGGTAAAACAAAAGTCCCCTTTCCCTTTCCTTTCCCTTTCCTTTATAGAATGTTTCATAGGTGACACTTGGAACTTCATGCATAAATAATTTTTTTTTTTTTATTAACCCAAAATTTGATTATTCACCCACCTATGTGTCATCCTCTCATCAAGACTCTCCAAAATAATTTACTTAATTATTCATTTAAAATAGTAATTTTCCTCAACCCAACAAGACTTCCTATTTCTTCTCCTAGTTGTCTCTTAATTCCACTTTTCTACTCCTTAAATTGTGTTTATTACTGCAGTTAATTGATAAGTCTCAGATTTGGTCCCCTAAACTACCTCAATTTTCATTTATGATGAATATTCTTATGTTGGCTCTTTCCACATGGAAGTTCTCTAATTTCTCGAATTTTAATTTATTAATCTTATTATAATTCACCACCCTCTTCTCTTAATGAAGTTTTTAATAAATCTCTATACTCAACTCTATGTCCCTCTTTTCTCCTTTTTGCCTAATTAAGTTACCTATATACATTATCCATTTAATATTTTTTTCAACATGGAAAGGGTAGAGTTATCATGGTAACTAATTTATCTCTTCCTATTCCTCCCTTACCCTAAGTTTTATTCTTGATTTAATTCTTTTGGTTCTAACCTCATATATCATTTGTTATGAATTAGTTGGATTTCATATATTGATTATATTTATTAGTTTCTTTAATGATGTCGAGGGTCGAGTTTGGTCATGCCCTTCAAGAACTTCCATTCGAAGTTCCAAGGGTGCCATGCCTAATAATTTATTTTTGATGCCAAGGGTGCCAAGTCGGTCGCGCCCTTCAAGAATTTCTTCTTGAAATTCCAAGGGTGCCACACCACTTTCCCTTCAATCATCCAGTGGTTACGAGGGGAAATTATATGTGCAATGACAGAGACCCTTATCATCTCATATGTTGCCTGCTATAGTGAAACTAATGATGCTGGGGATCAAGGAATCTTCCTTGATGCGTGCCCCCCAGAAATCCTCATGAGCAAACCCAATTTGGGACCTGCCCTCACGACATCATGATCTTCAAGGCGAAGGTGTTTTGACCTTTCCAGCGTAAGTCATGGCGAGAGTGCTAGTAGGTGAGATCAGGGACACTGTCCCACCCCTCCCATGAAGTTCCATCCAATTGTACAACCCCATCACCCATATGTGAGTCATTCGGCCAAGCAACTAACATGTTTCTGCAGCCACTGACATATCATCAAAGTATATATATTTAGCAAGTTTCAAACAAGACTTAGAATTTCAAAGACAAAATATTAATTTCCATCAAACCAAATGTCGTCAACTCATCATATGCGAGTGCCTCTGGCAGTTTCCTGTAATACTCAATAATCATCAGTAACCAAGTTTCTTAGTGTTAGTCATTATCATAACAAAATCATCAACATGACATAGTCATCCACATCATTGTTTATCGTGAACCAGAAGTAATTTAAGTAGACAACATAAGGAACACATCCATCGCAACTATCATAATCATAACGTCAATAGAAAAATACATATCCATCAAAGCCACCATCATCCTAACACCGACTAGGAAATAAACACATCCACTAATAGTAGAGTGAAGTGTCTGTGTCCTCCACTTGAGGTCCTCAAATAACAATGTGTGAGCATTAAGGCTAAATCATTGTTAATGTCATATCAAGGTCAGAAATCTAGAGTGGGGCACTACACTATTTAAGGGTTTTCAAAGGGCAAGTTATCTATATCGTAAGATATTTTAAGTTGAGTTTTTGTTATGGAACATTAAAAAATGTGGTGAAAGAAGAAAACATGTAAGAAACAAAGGGCAGCCTAAGATCAGGTAAGGACTTTGAACTTATCCTCCTTTTGGCATACTCTCAAAGGAAAAACATTTAAGATAAACATAAAAAATACCTTAAGATTAGGTAAGGACTTTGAACCTATCCTGCTTTCGGAATACTCTCAAATGATCTTTTCAAAGTAGCTATTGGAGGAAAAACTAGAGGATAGGGCTAACCATAGACTTCCCTAGTTCCTAACTCTACTTAGAAAACCTTTCAAGAACATTCAAGAACATAATCTCAAGTTCTACTCAGCAAGACGTGGGCTCACCAACATTCCTTGACTGGTTATACTCTATTGAAATCATTCCAAAACACACATTTAGAAGAAAACATAGAGATAAAGCTTATCAGTGAGAGATAGGGTACTTTGCAGTAAATCCTACTCTATATTTGTTGTTATTTATCAGAGATAATGGACAACATGGAAACATAAGAAAAATAACAATTACAATGAGAATAACATCACCAATGATTTAGATCAAGATCCAGTGAATTTTCTTGTCTATTGATGTGAAAAACCAGTTACATACTTTGATTCCAATAGCTTTCTTCAGTTTGATACTTCTCTTCCCAGCCTACTATATTACAACTACTCAGCAACTTTACTCAATAACAGTTCAACTATTAACAATTTCTCAACCATTACAATGAATTTTCTGTGAATACTTATAGGTGAATGAAGAAGAGTGTTGCCCATTCTGCTTAATGTCCATTGCATTAACTAATTGTACCAATTTAGTAGTTTTTTCCTATCTTTGAGGCATACCTGGTAGGCTAGAAATAACTCTGAAGTGTGTTATTTGAATATATCTTGGTCTGAAGTACTCTGTTTGACCTTATGAGACAAGTAACTGTCATATTTCGGTTCTGAGACCTCCCCTGACTGTGCAATAACTGTTCTGACAGTTTTAAAGAGTTTCTGCCATCAGGATGGCTGTCACGGTGTCTTTGAAATGTGAAGTAGACTACGGGTGTCCTTTTCTTGATCTCTGGAGACTTAATGGCCCTGATGATCTACCATTCCAAGGATTCTTTGTTGATTTGTGTGTTTGTCTTTAACATCTGATCAGGCCCTCTGATACTGCTTTAAGACCCTTTTTAATCATCCTTTTCCTTAACTGCGTCTTTGTCTTTAACATGCGGGTTAAGCTTTTAATTTCTTGATTTATGCTTTAACCTCTAACCTTCACTAATCTACTTTGTTTTCCTTTGTGTACAAGTGGTTGCGCCAGAGGGTTTGTTGTGTAACCAATGCCCGTGACGCATTGATTTAAAACTTGGAAATTTGACCCTTATGTCCCTTTTCTGTACTGAATTTCGGCCACAGAGGATCTCCATCCTTGACCTCTGCAACTAAATTACTGTGGGATGGTTCTTTATCTTAGGACCGCCATTAAACCTGTAACACAAACAAAATAGTTATAAAATATTGCGTTTTTTGGGTTTAACTGCGTCAGAAGGCTCAGCGAGGGGTTATGGAACAGTGAGGAGGCAAGGTGCATGCAGCGGGGAAAGTTTTCATGGCGCAAAACCATGAAAACCAGGGTCAAAACTGAGTCTAGCGCGAAGAACTGGAAAAGCAGTTTCGGGGAATACCGGAGGTGGTATTCGCGCGGGGTAAAGGCGGTAAATGGTATTGGGCCAAATGAACACGACATAGGTGGATGGGTGATGCGTGTCCCTTGAAAACCACCCATTTCGCGTTCAAAGTGCACGGAGGGGAATGGGGAGAAAAATGGATGTGAAACGAGATCTAGGTCGTTAGATCTGCGGGGTGTAGATCTACGGTTGAAAATGAACGTGGAGGGATGAGGGTAGCACAGTGGGAGGATATGGTGGGGTCAGGCTGATGCGTGCTTCAGGAGAAAAAAAAAATTGCCCTTTTGCATTGAAAATGGTTTTTAGAGTGTTATGGAGGAACGAGTGCGAAAATGCATGTTGGTCATTGGATCTGGGGGTGGGCCAGATCAATGGTGGAGATCACGAGGAAACATAGTGAAAGGCCCCAGCGTGGTTAGGTGGGACCAGTGAGGTTATAATTAAGGGAAATTGAAAGAAAAAAGCGTATTGCGGGGGCACTTGAGGTACAGACAAATCTGCAGGACGGGTGCCTCCGTAGTGATCCTGAGCCGTTGGATCGGGATAATGATTGGACGGCTTAGATCAAGCAGGAAGAGATATAAGGTTGGCGGGGTGGAAGAAAGAGGGAAATAAAGCGAGCTGTCGAATCTGGGAGATGGACGGTTGGGATTAACTCAGAGGATCGGCAATCGACGGGGAAGAGTTCCGGGAGGTAGAATTTGGAAGTTGCGATAGCCGATGGCCGATGGGAAAGGTCATTGCGATGGCCAATGGAGGAGAGCGATCATGATAGTGCGACAGAGCGAGAGCCATTGGATCAGGGATGAGATCAATGGTGGAGATGCGATCGGGAAAGCGCATCGACAGGGATGGAAGTGGGAGCGAGGAAAGGGCAATTTGTTGATGCAATGGAGTGCAGACCATCCGATCTAGATTAGATCGATGGTGGAGATTAAAGCGGGGCATCGGCCATCGACAGAAGAAAATGCAAGGGGAAAGAGGAATCGGGGAACTGCGTCGATGCGATGTAGCGCAGACCATCAGATCCAGGGGAGATCGACGTCGAATATTACATCGGGACTTCGGCCATCGACGGAGAAAAAGAGTGCGGGCGTGACCCTTTGCAGTTTGCAATGGAGAGCGGACCGTCGAATGGTTGCGATTAACGGTTGAGATTTGCTCGGCGGCGAAACCATCGCGTGGGGGAAATAATGAAAAAATAAAGGAAAAGGGGGCGAAGCGATGCCTGATAGCGCGAAAGGGGCTTAAGGACTGAGGCTGACGGTCACAGATCTTGGTCTTATGGATTAAAAGGGCTGAAAACCTAAGCCCGCGGGGGCTTAAAGGTACGCTTATGAAAAAGGCTGGTTTTAGGCCAAAAAGTGAGTTTTTGAGGTTTTTCAGAGGTTTCGATAGAGTAAAAGAATGGTTTTAAAACCAAATAAGAGGGATTCATATGGTCTTAAAAGAGATTTTGAGGAAGTGGAGGGATTTTTCAGAGGAAAATGATGGATAAAAGAGGGATTCAAAGCAGATTTCTTCAAGGCAACAACAGGGCTTTATGAAGATATCAGTGAGATGGATCCTTTTGGACAAACAGACGCAGCAAGGTTTCAAGAAGTCACAGATTTGCTTCAAATTTGTTTCTTGAAGACTAATAGACCTGTTTTAGCCATCATAGTATATGAAAAATTTATAGATAGCTAACAACAGGATTTATAGATGACTAACATAAGTTCAACCCTTTTTCGGATTGAGATAGAGTATTTACGAAAAAGGAATGCCTTAGTCGAACATGTCTAGGAGGTTCTCTCAGATATTATTTTACACTTTTTCGGATCTGAGCGACAAAATTACGAAAAAGTACTTAGGGATTTTCCTTTCATCCTCTTTTTCAAACTCTCTAAATATGAAAAAGGACCGGGCTATCACTGTCGTTAGGCTCGTTAAAACATAAAATAGCGACGAGCTTGTCGATCATGGAAAGAATCGAGTTTCATTCATCACTAGACTCGTTAAATTATTAAATAGAAATACATTATTTGCCCAAATGATTGAATTATAGATCAAGCATATGTTATCCTCCTCAATATTGCTAAAAAATAAAGAGGTACTGGTCGAAAATTGATCGGGGAAAATTTGGGAAAGTGAAAAAAACTTTTTACGGTAGGAGGTTGCTCTTGAACATGACACTTCACTCCATCATCGTGACTGTTTGGGTTGGGTAATATTCTTCACATTTCATTCATACCTATGGTTCATCATACCTTCACTTCGGTTTTGGGTCAATGCTACCAACTCATCTCATTGTCGCCGATATGTTCAAGAGAAGTCATCCAGTGAATAATCATCATTCTGCAATACTCATAAACCTTCATTCTTGTGAAAATCATCCCTGAACATTGCTATATCAAGTCATATTTTGTCTCCAAAATCAGTAACTCCCATTTCGCAATAAAGTGGCTTCCTGTCGACATCCAATCATCATCCAGGAAGTTTACTTAGAAACATCATATTCCAGTACCATGAGGCTTGTTACAGCATTGATAAGATCCTCGCTTCCAGAATTTTGGCCGATATATTTTGTTTGGCGTTCAACATCAAATCATCTATTCATGCCTTACAAAATGTACTGTAGTACCTTGAGGGCCATTGACATTAATGGTGGTTCTCTCGCGTTTGTTAACAACTCACATCATTAGCTGGTAATCAAATGATGTCTTACCATGTTCGACTACAAATCATATATTCGCATGGCTAGACTTGTACCCGAACGATCGAGTGAACGAGATAAGAAGACCCCAGATCTATTTTCAGCCATCCGGGCTGCAATTTCAGGATTGTTGTACATATCATCTATACAGTGACCTTACATACAAATCATCATCCGAACATGGGACTATATCTGTAGGCATGTCTGTATTGGACAACATTCCAATATAAACGAATTTTTGCACTATGCACATGTTATTAGATAGTTTATGTGTTGAGCATGGGAATGCCTTCCCTCAGCAATTCGTGATCAAGAGAATATATCATGATGTAATGTATTGTAAGATTGATGCAGGTCGCCACTCCACTTCAGCTCTAACCCATCACAGTGTAAAGAATCTCATTCAAAAAATATTGTTATTATTATTCTGACTTCATGCTTTAGGGGGCAATTGTTATAGGTAAATTTGGGCACCATTCCCAATGACCTAGTTAAATTGGACATCATCCCTAAAACCTATGAATAGGGTCTATCATCCCCTGTCATTTCAGTCACCACATGCCTTAAGCCAAAGAATAAGAATAAATCATCCATGACTTCCATTGGAAGGTTTCTAAGATTTGAAGTACATGTTATATCACCTATGAGCTCACCAACGTAGTCTCTCAAGGGACTAACTGCTTGGCATTTGCAATTACCTCCATACAAGGGTGCTCTGCAAAGCACTTCGCAATACTCAAGGGTGCGTTGGTAAATTGGGAGTGAAATTCTCATTGTTCTGGAATCTCCACATGGCCAGTGCCTTCTAGAAGATTTCATATGTGTCAAACTTTGAATCCATGTGTCCATTCAACACCTCTGAGCTTGGGAACATATCTTGCCTATTATTAGAAAGTCATTGATTATGAAACTACCTTCAATTTCTCTATAAATTGAGCATAGATCCTAGTGCTTGAGAAGGAAGAAATTTGGTAGAGAAATGCTTTTGGAATCTCAATTAAGTGTTTGATTTGAGTGATATGCTGCTGGAGAGATGTTCATTGTGATGAGGCTGAGATGATGCTGGAGTTGGTGACATTAAATCAATCGATGGCTGTAACCTCCTCTTCTATCCATTAATAAAGATTAATGTTTACTTTCCCACATATGTATCTGTATAAGCTTTGTCTTTCATATTATGGATTCTTATCTGATGTATATGTTTCATGTTTCATTGATTTAATTGATTAAAGTGAATAGCCATCTGTATATTGCAATCTCTTTTTTGTTTAGAGTTTATACTTGCAGGAACTAGTCTGGCGATCAAGCTTGGATTAGAAGCTACAACAAGAGTGAAAGGAGGAGAATAGGAAGCGCTTGGACTCCAAGTAAGTTTCTCCATCTTTTTGTGTGTCTATTTACTATTACAAAAAAGTATCTGCAAAGTCTTTGATCTGTTGTTATAAATGCATAGCACCACATTTAGGGAATGTATTTTATCCGTAATCCATAATTTCACATTGCACTTCCCCATGGTACATCCCTTGCATGTGTCTATCTGCGCAAGAGTACCCTTGGGAAGTCCCGTAGAAATCTGTTGCATGACCTTCAAGGCTCCATGGTGTAGATGGCCTAAACTCATGTGCCATAACTCACCATCATCCTGGCTCGCCACTTTGTCTACCTTACCCATTAATGTTGTGCAACCATCTACATCAAGTTTGTAGAGATTCTTCACACGAATCCCAATCTTCTTGGCTTGTCCTGTGGCTTTGTGTTGAAGGAAAGATTTCCCTTCATGAGTACCACATCATAACCTCTATCCTCCAACATTGCAACTGAAACTAAATTATTTTTCAAGCTTGGTACATGCATTACATGTTTTAATAAGAAGGGTTTACCTAACTATCTCTGGAAGGTAACTGTACCAATCTCGGTAGCACTGTACCTCCCGTAATCACCCATTTTGATATGCATTTAGAGGTCCTTCTCCTCCAAGCTACTGAAAATTTATTTGTCTCCCGTCATGTGGAAATATTCATCACTATCCAAGTATCACATTGATCCCATCGCACCCGACACCATGCATGCGATGAGCGAGAAGTCTAACTCAAATTACAAGGCCAAAGTCTCACTGGTTGCAGATCCTGGAGCCTTCTTATTATTCTTCTTTTGTGGACAATTAGTGGCATAATGTCCATGCTCATGATAGTGAAAACACTTCACTCTAGACATGTCGGGCTTCTTGCCTTCTTTGCCGTTCTCAAATTTGGAATAGGATTTCTTCCCCTTCCCCTTCTTCACCTTACCATCCAAGGCGCAATTTTCTTCATCATCTGTCTTAGATGAAGATCCATCCTTGGTATTCCGCTTGAATTCTTCTTGCACCAAATCTGACTAAAGTCATTCCCAATCTGGTAGCTTCTCCCTCCCATCGACAGAATCCTGATAATTATGCCAACTCTTGGGAAGGCCTAGAAGAGCTAGGCTCACCAAGTCATCATCCGTGACAATAATTCTGATGCTCCCAAGCTCATCTCGACATTGGAAAAACTTGGTTAAATATTTCGGAATAGTGTCGCCTTTCTCCATTTTGATTTTCTTGAGCTTGTCCTTCAGTGCCAATTTTCTATGATCATTGCTACTATGAAACAGATCTGTCAAAGCCTTCCACATTGCATATGTAGTCTCTTTTCCATGGAGACTCGAGACAATGTGGTCTCTTACTCCCTCCAATAAGATCCTCCTTGCCTTTGCAACCTTATTTTTCCAAGCATCAAGAAGAGTGGCATCTGTTGCAGTGGGTTTAGGAATGTCATTGTCAATGAATTCTTTCAAACCATTGTCCTCCAGAACTGCCTCCATCCCGTCTTTCCACACAATATAATTGGAACTGCCCTTGAGTGCATACTCCAATCTCAAGCCATTGAAATCCATCTTGATCCTGATCCGCCTGTCGCACCAAGAATACTTTTGCAAATTCGAATTCTATTTAGCCACAAACTTGTTTTCTTCTCCACTATAGTGATTTCTTGCGCTTTGATACCATATAGAAATTATACAAACAATATGTATACCAATGGGTTCAATCTGATCATGCGATATGCTAAAGAAATATATTGAATCCTTCTACAAATTAATTTGCGTAAAATAAAGATGATCACACAATCACAGCAAGTAAGAGAAAGAAGCAAATCAAACCACAACACAGATATTTTCCCTGGGAAAGCTTGCTACTCAAAAGTCCTCTATATTCTATTGTATATTCACCAAGGAATCATGAAACAATTACAACTCACTCTTCTCACAAGAGTCTCCTACACTCTCACAACTGTCTCACACTGATCTGGACAAAATCGACCAACACTTAGCCAATGTTCAGCCCCTGCTCAGCTGTAATGTTCCAAAATTTTCATGAAGAAAATTGGAACATTAATTTTTGCTTATTTCATCTAGGAGGTGAATAAAATGGGTAAAAGGCCCATAAGTAGGAATAAGATCCTTCATAATGTGAAAAGGATCATTGGAGCAGCTTATTTTTCACCTTCTAGTGTGAAAATGGGTAATTTGCATGAGGACAAGGTCAAGTTTGACCAAGTCAACAATGCTGCCTAAGAGGTGTAGCTTGCATGAGAAGACATCGCAGTGTTGGAGGGAGAAAGATTCCTTGTGGATGAAACCCTAATGGGTGGGGTCCATGGCAAAGAGACATTCACTTGTATAATAAGATGAGGAGGCAGCCATGGTGAGACATCTTGGATCATTTGATTATTTGTCTATTCAGACAAATTGCACACTCCGGTTGTTCAACAGAGTTGCAGTGCTGCTTAGCACGAGGGATTCCTATTTATGATTTCCTCTCCTTCTTGAGAGGCCTCTTGAAGGATTGCACTTCATCTTTTGCACATCTTGGCTCAAGGCCAAAGCCATTCTTCAGATATTGCGTTATTTCTGCTCAAGTATAACGCAGTGTTGCTGGGGCATTGCAGTGGAGGGTTCCACAACACTTCTCTTTGGCTTATCTTTTAGAGGAGGGAGTTTCTCTTGCTCTGGGAGGTTAGTGAAAGGGATTTTAGAGCTATCTTTCACATCTTGGCACCAAGGCCAACATCTCCCATCATAGACAGCACAGTCCATCCTCAAGACTGTGTTATTTCGGTGCACACTTGCAGTAAGAGGTTGCACCAACTTCTTGGAGGGAAAGATCTTCAGTGTCGGGATCAGCCTTGCATTGAGAGATCCATTGGAGGAGGTTTGTTTCAGTTTGAGCATCATATTTAACCATCTCCATGTATTTATATTATTGAGTTGCAGCTATTGCCCAACAACTCTGGCATTTCTACAGATTTTCCATTTTGATGTATATTGTAGCCAATCCTTCCAAGGATTGTGTATTATTGTTGTATTAGTGTTTTTAGGGGTTGAGAGCTTGCTCCCCCTCATTTCTTTGAGCTTTTATTGACATATCATTCTATATTCATGTATTTTGTTGCAGTATCTCCAACGAACTGCGTTATTTTAGTCATATGATCTTTCTGCATATCAGTGTAGATGTATTGTCTTGTACATGTCTAATTGAGGCTTTCACTACCTAGCTTGAGTGAGTGATTCCTCAAAGCATGGTACACATTTGCTGCTATATTATATTTTGGTTGGCTATCTACTTCTTCACGTGTGCATACTTCATAGAATAACGTTGTTTCTCCATATCTTGTTCTTGCATATGTTGCAGTCCCTTCATTGGGCATTTTCCGAGGACATCTAAGTGTGGTAGAACTGTTTAACCACCTTAGAAGGATTTCTTTGGAGCCTCCTCTTGGATTTAGCACTTAGACACATTGTTCTAAGGCATCTAGGTTTTGGTTTCAATTCCTGCTGCCTCCATTTTTGGAAAATGCGTTTTCCAGCCATGGATTGCTAGCCATTCCAGATTGGGAACATTACAGTGGTATCAGAGCAAAATCTTGGCTCAGCCTGTGCATCCAAGACATCATGCCATTAGGAGGAGAAGCTTCTCACAGAAGAGAGAAGTTGTGAGAAGAAACAACAACATGACTCCATTACTTGGAGGAATGACGAAAGAGGAGGTCTCCCTACTTATTTTCCAAACCTTGGAAGGTATTAAAGAAGATCTCAAGGAGATGGAAGGGGAGGAGTGTAGAAGATTTCTGAAAGGGGTTGAAGCAAGCCCTAGCTATTCACATGATGGGTGTGAGCATTTAGCCACACATGTAGTTCCACAGCGCAGTCTATTGCCCACATTGACTGCAATAAGGATTGAGGAAGAAGGTGCACCAAGGAAGGAGACCTTGAGTGACTATCTTCAGGAGTATGAATCTCAATCATAGAGATTCAAGATCCAGCAACCACAAAAGTAGCAAGAGAGGTAGAATATTCCTATCTCACTTTGATTGATCAGCAGAGTGCACAGCAAAAGCTTGGGAAGAAGAGCTAGATTCCTATTTTCAGCTACACCAAGTTTCAGAGAGGGAGACCATCAGAGTAGCAGCGTTGCACCTCAAAGGTATGGCCCATGATTGGTGGTTTAATGATTCTACTTCATTTTGTCATGCAAATGTAGAAACTTATGTTGAGTTCACTAAATAATTGAAGAGGATATTTGATAAAGAACATTGTGAACCATCATTTTTTAAAAACAAAAACTTGAACACTTTGCATGAGTTGGAGAGTCCTATTGAACCAACTCCACTCCATATTTTTAAATGGGATAAAAACATGCATGATAGTTTTCCAAGGGCAAGATCCCCATTTCTTGAAGAGCCCTCTTCTATTTGTGAAGACATGGAGTCTTCTCCTTCAAGGGATGACCGAGATCAAGGGTCTCTCATTGAGGATGAGACATTCTCATACATGGAAGAAGAGGAGAAGGATCAACATCAAGGGATGATGAGCATTCACCCTTACCTATTTTGGGAGGTTTCTGCACATAAGGAGGGGACTGCACTGCACAATGAAGAGAGGGACAACTCAGTCCACTCATATACACAGTCCACTTCAGATTTTGATGTCTCACTACATGGAGGCATTCCACTTGGGAGGCCACCAGATCTAGATTTGATGAGAGACATCTTGTCTTTGGGTTCACCACTCTTGGATTTTGGAGAGGTGAAGAGTTTGGAGGAAGAATTTGGCATGTGGGATGTCAAAGTAGCAGGCAACAGCATGAGGAGAGCTTCACATGCCAGATCACCAGCGTTGTCTCTTGGGAGGATTGATCCATATTGGAGGTCTCAACTCTTGGTAGAGTACTCCAAGGATCTAAGTGCATGTATGATACTTGATGACCCAGATAGAGATGATGAGTATATGGTAGATGAAATGGTCATCTATTCTTATGGCAGAGTCTTTTTGACTGGAGCTTCTAAGCTCAAGGAGAATTTGCTTCATACAACACATGAGGACTTCCTTTCCATGCATTATGATGCATATCTTTCTTTGGCAAAGGAGTTCACTTGGGAGGACATCTAGCATGACATATTTCAGCATATGGAGAGATGCATAGCCCGGATGGTGATAGATAGGAGGTCACAGCCACTTCCCTACTCATTAGAGGCGAGGGAAAGATTCCAGTTGAGCCATTTCAGCTTGAGATCTCAAGTACATGATGGAGGAGGTATAATTTCACATTTTGTACTGTACGTCTTTTCCTTGGTTGAGCAGCATGATGTATCAAGAAGAATTATCTCTTCTTGCATATTGTATGATGATGTACTTGCAGCTACTTGTAGCATTGATTTTGGCTATCTTTTTGGTGGTTTGTGGGGGAAGCCACATGATTCTTGGTGTGCACCATTGACACCACATTGTATCTTCATGTTTCCATCTTATGAGATGACTGTGGCAGCAAATAAGTGGTTGGTGAAGCACTTGTTATTTTTTGTTTTGAGGCAGGCATGTAGTGCACTGCACTAGTTCCTTTTGTGGAACTTTGATTCACTCTCCGGTTGTCATTTGGCAGCATGTTTACATAGTATTTTTCTTCTATATATTGCAGATATGTTTGTACTCATAGGAAGCTTTGTTTGGAGAGTGGATTTTGAGATGGATATGCCCATTGGGAGTATGATTCTCCCTATTTTACATGTTGTATGTTTCAGGAGAAACAATGGGCACACCATGATTGCCACAACACACCTATTTCCTTCATATAGGAGGAGCCATTGGGAGAACTTGCGTCCTTGGAGGAGGCACTTCATGGTTGAATTATCTTGTGGGGTAGCTTGGGCCATTTCTGAAGACCATGAAATTTCAGCCCAATATCAGCAACCCCCTCATACTTACCATAAATGGAGAGAGAAACTACTTGGATGGGAAAATATAAACTCTCCATTCAGCCCCAACACATTGCACAAACCCGAGGTTGCATATTTCTTTGATGAGCTACCTAGAATGGCTCATTTCATTTAGATGATAGCATGGGTGAGTGGGTCACTCATTAGGAATGAGATTTCCCATGTGTATCATCACTCCTACCTTGAGGAGGCCATGAGACAGCAAGAAGGTTTCCACTTACACCTTCCACCTTTTCATGATGTGAGCCATTTGGTCATGCACCTTTGGGAGGAGACATCGGAGGGCAGATTTGTTGCAGATTATCTTGAGCAGTGGTGGGGACCATTGATGAGGAGGCCACAAGAGGAGAAGGGGAGTAATTTTTCTCTCTCTATGCAGTTGCTTGAGGACAACCAACATTTTGGAGGGGAGGACTGTAATGTTCCCAAAATTTAGCCTCAAGCTAAAAGGAACATTATAGTTAATATTTGATGAATAAAATGGGTAGGGAGGCCCATTAACCTCTTTAGAAGGAAAATAAAATTCCTCATGTGAAAAAGGGGAAGAATAATCAGTTGGATTGAGCACCCACATGTTTGAACATGATTGGATCATGTTGATTCAGTCATATTTGACCAAGTCCACATGCACTATCTAGATACATTGCATTTCCATGTTGGACAGCACAGTTTTAATGGAGGACAACTTGCATGGGCTAGATGGCACATATGGATGGGACCCATCGTGGAGAGGATAACTTGCTATATATGGAGAGGAGGACAGCCATTGTATTCATGCTTGGATTATTATTTGCTTTGGTCTGTTGAGACTTTGCTTCCTCTTGTTGTTTAGCAGGGTTGTAGTGTTGTCTAGCACAAGGGTGTTCCCGGTCGGGAATCCCTACCTCATCCTCAGGGAAGGAGAGGTTATTGAGCTACATTTCCTCATTCCAGCATTTTGGCCAAGCTACCTCCTTCAGCTACAACGCAATATCTGTTTAGAGCTAGGTTGTGTTGCAGGGTGCAGCGAAGGAGGATCTCTTAGAGTCATTTCCAGGCTTGTTTTTCAGTGGAGAGATTGTCTATCCATTGGAGGATCAGTAAGAAGGACTCCCGAGAATATTTTCATATATTTGGCATCAGGCCAACCATCTACCATCCCTCACATCGCAGTTCCAGTCCATAACTATGTTATTTTAGTGCGTTGTTGCAGTGGGTAACCCAAAAATGGCCGAAAATCCAAAGTTAAGATCTGGCCAAACCATTTCTGGGTTTTTATGGATTTTTTGAGTAGAATCCGTGGTTAAAATATCGGATCATTCTAAGCATACTAATAGCCTTCCGCACTTGGTTCTTTTCCTCATAAGTGGTAGTTTCTAGTAGCAGTAGCAGTGCACATTTCCAGTGCTTGGTTCTTTGGTGTATTTCTGCCATCTTTTGGCTTAAGTGAATTCCTTTTGGAGCACTGTATTTTCTTCTTTTCTGGGCATTTATTTTGTTTCCTTCAGCCATATTTCATGTATGTACATTTGCAGCAGCAATTACACTAATATAGACTGCGTAGTCACTGCTCTCCGGCATTCTATATAGTTGCAGCATCTCATGTATCTATTGCTTTGATCATTGGAGACTTGTTCTTATGGCTTGAGTGGCATGTCACTCGTGATATTTTGTACATTGTTGTTGATCCATTAATAGAATGATGGCTAAATATTTTTCTCTCTCATGACATGATCATATTTGTTGTGTTTACAATATTGTGTTCATGTATTGTTGTAGCTCCACTTCTGGAATATCTTAAGATATTCCCAATAGTGTAGATTTTTCCTATTTTGGGATATTACATCAGCCTGTCTTGCTTGCACAATTCATGTGGAATGAAATCCCTATTCTTTTGGAAATTCAACCCTCCAAAATTGCGCAATGCTCATGGGCAATCCTATGGTTGTCTTACTCCATGCGGGCAACCTACTAATGATATAATTGATAGTTAACATCACTTTAACCTTTGTCTCAACTAGGTCTCCACTAGAACTGACATGCATGCAGCTATTAATAAAAATCATCAGTTGCATGGTAGATCATTGCATGTGAATTTAATCTAATTTAATTCGCATGCAGTGATCTGCCATGCAACTGATGATTTATGCATGGCAGATCACTGCATGTGAATTAAATATGATTTAATTCACTTGATCTCTCACTAGTGCAACAAACAGTTACAACTAGTTCAACTAACTTTAACTCAATTAATTGAGTTAGCTGATTTCTCATGCATTAAACTAATGCACTAACTGCAACTTGAACTCCATAACTAATAGAACCACTATGAATGCCTCACCAACCACCCTCAACTCGAAATTCATGAGCTGACTGAGTTTATCACACTCAGTTAACTATTACAAGTGATTATGAGATAAGATTACATTTTATTGTCCAATGTAATTAAGGGAAAATTAAATTAGACACACATTTCTTGTTGACTTTTCAACATTGAAGCATTCTTGGTGCAATACTAGAGCTCACCAGTTTGGTAAAAAATTAATTTAAACAAGGTTTAAACACATGATTTAGATATGCAAGGAAGTTTTCAATTTCAATTTCACTTATTGATTGAGTGGCGACGACGAGAATACACTGACATCTTTTAATTTAGACCATTTGATCAAAAAATTTAATTAGCAAAAAGATTAAAGTAGCCAATTCCAACAAGGGGGGCACCTATTGGTGTAACCAATTATAAAATAAAATAACAAAAACAAACTTACTAACATAATAAATTAAATTGAAGTATTATATAAAAATTCTTATAATCTTAATGAAAAGTTTTCGATTGCAAATATTTATAATATTTATAATTGACATTTTATAATTTTTAATCCCAAAGATTCTTTAAATCTCTTATATAAATTCTTATCTAATGACAAACAAATTTCGGTTCTTCTTGATTTCTTTATACTTTTAAATACAAGGCAGGTATGATACCATTCGCCCCTCACACATCCTCATGAACCTCTCATATTTCATATTCAATCACATAAGTATTGAATTGAAGATGTATATTTTATTTTCCAACCACAATACAACAATTTGGAAAAACATTTCGATAGGGATTTCTGAATAAAAAGTAGTTTTTAGTTTAGAGAGGCGTATTTTACAACCCAGTATGATGTATATTGTGTGTAAGGGTATTAGTTCCTCATTAAAGTTGAAGAAAAAAAAAAATTTAAACTAAAAATGAAAATTTTTAAATAAATTTACAAAATATTTAAATAATATGGTCTCAGAAAAAAATTAAATAACTATACAAAATATTTAAATAATGTGGTCTCAAAAAAATTTAAATAATTATATAAATAAACAATTAAAAATCATGCAAACTTTTGAGTCTAGAATTTGAGAAAAGGTTTGCACCTCAATAAAATTGATCCTTCTAAAACATAATAGATCGAAAATTACATGGATCTATAGCTAATTAAAGAAATACGCGGTCAGCAAGATGTTCTGACTCGTAAACTAGTTACCTTTGCTAGATGCTAACAATCTTTTTTTAAAACATTGTTGTCATGATTTTTCTCAGCCAATGCCCATATTCTCTCCTCATTCTCCCATGCATCTATCTCCAGCTCCTCTAGTGATTTCAAAATTTCCAGAACTTGTAGTTCCTCTATTGCTTCACAGTCATGCATCTGCAGATGTCGAAGCTGTTCAATGCCACGAAGCCCCGTTATTTTCTTTAATGCCCTACAAGATTACAAATTCAGTGATGATAGTGATGTCGTCAATGCTCCAACCTCTACTAGATTCTCACAATCTCTGAGATCGAGATATTGAAGGACTGGAAAAACACCTTCACCAAATGATATTTTAGTTATTCTCATCTTCGATAGATTTAACTCAATGAGCCTAGGCATGCAATTGTCCAATAATCTGCGGCCTCCCGCTTGAACCATGTCCACACTGGCAAATGGCACTTCACTAATCAGAGAATAATATAGTGACAAGGACTTCAACTGATTCAACTAGCCAACCAACTCGGAAAAATGTTCCAATTTACCGACAGAAAGTGTCACTTCCTTCAAGTTCGTTAGATTCTCGAGTGAATCCGGCAAGGTTTCCAACGAAAGGAAAAATAGAGAAAAAATTAAGTTGGCAAGATCTCCAATGGCACTCGACAGAATAAATTAGTTACATAAAAATCATAATAATGGTGATTAAAATCAACTATATATATATATATATATATATATATATATATATATATATATATATATATATATATATATATATATATATATATATATATATATATTTCAGTAAGAAAAAACTCTGGTTTATATTGAGTACTAGTCCAAAATACAGTAATTTACATCAGCCTTCAAAATCCATTTTCACTAGTGTTCTTTGTTTCCTTTCTATTTTATCTGGATGACTTATCCATACAGCTTAATACACATATCATGTTATACATATACCCCTATTATCTTCAATTTAGACTCTATATATTCTTTACTTAAAGACCTATTCCATTCAAATAACTTGTCCATAGCAAAACATTTACTACCTATTCTTCTCTAAGTTCCAGGAGGTAGTTCACTTGTACCTCAGGCCTGCACAAAAAAATCGTTATACAAAAATTCAAAATACCAAAAACTCCTCAAAAATCTGGCTCAGAATATCTTTATCACACCCTTTGACCCATATCCAATTCCATCTACCAGTTCATATTGCATTTCGCCAAATACACCATGTAGACCTTTCTTTGAGAGCCTATCTGCCATATGATTTTTCTCTCGAAAGACATGGTTGAAAGAGATAGTAGTGAATGAGCTCCTCAGATCTTTTATCTTGTCCAACCATGTTGTGAGGTTTTCGAGCGCCAACTTTACCTTGTTGTTGAGATGTTCTATGAGGACTTTGGAGTCCCCGAATACCCACAACGTATCAATGTATAATTGCTTTGTGAACCATGATAAACCCCATAGGGAAAGGATCTCTACCCTCATGTTAGTGCCTCAGCCTCCATACCATAATATTTTGTAGTGACATTTTGGTGATATCATGAGCCACGCACCACAGTGATTAGGAGTTCATAATTTTTTCTCAAAATTCAAATTTACAGGATTGGATTGAAGCTAGGATGGTTACGTAGATCTCGTCTTCTTGATTTTGGCGCTGTGAACGGTTTGAAAAACCGATGTCGTATGAGGAAGATATTGCGTTTTGATCAAATATGGCAGAAACGAGAGTATCAAGACGCGATTCTATTAAGGATAAACAAGTTGTGTGCAGGTGGAACAGACGACCGTGATCCATTCAATAGTGAGGGATGAACGGATCACATCACAGACGACCGTGATCCTTTCTTTGAGAGCCTATCTGCCATATGATTTTTCTCTCGAAAGACATGGTTGAAAGAGATAGTAGTGAATGAGCTCCTCAGATCTTTTATCTTGTCCAACCATGTTGTGAGGTTTTCGAGCGCCAACTTTACCTTGTTGTTGAGATGTTCTATGAGGACTTTGGAGTCCCCGAATACCCACAACGTATCAATGTATAATTGCTTTGTGAACCATGATAAACCCCATAGGGAAAGGATCTCTACCCTCATGTTAGTGCCCCAGCCTCCATACCATAATATTTTGTAGTGACATTTTGGTGATATCATGAGCCACGCACCACAGTGATTAGGAGTTCATAATTTTTTCTCAAAATTCAAATTTACAGGATTGGATTGAAGCTAGGATGGTTACGTAGATCTCTTATTCCTGATTTTGGCGCCGTGAACGGTTTGAAAAACTGATGTCGTATGAGGAAGATATTGCATTCTGATCAAATATGGCAGAAACGGGAGTATCAAGACGCGATTCTATTAAGGATAAACAAGTTGTGTGCAGGTGGAACAGACGACCGTGATCCATTCAATAGTGAGGGATGAACGAATCACATCACATCGGCGATTGTTGTATTTACAAGTTAAGATCTTGCAAACTAAACGATATAAGTTGCGATGTGAAGTGGCTACGTATCGGGGAGGGTCCCAGCACTATTGCACTTCGCAGGCGATATGGTTTAGTCTTTAATGGTGTAGACTTAAACCTGCGAGAGGCCGATACGTGATATCCTAAAAGTCTTGATTTGCTATAAGTTAATTGTTATGGTTTACGAAATCGCCAAAACACATACTTTACGTTATAAGTATAGTGCAATCGGCGGTAATTGTTATATCTTGTGATGCGATGAAGAGTGGCCACGTGTCAGCACAACGCTCTAGTGCATATCGCATATGATACAGGAAAACGCTAAGGAGGAGAGGTAAATACTTGAAATGCCGAAGTGGCGATGTTGCAATGCAACATCGTCATCGCAACTTCGCATCGGTAATTTTATTATTTAGCACGGATGTTATTCGTTATATTTTGCGACATGCGATGTCGGAAAAGCTCTGAAGTGCGATATGGTTTGGGGGTTGTATATTGCGATGAGTTAAGGATTGTCGATAGAGATTTGGTTAAAAATTGCTGAAGTTAAGATAAAGTGACTGCTGTTGAAATGCTTTTGCATGTATGTGCGCCATAACCCGTCAGCGGTCCCCGGAAGACGTCAACAAACCACAGTCCACCATTTAACTGCAGGCAGGAGCAGAGGTTCCGCTAACCGTCAAGACCACTAACAGTTGGGGTTGCGCATGTGGCCACTGCCCTAATCATAATATTTAATGTGTGGCTTAATAGGCAGAGTGGATAGGGGCGCGCAAAATTTGGCAGTCAGTCCTAATTTAACTCCAGTTAACTGGAGTTCTCCACATTTAGCGAAATTTTCCTAGGAGATATTGGGCAAAAGTGTAGGAGGCTCAATTTTCGACCATTATGAGTGTATGAAGAGTCATTCTTGACTAATTGGAGCATTCTGAAGTCATTGGTGCAGGGAAAACAACCATTAGAGCACTGTAACTACATGTAATAGCAAAATTTTGAGCATAATGAAAGATGGACAAGCCATTGGGAGTTGGACCAACAAACGTAGCCTAGGAGAGGTGAACTGCTTCATCATGTTTGTTGTGTAAAATTCATATGGTGACTTATTTCTCTGTTTTACACTGTTGTTCAGTGTTATTTAGACTAATTTTATGTTTCTAATTCACTAAAGTTCATCTATAATTCATGGAAAAACTCCTTAATCCTTATGCAAACTAATGAACCAATTATGCACAGGTTTTTAAAACTGAAAGACCCTTAGCATAGCAAAACTAATACAATCATTTCAGATCACACAACCACATCTAGATTGTTGTGTCGCTTCATCAAAAAACCTCGCACGGTAGTGTATCTCAAATGGTCTAGTTCTGATTGAAAGGTCGTGGGGTGGCCTCTGAAAAATAGTGGTGTTGTTCCATCTTCTAATAATCTGGGTGGAAACCAAATCGGCTGAGCAAGCCCTCTCCTCGAAAATCCATCGATTTCTACCAACCCATATAAACCAATGTAGAAGTATGGGAATACTCTTGAATAATTTCCCTTTTCCATACCACCATTTGATGCATTCTTCAGTCATAGTATAATGGGGTGTCATAAATTTTAAGTGCTCACATATAATAAGTAGACTACCTCCCTGACGAAAATATAATTATAAAATAGGTGTGTGTTGTTTTCGTTTTCTCCAAAACACATCCTACAAATGCCAGGGCCAATCTTACCTTCCCTTTTGAGGTTATCCCATGTGAGATTTATGTCCTTCCATATAAGCCAAAATGAGGATGATCATTTTGTATTGGACCTTTTCCTTTCATATAATTTTAGACCAACACTTGTTCATATCACTCTTTTTTTATTTTAACAGGTATATCTATCTTTGTTTATAACTTGTCCCTTATGCATTGCACCCCCCCATTGGACCTGATCCCCATGGTTGTATTGGCATAGTCCAACTTCCCTTAATACATCCAGATATCGCTTCCAATCCCTAATCAAATAATTCGACAGGTCATATATTTTAGGTTTCTTCCATACCGGGACCCCATCCTCCCATTTTTCAATAATCTGTGCCAGATAAAATATACCCTTTTTGTTTAAATGTGTGCAAAAATCTGTGTTAATAGATGATCCTTCATCAATGCCTCGAATGCCAAGATGCTCAATCTGAATCTTGCATCCGTTTCCAAAATTCCATCTGAACAACCCAATGTATAGATTCTAGACCTTTATCAAGCCGTTCCAAATGTATGATCCTCTTCTGATTTTCTCCCATCCCACAGTGAAAAGACCTTCCATATTTTGTTGTCTTAGATACTTATATATGATAATATCATGCCAGATACCAGGATTGTGCATACATCTCCATAAGGATTTGATAAGTAGGACTTTACCAAATAATTCCACATCCAAAATACCCCAGACTCCCCATTCTTTTGGGCATGCAATCAATTCCCACCTCACCAGATGATATTTCGTTCATTTCTTCCACCGTCCTAGATGAAATTTGCTAAAAGAGCTTTGATTTTTCCAATAATGCTCTTGGGAACCATGAATCGGTGTGCTCAGTAACCTGATTGTTGTTGCAATACAACCATACTAAGATCATTCTCCCTCCTATGGATAACCACCTCAAAGACCAAACCTTTATCCTCTTGATGTTTCTCAAAAATCCATTTCCAATCCTCCACCCCATAACAAGAAGGCTTCAAATGAAACCCCAAGTATGTGAATCCATCAACAAGTGGTAAAGATTTGAAATTAAAGAGGGATTCTAAATAACCAGTGACCTCTTCATCACCCTTTGAATGATATAAGCATGATTTACCATCATTTTCCTCCATTCCAGAAACTAGACAAAAACGCTGAAATATGTTGAAAAGGTGTTCCCAACATCTGCTGATAAGCCTCCTGAAGATCAAGATATCATCAACAAATAGACTATGCGAGATCTTACGTTGTGTAGTGATCCTGATGCCCCGGAATGCCCAAATGTCCACTGCATTCATGATCTTCATACTCAAAGAATCCATAACCAAAATAAAGAGCAATGGTGACAATGCACACCCCTGTATGAGCCCCCTGCGTGGTTTGAAAAACTGGGATGCAATTCCATTGATGATAACTGCCATTGAGGAAACGCATACACAACTCATTATCCAGTCGACCGCACAACTATCCATACCAATCTTGTACAAGATCAGTTTTAAAAAGCCCCAATAGACACGATCATATGCTTTACGAAGGTCAACCTTCATGACGGTGGCATCCAAGTGCTTGGAATGGATAGTGTGAATAATCTATTGTGTTGTAGCAATGGCGTCATGTATGCTGTGATTTTGTAAAAAACTAGATTGCTTAGGGGATATGAATCTCGAAAAAAACATTTTAATTCTGTCAGCAATTGTTTTAGAAATGATCTCGTATAGACTGTTACAAAGGGAGATGGGTCTGTAGTCCTCGAAAGACTTCGAGGTCTTCTTCTTTGGAATGAGCGCAAGAAATGTCGAGTTTATAGCCCCGTGGATCACACCGTGTGAGCAAGCCTCTTCCACCATCTCAACAATATCATTAATAAATAAATCATTGAAATGAATAAAAAAGTCAGGTGTCCAACTGTTCGAACTTGGACTTTTATCAGGTGTGAATGACTTTAATACCTTCTCCACTTCATCATTTCTTACTGGCCTAGTAAGTGTTGTGTTGTCTTTGCCCCTAAACATCATCGGGTAGTCCTCTAGTGCCCATAGTAGATCATCCGTCATATAGCCTTCCGAAGCCTTATAAATATTTCCAAAATATTTAACAGCCTCTTTGTATATCAGCTTTGTGGAATGGAAAGAACTGCCTTCAGCATCAACATGCCAAATGGAATTTTTTATCTTTCTCTCGTTTGCGATTGAATGAAAATATTTGGTATTTTTGTCACCTTCATGGAGCCAAGTAGCGCGGCTTTTAAGTTGCTAGGATTTCTCATGAATCAGCAAAATCCTTCTTTTATCCACTTCCAATTCTCTAAGTCTGGCCCAGTTCTCAGGGATGTGTATACCAGCATCCAAAGCTTGAGTCATATTCTCCTTAATTTGTTTCAATTCCTCCAATTGTTCCTTCTTTCTTTTCTCCCATATCCGGACCCTCCCCTTAAGACCTCTGAGCGATTGAGTCAAATGTTGCATTACAGTCATCCCTTCTGCCCTCTTGTGACATGCCATATAACCACGGACCAGCGCATTGAAATCCTTATCTTCTATCCACACTCAGTGAAACTTAAAAGGGATGCCTTTTGTAAATTTCTCGAACTGCCACTCCATAACGATTGGTCTATGATCCGAGATCGTTAGTGTCTCCACCCTAGCAGTGACCTTACCCATATGTGCCAACAGTTCAGCATGAACCATTATCATGTCAATGTGTTTTCCAATGAAGTCAGTTCCCCTCCTCCCATTATACCAGGTAGGACAATTTACCTCCATACAGATATCTATCAAGTTAGCCTCCCGTGCCATATCCCCCACATATTTTTCCAAAGGGTCTCGGCGCCCCTTATCCCCCCAGATTTTATCCTCATTAAAAGTGCAATTGTAGTCACCTGCTATGATAGAGCATCCCAATGAGAGAATACCACAGACCTCCAAGATTCTCCAGAATCTCACCCTATCAATATATGGTGCGTACAGGTTAACCAGATTAATCCTTTGACAAAACCCCCGAAGAGAACCAATAAGAATGATGCCACCAAAGAAACTAAAAGCCAGGAAGTTTGCCCATCTGGGATCCCACAACACCACCAGTCTGCCCGAGTGCCCTTCAGCGTCTATGGCAGCTATATGCCAAGAAGGGTACATGGCACAGAAGTAGGATAAAGATCTGTCAGTGGTGGCCATTGTCTCTTGAACAAGTATAATATAAGGATTTAAACGCAACAAAAAAGCCCTTAAAGATACAAATTTACCAGTCCTCCCAATCCCCGTAAATTTAGTGAGCAAAGCATCATTATGGACACCTCGATGAGGGCTTCAAAGCTCTAAGCACCCTGTCCAAGGCTAATGTCACAGGCACGTCACGGACAGCCCCAGATTGGACATCCTCCCCTAAACATGTTCCCATGATGGATTTCTTCTTAATCCTGGGCCTTCCCTTTCCTTTTCTGATAGTGACGTTAGACAGAGAAGATGGGTGGATGTGAATCGGAGGGGAGGCTGGATGACCCTTGTCGATTTTCAGCTGGACCAGATTGGCCAACGGGTTTTGAAGCACAAATTCCAGGTCACTTCCAATGGAATTCCTTGGGGATAGCAAGTCTAAGGGTTCCACAATATCTGGAGGTAATTTAGCAGAGGGGTCTTCGAGGGAAGGGCCAGTCTGGATTTCATTAAAGGTTATCTCAAGAGCATCAAGTGTAGGAGCCTCAGAAATGGACCCAGACTCTAGTGGAAAATATGGGAGGGTCAAAAGGGGTTTGACCCCGGGTTTCAGAGTGCACGCATTGTCCAGTGCGGCATAAGAATCCCGGCGCACGACAATGGCATTGGGCCTGGAAGTGACACCCTCCCCACACAAATTAACATCGACCAGAACCTCTCTCGATATATTAAATTCAGTTGAAGGGGAGTGAGTGGACGTAGAACACTTACCGGGACTAGGGGAGTTGAATGCAGCAAATGTCCCACGTTTATCAGCGAGATGTTGCCCATCATCAACATGACTATTCTCCCGTCGTCCGTTCAGATGTGCATCCGAGTGCACATCAGCCCGCCAGCCCGGACAAAAACGCCTGAGATGTCCCATTTCGTGATAAAGGAAGCACTTGAAAGGCGTTTTCCAATAGTCAATAACTTGGTGATGGACTATACCCTCTCATTCTAGATCAATGTGCTCCGAGAGACCACCCGCAAAAGAAGCCTCCACAAGTAGCCAAACCACTCTCTTACCTGTTTCACCGACACATTTCAGATTTACAAAACGATAGGTGCTAATACTATCACCTATGGTCGATAGGGCATATGGCGACCAGAATTCCAAAGGGAGCCCGGGTAGTTTAACCCACAGAAGATGGTGCTTAGGAGTATCTCTATTCGGGTGAAAACCAGTGTACCATCTGTCGAGGGCCAAAAAAACAACGGCCACTTACCCAAGTCCGTCAGAGAACCTCACGCAAATCATCCTCTGTGATGAAATTGAAGCTGTACCACCCCCCTTGTAGTTTGCTTATCTTTGGGTGGTATCCCAATGATTTGTGCTAGGCCTCCCGCATCGCCCTTCTTCATGAAAGCCCATCTCCCCACCAAGGTCTAGGTTAAAAGGCTCTCAGCCCATTATTTCATGTTGTCACCCCCAAACCTAAGAACTCTACACCCAAACGCTGGCTTGAAAGGTCACGCACGATGTTTAGGATGATGGGTGGATCCAGGCGTTGGAGAATTCGGATAAGTCAAATGAGGAGAAACGAAGCGCAGGTGTTCGACAATGCCAAATTGATAGAGCGAGGAAGCAGGCTTTTGCTTCGTGGGAGATGGATATACATGCTCCTCCTCCACTTTCCCACCTTCTACCACCTCAAGCGCATGCAGGACGTCTTCGTCGATGGCTTCAGTTTCAATCACCTCGATGAAAGAGTCAATCTCTGACATCTTTAACCATAGACAGTGCAACACCAACAACCAATCCGATGTAATCAGTCAAAAGTCTACCCCTAAACAATCACCGTTCCAATCACCATAAAGACCCACCATGTCCATTACGGAAATCATACTACAAGATCAATAGGCTGTTTAAGGCAATATAACCTTCACCACCCACTCCGTCCCCGTCCGGCTTTTAAAAGGACAATCTGTCAAATCCAAATTAAAGAAAATGAATTTAAATATTACCAGCCGTAGGAAAGATATGTAACCCAGCCGAGAGAAAGAAAATGAATTTAAATATTATAAGCCGTAGGAAAGATGTAACCCAGCCGAGAGAAAGAAAATGAATTTAACTATTATCAGCCGTAGGAAATATATGTAATCCAGCCGAGAGCCGTTTACCGGGAGGTGACAGAAAAAGATTTGAAATAAGACGATCCGGCGACCGGAAAAAGTTGCCAGAAAAACCAGTAACTCCCCGCTAACCACGACCATCCATGTCTCCGAGAGCTAGCAGAGGGAAACACATAAATGAAAAGAAACGATCATAAAACGTCTGATAGGAACCAGACCCACAGAGGATCGTGTAATACGTTGGCACTATCAAATAGAAAGACCAGTCAGTGCCCACCCACAGCACCCCAGCATCCCCCACCTATGAATACAGTGGTCTCATCAGGCATCGTATGTATACACCAAGGCGCCACCAAAACGTGATACATGGGCGACAGAGAGTAATAAAACAGTATCTATTGGTCACAGTAACAGCATAAACAAAAACCAAGGCTCCACCATCTATGACACATCTGCACCTTCAAGCTTTTGCAGGGGCGACTAAGAGTAAAAAAATGATACCATATAGATTCCCCCTCTGGTCGACGAGGAGCATCATCATCTGGCGACTGTGTATTGTGTTTCTTGAAGATGCTTCCTCATAGACCCCCATATCCATGGCGTCATCGAGCGCTCCAGCTTGATGATGCTTCTGCAACTTCATCCATTATTCTCATGTCCAGCCTCGAGGAAACGATGATTCACCATTCTCTGGTTATGCATTAAATTTATGGAGCTCTGGTTATGCATTAAATCTCTAGCTTAGGGATCCGCTCTGGTTTTTGAGTCGAACTCTCCTCAAATCCCGTGAAATCGTTCTCCTAAAATCAACTATATATCACACAAATATAAATTCTAATGCAGACTCTAATGCTTAAAATAAAAATTAAAAAAATTGACCTAATATTACATAAATACAAACCCCAATCCGTTTCATACAAAACATTCGAATCGGCAAAAAATACAATTGTTTAAAAATAGAATTTGGTCAAATATCATCCCATAAATTATTAGAACACAAACTTTCATTATTAGAACACTTCAAGGGAACACAAACTTTCCAGTCACTGAAGATAGATGCGAGACAGCATTACAAAACTTAAATGGGAAAGCATTACAAAATTTTGAAGATGGATGCGAGACAGCATTACGAAACTTAAATGGGAGAGCATTACAGAACTTTCCTTTTCCTATGTAGAAAAGAATATCGATTCCTTTTCTCTACAACTCCATCCCTTACACGATTGTTCACAAAAAAAATTATCCAATATTACATAAATACAAACCCCAATCCGTTTCATACAAAACATTCAAATGGATATATATATATATATGCATATAAAATACAAATAAAAATAAAAAATATTGTTTAGAAATAGAATTGATCAAAAATCATTCCATAAATTATTAGAACACTTTCATATTATTAGAACACAAACTTTCGTTATTAGAACACTTGAAGGGAACACAAACTTTCCAGCCACTGAAGCTAGATGCGAGAGAGCATTACAAAACTTTCCTTTTTCCTGTGTAGAAAAGAATATCGATTCCTTTTCTGTACAACTCCATCCGCTACATGACTGTTCACAAAACGCTATGTTTGCACCTTCAGATATGAGTGACTTTGATATTCAGACGCCCTGCATCATAAGGTTTTGGAAAAATACTCGGAATAGCCATTTAAGTAAGTAGAGGTAGAAGTAGATGTAAAAAGTGACTTTGCTATTCAGACGCCTTGCATCATAAGGTTTTGGGAAAATACTCGGAATAGCCAATAAGGAAGTAAAAGTAGAAGTAAATATAAAAATGAAGATGGAAGTAAAGGTAGAAGTAAACCTACAAATGTGAGCGTGGAGGTGGAGTTGCAGGTGGAGTTGGACGTGGAGTTGCAGGCGTTGCAGGTGGAGTTGGAGAAGTAGAGAGCCACAGAGGTACAGTTGCAGGTAGAGGTGGAGTTGGGGGTAGAGGTGGAGTTGCAGGTAGCGGTGGAGGTGGAGGCGACGACAGCTACAGAGGTACAGATAGAGGTGGAGGTGGAGTTGGAGGCAGAGTTGGAGTTGGAGGTAGAGCTGGAGTTGGAGGTAGAGGAGGAGGCCACGGCAGCTACAGAGGTAGAGATAGAGGTGGAGGTGGAGGTGGAGTTGGGAGAGGTGGAAGTGGAGTTGGAGGTGGAGGTGGAGGTAGAGGTGGAGGCGGAGGCAAGGACAGCTACAGAGGTAGAAATAGAGGTGGAGTTCGAGGCGGAGGGAGAGGGAGAGGTGGAGGTGGCGTTGGAGGTGGAGGTGGAAGTAGAGGTGGATTTGGAGGCAAAGACAGCTACAGAGGTAGAGATAGAGGTGGAGACAGAGGCCGAGGCGGAAGGTAGAAGTTGAGGTGTGAGAGCAATAATTAATATGCTGTTAAAGATGGAGGTGTTGGCGGAAGCGAGCACGAGAACCATGATGTTAAAGATGGAGGTGGAGGTGGAGGTGGAGGCGAGTGTCAGAGCCATTATTATGAATGTAGTGCAGTGATCCACAAAGAAACACGCTGGGGCAGTAGTTCTCTTTGTCACTGATGCAACAAATGGTCACCGATTAATTTATGAGTCGCTGATACAACAAATGTTAATATCCCATATTGCTATAAACTGTTCGCCTCTGTTATAAAGCCGCCGACTCGCCGAGAGCTCCCTCGAGGTCGGAATGTCGGTGCTCATCATTTTTATTTTCGAGGAAGGTTCAGTGAATGGTATCTACGGACGCGGCCGTAAACTTAACAATGCACTTCCGGCCCCACCTTGGTCGGCTACCTAGCTAAAGAAATTTTTCTTTGAGTGGGTCACATGTGCCTGTTGCTGCGCACGTTTTAATCTTAATCTTAAAGACTATGCAATAATTATCATATTGATTGAGTTGACTTGATAAAGTATTCTAAATTATAAATTGAAATGACATAGGTTATAAATTTGAATTTCCAAATTTAAATTTCTGAAAAATAATGTAAATATTTTGATAAAATTTGACAGAAATTTGGAGAAATTTTAGTTATAGTTATATTTATAAAATTTTAAAAATATATAATTTTATCTTGATGTAAAATATGAATAATGCTGAACATTATGATGGGCACTGAATTACTATTTATATTTTGTCTTTTTTTTAATTGTTGAAAGCAATTTTGAAATATCGCATAAACATTTAATTTACAATTTAGATTTCTTCTAATGATTACTAAATTTTTGTTGATGTTTTTTTTTCAAAAGGTATCTTGGCTTTAATGATAGTGTGATGATAATGTAATTATATGAGTTTATACAACAATAACAATGTCTATAGATTGTTTTACACACCATGCAATGTCACAAAGTATTATTTTATTTTACACACCATAGGAAGTCACAAAATTGTAAACTACATCATAAATTACACATGCATTTAAACACGTAAATTAATGTTTTTTCATGTAGCATTTTAATAAAATCAGACCAGAGATTGATTAATGTGATTTTACCCTTTTTGGGTTGTTTTGGGGGTTTTTATTTATGGTATTTTTAATTGGGAAAATAGTTGTAGATGGTTGAGAATTTAGAAATAAAGTGTTTCCTCAACAAGTAAGGAGGAGGAAGAAGAAGAAGAGATGGTTTATTTAAACAATTTGAAATGAAGGCTAATGTGCTTCAATAGAGGAATGGAAGAGAAAATGTTAAATTTCAAAACAAAAATTCCATGTTTAGATATACAGCGTGATTTCTCCCCCAATGGGGGTGCCTACCGGAAACCAGCTAACACGCAGCCAACAAACATCGACGTCAATTCTTTCTGGCAGCCAACAAACATCGACGTCAATTCTTTCTGGCAGGGGAAATAATAATGGACATGCACAAAATGTGGATGGCCACTATGGTGGCAGTCCTCGAGAAGGGAGCAGAGCACAACACTTGGCAAAATCAATTGTATGCATGGCAAGAAGACGGGTCGCATGAATACATTATCCTTCACCTCTCGATGCATCCTAAATTCCCACGAGATGGTGTATTACTTGGTGCATGTGGTATGAAGATAACACACACTTTTCACACTGCCAGCTTGAAGATGGATTGTCTAGCTTCGGGTCGATTGGATGTCCCTGCCTCACAGACTGACATTGAAGGAAAGCTCATTGATGAGAAAATCATGCCTCACAGGATCCAAGAAAACCTTTTCTGTTGTAGAATTTACATTTTTCTAAATCAAGATTGATATGTGCTCGCTCTCACGTCTAATTTTCCTTATATATGCATGGTTGGGAGCTCAGGGTGGAAAAACATTATGGTATGCAACGCGTCCTCTCGCAATGATAAATTTAAAATAAGTACACGGAAGGGCATTCCTTTTCATCTAGGTGTGTAACATCGAGGAGGTATAACCCTCTGTTTCAATTCTTTTGCATCTAAGTCAGGGTCTATGTGGTTTCATATTGACAAAAGTTTACTAGTTGATAGAAAATATTGCAAACTCAGTTGGTCCTATAGTTGTTTGTTAAGTCCGGTTACGGTTGTTTGGTGGTACAAAAGTCGTGACTTTGGATGTCTCGGGTTCTTATTGTACAAAATTCTTCAAACAAGTGCTCTAGTTTCACAGTGTCATTATCTCTAGTGATGAGGTTTGTTGCACATGAAAGTTTTGTAGGATTGAATTTACTCTTACCTAGCTACTTCTCAGGTCATCTCTTGTTCCAACTTTCAGTGGTTATTGCGTTTGTTGGTGAATGTTCTTTGTCCTTCTTTTACACAAGTCTGGGTTGGGACCCTCCTTTAAGCTTGTTGTGGTCCTTCCCTCGGTGGCCCCAAAAAATATCAATCCTACAGAGACTTCCTTCCCTTGTCCGGTTCTTGTGTATGGCGTCTGGTATCTCGAGACTTTTTCAATTTGGTTCTAACAAGTCTTCTCTCATTGTCAAAATTGCTCTTTTCAAATTCTTTTTGCAATCTTCATGGTTTCTATATCATCGATTATTCTACTGGTCCATTTTAGTTGTTGGGTTCAGTGTGGCATGTATTTTCCATTTGTCCTGTAGGTACATATATATTATGGCCCTAAGGCTTCGTGCATCGAGTTGTCGGGGGAGTTCTTCAGGACCCTCCTCTTCCAGGCATAAGAGATTATTCGACTTGGTGTCCATAACAAACTTTTTGATCCGGCACCCCTGGAGGTCCACAAGGAAATTATTTAGCTCAAGGCTAAAGAATTTGGAGACAGAGCTTATTTCTCAGACTCTGACATAGGAGGCAGCAGCCTCAAATGGATCCCAGATCTGGGAAAGTTTCGTCGGAGAAGGATCCACTTTCTTCACTCTATCACTCATCATCACCCGCTAGAGACCTTACTTAGTATGGTAATTAGAGAGAAGCAAGTGGACAACTACAAGCCTTTTGCAATCTAAGAATACATCAAACATATTCTCAGAGACATCAGATATAAACTGGATGACATCGTTTCTTGACTATCTAGCATTGAGTGCTATATAGTTTCTAATTCATACATTGAATCAAATGAGAACAAGGAAGGACTAGGAGTCATCAATGCACTAGCTCAATGCGAAAATTCAGGGATCCCAAATCCTATTGCAACAAATGATGAGAATTATTCTATTTGTTAATTTCTTGAACAAATTATTTATTGTGTTCTATGGTAAATATTGAAAACCCATACACTACAACCTTCACAAATTAAAATGTGGAAAATAAATGAGTGTGGAAACAAGATCCAAGCAAGAATAAACAATAGACACACGAGCCTGTTATTTTTGGACCAATGTCCCCGGAAAAACCCAATGTTGGAAAACTGATGGAGTAGGTGATGGTTTGTATTATTATGCAAAATATTTGAATACAATCTGGGATTCCTTACTGGCCATCCATAGAGAATCTAAATGATAAAGAGCTAGTGAGGATTACCTCACACTGACACTAGAAAATCCGAACTGACAAAACACTGAGCTGATGAGCCCTACGCTTCCTCTACGCAGTCTCTGCATCACTCTGCGTGGGTACTATGTCACCTATGCTTGTTGATTCTTCTGATGGTTGTATCTGATCTTCTGGACGCTTCCGGTCTCACACCCTAGCACTCTGGAACTAGATCTGATTGATCCTCAACTGGATCACAAATCTCCTCAAGGTTGCAGCGTTGCCTCTGCTAGCTCTTCGTAGCAGCTATGCTGACTCTCTGCATACTCCCCTCTATCTTCTCTATGATGCATTCTCAGATTAGGAAAAATCTCCAACCAGATCTATCACTTCCCCTCTCTGCAAGAATCTTCTCGATCGATCTTCTCCCTGAGCATTGCTCACTAAAGAATTTTGATCTCTAGACTCTCTTGTTCCGTCTTTCCAAATTTCCATCAATTCCTTCTTATAATATTCTCGTTGAGCCTTCAACGAACGATATTGAATCGTTAATCAATGAGTATGATTAACTTGACTTGATCTCCGACTTTTTCGAGAAGATTCAAACTATGTTTTATTAATACCCTTGAATTATTTTAATTTCCTAAGTTTAGAATTAGGGTCTTATTGAAAATAATTCATTATTTTAATAAAACACACTCTGAGTGGAATTTCCCAAAATGATTTCTTGGTTCTTTGGAATACATGTGCCTAATTCTCCCTGCAAATTTTGAGACTTATATCACATCCGATGCTACCATAAATCAAAACTCCCTCTTAGCGAGGAATGTGCTCTAGCAATACATCCAACTGAAGTATTGCTCTGATTCTGCAACATCTCCCTCTGTGTTGTTGATGTCTGACACTGCTGCCTACCAACACTGTGTTTTTGCATCTGTGTTGCTGCTGACCCTGCATGTTGTTGCCAATTTCCATTGCACTGCAACTTTGTTGCTCACTGCAACAAAAAAACATCCAAAATTGAACTAAGTGTTTAGTATGATGCATATCGTACTGAAGATCTAACTGCAACTAGTCTCTGCGTTGTACCTCTGAAGTTGTTGCGTTGCTGCTAACTCTGCACTGTGCCTTCTTGAATTGCCGCCAACTATGCTCTGCATGGCGCAATCTCTGGTACTCTCTAGCCACTACGTTGTCACTTCTGCACTCCTCTACACCAAATAAAACTTGTCCATCCAACTACTTATGATTTCGGCACCCGTAACAAGGTGATGATCTAAGAGATGGGCTCTTCAAGGATCCTACCCAACTGCAACTCTTTCAAGCTACAGTTCCATATCACCCCAATGCTCCTCTGGCGATATATGGGCAATCATGGTGAATTCCTCGTTCTTGATCCTTGCAGTTGCAGCCTGTGGATCATGATTCTCATCTTTGTCCTTCTTCTTGAGAGGACATTGTGTAGCGTAATGTCTCATCTCGCCACATTGAAAGCACTTTATCTTTTAGACGTCCTTCTTACGCCTCCACTACTCCTGTTGCCCCTTTGATGCAAGGGCTGCATTCTCCTCCTCCTCCTTGGGCTTCATCTCACTGCTACTGTTGCCATCAAGTTTTCACTTGAGTAAATCCCTCATCATCTCTTCCTGCTGAAGAGCTTCCCAAATCACTTCCCAATCCAACAACTTCTATATGCCCAGGATACTCTGGACAAAGACCTGATAGTATTCGAACATGGAATTGAGGGCTAATATGATCATCTCTATGGCCTAAGAGTCGCTCCTACAACTTCCAGCTGATCTCAGACATCCTGAAGTTTTTCAAGGAAGGGGTTTACGTGATCTCCCTTCTGCATCCTTGTAGACCGCAACTTCTCCTCCAATAAAATCTTCTGCTGCTGGGAATACCCCTCATAGAGCATAGCTAATGCTTCCCACATCTCCCTAGCTGTCCCTTTTCTAGAAATGTGTGAAACAATATGATCCTTCACTCCATCGAGGATCAGTATTTTGGCCTTTTCCATACTCTATGAAGGCTCTCAATGGTGTTGCATATATACTTTCAGCTACTGCACTGTCGATGAAGGATTTGAGCTCATGGTCATCCAGAAGGAAGGATAGCCTTGCCTTCCATATTAAGTATTTGGAGGAACCCTCCAATCGATCCTGGTCATGCAACCCACTAGCCGACATATCACCTAATCAACTATCGAACTGCTACCTCCAACCCTATGTGCATCTTGCTCTATGCACTCCTTGCTGGAGTAAGCTAAATAAGTCACTAACTCACTACTTCTGCACTAGAAATTTGAGTTTCTTGGGAAAGAAACTCTCTGAGTTCATAATTCCCCAAAATGTGTCTTATTCTTCTCTTCTGACGCTTTCTGCACCAGCAATTGCTGCTACAAGAAAATTGTGTCCCACCAACTTGTTGATCTACACCGAATATGTTATGCTTCTCCCTCTACCTCTGACAAACTGCAAAATGGAAAATCCTACCTCTCGGCAGAGAGATATTTCGTTGGAGATCTATCCCTCCTGGCTTGGACTACACAATCACTAAGAAAATCGATTTGCTGCCTACGAAAAATTTTGATCTCATGCTTCTTCTTCAACGCTATATCCTTCTGGTCTGGTCTCTTTCTCCTCCTGCACTGCTAAAAAAGCTCTGATACCATGTGAAAATTCAGGGATCCCGAATCCTACTGCAACAACTGATGATAATTCTTCTATTTTTTAATTTCTTGAAAAAATTATTTATTGTGTTCTAGGGTAAATATTGAAAACCCATACACTACAACCTTAAAAAATTAAACTGCGGAAAATAAATGAGTACAGAAATAAGATCTGAGTATAAATAAACAATAGACACATGACACTGTTATTTTTGGACCAATTTCCCAAGAAAAACCTAATGGGGAAAACTAGTGCAACAACTAAGGGTTTGTATTATTGTGCAGAAATCTGAATACAATTTGGGATGCCTTATTAGCCATCCACACAGAGAATCTGACTGAGAAAGAGACACTAAGTATTACCTCACAGTGACACTGGAAAATCTGAACTGACCAAACATTGAGCTGATGATCCCTATGCTGCCTCTGTGTCACTTTGTGTGGGGAGTGCGTCACCTCTACTTGTTGGCTCCTCTGATGGCTAGATCTGATCTTCTAGCCCCTTCCAACCTCACACCCCAACACTCCCGCACTAGATCTGACTGATCCTCACCTAAATCATGGATCTCCTAAATTTTGCAGCACTGCCTCTTGTGGCTCTGTGCTAGCTCCGTGTAGCAGCTACACTGCCTCTCTGTGTACTTCCCCTTGTCTTCTCTGTGATGTATTCTCGGCTCAAGAAAAATCTCCAACCAAATCTATCATTGCCGCTCTCTACAAGAATATTCTTGATTGATCTTCTCCCTGAGCACTACTCATTAAAGAATTTTGATCTCTAGACTCTCTAGGCATGTTTTTCCAAATGACCATCAATTCATTCTTATATGTTCTCGTTGAGCCTTCAACGACCGATATTAAATCGTTAATCAATGAATAAGATTAATTTTACGTGATCTCCATCTTTTTCTAGAAGATTCACACTTTGTTTTATTAATACCTTTTAATTGTTTTATTTTCCTAAGTTTATACTTAGGGTCTTATTAAAAATAACTAATTATTTTAATAAAACACACTTTGAGTGGAATTTCCCAAAAACTCTTTCTTGGTTCTTTGGAATACATGTGCCTAAGCCTCCTTGCAAATTTTGAGACATAGAGCACATCTAATACTACCAAAAATCAACAGTCAAACCTCCCCACAAGCTAACTCAAATGCTTCTTCTCCAGTTATCATTTTGGATTAAAGAGTCCAACTACTTGTTTTTCTAAGCTAGACCACTAGAAGGAACACTTGGTTTTGGTTTCTTGGTTTTGATTTTTGTCATTTTGTATTTATCTTTCGTGTTTACTTGGTTGAAGGATTTTCACCTACAATTGTTTTCTATAGTTTTTGTAGTGTTTGGTTTGAAGATTTCGAACTTAGACTAGCTAAATATAGAAGCCAGCTTTTTGTGCCTCACAACTTGCAAAATTACTAGTATTTTAGGATTGTAGATCCACAGTATTCACATGGCTCCTAAGGAGTGAGACCCGCTGATGGAAATTTTGTAAAATGGTATACTTTTGGTTTTAAAATAAATCCAGTGTGAAATTTACAAAAAAAATATAACATGATTTCTTTTGGTCCCTTTTTTTGTTTCAAGAGGTTTTATTGTTTTTAGTTACAAAATAATGAATGTTTTTGTCAATGGAAAGTGTAGGTTTTTAAGAACATGACAACCAAACACAAAGGAGGTGGACTTTGTGAGTGAATCAAAAGCGCAATTATATCGCTTAAAAGATGTTGTCGTCACTGCAATTTTTTTGTACTACATTCTGTTTTCATTTATCAATCATCCACTGCAAGTCAACTTTATCTTAGGATATGGGTCTCTTATCCTTTCTACGTCCAACATTTTTTAGTTTTGTTCATATTCCATAGGATATTTCTCCCCAAAAAAATTCCATGGGATATTGCTCCCACCATAATTAGGAGAAAAATAATTGGGAGTGCATGATATATATTTAAGGTACTTTGTAATCATCATAGCCATGATATCATATATATTTCTCACAAATAGATTATACCATTTAATACATTATAATGTTAAGGGATCAATACTTGGTCTATAACAAAGTTGATTATCAATAACTTATTTACAACAAATTTGAGCATGCTTTTAATGTCGTGTTAACAAAATTTGAAATTCTTGTTTTGCACATATTTTTTGGTTTCACTTTACTATTTTCAATGTTATAGTGACAAGAATAAAATATATTGAAATAAATTTTTAAGCACCATTAGGGGGCATGTGAAAATTAATAATGTTCCTTTTTTCTTACTGATCACAAATTTTTAATAATAAAAAATGGATCTTTCAATCAAAAGCTATGCCAATTATAAGTTACATATATTTCAAAGCCCTAAATTGTAGACTATCTCGATGGTTGACTTTTCTCCTGATATATGTCTCAAATTCAAGATCTCCTAAATTTGAATTTTGTTTTATAGTACTATGATATGGCTTCTCTACAAATCCACAGGTCAAACCAAAATTTGATGTCCCAAGTTAAATTTATGGTAATTTTCCCAAAACTTGTTGATTTTAGGCTTCTTGCTAAGGGAGGATTTGTATAGCATGTCACGTCCAATTTTTCATGATTCAAAAATTTTATTTAAATTATTTTATTATTTTTCCTCATAACCCTAAAAAAATTCATAATGTGAAACTTATTTGGCAAAAAGTTACAACAAACCTACCAAGATGGCTTGTTTGAAACATAATTGTAGGACTAGTCATGAACACTAACTTCCATGGGGCATATCTTTGAAATTGTAGCTAACCAAACCTAAATAAATATATATATTTGGTCTCTTAAAAATTTCAAGTTTTAAAGTGTCCCAAAAAAAATTATACTGAAAATTCTATGATCACTCATTTAACGCTGATTTTTGGACCACTCACAAACCATAATTCCATAGGGTATATCTTTGAAATTATAGCGAACTAGAATTTGAAACTTCAACCAAATGTGTTTCGATATCTTCTCTCAACCATTTCCATATTTCATGATCTGAAGCTTCCCTAAAAAAGGGAAAGTTATAGTGAAAATGTCACAAGGACATGTTTAAAGCAGGAAAACCCTAAGTTCGTATGCTTTGATAACAATTGTTATAAATTTTGCACCTTAAAAATAATAACAAGTCAATGAATCTAATCCACCTTGAGGTTGGAACCTCTTTTTACAATGAGTACAATATAAGACAAGTTATGATGGTCATAAAACTAATCCTCATTGGTGTGTGTGTGTGTGTGAGAGAGAGAGAGAGTACAATGAAAGGCTTTAGCTCACCTCATGCTATAACAAATAAAATAATAATGAATGCTTATTCTGGCCTTAATATATAGGCTCAACTGACTTAACAAGACATGTGAACATCAAAATCTACATAATTATTGTGAATATCTAGCATCTCTTCGACATTTATTAAAATTAGAGGTACTAACAGATATTTTGAGACAAATCCATAATGAAATGGTGAACCTTCCAAATAGGGCTATCCAACTTATTCTGATAAATAGCTCAAGTCTACTCATAGAGAATATCTACTTAGAACATCATCATAATCTTTACATTCTAGCAAAAGTTCAACCTTTGACTCCATATAATCTATTTGGAACTTGAACCATTGATTATATTGACCCATGTGACTATATCCATAGTAAAATATATAAAGAAACAATATTTACAAAATTATTCTTGGCATTGGTGCAAACGAATTGTATTAGAAAGAAAAAATATTTATTACCATTATTACTATTAGCACAAAATCAATTTAATACATTGATACATAATTTTATAAAATGGAATATGAAAAAGAGAGGTTTTTTCTTTTAAATTGAAGTAATGATGTGCTTAAGTGGTTATGAAAAAAGGTATTTCATCTTTTCAAATTAATTAGCATTGTCATAAATAAATCAGAATTATTGATTTATTAGCTCATTATTTTGACTATCTCACACAAATGAATAATTGGTGCCTTGACTTAATTAGGTGCTTAGATCAAGCATGCCCCCTATGATTATGAGGCTTAGACCTATTTTGTGGCTTTTATGCTAACCCTTGAAGGATGGGCTTATCTATAGGTGTTTAAAAGACTTGAATCATTGAAAAATTCCATTTTTATTGAGTAAAAACCTCTTTTGTATGATCCTAGTACCTCCCTTATAAGCTAAAGTAAAAATATGATCAAAGGCTTAGAGATCCTTTAAGGATTTGTGGAAGTCACATAAGGGTCTAAAGAAGGTTTTATGTCCTCCGGATACCATTTAGAAAAACTTGGAAAATTAGGTGTATCACATTGTGCAACACATTGCACAATGGTTCGATCTAACATAAAGTTTGAGGATTGGCACATAGTTTGAGTCATATTTTGTAGCATATCATTTAAAAGAGAAATATTTTCATTGGTGCAATACACCACACTGACAAATACTTATGACCACATGACATGACATTTGGAGCATCATGTTTAAAGTTGTTGCAATATTAAAAGGCTCGAAATCAGAATCAAGGTGAGTGTGGTGTTTGAACATCACAAGACCAAACAATTGTGGTGTTGTGACAAAATGGCCTAAGAATGAAAAGTTAACATCCCAATGATGAATATTATTGAATATATGACATGTCACAAGAAATGTGACTTTCTTGCGATATGTCACAAGGCTAGAAAATTCTATAAATTATGATAAGCCTATCACCAATTCATCAAACTTCGTAGGTATGGTAGGAAAATAAGTTAAGGAAAAATAAACAAACAAAAGAAGGAAAGAGTGAAGAAGATGAAAGGCATGGTATTGTGCTAGGAAAATATTTTGAATAGTGTGACATGTCACAAGAATAAATTCAAAATATTTTCCTAGCACACTACCATGCCTTTCTGATCTTCTTCATTCTTTTCTTATTTTATTTCATCTTACCATGTCACAAGAAAAAAAACTTTCAACAAACAAAACAAAGATGTTGTCGTCATTGAATTGTTTTTGTACTACATTGTGTTTTCATTTATCAATCATCCACCACAAGTCAACTTTATCTTAGGACACGGGTCCCTTATTATTTCTATGTCCAACATTTTGAGTTTTGTTGATATTCCATAGGATATTTCTACCCAAAAACATTCCATGGGATATTTCTCCCACCATAATTAGGAGAAAAATAATTGAGAGTGCATGATATATATTTAATATAGTCTCTAATAATCATAGCCATGATGTCATATATGTTATGTGGAATTATGGATTACAGATAAAACATCCTTCCCAAGATGTGGTGCTCATCTAGAACAACAGGTTAAAGATTTTGCAACTATTTTTCCTAACAGTAAATAGACACACAAAACATATCAAAGAAATTACTTGAAGTCCAAGCGCTTCCTATTCTCCTTCTGTCACTCTTGTTGTAGCTTCAAATTCCAACTAGATGTCCAAAATATTTCCTACAAGAATGAACACTAAATAGCAAAAGATAGCAATAATACAAATGTCTATTCAAGTTATTTAGTTAAATCAATAAAACATAAACCATATACATTAGATAAAAATTCATAATATGAAACACATGAGCTTATACAGATATATATGTGGGAAATTAAGTAGCAATCTTTATTAATGGATAGAAGGGGAGGTTACAACCCAATAATTGATTTAGTGTCACCATCTCCAACAACATCCTAGCCTCATCACAATGCACATCTCTCCAGCAACATGTCACTCAAATCAACTCCTCAATTGAAATTCCACTAGCATTTCTCTACTCAAATTCTTCCTTTCAAGCACTAGGATCTGTGCTCAATTTATAGATGAGCTGAAGGTAGTTTTACAATCAATGAATTTCTAAGAATAGCCAAGACATGTTCCCAATCTTGTAGATGTCAAATGGACACATGGATTCGAAGTTTGACACATGTGAACTCTTCTAAAAGGCACTGGCCAAGTGGAGATTCCGGAACAATGAGAATTTCGCTCCCAATGTGACCAACGCACCCTTGAGTGTCAGGAAGTGCTTTGCACAGCACCCTTGTGTGGGGTTACCTGCATATGCAAAGCACTTAGTCCCTTGAGAGACTGCGTTGGTGAGCTCTCATATGATATAATATAAACTTCAAATCTTGGAAACCTTTGCAATTGAAGTCATGGTTGATTTGTCTTGTTCTTTGTCTTACGGCATGTAGCAACTGAAATGATAGGTGATGATAGACCCTATTCATTGATCCTGGAGATGATGTCCAGTTAACCAGGCCATTGGGAATGGTGCCCAAATTGACCTATAACAATTTCCCCCTAAAGCATGAAGTCAGAATAATAATAAAAATATTTTGATTGAGATGATTTACACTGTGTTGGGTTGGAGATGAAGCGGAGTGGCGACTTGCATCAATCTTACAATACATTACATCATGATATATCCTCTTGATCACGAATTACTGAGGGAAGGCATTCCCATGCTCAACACATAAACTATCTAATAACATGTACATAGTTCAGAAAGTCATCTACATTGGAATGTTGCCCAATATAGACATGCCTACAGATATAGGCCCATGTTTGGATGACGATCTGTATGTAAGGTCACCGTACAGATGATGTGTACAAAAATCCTGAAATCACAGCACAGATGGATGAAACTAGATCCCGGTTCTTCTCATCTCTTTCACTCGATCATTCGAGTACAAGTCTAGCCATGCAAATATATGATTTGTAGTCGAACATGGTAAGACATCGTTTGATTACCAGTCAATGATGTGAGCTATTAACAAATGCGGGAGAACCACCATTGATGTCAATGGCCCTCAAGGTACTGCAGTATATTTTGTAAGGCATGAATAGATGATTTGATGTCGAACGCCAAACAAAATATTTTGGTCAAAAGTCCGAAAGCGAGGATCTTGTCGATGTTGTAACAAGCCTCATGGTACTGGAATATGATGTTTCTAAGTGAACTTCCTAGATAATGATTTGTCGTCGATAGGAAGTCACCTTATTGCAAAATGAGAGTTACTGATTTCGAAGACAAAGGTATGACTTGATATAGCAATTTTAAGGGATGATTGTCATGAGAATGAAGGTTATGAGTATTGGAGAAGGATGAGTATTCATTGGATGAATTCTCTTGAACATATCGGCGACACTGAGATGAGTTGTCAGCATTGACCCAAAACCGAAGTGAAGGTATGATGAACCATAGGTATGAATGAATCGTCAAGAAGATTACCCAACCCAAATAGTCATGGTGATGGAGTGAAGTGTCATGTTCAAGAGCTACTTGCTACCATAAAAAGTTCTGCTCACTTTCCCAAATTTTCCCCGGTCATTTGTTGACCAGTACCTCTTTATTTTTTAACAAGCTTGAGGAGGATAACATTTTCTTGATCTATAATTCAACCCTTTGGGCGAATAATGTATCGCTATTTAATAATTTAACGAGTTTAGCGATGAATGAAACTCAATTCTTGCCATGATCGAAAATCTTGTCGCTATTTTATGTTTTAACGAGCCTAACGACAGTGACAACCCGGTCCTTTTTCATATTTAGAGAGTTTGAAAAAGAGGACAAAAATAAAACTCCATAAGTACTTTTTCGTAAATTTGTCACTCAGATCCAAAAAAGTGTAAAATAATATCTGACAGAACCTCTTTGATCATGTTTAACCAAGGTATTCCCTTTTCGTAAATAATCCATCTTAGTCCGGAAAATGGTTAAACTTATACTGAGTAGATATCAATTCATTTACCTTTACGAGCTCGAAAAGACAAGTGCTCGGCAATCTTTTCACATTATTGGAGTCTGAAAAGAGCTGAAAGAAGACTCCAGGGGTTCCTTTTTCGCTGTCATCGAAGCTTGAAAAAGAGATAAAAGTGCGCTTCAAATCCTTTTTAGTTTTTAACAAAGCTCGAAAAATAAGTAGAAAAAGTATGCTTTGTGGTCAAATCATTCTTAAAATAAATTTGCACGACTAATCTGTTCATCAATTGTAACCTATTCAGAACAACATCAAATGGATTAAAAATACCTGTTTCATGATAAAAAAACATAAAAAAACATAGTCATAGCAATAAATATAATTTTCAAACAATTAAATGACTATTAAAAAGAGTTTTAATATTCATTTTTACCATTCCATAGTTACCATTTGCATTTTGGAGCTTTGAACCTGATTTTTACCTCGAACTTCAGTTGCTGATTGCGATCATTTATGTGGATAGATTTAATTTCCATTTGAACCAGGTTAGTGCCATGAACCCTCTCTTTCCTTCAATAATCATTTCATTTCCATTTACTCCAAATTTTTAGGGTTTTGGGCCCCCTAGGGTAAATTCTACTCCCAAAGAGGGCAACGCACTCTTGAGCATCGAAAAGTGCATTGCATAACATCTAAAATGAAAGATAGTTGCATATGAAATGCACTGTTCCTCACTCAAGACTGCATTGGGCACAATCTTCATTTTTGTTTCTTGCACCATGCCCAAAATTTGCCTAATTTTTTGCATTGAATGGAATCTAATGGTTCTTATGGTTATATTTCAGGTTTTAATCAGATTATAATGACGATTACATGGAGGGAAAGAGAGCATGAAGAACAGGATATGATTGCCCTAAATGATCCAGGCACAGTAAGAGCCCTAAGAGATTGTGGACTGCTTAAGTACTTTTGGTTTTCAGGGATGAGGCAACAAATAGAACTCTTGGAGTTATTAGTTCGAGCCTGGGATCCAACTATCAAGGCATTTCATATTAAGAACCAAGTGGTTCCCATAATAGTTGAGGATGTATACTTTCTTATAGGTTTGTCGAGGAGAGGCTTGCCTATTTCACTCTCAGGGCCTGCTCTTGGAGGAGAGATTGTGAGAGATTATGTTTTGCAGCATTGCTATCCAGCAACAGAGCCAAGAAAATATGGAAAGAAAAACATTCATGATGTTAGACATTTTCCTTTGATAACTATCCTTTTCACGATCACAAAATTTGTTGGCACCGTTACACTACATGTAGCGAACAAATCGTATAAGCAGTATGCGCTTGAGTGTATGGAGCCAACAATCTTCAACTAGGCTGAAGCTGTTCTTTCTTAGATAAAATATCAACTGAACAAAGAAAAAGGTGGAAGGAAGAATAAATTTAGCTATGGTTCCATCCTCACATCATTTACCTTAGAACGGATTCCACTTATGCAACCACAACATGTGACACTGAGTGTGTCTAACCCTAGATATCTGTGGATGTAGAGATGGTTGGAACTAATGGGTAGGAATTCAGGAAAATATACCATTGTGTTCTCTACTGCATTCTTTGCCTATTTTAGGTGAGAGGTTGTCACCATCGATGAGTATACATACGCAGGCGTAGATTTCCAAGGAGATCTAGAGTTAGCTTTACCAAAAGGTGCTCATTGGGGCGCAATAGGTAAGAATGTTTTGACCATGTTTTAATTTTCCTAAGGTTTGAACAATGTTTTTGTATTTTTTATGTTTTCCCAAGACTAAACTAAATTTTTTATGTAATGCATATGTTGGTCGAGTTCAACCGATAGAGGAACCAGAGCGTGTAGCAAATGAGCTAGTAGAGAGGGCTATCGAGAGAGCAGTCCTTCAAGATCTTCATATGGTTGAGACTCTGACTGAGCTTAGGCAGCACATAGAAGGTTTAACCTTCGTGATTTCGGATTTCCAGATCGAAGAGTTACCCATGTGACTGCAGCGGCACACCATAGGCATTCCTAACTGTTGGATGTGGTTACTACATAGGATAGCTAGATCCATAACATGTTACCATGAGCATCATTAGTTTTACTTTCGACATTTTGCATACATTTTGAGGTCAGATGGCCAATGTGTCTTGGGCACAAATTTTTTAAAAACCTATGACTATCTATCTATTTGAGTTCAGTGTTTTCCTATGTTTATTGTGAAATCCTATTCAAAGATGTGAATGTTTTCTTTACATGTGTTGCAAATGTCTGTCTAAACCTTGATTAGCCAAAGAATCAGTTAATGTGTTCAAATTTCTCGAAATGTGTTGATATTGAATAAAATCAAAGTGTCTTTCCAAAATTCGAACTCTAAGAAACAAACGATGCAGTGTTGGATTTCTAACAGTATAAACACTAGTAAGTTGTAGTACCACAAGTTGTGAGTCTAACCTTATAATAATGCAGTTAATACCAAATGGAATGGCATCAGAGATAAGTTTGATCAACGCGCTATACTCAGCGATATTGTTCGTCGATCTACCAATAAAAATCCCTTGAAAACTCACTAACTCGCCATTTGGAGAGAAAATGGCCCACGCTGCAGAAGATAGATTATGCATACTACGACTAGCACCATCAGCATATCCAGGAAATGGTTCCGAAGATTCAGACATCTGCGATAAAATGTAAAGCGTATTACTAACTTCAAGAAAAATCTAAAAACAAACTAAGATAGTGAATGCAAATCAACATCATATATATACAATATAATACAAAAGGTTATTACACTCATGATTAAGCATAGTAACGTTTTAGATACAACCCATTTCTGGGTTGTGCCAATGGAATCCTATTGTAATCTACTAACTCATATGCACCCTTAGAAACATTTTTTTTGACAATATAGGGGTCGTGCCATAACGGCTCAAAATTTCCTGTACCTATTACATTAGTTTCTTGATCATAAAGAAGGACCAAGTCGCCCTCTGAGAAAATGTGAGGCTGGACATTTTTGTCGTATTGCGCCTTTATATGTCTCTTATGCGCTTCGTTGGCCAATTGGCCTTCATGATGCATTTCATCAAGATGGATGAGGTTAAAAAGACGCACTTATTCTTCTTAGGTGTCCGGTAACAAGTTGATTTCCAGTTTTAACGATGGTATTTCACATTGGATAGGCAAGATAGCTTCTAGACCATACACCAATTGAAAAGGAGTAAAACCAGTTGCGTTTCTTACCGAGGTTCGATACGCCACAAGGCTGAGTACAGTATCAAATGCCAGTTTCTTTTATGAACTCCTATCATTCGTTGAAGCATACATTTAAGAATTTTGTTGATAGCCTCAACTTGTCCATTCGATTGTGGATAATAAGGAGTAGAATTATCATGTGACAATCCTAACTTGGAAGTCAATTCAGTCATCATATGGTTGCGAAAATGTTTCCCATGATCTGTAACTATAGCCTATGGGACCCAAACCATGCAATAACATGATTAAAAAAGAACAATGCAGCTATTTTTCCTGTGTTGTTGAATGTAGGCATTGCTTCGGCCCATTTGGTAAAGTAGTCTACTGCGACAATAATATAACCATGCTCCCTGGATGAACGAGGGTTACAGGTTATGAAGTCAATATCCCATTTTGAAAATGGTCCCATAGAGACAACAGGATGCATTGGCGCTGGCAATTTTTGGACTTTACGATAAAAAATATGGCACGCATGACAAATTCTTACCGCGAGGATGCAGTCGCGAAATATGGTAGGTCAAAATTAACCAGCGTAGAGTATCTTTTGTGCGGTAGTGTATCTAGATAAATTTCCACCACAAGCCCCAACATGACAATCATTTAAAACCTTGTCAGCCTCCTCATGAGTGAGGCACTTTATTAAAATTGTATTGACACCACGATGGTAAAGTGTATCGCCAATGATCAGATAATCTTTGGCTTGGTATCGAATACGTCGTTGTTCAGAGCGAGAGGTATTAGGCCAAAAATTTTGAGTTTGGAGATAAATGATGAAATTTCCATACCAAGGATCAGATGATCTGACCAGAAACAAAGACTCGTCAAGAATTGATGGTTCCGACGTAGTAGCAGTACTATCAGAGGGAAGGTCACAAAGAAGCTTTGCCAAAACTAAAAACTTCTTTGACTTGGATTTGATGAATTCCAAATAAAATTCCTGTAAAATGACAATCCATTTTGAATATTCCCCCCCCAACAATTGACATGATAAGATATAAGTCATGGGGTTCCAATCCGAAACGACAATGGTCTTCCAGAGCAGGATATAGTGGCGAAATATTTGGAGAGCTTGAACAGCTGCCAAGGCAAGATTTTCTACGTATGAATACTTAGCTTCCATATAATTGAGATTACGACTCAAATAATAAATCAGATGTTCTATCCCATATTCTAGTTGGACCAATACCATAGCAATGTTCGTATTAGCCATGATGATATATAGGAAATAATCATTCTGATAATTCGGGGGATACATTAATGAGGCCCGAACAAGAGTATCCTTGACAGCATCAAAAGAAGCTTGCGCAACTTGGTCCCAATGAAAGGGAACCCCATTTTTCAAGATTTGAGTAAATCCTTTAGCCATTTCGGCGTAGTTGCGTATGAACCTCCTTAGGAGGTTAGCCTTTCATTGAAGTTTTTGTATCTGAAGTAAATTTGATGGCATAGGAAAATCAAGAATGGTCTGAACCTTCAATGGGTCAATTCGAATTCCTTCTTTTGAGACAACTAATCCAAGCAAATGAATAGAACCAACACAAAACACACATTTAGGTGGATTGAGGCAAATTTTGTAGTGTCGGCAGCATAAGAAAAGGTCTCTCAGATGCATCGGGTGATCAGTCCGATTTCGTGAATGTGTTGGTAAGTCATCTAGATAGGGTTGAACAATGTGTTTGATGTCATTGAAAGCATAATCCATTGCTCTCTGAAAAAGTTTCCCCAACATTATTTAAACCAAATGACAGTTTCCTATAAGCGAATGTGCCTCAGGGATAGATGAATTATGTCTTATGTTGATCCTCTGGGCAGATATTGATTTGATTGTAGCCAGAAAATCCATACATGAATGAAAATATTTCGCATCCAGCACAATCGTCAATAATCTGGTTGATAAAAGGAGTAGGATAGTTTTCTTTTGGACAAGCAAGATTGACATCCTGATAATCGACATACACTCTAATGGTTCCTTGTTTTTTCATGATAGGAACGATGTTGGAAACCCACTTAGTTAGCGGAACAAGGTAAATGAAACCAACAAGCAAAAGGTTTTCAACTTCAGCTAAGATGGCAACGACCTTCTTTGGATGAATAGGACGAAGGCATTGACACACCGGTTTGACATCATGATACATATTAATAGTGTGTTCAATGATACTAGTATCTATGCTTGGAATTTCCTTGTAAGACCAATAAAATACATCACGAAATTCAAGAAATAGAGAGCGATATGATTCGAGTTTTGATGGAGAACAAGATACACCAACATGAATATTTTCCACAATGCTAGGTTTGGTCGAAATATCAATAGAAATCGTTTCTTCGATATTTGACAGATTTTTCTCAGAATTGATTGCATTAATAGGTAAAGATTTCGAAAAGAAATTTTTTATTGATGGGTGATATAGGTCGTTAAGATAGTTTTCTTTATAATCAAGAAGATGAGAACATTGATGATAATATTCCCATGGTTCTCCTTCTGACATCATAGCTTCCAAAATATTCTCATCTGTCAAGAACGTTGAGGAAAAAGGATTAGATGGAGTACCAAAATCTAGGGAACGATCAACCCAAAGAACCAATGACGTCGATTTTGGATGCGCCACCCAAGCCAAATAGATTTATTGTTATGCCAGCTCAATAGGGCTGGGTGGCAAAAACTCATCCAACGTAGCAATTTCAAAATCATCTGTACTCTTCCTTAAGCCAGATGGAGTGGAAGAGATCATGTAGCAAGTCTCTATACTTGCAATTTCTACCGACGTCGCAGGCGGAGGTAATGCAAAGGTTCCCATGAGAGTGGAATCCTTTAAAATTCCTACAACAATGTTCTGAAGAGCTAGTTGGGGTGCGTGAACGAACGTAACACTTCCAGTTATCTGCGAAGCAGAGACAAAGAAGGATAGTTGATTGATGACTGTGATAGTACCTTTATGTGGAAAGGCTATCATTCTAAAATATGTGGAAACAATTGCAGTCATAGCATATACCCATGGCCTTCCAAGTAGAATATTATATTCAAGGGGTCCGTCAACAACCTCGACATCAACATTCATTGTTTTTCCCCCTAGTTCAACATGCAGGTTATTAATAATACCACAAGGCTTATATGTACGTCAATCAAAAGCTTTCAATGTTTTTGATGATTGAGATAAGAGCGGTGGACCAAGTGACTTCCAACAGTTTAGAGACATAATGCATGTAGATGCTCCCTCATCAATAATAGTACGATGAATGAGGTGATTGAGAACATTTACTTGTATGGATAATGCCAATTATGTTGTTAGTTGCGACACATAGCTCATATGATTAAAGACGACGAGATTAGAATCAGTCAGATCAATTCCACCAATAGCCAACAATAAAGCCTGTTTTTGGGAGGGAAAATTTTGTAATACCTCAAGAGTAGACGTAGCTGAAGGGGATTGAGCCAAATATCCAACTATATTATAATTTTGTGTACCTCTTTCTCGAGCATTATATGTCGATTTATGAATGGCTCCCTTTGGTGGTTTAATTTTTAATTCAGGAATAGCAGTAGGCGGTACATATTTTGTAGACGGATTCGTAGTCGAGGTAGTAGGTTGATCAGTTTCCTGACTACCATAGTCTTTATTACGCGTTGACACCAAAATATTTGTTGAAGGTTTTGTGACAGATAATATAAGCACTCAGGAACTAGGAGTTGGATCCGTAGCAACCAAATTTGTGTCCAGATTTGGAAATGGGTCTGTCAACACAGCTAACACATGGGAAGTCTTAATGATTTTTGAGACTTCAACGCGGTGAGGAAAATCATGAACAAAATTTTCCTCATTACAGATTATACATGGATTACGAGGTTTCCTAGGTCTAGAAGATTGATCAGATGATCTATCCTATGGGTTAGAATTTTGCTTTTTCTTATTTTTCCCTTTTTTCTTACTTCCGGGTTGCTTGTCACTTTTGACTTTGTCAAATGACATGGCATTAATTTCGGAAGAAGGAGCAGGATCAGATGCAGTAGTATGATGTGTGCTTGCAGAATCAATCAAGCCGTCTCCGACATGAGATTCCTTCAATTGAGGAGGAACAATAAAATTTGATCGCGGCGCATTAGGAATTTTTCATAGAGCGTGCTAGACTGAGTATAAATCAAGTCTAAATATTGAGCATGAGAAATAACCTTCTCTTCAGTGATGACACCATCCTTAGCCACATCCTCAGTTATAGATGGTAACAGGGACTTAATGAACCACTCAGCAAGGAGTTTATTAGGAACAAATGTCTTAACCATTCTTCGACAACGACGCCACTCATGAATATGCTCAGAAATGTGAGTATCATTAGTCTGTTTGAAATTGGTCAAGAGTTCTGTTCCAGTTTCATATCGGATGGGTAACTGGAAGTGAGTCAAAAAGACAGTAGCTAGGGCAGTGAAATTATCAAAAGAAGATTTAGGTAATTCAATGTACCATTTTGCAGCCGGACCTGTGAGCGTACGCTGGAAAAGATGTAGTCGAACAGAATCATCATTCAGGGAGTTTGATGAACACCAAAAATGATAAGTCATAACATGAGTCGACGGGTCTTATCCAGGGTTTCCATTGAACTTAGGAATATCCGAGGGTAATTTATGGGGTATCACGGGCCACTAAGGAGCATAGTTTATTGGATCATTGGTTAGCCGATTTAAATCTGGTAACTCTAAGGTTGCAACAAAGGGCAACTATCAATTAAGGTCAGGTTGAGCATAGCCAGGGTACGATGGAATTGCTTGGGCAACAGGCCTTTGAGCACCGCCACAAGGAATCTGTTGTTGGTAACTTAGATAGGGGTTGTTTGGATAAGAAAACGCATGAGGATTATGTTGATCAAAACCTGGATATGACACTTGTTGAAATTAAGGTTAAGGAATTTGCGCCTGAGGCTACCAAGGGGTTTGTCCACCAATGCTATAACCCAAATTTTGATAACTTGGATTCAGTTGAAGATAAGTATAACTAGGTTGTGTCTGTGACATCTCATAATATGGTGAACCAGCTTGTGAATAAATGATTCTAGGTATAGGTTGTTGTTGTAAATTAGCCGAAGGAATTGGATTCTGTGGGCCCAATACTTGACGGTATTGAGTTGAAGGACCCGCTTGAAATGGTTGTTGTACAACATTTTGATTCTGTAAAAAAGGTAAAGATGTATTAACAAGTGGGAATGATGTGGGTGTAACAGGTTGAATTGGTTGATACCACTGTAAAACCATTTATGGTTGGATATGTAGAGTGGCTTGCCATTGACAAACATTCAATTCGACATTAGGTTGACCAAAAAGTGACGGAGTACTGTCAAAGTGGGTGACCAAAGGTTGCCCCCTAGCATGAGGAGGATAATAAGACAGAAAATATTGCTCTCCAAATGCAGGGAGTTTAGTTGATATTGTACTGGATGGAATAGACCTAGAAGGATCAACTTGATATTTCCCTGATGATGTGTATATAGTATCAAGCTGTTCAGTATTGACTATAGGTTTACCAGTTAAAATACCAGATGATGACATTGATGAAGTCCATGGGTTTGAAGATGCACCATAGAAAATTCCAAATAATGATTTATAACCTGATGGAAGCAAAGGGCCTTCATGTCAATATGACTCTGGTGAAGTTGTGAACATCGATGAGGTAGCAAGGGCAGGTACTAACATACGACCCAACCGAAGATGTTGGTTTAGGCATGGTTACTTGAACAAATGTATACCCTTTTGAATCGACGGGAATTTGAATAGGAACAGGATCAACAAAAGAAGAGGATGGTGATTGAGGAAAAGACTGATACAGGTAAAGATCCTCCCCAAAATGGGTTGGAGTTAAAGGTGTTTCATCTTGTGGGATTTCTTCAATCGAGATTAAACCGGGTGGAAGTATTTCACCGTCAAGCCCAAAGTATATTTCAGGAGGTTGACTATGTGATATGGGAGATTCAATGGCTACAGAAAATTGTGGAATGACCAAGTTAGGAACAACTTCTGGTTGTTTGACTTTGGGATTCAGATGTTGTGGAAAAATAGAGACATGATCTGGATCAACTTCTGGTTGAACATCGTCGGGTCCAGGAGGCACTATCTCACTGATTGGATGGATCATGACCATGGGTAGCTGTGAAGACTCCGTCTTGACAACAATAGACGAACCAAAATGTGTAGAAACAACTTGAGCTAACTCTGCTATATGGGAAGATGATGCTTTACCAGAGGTATTGATAGTACTTGATTCGGTAGAGTGATGTTGCCTTTGCCGACCAGGAGTAACTTTCGGTGGTAAAGGTGGTTTCAATGCTAATATACGTGAACGATAGGGAAAAGGATTTTGTTCTTCCATGATGTCTGATTTATTTTAACCAAAAAAGAATAAACAAAATAAAAGGGTATTGCTAGGCAAAAGGTTTACCAAAAAAATGTGAACTGTAGAATACCTCCTGGCGAACTAAGAAGTATGGGCAGGAAATCTCCCCGAATGCTATGTTCGGTGTATCACAATTTACAAGGCGACCGACTTGGTTCACTATGGATGGATAGCACCTAAATTTGTCCTCCCAAATATACCCGAAGGTACGTGGATGCCCAAGTTCGTATTAGCACTGTCTAATGCGAAACCGCACAATGAGAGCAACCCTTTATACTTTTCGTACTGTAACACTGCCTGATATACCCGAAAGTATGTGGACGAGCTATGATATAATTACGTACGTGGAGTGAGGTATCCCACTCAGAATGTATTGCAGACAATTAATGATAGCTGCTATGTTTTACGATGCCGGAACACGTCTCTAGCCTAGACCTTCTAAATGTTATCGTTATGGTTCCAATGCTTTGTTAGGTAAATTGGGATAAATTTTAAGTTGATCTTGTTTACAATTTTCCTTTCAAGTTTCACCGCAATGATGTATTGGAAATTCCTAAAATGAAACTAAAATGATAAACAATCTTTTCACTTTAGTTATTCAATGAAAATCCTAGCTACTAGAGAGAAAGAGAATTCAGTTTGAGAGAAAACAATCAAAGAGCATAAACTAAAATGCAAATTTCTTACTTGTTCCTATGCAAAACACACAAACCACTACATGCAAATGCAAGCTTTTATTTTCAGTTCCTTTAATGTAAATGCAGAAAAGGAAACTAATGCATCAAACCAATAAAAAAATGCCTTTTACTTTTGAGAAATGAGGAATTAAACAACAATTTCTCTTTTGAAGGAAAAATGAAGAATATGACAACAATTTCTCCTATCAGGAAATGAATAATTTACGACAATTTCCTTTTTCAAAAGAAAATGGATCTATGCGACAATGAAAATACTTCAAAATTTATTTGTTAATGATAAAGAAAAACTTTTAAATAAACATTGAACAAACTTTTCTTTCAAAGGAGGAAGAGGTAGATAAGGTCACTGGTCAATATGAGGCATAAGGCTCTTCAAAACACAGCAAACAACAAACTGAAAGCAAATGCAATGACAAACTCAAAGAAATTTGGTTGGCTTCTGGGGGCAATGTAGTCTCTAAGGGGAGACAATGCATTACAAAGCACCCCTGAGTGGGAGACAGTGCTATGAAAAGCACTGTGTCCTATCCAACGGTGCATTACGCGCAGTATATAATGAAAAATACAACTGTTCAAAACACTTCTAATGCAAATTTTGATTTCAAAAAGCCTAATATTTGAAGGTAAATTCTACTGGGTAGATAAACAAAAATAAAAAGAGGCAAATACACCAAGGATGAAGGGTAAACTCCCTAGTGGGGTTGCCAATTTGTTATGTGGAATTATGGATTATGGATAAAACATTCTTCCCAAGATGTGGTGCTCATCTAGAACAACAGGTTAAAGAATTTGCGACTACTTTTCCTAACAGTAAATAGACACATAGAACATATCAAATAACTTACTTGAAGTCCAAGTGCTTCATATTCTCCTTCTGTCGCTCTTGTTGTAGCTTCAAATTCCAACTAGATGTCCAAAATATTTCCTGCAAGAATGAACACTAAACAACAAAAGATAGCAATAATACATATGCCTATTCAAGTTATTTAGTTAAATCAATAAAACATAAACCATATACATCAGATAATAATTCATAATATGAAATACATAAGCTTATATAGATACATATGTGGGAAAGTAAGAAACAAACTTTATTAATGGATAGAAGGGGAGGTTACAACCCAGTAATTGATTTAGTGTCACCATCTCCAGCAGCATCCCCGCCTCATCACAATGCACATCTCTCCAGCAACATGTCACTCAAATCAACTCCTCAATTGAAATTTCACCATCATTTCTCTACTCAAATTATTCCTTTCAAGCACTAGGATCTGTGCTTAATTTATAGATGAGCTGAAGGTAGTTTTACAATCAATGAATTTATAATAATAGGCAAGACATGTTCCCAACCTTGTAGATGTCAAATGGACACATGGATTCGAAGTTTGACACATGTGAACTCTTCTAGAAGGCACTGGCCAAGTGGAGATTCTAGAACAATGAGAATTTCACTCCCAATGTGACCAATGCACCCTTGAGTGTCGGGAAGTGCTTTGTAGAGCACCCTTGAGTGGGGTTACCTGCATATGCAAAGAACTTAGTCCCTTGAGAGATTGGGTTGGTGAGCTCTCATATGATATAATATAAACTTCAAATCTTGGGAACCTTTGCAATTGAAGTCATGGTTAATTTGTCTTGTTCTTTGTCTTAGGGCATGTAGCAACTAAAATGATAGGGGGTGATAGATCCTATTCATTGATCCTGGAGATGATGTCCAGTTAAGAAAGTCATTGGGAATTGTGCCCAAATTGACCTATAACAATATATATTTCTGACAAATAGATTATAACATTTAATAAATTATAATGTTAAGGGATCAATACTTGGTCTATAAAAAATTTGATTATCAAAAACTTATTTACAACAAATTTGAGCATGCTTTTAATGTCGTGTTCAAAAAAATTGAAACTCTTGTTTTGCACATATTTTTTGGTTTCATTTTACTATTTTGAATGTTATAGTGATTATAATAAAATCTATTGAAATAAATTTTTAAGCATCATTATGAGGTATGTGAAAAATAATAATGTTCCTTTTTTATTCTTGATCACAAATTTTGAATAATAAAAAATAGATCTTCCAATCAAAATTTATGCAAATTATAAGTTACATATATTTGAAAGCCATAATTTGTAGACTATTTGGATGGTTGACTTTTCTCCTGATATATTTCTCAAATTCAAGATCTCCTAAATTTGAATTTTGATTTACAGTACTCTCATATGTCTTCTCTACAAATCCACAGTTCAAACCAAATTTTGATGTCCCAAGTTAAATTTATGGTTATTTTCCTAAAACTTGTTGATTTTAGGCTTATTACTAAGAGAAAAATTGTATAGCATGTCATGTCCAATTTTTCATGGTTCTAAAATTTTATTTAAAGTATTTTATTATTTTTCTTCAAAACCCTCAAAATTTCACAATGTGAAACTTCTTTGGTAAAATGTTATAGCAAACCTACCAAGATGGCTTGTTTGAAATATAATTGTAGGACTAGTCATGAACTCTAACTTCCATGGGGCATATCTTTGAAGTTGTAGCTAACCAAAAAAAAAATCAATATATATCCTTGGTCTCTTAAAAATTTCAAGTTTTGAAGCGTCCCAAAAAAAATTCTAGTGAAAATGTTATGATCACTCATTTAAAACTGATTTTTGGACCACTATTAAACCATAAGTCCATAGGGTATATCTTTGAAAGTATATCGAACTAGAATCTAAAACTTCGACCAAATGTGCTTCGATATATTATCTCAACCATTTCAATATTTCATGATTTGAAGCTTCCCTAAAAAAGGAAATTTATAGTGAAAATGTCACAAGGACTTGTTTAAAGTAGGAAAACCCTAAGTTCGTGTGATTTGATACCAATTGTTTAAAGTTTGAACCTTAAAAATAATAGCAAGTCAATGAATCCATTCCACTTTGAGGGTGGAACATCTTTTTACAATGAGTACAATACAAGACAATTTATGATGATCATAAAACTAATCCTGATTGGTGTGTGTGTGTGTCTGTGTGTGTGTAATATCCCAAAATTGGGAGAGCAGCAATATAGCACATAGAAATGGAAATATGCAGAAATATCAATATATCAATACATGAGACAACCATAGATCCATTCCATTATGATTATAACAACAAAATAGGTACAAATAATTGAGGAAAAGATCACTCAAGTTGGGCAATCAAGCCTCCAATGAAAGCATACACCTAGATCTGAAATGTTGTTAATACAATATAAAGATGGAATGTCAAAGCTGAGATGTCTATGAGGGGATAGATAAAAATGAAAATGGAAATACATGTATATGATGCTACAGTGCTCCAATAGTGCAAGGAATATAGATCCAAGCCCCAAAACATATTTCCAAGACAACCCAAAAAATATTTCTGGAAATACACACTATACGCAAATAGTAGATTTGGCCCTAGGGCTGAACAATCTCTGCAACTGGAATGCTGATAGGAGGTGGCTGATCTAAAATATGAAATGGCTATTCCTCCTCCAATCGATCCTCTAAGATGAAGGGCTGATCCCCTCAAAGGAAACACAACTCCCCCAACTAGGGAAAATAACCCACTGCTACAGTTGCTCTCTAAAATAATGTAGTCTTTGAGGGAAACTGCACTGTAGCTGATGGTAGCTACTTGGTGTGGTTCCAAAATATGAAATTAAGCCCTAATAAATTCCTCACAAGCTTCCTAGATGAAAGGATGATCCCTACAATGGAAAAGTAGCTCAGAAATAGGAGATCTCTCTCCTCCACTGCTGCAACCCTGCAACACAACACAACTCTAAACAGAACTTCGTTGTATATGAGACTGAAGCTTGGAAAAATGCCAGATAGTGGTAATACAGCTCAAGATATCCTCTCCTGATTAGGCAATCTAAGTCCCCCGAGGATGAGGATGGGATTTCCGCTTGGAAACACCCTTGTGCTAAACAAAAATACTGTCTCCGTTAAACAGCTAAAGAGAGCAACTAGTCATATAGACCATAAAAAAAAATAATAATCAAATCATGCCTTCTATGGATGCCATCCCCTTATATTCTTTGTGAGATTTCCCACCTTGGGCCCCACTCCCTCCAAAAATGTGTTTTCCCTCAATGAATGTCCACTCTTACATATCAGTGCGACGGATTTGGTCAAAGTTGACCCAGTCTACATGCTCCATTCCCTTTTCACACATAAGGGTGCTTAATCAAGCTACTTAGAGGACCTCCATTCACATTTGGAGCGATTTTATTCCTACTAAGGAGATTTATGGGTCTCCCTACCCTCTTATTCTTCTAACTAAGAAGCAAAAACAAAATTTAATATTCCAACTAGCTTAAAGCTAATTGGGAATATTACAGTCCTCCCCTCCCAAATGTTGCTTGTACTCAAGCAATTGTAAAGGTGAGTGTTGTAGCTCTTCTCCTCCTTCCCTTGTGACACCTCCATGTGATAAGATCTCCTCATGAACCAAGTGTCCCCCAATCAATCGATCCATGAAATTCTCCTCCCAAGTACTCATGAGATGCCAATGGCTCATCTCGTAAGGAAACAAAAGGTCTAATGTAGCAATTATGGTTTTCTCAATGTTCTCCCTGAAGCATGAAGCACAAGAAATATGGAGAATCTCACTCCCAATGGGCACATTACATCCTTGAATCATTCCTCCAATCATGCCCACAATAATGATAAGAACATCATCAATGTATGGGATCATAATCAAGGATACATAAGCTTCCATGTGTAATACTGGAGGAGGATCATAGTCCCACATGTGGAACCAACGCAATATGTCTCCTGACAACCTCATAACATGATATAGTAAGTGGTTTCCCCACCACTTGTTTGCTACCACAAACATCTCACAAGCTTGGAGAAGGTGAATAATTTTTGGTGCCAATGGAGTACACCCTGAATGATATATCATCTCCCTAAACTCTCCTAGGGAGTGGCCATGCTCATCACTGTTTATGGCCCCAAGTGATCATGAAGCCCATAATGAAGAGTGCCACCACTTGGAGAAATGGTTTGTACATGTATGGTAAAGGAATACAAATACTCATCTAGTAAATCATTATGCACAAAAACATGATCCTTACCATATACCTTGATCAAACTAGTGGAGTGGCTCACAGATGGGCCTCCTCTCTTCCCAAATGAGGAAGGAAGTGGCTGTGATAACTCTATCAAAGAGTTATGTCTCTCCTCCCTCTCCAAATATTCCATGCATCTCCTAATATGTTGATGTATCTATTCTTCAAAGCCTTCCCAAGTGAATCCCTCCATGATAGTATGATATTCCCTCATGGAATAAGTGTGGCTGAAGAGAAAATATTCATGTGCTGTATGTAGAAGCTTCTCCTTGAGCTTAGATTCTCTAGCCAAGAAGATCCTACTTTGATAGTAGATGACCCAATCTCTCACTATATATCTCCCATATGAATACTGACCATCTAGTATCCTGCATGCAAAGAGATCCTTGGAGTATTCCACCAACAATTGGGATCTCCAATAAGGATCTATTCTCCATAGTGACAGTGTTGATGATCTATCATGTAAAGCATCTGTCATGTGGCTGCCCCCTTCTTTGACATCTCCCATGCCAAAGTCACATATCGGTATGCTGCTATCCTCCTTTTGTTGCCCCTCATGTAGCTACTCATGCTCAAGTAAAGGTTGAAGTTTTTGGAGGTTAGCCTTCCATGGGAAGCTATCACCCATCCAAAAATTTCTGAATTTGGCCAATAGATGCATGAGTGGCCACCATCCTCTACCATGCGTGGAATATTTTTCCCCAAGTGGGAGTATCTTTAGAGCCTTCGAAGCTAAAGAGTGGTCTCCTTGCACCATGATGGTGCCATCCTCCATCCTTGAAGCATCCTCTCTCAGCACAAGATGTGGGGTGAGAGTGGGTAATGATGATATTGGGAGAATGTCTCCCTCCTCCTTGAGCCTACCCAATGTTATAGGTCAATTTGGGCACCATTCCCAATGACCTGGTTAACTGGGCATCATCTCCAAGACCAATGATTAAGGGTCTATCATTCCCTATCATTTCAAGTTGCTACATGCCCTAAGACAAGAACAAGACAAATCAAGCAAGACTTTCATCAAGAAAAGGTTTCCAAGGTTTGAAGCTTATTATATAGCATGTGAGAGCTCACCAACACAGTCTCTAAAGGGGCTAAGTGCGTTTCATATGTAGGTAGCCCCATGCAAGGCTGCTCTGCAAAGCACTTCCCGACACTCATAGGTGTGTTGGTCACATTGGGAGCGAAATTCTCATTGTTTCGGAATCTCCACTTGGATAGTGCCTTATAGAAGAGTTCACATGTGTCAAGCTTCGAATCCAAGTGTCCATTTGACATCTACATGATTGGAACATGTCTTGCCTATTATTGGAAATTCATTGATTGCAAAACAATCTTCAATTCATCTATAAATTGAACACAGATCTGAGTGTTTGAGAAGGAAGAATTTGAGTAGAGAAATGCTGGAGAATTTTCAATTAAGAGCTAGATTTGTGTAGTTGCTGCTGGAGAGATTTATACTGTGATGAGGCTTGGGGACGTTGTTGGTAGGGTCACCTCAAATCAGTCACTTGGTTGTAACCTCTCCTTCTATCATTAATAAAGAGTACAACTTATTTTTCCCTATATGCATCTATATTGGCTATGATTTTCCATATTGCAAGATCTTGGTTGATGTATATGGTTTATGCTTTACTGATTTAGCAAAATAACTTGAATAGACATCTATATTATTGCATCTTCTACTATTTTAGTGTTCTTTCTTGCAAGAAGCATTTCACACACAAACCACTTGAATTTGAAGCTACAACGGAAGTGACAAAAGGAGCCATTTAGAAGCTCTTGGATCACAAGTAACCTTCTAATCCTCTTTGTGTGTCTGTTCTTAGTTAGGAGGAATAGTCGTATAGTATTTAATCTGTTGTTCTAGACTAGCACTTGTCTAGGGAAACGTGATTTATCTGTAATTCACAATTCTGGCCCAACAAATTGGCGACTCCACTGGGGATCATTTCTCTTAGCTCTAGGTGTTTAAGCCTCTGATTTTCTCTGTTTATCCACCCAGTAGTTGTTACTCATAAATATTAAACTTTTTCGAAGCCAAATTTGCAAATAAAGTGAGTTAAACAGTAGTATTTTTCTTTATATACTACACCCAACGCACCCCTATACAGGACACAGTGCTTTGCATAGCACTGTCTCCCTTTCTAGCTTGCGTTGCAGAGCACTGTCTCCCCTTGGAGACTACGTTGACTCCTGAAAACACTCAGATTCCCTAGAATTTGCCTTTGCAATTTTCTTCTGTTTGTTTTTTGCTGTATTTTGAAAACTTTGATCCTCATATTGACCAATGACTCTATATACTTCTTCCTCCTTTGACTGAAAATTTGTTCAATGTTTGTTTAAATTTTTTTTTCTTTATCATTAACAAGTTGATTTCAAAGTATTTTTTATGGTCGCACTAAGAATCATTTTCTTTCGAAATAGGAAATTGTTGTTGAAATCCTCATTTTTCCTTCAAAAGAGAAATTGTTGTTTGTATCCTTCATTTCTCGAAAGTAAAAGGCATTGGAATTGTTGATTTAGTGCACTTAGTTTCTTTTCTGCATTCATAAAATTAAAGGAACTGAAAATAAAAACTTGCATTTGCATGTAGAATTTTGTGTGTTTTGCAAAAGGAACATTAGGAAATATGCATTTAGTTTATGCTCATTGATTTGTTTGCTCACAAATTATTTGCTCTCTTCCCTTAGTAGCTATGTTTTTCGTTGAATAAATTGAAAGTGAAAGATTGTTTATCATTCTTAGATTGCATTTTAGGAATTTAATACACATCATCGTGGTGAACCTTTGAAAGGCAAATTGTTAAGCAAGATCAACATAAAATTAGTCTCAATTTACCTAACAAAGCATTGGAACAATAACGATAACATTTATAAGGTCTAGGCTAGAGACGTGTTCTGGTGTCGTAAAACTTAGCAGCTGTCATTAACTTGTCTGCGATACATTCCGAGTGTGATACCTCACTCCACGTACATAAGTATATCGTAGCTCGTCCACCTACTTTCAGGTATATCGGGCGGTGTTACAGTACGATAAGTATAAAGGGGTGCTCTCACTGTGCAGTTTCGCATCAGACAACGCTAATACAGACTTGGGCCTCCACATACCTTCGGGTATATTTGGGAGGACAAATTTTAGGTGCTATCCATCCATAGTGAACCGAGTCGGCCGCCTTGTAAATTGTGATACACTGAACACAGCATTCGGGGAGATTACCTGCCTGTACTTCTTGGTTCGCCAGGAGGTATTCTGCAGTTCATAGTTTCTTGGTAAACCCTTTTGCCTAGCATTACCCTTCTATTTTGTTTATTTGTTTTTGGTTAAAATAAATCAGTAATCATGGAAGAAAAAAATCCTATTCCCTGTCATTTGCGCAGATTAGCTTTAAAACCACCTTTACCACCGGAAGTTACTTCTGGTAGACGAAGGCGATCATGATCTGTCGAATCAAGTACAATCTGTACCTTTGGTGAAACATCATCTTTTAATAAACTAGAGTTAGCTCAATTTGTTTCTACACATCCCAGTTTGTCTACTATTGTCGAAACGGATTTTTCACAGCTACCCGTGGTCACGATCCATCCAATTAGTGAGACCATACCTCCTGGACTTGACGTTGTTCAAACACAAATTGATCCAGATCCTATCTCTTCTTTGCCAGAACATCTAAATCTAGAAGTAGAACAACCGAAAGTTGTTCCTACCTTAGTCATCCCACAAATTTCTGTAGCCATTGAAACTCCTATATCACACAGTCAACCACCTAAAAATATATTTTGGGCCTGACGGTGAAATTATTCCACCTGGTTTAATTGCGATTGAAGAAATCCCACAAGACGATACACCTTTAACTCCAACCCATTTTGGGGGGGGGGGGACCTTTACCTGTATGAGTCTTTTCCTCAATCGTTTCCATCTGCTTTTCTTGATCCTGTTCCCATTCAATCACCCATCGATTTTAAAAGGTATACATTTGGTCAATCAACCATGTCTGAACCGACATCTTCAGTTGGGACAACTGTTCCAATTATGTAAGCTCCTACCCTTGCTACTCCGTCGATGTTCACAACTTCACCAGAGTCATATTTGCATGGTGGCCCTACGGTCCCAACAGGTGACAAATCATTATCTAGCACTTTCTCTGGTGCATCTTCAAGACCATAGTCTTTACCAATGTCATCATCTGGTATTTTAACTGGTAGTGCTATCGTTAAGTACTGAACGACTTGATTCATTATATACATCATTAGGGAAATATCAAGTCGGTCCTTCTCGGTCAATTCCTTTAAGTACCATATCAAGTGGATTCCCAACATTTGGAGAAAATTATTTTCCATCTTATTATTCTCCTCATGCTGGGGGAAACCTTTGGTCACCCAATATGATAGTACTTAGTCAATTTTTGGTCCACCTAATGCTGAATTGAATGTTTGTCAATGGAAGCCCACTCTGCTTATCCAACCACAAACGGTTGTACATTCGTATCAACCGGTTTAACCTGTTACACCCACTTCATTACCACTTGTTAATACATCTTTACCCCTATTACAGAATCAAAATATTGTACATCAACCTTATCAAGTGGGTCCTTCAACTCAATACCATCAAATGTTGGGTCCACAGACTCCAAATCCTTTGGCTAATTTACAACAACCTGTATCAGGAATCATTTATTCACAAGCTGTTCTACCATTTTATGGAATGTCACAATCACAACCTGGTTATACATATCAACTGAATCCAAGTTATTCTAATTTGGGTTATAACATTGGTGGATAGACCCCTTGGCAACCTTAGGTGCAAATGCCTCAAACCTCATTTCAACAAGTATCATATCCAGGTTTTGGTCAACAAAATCCTCAAGCGTTTACTATGCAAAACAACCCCTATCTGGGTTACCAGCAATATATTCCGTATGCTGGTGCTCAAAGGCCTATTGCTCCAGCAATTCCATCTTACCCTGGCTATGCTCAACTTGACCTTAATAGATAGTTGCCTTTTGTTGCAACTTTAGAATTACTAGATTTAAATTGGTTAACCAATGATCTTATCAATTATGCTCCTTGGTGGCCAGTGATACCTCATAAATTACCCTCCGATATTTCTAAATTCAATGGAAACCCTTGAGAAGATCCGTCGACTCATGTTATGACTTATCATTTATGGTGTTCATCAAATTCCCTGAATGATGATTCTGTTCGACTACGTCTTTTCCAGCGTACGCTCACAAGTCCGATTGCTAAATGGTACATTGAGTTACCTAGAGCTTCTTTTGACAATTTCACTGGCCTAACTACTATCTTTTTGACCCATTTCCAGTTACCTGTCACATAAAAAACTGGAATAGAACTCTTGACTAACTTCAAATAGACTAATTCTACTCACATTTTTTATCATATTCATGAGTGGCGTCGTTGTTGACGAATGGTTAAGGCATTTGTTTTAGATCAAGCTACTTGCTGAATGGTTCATTAAGTCCTTGTTACCATCTATAACTGAGGATGTAGCTAAGGGTGGCATCGTCACAGAAGAGTAAGTTATCGCTCGTGCCCAATATTTAGACTTGATTTACACTCAGTCCTACACGCTCTATGAAACAATTCCTAATGCACCGAGATCTAATTTCAATTTTCCTCCTCAAATAAAGGACTCTCATGCCGGAGACGGCTTCATAGGCACTATAAACACACACCATGCTATTGAGTCTGATCCTGCTCCTACTTCTGAAATTAATGCCGTGTCATTTGACAAAGGCAAAGGTGACAAGCAACCAGGAAGTAAGGGAAATCAAAGAAAAAGAAAACTTCTAACCTGCAGGAAAGATCATCTAATCAATCATCTAGACCTCGAAAACCTCGTTATCCATGCATAATCTGTAATGAGGAACACTTTGTTAGGGATTGTCCTCACCGTGCTGAAGTCTAAAAAATCATCAAGACTTCCCATGCATCAGCTGTGTTGACAGACCCATTTCCAAATACGGATACTAATTTGGTTGCTACGGATCCAGCTTCTAGTTCCCAAGTGTTAATGTTATCCACCACAAAACCTTCACAAGATATTTTGGTGTCAATGCGTAATAAAGATTATGGTAGTCAGGCCACTGATCAACCTACTACCTCGACAACGAATTCATCTACTGAATCAGTACTGCCTACTTTTATTCCTAAATTGACAATTAAGCCACCAAAGGGAGTAATTCATAAATCGACATATAGTCCTTGAGCAAGAGTTGCAAAAAATTATAATATAGTTGAAGTTTGGCTCAATCTCCTTCAGCTATGTATGCTCTTGAGGTATTAAAAAATTGTCCCTCCCAGAAGCAGGCTTTATTGTTGGCTATTGGTGGAATTGATCTGACTGATTCTAATCTTGTCGTCTTTAATCATACGGGCTATGTGCTGTAACTACTAGTAGAATTACATTCTCAATACAAGTAAATGTTCTCAATCACCTTGTTCATCACACTATTATTGATGAGGGAGCATCTACATGCATTATGTCTCTAAACTGTTGGAAGTCACTTGGCTCACCGCGATTATCACAATCATCAACAACGTTGAAGGATTTTGATGGAAGAACATATAAACCTTGTGGTATTATCAATAACCTGCATGTTGAACTAGGGGGAAAAATAATGAATATTGATGTCGAGGTTGTTGACAGACCCCTTGACTATAATATTTTACTTGGAAGACCATGTGTATATGCGATGACTGCGATTGTTTCTACATACTTTAGAATGATTTCCTTTCCATATAGAGGTACAATCACAGTCATTAATCAACTATCATTTTTTTCCTCCGCTTCGCAGTTAACTGGAAGTGTTCCGTTTGTTCACTTACCCCAACTAGAAATTCAGAACATTGGTGTAGGACTCTTAAAGGATTCCACTCTCATGGGAACCTTTTCATTACTGCCGCCTGCGATGTCGGCAAAAATTACAAGTATAGAGACCTGCTACATGATCTCTTCCACTCTATCTGGCTTAAGGAAGAGTACGGGTGATTATGATATTCTACGTTGGATGAATTTTTACCGCCTAGCCCTATTGAGCTGGCATAGCAATCAATCTATTTGGCTTGGGTTGCAAATATGAAATTTAGCATCGCCGAGTGTTTGGGTTGATTGTTCCTTAGATTTTGGTACTCCATTTGATCCATTTTCCTCAATGTTTTTGACAGATGAAAATATTTTGGAAGCTATGATGTCAAAAGGAGAACCATGGGAAGATTATCATCATCGTTCCCATCTTCCTAATTATGAAGAAAAAAATCTTAGTGAACTATATCACCCATCCATTAAATTTTTTTTTCGAATTCTTTACCAATTAATGCAATCGATTCTGAGCGAAATTTGTCAAATATTGAAGAAACCATTTCTATCGATATTTTGACCAAACTTGGCGTTGTAGCAAATATTCATGTCGGTGTATCTTGTTCTCCATCAAAAATTGAATTATATAGCTCTCTATTTCATGAATTTTGTGATGTATTTGCTTGGTATTATGAGGAAATGCCAGGCATAGATACTAGTATAGTTGAACATACTATTAATATGTATTTTGATGTTAAACCGGTGTGCCAACAGCTTCAACCTGTTCATCCAAAGAAATCCGCTGCCATCAAAGCAGAATTTGAAATTTTTTTGCGTGCTGGTTTCATTTACCCTGTTCCGCTAACTGAGTGGGTTTCCAATATTGTTTCTGTTATGAAAAGAAAGGAACCATTAGAGTGTGCGTCGATTATCGGGATGTCAATATGGCTTGTCTAAAAGACAACTATCCTACTCCCTTTATCGACCAGATCATTGACGATTGTGCTGGATGCGAAATATTTTCGTTCATGGATGGATTTTCCGGCTACAATCAGCCCAAATGATCAACATAAACATCATTCATTTGTCCCTAGGGCACATTCACTTATAGGAAACTTCCATTTGGTTTAAATAATGCTAGGGAAACTTTTCAGAGAGCAATGGATTATGCTTTCAATGACATCAAGCACATTGTTCAACCATATCTAGATGATTTACCATCACATTCACGAAATTAGATTGATCACCCGATGCATTTGAGAGACATTTTCTTATTCTGCCGACACTACAAAATATGCCTCAATCCACATAAATGTGTGTTTTGTGTTGGTTCTGGTCGATTGCTCATATTCGTAGTCTCAAAAGAAGGAATTCGAATAGACCCATTGAAGGTTCAGGCCATTCTTGATTTGCTTGCACCATCAAATTTACTTTAGATATAGAATCTTCAAGGAAAGGCTAACTTCGTGAGAAGGTTCATTCCAAACTACGCCGAAATGGCTAAGGATTTACTCGATTATTGAAAAAGGGGTTCCATTCCATTGGGACCAAGTTACACAATCTTCTTTTGATGTTGTCAAGGATCATCTTGTTCGAGCATCATTAATGTATCCTCCTAATTATCAAAATGATTATTTCATATATATCGCCGCGGCTGAAACAACCATTGCTATGGTTTTGGTCGAAGTAGAATATGGAATTGAACATCCGATCTATTATTTGAGTCATAATTTCAATGATACGGAAGTTAAGTACTCATACGTAGAAAATCTTGCCTTGGCAGCTATTCAAGCTGTCCAAATATTTCGCCATTATATCCTGCTCCGAAAAACAACTATCGTTTTAGATTGCAACCCCATGAATTACATCTTATCACGTCAATTGTTGGGGGGAAAATATTCAAAATGGATTGTCATTTTGTAGGAATTTGATTTGGAATTCATCAAATCTAAGTCAAAGAAGTCTTTTGTTTTGGCTGACCTTTCCTCTAATAGTACTGCAACTACATCGGAACCATCTATTCTAGACGAGTCTCTGTTTCTGATCGGATCATCTAATCCTTGGTATGGGGATTTCATCATTTATCTCCAAACACAAACTTTTCTACCTGATACCTCTCGCTCTGAATAACGACGTATTCGATACCAAGCCAAAGATTATCTGATCGTCGGCGATACACTTTATCATCGTGGTGTCGATACCATTTTAAGAAGGTGCCTCACTCACGAGGAGGCCAAAAAAGTGTTAAATGATTGTCATGTTGGGGCTTGTGGTGGACATTTATCTGGATATGCTACGGCGTAGAAGATACTCCACGCTGGTTACTTTTGGCCTACTATTTTTTGAGATTGTATCCTCTCAGTCGGAGGTTATCATGCATGCTAGATTTTTTATCGTAAGATCCGCAAATCACCAGCGCGAATGCATCCTGTTGTCTCTGCAGGACCATTTACGAAATGGGGTATTGACTTCATTACTTGTAATCCTCGTTCGTCCGAGGGGCATGGTTATATTATTGTCGCAGTCGAATATTTTGCCAAATGGGCCGAAGCGATGCCTACATTCAACAACACGGGATAGACAGCTGCATTGTTTTTCTTTAATCATGTTATTGCACAGTTTGGGATCCCACAGGCTATAGTTACAGATCATGGGAAGCATTTTTGCAACCATATGATGTCTGAATTAACTACCAAGTTAGGATTGTCGCATGATAATTCTACTCATTATTATCCACAATCAAATGGACAAGTTGAGGCTATTAACAAAATTCTTAAATGAATGCTTCAATGAATGATAGGAGTCCACAAAAGGAGCTGGAATTTGATCCTGTAATCTACCTTGTAGGTGTATCGAACCTCGGTGAGAAATGCAACCTGATTTACTCCTTTTCAATTGGTGTATGGCCTGGAAGCTATCTTACCAATCCAATGCAAAATATCATCGTTAAAACTTGCGATAGACTTGTTACTTGACACCTCAGAAGAAGAAGTGCATCTCCTTAACCTCATCCATCTTGATGAAACATGTCGTGAAGCCCAATTGGCCAATGAAGCACAAAAGAGACGTATAAAGGTGTAATATGACAAAAATGTCCAGCCTCACATCTACTCAGAGGATGACTTGGTCCTTCTTTATGATCAAGAAGCTGATATAATAGGTACAGAGAAATTCGAGCCATTATGGCATGACCCCTATATTGTCAAAAGAGTTCCTGCTAAGGGTGCCTATGAGTTAGTTGATTACGATGGGATTCCATTGGCACAACCTAGAAATGGGTTGTATCTTAAACGTTATTATGCTTAATAATGAGCGTAGTAATTTTTTGTATTATATTGTATATATGCTGTTGATTTGCATTCACTATCTTAATTTGTTTTTATAGTTTTCTTGATGTTAGTAATCCGCTTTACATTTCATCACAAATGTTTGAATCTTCGGAACCATTTTTTGGATATGCTGATGGTGCTAGTTGTAGTACGCAGAATCTATCCTTTGCAGCGTGGGCCATTTTCGCTCCGAACGGCAAGTTAGTGAGTTTTCAAGGGATTTGTATTGGTAGATCGACAAACAATATCGCTAAGTATAGCACGTTGATCGAAATTATATCTGATGCCATATCATTTGGTATTAACCGCATAATCATAAGGTTAGACTCACAACTTATGGTATTACAACTTACTAGTGTTTATACTATTAGAAATCCAACACTTCTTAGATTGTTCCTAAGAGTTTGAATTTTGGAAAGACATTTTGATTTTGTTCAATATCAACACATTTCTAGAAATTTGAACACATTGACTGATTCATTAGCTAATTAAGTTTTAGACAGACATTTGCAACATATATAAAGAAAAAATTCACATCATTAAATAGGATTGCATAATAAACATAGGAAAAAATAAGAAATCATATAGATAGATAGTTATAGGTTTTTACAAAATTTGTGCCCAAGACACATTGGTCATCTGGCCTCAAAATGTATGCAAAATGTCACAAGTAAACTAGTGGTGCTCATGATAACATGCTATAGATCTAAAAATCCTATGGAGTAACCATATCCAACGGTTAGGAACCCCAATAGTGTGTTGCTGCAGTCACATGGGTAACTCTTTGATCCGGCAATCCAGAATTCCGAAGGTCAACCCCTCTATGTGCTGCTGAAGCTCAGCCAGAGTCTTAGCCATATCAAGGTCCTGAAGGACTGTTCTCCTGACAACCCTCTCTGCTGGCGCATCTGCTTCGCGCTCTGGTTCCTCTACTGGTTGAATGTGACCAATATCTGCATTACATTAAAATTTTAGTTTAGTCTTGGGAAAAAATCAAAATACAAAAACATTGTATAAACCTTAGGAAAATCAAAAAACATGGTCAAAAAATTCTTACCCATTGCACCCCACTGAGCGCCTTCTGGTAATACTAAATTTGGATCTCCTTGAAAGTCAACGCTTGCGTATGCGTACTCATCGATGGCGACAATTTGTCACCGGAACCAGGCAAATAATGCAGTAGAGAACACAATAGTCGATTGGCCTGCATGCCGACCCATGAGTTCTATCCATCTCTACATCCAAGGATCTCTAGGACTAGTTATGTCCAGTGTCACATGTTGTGGCTGCATCAGTGGAATTTGTTCCAAAGCGAAGGAGATCAGGATTGAACCATAACTGAAATTCTTCTTCCTTCCTCCCTTTGCTTTGTTCAGTTGTTCCTTTATCTGAGATAGAACAGATTCAGAATAGTTGAAGACTGTTGGCTCTAAGCACTCTAGCGCATACTGCATATACGATCTATTCGCTACATGTAGTGTAATGGTGCCAACAAGTTTAGCGATCGTGAAAAGGATATTTATCAAAGGAAAATCTCTGACATCTTGGATGTTTATTTTTCCATATTTGCTAGTTTCTACCCCTGGATAACAGTACTGCAGAATATAATCCCTCACTGTCTCTCCTCCAACGGTAGACCCTGAGAGTGAAATGGGCAAACCTCTCCTTGACAAACCTGTGAGAAAATACACATCCTCAACTGTTATGGGAACCACTTGGTTTTTAATATGAAATGCCTCTATCACCGGATCCCATGCTCAAACTAAGAGCTCGAAGAGTTCTATTTGTTGCCTCATTCCCAAAAATTTGAAGTACTTAAGAAGTTCACAAACTTTTAGGGCTCTTATAGTACCTGGATCATTTAAGGAAATCATATATTTTTCTTCATGTTTTCTTTCCCTCCATGTAATCGTTATTGTAATATGATGGAAACCTGAAATATAACCATAAGATCTATTAGATTATATTCATTGCAAAAAACTAGGCAAATTTTGTAGAAATTTGAATAATAGCTGAATTTATTCACCGAGATTATCCTGATTACACACTATTTAAGCTTCATGCATAATACATAACCTCTTCTACAATTGATCATCAATTTGCGGAAATAGAAGCAGTCGCATGCGCACATTAAAACATAATCACACACATATAACACGCATGTAATGGGGAAAGTCATAGCTTCAAACCCCAACCATTCCAGATATTATAATGATAGAGAACACAACAATCATAGTACAATACTCCTCACAAGTACTCAAGATTATCTCCAAATTTATACCAAGGCGCCAAATCAATAAGTCACAGTCGAAATCAACGTTAAAATTCGCTCATTTCATCACAAGAATCCAAGATGAGAATGAATGAGGTCCAAGTCGAACTGAGATCTTCTCTTTGGCTTGTACTCTACAACTTTATGGATATCCTCAATCAATGTGTGTGCAAATATCATGCACAGCCATAGTCACAACTAATAGTAGACTCACCCTTTCACCCACCTCTAACACCGGTCTCCACTGAACTGTCCATGCATTGCAGTTAACTGATGTGTTCTTTAGTTGATTTATGAGTTAATAATTAGTGAATTAATTAATAATTAATTCACACCACTCATCACTAGCGTATTTATCAGTTAGACTAAATACAACTAGTTCAACTAAGTTAAACCGAACACAACTCCACCAACTGTCTCATCAACTCCACCAAACTCTGCCACATGAGTTCTAACTGAAGTCAACCATACAATAGCTCAACTAACCCTTAGGAAAAGCGTATTTCCTTCTGTCAGCTGCATGTGCCACATCCAAGCATCAAACTGAAGTGCTCCAAGAGGATAAGATAATGTTTATAGTCCAAATATTATTAAGGGTTAATAATATTTGACTGTTCTATTTTTAGCCTGGCAGTCTAAAAATAGATTCTGCCCAATGTCTAAAAATAGAGGTCCATCTATTTTTACCAACTCGACCAATCATCCATAAATAGCATCCTGCAACTCATAGACCATGATCCATATGTCTAAAAATAGACATAGTCTAGAAATAGACATTGCGCCAAAAATAGCCTGCGGGCCCACTTAGTGAAGGCGACTTCTTTTCACTAAGCTCCATCATCTTGTTGCATTTTCAACACTCCCTCTCAACAAGATATGGATTATCTGCAACCCCTATCCTGCCTCTGTGGTATTCGAATTTGCTCCTGGTGAGCGCCTTCATCAAGATATCAGCATCCCGATCCTCTGTGGGAATGTATGAAAGTAGCATGATTCTCCGCTGCACACAATCTCTGATATGATGGTACCTGATGTCGATGTGTTTGGATATATCATGAAATACTAGATTATCCAAGATTTTAATGCAACTCTAGTTATCACAATAAATCACAGTAGGCTCCAAGTGTGACCCGAACAATCCGACCAGGATCTTCCTCATCCATATGGCCTCGCATGCAGCCAAGCTTGCTGCCATTTACTCAGCCTCTACTGAACTAAGTGCCACAGATCTCTACTTCTTGCTGTATCAAGAAACTGCTATCGACCCGATACTGAAGATCCCTCCAGATGTGCTCTTTCTGTCCGTTGGGATCCCTGCCCAATCTGCATCTGTGAAGCCGCACAACTTCACCTCATCCTCCTGTCTGTACCACAGTCCATATCCCGATGTGTCTTTAAGATAATGCAATACATGCTTGCATGCCTTCCAGAAGAGCTTGGTAGGCTTAACCATAGCTTGTGAAAGCTGGTTAACAGCATAGCATATATCGGGTCGTGTATTGACCAGATACATAAGCGACCCCACCAACTGTCGATAGACAGTGGCATCCACTACCTCCGTTGAAGTAGCATCCTCCTTCCTCCAACCACCAGGAAGAGGAGTATCAACAAGCTTGCAGCCATGCATGTTGAACCTCTCCAGTATCTCCCGGGCATACTTACCCTGAGAAACAAACAGTCCACCACTGCGCTGCCAAATCTCCAATCCCAGGAAATAATGAAGGAGGCCCAAGTCCTTCATCTCAAACTCTCTAGCAAGATCCTCCTTGCATGAAAGTATCAACAGCTCATCTCCCGTCAAAATCAAATCATATACATAAAGTACAATGATCGGAAACTTACCCTCCACCACAATCTGGTACAGGTTAGGATCCGCCTCACTCTTGGAGAATCCAAGTCCGGTGAAATAACTGTCTATCCGTGTGTACCAAGCACGAGGGAAAGCGAGCCTAACCCACATGCTGTTTCCTTGAGTCGGCACACATGCGACTCACTGCTGAAGATCTCAAAACCTTCAGGCTGCTCTATGTACACCTCTTCCTCAATAACTCCATTGAGGAACGCAGTCTTCACATCCATCTGATGAATGTGCCACCCCATCCGCGCTGAGAGAGCAAGGATCGTCCGTATGGAAGAGTACCTTGCGACAGGTGCAAAAGTCTCCTCATAGTCAATCCCCTCGATCTGTGAGAAGCCACGGGCGACAAATCTCGCCTTGTACTTCTCCACACTCCCGTCAGCCGCCTGCTTCACCTTGTAGATCCATCGCGAACCTACAACTGATTTCCCAACCGGTCTTGGGACAATCTCCCATGAACTGTTCCTGATGATCGAATCATATTCTTCGATCATGGCATCAACCCATGCGGGTTCCTCCACAGCTTCCTCAAAAGAGGATGGCTCTGTCACAACACATTGACTCATAAGAGCCATGTATCCAGCGTACCGATCCGGTGACTGTCTCTGTCTGCGCTGTGCTGTAGGTGGTCCTACAACCTTCTCTGCATCTTGAGCCAGTCGCTCAGCTTCTGTAGTGCGCTTGCACCCTCTGATGGTTGGCGCTGCATGAGTGGTTTCTTCCACTCCATGAACTTCCTCTTGTGGTTGATCCACATCCGGAAGCTCCTCCTTAGGAACTAATAGCTCCTCATCTGCATGCAAGTGTGGCTCCCTCTCAAGCGAACACTTCATGGCTTTCTCCTCCTGAAATTTGATATCCCGTCGCACAACAGTCTTGCGACTATCTGGAAAATACACATGATAGTTGTGGGGCGTATCAGTGTACCCCACAAATATCCCAACCTCTACGGTCAGCTCCAGCTTCTTCCTGGCATCCTTCGTCACATGAATGTAAACAGGTGAACCAAAAATCCTCAAATGGAAAATATCAGGCTTCTTACCAGAAAACGCCTCCTCGGGTGTACTCATGCCAAGTATCTTGTGAGGACAACGGTTCTGCACATATACTGCAGTATTGCATGCCTCTGCCCACAAGTGAATGGGTAGGCCTTGATCATGCAACATCGCCCGTGCAACACCCACGATCGTTCTGTTCTTCCGCTCAACAACCCCGTTCTGCTGTGGGTTATGAGGTGCTATGAGCTCTCTTCGAATTCCTTCTGCGCTGCAAAAGTCCTTGAATTCGCCATAGATGAATTCACCACCATTGTCGCTCCTAAGAGCCTTCACCTGCTTCCCCGATTCTTTCTCAACCAGTGCCTTGAACTCACAGAACTTTTATTATGTCTCGCTCTTCTTCTGCATGAAGAAGATCCAACACTTCTGATAAAAATCATCAACAAAGATCACATAGTACCTATGCTTTGCTGTCGAAGCTACTGAGAAAGGTCCACACACGTCTGTGTGATTTCTCTCAAGGATCGTCGTGGCGTGAATATCCTTCTCGTGAAAGGTGGCTTTCAAAAATTTTCCCAAGGTACATCCCTTGCACTGATCTGACTGCGCAAGAGTACCCTTAGGAAGCCCAGTAGAAATTTGCTGCAGTATCTTCAAAGCTCCATGGTGAAGGTGGCCCAATCTCCGGTGCCACAACTCACCATCATCCCGGCTCACCACTCCTTCTGCCTTGCATGCCATTGCTGCGCAACCATCTACTTGCAATTGATAAAGGTTCTTGACTCGAACCCCTATCTTCCGGGTTTCTCCAGTTGTCTTACTGCGCAGAAGAGCCTTTCCCTTGCTGAAGACAACATCATACCCCTTGTCTTCTAACATCGCCACAGAGATAAGATTATTCTTCAATCCTGGAACATGCATCACTTCCTTCAATACGAAGGGTTTACCAGACTCCCTCTCAAAGGACATGGTACCGATACTGGTAGCACTGTATCTACCATCATCGCCCATCTCGATGTGCACTCCAAGATCTTTCTCATCCAGATCTGAAAACAAATCTCGATCTCCTGTCATGTGAAAAGACGCACCACTATCCAAGAACCATACTGATCCCATCACACTTGATACCAAGCATGCGATCAACAAAAAATCCAGCTCAAACTGCGAGGCTAAGGCCTCTCCCACTGCAGATCCAGCATCATGCTTATTTTTCTTCTTCTGCGGACAATTTGTGGCATAATGTCCATGCTGGTGACGGTGAAAGCACTTCACCTTGGACATGTCCTATTTCTTGCCTTTCGCACTGGAATGAGAAGCTTTCTTGCTCTTCCCCTTCTTTGCTTTGGCAGCCAAAGCACAATTTTATTCATTAGATGCCTTTGATGAAGGTCCGTCCCTGGTACTCCACCTTATCTCCTCTTGCATGAGATCCGACCAAAGTCGCTCCCATCCTGGAAATTTCTCCCGACCATTGACAGAGTCCTGATAGGAATGCCAACTCTTCGGAAGACCAAGGAGAGCCAAGTCCACCAAGTCCTCCTCATCTACAGTCACCCCCACACTTCCCAGCTCATCCCTGCATTGGGTGAACTTCGTGAGGTACTTGGGTATACTGTCGCCTTTCTCCATTTTTATGTTTCTGAGTTTATCCTTGAGCGCCAACTTCCTCTGGTCGCTCTTGCTTTGGAATAAATCTCTCAACGCTTTCCACATCAAGTATGGAGAATTTTTTCCATGCAGGCTGGATACAATGTGATCCTTCACGCCCTCCAACAGAATCATTCGACATTTTTCCATCTTCTTTTGCCAAGCCTCAACTTGAGCAGCATCAGTAGGCTTTGGGACCTCAGCATCTATGACCTCCTTCAGCCCTTTATCATCTAATACCGCCTCCATCCTATCCTTCCATGCAACATAATTCAAGCTGCCCTCAAGGGCATACTCCAGTCACAATCCGTTGAAAGACATTTTGACTTCGACACCAAGAAAACTGCTGCAAATTCGAATTCCACCAGCTCAAAACTCAACGGCTTCCGATCTGTGAGAACAAATTATTTCTAGCACAGAGATCGACTGTAGGGGCATTTACTGGATATATCTGCCCAAGGATGGATCCAGAGGCTACCTGGCCCGCTTACAGACTCTGTCTACCGAAATAAATTGTAATCACTGTAATAGATCTGATGATCAATTCTCGCTCCGATACCATGTAGAAATTTGAATAATAGCTGAATTTATTCACTGAGATTATCCTGATTACACACTATTTAAGCTTCATGCATAATACATAACCTCTTCTACAATTGATCATCAATTTGCGGAAATAGAAGCAGTCGCATGCACACATTAAAACATAATCAAGCACACATATAACATAGTATGTAATGGGGAAAGCTTATAGCTGAAAACCCCCAACTATCTGTATATTATAATGATAGAGAACATGTAACAATCATAGTACAATACTCCTCACAAGTACTCAGTACTATCTCCAAAAGTTACACACAAAACTAGCTCAAATCTGAACAAGTCACAGGTTCAAATCTTCTCCACAAGTCTGCCTGCCTCTACTGCGCAATCCAAGATGAGAATGAATGAGGTCCAAGTTCGAATCCCCTTGGCTTGTATTGCACAATCCTCATTGGAAATATCAATCAATGTGTGTGCAAATCTCATGCACAGCTATAGTCACAACTGATAGTAGATACACTGCTGCTATCAACAATGCAATTCTCTGGCAAACGTATTGGTTATGGTATTAACTTGGTATGATGATTAATAATTGATGGATGGCTAATTAATTTCTGGAGCCGATGGACCTGTGTTGTCACGTTGAATTATTTACAATAGTTGACTAAGTTAAGCGAACACAACTCACCAACATTAAAATAACAAACATCACACAGGATTAGGATCATTTCGTGGCCTCAGCAAACACTGGGGCATTTATTCTTTGTTATAATAACATCAAAGAACAGTAAAATTATCAGAAGATAAATAATAAACATGATAAATAATAAAAGATAATCATCAACAGCATTATATGGCAGAAAATCCAGGGTGGGTGCAGCAATATCTAAAAATAGAGGTCCATCTATTTTTACCAACTCGACCAATCATCCATAAATAGCATCCTGCAACTCATAGACCATGATCCATATGTCTAAAAATAGACATAGTCTAAAAATAGACTTTGCGCCAAAAATAGCCTGCGGGCCCACTTAGTGAAGGCGACTTCTTTTCACTAAGCTCCATCATCTTGTTGCATTTTCAACAAATTTTGGGCACAAATTGAAAATAAAAAACTTGAGCTGTGCCCAACGCAGTCCTTGGGTTGAGACAGTGCGTTACACATGTAACTACCCTTCACTGTACCTGCTATGCAATGCAGGTTTCAACATTCTGTGGTGCGTTTCCCTCATTTTGGGAAGAATTTACCCTAGGGCCTTAAAACCCTAAAATTTTGTAGAAATTGGAGATGAATTGAATACTAAGGGAAAGAGGAGGTTCATGGTACTAACCTGGATCAAACAACGATGAAATTCGTCTACAAAAACAACCGCAATCAGTGACTGAAGTTTGGGGGCAAAATCATGTTCAGATCTCCAAAATGAAAATGGTAACTATGGAATGGTTAAAAATGAATAGTGAAACTACTTTTAAATAGTCATTTAATTATTTTCAAGTTAAATTATTGCTATGCCTATAGTTTTATTAATTTTTTATCATGAAACAGGTATTTTTAATCCATTTGATGTTGTTCTAAACAAGAAATACAACTGATGAACATATTAGTTGTGCAGATTTATTAAAAGAATGACTTGACCACAAAGCATACTTTTCCTCCTTATTTTTCGAGCTTTGTTAAAAATGAAAAAGGATTTGAAGCACACTTTTATTTCTTTTTCGAGCTTCAATAATAGCGAAAAAGGAACCCCTGGAGTCTTCTTTCAGCTCTTTTTCAGACTCCGATAATGTGAAAAGATTGCCGAACACTTGTCTTTTCGAGCTTGTTAAAGTAAATGAATTGATATTTACTTAACATAAGTTTATCCCTTTTCCGGACTGAGATAGATTATTTACGAAAAAGGAATACCTTGGTTAAACATGACCAAAGAGGTTCTCTCAGATATTATTTTACACTTTTTCGGGTCTGAGTGAAAAATTTACGAAAAAGTAATTATGGAGTTTTCTTTTGTCCTCTTTTTCAAACTCTCTAAATATGAAAAAGGACTGGGATATCACTGTCGTTAAGCTCATTAAAACATAAAATAGCAATGGGCTTGTCGATCATGGCAAGAATCGAGTTTCATTCATTACTAGAATCATTAAATTATTAAATAGCGATACTTTATTCACCCGAAGGGTTGACTTATAGATCAAGAAAATGTTATCCTCCTCAAGATTGTTAAAAAATAAAGAGGTACTGGTCGAAAAATGACCAGGGAAAATTTGGGAAAAATGAGCAAGAATTCTTTATGGTAGCAAGTCGCTCTTGAACATGAAACTTCCTTCACTCCACGTCTATGATTGTTTGGGTTGGGTAATCTTCTTGACGATTCATTCATACCTGTGGTTCATCATACCTTCACTTCGGTTTTGTGTCAATGCTACCAAATCATCACAGTGTCACCGATATGTTTAAGAGAAGTCATCCAGTGAAAACTTCATCCTTCTGCAATACTCATAAGCCTTCATTCTCATGACCGTCATCCCTGAAAATTGCTATATCAAGTCATAACTTTGTCTCCAAAATCAGTAACTCTCGTTTCGTAATAAGGTGGCTTCCTGTTGAAGACAAATAAATATCTAGGAAGTTCACTTAGAAACATCAGAGTCCAGTACCATGAGGCTTGTTACAGCATCGACAAGATCCTCGCTTCCGGACCTTTGACCAAAATATTTTGTTTTCCGTTCGACATCAAATAATTTATTCACACCTTACGAAATGTACTGCAGTAACTTGAGGGCCATTGACATTAATGGTGGTTCTCTCGTGTTTGTTAACATATCACATCATTGGCTAGTAATCAAATGATGTCTTTCCATGTTCGACTACAAATCATATATTCCATGGCTAAACTTGTACTCGAATGATCGAGTGAACGAGATAAGAAGACCACAGATCTAGTTTCATCCATCCGGGCTGCAATTTCAGGATTGTTGTACACATGATCTGTATGGTGACCTTACATACAGATTGTCATCCAAACATGGGCCTATATAGGTAGGCATGTCTGCATCTGGGCAACATTCCAATGAAGATGACTTTTTGAATTATCTACATGTTATTAGATTGTTTTATGTGTTGAATATGGGAATGCCTACCCTCAGCAATTATGATCAAAGAGGATATATCATGATGTAATTTATTGTAAGATTGATGTAGGTGACCACTCCGCTTCATCTCCAGCCCATCACAGTGTAAAACATCTCAATCAAAAGTTATTATTATTATTTCAACTTCATGATTTAGGGGGAAATTTGCTATAGGTCAATTTTGGCACCATTCCCAATGACCTGGTTAACTGGGCATCATCTCCAAGACCAATGATTAAGGGTCTATCATTCCCTATCATTTCAAGTTGCTACATGCCCTAAGACAAGAACAAGACAAATCAAGCAAGAATTTCATCAAGAAAAGGTTTCCAAGGTTTGAAGTTTATTATATAGCATGTGAGAGCTCACCAATGCAGTCTCTAAAGGGGCTAAGTGCGTTGCATATGCAGGTATCCCCATGCAAGGCTTCTCTTCAAAGAACTTCCCGACACTCACAGGTGCGTTGGTCACATTGGGAGCGAAGTTCTCATTGTTCTGGAATCTCCACTTGGCCAGTGTATTCTAGAAGAGTTCACATGTGTAAAGCTTCGAATCCAAGTGTCCATTTGACATCTACATGATTGGGAACATGTATTTCCTATTATTGGAAAGTCATTGATTGCAAAACAACCTTCAATTCATCTATAAATTGAACACAGATCTGAGTGTTTGAGAAGGAAGAATTTGAGTAGAGAAATGTTGGAGAATTTTCAATTGAGATCTAGATTTGTGTAGCTGCTACTGGAGAGATTGATACTGTGATGAGGCTTGGGGACGTTGCTGGAAGGGTCACTTCAAGTCAGTGACTTGGTTGTAACCTCTCCTTCTATCATTAATAAAGAGTACATCTTATTTTTCCCTATATGCATCTGTATTGGCTATGATTTTCCATATTGCAAGATATTGGTTGATTTATATGGTTTATGCTTTACTGATTTAACAAACTAACTTGAATAGACATCTATATTATTGCATCTTCTATTTTTTTAGTGTTCTTTCTTGTAGGAAGCATTTCACACAAAAACCACTTGAATTTGAAGCTTGCATCAGGTGGCCTCCCAGGTGGAATGCCATTAAACAGTAATGTCTCATGGGCCAAAGTCATCTGCATAACTATTAGGACTATTAGGTCATTGCTTCCACTGTGAAAATCTAGCTCTGTTTTCTGTGTAGAAGTTTTCTGTGATGGATATTTGTGCATGACCCTAATCACTTGATGTTTACCACTCCCTTTATCTATCCACTCTATCTGCAAAGTCTCCCAATATGTGGTGACCATCCCCAAAGTAATCAACCACTGCACACCCAATATCACATTGGTGTCAAGTATGTCAACCAAAAAGAAGTGATTAGTCAATGTATATGCCCCCATGGTGACAGATAAAGATGTAACATAATGCATGCATTGCATATTTCTAGCTCCTAGGACCAAAACTGAAAATTCCTCAAAATCATCAGTGGGTATTGTGCTCCTCTACACTAGTTTGGCATCAATAAAGGTTTGGGTAGCCCCAGTTTCAATCAACACTGAAACCCTCTGATCTTGAATGGAACCTCGAACTCTCAAGGTCAAGTACTTGGGTACTCATCTCAATTATGTAAGGTCCCCTCCAATGGGAGCAAATGCTCCATTCCCTCCTCCTGGTGGTGGTGGATCCTCTTCCGCTATCCCAGTGCTGTGACCTCTTTCTGGTTCCTCTTCTTCTTCCTCCTCATCATCAGAAAATACCTCTATATAGTGTACCTTCCCTGCTCCACATATATGTCCGGGTGCCCATGATTCTTGGCATGTGAAGAAAAGCTTCCTTCTCCTCAAGTCTCTTCAGACATCATCACTAAGAGGTACTTTGTTTTGGATCTCCTTTGAAGGATGAGCCTTCTCATCTTTCCCCTTTGAGGGAAAAGTGGGATTTTGCTGAAATGTTGCCTTTTCTCTTAGCAAGGCATCTTGTAGATCTCTAACCCTTTCAAAAACATCATGAAGGGTATTTGGTTTGGTATACTTAACCAATCCATGTAGAGGTTCTGTTATCCCCTTAATGAACATATAGACCCTCCTAGCTACAGATAAATTGGGAACCATAACATAAAGTTTTAGAAATTCAGAAATGTAAGTCTATGGATTACCTGACTATTTGAGCTTATCTAACTCAATGAAAGGTGTCTCCAGGTCTCTTCGATCAAACCTCTCCACCAAACTCCTTTTTAACTCTGAATATGCAGTGACATTGTCATGACCCAATGTAGAAAGACCATGAAAACACCAATCATGTGCTTCACCCTCAAGGTGCAGCACTGCTATTTTGATGGCCTCCATCTCTGGTACTTGGTTCAAATGGAAGTAGATGTCTAGCTTCTCTACCCATGATTTGGCAGTGCATTTGGATGACCCATCAAAAGTGGGTAAGAAAAATCTACCCATAGTCCGGTGAAGATCATTGTGCTGTATGAATCCTCCACCTCTATTGTGATGTCGGGGTCTCCTATTTTCCTTGATCTGAAAGAGCCCTTGAAAGCTCAAATGGTCCTTGAATCTCTGAGATTGAGACTCATACTCAAAAAAATAATCTTCAAGAGTTTCTTGTTCTTGAAACCCTCCATTTCCCACTGCTAAAAATGTAGGCATTATAGAGCGTTGGGAAACCTGTTGCTTCACTGGTTGATAACTCCAGTGATGAGAAATGTCAGAGAATTCTCTATGTAGAAACCCTTTAGGGGATTCTTTGTGTCTATCCATCCTCATCTCCTTGATTTCTCTTACAATATGTTGCATATTTTGAAGAAGAAGCTCAGGGAATTCCTTCTCCTCATCTCCTCCTGATAAGGGAGTTTTTCCTTTGTATTCTTTATCATATGTATAATCATATCTCTGGTTTCTTCTTTTGAGATACCTCTTCTCTCTATCTATGAGAGGATCTCCTTCTTCTGATGACAGATTGGCTTAATAAGCACAGGCTGAACCAAGATTATGCTCTGATACCATTGTAATATCACAAAATTGGGAGAGCAACAATATAGCACATAGAAATGGAAATATGAAGAAATATAAATAGATTAATACATGAGACAAACATAGATCCATTTAATTATTATTATTTCAGAAAAATAGGTACAAAGACTTCAGGAAAATATCACTCAAGTTGGGAAAACAAGCCTCCCATGAAAGCATACAACTCGATCTGAAATGTTGTTAATACAATATAAAGATGGAATGTCAAAACTGTGCTGTCTATGAGGGGATAGCTACAAATGAAAATGGAAATACATGTATATGATGCTACAGTTCTCCAATAGTGCAAGGAATATAGATCCAAGCCCCAAAACAGATTTCCAAGACAACCCAGAAAAGGTTTCCAGAAATACACACTATACAACAATAGTAGATTTGGCCCTGGGGCTAAACAGTCTCTGCAAATGGAATGACGATAGGAGATGGATAATTTGAAATATGAAATGGCTGATCCTCCTCTAATATATCCTCCAAGATGAAGGGTTGATCCCCTCAAAGGAAACACATCTCCTCTAACTAGGGAAAATAACCCACTATTGTAGTTGCTCTCTAAAATAATGCAGTATTTGAGGGAAAATGTGTTGTAGCTGATGGTAGCTACTTGGCCTGGTGCCAAAATATGAAAGGAAACCCTAAAAAATTTCTCATAATCTTCCCAGATGAAAGGATGATCCCTCCAATGGAAAACTATCTCAGAAATGGGAGATCTCTCTCCTCCACTATTGCAACCCTGCAACACAACACAACTCTAAACAGAACTGCGCTGTATATGAGATTGAATCTTGGTCAAATGCCAGATAGTGGTAATGTAGCTCAAGATAACCTCTCTTGAGTAGGCACTCTAAGTACCCCAAGGATGAGGGTGGGATTTCCGCTTGGAAACACTGTTGTGCTAAACAACACTGCAGTCTCCGCTAAACAACTGAAGAGAGAAACCAGTCATATAGACCATAAACAAAATAATAATCAAATAATGCCTTCTATGGCTTCCATTACCTTCCTTATATGCTTTGTTAGCCTTCCCACTTTGGGCCCCACTCCCTCCAAAGTTGCATTGTCCCTCAATGAATGTCCATTCTTCCATACCAACTTTGTTGATTTGGTCAAAGTTGACCTAGTATACATGCGCCATCCCCTTTTCACACATAAGGGTGCTTAATCAAGCTACTTAGAGGACCTCCATTCACATTTGGAGTGATTTTATTCCTAATAAGGATATTTATGGGTCTCCCTACCCTCTTATTCTTCTAACTAAGAAGCAAAAACAAAATTTAATATTCCAACTAGCTTAAAGCTAATTAGGAATATTACGTTGTGTGTGTGTGTGTGTGAGAGAGAGAGAGAGAGAGAGAGAGAGAGAGAGAGAGAGTACAATGAAAGGCTTTGGCTCGTCTCATGCTATAAAAATAAACTAATAATGAATTCTTATTATGGCCTTAATATATAGGGTCAAGGGACTTAACAAGACGTGAATATCAAAATCTACATAATTATTGTGAATATATAGCATCTCTTCGACATTTATTAAAATTAGAGGTATTAACATATACTTTGGGACAAATCCATAATGAAATGGTGAACCTTACAAATAAGGCTATCCATATTCTTCTGATAAATATCTAGAGGCTACTCGTAGAGAATATCTACTTAGAACATTATCATAATATTTACATTCTAGCAAAATTTCAACCTTTTACTCCATATAATCTATTTGGAACTTGAACCAATGATTATATTGACCACCTATGACTATATCCATAGTAAAATATAGAAAGAAACAATATTTCAAAACTTCTTCTTGGAATTTATGCAAACGAATTGTATTAGAAAGGAAAAATATTTATTACCATTATTACTATGAGCACAAAATCAATTTAATACATTGATACATAATTTGATAAAATGGAATATGAAAAAGAGAGGTTTTGTCTTTTAAATTGAATTAATGACGTGCTTAAGTGGTTATGAAAAAAGGTATTTCATCTTTTCAAATTAATTAGCATTGTCATAAATAAATCAAAATTATTAATTTATTAACTCATTATTTTGACTATCTCACACAAATGAATAAGATGGTGCTTTGACTTAATTAGGTTCTTATATCAAGCAAGTCCCCTATGATTATGAGGCTTAGACCTATTTTATGGCTTTTATTCTAACCCTTTAAGGATGTGCTTATATATAGGTGTTTAAAAGACTTGAATCATTGACAAAATTCCACTTTTATTGAGTAAGAACCTCTTTTGTATGATCCTAGTACCTCCCTTATAAGCTAAAGTAAAAATATGATCAAAGGCTTAGAGATCCTTTAAGGAATTTTGGAAGTCACATAAGGGTATAAAGAAGGTGTTATGTCCTCAGGATGCCATTTATAAAAACTTGGATAAGTTTAAATGGAAAACTTGGAAAATTAGGTGTATCACATTGTGCAACACATTGCAAAATGGTTCGATCTAACATAAAGTTTGAGGATTGGCACATAGTTTAAGTCATATTTTGTAGCATATCATTTAAAAGAGAAATATTTGCATGGTGAAATAAACCACACTGACAAATATGTATGACCACATGACATGACGTTTGGAGCATCATGTTTAAAGTTGTTGCAATATTAAAAGGATCGAAACCAAAATAAATGTGGGTGTGGTGTTTGAACATCACAAGACCAAAAAATTGTGTTGTTGTGACACAATGGCCTAAGAATGATGAGTTAACATCACAAAGATGAATATTATCAAAGATATGACATATCACAAGAAATGTGAATTTCTTGTGATATGTCACAAGGCTAGAAAATTCTAGAAATTATGATAAGCCTATCACCAATTCATCAAAATTCATAGGTATGGTAGGAAACTAAGTTAAGGAAAATTGAAGAAACAAAAGAAGGAAAGAGTGAAGAAGATGAAAGGCATGGTATTGTGCTAGGACAATATTTTGAATAGCATGAGACGTCACAAGAAGAAATTCAAAATATCTTCCTAGTACAATACCATGCCTTATGATCTTTTTCATTCTTTTCTTCTTTTGTTTCATCTTACCATGTCACAAGAATAAAAACTTAAAAAAAACACAACAAAGATGAGGGATGGGAGAAGACAAGGAGATACAAAGTAAGATTTCTAGATTTAGCTAGTGCTACATTTTTGGGTATGTGTTATATTCTTTTCACGACTAGTCACGCGTGGGGGGGTCACAGGGGGGGCGACAACACACCCTATATGTTGCGCTGGGCGCAGCAGGGGGGTCACGTGGGGGTGACAGTGCCCCCGGAAAAAAAATTTGGTCCTTATTTTCTAGTGGGCGGACCCACCCATGGTTTTGTGCATGGGTTTGCACATGGTTTTGGGGCATGATGGTTTTTGGTCCTTGGTATTTTGTAGATCCGGTCAAGGGAACTACGGTTATGTTCTAATCCAGGGTTAATGGATTGGGGTTTATGTATGCTTCGGCATGTATATATATGTGTTGTAACACTAAAAGGAATATAATGAAAAATCAAGCTGGTCATCCCGATTTGAGATCTAGGGGAAAATCTCAGTGTTTATCTGTTTTATATTTTATGCTCTCGCTATTGTTTATTTTCTGTTTTAAGATTATTTTGTAGATAATTTCTGTTTAGGGTTAAAACCTACATTTGGTATCAAAGCTGTTTCGACTTTAAGGGGATGCCTTTTCTACTGAGGGTTTTTTGCTCGGGCCTATGGTAGACCTTGTTCAGTGGGAGATCTGTGGGATCAATTCTTGCAGTGAAATAAGATGGTGAGTAGTGGAAAGATAGAGATTGAGAAATTTAATGGTCAGAGTTTTGAGTTGTGGAAGCTCAAGATGGAGGATCTGCTGGTGGATAAAGACTAGTGGATTGCGGTAGATCCAGGTACTAAACCAATGGCAATGTCAGATGAATATTAGAAGAAGTTGGATCGAAAGGTGAAGAGAACAATACGGTTGTGTGTCTCTCATTCGGTACTGTTGAATGTATCTGGGGAAGTTACGACGAAGAATTTATGGGACACACTTGAAACTTTGTACCAATATAAGTCTCTGGTGAATAAATTGTTCTTGTGGAAAAATTTGTATAACCTAAGGATGAAGGATGGAGACTCGGTGACAACGCATCTAAATGCCTTCAATACTGTGGTAAGTCAGTTGTCATCTGTTGATATTAAAATCTCAGATGAAGATAAGTGCATCAGTTTTTTGTGTTCTCTACCAGACTCGTGGGATAGTTTGGTTATTGCAATAGGTAGCAATACAACTACCTTGAATTTTGATGACATTGTCTCAGCCTTGTTGTTGGAGGAAATGAGACAGAGAAATATGGAGGGTCAGAATGGAGATGCCTTATTTATACAAGGAAGGTCCCAGAACAGAAACAAGAATAAGGTTTCGAGTGGGAGATCTAAATCTAGAGGGAGATCTAAATCTCCTGGAAAGTTTGTAAAGGTGTGTTGGAAATGCAGAAAAGAAGGGCACTACAAAAAGGACTGCAGATCTAAAGCTCCTGAGAAAGGAAATGGATCTGATGATGCTCCTTCTGCAGAGGAAAAAACCACCTCGGATGAAGGTGGGGATGTGTATTTGGCTTCTTCTTCAAATGAACATGTAGATCATGAGTCATGGTTGATTAAATCGGGTGCATCCTTTCACTTCACTCCCCATAGGGAATGGTTCTGTGAGTATGAGAAATATGATGGCAGTGATGTCTTCCTAGGTGATGATAGGAAGGCCAGAATCCTCGGACGTGGAAAAGTCAAGCTGAAGCTGCAAGGTGGAAGGATTAGAACACTTCCTGGTGTTCTACGCATTCCTACATTGGCCAGAAATCTGATTTCTGTAAGCAAGATGGATGATGCAGGAGTAAAAACAGTGTTCGAGAGAGATACCTGTAAGATGGTTCAGGGAGCACTGGTATTAATGCAGGGAGTTCGGATTGGAACTCTGTACAAGCTTCAGGGAAACACTGTTATTGATGGGTGCAACAGTTCTGTGGTTCCTAAAAGTGGAGCAGAAAGCCTAGATGTCTCTGGAGAAAAGACCATGCTATGGCATCAAAGGCTTGGACATATTGGAGAGAAGGGCCTTTGGATACTGCATGGAAATGGTATGTAGAAGGTATGTCTAATAGCTCTTTGGATTTCCATTTCTATGAACATTGTGTATATGGGAAGCAGAATCTAGTGAGTTTTCCTTCTAGTGCTAAGAGGGCGAACAAGATATTAGAGCTTGTGCATAGTGATGTGTTTGGACCGGTGTCAGTTCCATCACTCGGTAAGTCTGTGTACTATGTTTCATTCATAGATGACTTATCAAGGAATACATGGATATATTTGTTGAGGAATAAATCTAAAGTCTTTGACAGATTTAAAGAATTTAAGGCTCTGGTGGAAAACCAGACAGAGAAAAAGATAAAGGTGCTGAGGACAGATAATGGTGAGGAGTTCTGCAAGAAGGAATTTGAAGAGTTCTATAAGAAGTGTGGTATAGCATGGCAAAAGACTACTCCATACACACCTAAACAAAATGGAGTTGCAGAAAGAATGAAAAGAACGCTGATGGAAAAGGCAATAAGCATGCTCAGTGGTACTGGGTTAGGACAAGAATTCTGGGTAGAGGAAACGGAGACTACATGTTAACTTGTTAACAGATCACCTTCATCAGCATTGGAGGATAAGACTCCACATGAGGTATGGACTGGTAAGAAACCCTCTCTTTCACATCTGAGGGTATTTGGTTGTGATGCATATGTACATGATCCAAAAGAGAAAAGGACCAAGTTGGATAATAAATCTGAAAGGTGCATCTTTATTGGGTTTTAGGATGGTTTAAAGGGTTACAAGCTTTGGAACCCAGAAATAAGGAAGGTTGTGTACAACCGAGATGTGGTGTTTAGAGAGGTGAAATATGTTGTTAAACATGAAGTCCAACCAAAGGAACCTGAGAAGATAGAGGTTGAGCTAAAGGAGGATGAATCAGACTCTACAATAGAAGAAGACTTAGAAGAGGAAGAGACACAAACTCCAGCTGTGATAAGATCAGTTCGGGAAAGAAGACAACCAGAAAGGTATAATCCATCTTCTTTCTATTCAAATTTTGCTTTAACTATAACTGATGATGATCCCAGAACTATTAGGGAGGCAATAGATTTCGAGGATGGAAAACTCTGGAAGGAGGCCATGGTTGATGAAATGGCATCCTTGCATAAAAATGAGGCATGTGATCTGGTGGGGTTGTCGGTTGGAAGGACGCCCATCGGGAGAAAATGGGTGTTTAAGAAGAAGATGAATGTAGAAGGTGTTGGTGTCCCGTGTGTTAGGTTCCCGTGATTTGGCTGATTGGCAAGACAAATGACAGTGTAACATCAAACCAAGCTTTGGAGCCCAAGGACCTAGCCTTCCTGGACTTAGAGAGGGCTCTCTCTATATGTGTAAGGGATATCTATGTGTTTGTTCGCTTATTGTGTTCTGATTTTAGGCTAGTTATGGAGTATGTTTTTTGGTTTTGGTTTTTTAAGTTATGAGGGATGAAACTGATCAAAGATATGAAATAGGTAACAAGATGTTAGATTAACTGGGCTATGGGGTCAAAAGGCCAAGAAAGCTATTAGATGATGATACAAGGCTGTTGAAGGAGCGATTTGATTTGAGGTAGAAAGGGATCTTTGGGAAAAATGGAGTAAATGGACATCAAGTTTGTGAACGACAAAGGATTTCAAGCATAACTAGTTTAATAGCAGACATAAACATGGTAGGGAAAACCATTAATCATGCAAAATGTAACTATAAGCTAATCAATACATAAAAATAAACATTCAAGCCATGCATAGTGTTGTTCCTTGAGAAACAATTCTTGGCTGTGTACAAGAATCCGTGCTCAAGACATTAAAGATTATGTCACAAAAATGTAGATATGTGTCTCTGTTCTTAATCCTTTAAATATTAGTAATATATTTCCCAAATATCAAATCTTTAGGAGCCATGCAATGCCATATTCCCTTTATACTGGAGTGAAAAGATGAAAGACAAAGAAAGGAAAGGATTTTAACTTGTCATGCTGCGTTACACAGAAACTGTCATTATAAAATCCAGAGGAAGTGGAAAACATATAAGTTAAAGAAGAGGAGCGCCCATTAAGGATATTTAACTCTTAGACATATAAATATCAAGAGACCTGCAGCTCTAATCACTCTACTTTATTCACAGAAATGCAAATGAAATGGAAACCAGGAAAACGCTTCAACATAGATGGAATATTGGGAACTTGCAAAACTTCTTTATTCATTCGATACTGCTTAGTACAAAATTTAGCCTTCAAAGGTTCAAAACTCGGAACCTACTTCCTTCTTTCAAATGTCTTTAAATACAAGTTGAACCAAAATGGTTTCAGTTATAAAACTGATTCTAACTGACTGTAACTACTTAACTACTTTATGTCACGGAGGTATATGCCTCGGTAACATGTCATTACATTGCATCATGTGATTTGAAAATAAAATAAAAGATGACAAATCCTAATCTAAAGGAACTGATGTTCCTGGAACAGCAACTGATTCAATGATTTCTTGCGGCTGTACGGTCACTTGTGGCTGCTTGGCAGGAAATCCTTTTTCTATATCAATAGTAAACTTCTTACATTCCTTCCAAAGCTTGCCTGGAGTTATTGGAGCACTCTTATAACGATGATATTCTACTGTGAAGGCAACAATATGACTGTGAGTGAGGTTACTTGTAAACAACGTTTTCACCATCCACAGTAGAAGGAAATGTCTTTGTAAGAAATTGAAGACTGTTTCTCCCTTTAATATCTGTGTCTTCTCATGTCGACCATCTGCTTTGCTTTTTGCAAACACCAACTGATCTTCATAAAACTTCCAGGACATAAATTCACCTCCTTCCTTCCAGCATGATGGCAAGCCAGTTCTTATCAATTTATCAAATGAAATGTCAAATTTCTTAATCACCTCTTTGATTACCTGTAGCCGCTTCTCTGATGCTTTCAGAAGATCATTTTCAATGATCATCTTGCTTATTTCCTCAGCATAAAAATACCTGTCTTGTATCCCCATGTCTTGCAACTCTTCATCTGTTTTGGAATTAATAAAATTCATGAATCTTTTGGCCCAATTTGATCTCTTGATTGCAGCTGGCTTGTCTGATGACAATTCCTTTTCGTGATCAGCAGCAATGCCTTTCTCTCTGGCAATTACTTGTATGGAATTCCATTTTGCTTGTATTTCAGAAATGATCTCATTCCAGATGAGATCCTTAGCTTTAATAAGGGAAATATTTCCCTTCAATTTCTCCTTGAGTTCCTTAATCTCTTCTTCAGCTTTATGTAACTTTTGCTCATTTTCGCCTGCCTTTTCTTCCCATCCTCACATTAATCTCAGAGCTGCATCCTTTTCAGACTGGGCCTGTTTGCAATCTCTCTCCGCCATTTTTAACTCTGTATTCAATTGAGCAACCTGGACCTGTGGATCGGTCGCACCTGCAGAAAAATCAAAAGTGCAAGTGTGGTTCTGAATTTGATTTTGTAAGGTTATGGATGTTTGCTTTACCTTATCAAGCTCCTCATCTTTCTTTATCAATTGTTGTTGCAGCTCTTCTTTTTCCTTTTCTACCTCTGCTACTTCAGCTGCCAACGAATGCTCTGAAGCTGGCAATTTCAGCTTCTTCCTTAAGGAAGAGATTTCTGCTTCTGCGCCCTTGATCAATTTTTGCATTGCGCTCCTATCATCTGGATCAACGCCAATCTTCTTTATGATTTTCTTTAGTTCTTCATTTTGAATAGTCAATGCTCTGGCATTGGCTTTCTCCATCTTGCACTGTTTAACAACCTTAGCAAGCATATTCTCTGTCTTGACTGATGTAGCATGAGTCTTACTTAAATCATTAACAATTAACTGACCGGTTTGCATATGTAGATTCATCTTGTCCCACAATGGGATCTTCTTTACATCCATAACAATATTCACCTCCTTAAAACTGCCTGAGGGTCCCAGAGACATCCCTGTCGGATGCGATAGCGCCATTTTGAACTGGTCTTTCTCCAAATCCATTACAGTCAAAAGTCTTGTTTGGTCAGCAGATACATGATGTTCTGCTTGTATCTCTATATTGGCCTTTATTCTTTGATTTTTTTCTTCAATTAAGGAGAACGCCTGCTTCATGGAAGGAGCTTTCTCTAGCTGGAGCTCTGATCTGCTAGGAGATGAAGCACCCTGTTCTTCACTGACCTGGAGAGTGAAACCAGGTGAATTGGAGGAGTGATCTTCTGCTAATTTTGTCCTTTTCTCCTCTCGAGGCTCTTCCTCATCAATCTCAATAACATCATCTCTCACTCTCTTACCCATCTTCTCCAATATTACAGGAGTTTGAATATTAATCCGCGATGAACTTGGCCCTCCTGGATTAGCCAGCTTTTCTAAATCTGGTTTACTCACATGAGTAAAAGCAGCATAACCGTTCTCGACCCTTCTCTGTGAAATAATCGCATGTGGGTCATAGGCCCACTTCTCTCCCAATAATAACTGTGTTTCTTCCAACATCCTTGTCACCTCCTCATAAGCTTGCCTTGTGTTAACAACAAAAGGACCTACACTCATGGGCAACTTATACATTAACCCCTTCTTCATTGGAAGAAAATGAATTTGATCCACATTGAGACTTTGCCTTATAAATTCCAGAGCAAACAGTCTCATGGGAACAAATGTTGGAAGCCTATAAGGCTCAACACCAACTCCATATAGCCTTATTTCAGAATGGTCTTCAAAAACAAACCAGTCTCTATATCTACAATTAGGTCCTAATTGCAGGAACTCTTGAGCCTTTGGCAAGAAACAGGGAGGCCGAGTTCCATTGAGAATTCTATAAGCGGTGGTCATAAAATTTTCCACAAATTCAAATAAACCAGCTTCATTTTCTTCTCTTCTGACCAAATCAGTCCAAAGTAGAACTGACTGCTTATTCTTGTTGACATCCATTATGTTTAAACCAATACCCATGAATTCTTCCACATTCTGGTATAAAAACAGGTAAACTATTAATGAGGGAAATCTAAAATAACCTGTTAGTGGGAAAGAAAGCAACTGAGTATTCACCACTTCTTGCCAAAAGGATGGAATATCTAACACCACTCCCGGTTTCATCATAAGAGTAAACATTCCCAGAGTTGCTTTGTCAACTTCGCCATCATCTTCTTTCCCCAGAATCTCCATAATACAGCTGAGAACTTACCTGTATTGAACATTAAAAACATCCAAACAAAATTTTCCCAAACCAAACTGGGTCTTCTCCGGACTTGGTACCAAAAATGACATGCAGCGGTTAAATTCTTCAATTGAGAGTTCCTCGAAGTATTGAACCAGCGAATCTTCTGAGAATTGCAAAGGAGAAACATTCTCTGGGAAGCATAATGCCTGACGCATTAATTGAGCTGAAACCTGCAAAACACTTTCTCCCTGAGAGTTCATGACATAACATTTACCAGGATACATGAACGAGACCAACCAGGAGATGAATTCAGGAAAAACATGGGTCTTAGGGATGCAGGCGAACAGCACTCCAGAACTCTGCATAGCGGAAAACACAGGTGACTGGTCGGTGTTCAAGGTCACTTGATAATGCAAGCGAGGGTGATTGACAGAGGAAGTAGTATCGCGGACGTCTTTCTCACTATCTAGGAGAGGGCTCAGATTGGACAAACCAGACACAGACGCTCGTTTGGCCATGGCTGACGAGAATTTTGGAAGCAATTCGGTGCGAAGGTGGCGGGACGAGGTTTGAAACAGAACAACAATCACAAATAAACCGCAACGGAACGACAAACTCGACTTTATAACAATGCAAACCGCAATTAATGCGAAGGTGACGTGGGACAACACGTAGGCGATTTTGCCAACTGTTTGACACTTCGGAGAATGACGTAATGCGGGGGGTCTGTGAGTACGGCCGAGACCTTCAACCAATACCCCCCGCAATCCATCGGAGCCGTTGATCAACGATTTTCATAGATCTGACTAGTCAACTGCGGGGGGTCGGGTTTTGATAACCGGCGAGCAAGTTGACCCCCCGCAGTTGCTCATCCAACAGCTTCTGCACGCGATCACGACTTCCGCTCCAGAAATCGCTCGAACTTTATGATTAATAAAATATATAATAAACTAATGTTTGCCGCTCCACAAATCAAAATGAAAAATGTATTACTTCTTCGTATTTCTCCTATACTAAAGTATAAAACCTTATACTATAGCATATTTCGGATCTTTAGAAATATTTTTTCAAAAACATTTTTTCTTTTCCCAAAATTTCAAAACTTAACATAAAAAGGATATGCGGATAGAATGATCCACAACACATAGAAGTATAAGACCCTCTAACTTTGGGAAATGGCTTTCAGACTTTGGGGAAAACACTTAAGAATGACAAACAACTCAAAACACTATGCCAGAATGCCTAAACACAGTACTTCAAGTTATTGGGCACTTTGAAAACAAGATTGCATAGTCTTAGGCAAAGGGCAAGATCAGAACAAGACCTCCTTGGTTCAACAAATGACAATCTAATCAGTCAAAGAGAAATTTCATGGATGGAGCTATAGCTAGCCATGAGTAAGCAGGGCGTACCGTAAGTCCTTAGCATGTATAGAACTATGAATGAAACAAGCAACAATATCCTCAAGTTGTTAAAGAGCAGTTAAGAATTATTTAATGCAACTAAGGAAGAAGAAAACATGAAGGCTGTGGAGATTCAGGAAATTTGAGGTGCCTCCATGGGCATATCTAAAATTTGTTCTCTACTCATCTATAGCAAGCAAGAAACATGTATCATGAATGAAAACTAGAAGACAACAACAAAGCAAGAGACACTATACCATTCTACCAAGTCATGGAATCCATCAACAATCCTTCATCATTCATCCAAGAACATCCAAGAGGCAATCCAAAATCATAACACAAGTATTTTCTTCCAAAGCTCATATGACCATATATTTCTTCTTTTCTCAAGTTCAGCCTTGTTTACAAATGAGAGCTGGTGGAATAAATAGGCTCAAGTGAGGAAAACCTCATGGTTCAACTTGCATCCTCATTGGCCTAATCAAAATATCTAAACTTGTCCTTGAGGCTTTGCAAAGCCCAAGGCACAAAAATATCTCTTAAAATATCTAAAAAATGCTAAAAAAGGGAATTTAATTGACTTTGCATAATTTTTCATGTGCAAAAATAGCTAAACGCACATTTGGAGAAAGCAGATTTTAGAGGTTCAAAAATTACAAAAATATTTCAAATTTACATCAGATAAAGGTCCCCTAACTTGCCAGAAACATTTGGTAGCCTTCCCGCTGTCTAAACGAGGCTCATGATAGCTCGTTGGAAATATCTGAGTGTCTAATTTCCGACGCAACTGAAAATTCCCCAATCTGATGCCTGGAAGTCCTCCAAATATTCACCTGTGTGTAAAAAACCAGAAAATTACAGCCTGCTGATAGACCGGGCAGAGTGTGAAAAATGCGAGCCTTTTTCGCCGTTTTGAGGGGGAAAATGATCTCCAAATGTTCTGAAAAATCGATGACGGTGTGCTCATGAAATTATGGCATCCAATGATACCATTCTCCTCCCTTGAAGAATCCTCAAAATGAAATGGCGAATTTATGAGTTTTTTACCAAAAACTCAAAAATGCCAAAAAACCAAAAATTGTCAAAATGTGCCAAAAATTGGCCTACATGACCCTCAAGGGCCCTCAGCAACATGCTCCGAAACTGAAGCCAAAATGTCGAGTGCTGATGTGCCTTTTTTCTCTTTCCGTGCCGGGAGCTTTCCCTTTGCTTCCTTCAGTTTCTCTTGAGTGGCCTTTAGCTTGTGCCGGGCAAACTGATTTAGCTTTTGATAGTGTTGTGTCATCTTCCTTTGCAGCTCCAAGTCTCTGTTTGCCTTCTCAAGCTTCATCTCCAAATGTTTATTGGCTCTTTCTAGCCATGCCTCCTTATTGCTTTCAATTTCTTGCTCAAGTAGTGCAATGAGGGGAAAGGATTGAAGATGGGCTTGTTCTTCTTCCTTTTTCTTTTCCAGGGCTCGTTTAAGCCCTATGGTTCTAGGCCTCTTCCGCTTAGGCTGGTCTTCTTCTTCACCCTCATCCAAATCACCTACAAGCTCCTCTATTCTTGCTTGTGCTTTGGCAACCTCATTCTTGTATTTAATTGCCCGTGTTTCATAAACTGCCATATGAACACTCATCTATCTATTTTGGATCTCCAAGAAATGATTGAAGTTCTTTGCCCGATGAAGGTTATTTTACAATGCTTCAATTTGACCCTCTCGATGGATTAGAAGGTTTTCAAGGATGCGGGCTTCATTATCGCTGTCATCACTTTGGATTGAGATGATAGCCAATGCAACTCCATGTTCTTGACTTTCTCCAATCTTGCCCTTCCCTTTGCCCTTGAAGGCTAATCTTGCACTCTTCCTTCTTGGCATGCTAGTGAGACGTTTCTTGGGCGATTTTCTTTTGCTCCGGATAGCTCTTGTTACTTTTTAAGTAACCACTTTGAGCATTTGCTTCTTTGCTATCTTGGGCTTAGTCTTCTTAGGAGAGGAAGGCATGATGGCCTTGCCCTTGTCACTTTGTTTGTCACCTTCCGGAAAAAACCCTTTCTCTTGAAGTTGTTGTGCAACTAGAGGAGGCTGTAATGTATCATGGGAGGACTGCTGCTGCTCACCTTCATCATGCTGTTCAAACTGCTGCCCCTGTTCACCAAGAAAAAGCTGCTATCCTCCATCACTTCCTTCATGTTTGTCCTCCTCTTTTTCTTCCTGTTCATTTCCCTCCTCTTCTTGCTGTCCTGACTGTTCTGTAGTGATCTTGAGCCTTCTATGAGTAGGCCTACTGGATAAAGGTAAAGGGCGATGAATAGGTGGGGTGGGAGATGTATGGATAGGAGGAACAGTGGAGAAATCCGGGTGACTGATAAAAACATCCCAAGAAACTCCTTTCTTCTCCAGCTGATGAAGAATGATGATTTTGATCAGAGAATGATGGAAAAGAGAAGCTATTTGCAGAGATGGAGGCTTCTTCTGGACTAAGGATGCCATTTTCTCGATGCTCTTACACAAAAAGTAAGGGAGATTGAGCTGCCTAGTTCTAGTGAAATGCATCAATAGTCGGACATGGTAGGCATAAACTCGAGTAAATGTCCCTTCACAAGTAAAATACTTCATTATGATCTTCATAAGAGGAGCATAGCTGGAAAGAAGATGAGAGAAAGGAAAAATAGCAGTGCATGTATCTCTGTGCTCGGGCTTGATGAAAGGCTTGTAGTCATCCAAGTCTAGATGGGCTTGCTTGAACCATTTCTCGCCATGATATGGGATTTTGGTAGCTTTAGATACCGACCTCGGGGAAAACTTGAAATCAAGGTCTGCTACCTGAAAATGTTTGCTTTGGAACCTCAAGGCGCATAGGTGTGTCAAGGGTGAGAAACTTTTGACCTCCTGTATTCTCTGGCAGAAATCCAAACAACCCACCTCATGAAAATTGAAGAGGATGGATGGATGTGCATTGACCTCGTCAGTAGAGATTGGCTCATATCTCTTGTGTAAACCACTTCTGATGTCTTGCCTGGGCGGAATTTTGGGCTAAATATGCTCTTGAAGCACCAAACTGTCTCACTGTCTTTAAACTGCCTTCTTTAAGATAAACTCTGTCAACCCACTATTTTGATAAGGAAAAAATGTCCTTGGATGCTTGTGCAAAATGTTTTCTCTCAATACAAAACCTTTGCTCCTTTAAAATGTGGCTTTCCCAACCTTTGATATGTATTTCTACCAGCAAACCTTTAAGAAGAAAAACACAGTGAAAAAAGGAAGATAGGCTGTCAATTGAGTTTGCTGTGTATAGTGACAAAGTCACCCTGCTTTGTGATGTTTGGAGCTCAACAACTTAATTTGTATCTTTGACCAATGGTAAACTTCCCAATATTCACAATCTTGCCCTTGTGTAGTATGCCAATCACTCAACAAAACTCATATCATATGCAGTCAACCTTTAGTGTAGGTACACAGTGAATTTCACAGTTTATGGAACCAAGCTGACAGAGTTTTTAAAAATGCTTCAAAAGCTTCAACAAAGGCTATAGGAGTTTGTCCTTTCGAACAATCAAGGCACCTTATCAATGTAGAAACCCTGTCCCTCTAGAAAAATGTCTTTGCAACCATCTGAATATCAGCTTAATAGTGAGCTTGAAGAACAAAAAGGACCATCAAATAGAACACACAGTGAACAACTATCCCTTCTGTGGTTGGTAGGGGTAACCTTGCCTTTTGGTATTTTGAGGAATAAAACACCCTTATTCTTTGAAAAGGAAAGTGAACACACATAGTTTTCGCTCAGCACCCTTTTCTCTGTAGGTGCTTCACCAGAGTATTTCAGCATTCTATCACAGTTTTGAACAATGAATATTTACACAGCAAGAACATGTTTTTACATATATGGTGACAGCGTTTTAATATGTTTTTTGGACTGTGGTATCAAATATTTGTATAAGGTCAAATGTCGAGCAGCTCCTTTTGATTGAAACCTTTAACCCTCACATGAAATCCACCAATATGAAATGATATATGAACTTCACCACTCAGCAGTTTGTGAAAAATTCAAGGAAAGCTTGTAAGTACCTCTGCAGATTGGTGAATGATCCTTTGAAGACAACGAGCAACCATGAGGAGCATTTTGGAGGTGTGTTGAGCCGTCAACAAGTGCGCGGCACTTTGGAAGAAAAGAATGCCGCGCAGGAAAACGATCGGGTGGCCTGTCGGGTCGGTGTCGGGCGCCCGTGACCGCGGCTACAGGAGCGTTGTGCGCGGCTACAGGAGTGCTGCGTGCGTGTGTTGCGCAGTTTAACAATTCCGCTTATGAGCGCCGTGCGCATGTACAGGAGCGCTGCACGGTGAAAAAGCCTGGAAATTCTGCAAATTTTGTCTTGAAACCTCGTTTGATGCTTGGAACCTGTAAAGGGAGGCTCGATTTCTTGCTTAGGGATTTTTGAAAATGAAATTACCGCTTTGATTCATTCCTTTGAAAAGATGAAAACCCAACGGTCACTTTTTTAATCGAAATGCAAAATGAAAAACCTTTTGGTTAGTCTTTGCAAGGGATTTCAAAGTTTTTTGCCTTCTTCAATACTACCTTTGGTGTACTTATGAAACTCGGATTTCGAAATGATGTTGGCAGTGGGGTTTTTGTGCTTTTAAACAGTCTCTATATGAACCAACCCTTTATAACAAGCAAACCTATTTTGGAAAGGTTAAACTGTTTTCACTCATGCATATAGATTGAAAAGGTGACTTTTGCTAACATTGTCTTCTTTGGTGATTACTTAGCACAGAAGCTCCAGCTTTAGAAAATAACCTAATGAACCGTAGACCATCCCCTGCCACTTGTTTAACACTGTTGGTGATATTTATGTAAAATTCACTTCGAATCTGTTAAAAAGTACTGAAAACTGCTTTGTTATTTGAAAGGAGAGGGCTTATCTTCTTAACTTGGTTTGACAATCTCTGCCTCCAGGTGTTTCATCATTTTTTTTCCCCAACTGTAGGTGCCAACAATTTACTTGGATTTATTCAGACTTTGCCATGGTCTTTTGATTAAGAAGGGCGCCTTTTTCCAATACACTTTCTCTGCTCAAAACATATCACTATGATGTCTCTGGCCCTCGAACTAATGAAAACCTGTATTTGTCTCAAGCTTTCCAATAACTTACAATATGTCAAATCACCCTTTTTACACATTATGAACAATTATTTCAGTGGTGATGTCTCTTGAGGATATAAGCCCGGATTTTCTGTGTCAGCTGTGATAAACAGATTTGAAAAGGCACCTGCTTATAAATAGAGTTGCTTTCATGTGGGTATAATGACATGCCTGACTAGCCTTGCATGCTGTTCCAGGGTTTTAAAACTCAGACCATAACCTGTTTATGTCTTGAGGTTGAGGGGACAAGTATATAAGATGTGGAATGGCAGCTAGAATTACTCACAGACACCAAGGATTTTATTAGCCATTTTCCTCCTAATGGAGCTCTGAAATCACCAACCCTGCTGCATCTGAAGAATACACTTGTCTTTGTGGTGAAGTGTGAATTGGAACACCTGGATTTGCACTGGCGCTTTGAATGATATCAAGATGGCTTATGTCTGGGGACTGTGTACTACTTGCCTGATTTTTCTCTATGTTTATCTAGAAACCATAGAATATATTTCACAACCCAACAGAAACATAAGAGTACACAAAGGTCATTTTCACTGAAGTGTCTTCTTACTCAGCACTAATTTGAGCCATTCATACTAGCACCCCTGCAGAGATGTTTTGTTACAATAGCTTTGATCAATGGAGTCTCTTTTTGTTGCGCCATGGTGATGATGCCTGAAACTTCAATTGATCTTCTTTCTTAGGACATAAGACTTAGAAACTCTGCTTTCTCTTGATTTGAACATTTCTGATATTAGCCCTGTTTTTGATCATCACCTTCTCTTAGAAAACTGTAGTTACTATTTCACTGTTTAAGAACAAACCTGTCTTATAATCAGTTTGCAATTCTTCAAGTCAACATTGGCCATCACCCTCTACTTGTAGATGAAGGAGGCGTCTTAACCCTCTGCTTATAGATGAAGGAGGTTCTTGGCCATGACAAATTTAAAGTTTGTTTGACAGTGTTGTCTTTCTTCTTCTGTTTTTTCATGCTGAATGAACCTGCAAGAGTTTGATGAATAACTCTTTGCCCTGCAGATGTATCTTAGGCTCATGCTCACATTGAGAAGCAGCTGTTCTTGTAATGTGGAGTCAAGAATTTTCTACTGAGATGATGACATGTTTCCTGTGCTTGTAGAATCCATAAACAGTATAAAAGACCTAAAAACAACTTGAGATTTATGGTCTATGCATTGCTGAGACTTAAGGGCGTGTAAGTGGCGCGACTTAGGGCTGTGACTAGCTTCATTAGCAGAGTGAGAGGTCTGTTTGGGACTGGTTTGTAGCAGATGGAGGTTTTTTGGCCTTTTGATGGTTGCCAAGGGTGAAATGCCTTAAAGCGCCACTTCCTAACTTAGGGGAGGTTTTTTGAACAGACTTGGATTGTCCTTTTAGAGCTGACAGACAGACTTAGTATGGCTAAGGTTAGATAGGATTTGATAATGGAATTTCAACTTTTCATGGGAGAACTGAAAAGTAAGGAGAGAAAAAAAGTTTTCATGGGGGTTTTCTAGATGAAAAATTGACATATGGAGATCAGCTTCTAGAAAACTCAGCTAGGAAATTTAGTCATCAACAACCAGTGAAAATTATTGATGACTAACAATGGCTCCATTTGGGGAGGGAAGCTCCTTTTCAGGAGCTGTCCAGAATCTCAGATATTTGGCTTATGAAGACCAGTGCCTTACCCATTGGCACAAATTTTCACTTTTCTTTTATGCTACTTTTGAAAGAGACATCATGATTAGCATCGATGATATTTCTACTTACCCCTTTATCTTTCCTAACATTTTTTCTTCCTTTTTTGGCGCATTTGAACTAGCAGCCTTTTGACAATGCATATTTTTATTTTTGCAAAATGAACCTATCTAACTCTACACTTATATCTGCCAGGAGTTCAGATTAAACTGATGAACTCTTTCATTACTCTACCTAAACTAGATCAACTGTCAAGATTAAACTGTTTGAAAGGATTTTGTTCTCTAATCTAAAACATGAAATTTAAAATGATCAAATCAGGGTTAAACAATTTGATTTGTCATGTATTTGCGGCATGACAGGACAAACTGTACACAAATATTATTCTGCAACAAAAGAAAAACTAGAAAAGTGGGGCTAAGATGTACAATGTATTTTTCATCCCTCGCTTCTCTCTTTGGTTCTGTTTTAGGCATGTGGAACCAGAATCTCTCCCTAATCTACACTCTGTGATAAGTCAATCTTACACAATGTTGACCATCTTTTTCACTCACTAACTTATCAGCAAATAAATTTAAACATGCTCAGCTATGATTAGGCTAGATAGCTGAACAAGACACTGAAGTGCTAGTAGCGGCATTTGGACTTGCGCGCTTTCTAAAAGACTATTTTTTGGAACATGGGGCTTTTGTTCTATCTTCACTCGCCCTCTTTTCTATTTTTACTGTTTTTTTTAACTTTTCTGTTTAACTATTTTTCAAACAGTGGTATATACAATGAATGAAGTGTTCAAACTTAGGACTAGAGCTCCTGACAAAAATAATGCTTTAATGTCCTGCCATTCAGAGGACCTCCAAAAATTTCAGTCCCATCAGGTTCTTACAAGAAGAAAGCATTGTTTCCACTGACTGAGCTGATAATGTAAGGCCCTTTCCATAAATTTTCAAACTTGCCATGTTTACCTTTGTCTTCTCTTCTAGAATCCCATTTTAAAACTTTATCTCCAATCTGAAAAATCATTTTCCTTAGTTCTTCTGTCAAAAATCTGTTTTATTTTGTCTTGTGCTAACTGAGCCCTTTGGTAAACTTCTTCTCTGGTTTGTTGTAAATGGATAGTCTGATTTACCCTCCTTTTCATGTCATTTTCTTCTATTTGAACTTCTTGTAACAGCTTCATTACCGGAACCCCTAAAGAGGTTGGGAAAATGGCATCTATGCCATAAACTAGTTGGTAAGGGGACATGCCTATGGATTTCTTGGTGGTTAATCTATCAGCCCATAAGGCGTGTACTAGTTTCCCATGCCAAGCTTTTTGATTTTGTTCAAGAAGTTTTTTGATAATGTTGACTAGGCTTTTGTTAGAGGACTCGGCTAAACCATTACCTTGAGAGTAATAGGCTATGGAATGTCCTAATGAAATGTGATACTTGTGACAGAAGTCCACCATTCTTTTGGAGGAGAAGGAAGTAGAATTATCTGTAATGATCTTTCTGGGACAACCAAATCTAGATAGGATATTGGTTTCTAGGAACTTGATGATGACTGAATCGGTGGCATTCCGGGAAGGTATGGCTTCTATCCATTTGTTAAAGTAATCAGTGTCTCTGAGGATCCATTTATGTTGAGCGGATGAGGAAGGGTGAATTTCCCCGATAAAATCCAGACCCCATTGCTGGAAGGGTCCCTCAACTATAATGGGATGTAAGGGTAAAGGTAAAAGCTTTTTCTTGCCATAAAAAAATTGACATTTATGGCATGTCATAACTAGTTTGTGAGTGTCAGGGAATAAGGTAGGCCAATAATAACTGGCTCTAAGGATTTTGTTCGCTGTGGTTTTCCAGTAGAGATGGCCCCCACATTCCCCTTCATGCATTTCGTGCATAATTTTCTCTGCATCAGACTCAAGCAAACATTTAAGCAGCATACCAGTGGGATTTTTCCAATACAGAAAACCATCTATAATGCAAAACTTTAAAGATTTTTGTTTAAGGAATCTTGCTTTTGTTTTTGATAGGGTCGGAGGAGAGTTTAGATAAGTTAATACATAAAGAATATCTGCATACCAAGGTGAATCCAGAAACATTTGATCAATAGGAGGGAGTGTGCATTCCTCCTTTTCTTCTATGGCATCAACAAAATTTATATCTAAAGCTTGGAGGTTGGTTTCAGCCATTAGCCTTGCAAGTCCTTATCCTTTAACTAGTTTGGTAGGTCGGATTTCTAAGTCATATTCTAGGATGATAGCGATCCATTTTCCCTTTTTACCATCGGGATCTTGGTTCACAATGTCCTTGACGACAGTATTAGGGACAAAAGCTATGACATGAGAATGCAAGATGTAAACTCGGAAATCTTTCAGTGCTTTTACCAATGCGAATACCTGTTTTTCCATGATGTTGTATTTCAAGGGAGCATCTCTCAAGGATTTGCTGAAAAAGGAAATGGGTTGTTCTTGCCCAGCTGCATTTTTCTGTAACAATACCGCAACTATTGTGTGTTCTGAGGCAAATGAAAAAATGTAAAAATCTTTGGTGAAGTCAGGGCTTATCAATACTGGTGTCTCAGTTAAGGCCCTTTTAATTAGTTCAAAAGATTTTTTGGCTTCCATAGTCCATTTAACCCCGACCTCTTTTTTCAACATATTTGTGATATCTTTCAGGAGTTCGGCAAGGTTTGGGATGAATCTTCTTAAGAAATTTATCTTTCCGACAAAGGACTGTAACTCCTTTATGTTTTTGGGGTGACTTATCTGTAATATACCTTCGATTCTCTATGGGTCTATTTTAATTCCTTCTTCCGAAATAATGTGACCTAGGAGTTTTCCTTCCTCTAGACCGAAAAGTGTTTTCTTGGGGTTTAGGGATAAACAATATTTTATGCATTTGTTGAAAACCTTTCTTAAGTGTGCTAGGTGTTCTTCATCTGATTTAGAATATACCATTATATCGTCAAGATATATGACTATGAAAACACCTATGTCTTCTGATAAGGCTATGTCCATGGCTCTTTGAAATGTGGCGCCGGCATTCATCAATCCAAAAGGCATTTTAACATACATAAAAGTGCCCCAAGGTGTGGTGAAAGTTGTTTTATGTTGATCGGTGGGGTAAACCAACACTTGGTTATAACCAGAAAAACCATCAAGCAATGAGATTCTTTTAGCGCCTACTACCTTCTGAAGTATGTGGTCCATTTTGGGCAGAGGATAGTTGTCTTTCAGACATGCCCTATTTAGGTTTCGGAAATATATACAGAGTCTGATTTCTCCAGTCTTTTTTCTAACTGATACTAAATTTGAGACCCATTCAGAGTATCGGAGAGATACTATTATTCCGGCATCATACATATTTTTGATTTCCTTTTCAACCAACGGTAGTAATACTGGGTTTATCCTTCTTAACTTCTGTTTGAAAGGCTTTTGGTTTTCTTTGAGGGGGATTTTATGTTGGATGATGCTTGTGTCGTATGATTTCAAATTTTGGTATCCCCATGTGAAAACATCTTTAAATTCTTTAAACAACTCAATGTATTTATGTTTTATATGAGGTGGAAGGGTTTTGGATAGTTTGACCTTTATAGGTTCTTCTGGGCTTCCTATGTTATATTCTTCTACGTCGACCTCAGTGGATTCCATTTTTGGTTTTTTGGCCACGTCGTTAAAATCAAACAATTCCTCTAGAGGTGCAAGCCCTTTGGGTATGGTGTTATTTTCACAATGTAAGACTTGAAGCTCTCTTGGATCAATGTCCTCTTCTATCTTAGTTCCAGATGAAGGACCTATGAGGTTCAGATCTGTCCAAGAAGGTAGATCTAGCTCTTGGTCTTGATCGTGGCTATATTCCCTTTCTTCATTTCCTAAGTTTTTTCTGGTTTCTTCAAATTCATTTTTAGATTGTAAGAAATCATCAATTTGATCATCATCTTTGAATATTTGCCAATGATTGATATTATCTGGTACAGTAGGGCGATGTTTAACTTGAATGTCATATTGCTCACTTAGACATGGTGTTTGGCTATTGCTTGCAGCAAAGGTGAGCTCATTTGCCAGACTATTTTGAATCCTAGGGATAAAGGTGAGTTCATAATTCTCGAAGGTTTTGATGATATCTAAAGCTGCATTCCTGTATTCCCTTAGTCTGGGGTTTTTTGCTGAATATTCACCTTTGATTTGCCTGATTACCAGTTCTGAATCTCCCTGGGCTGATACTTTTTTGGCGCCTAAGTCCTTAAGTATGTGCAGACTAATGAGAAGGGCCTCATATTCTGCAATGTTATTAGTACACTGGAACTCTAATCTGAAAGAATGACCTTCATTAGTATTGTGTATCCAGATACCGGCCCCTGAACCAGTTTTGCCACAAGAGCCATCAAAGCTTATAATCCAAAGAACTTCCCTTTCATACAAGATACTAAGCTATTTTTCAGGCTTCTTGGTGCTTTGATCCTTGGTTTCTATTTTTAGTAATGGGAAGTGTGTTTCCGATGGTTTGAAAACCTCTTCATTTTCTATTATCTGCTTGTTCACATCAATTTCATTATATAAGATAAAATAATCTAAATCAGAATGAATGGAATAAATGGGAGTGTTGTTTGGCTTATCCTGGTTACTAACCATGTATTTCATGTGAGTTTCTCGGTATAATCTTCTAGTCTGGTTAAAAACGGGGATGGTAGCAAATGACATATCCATTTGGAGACTACCTTGTATTTTGGCAGCCCATGCCCTTGATAGTAGCATTCCATACTTAGGAGGGATATCGGCTACTACTACGTCCATGACCAAGTTTTTCACTGGTAGCTGTGTTAGAGAAAAATCTAGGTTTTTTATCAGACCTAAACATTTGACATGACTTGAGTCAAAGGAATACAGGTTTTTGTAAGGTTGAGTTACTTCTAGTCCCAGATTTTCCATGACCGCTCTAGGCATTAGGTTATGGGAGGCACCAGAATCTAACATGGCATTATGTAGTATCTTGTCCCGTATGTTCAGACTCACATAGAAAGGGGAGACAAATCCCTCTTGGTATTGACCTTCTATCTTCGGGCCGAATAGGAGCTCAGGCTTGTCATCAGTTAGATTCAAAGTATCTGCCTCGCTTCCTATGTCAAAAACTTTGAAGACTTGAGATATATACCTATCTATAGTTATTAGTTTAGTAAAAGGTATGGTAATTTTTATTTTGGAAATTTCCCCTTCGAAACTAAAAGGAAATTGTGGTCTGGACATATTTGTTTTAGCTTTCTCGGACATGACTTTTTCTATGCTCTTAATTTGCTAACTTTGGTTCGGGATTTGGTTTGAAACAACCATCTCGGGGATTTTTGTAGAGGTACTGGGAGTATTTGAGCCAAGACTTGTTTGAATAGCTTTATCTTTGTTTTGGTCAATTTTGTTGGTCATGATTGTGTTGTTATCCATAGCCTTTTTAGGGATGGTATCGGAGGTTTTAGTAATTTCAGGACTACCCTTTTTGGAGCGGTCTTGGTTTTTTCTACTTCTAAGGTTATACTGCCTGTGAGCTTCTATAATGGCATTTTGAAAGTCTATGACGGGATCTTCGAGATCTTCATAGTTGGTTTCGTCCTGACCTGGAGAGCATAACTCTTGCTCTTCTGCTGTGAGGTAAACCTCACTCTCGTTATCAGAACCTATGAGATTCCAATGATTTTCATCAATGGGTTTGGTATCCTTATCATCTTCTTCCACGTAATTTTCATTGAATGGTGGCCTAATTTGTTGGTCATTTTCCCTTGGTCTGTTTTGAGGCTGCTCCCTCCTAAAATTTTGGTTTCGGTTTCTGTTTGGAGGGTTTGGCTGGTTGTCCCTAACAGGGGCCTTTTCATTTATCCTTTCCCACATTTTGGCCATGGTTTTGACTAAGTCATCTATTCTAGGATCTAGGGAAGGCGATGAAGTGGAGACCTTGTCTTTATATGTGACCTTTCTTTCTGATCTAGTCCTAGCCCTTTTTTCTGCTAAGTTGGCATCTGCTTTTATGGCTATTTGTTGCATTTATTCTAAGGTAAGGGGATCTTTGTCTCTCAGATGATAAGTCATGTCTGGATCAAAACCCTCGAGGAATTTTTCCAAGGCTAAACCAAGCGGGGGTTTGAAATGAGGTGGGAGGGGGTTATACACACTATTGAACCTAGTGCAGTAAGCCTAGACACTTTCCCCATTTTCCCGTTTTAGGTTGTTATATTCTGACAGGATTTGAATAGGGTTCCTTCGGACTTCCCACCTGTTTCTGAAGGTTTGACATAGTTCTGGGATGTTGTGGATGCTGTTTGGAGCTAAGATTTTGAACCATGTTTTGGGTTCACCACCAAGGCTTTGGGAGAATATTCTCATTTTGACGGTCTCGTCTTGTACCTCCAGGTATTCAAAAGCATCAGTAATCCTACTTATATGCTGTTGAGGTGTGGTGGTGTCTTCTCCGGTAAAGTGTGGGATTTTGTCTTGATATTTATTTGGGAGAGGAGCCAAAGGTAGTGGCAACACCAACGGTGCGTACTAGGCTGCCATGACGGGAGCTAATGGATGATGTACAAGATGAGGACTAGTGGGATGAGTTGAGGTGATTTGAACAGTGGTGGTTTGGACAGGTGTGGCGGATGAACCTGGAATAGTGATCTGGTTTTGAGAAAATCTGGGATGGTAGGAGCCAAAGTGATGGAGAAGCTGAAAGTCGGGGGGTGTGGAAGGCGAGGCTTCTCTACTATGACTCTGTGTTTGGTTTAGGGGTTCAAGATCGTCTAAGTTTATCTTACTATGCGACTTGCTTTTGAAATTTTTTTTTGATGACTCTAATTCAAAAGGTGAATCTGGTAGGGTAGGGAGATGTTCAGGTACTGATCTTGTTTTACGGATGGATCTACCAGTAGCTAGATGGTCAGTTTTAGAAGCTTGCCACAGAATCTTTGCTGGGTCATCTACTATGATGGGGGGATTTGGGTCTGGATGGGATCTGGTGTTGATTCTTCATGAAGCCAGATTTTGGATCTAGAGTTTAGAGAGGATGGTATTGACGAATGTTTTTGGATGGGTGGTCTCTCTAAAATTCTTCTAAGGTGAAGGATGGTCAAAATAAAAAGGGATGGACTAGTGGAGTCGCCAGGTGGAACTTGGTTGTTTTGTGAAGATAGCTATGGTCCACCACCAGTAACTAATATGGAAATGTTTTGGATTTTCTGAGTTTTGTGAGCAGTCTATGGTTTAAAGTATTCTAAACTTGTTTCAACACTTTTCCAGGGTGGTGATAACAAAAAGAGTTTACGCTAAATGAGTCTGTGGACTGCTGGTCTGTTTAGATATCTAAAGGACTTAAAGAGTCTATAAGAGTTTGCTAGACTGTCATGTACTCATTGTCCCACCATCTCCCGCTATGTTAGTGAGCGATGGGATAGGTTGATCGGATAGTAACCTAGAGTTCGGTAAAATAGTAAGGCCTACTGGAGGCTAGTGAAGTCGCCAGGTGGATTTTCAGTTGTTTTGAGGTATATGTGTATGGTCCACCACCAGTACTGACAAAAACCAATCTAAGGGAGTTTTTTGGGGTTTTCTAAGTTTTATGTATTTCTAAGGTTTGGAAGAGTTTCCTATAACTGACTCATCATTTTGCTAAGATGGTGAAGGAGCTATTTTCTACTCTTCGGACAACACTTAAGTTTTCTAAGTTTGAATGAGACTTCGAGAGTTACTAAGGAGTACTTAGATTGTCACTAACTCAGAAGGTCCCACCGTGATCGCCATTATGTTAGTGAGCGATGGGATAAGTCAATCAAATAATATTCTTAAAGGTTGCTAGAAGTTTAGGGAAACTAAGTTTGTTTAATACTCAGAGTCCCACTGTGATCGCCATTATGTTAGTGTGGCGATGAGGTGGCTAAATCGGATGGTATTCTAAAATTTAGCAAAGTAGTAAGGCCTACTGGAGGCTAGTGGAGTCGCCAGGTGGATTTTTAGTTGTTTTGAGGTATATGTGTATGGTCCACCACCAGTTTGACAAAAACCAATCTAAGGGAGTTTTTTGGGGTTTTTCTGAGTTTTACGTGCAACCTAGTCTGTGAGAGTGTTATAAACCTGATTCATCACTTTGCTAAGATGGTGAAACAGAGAGTTTACTCTAAATGATTCTACAGGCTGATGGTCTGAGTTAAATGTTGAAGGACTAAAGAGTCTATAAGAGTTCGCTAGACTATAATGTACTCAATAGGTCCCACCGTGATCGCCATTATGTTAGGTTCCCGTGATTTGGATGATTGGCAAGCCAAATGACAGTGTAACATCAAACCAAGCTTTGGAGCCCAAGGACCTAGCCTTCCTGGACTCAGAGAGGGCTCTCTCTATATGTGTAAGGGATATTTGTGTGTTTGCTTATTGTGTTCTGATTTTAGGCTAGTTATGAAGTAAGTTTTTTGGTTTTGGTTTTTTAAGTTGTGAGGGATGAAACTGATCAAAGATATAAAATAGGTAACAAGATGTTAGATTAACTGGGCTATGGGGTCAAAAGGTCAAGAAAGCTATTAGATGACGATACAAGGCTGTTGAAGGGCCGATTTGATTCAAGGTAAAAAGGATCTTTGGGAAAAATGGAGTAAATGGACATCAAGTTTGTGAACGACGAAGGATTTCAAGAATAACTAGTTTAATAGCAGACATAAACATGGTAGGGAAAACCATTAATCATGCAAAATGTAACTATAAGCTAATCAATACATAGAAATAAACATTCAAGCCATGCATAGAAGTATAAGACCCTCTAACTTTGGGAAATGGCTTTCAGACTTTGGGGAAAACACTTAAGAATGAAAAACAACTCAAAACACTATGCCGGAACGTCTAAACACAGTACTTCAAGTTATTGGGCACTTTGAACAACAAGATTTGCATAGTTTTAGGCAAAGGGCTAGATCGAAACTAGGCCTCCTCGGTTCAAACAAAATGATAATCTAATCAGTCAAAGAGAAATTTCATGGATGGAACTATAGCTAGCCATAGGTAAGCAGGGTGTACCGTAAGTCCTTAGCATGTATAGAACTATGAATGAAACAAGCAACAATATCCTCAAGTTGTTAAAGAGCAGTTAAGAATTCTTAATTGCAACTAAGGAAGAAGAAAACATGAAGGCTATGGGGATTCAGGAAATTTGAGGTGCCTCCATGGGCATATCTCAAATTTGTTCTCTACTGATCTATAGAAAGCAAGAAACATGTATCATGAATGAAAACTAGAAGACAACAACAAAGCAAGAGACACTATACCATTCTACCAAGTCATGGAATCCATCAACAATCCTTCATCATTCATCCAAGAACATCCAAGAGGCAATCCAAAAGCATAACACAAGTATTTTCTTCTAAAGCTCATATGACCATATATTGCTTCTCTTCTCAAGTTCAGCCTTGTTTACAAATGAGAGCTGGTGGAATAAATAGGCTCAAGTGAGGAAAACCTCATGGTTCAACTTGCATCCTCATTGGCCTAATCAAAATATCTAAACTTGTCCTTGAGGCTTTGCAAAGTCCAAGGCACAAAAATATCTCATAAAATATCTAAAAATTGCTAAAAAAGGGAATTTAATTGACTTTGCATAATTTTTCATGTGCAAAAATAGCTAAACGCACATTTGGAAAAAGCAGATTTTAGAGGTTCAAAAATTACAAAAATATTTCAAATTTACATCAGATAAAGGTCCCCTGACTTGCCAGAAACATTTGGCAGCCTTTCCGGTGTTGAAATGAGGCTCATGATAGCTCGTTGGAAAGCTCTGAGTGTCTAATTTCCGGCGCAACTGAAAATTCCCCAATCTGATTCCTGCAAATCTGCACCTGTGTGTAAAAAACCAGAAAGTTACAACCTGCTGATAGACCGGGCAGAGTGTGCAAAATGCGAGCCTTTTTCACCGTTTTGAGGGGGAAAATTATCTCCAAATGTTTTGAAAATCGCTGAGGGTGTGCTCATGAAATTATGGCATCCAATGATACCATTCTCCTCCCTTGACGAATCCTCAAAATGAAATGGCGAATTTATGAGTTTTTTACCAAAAACTCAAAAATGCCAAAAAACCAAAAATTGTCAAAATGTGCCCAAAATTGGCCTGCATGATCCTCAAGGGTCCTCAGCAACATGCTCCGAAACTGAAGCCAAAATGTCGAGTGATGATGTGCCTTTTTTCTCTTTCCATGCTGGGCGCTTTCCCTTTGCTTCCTTCAGTTTCTCTTGAGTGACCTTTAGCTTGCGCTGGGAAAACTGATTTAGCTTTTGATAGTGTTGTGTCATCTTCCTTTGCAGCTCCAAGTCTCTGTTTGCCTTCTCAAGCTTCATCTCCAAATGTTTATTGGCTCTTTCTATCCATGCCTCCTTATTTCTTTCAATTTCTTGCTCAAGTAGTGCAGTGAGGGGAAAGGATTGAAGATGGGCTTGTTCTTCTTCCTTTTGCTTTTCCAGGGCTCTTTTCAGCCCTATGGTTCTAGGCCTCTTCCGCTTAGGCTGGTCTTTTTCTTCACCCTCATCCAAATCACCTACAAGCTCCTCTATTCTTTCTTGTGCTTTGGCAGCCTCATTCTTGTATTTAATTGCCCGTGTTTCATAAACTGCCATATGAACACTCATCTGTCTATTTTGGATCTCCAAGAAATGATTGAAGTTCTTTGCCCGATGAAGGTTATTTTCCAATGCTTCAATTTGACCCTCTCGATGGATTAGAAGGTTTTCAAGGATGTGGGCTTCATTATCGCTGTCATCACTTTGGATTGGGATGATAGCCAATGCACCTCCATGTTCTTGACTTTCTCCAATCTTGCCCTTCCCTTTGCCCTTGAAGGCTAATCTTGCACTCTTCCTTCTTGGCATGCTAGTGAGAGGCTTGTTGGGCGATTTTATTTTGCTCCGGATAACTCTTGTTACTTTTGGAGTAACCACTTTGAGCATTTGCTTCTTTGCTGTCTTGGGCTTAGTCTTCTCCGGAGAGGAAGGCATGATGGCCTTGCCCTTGTCACTTTGTTTGTCACCTTCTGGAAAAAACCCTTTCTCTTGAAGCTGCTGTGAAACTAGAGGAGGCTGTAATGTATCATGGGAGGACTGCTGCTGCTCACCTTCATCATGCTATTCAAACTGCTGCCCCTGTTCACCAACAACAAGCTGCTGTCCTCCATCACTTCCTTCATGTTTGTCCTCCTCTTTTTCTTCCTGTTCATGTCCTTCCTCTTCTTGCTGTCCTGACTATTCTGTAGTGATCCTGAGCCTTCTAGGAGTAGGCCTACTGGATAAAGGTAAAGGGAGATGAATAGGTGGGGTGGGAGATGTATGGAAAGGAGGAACAGTGGAGAAATCTAGGTGACTGATAAAAACATCCCAAGAAACCACTTTCTTCTCCAGCTGATGAAGAATGATGATTTTGATCAGAGAATGATGGAAAAGAGAAGCTATTTGCAGAGATGGAGGCTTCTTCTGGACTAAGGATGCCATTTTCTCGATGCTCTTGCACAAAAAGTAAGGGAGATTGAGTTTCCTAGTTCTAGTGAAATGCATCAATAGTCGGACATGGTAGGCATAAACTCGAGTAAATCTCCCTTCACAAGTAAAATACTTCATTATGATCTTCATAAGAGGAGCATAGCTGGCAAGAAGATGAGAGAAAGGAAAAATAGCAGTGCATGTATCTCTGTGCTCGGGCTTGATGAAAGGCTTGTAGTCATCCAAGTCTAGATGGGCTTGCTTGAACCATTTCTCGCCATGATATGGGATTTTGGTAGCTTTAGATACCGACCTCGGGGAAAACTTGAAATCAAGGTCTGCTACCTGAAAATGTTTGCTTTGGAACCTCAAGGCGCATAGGTGTGTCAAGGGCAAGAAACTTTTGACCTCCTGTATTCTCTGGCAGAAATCCAAACAACCCACCTCATGAAAATTGAAGAGGATGGATGGATGTGCATTGACCTCGTCAGTAGAGATTGGCTCATATCTCTTGTGTAAACCACTTCTGTTGTCTTTCCTGGGCGACATTTTGGGCTAAATATTCTCTTGAAGCACCAAACTGTCTCACTGTCTTTAAACTGCCTTCTTTAAGCTAAACTCTGTCAACCCACTATTTTGATAAAGAAACAATGTCCTTGGATGCTTGTGCAAAATGTTTTCTCTCAATACAAAACCTATGCTCCTTTAAAATGTGGCTTTCGCAACCTTTGATATGTATTTCAACCAGCAAACCTTTAAGAAGAAAAACACAGTGAAAAAAGGAAGATAGGCTGTCAATTGAGTTTGCTGTGTATAGTGAAAAAGTCACCCTGCTTTGTGATGTTTGGAGCTCAACAACTTAATTTGTATCTTTGAACAATGGTAAACTTCCCAATATTCACAATCTTGCCCTTGTGTAGTATGCCAATCACTTAAAAAAACTCATATCATATGCAGTCAACCTTTAGTGTAGGCACACAATCAATTTCACAGTTTATGGAACCAAGCTGGCAGAGTTTTTAAAAATGCTTCAAAAGCTTCAACAAAGGCTGTAGGAGTTTATCCTTTCGAACAATCAAGGCACCTTATCAATGTAGAAACCCTGTCCCTCTAGAAAAATGTCTTTGCAACCATCTGAATATCAACTTAACAGTGAGCTTGAAGAACAAAAAGGACCATCAAATAGAACACACAGTGAACAACTATCCCTTCTGTGGTTGGTAGGGGTAACCTTGCCTTTTGGTATTTTGAGGAATAAAACACCCTTGTTCTTTGAAGAGGAAAGTGAACACACATAGTTTTCGCTCAGCACCCTTTTCTCTGTAGGTGCTTCACCAGAGTATTTCAGCATTCTATCATAGTTTTGAACAATGAATATTTACACAGCAAGAACACGTTTTTACATATATGGTGACAAAGTTTTAATATGTTTTTTGGACTGTGGTATCAAAGATTTGTATCAGGTCAAATGTTGAGCAGCTCCTTTTGATTGAAACCTTTATGTTATAGCATCATTTCTCACCTTGACATGATTCATGATTGCTTTGATGGTTTTGGGCACCCATTCCTACAGACTTGGACAAATTCACTTAAAAACAGTGTAAAAATCCCCATACGCGACTATGCCCGTACTTTTCCGCGTGTATACGTGAGTCCAGCTAGACTTTTCCGCGTATGCCATTAAAATAATTAAAAAATATATAATTATTCCCTATTTTCGGGCTGGGTTGATGGTTACTCAGGTAGTTCAACCACCCCAGCACGTGGCCAACTGTTTCCAACTGTTGAAACTACTTGGAGGGAGTATAAAAACCCCTCTTGTGTATGGCCTAAGGGAGAGAGAGAATTATTGATATTATACTCTGTTGGTATTCCCTATCCAAGTCTGATTCCCCGTGCCTCCTGCACTTTCCCAGTTCATTATAGGAAACACTTGTTTCCTTGAGATGCTCATCCCCTTATATGACATCTCGTATGCACCAGTTTGGAAGGAGTCTTAGCGAGGCAAGGGCTGGACGGATCCGGACGATGGTCTGCGAAGGCCGTGGAAGGATCAGGTGATCTCTCCACTCGTTACTTTTGTACATGCTATTTATAATATAGAAGTACCATGCTGTTCCCGAAATAAACGTGTTAGTGTATGCTTATATGTATGAGAATATTTGTTATACAAGCATTCATTATGATTTATTTAATGTTTTGCATGAATATCACTAACATTTAGAGTAGATATATGCTGTACAACCAGTCCTTTGTGCTTGTTTCTTCTTGTCTTTCAGGTTAAGAAGGAAGGACGGTTGCTGGGGGTTTGAACCCTGCGGGATCTTCTTCAACCGTAGGACCAACGAGTAACTTTCTCATTCTACTCTATTTAGTTTTTCTGAACGTGCATGGTTGTGTGAGTCTCTGTTAAGTAGCATGCCCCTGCTCTGTGGAGGTTGTAACCCAACGAACCTCTAGGGTGATAATTCCCCGAAACAGAACTGGTGACTCCACTGGGGATCACACTTTTGTGATTCTCCTGTTGGGTTGTTTCAGCTGTTTGGTAGGTTGCCGACAGTTTTAACTTTCATTTGCAGTCCAGTTTATTTTCTTGCAGTCAGTCTGAAGTCCTAGTGTCTTTTCCAGGCTTGTTCTTTTTGTTTTTTCATTATTTACCTTTGCATACGCGCTTTTTTCAGCACACAGGCGCGTATACACGCAAGTTTTTCTAAAGGAACCCGCGTATACGCGAGTTTCCCTTAGCACAGACGCGTATGCACGCTGGTTGCATAGCTGTGAAGTAGCGTATACCTAGGCAGATTTTGAATTTTTGAGTTTCTTGACTTTTTGGTCCTTTCTGGCTGTGGAGACTTGTTCCTACAGTGTCTCTGTACTCACTGGAGTGTGAAGGAAGTGGTTTCGTGTCTTGTATCTCTTTCGTTTGATTGAAAACTAGTATTTTTGGCAAAGTGTTGTTTCTGGTGCTGGCACTTCTGGATTGAGTTCCAAGATCGCTTTCTGAGCATTCTTGGCTATTCTGCTTTATCAGAACAGAGAGCTTTTGCTCACTGACTCGCTCCTATCTTTGTGTTGTGCTTCGCATTGCGATTTTTGCTTCGTTTTTGATTGGTTTTCTTGAGTTCCATAGGCTAGGTTTTGTTGCAACTTTCGAAGAGCTTTTCTTGCTTCTTTAGAGTCTTTGTTTGCGACGAGTTTGCACTATTTGTCTAGGCTGAGTGGCTGAGTTTTCTGGTCTTCTGTTGCTCTTATTGGTCTTGCTACGAGTTAGCCTTATAAGGTTTGGGAGCATTGTTGAAGTTTGTGCTTGGAATTCGGTCTTGTTTGGTTTGGATTTTGATAGTTGTGCTTGGTCTTTTCAAGCTCTTTCCTTATAAAACAAAAAAGCTCAAAAAAATTTTGCTTTGCTTTTTGTTTTTGCATTTCAAAGGCTTAAAAACATTTTCACTTGTTATTTTCTTTTGTTGTTGCATTTTCATTTTCGTTTGCTATAACTTTTGAAGCTTTTGTGAGGTTTCTTGCTTTTAGTTTTTGGCTTGATTGTGAGGAGGAGTTGTCATTTGATTTCTTCTTCTTGTTTTTAAGTGTTTTTGGTGTCCTCATTTTAAGAGTTCTTGATTTCGAGAATTAGCTTTCTGGACAACAAAATAAGAGTCAAAACTGAAGGACTTTTTGGGAATTTCACTCTGCTTTAAGAGATTTGCATCTTAGGATTTACATGCTTGTAGTGATTTGCATTAGGTGCATTTAATCATTTAGTCAATTTCTTAGTTTTTGTGAGTGTGAGTTTTCTATTCGAAAAGAAAAAATACAATTTTTAGTCTCATAGAACCTGTATAGAGATTGCTCTTCATCGAAAGACAAAGAACTGCATTTGCATGTAGTTAAGTTTTTATTAATTTATTTTGTGTCAAAAACACCATACGTTTCATCTCCATATCCTTGTGACTTAATATAACAACCCTTAAAATAAACGATTTAATCTAAAATCAACTAGCAAGTTTTTCTAAGTGTTAATCACCAACTAGCTAGGTTGTAGGGCCTTGGAATAGGTGAGTGGAGAGTTAACTCTCCAAGGCCGCTCAAACAAACATAGAAGTTGATTAATTGAGCGAAATCCAACTCCGTGAGGTGGACTGGGAATGCTCTCATCCGAGAGTCAAGCGCGAGGGGAAGTGAAGGCTGAGAAGAGGGATACCCCCTCTCTGATTAGCTGAATCTGACCTCAAGACCGTTCTGCCCAGCTTCTGATATGGATTGGTGTCCATAGTTTCCACTCCTAGGTTCCACACAGGTGACTGCGGGGGGGAATACCCGTGGTACCTGAGGCAGACGTCGCATCACTTTCAGCAGTACTTTTGGGGGGTGCCCTTGCGAAGCTTGGGTGCTTGAGCCGGCAAAGGCTGTCGTTAGGAGGTCGGCGTAACTGTTTCTGATACCTTCGCTAGTTGTTCTGGGCCCTAATCATCCCAGACTGCTTTCGGAAGGTCCTATACTTCTCTTTCCTGTATTTTGGTGTCGGTCCTCATCACCCGGAGTGGAAATACTTGGAGGCTGTTTTCTTGACTGTATCTCAAGGATTTTTATTTTAGTGAGTGCTCTTTGCTCCTAGCTTGCCTAGCTTTTCACTTTTTTGAGTCTAATTTATAAAATCTATAAAAGTGGCTGATCAAGCGCCTCGACGTTCGAGGAGAATCCGGGGGTTATCTCCCGAGAGTCCAGAGCCTTCTTCGAGAAGGCGTAGGAGCGATTTAGCAGGTGGTTACCACCCTGTGGCATCTGACGCAGTGGAGAGAGATCCTCCACAAAGTTCTGAAGGTTTCATAGCTGATTCTGGTGTCGGTTCCGAGAGGAGCGTTCCGCTCACCTCGCGAGTTTTATTTCCTCAGGAAGAAGATTTTCAAATTGAAGAAGTACCTGAACCTCCTGCGTCAGGTCCATCTCCTCTTCCTCCTGATTATCCGTTCGTTGTTCAATACATCGGACCTGAGTCGGAGAGACCGGAAGATCTTCCGTATCATTCTTACCTTTCGATGGCCACGACTGGGAACACGGCTTCTGCTGTGAGTGCTGCAGGCATTCAGACTCCTGCTTCTGTTGAAGCAGGGGGCACTATTGCTTCATCTTCGATTGCTTCTAGTGCTGCTGTGTTTGGCTCTGGTTTCACCCAGGCACATGCTTCTCATTCTGGTCCCTTCTGTTCAGGGTTTCCCTCTAGTGGGAATCCCTCTTTTTCCTTTTCCGCTGCTGCAGCTAGATCTACGCCCATGTCTAACATGGCTAGTGGATCAGCTTCATTTCAGGGTTTCCCCTTTGGGACTGGGCATATTCCTAGTTCCAATCCTTCTTTAGGGTCGTTTTCGTTTACGTCCCAGACCCAGAGTTTCAACCCTTGGTTTGGGGGGCAAAGTTTGACTACTTTTACGGGATGGAATCCTGTCTTTACTACAGCGGGGGAAGGGAATCAGTTTTATGCAGGTCATCAAGGGAATGCTTCTTTCCCTTCATCGAGTGCTTATTAGTCTTTTTCTCCTCTGTCTAATGCTTGGAACCCCTATCAGGGGCTTTCCTCTTCAATCAATACTTCAGCGGGGGGAACTGGGCTGGGCTTTGGTAACTCAACGTGGGGAGGAGGTTCTTCTCCGTTTTCTATGAGTCCTTTCTGGAAACCTGGTGCCTCATCAAATCCAGGCTATTCTTTTCAGAATGTTGGGAATCCATCCCATCAAGGATGGAATCCTCAGGCTCCGCCTCGCTTACCTTTTATGGCAACGTTGAACTTGCCAGATCTGTCGAAGTTGACTAATGATCCGATTCATTATAGTCCGGGGTGGCCTCCGGTCCCAACCAAAATTCCTTCAGATATTCCAAAATTTGAAGGTAAGAATGGGGAGGATCCGGCTGACCACATCACCACTTTCCACTTATGGTGTTCTTCGAACTCCCTGATCGATGATTCGATTAGGTTGAGATTATTTCAACGCACCCTAACTGGAAATGCTGCCAAATGGTATATTGAGCTCACTGGGGGCAGTTTCGCTACATTTGGGGAACTGGCTGTCACATTTCTAAACCATTTTCAGTTGCCTGTCAGATATGAGGCTGGGACCGAACTCCTGGCTAATTTTAAGCAGGATGAGGCAACTCACATTTCTGATCACATTCAGGAATGGAGGAGAAGGAAAAGGCTTATCAAAGCTCATATTCCAAGTGAATTCCTTCTCGAGTGGTTTTTAAAATCTCTGCAGTCAGATATTTCAAAAGATGTATCCCTATCTGGGGTATTTTCCGAGGAGCAAGCCATTTTTAGGGCCCAGCAGTTAGAACTGATCTATTCTCAGTCTGGGATGCTTTATAAGTATTTTCCCAATGCTCCTCGCTCCAAATTGGATTTATCGAAACCCAAACCTGGTCCACATGGTGACGGGCTTGTCGGATCGGTCAATAGTAGTGCAGCCAGCCTGCTTTCTCAACTGCAGCAGTTGTCTTTACAATCTGCTCCTTCTGGTCAAGCTGTGCCTGCTGATTCATCACCTTCCCAGTCTTTGTCCATAAATGTTGTCCAAGCTTCTGACCCCAAAGGAAATCAACAATCCGATGGGAAGAAGAAGGGACGAAATAACAAGAAGAAGGGCAAGAACGGGAAGGGCAATGCAAATAAAACCAACGAGCGTGTTGGTGAGGGTCAAAAGGAGAAGAAGAAAGTGAAGTTTCCATGCAAGCTGTGTGCTGGAGACCATCTCACGCACCTTTGCCCTAAAATTCAGGATGCTCAGCGCTTGTTAGCCCAGCAGGGTTCTTCCAGTTCCCAGGCTGTGTTAACAAACCCTTTTCCCCAAGGGCAGCAATTAGTTGTTGGCGCGAACCAAAATCCTGGGGCTTCTTCTGGGAGCACCCAGGAAGGGGAAATTCCATCGAACATTTTCATGATGAGTGCTCACGTGGATATCGCTACGAGATCCCGTGATTACGGCGGAGAAGAGTCTTCGAAAGCTAAGGAAGTTCCTGATGCTACTGAGCCACTTCACATTACGAAGCCTACTGTTGAGTCTATGCCTCGGATGCCCAAAGCATCTTCTAAGCGATCAACGATTAATCCAAATGCTAGGGCTGCCCAGAACTACTCGATTGTGGAAGATCTGGCGCAGATTCCTTGTGCTATGTCGGCTTTAGAGGTACTCCAGTCTTGTCCGGCTCAGCGCAGTGCTTTGCTCACTGCCATTGGGGCTATTGATCCGAAAAATTCTCTTCTGATTACTTTTGATATGACTAATTTTAAGAAGAGACTTCCTCATCACATGGCTTTCCATATTAAATCGTCGTATCGGAAGTGCAATATCTTTCGAACGGTTGTTGATGAGGGTGCTTCTACATGCGTGATGTCTCTCGCATGCTGGAAGACACTTAGATCTCCCAAAGCTGGTCCATCTAGCACTGTTCTTAATGCGTTCGATGGTCATTCTCACAGACCCCATGGTATTGTCCCAGATTTTCCCATCTGTGTTGGGGGCAAAACCGTTAACATAGAGGTTGAGGTAGTAGATGCAGCCTTGGACTACAACCTTCTGTTGGGGAGGAACTGGATTTATGAGATGGATGCTATTGCATCCTCATTATTTCGAATAGTATGTTTCCCACACAAAGGGAGGATAGTTACGGTGGATCAACTGGACTGTCCTCTTGAGACCTGAATGTGCCTTCTGACTCATATGTTCCTAAGTTGGACAATACTAAGGCGCCTGTTGAGAATCTAGGAGTTGGAATGTATTCTTCCCTGATGGGTACTTTCGATCTTCCTCCTCCTACTGTGCATATTAATGCTATTTCATCCTCCAGGGCTCCCCTTCGAAGAGAGTTCTTTCGAACTCATTATTTTATGGACCCTTGGACCTTACCTTCCCCTACTACCACATTAGCGGAAGGTCAAGTGGGTGGAATGGCATTTCCGATTTCTGCAGCTGAGATTGCATATCAGTCTATTGTTGAAACTGCAGAATCTACCCCAGCTCCTCTTTCACCGGAAGAGTTGGATGGTGATGTGGCCTCGGCTTGGACGCTTAGTTCTTCTTCGGCCCAGGATTGCCTTGATACCACTCTCCGATCTGAAGAGGCAATCCTGGAAGCCATGACTGGTATAGATAGACCGTGGGATGGCTTGCATCATCGGTCTTACTTCCTACTTGACTTAAGCGAAGTTGAAACAAGTTTTCCAAGTCCTCAGTCTCCTGGACCTGTTCACCCAGTCTTGAGCCCTTTAGCACCAGCACAGGTTTATGCTGAAGGGAACATGGCTGTGATCTCTCCTACTATCCCGGTGAACATTTCCAGGGATCCCAATATTATCGAGAATGTCTTCATTGGAGCTGAATGTTCCCGTGAAGAGGTTCAAATCTATACCGAGCTCTTCAAAGAGTATAGGGATGTATTTGCTTGGTCTTATGAGGAAATGCCTAGCATAGACCCATCTATCGTCCAACATGAGATCAAGACGTATGAAAACGCTAAGCCGGTCAGGCAAAAACTTCGTCCGGTTAATCCTAGGAAGGCAGCAGCTATCAAAGCTGAAGTTGAAAAGCTGCTTAAGGCGGGATTCATTTTCCCAGTTCCTCTGACTGAATGGGTTTCAAACCCCGTTCCGGTAGATAAAAAGAAAGGAACGATTCGAGTGTGCATCGATTTCAGAGACCTAAATAAGGCATGTCCTAAAGACAATTACCCCACACCATTCATCGATCAGATTATTGACGAGTGTGCCGGTAACGATATTTTCTCCTTCATGGACGGTTTCTCCGGATATAATCAAATTACTATCCGTCCTGAAGATCAACATAAGACTGCATTTATTTGTCCCTGGGGTACGTTTGCATACAAGAAAATGCCTTTTGGTCTTAAAAATGCTGGGGCTACCTTTCAGCGGGTCATGTCTTACGCCTTCCACGACATCAAGAAGATTATCAAGGCATACTTAGATGATTTAGCTGCTCATTCTCGAAAGAGGATGGATCATCCTGGTCACCTCCGGAAAATATTTGAAAGATGTTGTTTTTATAAAATTCGATTGAATCCGAACAAGTGCGTTTTTGCGGTTACATCCGGTCGGCTGTTGGGATTTATTGTGTCTAGGGAAGGGATAAGGGTAGATCCCTTCAAGGTTGAGGAAATACTTCGGTTGCCTCCCCCGTCTTCAATCCATCAGCTTCAAAGTCTCCAAGGGAAGTCTAATTTTCTTCGGAGGTTTATCGTCAACTATGCTGAGATTACAAAGGGATATATGAGACTGTTGAAGAAAGGAGTTCCTTTTCTTTGGGACGACTACGCTCAACGCTCGTTCGATGCCTTGAAGAAGGCATTGACCTCTGCTCCTTTACTGAGTCCACCCGATTATAGTAGAGATTTTCTTTTGTATCTGGCTACAGCAGAATCTACCATTGGTATGGTTCTGGTTCAGGAGGATGATGCTCTGGCTGAGCATGTTATTTACTACCTTAGTCGAGGACTGGTAGGACCTGAACTGCGATACACCTCGATAGAAAAATTAGCCTTAGCAGCAGTTCATGCTGTGCAGCGACTCCGGCATTATATTATTCTTCGCAAAACTTATGTCTTGGCAGCTGCCAATCCATTTCAGTTTGTCCTCAGCAGGCGAGTGATTGGGGGCAAATATAATAGATGGATTGTGATTTTACAAGAATTTGATCTCGAGTTCATGTCTGCCAAATCCAAGAAGTCATTAGTTTTTGCGGAATTAATCTCCGAGTTGCCCTGTGGAGAGGAGATGATCTATGATGAGTCCTTTCCGGACGAACACTTGTTTCTGATCTCTCCACAGGATCCTTGGTATGGGGATATCATTGTGTATCTCCGGACTGCGAAGTTTCCCTCTACTTTTTCGAAAGATGAGCGTCGTAAGCTGCGTCACTTAGCCAAGAATTATCTGATTATTGGTGATGCTTTGTACCGTCGAGGGGTTGATTCAATCCTAAGACGCTGCTTAACTTTCAAAGAAGCTGAGGCTGTGCTCAATGATTCTCACGGTGGAGCTTGTGGGGGTCATTTATCAGGGCTTGCGACAGCCCAAAAGATTTTGCGTGCTGGCTACTTCTGGCCCTCGATTTTCAAAGACTGTATTGAATCGGTCAAGAAGTGTCATCCTTGTCAAGTGTATACTCGAAAAATGCGCGCTCATCCAGCTCCGCTTTTTCCAGTCGTTACTGTCGGACCCTTTGCAAAGTGGGGTATGGATTATACTACTTGTAACCCGCCTTCGGCAAAAGGTCACAAGTACATTATCGTAGCAGTAGACTACTTTACGAAGTGGGTCGAAGCTATGCCTACTTTTGGGAACGATGGTGAGACTGCAGCTTTGTTCCTTTTCAACCAAGTTATCGCTCGTTTTGGGATACCTAGAGAGATTGTCACTGACCATGGCAGTCATTTTCAGAATAGTATGATGGCTGAGTTGGCTCTCAAATTGGGTTTCCGGCAGGAGCATTCATCTCCATATTATCCTCAAGCCAATGGGCAAGTGGAAGCCGTGAATAAATCCTTGAAGACAATTCTTCAAAGGATAATTGATAAACATAGATCCAACTGGCATATTATGCTATATCCTGCACTTTGGGCATACAGGACGTCAGTGAAAACTGCAACTGGCTTTACTCCGTTTCAGTTAGTCCACGGGGTGGAATCCGTATTTCCTATTGAATGCGAGATTCCTTCTCTTAAATTAGCTGTTGAGCTTCTTCCTTACACTTCCAGTCTGGCAGAACGGCTTCTTCATCTGGAACATCTCGATGAGCAGCATCGAGATGCTGCCACGATGAATGAAGCGCATAAAAACCGAGTAAAGATTCAGTATGATAAGGCGGTCAAGCCTAGGGTCTTTTCGGAAGGAAACCTTGTTTTGGTCTATGCCCAAGAAAAGGATGCCCTAGGGGCAGGAAAGTTTAAATCGATGTGGTATGGCCCCTATATCGTTAAAAAAGTCCTTAAGAAAGGAGCGTATACCTTGGTTGACTTCGAAGGGAACGAGTTGCCGGAGCCCCGAAATGGGCTCTATTTGAAGAAGTATTATGCCTAGGCTTTGGCCTGGCATCTTGCTTTTGTATATAGTAGTTTTTTTTTTTTTTGCTTTGTACATATCTGATTGATTTTCGATTTTTGATGAGGTGGTGATGTTTTTTGATCTGCTTTGGCAGGTTGTGTTGGATGTCATGAGTCATTTTGGTTTCGCCGATGGTGCTAGTAGACACACCCGGAACTTAGCTTCCGCGGCTTGGGTGCTTCATTATCCATCCGGTCAGCTGTTGGTATCAAGAGGGGTCTGAATTGGTCCTGCTTCCAATAATGTAGCGGAATACACTGTAGTCATTCATCTACTCTCGGAGGCAATATCTTTGGGTGTTGATTCGTTGGTAGTTTTCTTGGACTCCCAGCTGGTGGTGTTGCGGTTGAACAACACTTATCGGGTACGAGATCCCTTTTTATTACGATTGTTTTTTAGGGTACATTTGTTACAAAGGTCATTTAAATTTTTAACATTCATTCATATTCCTCGAGCTGAAAATTGGTTTGCTGACTCATTAGCTAATCAAGCATTAGATTGGCACATTAATCATTCCATACAATAATTTTTTTCATCAAAAACATCATACATTTGATACATTTATCACATCACATCAAATATCGTTGTATATATATCATCGGAGTGTCAAAAAACTTTACAAAATTTGGATCCATAATCTCGTACAAAACTTGGGCTTATGCCCCATCATGTTCAGTCTCAAAAGAATATACAGTCATCTAATATATAAAATCTGTCTACTCCTAAGGACCCTGCCCAGAAGTCGTGTTCCTATAGAACATAACTGCAGTGGCCACTCGGCGGAATAATCTAACCCAGTCTCGGGGTAATCCTACCACCCGTCTCTGGATGGCTTCCGGCAAGTCCTCCACAGCAGCCATAGGGATTTGGCGGGTTAATCCCTCCAAGTTTCTCTGCACGGCTTGGAGAGTCCTGTCGGAATCCACTGTCTCTGCCTCTGCGGCGCTTATGGCATGGTAGGCCCTCAGGACGAACTGGTCCAACATCTGAAACATGATCATTTTTAATTGTCAGTCATTATGAATCCAATCAAAAACATGTTTTTCATTTTTTCATACATATTTGAAAAAATCCAAAAAATTATATAAGTCAAAATTTTTTGCAAAACTTACCGACTGCTCCCCATGCTGTGCCAGGTGGAAGAACTAGATCCGGATCTCCACGAAATTCCATCCCGGCATAGGGATAGTCGTCCACTGCGATGATCTGTTCTCCCCACCACAGGAAGAACTCATCGTCCCATGTGGTCCGGGGTACCTCACTACCCCCCAGTCTCTTCATCATGTCTGCCCAACGGGAAATTCTTGGGTCCCGCGGGCTACTGATAGTAGAGATGACTCTGGGTCTCAAAGCTGGAATCCTCTCAAAGAAGAATGTTGTCAAAATTGTACCATAGCCAAAGTGTTTGGTCTTTACTTGGCGAATTGAGGTCAACTGTTGTTTCATGTTCAGTAACAGGGATGTGCACCAATCGTACACATGAGTCAAACACTCTACAGCTATGCTCATTTGCATCCTGGACGCCTGATGTAGTGAGGCAGATCCTGCCACTCTGCCGATGGTGAAAAGGAGGATTTTCATGTGCAAATCCCTGATATCTTTAATTGCAATCTGGGTTCCAACCTTTTTGGAACCATCTACGCAATATACGTGGACATAGTCTTCCACGGTTAACCCTCCCAGGGGCTTCCCGTGCAAGTCTACTGGTTCTCCCCTCCGGGAGAGTCCAGTAATGAAATATATATCTTCCACTTCAATGCGTAGTGGCATCTGATCAATAATGAAGCAATCCTAATCTGGTTCCCAGTAATTTACAAGCATTTCCAGCAATCGCACATTGCTTTTCATATTTGGCATTTTAAAGAATTTGAACAATTCGCAATTTCGGAGGATATTTTGCGCTGCGCGATCCTGCATGACCTCTTGGTCTATTGCGCTATGCTCACGTTCCCTCCATGAGATGGTCATCCTGAAAAAATTTCATCAAACTATGCATTAGCCATGCTTTTTTTCATTCGGACCTGCGCATACGCGGTTTTTCCTTTGCACAGTCACGTGTATACGCGAGTTTCCTTTAATGAACCCGCGTATGCACAAGTCTGTATATTTTAGCAAGGGTTTTAAAGCAAAAAAATCACTTAATTTTAATTTCCAAACGGACAAAATGAATAAACAGGATGATTAAGGAGCCTACCTGAAGTTTCGCTGAGTTCTGACGGTCGGTTGTTCCTGATTTGACGAAAGAAGTTTTTTGCTCCAGAGCACTTTTTCCAGATCAGCTATGCAATAATGAACCAAATGAGAGGTAATTTTTCTATTTATGGCTAAAAAATTGAAAATTTTCGCAAAATTTCCTTATGCCTATTTTTTCGATCTATCTTCAGCTGCATAACTCGATTGCTTGGAAGTGCCCAGTTTGGTATGTTTTCAGGTACATTTTGACGATTTTGAGATTTTTCCCGATTTTTGATCCATGATTTCCGGCTCTTCACGGCAGGTATATGATCTTCACTGGCATATAGGTTAGGGAAATCACTTTCTGTTGCATCTTGCATTCTAGCCTCCATACTGATCACTTGCCTTAGGGTCGATCCCATCAGGTCATGAGTATTACACCCATTTCACTCGCCGATTATTTAATCATGACTTGATGGTAGAGCCTTCCTTTACATGGGCTTCCTAGTTAGTTCCTCGCTATCACTTGTTGCCCATGCTGCGTTTTATGTAGGCTCGGGAGTCTTCTTTAGTCCCGCCATGTCTTATGTGTTGAAGCTTCATTCTTCTTCTTCATCACTTATCATTTTTTCTGGCTTTTACCCTAGAGGCTCCCTGGTGTCGTTTAAGTTGTATTACTGCATTGCATATTGGCTACTTGTTTATCCTAGCCTTTATCCGGCTTCATTTGGACTCGATGTTTAAGCCAACTTTTGACCTTGACTTTCTGTACAAGTTAACCATTGCATGCACTTAGCTATCACGACTTGACGCCTTTGTACCCATGGATGGAACGTTCCTCTGAGTATCACTGACCAGTTTTCGCCACCTTGCATTGAGCATAGGATTGTTCCAATCCCTGGAACTAGTGCATCTGATTTCTTGATACTCGTTCTATCCATTGTACCATAGCATTCTTTTATTCTTTTTCAGGCTTATTATATGAAAAAGACAAAAAAAAAATCAAATATAACAAAAAGAGCGGGAACGGGATGTATCTTCGTTGTTTTGATGGCAGTACAGAGTCAGTTTGTCGCCCTTGAACAAAGCACATATACTTATATATATTTCCTACATTTGGGATGGTTTTAGTTTTTGACCTAGGTTTAGCCTTTACCATGTTTCACTTGTCAGTTCTCCCCCGGTTGGTTATCTCTTCCAATCATATGGAGAGTTTGTTCTGCCTCCTGCATAACAGACTTATACAGTGTCACTTTTTACTGCCATGGTCATCACGAGTCGTGCTTTTGTTCAAGGGAAGTTTAACCTGAGTCGGCCATTTTGCGGTGTCTCTTGACTCATTATTCAGTCGGCGTCCCCGGTCTTGTCAGTATCATGTTCTATCACATCAGATGTTTTGGTCTTCTGCTCGTGCTGGTTTGAGAAGGTCCCCATTGACTTCTTGCCAGTGGGTTTGTCTCTTATCGACTACGACACATTGCTCTGAGAGAAAAGCTAGAGCTGCACCTTGGGCCTATTTCCATCATTGATAGGTGACCTCGTGCTCAGCATTTGATCATCATCATGGGTCTTTGACTGAGTGGTTTCCCCTGTGTTCGACGTCAGCACACATTATCACACTTGGGATTCGTGCGGTACCTTGATTTCCATTTGACCCTATCGGTGGATTTCTCGCCTCTGTGTCAGCTTTCATTATTGGTTGGTTCAGAGGGTTTCTTCCATGCGCTAGCTTCATCTTGTGCATGTCGGAAACGTACTTTGGTTTTGGTTCCATCACTCTACTTCGTCCGATTCCTTCCAAATCTTGGCCTGCGGGTTACACTCGTGCTAGATTGATGTGGGATGCCTTAATGCCTTCCTTCCAGCAGATCTTTTCCCATCGACTCCGAATCATTGCTCTGGGAATAATATCTAGAGTCCTTTTGTCAGTACCTTAGGGTTTGCAGTCATCAGTGGCAGACTCTTCGCTATCGACAGTGGGGATTCATCATTGCCTCCTGATTGGTAGATTCTTTCAAGTGTTCGACTTCAACTCATTCATTCGTACTTGTTAGATTGTACTGGGGCACCTTGACACTCATTATCATTATCGGTGGGTTGTCTCGCGTTGGTTAACGGGATACATCATTGCCCGGTAATCCAACGATTTCTCACATGGTCGACTTCAGCTCATTTATTCCCATTGTGTAGAATTTTGCCATAGTGATCGGTGAAGACCTCGGGTTGCATCAGCATGTTTCGGTTCACTTTTGACAGTCCTTTCAGTATCTTCCAGTGATGTCATCCACCCTTATATGTTGCAGTTCAGCACAACAACATCTTATATGTTGGCTCCCGAGTTGCGTGATTGTACCGTTTGATCCACCTCTTATGATCCGGTACTTGGAGATTCAGTTACTTATTTGATCAGACATCCAGTTGCACCATCTTTGATCAGCTTTCTATATGTGATACTTGGACATTGATTCAGGCTTACACTTCTGGGCCATGCTCAGATGATTCATTATGTACTTTCAGTTCAGCTATACTTGTATACATGTTGGATCTATTCACTACTTTCTATATGATGTATTTTTGACTGAGCATGGGTATGCCCACCTCAGCATGAGTTGACTCTCTGTTTTCTTTCATTCGTTTTTGGCAGGCTGAAATCTGGTGAAGTCCTCTCTTGTCCTTGTGAAGTTCTTTCTATGTGCATAATACATTTTAGCCATCATGTACCCCTTCTGACCTCATATATTAGGGGGCATCTGTTATAGCATCATTTCTCACCTTCACATGATTCATGATTGCTTTGATGGTTTTGGGCACCCATTCCTACAGACTTGGACAAATTCACTTAAAAACAGTGTAAAAATCCCCATACGCGACTATGCCCGTACTTTTCCGCGTGTATACGCGAGTCCAGTTGCACTTTTCCATGTATGCCATTAAAATTATGAAAAAATATATAAAAATTCCCTATTTTCGGGCTGGGTTGATGGTTACTCAGGTAGTTCAACCACCCCAGCACGTGGCCAACTGTTTCCAACTGTTGAAACTACTTGGAGGGAGTATTAAAACCCCTCATGTGTATGGCCTAAGGGAGAGAGAGAATTATTGATATTATACTCTGTTGGTATTCCCTATCCAAGTCTGATTCCCCGTGCCTCCTGCACTTTCCCAATTCATTATAGGAAACCCTTGTTTCCTTGAGATGCTCATCTCCCTATATGTCATCTCGTATGCACCAGTTTGGAAGGAGTCTTAGCGAGGCAAGGGCTGGACGGATCCGGACGACGGTCTGCGAAGGCCGTGGAAGGATCAGGTGATCTCTCCACTTGTTACTTTTGTACATGCTATTTATAATACAGAAGTACCATGTTGTTCCCGAAATAAACGTGTTAGTGTATGCTTATATGTATGAGAATATTTGTTATACAAGCATTCATTATGATTTATTTAATGTTTTGCATGAATCTCACTAACATTTAGAGTAGATATATGCTGTACAACCAGTCCTTTGTGCTTGTTTCTTCTTGTCTTTCAGGTTAAGAAGGAAGGACGGTTGCTAGGGGTTTGAACCCTGCGGGATCTTCTTCAACCGTAGGACCAACGGGTAACTTTCTCATTCTACTCTATTTAGTTTTTCTGAATGTGCATGGTTGTGTGAGTCTTTGTTAAGTAGCATGCCCCTGCTCTGTGGAGGTTGTAACCCAACGAAACTCTAGGGTGATAATTCCCCGAAACACTTTAACCCTCACATGCAATCCACCAATATGAAATGATATATGAACTTCACCACTCAAAATTTTGTGAAAAACTCAAGGAAATCTTGTAAGTACCTCTGCAGATTGGTGAATGATCCTTTGAAGACAACGAGCAACCATGAGGAGCGTTTTGGAGGTGTGTTGAGCCGTCAACAAGTGCACGACACTTTGGAAGAAAAGAACGCCGCACAGGAAAACGGTCGGGTGGCCTGTCGGGTTGGTGTCGAGAGCCCGTGACAGTGGCTACACGAGTGCCGCGCGTGCGTGTTGCGTAGTTTAACAATTCCGCCCAAGAGCGCCGCACGCATGTAGAGGAGCGCCGCGCGGTGAAAAAGCCTGGAAATTCTGCAAATTTTGTCTTGAAACCTCGTTTGATGCTTGGAACCTGTAAAGGGAGGCTCGATTTCTTGCTTAGGGATTTTTGAAAATGAACTTACTTCTTTGATTCATTCCTTTGAAAAGATGAAAACCCAACGGTCACTTTGTTAATCGAAATGAAAAATGAAAAACCTTTTGGTTAGTCTTTGCAAGGGCTTTCAAAGTTTTTTGCCTTCTTCAATAATACCTTTGGTGTACTTATGAAACTTGGATTTCGAAATGATGTTGGCAGTGGGGTTTTTGTTCTTTTAAATAGTCTCTATATGAACCAACCCTTTATAACAAGCAAACCTATTTTGGAAAGGTTAAACTGTTTTCACTCATGCATATAGATTGAAAAGGTGACTTTTGCTAACATTGTCTTCTTTGGTGATTACTTAGCACAGAAGCTCCAGCTTTAGAAAATAACCTAATGAACTGTAGACCATCCCCTGCCACTTGTTTAACACTGTTGGTGATATTTATGTAAAATTCACTTCGAATCTGTTAAAAGGTACTGAAAACTGCTTTGTTATTTGAAAGGAGAGGGCTTATCTTCTTAACTTGGTTTGACAATCTCTGCCTCCAGGTGTTTCATCAGTTTTTTTCCCCAACTGTAGGTGCCAACAATTTACTTGGATTTATTCAGACTTTGCCATGGTATTTTGATTAAGAAGGGCGCCTTTTTCCAATACACTTTCTCTGCTCAAAACATATCACTATGATTTCTCTGGCCCTCGAACTAATAAAAACCTGTATTTGTCTCAAGCTTTCCAATAACTTATACTATGTCAAATCACCCTTTTTACACATTATGAACAATTATTTCAGTGGTGATGTCTCTTGAGGATATAAGCTCAGATTTTCTGTGTCAGCTGTGATAAACAGATTTGAAAAGGCACCTGCTTATAAATAGAGTTTCTTTCATGTGGGCATAATGACATGCCTGACTAGCCTTGCATGTTGTTCCAAGGTTTTAAAACTCAGACCATAACCTGTTTATGTCTTGAGGTTGAGGGGACAAGTATATAAGATGTGGAATGGCAGCTAGAATTACTCACAGACACCAAGGCTTTTATTAGCCATTTTCCTCCTAATGGAGCTCTGAAATCACCAACCCTGCTGCATCTGAAGAATACACTTGTCTTTGTGGTGGAGTGTGGATTGGAACACTTGGACTTGCATTGGCGCTTTGAATGATATCAAGATGGCATATGTCTGGGGGCTGTGTACTACTTGCCTGATTTTTCTCTATGTTTATCTAGAAACAATAGACTATATTTCACATCCCAACATAAACATAAGAGTACACAGAGGTCATTTTCACTGAAGTGTCTTCTTACTCAGCACTGATTTGAGCCATTCATACTAGCACCCCTGCAGAGATGTTTTGTTACAATAGCTTTGATCAATGGAGTCTCTTTTTGTTGCACCATGGTGATGATGCCTAAAAATTCAATTGATCTTCTTTCTTAGGACATAAGACTTAGAGACTCTGCTTTCTCTTGATTTGAACATTTCTGATCTTAGCCCTGTTTTTTATCATCAGCTTCCCTTAGAAAACTGTAGTTACTATTTCACTGTTTAAGAAAAATCTTGTCTTACAGTCAGTTTGCAATTCTTCAAGTCAACATTGGCCATCGCCTTCTACTTGTAGATGAAGGAGGCGCCTTAACCCTTTGCTTATAGATGAAGGAGGTTCTTGGCAATGACAAATTTCAAGTCTGTTTGACAGTGTTGTCTTTCTTCTACTGTGTTTTCATGCTGAATGAAGATGCAAGAGTTTGATGAATAACTCTTTGCCCTGCAGATGTATCTCAGGCTCATGCTCACATTGAGAAGCAGCTATTCTTCTAATGTGGAGTCAAGAATTTTCTACTGAGATGATGACATGTTTCCTGTGCTTGTAGAATCCATAAATAGTATAAAAGACCTAAAAAAAACTTGAGATTTATGGTCTATGCATTGCTGAGACTTAGGGGCGTGTAAGTGGCGCGACTTAGGGCTGTGACTAGCTTCATTAGCAGAGTGAGAGGTCTGTTTGGGACTGGTCTATAGCAGATGGAGGTTTTTTGGCCTTTTGATGGTTGCCAAGGGTGAAATGCCTTAAAGTGCCACTTCCTAACTTAGGGGAGGTTTTTTGAACAGACTTGGATTGTCCTTTTAGAGCTGACAGGCAGACTTAGTATGGCTGAGGTTAGATAGGATTTGATAATGGGATTTCAACTTGTCATGGGCGAACTGAAAAGTAAGAAGAGCAAAAAAATTTTCATGGGGGTTTTCTAGATGACAAATTGACATATGGAGATCAGCTTCTAGAAAACTCAGCTAGGAAATTTAGTCATCAACAACCGGTGAAAATTATTGATGACTAACACCGTGTTTTGATATTTTGGAAAATCAAAAGACAAGACAACATCAGAACCAATATTTAGAGTTACAGGATCTAGTCCTCCTGCTCTTAGAAAGGGATCTCTCAAATTATTTGTTTTTTGCAAAGGTTTATCTTGTGTGCTTTGAATATTGGTTTTAGACTAGTTATTAAGTGCAAGGGTTTGTTTTTTTGTTTGGTTGGAATTGATACAACAGAACCTAAAAGGTCTAGGAAAGATAGATATAAAGAGGAAATGTTAGCTTCATTGGGAAATGGAGTCAAAAAGAGGTCATTAAAAACTTATCAATGGATATGGGATATCAAAGGGAAAATCTAACTTGGCCGTAGGATCCTTTGGTTTTGGAATGAGATGGACATCAATGATTTGGAAAGAGAAGTTTAATTCTCAACAAAGGGAATTTGAAAGCACAATTTGAACAATAAAGAGCTATCTGATAGACAGGGCTAACCATGAATTCTACAAATCACACTTTAAGCAAAAAATGACTTCAAAACAACTTTTAAAATGAAATCTAAGATTCAAGGAACACCCTATTTCCTCAAATATTTTATTTCAAATGACTTAGAGAACATAAAAGATTCACTGATAATTACATTCATAGAAGAGGGAACACCTAAATACATCTATGATCACAACTATAAATACCTTTAAGCCAACTGTTCAAGCAAGAATAAGGGGTATGATCAAAACAGACCTCCTTGGCTCACTGTAAACAAGAATACTTCAAAGGGAAACTTCAATAACAGCCTTTAAGTGACAACAGACAAGCACGGAGAACCACAAATCATGCTGAAACCAACTGTTCAAACTATTAAGGAAATAAACAAGCATGAAGACTAAAGCGAGAGATTAAAGAATCTAAAATACTTCAGCAGAAGAAAACATAAAACAATGAAGGATAAACAGGTCTAAGGTGCTTCCAAGAGTCATTTCTTAGCCTAAAACTTTCATCCTATTGTAGTAAGAATTTATGGAACAAAATGAAAACAGGGGAAAACATTAAACAATTCAGAATACTTCACCAACAACCAAGCTCATGGATCCAGTGATAGAGCCTTCTCAAGAACAAGCATGCAACAACATCATCAGGGCTTCCAAGACTTCAATTTCTTCTTCAACTTCAACAGACTATGTATTATTTCAGAGAGTTTCACAACTAGTGATCAAACAACCAACCAACAACATTTACAATAGATTCCTCAACAAGTTTTATAGAGGGATGAGGAGGTTGGAAGAGAGAAAAAATCTTCTGAGTTCAATTAATACAATTAATTCTTCTCAGACTTTGAGGGGCTCAAGGGAGAAGTTTACATATATTTTCCTGTATTAATTGGTTTGCATTAAGTAATTAAGCTTGCTAGAAGTTTATGTTGACTTTAAGGTTCCGTGTCATCTTTATCAATAAATATGTTGATAGTTTATATTAGCTTCTTTGACTCGAAATAACTATTCAGCTATAAGGGGCAGATATGCTCTGTTTTGGTCATTACTCGGCCTTTGTTGAAAGCTGTGAAGACACAAGTGGCAATCTGGTAGCTGAGAGGAATCAATTTTCCTCTGATGTGGTAGTGGAAGCATCCTCTGTCCGATAAATATCCTTGATTTGCCTTTAACTGTGTTTAATTCAATGGATTAGGCCTTTGATATTCGACTTTTAGCTGTAACCCTTTAAACTGTATAATTAATGTTTTAATCCTTCATTTCTGCTGTGTTTGGGTCTTCAACACTGATACTCTTTAGTTTGATTTAATCTCATTGTGTCTTGTTGATGTGCAGGTGTGTATAAGGCCCATATGGCATCAATGCCCATGAGTCACCGATGAAACGTGAAATTGAACCTTGTACATGGCTTTCTTTAATGATGAACGAAATTCTGGAGGATAGAGACCCTCGGCTCTCATTTCCTTTTAAAACATTTGAAAAACTCTTTAAAAAACTGCACAATACAAAAACAATTAAGAAATCCTGCATATTTGGTAAAAACTACTTAGGAGGCTATGGGGAAGAGCATGGCCGTTGGATGGCAGCATCCGACGGTGGAGATCTGCACATAGTGTTCAAAAGGGGAGAGGTTGGAAGAAATAAGTTGGATCCATCGATTTGCAGAGATTGACGGTCAGGATTAATCGAGAGAAAACATAATGCAAACGGTAACATTATGGAAATTTGGAAGAAAAACAAAGGAAATAGGCGAAATTTCCTTTGGCGGAGGTAAAAATGCACAATAATTGAAATTGGGGTTTCGGGATGATCGTGGGCCATCGGATGAGACCAGGCCATGAGATCAACGATGGAGATTTGCGCATTAAAACCCTTTAGAAGAGGGGGAGGGCGATAGTGTATGGCCATATTAGATCAGAGCCGTTGATCTGTAGAGATCAACGGTGGGAGGCGCGCACGATAAAATACAATGGAAAAGAGGGAAAGTGGTTTCGGGGATGAAAACCACGGGTTTCGTGCAGTGAAAAGGCGGGGAGACGGTTTTTCCTTTTTAAACGCGATATGCGTTCCCACCTGACACGTGGCTTCTTAAAACCACTTATATCATGCAGCCCTCAGGAAATTAACCTTCACGCTGAAAGTTACATGATATTGAATGTCAACCGTTATATCTAGGGCCTCAAATCTAACGGTGGGGGAGTGAGCACGATATAGGCAATATGTGCGGGTGGAAGGAGGATGGGTGGTTTCAATCTGGGCTGTAGGATCAAAGATTTGGACGACGAAGATCAGATCTGGAGGGAGACAGGGCCCACATGGTTAGAGTCTGTCAGGGTTAATACGAGCTGTTGGATGTAGAAGATCGACGACCAAGATTGAATCTGGGTTTAAAACGAAATAATATACAGGTGGAGAAAGGATGAAGAGGGACCGTTGATCTGCAGAGATCAACGACTATGATTGGCTGAGAAACATTATGAGCGGGGCTGCATGTTTTTAAACCAAATTCGGAAAATGTGATCTGGACCATCCGATCTAGACACATGGATGGTCCAGATGTAATCGAAAGCATGCGATCGGAGGGGAAGAACTTCGACTGGTGCCGATGCGATTGAGTGCTCGCCGTCGATCTGCAGATCAGATCGACGGTGGAGGATGAATCGGAGGAGCGATCAATCAGAGGGGAAACAAAATAAGCCCGATAAAACTTGCGATGTGATGTTGCGTGGGCCGTTTGAACGGCTCAAGGTCAATGGTCGGAAATAGGTTAGATTAATGAATGATGGGACCCCTTGAAAACTTATGAAAACCAAAAATTAACAAAATACAAAGGTTTTGGTGGCTTGGGGAGGGATATATATATAGACTGGCGCCCGACTGAGGGGCCATTTGTTTATATGGAATGCGATAGGCCTAGGGTTTATATGTATATGGGCCAATCGCATCGGAACTCCAACGTCAGTATTTCAATCTACCCATTTTGATTTTCTCCGATGCGATTAGTGCTTCGGGACTTTAACTCTTGGTCCCGGGTGCAAGGTTTATATGTAGAGAAATGGAGGGTGAGATTTTATACAAATGGGGCTTAATCGCATCAGAACTTTGATGCGGGGCTTTTCAATCTACCCATTCATATTAAAAAACATTGCTCCGGCGGGTTTAGATCGAAACTTAAGAAAGTGGGTTTTTTGAATTAAAAAAGGGAAATATGCATCGGAGATGAGTTTATACAACGTTTTAAGCACCGAATGTGGGTGCACAGGTTATATGAAATAATAATATGATCGGGGGGTTATAAACAAAGGGCTTAATCGCATCGGAGGCTTTCAACATGGAAAATAAACTTGCGCGCTCCGATTTCTCCGATGCGATAAGCGCCAAATGGGCTTAGCGCTTGGTTCCAGCTCCAAGGCATATGGTGGGGAAGTGGTTAGGACGTAGCCCAAAGGGGCTTAAGGCTGTAATCAAAACATTCATTTTTTATGAGATTTTTCAAAGTTTTTGATGGATTTGGGGGTTTCGGTAAAGTCTAAAAATGAGTTTTAGACTTTGTAAGAGGGATTTTCATGAAGGGCAGAAAGGAAATCATGAAAAATAGAGGAATTCTATGGGGAATAAAGGGGGAAAAATGAAGGTTATTTTTGAGTGAAGGAGGGGAAAAATGGGATTTTGCAGCAGTCTTTTTCTTCATGGAAAAACAACATAATTTCAAAGTTCAAAAGGGGAACAATAGTGACGATTAACCAAAGGATACAATATCTTCAGAAGAATTTAAGCATCAACAATTTTGGCAAAAAAACTATTTCTTGAAGGCTATCCAAAATGATTTAGCCACCACTTGACATGAAAATTTTTTATAGGTGGCTTACAAAAGGCAAGGTGGAGAAATACAAAGCTCGGTTGGTAGAAAAAGGTTATTCCCAGGTGTCGAGAATTTATTTTGGTGATATTTTTTCCCCTGTTGCCAAATTTACTTCTATTATATTACTTTTATTTGTTGCTGCTGCATTCAATTTTGAGGTAGAACAAATGGATGTGAAGACAACATTTCTTCACGGAGATCTGGAAGAGGAGATCTACATGAAACAACCTGAAGGCTTTATGGTGAAGGGGAAGAAAGAACTAGTATGCAGGTTAAATCAGTCTCTGTATGGGTTAAAATAGTCACCAAGGATGTGGTATCCGGAATTTGATACCTATATATGGGGACTTGGCTGCACCAGAAGCAAGGAGGATCATTGTGTTTATTTTAAATTAATTGGTGTCCATGTTATTTATTTGGTCTTATATGTGGATGATATGTTGTTGATTGGAAATGACAAAGAAACTATCCAGGATTTGAAGAGCCAACTGTTCTCCAAATTCGACATGAAGGATCTTGGTGCTGTAAACTATATTTTGGGCATGGAAATTAAGAGAGATCGAGCAAAGAGGAAGCTCTGGTTAAACTAGAGGAAGTATTTCGAGACTATATTGCAGAGGTTCAATATGCAGGATAGTAAACCGGTGAATGTTTCGATTCCTGTAGGTACAAAGCTATTTGTTGAACAGTGTCCCAAGACACAAGAAGAAGAGGAGGATATGTCTTGTGTTCCATATGCAAGTTGTTACAGGTCAAAATACCTCCTCATCAGCTCAGAGGAGAAGACAAATATGGAAGGAATACAAAGACCTAAATTAAACCTATTTCTGCCAAGGTAACGCCTCTATATAACAAAACAAGAGTGTTATAACGCATCAAAGAAGTGAATGTGCCGCGTTAGTGGCTAGGGAAATGCTTTGTTTACACTAGAGGGCAGCGTTACCCATGTTTTGAGTTTGAAATGGGAAAAAACCGCGGAGAATGATTTGAATCTCCAACTTTCCCTCATAAGAGAGTCAGTTCACAAAGGAAACTACAAAGCACCAATTCATTATTGGTCACTGCCATAAAATATTGAACTCCCAAGGAGGCAAAAGCATAGAGATTAAAGAAACATCTTAGTTTTTTCTATTCCAAACTAGTGGAAAGATAAAGGAAACAATGGCTTTCTCCCTCTCCTATAAAAAGGAGCTGAAGGTTCTTAGTTGAAGGTCGAAAGATTGCTAATGTTCTGAATACTTGTGAAGTAGAGAATAGTGTTATAGTGTGAAGGCCAAGAGTCAAAGAGGTTCCTAGAGAGCTTGTTGACTAAGACTTCACTACTTGAAGGATAGAGAGATTGGAAGGCTAAGGAGGGCTTGGTACAACTGACAGTTGTAATCCTCCGTCTTTTAAAATCAATAGAACTGTATCTGTTTTGTCCATTTGATGCTTAATATTGTCATTATTGTTTGAATATTTACATAGTATGATATGAATGGCTCAGATGAGTATAATTTAGATGTTCATTTTATATTGAATTAATTTATAGGATATATATTGTGTTAGAAATTACACGAGTTCTTTGATTGATTGCAGGACTGAGATTTGGAGCCGGTGAAGAAGGACTCTTGCTTCACTGCCTAGTGCTCTCCAAGGGACTCTGAGATCGTCAAAGAGGTAATTTTCTATCGCATTCCATAAAGTTGTTTTAAGTTAATATGAACATGTATATGCCATCTTTGTGAACTGTACAACTAATCTTACTATCTGCCTCGGGCACTGAAAAGCCCTGAGAGGGATATATGATAACCAACAACCCAAGCATTTTACCCTATAGTAGAATTGGCGAATCTGCTGGGGACTTTCCCCATAATTTCCGGACTATTTCTTTCCTCCTTTCTTCTCTCCTCTGTTCACAGATCCTTCCGACCAGTACTTATGCCCAGTAGACATTTCAAAAGCTCGCAGAGTTCAATCCTGTTTCTGTTTGACCATCTGAAGAATTTTTCTCTAGCTAACGCTACCCCTATAGGTTTTCCAGTGCGTTATAACGCTGACTCTGCTTAAATACAGTGCGTTAGTCTCTGGATTAACGCTGTCTTTAGTCAAAGATAGTGCGTTACTAAGCCAAAACCTGCTGTTCACTACTGTGATTGTGTTTTAGCTACAGATTTTTTTGGTCATCAGTATATCTCCTTGACTGGATCCCTGTGCTTGTTTACTAAGCTGGCATTTTTGTTTGTTTGCTCTTGTTTGAAAAGTTAGTGTCAAAAGAATTTACTTTTTAGAGAAGATTTTTTTTTTTTTTTTAGTTTTTCTGCTTCTAGCTGAGTTAATTCTGAAATTTTCAGTTCATAGACTGTTAAGAAAAGGTAGATAGAAGTCTAAATCTTTAAAGTCAAACTGTGTTATTTGAATGTTAGTGCATGGAAGTTGAAAAGAAACCTCTCCTTGTAGAAATACTCTTCATCGAATTAGACATTTATAGCATGTTTTACATGGTTTCTTGAGTCAGAGTCTCATTACATTTCATACGTCCACTCCCCCTCTGCAAGACTAATAATCAAGCGATAATAAAATCAATCACATTACTCTTTTTTGAGCTCACACAAACAATAGTTCAGGCTAGGATCTTGGGTTAGGAACAATGAGAAAATCACCCAAGATCTCAAAACTTGAAACTATAGTCATTAACGAGCGAAATCCTACTGCACTCATATTATCGGGACCGTTCCTTTACCGGAGCTCAGCGCGAGACAACACTTGGGTGCACAAGAAGGTAGCTCACCTTTGACTGCATCTGGTGGGTGTGTTATATATTGGGGTTCCCTTCGGGGATGTCGAAACTAGATTGGGGATCTAGGTATTCTGCCCATATAGCACACTTTCCTTGACCGTGGACCCCCTTGATGATGTCTATAATTTGAGGTATCTTTAGTGGCCATACTTTTTAGGGACTTACACAAGGTGACTGGGACGAGCTGTCCTGGTACCTGAAACAGACGGACCCACTCTGTCTTCGGTCTTTAGGAGGGTACTCGTCTTCATGAGAGTGGTTACACCTATCGTCTGAGGTTCGGGCGAAGCTCTAAAGTGACCGTAACTGTAATTTCGACCAACCCTCTTTGTATACTATTGTGATACTAGATTTCATCACCAGCAAACAGTAGTACTCAGACATGGCACCCTATTCTGGCTTCTTGCTGATTGATTTTAGTGAGTCATTTTTTATTTTTTAGGTGTGTGGTTACTGTCATTGAGACTTCATAATACATTACAACTTATTAAATTTTTTTAAAATTAAACTGGTCACTGTGGCGTCCTCCGACCCACGCCGTCTGTCTCGACGAAAACAAGGTCTACCTCCTCTCACTATTGAGGAAGAACTGAACCTTGGTGAACCCGTGCCTTCTACGGAAGAGCAGTCTCCTCTGACTAATCTTGATTTTCACATAGCCTCATATCATCTGGAATTTCTGGAGGACCCTTTCATTGAAGGGGTTGTACCTCATTACAATCCTCCGCTCACTGATAAGTCGGGGCCTATGATAATTCAGATTCCACCATGCCAAGATATGTCTTTGGCCGCACAAACATCCATTTCACCACCATCATCCACTGGGTCGATGCCAATGGCAACCATCCCAGGTTCGCCACCATCCTCCCCGATAGTGGTCAGTTCTATGCCATCACTGGGTAACCCCAGTAGTCAACATATACCTACTCCCAACCCTACGGTCATCACAACTATCAATAGCTTACCGAATCCTTCTGCATCTCCTTCTAATGTGACCACGTTGGGACCCACGGTAGCTCCTCCCACGAGTATGACTACTTCAGTGCCTTTTAGCAACCCTTTCGGTTAGAACCCTCTGCTGAGTTCAAACCCCTTGGCCACTATACCAGGGGGCAGTGTTACCAACACGTAGGTAGCAGGCAACATTTCGCTTCCCCTACAATACTTAGGACAAATGGGACAACCTATTGTCAATACTTTTCCCTTAACTGGTGCAAATATAGGTGTAGGGTCTATGCCGTTGCCAAACTATGCAAGTAGTAGCATGCATCGAGGTAACTCTATTGCATCCATTTGGACTAACGAACCCCAACCTCCATCTGGAATGGGAGGGCACTTTTATACTGGGGGCAACCAACCAGTTGCCCTGCAATATAATATGCCCTATGGACAGCAACACTATGTCCCTACTCTTCCACCTATAGGAAGTTTTTATCAAAGTCCCACTTATCCTCCTGGTAACACGTTGATGGGTGGACCCTATGGTCTAAGTAGTCAGCCCATACTGCCTTGGTTAGATTCAGGGGAAAATCCACAATTTCCATTTTTGGCCGCTTTGGACATTCCCGATATCCATAAACTGACTAACGACCCCATCAATCACAACTCGCTTTGGCCTCCAGTACCGCATAATATTCCTTCTGACATCCCGAAGTTCGACGGGAAACAAGGGGACGACCCAGTTGCACACATCACTACCTTTCATCTATGGTCTATATCCAATTCCATGGTGGATGATAGTGTCTAGCTTCGACTGTGTCCCCGCACCCTTACAGGCAATGCCACCAAGTGGTACATTGAATTGCCATGCGCCACCATCAATACTTTTGGCGCTTTAGCGATGGAGTTCCTAAATAACTTCCAATTACCAATTAGATTTGAAACCGGAACGAAATTTTTAACCTCGCTGCACCAAGACACCGCCACCCACATCTTCGATCATATTCATGAATGGAGACGTAGGAGGAGGCTAGTCAAAGCGCCAATCCCAGATCATCTCTTAGCTAATTGGTTTTGCAAGTCTCTTTTACCCCACATCTCTAAAGACATTGGCCTTTCTGGTGTGGTTATAGAAGATCAATGTATTCGTCATGCCCAGCATTTGGATTTAATCTATTCACAATCCGACATGTTATACGATCTACTCCACCATGCCCCTGGTAACCCAAATCCTCTGGCCACTCAGAAAACCGGAGCACATGCCGACGGTCTCGTTGGCACAATCTCCTGTGTGGCCACAAAGAAGTCACGGGGGAAAACCTCCCAGCCATCTTCTGCTACCACCGCCCCTCACCAAATGAATACTCTTCCTACCGCTGAGGTGAATTCTGTGCAAACCTCAAAAAAACATAGCAGGAAAAATAAGGAGAACAAGAAAAAGACGTCTTCTTCGGAAGAGCAGTCGGATAATCAGAATAACCCTAATTAGAAAAACGCTGCCAAAAATGACAAAGGGAAGGATAAACCTAGGAAATTTCCTTGCAAGATCTGTGCGGAGGACCACTTGACATACAAATTTCCTCGGCTGCAGGAATGCACCGATTTTATTGCCAACAAGGATTCTGGGCGAACACCTGCCGTTCTTCATAATCCTTTCCCAAATCAACAGCAGCAACATCAACACATGGTTGACAATCCACCACAACCCCATCAATGGGGAAATGGTGGTTCACATCCTTCCAGCGAAGGATCATCTGCCATTTATGGCATTGAGAGTGTTGAACTTCAAACTCGAGCCAAGCTTTATGGAAATCCTACCATAGATTCTCAAGAACCTAGAACTAGTTCAAATCCATCGCCGCCCAACGATTTGTATATCGAACGGCCCACTGCTCAACCCGTGATTCGTCCCCCCAAAGGGACACTTTGACGCACGAATCATAACACCTCTGCACGTGTAGCCCAAAACTACAACATTGTAGAATATTTGGCGCAGGCACCGTCAGCCATGTCTGCTCTTGAAGTATTACAAACCTGTCCAGCACAAAGGAAAGCCTTGCTTTTGGCCATTGGTGCAATAGACCCCCAGGATTCCATGCTAGCTATCTTTGATATGGAAAAGGCTAAACCTCGCCTCTCACACCAACTCGCATTCCAGGTGCAGGTTGTGTCGAAAGGGAGACCAATCCATCGCACTGTCATAGACGAAGGTTCTTCGACCCACGTTATGTCACAAGCTTGCTGGCTCAATTTAGGTTCTCCTACCCTCACCCCGCCATCGAATTCCCTCAAAGCTTTCAATGGCCACACATTCCTCCCAAAAGGATACCTTGCTAGATTTTCCATCACTCTGAGTGGGAAAATGGTAAACGTGGACGTTGAAGTCGTAGAGCGCCATCTAGATTATAATCTATTGCTTGGTCGCAGTTGGTCTTATGCCATGACTGCCATTGTGTCTTCGGTCTTCCGACTCATCCTATTTCCATTGGATGGGAAAATAGTCACAGTGGATTAGCTATCCTTCTGCACCCTAGATTATGCCACGTTACCAAGTAGCACTGTACCCCTAATAGGAGGCTTCCCTGACTCTTACGTCAGTATCGGTACCGGTCTTCTGAAGGCATCTTCCCTACTGGGTTGTTTTCCTCTCCCGCCGCCACAGATCCCAAACACGGTTGCAATGATATCCACCACTTTGGATGGCTCTATCGACCCATGGATCATTTCGGCACCTTCAGACATTGATTCCTACGGAGATCAGATGTTGCTCTCACCAGCAGAGTTGGCTTACCAAGCCATCCAAATAGCATCTGAACCCTCCACTGCTATGGTTTCGACCGAAGGTACAAACCTCCCACCCATCACAGTTCTCTCTAAGGATCTCCTCAATGAAGTCTTGCCTACAAACGAAGCTATTCAATAGATCATGTCTCTAGAAGAACGACCTTGGGGAGAGTTTGACCATCGCGCTTCGATGATTGACTCAGAGGCGATAAAAACTGAAATCCCATCCTTTGACCAACCTGAGATAGTTCCCTCCCCTTATGCGACTGTTCAAACTATCGATTCAGAAGGGAACATGGGTAATATTTCTAAGACAATGCTCATTGATATCTCGGTCAAAACGGTTATCGTGGAAAATATTCAGATTGGAGCCGACTGCAATCCTGAGGAAATTGTGTACTTCACATCCCTTTTCAAGGAATTTCGCGATGTGTTTGCTTGGTCTTATGATGAAATGCATGGCATAGACCCTTCTATTGTTGAGCACGAAATCAAGATTTATGACAATGCTAAACCAGTTCAACAACGACTCAGACCTGTCCACCCGCGCAAAGCAGTCGCCATCAATATTGAGGTAGAAAAACCTTTAAACACTGGTTTCATCTATCCCGTTCCTTTAACATAATGGGTTTCCAATCCAGTTCCCGTTGATAAAAAACAAGGCACCATTCGAGTTTGCATCGAATATCGCGATCTGAACACCGCTTGTCCCAAAGAAAATTATCCTACACCATTCATTGATCAAATTCTCGACGATTGTGCCAGATGCGAATCTTTTTCCTTCATGGATGGATTCTCGGGCTATAACCAGATTGCAATAAAAAAAGACGACCAGCATAAAACTGCATTCATCTATCCTTGGGGCATATTTGCGTATTGAAAACTCCCATTCGGTCTGAAGAATGTTGGAGCAACTTTTCAACGGGCTATGGACTATGCTTTTCACGACATTCGACATATTGTACAGGCTTACTTGGATGACCTTCCGGCCCATTCCAAGAAATAACATGATCACCTGGCTCATCTAAGAGAAATTTTTTCTAGGTGCAGATTCTACAATATACGTTTGAATCCTCATATATGTGTATTTATGGTCGAGTCCAGACATATGTTAGGTTTCATTGTCTCCAAGCATGGGATTAGAGTTGATCTCGATAAGGTTAAGGCGATTGTTGAATTTCCGGCACCACAATCCATCCTTCAACTCCAACGTTTGCAAGGGAAGGCAAACTTTTTGTGTCATTTCATCGTTAACTATGCCGAGATGACGAAAGGATTTATGAAGAAAGGAACACTATATTTGTGGGATGACCAAGCTCAGCGGTCATTCGATGCTTTAAAACATGCACTTGTTTCAACCCCACTCCTTAGTGCCCCCAATTACTCGCGCGACTTCCTTCTCTACCTGGCAGCCTCACCGTCCTCACTTGGAATGGTTTTGGTTCAAGTACACAATGAAGACAGTGAACATGTGATATACTATTTGTCCAAAGGTCTAATCGGACCTGAATTACGTTATTCACATGTGGAGAAACTTTCTTTGGCGGTAGTTTTTTCCATCACCCGACTCCGACATTATATATTGCTGCGACAGACTACGGTTATTTCTTTTGAGAACCCCATGTGACATATCTTGTCTAGAAAAATCATTGGAGGAAAATATTCCAAATGGATCGTAATCCTCCAGCAATTTTATTTGGTCTTCACGGTTGCCAAAGCAAAGAAATGCCTCGTCTTCGCCGAATTATTATCGGATCTTCCCTGAATTGACCCAGCAGAAGTAGCTCATGATCCATTTCCTGATGAATCTGTATACTTGGTCGATTCTTTGGACCCATGGTATGGAGACATTTTGGTCTACCTACAAACCCAACGCTTCTGCCCAACTCTCACGTCCAACGACCGTCGTCGTATCCGCCACTAAGAAAAGCACTACCTCGTGCTAAATGATACACTATATCGTCGTGGTGTTGATACTATTCTCCGACGTTGTCTCACTTTTGATGAGGCAGAACACGTGTTGAATGACTACCACGCAGGGGCATGCAGTGGTAATCTTTCGGGCATAGCTACTGCCCGAAAAATCTTGCGCGCAGGTTACTATTGGCCCACTTTGTTTAAAGACTGTATTGCAGTGGTCCAGAAGTGCCATCCCTGTCAAATTTTCACAAAGAAAATGTGCGCTCATCCTGCCCCCCTTCACCTGGTTATCTCCATTAGTCCTTTCGCTAAATGGGGAATTGACTTCGTCACCTGCAATCCCACTTCGGAAAATGGACACAACTACATCGTGGTTGCGGTCGACTATTTTACGAAATGGGCACAAGCTCTTCCCACTTTCAAGGCCGATGGCGAAACCGCCGCTCTCTTCCTGTTCAATCAGGTAATCTGTCGGTTCGGCGTACCCCTATCTATTGTCACAGATCATGGATCCCACTTCCAGAATCACATGATGACCGAATTAACATCCATGCTAGGTTTCCGTCAAGATCATTCTTCGTCTTATTACCCTCAAGATAATGGTCAAGTCGAAGCCATAAATGGCGTCCTCAAAACCATGATTCGTCGATTGGTCGGAAACCATAAAACCACATGGCATCGGAAGTTGTATTCCGTGTTATGGGCATACCGAACGTCAGTCAAAACTGCCACAATTTTCACGCCATTCCAACTTTCTTTCGGCCTGGAGGCAGTACTTCCAATCAAGTGCGAAATTCCATCACTAAAACTTGCCGTTGAACTCCTGCCTGGCACCACCGCCACAAAAGAGCGCTTGATCTCACTCGATCATTTGGACAAAACTCATCGAGATGCTACACTAGCACTCAAAGCTCACCAGCGCTGAGTCAAGGCTCAATACGACAAATCTGTCAAGCCTTGTTCTTTCCAAGAGGGCTATCTTGTTCTACTTTATGATTAGAAACATGAACTCTTGGGGGCAGGAACACTCCAACCATTATAGCTTGGTCCTTACATCATCACAAAAGTCCTCTCAAAATGAGCTTACGAACTTTAGGATTGTAAACAATGTTACCGATGAAATAGGTAACCTCAATGTTACCTACTTTTTCAAATATCAAGAAAAACACCTGATTTTGAAAAGGTGGCGATGCAGAATCACGAAAAAAAATTTTGAGCATGTTTTTGGCACTTTAATTTTTTTTCATCTTGTTTTTTTTTTTTTAATAATTTTTTTTTTTTTAAAGTGGTGTTTTTTATGTCGATTTTGAATAGTGGTGGTGTATCATCACCAACGTTTTTTTTATAACATTGATTTTGACACTATAATTTTTTAATGTCTTCTTCTTCTGTGAGATGTTTATTTTTAAGTGCATTTATGTACTTGTGTTTTAAAAATAAAAAAATATTTTTTTAAAAAATAAAAACTTGTAATGATATCTTCACTTTTCACATACATAAAAGATAGAAAAAAGGTCAATATTCTAAAGTTTATATTTTCCACATGTTTATGTATTGTTAAATAATTTTTCAATGCACATCAAAAAAATTATCGCTAAAAAACCAATATTTTGAACCATTTGACAAAAAAATACAATTTTTCAATATAAATACAATGCAAAAAATACACTTTTACAGAGTTTTTGTTGAAAAAAACATATTAAATAAACTAATTTTTTGGGAGAATTTTAACAAAAAAACTTAAGAAAACAACATTTTTATTGAATTTTATGTCAAAAAATAATAGCAATCACATGTTTTTTGCAAAAAAAATGGGTTGTTCTCATAAAATATCAAAGTCTAAACATTACAAGTAAAGTTGATTAGTAGTTCTGAAAAATAAGCTTTATTTGCAAGCATAACTTAAACATTATCAACAATATCAACCAATACATCTTCAACATCATCTAGAACGGCATTGATGGCTTCTTCCGCAGCATTTGCTTCTTCATTTTGATCATCGCCGTCTTCTAATGGATCTTTCATGTCAGCAAATCTTCCAAAGTGTCCCTTTCCAATCATTCCATATAATGGTGGTTGAGGTTCCTTTGCTTTTTTGCCACACGTGATTCATTAAAATCTCCTTTCCTCAAACCAACTTCTTGCTTCGCATCTGGAAGGAATTTAAGAGCGTTAATTATTTGTTGAATAAATTTGCATTGAACTGGGTCTTTCTCAATGGCAATGCAATTTCTTCCTTTTAGTAGGCAACATGCTAGTGTTGTACCTAATCATCAAGCACACAAAAAATAAGTAAGAAAATTACTATGGAGACATAAAAAGTAAAAAAGACAATATTTAAATTTAAATTTGTATATTAAAACTTACCTGAACCTGAGAATAAATCCAAAACCCATTCTCCTTCATTTGAACATAGATCTATAAGATAGTTAATCAATGCTTGTGGTTTTTGATAAATATTAACTATATCTCCTTTTGCATCTTTATCCTCATATGTTAGTTTTCTTACCACTGCATCATAAACCAATACTTGACTATGACTCTTCCCATCTACTTGATTCATAATAATATGCTTATAGCTATCCTCTTTTGTCCAAAATTCAACATGGATGAACTCACAATCATTTATAATAGGTTGATCTTCGGAAGAAACAATATTTGACTTTTGCCTGTTACATAACATAGTAAAAGTTCAATTAAATTTTACATGAATAAATTTTTTTAGGAGGAATCAAACATACAATTTCAAAATCTTACCATGTAAGTTGCATCCTTGAGTTTTCTTTACCCTTGAAGCTTGTTAATAACATTGGAAACTGTGTATCTGAATGAAATGTCTCAAATCGCCAAAGTGGTGATGTTGTCACTTCTTGAAAACCCGTAACCACTTTATTAAAAGCTTGATAAGTATATGGTTCTCTATCATATTCAATGTCTGGGAAATTGAAACCATGAGGAATATCTGCAATAACTAGGCCATACTCCCTTTTAGGTATTAGTGTTGCAATGTCTTCACAGTCACCTTGTATTATTTGATATTGAACACTGTCGAGCCCATTCCAAATGTAATGATTAAGAGTAGGATCTAGTTCAACATTCATAAGACGATTCCTTCTCATGTTCTCCATCTTAATTTTTTCAATAAAGCTTTTGAAAGTATCCGGTACTCCATTTCCATCCTTCTTCGACATCTTTAATGACATAAAAATATATATATAGATATGTATAAGTAATAAAATAAAAATAGTTAAAATATGAATAAAATAAATTTATAAATCAACATACCTTATTGAATGCAATATAAAACTCTTTTAGTGTTGATGTAGAACTTGCTTCTCGGTAGTTGCGTACAACATCATCCCAACTGTATTCATTCAACATTTTTACCATGTGTTCTTGTATTTTCATATAAATTTTCTGACTGAATAAATCGAGTTAAAAACGTTAATATATTGACATGTATAACAAATTCTACCAACATCATTATGTTTTATTTAAAATAAAATTATAATGAAAGAAATAATTCAAGAAACTTACTTTTGAAATTCTGCACACATTTCTTCCATTGATAATTCACCCGACTTCACATGGGCTAACACTGATTTGACTAATTTATCATCCTTCACACCTTGCATTGTTCTCCAAGGTGTAATAGTCATATCCTCTGGAAGCTGCTTCATTTCAGGACCCCCCTTACTGTTGGTACATATTATGGGTTTACTCTTTCTAACTTTCTGATTTTTTATGGAAATATTCTCCCATCGATCAAAAATGTCATCAATCAAATCCCATACCTCCCCAGTTCTAAATGCCAACTGAAAAATGTTATCTGTGCCTCTGAAGAAATTTGTATTCAATTTTCCATCTTTTGCTTTTTTTCATCAATTTGATAACCTGTTTCCATTAAACATTCCTTTCGAAATGCTACACTAACTTGTGTCTTATCCCCACGACATTTTTCTATGAATTCATTATGAATAAATCTGACCCTTTGGATGAAAGTCATTTTCATTCTGTACTCATTATCCGCATTATGATCCCATGCCAATAACTTTGATTCCATTTCTGTTAAGCCAGCATAAATGATGCATTTCACTGTTTGAAAAAGATAGTTATTGGGATATTCTGCAATCAATTGTCTTTTAGCCTCTATTAAATGGTTTCCTCCAATTACATAATATTTATAATCAAAACATTTTGCCTTGTCAAATGCTTGTTTGTTGGGAACCTGACATGGATCGACAAGAACCACATAATCCACCACATGCGCATATGGATTGAACCTGAACAATGTTTTCAGATTATGTACATGTAGGTGATGGGCCTTTTTAATTTGATATTGAGATTGCCCTTCATCTGAGCCATAAAATTGGTTAACATTAAGTTCAAATGTTTGGCCACCAAGAATTAATTTATTCTTCCTCAACTCTTGTCGAATAGCATTTTTTTTTGTTTTAATAATGCCATCCTCTAACTCAGCGCCTGGTGTTATGATTTCTCTGCTTCCGTAAGAGCTTTCAATTTGTTCTTCACTGCTGCTCACGACCTTTACAGGTTCACCAGTATTTGATTTCCTAGCCTTATTGGATAACATATCAGTTTCTTTATAAACAAGCTCTCCTCTATGAGGTACAAGAGAGAGGTCTTTGGCAATTTTTCTTTTTGGTGTCTGATCTGTTTTCTTCTTTTGCACAATAGTTCTCATCTCCTCCTCACTAATTCTATCATAATTTTATGTTTCATGTTCGACACCTTCAAAAGAAACATGTTCAAGTTTATTAGATTGACCCACCTTAGTGACACTTGGTTGATCCCCTCTTTGTATTGTTGCAGTGTCACGAGCTATTGCTCTTTGCTTCAATCTCCTTTCCTCTGCTTTGTCTTTGTGGAAAGTTTTGATCACATCCATAACATTTGGCACCAACATATAAATACCATCAAACATGTTTGAAAGACTCGAAACAAAATCCTGTGAAATAAAATAAAACATGTCAATGATCAATAATTTATAAAAAATTGAATCATCCTTACAATAATGCATAGAGGAAATAAAAATAAGCATACCTACAATGTTATTTGCAATGTTGTTTGCTATTTCTTCAGAAAATTTTGAAGTTGTTTCATCTGTGTCGTACTTGACGATTGATAGACGATATCTAACCTTCTCACGTTTCTGAGCCTCCCTTAGAAGAACATAAATAGTGTTTGTATTCGGGACCATACATATGTCTCGTACTCTGCCCATCACCTCATAATTCTCATTTAAGTCAATCATACCACAAATCAGATAGATGTGTATATCAACCTCCGTTTCACTGTCTTCAAGATACCATGAGAAATCGGTTTTATCTATTTCCTTGGCGTTTTTCCAATCAGAAATAACCTTTAATGAACCTGGTGCCCCACTTGCTTGACTTTTATTAGTGTGTGCAACAATATCCTTATTGCGTCCAATAGTGTCCATAGTGCGTTCAGCTGCAACTTTAGATTTTGGAGTTGTATCCATAGTGCGTCGAGCTGCAGCTGTAGATTTGGGAGCTGCTGCCGTAGATTTGGGCGCTGCTGCCCTAGGTGCAGAAACATTCACAGAAATCTTTTTTGATGCCATTTTCCTGATAAATATATATATATATATATATATATATATATATATATATATATATATTAGTTAATGGAAAAATATTGCGAATAAAATAAATTTAATAAACAAAATGTATTTCTAAAACTAAATAGTTTAAAATTAAAGCATTAAAATTAAACTTAAAAAATAAACTAGTATTTTGAAACTCTAGTTTGTGTTTAATATTTAAAAAAAAAACAAAAAAGTTATTAACTATTTATAACAAATATTATAATGTTATATAATTTTTTATTTTTTTAATTGTATTGTTATATATATATTTTTAATTAATTTTTATTGTTATATTAAAACAAATGTTTTTTTTTTGTAAATTTATTACATTGTATATATATATATTTGATATATTTTGAAATTTTTAACATTTATTATTTAATAATGTTTTTATTACATTATATAACAATTTTTTATTTATATTTATATATAACAATGTTTCTATGATTGTTTATTAAAATAAATTGTTTAAAAAAAAAAATTTAAAGAACCAAATAAAATTAAAAAAAATCAAAATTATAAAATGTGTTCTTAAAAAAAATTATTAAAAAAAAACAAAAAAATTAAAAATCCAAATTATGAAAAAAAAAACCAAAATTAAAAACAAACAATTAAACAAAAACAATTAAAAAAACAAAATTATAAAATTAAAAAAAAAAAATTAAAAACAAAACAATTAAAAACAAAACATATAAAATTTAAAAAAAAAAAAAATTTAAATATTAAAATGTGTTTTGGCGGGGCGGCCCAGCCCGCCTCCTGGGCCCCCATCGGGGCCGCCCAGGCGGCGTCACGGGGGCAGCCCAGCCCACCTCCCGGTGCCCCCAACGGTCGAGGGCCGATTCCGGGAATCGGCCCTCGGCCGATGAGGGCACCGGGAGGCGGGTGGGCCGCCCCCGTGGCGCCGCCCGGGCGGCCATGGCACCCAACGGGCGGGGATCCCAGTGCGAGCTCTGCCCGTTGGGCCATCGGGCACCGGGAGGCGGGTGGGCCACCGCCGTGGCACCGCCCGGGTGGCCGGCACCACCAAAACAATAAAATGCATATTTTTTTTAAAATTTTTTTTAAAATTTTTGCAATTTAAAAAACAAAACAATAAATAATATAATAAACTATAATAATAAATAAATTTGTTTATAAACTATATAATAAAATATAACAGTAAATATAAAAAAACAAAACAATATAATAAACTATAACAATAAATATTTGTTTTAAGTTTATAATATAATTAAAAATATATATATATATCACAATACAATTAAAAATATATATGTTTATATATAACAAAACAATAAAGGAAAAAAAAAATTAAAGATTTAAAATTAAAAAAATAAAACAAAGATCTAAAATTAATAAAATAAAATAAAATAAAATATAAAATAAAAAGTTCTCACATAAAAAAAAATTTAAATAATGAAATCACTCATATATTTATGATAAAAAAAAAATACAAATAAAAAATGTTATAAGGCCACTTTTTTTTTTATGTGCATGGTCGTTTTATGGATTTTTATGTGTAAATGAACCTACAAGTCTTAAAAAACAAAAAAAATCTAAATTTTTGTTGTTAAAACCCTAAAAAATTCAGTTTTTTTTGCATTTTCTTCACTAAAAAAATATTAAAAAATCAAAGTTTTTGAACCCAAAAACCTTAAAAAAGTAGTTTTTGAACACAAAAAAACTATAGAAAACCAGATTTTTCCCAAAATCATCTCTAAATTGTCAGAATAGAAGGAAAACTAACCTTTGAAATGCAAGAAGTTGCTGTCACCAATGTCAACACAACACCTCCACACAATTACGAATAGCAACACAATGCCTCCAATGCCAATGCAATGCCTTCACGAAGGTACCAATGCCAATGCAACACCTCCACAAAATTACCAATAGCGACACAAAGCTTCCAATGCCAATGCAATGCCTCCACGAAGTTACCAATGCCAACGCAACACCTCCAGAAATTTGCTCTAACAAATACCAGAAAACTTGATGTGATGTGATGAATAGAAACAATCATTCATTTTAAATAGCGTATATTGTCTGATTGGTTTACTGTTTAATGAATGTGGGATTAAAATTTCAAATTTAAAATATTTACATTTAATTTATTATAGTTCATACTATAGTTAAAATACTTATTATTTGCATGTGGTTATCATAATTAATATTTACATGTACTAAATGTTACATTTAATTTATTATAGTTCATACTATAGTTAAACTACTTATTATTTGCATGTAGTTATCATAATTAATATTTTATTTAATATTTACATGTATTGAATGTTGAATAATTCAAATATAATCTCAGATTAAAAATTAAAATATGAAATACTTACATGTAGTTAATTATATTTAATATTATAGATAAAATAGTTAATATTTGTATTTAGTTATCATAGTTAATATTTATATGTAATCAATGTTTAAAATCATGCGATTAAATTTTAAAATCTAAAATATGTACATGTAGTTAATTATAGTTTAAATAGTTAATATTTACATCATGTTATTTTTGTAAATATTTACATGTAGTCAATCTTAAACTATTCAAATAAGAAAATTATTTTAGTTTCGAAGACATGCATGAAAGGAACATTTTAAAAAAAAATTTGAAATATATTTTAGATGAATATAACGTAAGTTTAAAATAAAAAATTTAAAATATTTACATGTAGTGATTATAGTTAAAATAGTTAAAGTTTCTCGTGAATTTTTTTGGAGGGAATTTTTGGAGGGAAATTTTTTCGCGAATTTTTTTGGAGGGAAAAATTGGAGGGAAATTTTCAGTCTTTAAGCTATATATTGTAAGTGGGAGAGGAATTTGTATCATTCAACCTATTCTTGTTGGAAGCCATGGTTTCTTCTGATAACGAAGTTTTTCTTTCTAGAACATCAACATCTTCGTCACGCAACAACTCTATTGAGAGTGATGAATATAACGGGAGTTCATTCACCATGAATTGAGAGTCAAAAAATCGAGTGCCAGTTATACCACTTACTCTTAATCCTAAGGATTATGAAAGCAACAGTGATGAAGGACATGATGAAGAAATTGCAGAGTCAAAAGTTTCACTTCGTCCTAATCCCAAGGATTATGAGGACACCATTGATGAAGAGGGAGATGAAGAATATCCACTTCAGCTTAATCCTAAGGATTATATGAGAACAACAAATGAAGAGGGGAATGAAGAATCTGTAGATTCAAAATATCCACTCTGTCGTAATCCCGAGGAGTATGCCAGCAACACTGATGAAAAGGGGGATGTAAAATTTCTAGAGTCAAAATATCAAATTCGTCCTAATCGTAAGGATTATGCGAGCACCACCGATGAAGAGGGGAATGATAATGTTTCAGAGTCAAAACATCCACTTCGTCCCAATCCTAAGGATTATGCCAACACCACTGATGAAGAGGGAAATGAAAAATTTACAGCGTCAAAATATCCACTCCGTCCTAATCCTAAGGATTATGCAAGCACCACTGATGAAGAGGGGGATGAAAAATTTCCAGAGTCAAAATTTCCACTTCGTCTTAATCTTAAGGATTATGTCAGCACCACAGATGAAGAGGGGAATGAAGAATTTGCAGAGTCAAAATATCCACTTCGTCCTAATCCTAAGTATTATGTCAGCACCACTAAGGAAGAGGGGAATGAAGAATTTGCAGCGTCAAAATATCCACTTCGTCCTAATCCTAAGGATTATGCCAGCACCACTAATGAAGACGAGGATGAATTTCCAAAGCTAAAATTTTCACTTCATCCTAATCATAACGATTATAATTTAACCACTGATGAAGGGGGGGATGAAGAATTTCCAATAAATATAGATTCAAGGCATTCACTTATTCCCAATCCTAAGGACTATGAGAGCTTTAGTGAGGAAGGGGAGGGGCAGGGTGAAGAAATTCTAGTGAATACAAATTCAAAGCTTCCACTTATGCCTAATCCCAAGGATTATTAGAGCGCCACTGAGGAAGGGGAGGATGAAGAGTTTCTTGCAAATGATAATTTTAAAGACAAAGATCTGAATATTGCATTTTCTCCAAGTGACCATTTCAAATACACTCATGGTGATGAAGAATTGAATCCTCCCAGGGAAGAATTTGAAAGCATGGGTCAAGATGGTGAAGAATTTCTTTTGAGTTAGGGTTACAAAAGTGTCGATGATTCTTGTGAAATGTTTTCTTCAACTGATGATGGTAAAGAAAATTTTCCATGCAATGATGTTGATGAATTTCTTAACTATGTTGAAGATGATGATAGTGGGGATAATATTCCTTCTAATGGTGATGAAACTACTTTTACAAAGGATGATGGAATGATGAAGCCGTTGCAAGCAAATATTGCAACTAGGAGTAGGAGTAGACCTTTTCATATCAATCCAAGGCATTCCAGTTATACAAGGGCGAGGAAAAAATATCTCACGACAAAAAGTTCTGTCGTTCATTTGATTTAAAGTGCATGTTGTCGAAGGGATTGCTTGAAAAATATGGATTTCAACTTTGCTTTGCAGAAAAGGAAAACATATATGTCAATGAATAAAAGCATGCAAAATTCATATTTAGTGGGTTGCATGCAATCTACACTAGCAAGTTATGATTATCATATTGGGAATGTATTGCTTTGCAGAAAGGCGTTCAAAATGTTGTATTCAATTGGTAATTGTTGTTTGTCAAGAATCCAGGATATATTGGAAAAGGATCCCACATATTATTCAGAAGCACGTCATAAATGGGAGGTGGGGCCGTTTGCAAATACTGCTAAGACATGGATGAAAGACTTCTTTTCAAATCATGGAGAGTGTATGCCAAATAAAGACACAATACATATTCTAGATAATTTCTTGAGACGAGAAATATTCATGTTATACAAAGATTATGCAGAAGCTGTTGAAGGAATTGGTAATTTTATTACATATTCTTATTTTACAAGGATATGGAAAACCGAATTCAACAATGTTCGTATTCCTAAGAAGACAAGGATGGGGATTTGCAGCACATGTGCTTCTCTTAAAGCAAAAAGAGATAAATGTCAAGGGGCAGAAAGAGGTATGTGTTCAAAACATTGCTTTTTAAAATTTGATACTTATCAGCTATGAAAATATATTTATTTATATGTTTCTTTTATTTTATGTACAAATTCCGTTGTCAAAGAACTTCAAGACCATCGCAATCAGCAAACAAGTGAAAGACAAAAGTTGTATAAACATCGAAAGAAGTGTTATGATCATCCAAATAAATATCTGGGATTGATAATTGATGGTATGGACCAAAAAAAAACACTTCTTCCACATTTTGTCCGCACGCCAAAAAAATTACAGGAGGAAAATTTCATTCAGTTTCACTTGGTTGGTTGTATGGTATTTAATGAGAATATGCTTCCAAGAGTTTTCTTCACAACTCCAAATATTCACAATGATGCAAATCTGACCATAACTATAATCCATGATGTGGTTACTCATTGGTCTGGGATTCTTCCTGAAGTTTTGTATTCACAATTAGACAACACAAGCCGTGAGAACAAAAATCAAGTTCTTTTTGGGTATCTAAACATGCTTGTTGAATTGGGGATTTTTAAAAAGATAAAGGTTGGTTTCCTTCTTGTTGGGCATACTCATGATCATATTGATCAAATGTTCAATCGTTTTTCAGTAACATTGAGGAGGAAAGGTGTTGGGAGCCTGCCATCATTAATTGAATGTATTAAGAAATCGTACATTCCAGAGCCTGTTTTTCATGTGTTGGAAGAAACTATTGATATGCGAAGGTTTATTTTTGGATCGCATGGTGAGGAGAAATGCATTGAAAAACTTAACGACATTAGCTTCCAACATCAATTTCGTATCAAAAAAATTGATGGGATAACACTTATATGGGGCAAGAAGTATTCAACTATTGAAGAATGGGGACCATCATCAGGTTTAGCATTTTTGAAGTTCATTGCAGAGCGTCCAATGTTTTCATCAAAGATATTGTTATTACAGTCAGTTTCCGAACTCCATAATGCACGAAGGCAGAAGAGAGAGATAAATTATTTTGAATGTATAGAGGAAATTAAAAGATGTATTAGAGATACATATGAATACTTCGATGTTGCTGATTCAGTTTGGTGGGAGTCTTTTTTCAGTAATCAAAGTGATGATTTCAAGATCAGTAAATGAGGATACGCTTTTGAAGACTCCTTTTTTTTTGCCACAAAATATGCCAAATGAACATGAACATCAAGAAACACACAATGTTGAACAACAACAACCTCAAGCTATTATTAATTTCCCACAGGTAGAGGAAAGAGAAATCTATATTGGTTCTAGAAGATCACGTGCACAATGTGAAGCCATGGAAGACCTTTACAGGGGTTCTGTGCAGGATCTTAAGGAGGGTTGCATGATAGCAGTGTTAGCAGATGAAGATCCACTTGGCTATCCATTCTGGATTTCCAAGGTTATAAAGGTCATTAATGAAAATGAAGAGATTACAGCTGTTGATGTACATTCGTATGCCACAAGTACCCACCCTTTCAATGGTGTGTACAAGCCAGAGATGGTAGTGGAAAAAAGAATTGGCAGAAAGAGAAAAAGAAAGGGCACAAATATAAATCGTCGCCGCACAGATGTCTTAAAATTGGAGGATGTTGACATACTTGCGTATGACTTCAACTTGAAAAAGAGAGGAACTCTTCGGTTGCAGACCATAAATATTTTGAAGAAATTGCTACCAAAACAATTACTGTTGACATGGGACTCTACAGAATGTAGACGTAGATCTACAAGACTTTTGAACTCTGAAATGGTGGGCATGCATGTTGACTCAGATGGAGCACTAGTTGATGAAAGAGAAGAATATGGATCATCTTCATCTGCATCGAGCCATTCATCCGAAGATGTAGATTATGATGGTGTGCCAGAACCTATGGCTGATTTTGAATAACTATCTAAGACACTTTTATGTAATTGATGTTTGCATGGTAACTTGAAATAAAAATTTTGACTTCCATCTCATTTTTCATGAAGTTCTGAGACATTTCTATGTTTGTTGGATTATACATTTTAATTATGAAGAATTCATTTTTTTAGAATATCGACAATGTAACAATGAATTACAAAAATAATTTATGTTATATTCAATGTACCAATGTTGATATTTTAATTATAAGTAAAATAGAAAATAGAAACTAATGTTGAATTTTTAGATTATGCAGTGATATTACCATGATATTATGTATTGTTACCATTTGGCATAAGATACTTTTAAAAGTTTTAATAATTATATGCGTCATTGAAACATAACACTTTGTTTTGATGCTTGATTTTTAGGTTTTGGTTGAAATTATATTTAAATTTGTCTTATGCTAAGATTTGAAAAAAGATAAGTTTTTATTCTTTAAAATTAAAATTACTCTTACTTATTTCTGTTTTAAATTGTTAAGTCTTATATTTTCTCCATAATTTCATTTTTCAAGTATGTTGAACACTTAAGATTGAAAAACTTTAGATTTACCTTTATCTTTAAGGTTATGGTTGAAAATAATTACAAATTTGGGGTTGTTTAAAGTCAAGATATTTTATGTTTAACAACATGGATGAAAATTGTTCAAAATTATAAGCCCTCGAGACATGTATTTGTTTATCATTAACATCATCTATCAAAAATGTTAGGAATTTACGATTTTAAAAAATGTCCTAATATGTTGTCTTTAATTCCATTGTCACAAGTGTCAAAATTATGACACAATTTTTTTTTTTGGTTATTCCAGTATCAACTGGTTTTGTTTTGAGGGTTTTTTTTCAATCTTTTTGCAACAAACAATTTTGTTTTTAGCATAATTTTAGAAAATGTTGAAATTTGACCTTAAAAAAAAAACAAGTGCGTTCTGGAAGACACACTTTTTTTTTGGGTGTTTTTTTTCAATCTTTTTGCAACAAACAATTTTGTTTTTAGCATAATTTTAGAAAATGTTGAAATTTGACCTTAAAAAAAAAACAAGTGCGTTCTGGAAGACACACTTTTTTTTGGGGGGTGTTTTTTCATGTTTTTTGAGAGTTTTTGGGCTAGAGTTCCCGTTTTGAGGTCAGGTTACCTATTTCATCGGTAACAGTGTTTGTAATGGAATTCCACTCGCGGAGCCCCGCAACGGGCTCTACTTAAAGAAGTATTTTGCCTAGTTTCGCACTAGGCATATGCTTTGTAATTTTATGTATATAAGTTTTGCTTATTGTTTTTATGTCTCTGGATGTTTTTGGTTTTCGTGGTGTTTTTTCTCATGTAATATTTTTCTTTCACACATATGTCGTCACCCTCTTTATCATATGTCGGATATGCGGACGGGGCTAGTCGTCACACTAGATGCATTGCTTCAACTGCTTGGGTTCTCTACACTCCTGAGTCAGACCTCCTCGGTTCTGGGGGAGTCTTCCTGGGTAGAGCCACCAATAATGTTGCCGAGTACATGTCAGTGATCCAACTCCTCATGGAAGCAGCATCTCGTGGCATCTCCAATTTAGTGGTCAGGTTATATTCCCAACTCGTCATTATGTAGTTAAACAATCATTACCGTGTCCGTAATCCAGTCTTGTTGCGTTATTTTTTAAGAGTGCGACTTTTAGAACGTCAATTTCAAACAATTACATTTGAGCACATTCCTAGAGAATTTAATATGTTAGTCGATTCTTTGGAAAACTATGTGTTAGATTGGAATTTGTCACATTTACTATAAAAGATTTACTCATGAGTATATATATTTTTATCCCATTGAAAATACATAAAAACTAGAAAATACAAAATCACCAAAAAAGTATATATATATATATATATATATATATATATATATATATATATATATATATATATATATATATATATATATATATATATATATATGTCACGTTTAGAACAATAGTTACATCAAAAAATCTTCCAAAACTTGGGTGTTTTACAAAAATTTGGCTACACTAAGCCACGCTCTGACACTAATACATCTGCTCTGCCAACTAGGCCTGATGATCATGGTAGCATACAATTGCTCTAGCTATCCTCCTCAGAGGCACCAGGTATCTCTCTGGCACACCTGCAGTATGCCACTACAGACGAATTGGAACCTCCCGCATAGGAAGGGGTGGTATACCCATACTCAGACCCTCCAGGTTTCTGGAGAGTTCATGTAAAACTTGGGCATCATCATCCTCGCTGGCTTCCGCATCATTTGCTGGTACGCCAGCCCCGGGTAAATGCAGTCCTCGCCGTGCATAGCGAGGGGCCCCAACTGGCCGGACAGGTGCCACATCTGTGTCAAGAAAACAAACGCTTCATGTCAAAACATAATTTTCACCCTGTTTTCAACAAAAAAAATTGCATAAACATTCAAAAGACAAAAAACAAAGTGCTTCTTTGAAATACACTAATCATTTCCTTCTTACCATCAAGCCCCCACTGGGTGCCAGGGGGAAACACTAACTCTGGATCGCCTGTGAAGTTCATCCCTGCATAGGGATAATCCTCAATCATAATAATCTGTGAGTTGAGCTAATAAAAAAATCCATCATCAAAACAGTGGCAGACGGGACCCTCCCCAGTCCGCGGAAGAAAAGCGGCCCACCAAGCCTACCTCGGCTCGTGTGGACCCAGTGGCGCTGTAACGATCCTGGGCCTTGTTGGGGTTCCCATGTTTTGGCCAAGTTGACAGAGACCAAAAGATGAGACAACATAGAACCACTTTCAGACCTTAGGATCTATCCCTCTTAGGTCCAGAGAGGGATCTCTCTATGATAGCCAAAGGTTTATGTCTTTTAAGCTCAGATGTTATGATTTTAGGCTAGTTATAGGCTCAAGGTTGTTTGTTTGATTCTTTGTGTTTGGTTGGAAGGAATCAGGAAAATAAGGTCCAAAAGAAGACAAGGATGAGAAAAGGGGGAAGCTTAGGCAGAGACAGATAACTCAAAGAACATCAAAGCCATTGGGCTATGGAGTCAAGAAAGGATTTACTTGTAATCAATGTGCAAGCTTTCAATTGGGCTAGTCATCTAAATCATCTGAATCTTAAAGGATAGAAGATGTAATGGAACATTAAGGACTGAAAATGAAAGGAGGAGAACCAACCAACTCTGTCTATAGATCAGACCAGAGGTCATTTAACTCCAGGCCTGCTTGGACAAAATCAGAGGCAATTACAAGGGATCTTAGAAAGGCTAGCTGGTCGTGCAGAGATCCTAGTGGACAGGGCTAACACTAATCCCCAGTGTTCCCAAACCTTCCAGCTAAATCCTACCAAGAACATCTAAACATGGACTTCATCAATTCATACATCAGAGAGTAGGAAATATCATCCACTACACTGGTTAAATCAATTGAAATCAACATTCAGATACACATATAAGCAGAAAACATAAAGGCTGGGAGAGCAGCAACATAAGGTACCTATCAAGGGTAAATATTATGCCAAACTTCTGATGCGAGCCTGAAGAAACATAATGAAATGAGAGCAAGTCAATCACAAATACAGAGAAAGGAAAACATCACCAGCTGCTTTAGATCAGGATCCAAAGAAACATGCTTGTCATATTAAAAACAACACCAATCAGGTACATCATAGTCCATAGCTTGAACATTTAGTCTGAATACATCTAATCTCAGCCTATCTTACAATATTACACAGAGAACTTGTCTCAAGAGGAACAATGCTTGCGTTCCACTGATTTCTCATCAACAACCATTACAATGTTTCCTTCTGTGCTTTATAGCAAAGGATGAACCTAAGATCGACTGAAGGAGTAGGTGAAAATTAAATGTATCTTTAAACACAACAATGAATGCAGGGCCGAAACCCATTCTGCTTGACATGCTGTATATTTAATCTCTGTCACCTTCTTTGTGAGAGAATGATCTGCTCCAGATTTGATCTTGACATCTTTTGGCTGAAGTACTCCTGGTGTCTTGAACCAAAATAAAATAAACTACTGAAAGGTCTGTCACATAAATGCTCCGGTGGTTTTGAACTGTTGTCTGGTGGAATTCTTTTCAGGGACAAGGTGTGTAAATAAGACTGTATGGGTGCCCTGTACCTGAAAAAGAAAAACATTCTGCTGACGAAAACTCTGATATTACCTTTTGCCTGCGCTCAGGATCCTTCGATCGGTCCTTGGGATCTGTGATCTGCTGTTCTTCCTTTGAAAACACTGATTTAAGGCTCTGGATCTTCGTTAGCGTGCCTTAACCTCCCTTTTGCTCTGTACTGGAATGCTCTGCTGCTTCAATTCCATCTCTGACAGGTTATCTCGGGTTTAATGGTGATGGGAGATTTTCTATAGAGTTCGAACTCTATTCCTTTAATAAACATCTCATCTCCACCTTCCCGGGCCTTTGTTCATAAATTCAGCCGTTGTGGATGATCTTCCTCGGATTTAGTTGTCCTGGTAGCATATAAGTGTATCACGGCGGCCATTCTTTCTTTATAAGCCTGCAGGAAACACAAAGACCGTGAAGAAATCCATGGAAAAGGGTGGCGGGTGATGTAGATGGGAGAAATGGACGTGCAATCAGTGACATGGTGGAAGAAAACGCAGAAGAATGGTGAAAAACTGCTCAGGTAGGTAATTGACAGAACACAGAATGAAAACGAATGAGAAAACATTAAAGAACACGAAAAGAATCAAATATACGTGATGGAATGGGAGAAAGTACGGATGAAACACGTGGGGGTGACGTGGCGGGACGGAGAACAATGGATGGGTGATGTGGAGGTCCCGGGGCAACGGAATGGTCAACAATGAACAGACAGATATGGACCGTCGATCGGGCGAAAATTAACGACAGAGAACGACGGAAGGCGGGCCCACGGGTACGATGGACGGGTGTTAAATGGTGTGCAGCTTCGGGAGATGACAGCCGTTGGATTAAGCGCGTAGGATTGGACGACGGTGATTGATTCCGCTGCATATATTTTAGCCGAAATTTAATGCGCGGGGAGAGCGGAGACCCGAGTTAAAACGCGTGCATCTCCAAAGTACGATGGCCGTTGGATGAGGGCTCCAAGATCTGACGGCTATCATTTATTCCGCTACCCGGCTTTGAACCAAAGATTAATGCGCGAAATGAAAGCGGTTTCAGGTTCGTATAGAGGACACGCGGTGATTACTGAGTGGAATCGCTGGTTCTCCGGGGAAAACCGCCTATCGCAGATGGGTGGTGCGGAATTTACCGGCGGGTTTTCGAAATAGCGCACGGTCGGGGGGGGGGTCCACAGGGAATGCCGTGCTCCGCGTCGTCCGATCTGTGGAGCAGATCGACGGTGGAGATTTATTGAAAGATTGAACCGGCGGCAAACCTTAGAAATTGATTAAAAACCCGAAAATGCACGTTTACAAAGGTTTTTATGATTTTTTGGGCGGAAAAAGGGTTGGAGGGAATAAGCGCCTGGAGGGTTTAGCTTTGGGTTCCGGCGCTAGGTTTTATGGAAGAGAGGGGGCGCGGGCTATCAGAAAAAGGGCTAGGCCTGTCATATAGTCGGAAAGTGGGTTTTTAAACCCTTTTAGTGCATTCCAAGGCCTAAGGAGGGTAACGGTAGAAGGGTTAAGGGGAATTTTGAGGGAACATAAGGTAAAGGAATAATCCAAAGGGGATTTTGGGGAGATTAAGGGAGGAATTGGGGAGGAGACAAAGGGGAAACAGAGGTGACAATGTGGTGTTTTGCAGGGGTATAAAGGGCAATAATGGGCTTTTTGAGAAATGCATCAGCAGAGGAACCATATGTTAGGTACAGCATACAGAGACTCCAAGGAGGATGAGTTTTCAGGGGAAAGGCATTCCTTGGAGGCTCCAGAGCAAACTAGCCCCCAGCTTGCTTGTCAAGAATTTCATAGGGGGGCTAACAGTGGCTCCACATGGGGATGGCTGCTCCTTGGAGGAGTCAAGAAACCAGAGATGATCTATGGAGTAGGCCAGATGCCTGCTGTCGTAAGCCATCTTTCTTCTTCAATTTTAGCTGCCACAGTGTTATAGAAACATCAGCAAAAACATTTCCCAACCAATCTACCTACCCAAACTACAGCTCTACAATTTTTCCCTTGGGTGCATTTGAACTAGCAGACCCTTTCCATTTCATTTTGCAAAACAAAAACAAACCTATTCTAATTCTACCCTTATTGCTCCATGAGGCCAGATTAGACTGTTGACCTCATCTATTTCTCTACCTAATCTACTACCTGTTGGGATTAAACTGTCCAACAGGTTTCTTCACCTACATTCTAAGATAGGAAATTCAAACACAGCCAAGCCAGGATTAGACTGTCTGACTTGCTGGGCAGAAAATTGTAGAAAACAAAACCGTGAAGGCATGGAATTTTGCAACTGTGAAACATACTTCTTTCTTTCTTGTGACTCAGGTTTTGAGCATATTTGAGTCACCTCTTTTCTTTGCTTCAGCTCTGGTTTTGGGCATATTAGTGCTGGTTCTTCTTTCGCTGCTGATCCAGATTTTGAGCTTATTAGGACCAGCTATTCTGCTTCCTTTGGCTCAGATTTTGATCAGGTTTGAGCCATGATTTTTAATTCAGAGGTTCATGTTTTTAGCATGTCTGAACCTCTCTTTTCATTCTGTTTTTTGGAGCATCTGCTTTTTTCCTGAAAATGAAAACTTCCAATGGTATGTACAATGGAAATGAAACTGGAAATGAAAATTAATAAAAGTAGTGCTTGAGCATCCTGCCATTGACAGGACCCCCAAACAACTCTGTGCCATCAAGTTCTTGTAGAAAAAATGCATTAGGACCCACAGTGGCTTGTATGATATATGGACCTTGCCACAAACTGTCAAACTTGCCATGTTTGCCTTTGTCCTCTCTTCTCGAATCCCATTTTAGAACCTTATCTCCAACCTTGAAATCTGAAGCTTTGGTTATTTTGTCAAACTGTCTCTTTATGCCTTCCTGTACTCTGACAGCTCTGCTATAAACCTGCTCTCTTGTTTGTTGCAGATGGATAGTTTCATTGGTTCTCCTTACCATACTGTTTTCCTCTGATTGGATCTCCTGGACAAGTTTGATCACTGGAACTCCAAGACTAGTAGGAAAGACTGCTTCCGTCCCATAAACCAGCTGGAAAGGTGCCATGCTAATGGATTTCTTTGTGGTGAGCATGTCTGCCCACAAGGCATGTATCAAATTTTTATGCCATGATATTTTGTTTTCTTTCAGCAGCTTCTTAATGATTGTAACCAGGCTTTTATTTGATGACTCAGCTATGCCATTACCCTAGGGGTAATAGGCAGTTGAATGCCCGAGTGCTATTCTGTACCTGTGACAGAAATCAACCATTCTTTTGGATCCGAAAGCAGCCACGTTGTCAGTGATTATTTTCCTAGGACAACCAAAACGAGATAGGATGAAGTCTTCTAGGAACCTAATGATGACCGAGTCAGTGGCATTCCTAGTGGGTATAGCTTCTATCCATTTAGTGAAGTAATCAGTGGCTGTTAAAATCCATTTATGTTGTCCAGAGGAGGCAGGATGAATTTCTCCTATAAAGTCTAGGCCCCATTGCATGAAGGGACCTTCTATGGTGATAGGTTGTAAAGGGAGGGGGAGTCTCCAAACTGTCCCTCCAACAAATGCAATCTAGCCTTGGGGTGAACATTCCCAAATAGCTATCATGTAGAAAAAAATATCCATGAAGGAACTAAGAGCTGTCCAAGGGCCTCCTTGAGGCATTAGATCTGATATATAATGGGAATTTTCATCCCCCATATGAATCTCCCATCCTCAAGCCACCAATCATGAAGAATAAGCTACCTCCCAACAAGGCAACTCAGGGAAAATATCCCTCCACCTTGAGCTCCAGAAATGAAGCGGGCTGAAAATATGATCATGGAAAGCATTATAACTTACCCCATGCTATCCTCTCCCCCACTTGTGACAAGTGTGGAGTGTATTCTGATCTTGGGCTGCAAATGTATTGCCCTCAAATGGAAAAATGAAGAGTAATTCCCTAAGAATCTCTCCTCCATCAATGAAAAATCAGCTGGCCCAAGACATGTCATATATGATGAATAGGACAATATCACCATAGAATGCCCCCATGACATGTTTTCTGTAGGTTATACCATGTGCAGCAAGTGAAAAAAATGCCTCATAGGGTTATAATGCAACCTCGTCCACTGCAGTTGCAGAAAATAACATGGCAAGTATTGCACAACAAATATCACATCTACTACTAAATAGTAAATAGATGAGTGAATCAGCAACATAAGGTCAAACACCTGCCCATATACATACAATGGATGGATACAATTACTAATCCCATGTCTCTCCTCACATACGAGCAATTATGTGGCTGTAGCCATGCCTCCCCTCATGTTCCCTTTAGAACATGCACTGTAGAAAATGTGAGAGTTTTTCTCACTCAAAGACACATCCAACTCATGTGCCTTTCTCATATTCATGCTTCTTATACAAATCTGATCCATATCAGCAAGGAAGTCATGATCAGAAATGCAATGAGGAAAATTCTGAAGGTTTCATGTGTTGCAAGGATGTACCAACAGTTTTCCCAGAAGTGATAACGCAGTTTTCCAAACTGCTGCTTTAGAAAATCACATGGCAAGTTGTTTCAGCTCATGAACAAGAATGTATGTTCTTACATCTGATAATGCATGGTAGTGGCTGAATATAAGTGCTGAACATACATGGAATGTAACACTTTCCCAAGGTCATATAAATATGGTTGTCTCCATCATACAAATTGGCCCAATTTGGATCCATGGAGCAATGTGAAAAGCTTGCCCTCTTGTAGAGCCATGCACTACAAAATGATGGTAAGAGTATACAAATCAGCCAATGTAAAAATAGATTTCTTACCATATGCCAAGAGTAAGATGATGTATGGATCCATGAATGAACCCTCCATGGTTGTTTGGCATGCTCCCATGAAGAGAAATGAACCAGATGCTGCAAGAATATCCTTCTTCTCATGCTTGGGATCCAAGTCAAGAAGAATGTAGCATAGTAATGTATCTACTACTCCATCCATCTCACCTCCTCTTTGTCCATCAAGTGGAACATATATGAAATGATCCTGGGACTAGTGGGTTATGGATCCACCACACTTTTTCAGGGCACACTTCATCAATAAATCACTGCTCTGAAGAGACAACGCTGTTGGCCTATACCCATAGGCTCTCATCAATACCAAGCTCCATTCTTTGACATGCTCCTTGTCAAAGATATATTTCATAATGCTGCAATACATAAGAAGCCCCTCCCAAGGTGGAAGTACCTCTCTATCATCAAAGACCAAGGAGATATTGCCATATCCTCCTCCTGCAACATCATGCAAAGTATGAGAGCAATTCTGCCCTTGCTCTCTCAAGCAAAGCAACAAAGTATTTTGCTGCTCTCCCATACTTCCATCATACAACTCATGTGATGAAGACACAATGAATGATATGAGAATCACATCAACATCATGCATCCATACTCTACGCTGCTCAATGATGTAAGTATCCTGCCATCTCTTTCCCATTATTTTGGTACTCCTCCCATGAGGGCTACCATCCTCCCAAATCAATTCTTGCTCTTTGCATTTCATGAGAGTTTGAAATGTAGCTCCTTGGAGACCTCTTAGGAAAGTCCTCTCTCCCATGAATATGTTGGATCTATGAGGATCCAAATGTCATGGAGGTGATGTCTCCTCTCCACCCATGTTCAAAAACACTGCTAATTCCTCCAATGATGTAGCAGCTATCTCTTCCTCCGGTTTTACAATTTGCTTCATGATTCTCCATGGAGGTGTCGTGGTTTACTTCATCCTCCAAAAGTTTGCACTCCCATATTGAAGGCTGAATGCAAATCATCAAAGGTGTATGAGGATTAGGGTTCATCTCCTCATTTAACCCTTTGCACAATGCAGTGCAATCATGAGGCCCTAAAGTGGCCATGTGATTTGATCCTTGGACCTCTTCATATGAAATTCCACCATCCTTAAGATTATTTGTTGAAATAGAAAGTGGAACTTTATTCATACCTTGGTGGATCTTGTGACCTTCTTGTGTGGCTGCAATGGCTCTTCCTTCAATGTCTTCCTCATCCATAGATGTAGAAGGTTTCTCCTCCAAAGCTGTAGCAGCGTTGGTGCAATTCTCCTCCCATGGTGGAATGGCTTTCTCTTCCTTTGTCCTCCTTCCATCAAAGGTTTGGATCAACCCTTGAGAAAAGTCTCCAAAAGAAATCACCCTTGAATGGAACAAGGGTTTGAACTATGAAACAGAGGTTTTATCCTCCTGTGTAGCTCTGACATCACCACTGCTTCTTTCTCTATCACTGGATGCAGCAATAAAATGCCTCCAGCTTCTTTTCCCAAGCTCTAGTTGAAGTAACCCCATCAATGTAGACAATAGAAGCCTATTGCCTCTGATTTCTCCTTTTCCACAGGGCCTTCTCTCCTCCCTCTGTTTAATAGACTATGAGAACATTGTAGTTCCCCTGAATGCTACAAAATGGGGTTTATAGTCACCTAGGTACTTGCTTAAGATCTGGAAATCCAAGTATCTCCCATACTGGTCTTCAAGAGAATAGGAAGTGCATGGACCTTCCTCTTCTCCCTTTTTCTTCTCCTCCTCCTCCTCAGGGAGGCTCTTCTTTATTCCAAAATTAGATGATGCTAGGCTCATATTCTTCATCATTCTCCTCTGAAATCACACTCACAGGCTGTGCCAGTTCGATGCTCTGATACCACTGTAATGTTCCTTTTTCAGAAAAAATGTCTATTGAAAAAGCAAATCTATTCCAGAAATAGACTGTAGGGGCATTTAATGGATTTGTCACCTTTGAACAAAGGATGAGCTCCAAAGGCTACCTAGCCCACTAGCAAACTCTGTCTATAGAGTGATTGTCAAGGGACAATATCCCCAAGAGGGAAACACAACAAGATTAGGAATCTCTTCAGATAACCCCAACATTGCAGCTACAACAATAACAAATACATCAAATGGAAAATAGTAGTGAACCATATACACATGAAATGTCGGAGAACTCAATGGCCATCATATTAGAACATAGAAGCAATAAGATATACAACTCCTTGAGGAAATGATCACTCAAGTAGGCATAACAAGCCTCAAGAAATTTATATAAGAAAACATGAGAAACACAACTGCATAAAGAAAGCCCTACGCCATGACTACAAATTTATAGAGAGAAAATGCCGCATAAATAATGAGAATACAATGATATAGCAATTTAGGCTCAAATAAAGAAGGGGGAGCATGATCTCAACCCCTGAAAATACAATAAATCAATCTTCTAAAAGGATTGGCTGAAATCTATACAAAAATGGCATTTTGCAGAAATGTCAGAGTTGCTGGGTAGCAACAACTCAAGAGCTGGAAATGAATGTATAAGGATAAAATATTTGTTGTAGATGAAGAGCCCTTCTCCAATGAAAATCTGAAGTGAAAGGCTGATCCTTTCACCCAAGACTTCCCCTCCAAAATCTGCTAATCTCTCACAGAAAATATTCACCCAGAAAACGTTGTCTGAGAGAGGGACTGTGCTGCTAATGATGGAATGTGGTTGGCATGATGCCAAAGATGATGGGATCTGCTCATAAACATCCTTTGCTGATCTCCCAATGGATGGAACCTCTCTCCACTCAAAAACTAGCTTCGGATGGTGTGTGGAAACCTCCCCAGCAACAAGGATAATTTTAAGGATGGAAAATTATGTTGCAGTTTAAAAAATTGGCGAATCTTAGTAGTCCCTAATATGAAAACTATAAAAATTTTATTGACGTATTTGTAAAATTATTCAAATTTATAATGATATTATATATATTTTCTATATAATGTTGGAAATTTCTAATGTAAAATAATTTTATATTGTAAAATTTGGGCGAATCATTTTTATAAAAAAATGGAAATTGACGACTCTTTTTTTGGTAAAAACCATGGAAAATTAGCCCACCTGCGAATATTAGCCCCTAAAATTTTCCATGCCCAGCAACACTCAACAACATTGCACAATATCTGCTACAGAAACTGCGCTGATGTAGATGACTGAAGCTATGGCCTGAATGCCTGAATATGGGGAATGGAGTGCAATCCTTCATGAGTTACTCAAGAAGGAGAGGAATTCCTAAACAGGACTCCCTCGCGCTCGAAGGCATTGCAGCTCTGTTGAACAACAAGAGGCAACAACAAGTCTCTAAGACTCAAATGTAAAAATGATCAAAGATAATCTCAATGGCTGCCTTGCTCCTATTTTAAACAATGAGCCTTCCCTCTATGGGCACTACTTCGAATTAGGGTTTCCTCCCTCTAGAATCTTCCCTCCTACGTTGTCCCACATAGTGCTTTCCAACTCATGCCAGTGCAGTTTGACTTGGTCAACCTTGGTCAAGCATGTTTTCAAAAACCTCCTTTCACACATGGAAGTGTGAAATCCAGCTCCAATATGATCCTCTTTCATACTTAGAGGATTTTTATTCTCTAATGATGCAAATAATGGGTCCCCTACCCATTTTATTAATCTCTGTAACAAAATTTAATGTTCCATAAAATTTGGAACATTACAACACACAAGTAGACGTGCAAGAAAAGGACTCAACAAATTATTGCTTTTAAAACCTATCAATCATAATTAAAAACTAAATACAATTAGAAAACAAGTATCAATAACATTTTCAAAGAAAATTTTGATCATCAACTTGTATCTGTAATATCCCAAAACCGGGATTTTCTATAACAATAAGAATACCTTAAGGTATTCCAAAGTTGTATAACATCAAGTGATCATCTAATATAATGTATTTAAACACATATCTTTCATACATCAATCACAGCAAAAAACTATGCCTTTTTACAATGTCACCAAGCGGGGAAAAGCAGCAATTTTGACCCCAAAACGTTATTTTTTGAATATATGGGTTATAAAAGTGAAAAATAACGGTTTTGTCCCTTATAATAGACAATTTAGGACATGAATTCAAGAAATTTTCAGAAAAAAATGCATTTAGCATAGTTAAACAGGTCTCCCATGCTCAAAACAGCTAGAAATTGTTAAAACCCCAAGACTACAGAATGCCAGAGTTTCTGCATAAGAGATTGTGAAATATAAAGAGATATTAACTAATAAAATGGAGAAATACATCTGATATTATTATTATAATACTCAATGAAGCATAAAATCAGAGATCTAATCTCTTTTACACAGATCCAAGAAGACCCGATAAGGATTTCTTGATAGAAAAGATATACAAGAGAAAGTTGCTATAAATCTGTGGCTGAATAACACTGTATGGCTGAAGCTCTAAAATATATGGCTGAAAAATCAAAGAAATGGCTAAAGATGCTGCTCCTAGCTTTCCCAAAGAAAGGCTGATCCTCCTCTTGGGAAACTAGCTCCTCCAATTGGGGTTTTCACCCCTTCCACTGCACACCTCAAGAAATAATGCAGTTTTTTGAATTGGAATGCATTTTTGCTGAAGGTAGGTGCTTGGCCCAACACCGGGTAGTGGAAAATTTAGATCAGAAGCCTCCTCTTAGATTTCTCAATTAAGATCTCCAAGAAAGAGTAGGAAATCCCCACCCGAGCAAACCCTTGCATTAAGCAGTGCATCAACTTAGCTAAACATCGCAGCATGCAGGAAGTCTAAAAAGACCTCATGAAAATATAATCTCCAATATGTCCCTATGCTTTCTATCTCCTTCATTATATAATTGATGATCTTCCTCACCAAGGGTCCCACCCACTATGAGGTTGCTTCCATGCAAAGGCTCCTCCACAAAAACTGCGCTGTCCAACAAGATGGTTCAATGCATCTAGATATTTATTTTGACTTGGTCAAACTTGAACTTGTCCACATATTTTTGACCTTGTTCACACATGTGGATGCTTGAACTAGTTATTACATGATCCCCTTTTACATTAGGAGGGATTTTTATTCATACTTGAGCAAATTAGGAGCCTCCTTGCTCAATTATTCATGCATATAGATTTCAAAAGAAAAATTAATATTCCTATTAGCTGAAGCTAAATTAGGAATATTACAGTCTCCCCCTCCCAAATGCTGCTTGTCCTCAAGCAACTACAAGGGTACTACAAAATCTCCCCTCCTCCTCTTGTGGCCCTCTCATCCCATAGTCTCCTCCATTGCTTCAGAATTTCTACAAAAATTCCATCTCCCAATGGCTCCTCCCAAGTGTGCAAGTTTCCCTTTGGTGAATAAACCCAATGGCTCTCATCATGAAAGAATGGAAGGTTGTTATGGAAACCTTCTTGCTGATCCATGGCCTTCTCAAGATAGAAGTGTTGACAATCATGGGGAATCTCATCATCAATGGAGGTCTTCCTCCTCCATGCTATCATCCAAATAAAATGAATCACCCTCCATCTTGGTACTTAATAGAAAATCTCCTCCCAATTGCTCATGAGAGGCATGCCCCAAGTGCTCCAACAAAACATATGGTCCACATCATACCGAAACAAGTAATATGCAATGGTGGCCATATAACTTCTCATGCTCCCCTTGGAACATGTAGTGCAGAAAAAGTAGGGACTCTCTTCCCCCAAAGACACATCCAACAAGTGTGCCTCTCTTCTAACCATGCCTCCAACAAAGATAATAACATCTTCAGCATGTGGGAGCATAAGTAAGATCATGCTAGCTGCCATATAAAATAAAGGAGAAGGACAATGGTCCCTCATGTGCCACCAGCGCAGTTTTCCTCCTAACTACCATAGGATATGATATGACAAGTGTTCTCCCCAACACTTGCTTGCTGCCCCATCCTTCTTGCATGCTTGGAGAAGGTGTATGATGGTTGGTGTTAAGGAACAACACCATGAAGAGTACATCATCTCTCCAAGTTCTCCCAAAGAATGGCCAACATCACCATCATTCATGGCCCAAAGTGGCTCATGAAGCCCATCAGAAAAAGTGCCCCTTCTTGGAGCCAAGACCTGCACATGAGTGTTAATAGAATACAAGTATATAATAGATACATCATGAGATTCAGCAATACAATGTTTGTCATACACTTGCTTAAAATCAGCAAGGTAGCTCATGAATGAGCTCCCTCTCACACTCAATGAATAAGGAGGTGATAATGATAACTCTTCCCAAGAGCTATGTTCCCCCTTAACCAGAAAATGATTCATGCACTTACTCATATGAGAGTGCATCTCCTCCTTGAAATTATCCCACATAAATCCATCTAAGATAGCATGATATGTTTTAATGAAGCTAGTGGGATTTGAAAGCAAGACCTCATAGGTTGTATCAAGTAGTTCATTATTGAGTTTGGAATCTTTAGTTAAGTAAATCTGATCATGAACATAAATGATTCCATCAACTACTTTATACTTTCCAGGCATTGCTTTTCCATCAAGAACCTTGCATGTGAATAGGTCCTTAGAATATTCCATCAAGAGTTGGGACTCCCAATAAGGGTCTAGACTTCCCAACATTGACAACATTGTAGAAATATGAAATGATGCATTTGTCATATGATGGCTCTCCACCTTGACATGCTTGATGTCAAAGTCACATTTTGGAGTATTCCCAACCTTATTTTGCTGCCCCTCTTGTAGTTGATCTTGCTCAAGACAAGATTGGAGTTTAGGAAAGTCACCCTTCCCTTGAAAGGTTCTCTTTCTCAAAAACTTCCACCTCTTTGCTTCTACCTGCAAAAATGAAATTAATTTTTTGTTATGTTCAGAAATATTCATTATATATTGGAGTATACTTTTCTGTCCCAAAGCTATGGAATATCCTCTTGTTACTATGCTCATATCAGCACAAATTTCTGAATCTATCCCCTCCAACTCAAATAGATGAATGGAAGAAAACAAGGTCAACTTCCGAAATTTTCCTAGCCTTCCATCAATGGTTTTCAGCGCTGTAGTGGCTCCTTCCAAGGTTCCCTCTTTAAAAAAATATGTTGCAGCTACATATATTTGAGAGAAAACTTTAGTTTCCCTCCAATCAGGAGGTCTTCTTGCTGAAATGCCTCCTTACAAAGAGGCATCAAAGCATAAAGTAGGGTGTGAATGTAGGTGGACAGATTTTCCCCTACCTTTGTTGCATAGGTCCTCTTGCCTTCTTTGTTCTTCCAAACTTTGAAATAGAGAAGGGTACATGCTCTTCATCTTGTGATGCCATTCCCCCTCTTTTCCTTCTCCTATCTTCAAGATCCCATCACTTGGCAATGAAAGTGCATGTTGTTCATGTGTTATGCCAAGAGCTCTATGTGTGAGACCTTTTGGAACTCCTTGCAAGAGTGCAAGAGTTTCCTTCCTTGGAGCAAGAGCTCCATCCTTTTCTTCATGTGGTGTTTGAGGTGCCCTTATTATGACTATGATATCTTGTCCTGCTTCTCCTTCCTCTTCTTTACTAGTTGAAGTTGCTTTATCCTCATCAAGAGGCCTTAGATCTTGGTCCTCTTTTGAAGAAAGAATATTCATGTCTTCCTTTTGAGAAGGAAGCCCTTCCTCCAAAGGAGATCTTGCCCTTGGAAAAGCATCAAACAAGCTCACCTCCTCTTCATTGGTTTTTAGAAATGGAGTTGGATTTATAGACCCTCCCAACTCATGCAAAAGTTTTGTTTGATGTGGTTTGATAGTTGCAATAGAAGATGTTTCATATGTAATATCATCAAACCTTCTACTAATATTTTAATGGACCTTGCATAAGTAGATGTGTTTTCATTCTTTAATAAAAATGATTTAAACAACCACCAAGCATAGGCCTTACCCTCAAAATGCAGCGCTGCTACTTTGATGGCTTCAAATTCCGGAACTTGATGTTGCTGCACAAAGGTGTTTAGCTCCTTCACCAAAGCTTTAGCTGGACATAGAGGGGATCCATAAAAAATGGATAGAAAGAGTCTACCCTCACTTTGCTTCTTTCTCCTTGTGCTCTTTTCCTCCTTCATTTGGTAAAACCCTTAGAAATTCAAGTGACCTTTGAACTCCTCAAATTGAGCTTCATATTCCCGCAAATAATCACCAAGAGTATTTTCCTTTGGCATATCTCCTTCCTCCATGAAGAAATTGCTGATAGAACATGGTATATCTGATGATATGGCTGAGTGCTCATATCCAAAATATGAGGACTTAGGATCTTCCTCCTGTATAGATCTATGTGAGGGATCTTCATGTGTTTCCCTCCTCATTTCTTTGATGCCCTTGCTTTTGCCCTGCAGACTTGAAAATAGAAGTTTTAAGAACCTATTTTCTCTAGACAAAAAGGGTTTTCTCTGATTTCTTCTGCAAATCTCTTTCTCCCCATGAGAAGACTCCATGATTCTTGATCTCACAGGCTAAGCCAAGATTGTTGCTCTGATACCACTGTAATATCCCAAAACTGAGATTTTCTACAACAATAAGAATACCTTAAGGTATTCCAAAGTTGTATAACAGAAATTGATAATACAATATAGTGTATTTAAACACATAGCTTTCATAAATCAACCACAACAACAAAATATGCCTTTTTACAATGTCACCAAGCGGGGAAAAGCATCAATTTTGGCCCCAAAACGTTATTTTTTAAATATCTGGGTTATAACAGTGAAAAATAATGGTTGCGTCCCTTATAATAGAAAATTTATGACATGAATGCAAGATATTTTCAGAAACAAATGCATTTAGCATAGTTAAACAAGTCTCCCATGCTCAAAACAACTAGAAATTGTCAAAACCCCAAGACTGTAGAATGTCGGAGTTTCTACACAAGAGACTGCACAGTCTAAAGAGAGATTAACTTAGAAAATGGAGAAATACATCTGATATTATTATTAGAATACTCAATGAAGCATAAAATGAGAGATCTAATCTCTTTTACATAGATCCAAGAAGACCCGGCAAGGATTTCTTGATAGAAAAGATATACAAGAGAAAGATGCTGCAAATATGTGGCTGAATAATGTTGTATCGCTGAAGCTCTGCAATATATGGCTGAGAAAGAAAATAAATGGCTGAAAATGTTGCTCCTAGCTTTCCCAAAGAAAGGCTAATCCTCCTCTTGGGAAACTAGCTCCTCCAATTGGGGTTTTCACCCCTTCCACTGCACACCTCAAGAAATAACGCAATTTTCTGAAGGTAGGTGCTTGGCCCAACACTAGGTAGTGGAAAATTCAGATCAGAAACCTCCTCTTAGATTTTTCAAGCAAGATCTCTAAGAAAGAGTAGGGAATCCCCACCTGGGCAAACCCTTGCACTAAGCAGTGCAACAACTTAGTTAAACAGCTAAGCATGCAGGAAGTCTAAGCAGAACTCATGAAAATATAATCTTCAATATGTCCCTATGCTTTCCATCTCCTTAATTATATAATTGATGAGCTTCCTCACCAAGGGTCCCACCCACTATGAGGTTGCTTCCATGCAAAGGCTCCTCCACAAAAACTGCACTGTCCAACAAGAAGGTTCAATGCATCTAGACAGTTTTGTTGACTTGGTAAAACTTGACCTTGTCCACATATTTTTGACCTTGTTCACAAATGTGGATGCTTGAACTAGTTATTACATGATCCCCTTTCACATTAGGAAGGATTTTTATTCATACTTGAGCAAATTAGGAGCATCCTTGCTCAATTATTCATGCATCTAGATTTCAAAAGAAAACTTAATATTCCTATTAGCTGAAGCTAAATTAGGAATATTACAGTATCAAACAAATTTATACACACAAGGACCAATTCGAGAAGACTGAAAATGACCCTATGTGAATCCTTCTATAGAAATAAGTAACACTACTCTAAGATTCACCCAAATTACCCACTAATAAATAAACAAAGCATAACTCAAGTTAATGAAGATAAGACAACTTAAGATGTGCTAAAATATATAAAAATTCATTTCATCCATAAGTATAGAGAGCTTAGATGATTAGTGTTCAAACAAATTTTAGTGGTATGTTGAAATGAACATGTATAATGTAAATGTCATTTGAAAAAGTGTAATCCATGTTAACATGTTAAGCAATAAAAAAGAGACAATCCAAAGAAATATTAATGGGATATATTGCGCATCTATTCTCTGTTCAAAAAACTAACTAAAAAAATAACAAAGATCAAAGAAATCAAATAAAATCATTGTGAAAAGAAATATGAAAAAATTGCTCATTTTTTGCATATCAAATATGCTCCAAGTATGGGCACAAACATGACAGTTGAATTTTAAACTCTCTAGGCTCTTGTCAATGTGGTCAACCAAAAAGATGTCAAAAAACTAAATATTTTGGGGGATTCAAAACTTGTTATGGATTGAGTCTGCGACCAAGTCAACATAGTGGCCCCTCATTTGGCTCACATTTTTCAAGGTATCAAACAAGTCTACAACAAGTTATATTGGTTCTCTTGTGGCCATATATACCATTAAATCAATACCCTAGCAGACAAGCTCTCCAAGGAGGCTCTCCAACTTATTCCACAAGTGCTAGAATACCAAGAGTATACGAATAATAATTTTGTGGGGGTTTTTGCCTTCCATATCTAGTTTTTTGTCTCACTTATTGCTATATTTTGCGATTATACATGTAAAAAATCTAATGATATTATGTGAAAAGTGATAGAGATTTTTTTTGGCTTTTGAAAGCTCGCACAATATATAATTCGAACAAACTTTTATTACTAGAAATCAATCAATTACTTCTACATGCCACTAAAATTGGTGAAAGCTCTATAACCTTTGATCACCTTGAACATCAAGCACACTAAGAACCTCGATAATGGGGTTCTAATAACATCACAAAATATCCAAAATTGACAAAGCACAATTTAATGAGTATAGATTAGTAAAAATTACCATGCGGATCAAATACTCATGTCGAAATGATGGTATATTGGATTAGGTGTGGGTTGCACTTGCATTTGAAAGAGTGAACAAAGCATGGATAAATAACATTGACTACACTAGCCTTTAAAATGGGGTTCTAATAACATGGCAAAAAATCTAAAATTGACAAAGTACAATTTAATGAGCATTGATTTGTCAAAAGTACAATTTGGATCAATGACTCGTGTAGAAATGATGGTATATTGGACTAGGCGAGGGTTGCAATGGATTTGGAAAGAGTGAACACAACGTGAATAAAGAGTCACTTGGAGAAGGAATACAAGGAATCACAGTCTTGGTTGCATGTATAGGTATGGCCAAATAAGCAAGTAGAAGCATTTGGGACACCTAAAAATTGGAAAATCATTTTTTGTAAGAGACATCCAAAATAGACATCCAAAAGCTCATTTTTTTATAGGGAAAAGCTTAAAAAACCTCCTTTTATAAAATGCATCCTTCACATTATGGAAAAGTTTCCATCTGCTTTTCCCATAGAGATATGTAGAGAAATGTTTGTTCAATCGTCCCAAAAAAGGGAAAAATAAAAAACCCTTTTGGGAAAATGCATTTCCCTCTATGTTTCACTGCATTTCCTAAAAGAGATATGTGGAAAAATGTTTCTTGTAGAATCCTATAAGAAAAATACACCTTGGGAACATGGGAAACATGGAGGTTCCCCCTCCCACCCTAAGGGACACATCCCCGTAGAACAGTGGATTTTTCATTCATTTAGTGGCATTTTTGAGTCATCATTGCTCATTTGTTTATGAATACAAATTTTATCATATACTGTTATGAATGGTAAGAATGTTTCAAAGCCTTATAACAAGAGGATATGCTTCGGATAGAATCAAGGCCAAGGCCTGACAATTGGGATTAAAATTTCATAGTTGCAATATAAGCATGTGGACAACAACACAGTGGAAATTCATTATAATACAGAGACCTTACAAAACCATATTTTCTTAATGATCAAAGAGGCTTTGGTATTTCACTTGCACTGAGCATAGAATGTATTGTCATCTATCAATAAGGTACATCTATAAGACCTCATTTACAGATACTCCCAAAAGTCTTCCTTGGAAATATTACTTTTATTTTAACAATCAAAGAACTTCTATAACAATTATTATTGACTAGTGTAAAAGCATAACTCTGAAAGAATGGAAAGGTGTTGTGGGTTATATCTAACATGCAAAAATTAAGAATTGAATAAGTAGGAAGTGATTTTAGCCCAAATCATGGTGTAAACTGACCAGTATTAAACTTTTTCCACTTCATATCGTCACACTAGTGTGTTTGTAGAAACAGATTGGTACTGCTGAAGGTATGACTACGACAATGTAAAAGAAAACATCCATGGTGAAAATGTTTCAGTTTGAACCATAGATATGAACTTAAAACACATTTTGGATAAGAAATTACGTACTTGTTCAAATGCTGATAAAAATTCCAGAAACTGCAATGCTGATCCAACATCATTTGATGAAAATTCTATGTCTGTAATCAACTGCATTAGCTTCCCTTGAGGCAAAATTAAAGGATTTAAATGTGCAAAATTTACCTCAAAAAGACCTTGAAATTTGAGTAAATCAACAACAGAAGCAAAGGCTGTAGCATTAGCTGCATGGACAAGAATTGCAGTGGGAACACAACCTTGATTTTTCCTACAATAATGAATTCAACAACTTTATTTCTGGAAATCTAATACAATGTTTCCTATCAAAACCTGATTGAAAATTTGAGTTATAAAAAGCAATGTAACAACTAGCATGTTTTCGCCTAGGTGAATTTCTATATTCAAGTTTACATGAAAATACTGCAATTGTGGATACTTTTGCACTTTGGACACTTCCGCTCCTCAGATTTAGCAGCCTCTTCAGCTTCTTTTCCATATCTGTCAGATCATCAGCATGCATGGAATTACTATGTATTTGAGTAGATTAATGAAGCCTTAAATAATAATTTTAACTATATATATATATAAAAGAGAGAGAGGCAAGCACACAGTGCAGTCAGGAAAGATTGACATGCTTGTTCAGGAAAAAAATGTTGAAATTATCTTTCTGAATTGCACCTGTTTGCGTGAGAGGACAAAAACTAATAAATATCATTTTAATGGATGGTTTTATGAATGTAAACCACTGCGAAGTATGTGGTATAGTAAACTAACCTATTAAGCAAACACTTAGGGAAAATTTTTTCTGTGCATGATTTCTTGCCAACGACATTCTTGCAAGACGCCATGAATTCGAGAGTATTTTTCCAGCACTGCTACAATCTCAAGTGATGTGATTGGAATTAAAAATACTTGTGAAAGAATAAAATGAGGAATGCATATAAAGAGAGAGAGAGAAATATCCCCACACACACTTGCTGGCAAGTATTTCCATTTTCATAATCATAAATTCTCCCTCCAATAACACACACTCTCGGAGACTTTGTGATCAGGAGATCATGTCCAAGTTAAGAAATTTGCTCAAAAATGAAAGGGCTTAGAATTGGTTGCAATCTGAATGATTGGAAAGGTCTCGTCATTTTGATTCTAGTGTTGCAAACGGTTCTCAAAACCGAGGTCGTATGAAAAAAATTATTGAGGTTTGAAATCGTCCAGTGAACTCCAAAAATAGGACTTTGACTTACTTTGACTATGCCATTTAAAAAACATATATATATATATATATATATATATATATATATATATATATATATATATATATATATATATATATATATATATATATATATATATATATATATAAAAGTTAATTTTTTATTATGTTGTTGAAGGCCTATCATAGGGTGCCACGTGGCCCCAGACTAAGGGTTGAATGACTTGGAAAAAGTTGGGTTCATAGGGTTTGAACCCCCGACCTGAAAACTCGAGCAGAGGGACCCGATTGGACCGTCTGTGGCATTATATTGAATGAGTCATGCAGTATTAAAGGTGAAGTTGGGTCGGCCTTTGGAATGGGTGGAAATATGGTTCAGGCTAGCCCTTAGGGCTAAACCTCGTCGACATACGACCTAGTCTCGAGAATCGTGGCTAAACGTTTTAAAACCAAAAAAAGTTACAGGGCTAGCCCCAACCATGTAATCTGGCGCTAGGAATTAAGGGTTGAAGTCTACGGAAAAAACGGTAATGGTTAACCATTAACTGTTTAAACATTAATGTGACCATCGTTTTAACCATTAAGGCAGAGGTTAAGTCTACAATTTATTCGGCGGTCATTGCGGTGTGGTCACATGCCCGCCCGAAATTTATTGTAACCCCAAACAGTTCCACCATTTATGGAGAAGGTTCTGCCATTTCAGGCCTACCCACCATTTTTTTGAGTTTAACTGGAGTTCCTCCACTTTTGGAGGAGGATTTTGGGGGACACTAGGAAATTTTTTTTTTTTGCCATAACTTCTTCAATTTTCGACCAAACAAGGTGAAAAAATAGTCAATTTTGGGTTTCTTGAGCATTTTGAGCAGTTTGGAATAGGTTTCAGGTCGAACAGAGGTGATTCACATCAATATTTTCTTCAAGGAAGATGAAGGAGCCATTAGGGCCATCATGGAGAAGGCAGTGTATTGGGCTCTCTTTCACTATTTAGTGTAAATGAAAAGCCATTTCTAGATATTTCATATCTTTTGAAGCTAAATTTACAGCTGGTTTTTCATATTGAGGCTTATTTTGACTTGCACATCCATTTTGAGAAAATTAATACAACCAGGACATGCCATTGTGGAGCCTTGGACCAGCAAATGGGGTCAACTGCCTCAACAATTTATTGTGTAATGTGCTTGTGAATTTTACTTGCTGTGTATTTATGTTGTACTATGTTTAAAAATAAAATTACTTAATTAATCCTCACACAGAAGCCTCATAAACATAACCAGAACTACTTTGTTTAACCTGCAATTCACGAAGAACACTTTGCACACTTTATTATATTAGTTTGGATACTTTGCATAACGTTACAAATATCATCCATTCAGATCAAGTTGGTATCAGAGCTATATTTTTACTCTGCATTGTTCTTGTGCAAAGGTTTATTTAACTGTTTGCAAGGTTTTGATGCTTACTAGGCTTAAGCTCAAGAGAGGAGAAGGTCAATTGGTTAGATGTCAAAGTAATCCTCAACCAAGGAGGGAAAGAGTGTCATTATCTCCACCTTCGATTTCACCTCCAAGAGAAGCAGAAGAAGCCATAAGCATGTCTTCAAGAGAAGGAGAAGTTCCTGAAGACATTGATCCCAAACAGGAAGAAAGGGTGTTCAGAAAGGCATTCCTAGACATGACTGAAATGGTGAGGATACTCTACCAAGAAAGGAATGAAAGGCTTGAAGGAGAAGGCTCTAAACATCACAAGGAAGGAGAGGGATCTTTAGGAGGAAAGAAAAGTGAAGACAAGTCAAAGAAAGGACATGGAGGAAATGGTGATCCATCATCCCCATCTTCATCCTCTTCCTCTACATCGTCATCCTCAACTTCAATGAATCAATCCCACAAGCCCAAGAACACTAGTAAAAGTCCATTTTTAAAGCTTGATGTTAAGTTTGAATTGACTATGTTTAATGGTGAAGTCAATGCAGAAAAAATTGACAATTGTATAAGGAAATTGGAGGTTTGTTTGAAGATATAGAACCTTCATGATGACGACACCAAGATTCAGCTAGCTTCTTTGAGAATGGAGGGTGCAGCACTGGTTTGGTGAGAAGCCAAAACCAAGGAGGAGATTATAAAGCATGGTAAGATCACTTTATCATGGGCTGATTTCATTACTGCAATTAAAAAACAATTTTATCCATTAGCTCATTTACAAAAGGCTATCATGAATTGGAAAAATTTCAGACAACTTAAGGGAAAAATGTTGAGATTGCAACAAGATGATGAGCTTAGTGGAAAGAAGTTGCCTTCACTAAGTGGGCCCGCAGGCTATTTTTGGCGCAAGTCTATTTTTAGACATGTCAATCATATTCTATGAGTTACAGGATGCTATTTGTGGATGGTTGGTCAAGTCAAAAAAAATAGATGGAATTATATTTTTAGACATATTGGGCGGAATCTATTTTTAGATTTCCAGTCTAAAAATAGATATGCCGAATATTATTAGCTCTTAATAATATTTGGACTATAAAAATTATCTTATTCTCTTGGAGCACTTCAGTTAAGTGCGTAGATGTGGCATAGGAGCTAACAGAAGGAATTACGCTATTCCTGAGGGTTAAGTGGAGCTATTGCATGGAGACTTCAGTTAGAACTCATGTCACAGAGTTTGGTGGAGTTATTGAGGTAGTTGATGGAGTTATGTTCAGTTTAACTGAGTTAAACATAGTTGAGCTAGTTGTATCTAGTATAACTGATTGATACACTAGTGAGAGTGGTGTGAATTAATTATTAATTAATTCACTAATTATTAACTCATTAATCAACTAAATAATACATCAATTAACTACAGTGCATGGACAGTTTCAGTGGATACCAGTGGAGAGATAGGTGAAAGAGCAGGTTAACTATCAGTTGTGACTATAGTGTTGCATGATTTGCAACAAACAGTGATTGGAGATGCCAATGAGGATTGCGTGAGCAAGGCTGGACCAATTTTGAGTTCATTCAGAGCCATTCTTCATTAGTGATTGTGCAATAGAGGCAGGCTAGCAGGTGGCAGATATTGGAGCATGTGTTTTGCTAGATCAGACCTGATTAGTGTGTAGAAATTGGAGATTGTACTGAGAGATTTGTGAGGAGATTTGTATAATTATTGTTACATGATCTCTATGACATATAATATACAAATATTTGGGGGTTTTCAGCTTTAATCTTTCCCATAAAATACTATGTTCATATGTGTGATTGTTTATGGTTTTAATGTGCGCATGCGATTGTTTTTATTTCCGAAATTAATGATCAATTGTAGAAGAGATTTTTTATTGTGCATGAAGTTAAAATAGTGTGTGGTCAGGAGAATCTCGGTCTATAACATATCAGTTATCAATTTTCTACATGGTATCAGAGCGATATTGATAATTGGAGCAATTGAAAAGCATTGAAGCGGTTGAGTTTTGTGCTAGTGGAATTCGAATTTGCAGCAGAGTTTTCTTGGTGTCAAAGTTGAGATGTATTTCAACGGATTGTGATTGGAGTATTCCCTTGAGGGAAGCTCGAATTATATTGCATGGAAGGACAAGATGGAGGTGGTGTTGGATGACAATGGGTTGAAAGAGTTCATAGATGCAAAAATTCCAAAACCTGCTTCTAGCGATGCTGCCGCACTTGACGCATGGATCACATAGTGTCCAACCTTCATGGTAAGGCTTCTCCATTCTTGATGTGGAAAGCGTTGATAGAATTATTCCAAAGCAAGAGCGACCAGAGGAAGTTTGCGCTCAAGGATAAACTCAGGAACATAAAAATGGAGAAAGGCGACAGTATGCTCAAGTACCTCACGAAGTTCATCCAATGCAGGGATGAGATGGGAAGTGTAAGGGTGACTTTAGATGACGAGGACTTGGTGAGCTTGGCTCTCCTTGGGCTTCCAAAGATTTGGCATTCCTATCAGGACTCTGTCAATGGTCGGGAGAAATTTCCAGGATGGGAGCGACTTTGGTCGGATCTTGTGCAAGAGGAGATAAGGCGAAGTACCAGGGAAATATCTTCATCAAAGAATGTAGATGAAGAAAATTGCGCTTTGGCTACCAAAGTAAGGAAGGGGAAGAGAAAGAAGAATGCTTCTCAATCCGGTGCAAAAGGCAAGAAGCAGGACATGTCCAAGGTGAAGTGCTTTCACTGTCACCAACACAGACATTATGCCACTAATTTTCCATAGAAGAAGAAAAATAAGCAGGATGCTGCATCTGCAGCTGGACAGGCCTTAGCCTCGTAGTTTGAGCTGGATTTTTCATTGATCGCATGCTTGGTCTCAAGTGTGATGGGTTCAGTGTCGTTTCTTGATAGTGGTGCATCATTCCACATGACCGGAGATAAATATTTGTTTACTGATCTGGATGAGAAAGATCTTGGAGTGCACATCGAGATGGGAAATGATGGTAGATACAGTGTGACCGGTATCGGTACCATTTCCTTTGAGAAGGAGTCTGGTAAACTCTTCGTATTGAAGGAAGTGATGCATGTTCTAGGATTGAAGAAGAAGCTTATCTCTGTGGCGATGTTGGAAGATAAGGGATATGATGTTGTCATTAGCGAGGGAAAGGCTTTCCTGCGCAGTAAGGCAACTGGTGAAACCCGAAGGATAGGGGTTTGAGTTAAGAACCTTTATCAATTGCAGGTAGATGGCCACGCAACAATGGCAGGCAAGGTAGAAGGAGTGGTGAGCCAGGATGAGGGCAAGCTGTGGCACAGGATATTGGGCCACCTTCACCATGGAGCTTTGAAAAGTTTGCAACAGATTTCTGTTGGGCTTCCGAAGGGTACTCTTGCGCAGTCAAATCAGTGCAAGGGATGTACCTTGGGAAAATTAGTGAAAGCCACCTTTCACGAGAAGGATAGTCGTGCCACGATGATCCTTGAGAGAATTCACACAAACATGTGTGGACTTTTCTCAGTAGCTTCGACAGCAAAGCATAGGTATTATGTGATATTTGTTGATGAATTTTATCGGAAGTGCTGGATCTTCTTCATGTAGAAGAAGAGCGATACATTCTCAAAGTTCTATGAGTTCAAGGCATTGGTTGAGAAAGAGTCGGGGAAGCAGGTGAAGGCTCTTAGGAGTGACAATGGTGGTGAATTCATCTTTGGCGAATTCAAGGACTTTAGCAACACAGAAGGAATTTGAAGAGAGCTCATAGCACCTCATGACCCACAATAGAATGGGGTTGTTGAGTGGAAGAACAAAATGATTGTGGGTGCTGCACGGACGATGTTGCATGATCAGGGCTTTCCCATACACTTGTGGGCTGAGGCATGCAATACTGCAGTTTATGTGCAAAATCATTGTCCTCACAGGATACTTGGCATGAGTAAACCCGAGGAGGCATTTTCTGGTAAGAGGCCTGATATTTCTCATTTGAGGATTTTTGGCTCACCTGTTTACATTCATGTGACTAAGGATGCCAGGAAGAAACTGGAGCCGACTGCAGAGGTTGGGATATTTGTAGGGTACACTGATACACCCCACAAATATCGTGTGTATTTGCCAGACAGTCGCAATACTGTTGTGTGACGGGATATCAAATTTCATGAGGAGAAAGCCATGAAGTGCTTGCTTGAGAGGGAGCCACACTTGCATGCAGATGAGGAGCTATTAGTTCCTAAGGATGAGCCTCAGGATGTGGATCAGCCACAAGAGGAGGTTCATGGAGTGGAAGAAACCACTCATGCAGCTCCAACCATCAGAGGGCGGAAGCGCACTACAAAAGTTGAGCGACTGACTCAAGATGTAGAGAAGATTGTAGGAGCACCTACATCATAGCGCAGACAGAGACAGTCACCTAACCGATATACTGGATACATGGCTCTTATGAGCAAGTGTATCGTGACAGAGCCATCCTCTTTCGAGGAAGCTGTGGAGGACCCTGCATGGGTAGATGCCATGGTGGAAGAGTATGATTCGATTGTAAGAAACAGTGCATGGGAGATTGTCCCAAGGTTGGAAGGGAAATCAGTGGTGGGTTCGAGATGGATCTACAATGTGAAGCAAGCAGCTGACGGGAGTGTGGAGAAGTACAAGGCAAGATTTGTTGCCTGAGGCTTCTCACAAATTGAGGGGATCGACTATGAGGAAACCTTTGCACCTGTCGCAAGGTATTCTTCCATACAGACGATTCTTGCTCTCTCAGTGCAGATGGGGTGACACATTCATCAGATGGACGTGAAGACAACGTTCCTAAATGGAGTGATTGAGGAGGAGGTTTACATAGAGTAGCCCTAAGGTTTCAAGATCTTCAAGAGCAAGTCGCATGTGTACAGGCTCAAGAGAGCGTTGTATGGGTTGAAACAAGCACCTCGTGCTTGGTACACACAAATAGACAGTTATTTCACCGGACTTGGATTATCCAAGAGTGAGGCGGATCCAAACCTATACCAGATCGTGGAGGAGGGTAATTTGCTGATCATTGTACTTTATGTAGATGATTTGATTTTGATGGGTGATCAACTATTTATACACTCATGCAGGGCTGATCTTGCAAAGGAGTTTGAGATGAAGGACTTGGGCCTCCTTCATTATTTCCTGGGATTGGAAATTTGGTAGCGCAGTGATGGATTGTTTGTGTCTCAAGGCAAGTATGCCCGGGAGATACTAGAGAAGTTAAACATGCATGGCTGCAAGCCTATCTACACTCCTCTTCTTGGTGGTTGGAGGAAAGAGGATTCTACATCGGCAGAGGTAGTGGATGCCATTGTTTATTGACAGTTGGTGGGGTCGCTTATGTATCTGGTAAATACATGACCCGACATATTCTATGCTATTAAACAGCATTCACAAGCTATGGTTAAGCCTACCAAGCTCTTCTTAAAGGCAAACAAGCATGTATTGAGATATCTCAGAGGCACATCGGGATATGGATTATGGTACAGACAGTCGGATGAGGTGAATCTGTGTGGCTTCACGGATGAAGATTGGGCAGGGAGCCCAACGGATAGAAAGAGAACATCTGGGGGGATTTTCAGTATCAAGTCGACAACAGTTTCTTGGTACAACAGGAAGTAGAGATCCATGGCACTAAGTTCAGCGGAGGCCGAGTATATGGTAGCAAGTTTGGCTGCATGCGAGGCTATATGGATGAGGAAGATCTTGGTCGGGTTGTTTGGTTCACACTTAGATCATACTGTGATATATTGTGATAATCAGAGTTGCATCAAACTCTCGGTTAATCCAGTATTTCATGATAGATCTAAACAAATTGACATCTGGTACCATCATATCAGAGATTGTGTGCAGCAGAAGATCATGTTACTTTCATACATTCCCACGGAGGATCAGGATGCTGATATCCTGATGAAGGCACTCACCAGGAGTAAATTCGAATACCACAGGGGCAGGATCAAGGTGGCAAATAATCCCTATCTTGTTGAGAGGGAGTTTTGAGATAGCAACAAGATGATGAGCTTAGTGGAAAGAAGTCGGCTTCACTAAGTGGGCCCGCAGGCTATTTTTGGCGCAAGTCTATTTTTAGACATGTCGATCATATTCTATGAGTTGCAGGATGCTATTTGTGGATGGTTGGTCAAGTTAGAAAAAATAGATCTTTTATTTTTAGACATATTGGGCGGAATCTATTTTTAGATTGCCAGTCTAAAAATAGATATGTTGAATATTATTAGCTCTTAATTATATTTGGACTATAAACATTATATTATTCTCTTAGAACACTTCAGTTAAGTGAAAAAATGTGGCACAGGAGCTGACAGAAGGAATTACGCTATTCCTAAGGGTTAATTGGAGCTATTGCATGGAGACTTCAGTTAGAACTCATGTGACAGAGTTTGGTGGAGTTATTGGGGTAGTTGATGGAGTTATGTTCAGTTTAACTGAGTTAAACATAGTTGAGCTAGTTGTATCTAGTCTAACTGATTGATACACTAGTGAGAGTGGTCTGAATTAATTATTAATTAATTCAATAATTATTAACTCATTAATCAACTAAATAATACATCAGTTAACTACAGTGCATGGACAGCCTCAGTGGAGACCAGTGGAGAGATAGGTGAAAGAGCAGGTTAACTATCAATTGTGACTATAGTGTTGCATGATTTGCAACAACCAGTGATTGGAGATGCCAATGAGGATTGCGTGAGTAAGGCTAGACCAATTTCAATTTCATTCAGAGCCATTCTTCAGCAGTGATTGTGCAGTAGAGGCAGGCTAACAGGTGGCAGAGATTGGAGCATGTGTTTTGCTAGATCGGACCTGATTAGTGTGTAGCAATTGGAGATTGTACTGAGAGCTTTATGAGGAGATTTTTATAATGATTGTTACATGATATATATGAAATATAATATATATATATAGTTGGGGGTTTTCAGCTTTAAGCTTTGCCATAAAATACTGTGTTCATATGTGTGATTTTTTATGGTTTTAATGTGCGCATGCGATTGTTTTTATTTCTGCAATTAATGATCAATGGTAGAAGAGATTTTGTATTGTGAATGAAGTTAAAATAGTGTGTGATCAGGAGAATCTCAGTGTATAGCATATCAATTATCAAATTTCTACAAAAAAATGTACAATACTACACCCAAGAGTTTAGGACAAGACCACTCTCATTAGGGATAGACTTACAAAGTCAAGACACTTTGCTGAAATATATAGGTGGTTTACACAGCTACCTTAGAAATACTATCCTTATGTTCAATCCTACTAGTCTAGACGAGGTTTATGTCCAAGCCACACATTTAGAGGCTAGAGGGAAACATACTTTTGATGAGGGTAGAAACAAGCCTTTTAAGGGGAAAAACAAATATAAAACCTTAAAGGGAAAAGGAAAAAAAAATGCATCTGTCAAAAAGGAAGGTTAGAAAGTGATATGTAAAAATTGTTCAAGAGAAAACCATGAAGAGAAAAACTATTGGAAACTTCATCCTGAAAAAAAACTTAGTTTAACAAAAGCAAAGAGAAGAAGAAAGTTGCAGCTACTACAACTGCACAAAAATACTTAGGTGATGATTCAGGTGATGAAAATAAAATTACAGCCATGGTTTTGAAGAATATGAAGGGAAAAGAAACTGAAACTAAACCAAGTACTAGTACTTCAAACTGTCATTTACAAGCTCCAAATGAGGAAGAAAGAATTGAATTGTTCCATGTGAGGGTTATCTCAAAACATACAAAAATTGACACATTGTTTGATAGTGGGTCACAAGCAAATCTTATCTTAGAAGACTTAGTAAAACAACTAAAACTTGAGACCATTCCACATCCAAGACCATATCCACTAGGTTGGATTTGCAAGGATGCAAACTTACAGGTTTCAAATAAGTGCTTATTGCACTTTGCAATTACTGCACATTTCATTGACACAGCTGAACTGGATGTAGTTCCGCTTGATATATCAGGAATTTTTTTGGGAAGTCCTTACTTATATGACAAGAAATAAATATTCCATTGCTATGAGAGAAAGTATCATCTATTCAAATATGGCAAGGAGTTTATTGTCAGAGCACATCGCAAAAAGACAAATATCGCAATGATAAATGCTAGACAGGTAAAAAGGCTATTGAATTCTAGTAAGAGTTTTGTACTTCTTATGGTTAAGCCTAAGGTTGATGTGAATCGTGAGTCATTTGAAAATTTTGATTCCAAGTTAAAATCAGATTTATATTATGTAGTTGATGCACATCATGAGATGTTTCAGGAGCCAATAGGTTTGCCTCCTAAAAGGGAGATTCAACATGAAATACAGTTGCAACAAGATTGTCCTCTTCCTAACATAAGCATGTACCACATGTCTATCATGGAGAATGCTGAAATAAAGAGGAAAATTAAAGACTTGTTGAACAAAGTTTTCATAAGACCAAGCACTTCACCATGTGGATCACTGATAGTGTTGATTCTGAAGAAAGATGGAACTTGGCGTATGTGTGTGGACTTCAGGGCATTGAACAAAATAATGGTAAAGAATCATTACCCACTCCTAAAGATAGATGATTTGTTAGATCAGCTGAAAGATGCTAAATTTTTCACTAAGTTAGACTTTCGTATTGGTTATCATCAAGTTATAATTGCAGAAAGTGACATTTGGAAGACTGCATTCAAAACTAAACAGGGACTCTTTTGGTTTATGCAATGCACTTGCAACTTTCATGCAGGTAATGGATGATGTCTTACGTCCTTTTCTTGATGATTTCGTTATTTTCTACTTAGATGACATCTTAATTTTCAGAGAGACTAGAGAAGAGCATGTCATGCATGTTAAGAAAGTACTTGATATTTTGAAGAAAAAGAAATTGTTTCTTAAAATGTCAAAGTGTGAATTTTGAAAGATTTCTTTGGTTTATTTGGGACACATAGTAGGAGGAGGTTCTTTGAGAATTGATCCTTCTAAAGTAGAAGCCATTGTGAATTGGCCTACTTCAAAATTCATTACAGAGGTAAGAAGTTTTTTGGGTGCAGTTCAGTATTGGAGGAAGTTTATTTCTAACTTCTCTGCCATAACAGCTCCTATGCATGCAGTGAAAAGTGTGAAGCGTGCTTTCAAATGGGGAGGCAAGAAACATAAATATTTCGAATCTTTGAAAGAGAAGATAAGTTCAGCTCCAGTCCTTGCATTACCAGACTTGAGACATCCATTTGAGATTCAGACCGATGCTAGTGATTACGCCATGGGTCCAGTTCTCTTACAGCATGGTAAGGCTATCACTTTTCATTCTGAGACATTTAATGGTATTGTTGTGAATTATCCTACATATGATAAAGAGTTTTATGCGTTGGTACAAAGCATCAAAAAGTGGAAACACTATTTGATGGGAAAAGAGACAGTTGTTCATACCGACCATTAGCCTTTACAGTACTTGCAGTCGCAAAGTAAATTACAGCATTCACGACATTTCAGATGGATGGGTTGTTTGGTCAATTTAGTGTGTCCTAAATTGCTACATTAATTTATCAATTTGGGATTCGTAAGCTGATGAAGTGCGGTGCACTATATGTGCAAGATAACCTATTTCTTAACTTTTTGTCGTTTTTGGTTTTCTAATGTGAGATGGAAATTCTAAAATAAAAACAAGTATGGTTATGATTGTTCAAGGAAATGATATCCTCTATAATGATTTACCAACTTGAAACTTAAAAAAAAAAGAATTTGAAACATACAATGACAAAACTTGAAAGGAAATGAAAATGTGATGCTAGTCTAATGAATCAAAACAGTGAACTATTGAGCATGGAAACCAAACTATCCTTGCTGCTGTCTAAACACAAAAGAAAACTATGCTGAAAGAAATCCAAAAGTTGCAACAAAGTAAATATAAATCAAATTACATCAACCTATCTTCTGATCCCTCATCATTAGTCCAACTATGATTTTCGGAGGTAACCATAAACAACTTGAGTAACCTGATATCTAACTTGCAGAAAGTAAACTAATATCAAACTACACATTCATAATTCAATTCCTCACCATCAGTCCAGCTGTGGCTTTCGGAGGCAACTGAAGATTTTATGAGCAATTTAATATATCTAACTTGCAGAAAGGAAACTAATATCAAACTACACATCCATAATTCAATCCCTCACCATCAGTCCAGCTGTGGCTTTCGGAGGCAACTGAAGATGTTATGAGCAATTTAATATATCTAACTTTCAGAAAGGAAACTAATATCAAACTACACATTTCATAATACAATCCCTCACCATCAGTCCAGCTGTGGCTTTCGGAGGCAACTGAAGATGTTATGAGCAGTTTAATATATCTAAATTTAACTACTGAAGCAAATGAGCAAAAATGAATTAAACAAAGCAGTACTGAAATTAAACAGAAACTAAGAAAAACAAATTAGCAGCAGAACAATGTTAATTCCATGTCATTAGTCAAAAAGTTATGCAAATGCCCGGGTTGCCTATTTATAACCTGAAACAAGAACACTGATCAGTTATCAATAATATAAAACATGAAAGGCAGAAGTAAAATGGAAAGCATGAAAGATTATAAACAGAAATGAAGCATATATACCATGAAAGATACAATGTATAAACATGTGAATGGATTACGGCACAATGAGCTTTAAATAAATAAAACAAGAACTATACAATAATGCACAGAACCTTGGCAAGTGCAGGGGCTCTCTACACCAGCCTTGGCAACAATCTTCAAGTACGAATTACGTTTGGAAATAGTCTTCTTATATTAAAATGCAGGCATAACAGAAAGGTGATATTACGGCACAGTGGCAACGTAATTACATTACAGAGCTATCTCCAGACTAATCGAGACTAATCTAATATGCGTATACAAACGCGTTATTTATAACAAAAGAAATATAATTGACTCCTAAAGTTTATGCTGATGGAGAACACGTAGACCATTACGTCCACAGATCTAGGATCATGGCCGTATTGAAGAGTAAATCTATGAGGAGTGGATGTTTGAATTCGGTTATGGAGCCGTGTACAGATGTTGATTTGTCCCCCGCAACTCAGAAACGGCCATATGAATCTTCACGTGACACGAAACAGAGTCCTGTCACTGTGGGACTCTACGGTTGACTTCCATTTGGACACCTTTGACCGCAGCCTCCTTAGATGAATTTGCTTGAGCCAATAGGACACGATCCATGTCCACATCATTTCTGACTTGCCCATGTGGCTCGTTTTTCCTGTAGACACCTGTAACATAGAGTTTCACAAAATGGCTGCGGAAAGTTGCAGCAGCTGCGGAAAGTGGCAAGATTCCGCAGCTAAATGAAAAAAATCTAAATCAAACAGCAGACACAAAAATATAGTTAAAAACCATGTTAGATGCTCTTTTGCAATTAATATACAATGATATTGACAACTTGGGAGGTTCAGGTGAGTGAAAAAGGTATAGAAAAGTGTATGGAAAAGATGCGGATTTGAGACTCAACATACCCCCACTGTGAAGGTGTTGCATGTCCTCATGCAACCAAAATTTTGATAATCCTTCCTCAGTTCATATGCCTTGACACTTCAGCCAGTACATCCAAACCTCTCCTCTTTTTCCTTGGTGCTGCCATCATCCTGGGCTTCTTCATTAGGCATCTAAATTTGATATTAACCAATGCTCTGCTTAACTTCTGGAATTTCCTTTTCAATTTCTTGTTCTTCTTCTGCCATATTCCCAGATGTAGCATGGTATTATCATGAATGATTTTGTCCAATTTACCTTGTTCCTTCAATGTCTCATTTTCATTTTTGATGTGTCTATTTAAAAGCTCTAGCTCAAAGAATTCCTGTTTTAGTGATTGGACTAGATCATCTTGTACTGTGTGAGGCTAGATGGATGAAGTACTGGGGCCCGTAGCTGCTCTTTCCAAAGATTCTATATAATCATATACTTCCTGCTGCTTGGGGTCTATATCAGGTGTCATTTTTATTGGGCTGTCCCCAAAATGTCGTGAAGGAGAGTTATCTTCAAAATCTGGCTGAGAAGGGCTCACATCAACATCTTGCTGAGAATGGGATGGACTATGTTCAATGTCTGATTGAGAATGAAATGAACCAGGTTCACTAACTGACTGAGATGGACTATGGTCAGCTGGGGACTATTCAAATGTTTCCTCTCCCAAATCAATGAAATGAGGACCCTTCATTTGCGTTTTCCTCAATTTTCCCTTAAGTCTGGAACTTATTCTCACACGCTGTGGACCACTGTCCTTTTGCTTTTGTTTCCCTTTCTCTGTCTTCTTGGCCATAGATGACTGTTTTTGAAGATAAACTAATCTTTCAGATAACACTTGATGATCTTCTTCTTCGGAAGAAGGAGTTTGATGTATAGCCTCAATAGTTTTTCTCTCTTTTGGTGTTATTGGCTTTTTACCCATAGTTTCTTTCTTCTTCCTCTTTGACAGTCTCTCTTCCCTATCAGTGCTTTCAATTGTAGTAGTAGGAGTATTTTGAATTTCATCATTTGTTCTCTTTTTCCTACTCCTTCTTGATATGCTACCTTCAGGAATTTCTTGAGTAGGAGTACTTTGGGTTTCATCATTTATTATTTTTTTCCTACTCCTTCTTGATGTGCTAGCTTCAGGAATTTCCTGAGGTTCCTCAAAGAAATTTCTAATAAAAAATTGTTCCCATGTGTCTTTCTTCTCCTTTAACTCTTTTTCAATCAAAATTTTTACAAGACCGTGGTGATATAGATGTGGTTCTACATCTCCTAAATGCTTCTGAACAGTCATAGACATTTTCTTCAAACTATTTAATAGAAAATATGGGAGATTGAGAGCTTGATTATCTAGAAAATTCATCAGCAATCTGGTATGGTACATATACATGGACCCAAAACGGCCTTCACAGGTAATGAATTTTTGAACAACTAGCAGCAAAGTAGCCCATTCCTCTTTCAATGCATGAACAAGAGTTCCTCTTTTAAAAATAGTTATGTCCATACCTTGGTTTCGTAATATTGTTCTCCAGGCTTCATCAGTAATGCTTTTATTTTTAAACCAACGCTCACCCTCCTGAGGAAGTTCCGTGGCAGTTGCTACAGATGCCTCGTTCACTGCAAACTTAAGGTCTCCAATCTCTACTTCCAGGCCATTGAACGACCTTGCGAATGCTTTTGTCACTTCTTTATGATAACCTCTGAATTTTTGGATAAACCGCAGCCACTTTTCTTTCTTCAATATATCCCTTACTTGCGGATATCCCTCCATGAACTTATGTCCTTTCGGTTCTACTCTTAGCAATTTACCCATTCTTCTTTCTGCTCTTCACAAATTTGCCTACGTGAGGGTTTAATGGAAATAGAACGGCTGAATGCACGGAGATGAGCACAATGACTGTAGGTAGATATCAAAGAGTGGATATACAGGCTGTAGCGTAATAGAGAACGAAATGGAGTGAGACAGAACAAAGAGGGGTTTTGTGAGCACGACAGAGACACGGTTGTGAGTTTAACAGAACAATAGGAGGAGTATAACACATCCGGCAGTGTTTTGAAATTTGGTGGCTGCACAGTAAATGTGAGCACTTTTAAACAACGGCTATGGATTTATGCAGCTGTAAGAGTCCGTGGTCAAATCAACTACGTCTCATTATCATCGGTGGAATATTGGAGTATGAGTGAAGATCGAGGTTTAATTATGGAACCGTTTGAGAATGAATGCGGGAGGATCATATGGAGATCGTGAAAGGGTTACGGGAGTTTTCAATATAATCATTGCACATCATGGATGGAGCTTAGGGTTTAGAACTATATAAAAATGTGTTTTCAATGCTATTTGAAATGAATTTTACTCATACCTTGGAATCTTTGCCTTTTTCCTTGGTCTTCAATTTGTTGCTCTTCATTGATATCTTGAATGCTCCATGTCTTTATTTTTGGTCCTCTCACCTGCATTTAATTTCATGATTATGGAAATAACATCTGGCTGTACATTCTTTTGAAAACAGAGTGGTAGCTGCGGAATCTTCTTCTGGTTGCGGAAACTGGAGTCAGCTGCAGAAACAGATGTCAGCTGCGGAAACTAACACAACTATTATTTGGATGAATGGAGATGAACAGATGACAAATGACCAGATGGAAATGGTCATGAAAAAGAATTTTATTGATGAAATGGAATAAAATGAAGTGAAATGGAATGAAGTGAAGTGAGAATGATGTGGGGTGAAGTGGAATGGAATGGAGTGGATGGTCACAAAACTTGTAAAATGAAAGAGAGATTTTTTTTTTGGGAAAATATAGAGTGTCAGGTGTTCCTGATTTTCACCCTATATTTTCTGTATAAGACTGCCAATCAGTGATTGGTTTTCAGGCTTATACAATTTTTTTATTTTTTTTTTAAACTGAAAAGAACAAAAGCTAGGCTGGTGGAGAAGAAGAATTCTTCTGTACCAGCCTGATTGCAGAATTCTCTTGAAACACTTTGAAAAAATCCTCTTTTGAGAGTGGCTTATGATAAACTTTCAATCTGTGGCCATTCACAATAAGAGGAGTTTGAAACTCATCAATGGTCTTGATTCTTACCGCTCCATTTCTAAAGATCTTGTCAATCTCATATGGCCCAAGCCAATGAGTCTGAAATTTTCCTTGAAAATCTTTAAACTTGGAATCAAATAACAATGCCCAATCTCCTTCTTGAAACGTCTTCTCTTTGATGTACTTGTCATGCCATTTAGCTCTTTGATATTGAACTAGATCAGTTCTTAGAATTGCCTCTTGTCTGATCTCATCTAGCTCATTCAATTGCTCCATTCTATTCTTTTGGGCTTCTGATAAGTCCATCTCCAACTGAACTGCTATCTTGAAGGTCTTGACTTGGAACTCAATGGGGAGCAAGACTTCTTTCCCATAAACAAGTTCATAGGGAGAATGTCCTGTTGTATTTCTCCATGTAGTTCTGTAGGCCCACAAGGCTTCAGAAAGCCTTTCTGCCTAATCTCTTATATGTAGATGAACAGTTTTGGTGATGATACTTTCAAGAATTTTGTTTGTGGACTCCACTTGACCATTTGCTTGCAGATGGTAAGGAGTAGATCTTCTGTGCTTGATTTTGTATTCTTCCATCAATTTCTCCACCAAGTTGGATGTGAATTGGCTTCCTTGATCTGTCACAATTTCTCTTGGAACACCAAAGCGAGTAAAAATATCCTCATAAAGAAAATGAACAGCTGAATTTTCAGTAGCAGATACTAATGCTTTGGCTTCTACCCATTTAGTAACATAATCAGTACAAACCAATATATACTTCTTTTGCTTAGATGGTGGATTAATAGGTCCAATGAAATCTAAAGCCCATTTTTCAAAGGGTTCAATGAGTACCCGTGTTTGCAATGGCATTTCATTTGAAAGGGTAGGTTTCCCTACTCTTTGGTAGCTGTCACACATTTTGACATATTGTTTTGCATCTTTGAAGACGGAAGGCCAATAATATCCTAAAGAGAGGATTTTATACGCCGTCCTTTTGTCTACAAAGTGTCTGCCGCATGGTTCATCATGACATGCCTTAAGAATATCAGGCATTTCATCTTCCAGATTTGTTGGGAATTTCATTCCAGATTTGTTGGGAATTTTTGGTCCAATTTATGGAAGATGATGGACACTAAGTTGAAAAAGGGTACTGATTTCCATTCGCAAACAGATGGCCAAACAGAGGTAGTGAATAGAACCATTGTACATATTTTGAGAGGTTATTGCAGCAAGCATCCCAAGCTTCGGGATGAGCACTTGCATTACATTCAAAATGCTTACAACCGGGCCAATCACTCTTCTACAAATAATTCACCTTTTGAAGCTTGTTTTGGGTATTTTCCTAAGTCACCTTATTATTGAGAAGGATGTTTCCATTGATGGGCATAGTGACATTGACAAAGCTCGCATGTTTATTGAAATAATTTAGCTCATACATCAGCAAGTTCAAGAAAAACTTGAAAAGAGTTAAGGCAAGTACAAGAGGAGGCATGACAAACACGGAGTTGATCATAAGTTTCAAGAAGGAGATGAGGTATGGCTGCATATTAGTAAAGAAAGAATGCAAGGAGAAGGTAAAAAGCTGAAGCTTATTCGTTATGGTCCATTCAATATTATTAAACAAGTTGAAAATAATGCTTTTCAACTAGATTTTCCTTCTTATATGCAAATGTATTTCGTTGTGAATGTGGAAAATTTACATTTGTATGGGCCTCCTTTAATTGCAGATAAAGAGAGTGACATTCAGCTACCATCCATAGAATATTTCTCGCTAGAATATTTCGATGAGCTTAAAGAGGATACTATCCTTGTCAGGAGGACACACACTTCTAAGAGGGTAAGTGTCAATTATCTTTAGATTGGTCTTAAAGGCAGTAAACCTAGTAAGGCAAAATGGATGGAGGTGGAAAAGGTGAGGGTTATTTACCTTCATCTTCTGAACAAGTAATTGAAGGCTTTTGGGGTCCAAAAGCTTCCCAATGGGGAGGTGTGATCAGGAGATCATGTCCAAGTTAAGAAATTTTCTCAAAAATGAAAGTGCTTAGAAGTGGTTTCAATATAAACGACCGAAAAGGTCTCATCGCTATGATTCTGGTGCCATGAACGGTTCTCAAAATTGAGGTCGTATGCAAAAGTTATTGAGGTTTGAAATCGTCTAGTGAACTCCAAAAACAAGTCTTTGACTTACTTTGACTTTGCCATTTTAAAAATTATATACATAATGCAAGTTAAATTTTTATTATGTTGTTGAAGGCCTATCAGATGTTGCCACATGCCCTGCCTAGAGGCGGCCATGTGGCCCCAGGCCGAGGGTTGAATGACTTGGAAAACATTGGGTTCATGGGGTTTGAACCCTCGACCCAACAACTCGGGCAGAGGGACTGACCAGCCTGTCTGTGGCATTTTATTGAACGAGTCGTGTAGTAGTAAACATGATTTTGGGTTGGCCTTTGTAATGGGCGAAAAGATGGTTTAGGCTAGCCCTCAGCGCTAAACCCATCGACATACGACCTAGTCCCTAGAACTGTGCCTAAACATTTTAAAATTGGCGAAAGTTAAAGGGCTAATCCCTCAGGGCTAGCCCTGACACCATGTAACTTAGCACTGGGAACCAAGGGTTGAATTCCACGGTGGAAACGGTAATGGTTAACTATTAATCGTTTAAACATTAATGTGACCACCCTTTTAACCTTTAATGTGAAGGTTAAGTCTGCAGTTTATTCGGCGGTCATTGCGGTGTGGTCACATGCCTGCTCGACATTTATTGTAACCCCAAACGGTTCCGCCATTTATGGACTAGCGAGTTCAGCCATTTCAGGCCTGTCGACCATTTTTTCAAGTTTAATTGGAGTTCCTCCAGTTTTGGAGGAGGATTTTGGGGGACACTGGGCAAAAATTTGTTTTTGCCATAACTTCTTCAATTTCCGACCAAACAAGGTGCAAAAATAGTGAATTTTGGGTTTCTTGAGAATTATGAGCAGTTTGGAATAGGTTTTAGGTCGAACAGAGATGATCTAAAATATTTTTTGTTTCAAGGAAAATGAAGGAGCCATCAGGGTTGTTAATCATGTTAGCCCCCTATTAATTTTTGACAAGCAAACAGGGGGTCAAACTATCTCTGAGCTTTCAAGGAACACATTCCTACTGAAAACACATCATCCTTGAAGTCCCTTTATGCCCTTTTTCCTTTGATGAATCCCACTTCTGTTTCCAGTTAAAAAACCTCTCTATTTCTGTGAAGAAAAATGCCCAAAAGGCCTCCATTTATTTTGTTTTATTCCCATTAATCCTTTGTTTCAACACCATTTTTACCCTCTCCTAATTCCTCATTAATCCCTCATTGATCATTCAATTCTGCTTTTAACTTCACAAATACCCTTTGTTTGGCCAAAAATCCCTTCATCCCCCTTACCGTTACCCCTTGTTGGCCTTAAAATACATTAAAAACGGGCCAAAAACCCATTTTCCACCTTATGATAGGCTAAGCCCCTTTTAGGCCAATCCCTTAACCACTTCCCCATATGCCCGGGCACCAAGACCAGGTGCTAGCCGGCAAGGCGCTTATCACAATCACAGAGATGGAAGGAAGCACATTTCTTTGTTAACTCAAATATCTCCGATGCGATAGTGTAACGTTCTGTGGAGCGCGGGTGCAATACCTGCCGTTGATCTATACAGATTCGATGGTCTGCGCTAGTTCTACACCGTGCCCGTCACTCCTCCCCTTTTCCCCCCTATGATCACATATCAACCGCTATTCATTCCTTAAGATATGATGGCCCTCATTTCTCCCGCCCTGGTTCTATACCTCTATCTCATCTCCCTGCCGATTTAATCTTCGCCATCGATTTGACCCGGATCGGATGGTTGGCGCTCCATCGCACCATCGCCAATCGCAAATTCTCAAATGTGTCCCCCACTGCCTCCCCCAACTGCGATATGCCGATCCAATCGTGACCATCCATTCAACCCAGATCCATCGACCCACATTTAATCGCCCTCTGCCCATGTCGGGTCCCACCATCAAACTCATTTCATATGTTTTCGTGTATTCCCCTTTGTATCATGATTCAAAGGCCCAAACCTTAGTGTTTAACACTAAAGATCATTCTTCCACCATTCATTCACAGTTTCCACTGTTCTCCACTGTTCCGCCACCACTTCCACAGGCCTTGACAACATTTCTTCCGCCACTCCTTGGATTTCTTAATGAGTTTATCGTATTGTGTAAGGTTCACAGGAGTGATAAATTCACTTGGTTTTCCATAATTAAAGCCACTGTGATTGAGATCGCAGGGAGACCATTATAGTAGTGGCAGAGTGTATCAACAGCAAGGATTAAAGGGGTTTAAGTATGTTATTGAATAATTATCACTTAACCCTGCATTCAAAAGAAGAAGGCGCAGTTGGAAGACTGAAGAGCACAAGAAATGATCATATCTGTGTTTAATATTAGCGGGATGTCTTTCTCCAAAAAGGACATCTTTCCATTAAAGCCTCCATGCCTCCTCGAGCCCAGAAATAGTCAATTATGCTGACAGAAGCCTCTTAAGGACTATCAGAACTGACAGTTATGGAGTATGGAGGCCCGAGGACTTTCTTACCAGTTCACCATTTCCAGAAGGCTAGCACAGAAGTTCTAGGCAGCCAGAAGGACTTCAAGAAGACATCCGAGGTAAATCTCGACCTAACAGAGATCTCTGGACCAGACTACAAAGTACAGCGTAAGGTTATTGAGCAGTGTGGGCGTGAACGTGTTAGCCCCCCTATGGAATTTTTGACAAGAAAATAGGGGGCTAAATTGTTTTTGAGCCTTCAAGGAATGCATTTCCCTTGCAAACACATCATCCTTGAAGCCTCCTTGTGCATTTGGTCCTTTAATAAAATCCCATCTTCTAATTTCCCTTATAAAGCCTCTCTGTTTGTGAAGAAATGCCCAGAGGCCTCATTTTCCCTCTTATTTCCCCCCTCTTAGCTTCTATATTTCTCCCCTTTATTCCCCCTTCTTTTTCCCTTGTTACCTTCCAATTTCCCCAAAAATCCCCTTAAAATTCTTACCCTCACCCTTTGTTGGCCATTTTCCCCCTCTATTTCTCTATCGTTCCCCTTTCTAACCTTTGAAACCACATTGAATAGGCCAAAAAACCCATTTTCCGACCTTATTATAGGGCTTAGCCCCTTTACCGCAAGCCCCAACCACTTCCCCACACATGCCCTGGCGCTGGGACCAAGTGCTTAAGTCCCAAGCGCTAATCGCAATCGGAAGATCGGCAGGAGGTCAAGTTCCTTTGTTACATTGAAAAAGTCCGATGCGATCGGTTTGTTATATTAAGTCCCACGATATGTTTTACACCGTCGATCTGTGGTTTCGATCCGACGGTGGAGCGCCAATCGCAACCCCCGCTCGATTGCAATTGCAACTTCATGTGGTGCCGCCCCGATTGGTCCATCACAAATACTTGCGATGCGATTGATCGCATCACGCCCCAATCATTCCATCCTCCGATTGATCGCAAGCCTTTCCGCCCGAGCTCCAATTGCGATCCTCCGATCTCATCCTGACCGTCGATCTTCTAGCTAGATCAGACGGTCAGCACTCAATTGCATATCCCCTTTCAATCGCCATCGCAAGCCTTCCCCGCTGTCTCTCAATTCAATCCTGGCCATCCATTTCCCTGCTGATCCTACGGCCCAGCGCTGATCACCTCGCACCCATCGTGCCTCCTGTTTCTCCCTCCGATTGAATGTGAGCCGTTGATCTGGCCTTCAGATCCAATGGTCAGCGCTCGATCGCGCTCCCACTCCCAATCGCAATCGGAACTTTTGAAATGTGTGTTGCGATTGTCACCCGCTCCGACCTCAGATTGCGATTAGACCCCTGGGCCCACCGTACTACCCTTCCACCTTTTCATATAAATTAAGGGTCTTTCCTTTGTAAATGGGGAAATCGTTATACTTTGGTTATTACAAAGGATTTCTTAATCGCATCAGAAGTTTTGTTGTGTGTCACTCCGCCCTCCTCCCTCTCCTGATTTGCGATTGCGATTTATGTCGGTCCCACCTCGTACGCCAGTCCATCGCATTCCATTGCATTTTCCTCCATTTCCTATGTATTTCCGGTTCACTCGCCACCATTCCTCCGCCTCCACAACATTTCCCCACCCCTGCCCGGTTTGTAACAGGTTTATTTCAATTGTGCAGACGGCACAAAGAGGTTTGTTCAACATTCGCTAGTGAATCAGTAGAAGAGATTCGAAGGGGGTTAAACACTTGTTATCGACATAATTAATGTGTAATCCCGTGTTCAAAGGATTAAGGTTCAGCTTGAAGACTAATGAGCGCACCAGCAAGTCATAACTGCGCTACCTAACAGCAGAGTACTCTTCTCTCAGAAGGACACCTTCCTACAGGAAATCTCCATACCCCCTCAAGCCCTGAGACGATTAATTACACTGACTGAAGCTCATTTAAGACAGTCAGGCAACAGTTATGGAGGTATGGAGTGGCCCTACAGATTTCTATCCATGTCATTTATTCCAGAAGGCAGCGCAAAGCTCCAGACGCCGTTAGGATTTAAAGAACATATCAGAGGTCAATCTTGGCTTGACAGAGTCTCCCAGAGCAGATGACAGAGTACACACAGCGCTGAGGATTTCCATTAAGCAGCATGGGCGTGACCACTTCCGCCTTGTTGTCTTAACGAGGCTCATTTAATTTGTACCTGCCTCTGTTTTCACCTCTTCTCCTATAAGAATTCCCAGGAATGAATTGTAAAGGTTGTTATTGGTTTGTTGTCCAGTTGCCGTGCTTGCAGTTAGGAGGATTCATTTCGACTATTAGAACAGTCCTGGGAGAAAGTAGCAGAGTAGTTTGTATGTAGTAGGCTGGGAGGAGAAAGTCTGGACTGTATTAGCGATTGAGCTTATTGTACATGACTGGTTTTGCATCAATTAATCAAAGCACATTTCAAAGGATCCTGGTCTATTACTATTGGTGATGTTTTTCCTAACTCTTTTTATTTCATTTACATGTTGTTTCATGTTATACTGGCTTGCATCAGAAGTTTGGCATAGGATTTACCCTTGTTAGGTACCCTATGCTCCTACTCTCCTTGCCTTCAATGTTTTCTGCTAAATGTGTTATATGAGAATTGATTTCATTCAATTTAACCAGTGTAGTGGATGTTATTGCCTGCTCTCTGATGTATGAATTGGATGGATCAGTTCTTAGATGTTCTTGTTGGGTTTTAGCTGGAAGGTTTGGGAACACTGGGGATTAGAGTAAGCCCTGTCCACTAGGATCCTTGCGCGACCAGTTGACCTTTCTAAGATCCCTTTGTTAATATTATCTCCGTTTTTCCCATGGAGTTGCTAAAGTAGACCTTGAGTTAAATGACCTCTGGTCCGATCTATAAGCATCCCCTTCGTCCCTCCTTGAGAGCTGCCTTTGAGTATGTCCAAGAAGGTCTGGAGTTAAATGACCTCTGGCCTGATCTATAGATATAAAATTGGTTGTTTTCCTTCTTTCACCTTCAGTCCTTAATGTACCATTCCACCATCTGCCTAAAAATATCCTTTAGTGTATATGACTTGCCCTTTGAAAGCCTTGGCTAGTTGTTGCATGTAATTCTCCTTTCATGACTCCATAGCCCAATGGATGGCACAGTTTTGACCTATCCTCTTTGCTGAGAGTATCCTATTGTTTTGTTCCTTTTCTCCCATTACTTTCCCAGTCTCTGATCTCATGACCAACCCAACAACCAACCAACCAAATCATTTAAACCCCCCCATTTGTGTTTCATACCTAGCCTAATATCTCAATTTGAGCTTTCAAAGATATATCATTCTTTGTTTTATTGGAGAGATCCCGCTCCGGGCTCAGGAGGGCTAGATCCTAGGGCCCCAAAGTGGTTTGATGTGGTCTTATCTTTTGGTATTGCCAAATATGCCAAAACATAGGAACCCCAACATAATGGCGACTCCGCTGGGGAATTCTGAGTGCATTTCACCTTAAACATTCTTGAAAACTTCAGAAACTTAGAACTCTGGTCAGGTTGACAGCTAGTCACTCCTTTCTTGAATCGACCTCCATTATTGAATATCCATCATACTCTTAGACAGAGCCTGGAAAGGGCCAGGTAGCCTCCAGATATCATCCTCTTTTTAGAGGTGACATGTCTGGTAAATTCCCTCCCAGTCAATCTCTAGTTAGAGCTTGTTGTTTTAGAGGAGATTCTTGAAAGGTGACAGTGCCTGAACACTGTGGTGTACAGTGTACCCCCTAGAAGCATCCTAAACCCTCCACCTGGCGACTCCATTGTTCTTAAACGAAAAGACTCCACTGGTGTTCAATAGTCCTGCTGATTGTCTTGGTTTCACAATAGACTCCACTGGGAGACCAACCCCTGAGACAACATCAACCACAGTAGAAGCAACAAGTAGGGTTAAGCTAATTGGCTTAGAAACAACATTCTGGCTTTCAGAAACATCCATACAAGGGCTTATCCCAACCCTGACCCATCGGAAATAGTTGAAAATCCAGAGAGTATCCTCAAAGGAGCTTCTACACCCAACAAACCAACTATTTCCAGACGCATTCTTAGAGCTAATTCTACACCAGAAGACCTAAAAACTCTAGCACATTTCCTCCCTGACCTAGACACACCTAATAGATTACCCAGAACTAGGTCATTCAATCACCTAGACTAGCAAGACCTCGAGGCTCACAGTACACCATCTCACAGCGGTCAGCACACTAGGGACAGAGAAACCCCTCCATCTATGCCACCTGATTTTCACTTCCTTCAAAACTTGAGACTTTCTCACCCTAGATCTCCTCAACAAACTTGTGCTGGTCCAAATATCCCTGTCATCTAGATACCAGCTGCTTAGGCTAACCCTATCCCTCATCAGAACATTATCATGGCAGCCTGGTATGCGCCTTTGCTCTTACCTCAACCCCTGTTACCCTTGCCAAATGATTATTAGTCAAAAATCCCACACTTCACTGCCAAAGAATCCATTACAGCTCAGCAACATGTAGATAAAATGGAGGATTCTTTTGATTATATGGAAATCGATGATGAAACAATCAAAATGAGAATCTTTGCCCAAATCCTAGGGGGTGAGGTGAAGAAATGGTTTAAGAGTTTACCTCCAGGCAGTATTCAAGATCTCCCGGCATTATACCAGACCTTCATAAACAAATGGGAGGTTAGAGAAAACCCTCGCCAGCTCCTAGCAGAATACATGTCCCTTAAGAGGAACGTAGGAGAGAGTGTTCACGATTACACCACTAGATTCAACAGCATTTACAATGCCCTCCCTCCACACATGAAACCTCCTCAAGGTATGGCCTTGGCTAAGTATCCAGATGGATTTGATAAGAACATGGCCTATGAGCTTAGGGATAAAGAGTACACCACCCTGGAAGACATGCAGAAAGGAGCCATAACCATAGAGGCAAACTTAATGGAAAAAAGAGCAAAACTGAGATCTGAGAAGAGGGTAACATATAGAGATGACAATATAGCCTCCACGTCTGACCCCAATAACGAATGCATGTTCAAGGACGTGGAAAAGATGAAACAAATGATGGAAAAAATGGCTGTCACAGTTAGTAACCTAAGCAGAAATCAGAATCAGAACCAAAACTTTAGAAGAAACAACAACACTCCCAACAGACAGAAAGAATCGGATCAGCAAGTCATCCCCCCATTCCAAAAAATTTTAGATGAAGATGAGGGGATTATTGAAGAGTCTGAAGGGAATGTGATAAACATGTTTGAAACAGAAGACTTAATCCATAACTGTGATTTAGAGGAAAACCATCCCTTATCCACATATGGGGATGAGGAATGGTTAGAAACTGAGGACTACAAATTAGGATTCGAAAATGCCATGATGCAGGTCAGAGAGAAACATGAAATTAGGAGCAAAAAGAACCAAGAAAATCCCAAAACAAAGACTCCTGAGGTAACCATCAAGAAAAGGCCTGACAGATCTTCTAAAGCATCTGCCGCAAATGATAAATCAGCAGCTGAAAGTTCTAGTAAACATAAGGAAAAAGACAACCAAGTCACCAAAAAACCAAGCCAACCGACCAGTAGTACTAGCACTTCAGTTAGTACTCCTGATACAATTGTTCTCGACACTACACATAGTGAGAAATCGCAAACTGATACAGCTGCTAAAGCCGTAACAAATAAAACAGAGCTGAGCACTCTAAAGACATAGTCCACTTTCAATTTGGAGAGTGAGATTGCAAAAATAAAAATCTCTGTACCATTATCTGAACTGGCCACTCAGAATGTATATAAAGGCCAAATTTTGAAAGCATTAAACCTAGGGGAAAACAACGATACTGTGAATTTGAATGATGATCAACCTGCCCTCCTATTTGGTCCAAAGATTGAGGGAAAATTTCAGGAAGGGGTAGTTCCACCGTTTTATATCAGTCTCAACATCCATGACAAAATACTCCATAATGCCATGCATGATTCTGGAGCATCACACAATTTAATGCCTAAGGTTGTGATGGAAAGGCTTGGCCTAGAGATAACCTGGCCTTACAAAGATCTGTATTCATTTGAATCTAGCAGAGTAAAATGCCTAGGCCTGATCAAAGATTTATGTGTGAGTTTGACCCAGATTCCTGCCAAATGTATGGTCATGGATGTGGTGGTGGCAGATGTGCCACCTAAATATGGCATGCTACTATCCAGATCATGGGGAGCCAAACTGCAAGGAACAATGCAGATGGATGGCTCTTATGCCACTATCCCTATATTCGGCCAACTTATAAGACTATATAGAGAATCTCAGATGAAATTCATAGTCAGTAGCCCCGAGAAACCTGAAAATTCACCATTGTACTCTGTACATACAGATCTAGACTCTTTCATCCTCTACAATGACCAATCCTCAGAAGAGCCGAGATCAGATAACGGAGACACAAACGTAGAGCCCATGGATTTCAACATAATGGCTACTCTAGAAGAATATAATGAAGAAGACCATGGGAGAAATACTGAGAATATAACTCATAATGAACCAGAAACAGAACGCAAACAGCAAGGTAGCCACCTCTCTAAACTCCACACGGGCCATGAAGAACAACATAACTCGCAACCTAGTACGGATTCCTCTGCGCAACATGATGGCGACTCCACTGGGGAGTGAGACCAGTCAGCTTTGATTTGGTAAACCACTGTGGTGGACAGTAAGTTGTAAATCATCCACCTGGCGGCTCCACAATTACTGAATGCTAAAAGACTCCACTGGTGATTAGCAGGCCACTGATTATCGTGGTTTCACATGACTCCACTGGGAGACCATGTTGCAGTACAACATCATCCACGCCGAAGACCAAGTCACTTCACTAATGGAAGACCCTGAACGGTTTGCAGAAATGTTTCCAGATTTCATGGCAGGGTGTCGTGATACAATTTCTAGTGACTTGGCATAATTGAGGGTAGAGGACCTTCCAGGGGCTGTTCTCCGCAACTCAGAATACAGACCCGTGCTCAGGAAATTCTTCTTGGAGCTGGTGGTTGAAAGGTATGAAGCTGAGATTGAACTTTTGAACTCACAAGAGATATCATACGAGTTCAGAGACCCGAGGGCCTTTTTGGAAAGTCTCTCACCCACTAAAAGGGAAGAAATTCCGCTGCTCTTCGAAATACAAGAAGAAGAGGATCCGGTTGCCATGAGCCACACTGAAGATGCAGTGGAAGATGCACTAATCGAAGCTGCCCAGGATGAAGACAACCTACCAGTCATGGCAGGACAGAAAGAAGAAAATGCACATCATCTGTTCATCGATCCTATGGAAGAATACATGGAGGCCCTCATTAGCTCAAATACTCCAGCATTGATCTTCAACATGGGCCAGATTCATCAGGAGTGGTCACTACTGATGGTGACCACGGTTTTGAAGAACCACACGCAGAGCACCCTGTGGTTATCTCTGAGAGGCAGTCAGTGCTCATATCCTCTTTTGTTAATGCTTGACTGGCTGCATTGGTATTATTGTATCACCTAGAACATCAAAGATTTCCAAGTAGAGTAGGGTAGGTAGGAGGTCTGAAATAAAGCTCAGCCCGTGAGCATGTAGCTAGTTGTTTCATTTTCTGTCTTAGAATGTAGAGAAGAAACCTGCTAGACAGTCTAATCCTAGAAGGTAGTAGTGTAGGTAGAGAAACTATGAGACCAACAGTCTAATCTGGTCTCATGGAGTAATAAGGGTAGAAGTAGAATAGGTTTATTTTTCCTGTTGCTAAAAAATTGATGATGTAAAGGGTCTGCAAGTCCAAATGCACCTAGAAGAAAAAATGTTAGGACTGTAGTTTGGGTAGGTAGATGGTTGAGAAATTTTTTTTCTGTTGATGTCTTCACAGTTTGTGGCAGCTCAAATCAAAGAAGAAAGATGGCTTATGACAGCAGGCAACTGGCCTATTCCAAAGATCATATTTGGTTTCTTGACTCCTCCAAGGAGCAGCCATCCCCATGTGGAGCCACTGTTAGCCCCCCTATGGAATTTTTGACAAGCAAATAGGGGGCTAAATTGTTTTTGAGCCTTCAAGGAATGCATTTCCCTTGCAAACACATCATCCTTGAAGCCTTCTTGTGCCTTTGATAAAATCCCATCTGCTAATTTCCCTTATAAAGCCTCTCTATTTGTGAATAAATGCCCAGAGGCCTTCTTTTCCCTCTTATTTCCCCCCTCTTAGCTTCTATCTTGCTCCCCTTTATTCCCCCTTCTTTTTCCCTTGTTACCTTCCAATTTCCCCAAAAATCCCCTTAAAATTCTTACCCTCACCCTTTGTTGGCCATTTTCCCCCTCTATTTCTCTATCGTTCCCCTTTCTAACCTTTGAAACCACATTGAATAGGCCAAAAAACCCATTTTCCGACCTTATTATAGGGCTTATCCCCTTTATTGCAAGCCCCAACCACTTCCCCACACATGCCCCGGCACTGGGACCAAGCGCTTAAGTCCCAAGCGCTAATCGCAATCGGAAGATCGGCGGGAGGTCAATTTCCTTTCTTACATTGAAAATTTTCGATGCGATCGGTTTGTTATATTAAGTCCCGCGATATGTTTTACACCGTCGATCTATGGTTCCGATCCGACGGTGGAGCGCCAATCGCAACCCCCGCCCGATCGCAATCGCAACTTCATGTGGTGCCGCCTCGATTGGTCCATCGCAAATACTTGCAATGAGATTGATCGCATCGCGCCCCAATCATTCCATCGTCCGATTGATCGCAAGCCTTTCCGCCCGAGCTCTGATTGCGATCCTCCGATCTCATCCTGACCGTCAATCTTCTCGCCAAATCAGATGGTCAGCGCTCAATCGCAAATCCCCTTTCGATCGCCATCGCAAGCCTTCCCCGCTGTCTCCCGATTCAATCCCGGCCATCCATTTCCCTGCTGATCCTATGGCCCAACGCTGATCGCCTCGCACCCATCGTGCCTCCTGTTTCTCCCTTCGATTGAATGTGAGCTGTTGATCTGGCCTTCAGATCCAATGGTCAGCGCTCGATCGCGCTCCCACTCCCAATCGCAATTGAAAATTTTGAAATGTGTGTTGTGATTGCCACCCGCTCTGACCTCCGATTGCGATTAGACCCCCGGGCCCACCATACTACCCTTCCGCCTTTTCATATAAATAAAGGGTCTTTCCTTTGTAAATGGGAAATTGTTATACTTTGGTTATTACAAAGGATTTCTCAATCGCATCGAAAGTTTTTTTGTGTGTCACTCCGCCCTCCTCCCTCTCCCGATTTGCGATTGCGATTTATGCCGGTCCCACCTCGTACGCCAGTCCATCACATTCCATTGCATTTTCCTCCATTTCCTATGTATTTTCGGTTCACTCGCCACCATTCCTCCGCCTCCGCAGCATTTCCCCACCCCTGCCCGGTTTGTAACAGGTTTATTTCAATTGTGCAGACGACACAGAGAGGTTTGTTCAGCATTCGCCAGCGAATCAGCAGAAGAGATTTGAAGGGGGTTAAACGCTTGTTATCTACACAATTAATGTGTAATCCCGTGTTCAAAGGATTAAGGTTCAGCTTGAAGACTAATGAGCACACTAGCAAGTCATAACTACGCTACCTAACAGTAGAGTACTCTTTTCTTAGAAGTACACCTTCCTACAGGAAATCTCCATACCCCCTCGAGCCCTGAGACGATTAATTACACTGACTGAAGCTCATTTAAGACAGTCAGGCAGCAGTTATGGAGGTATGGAGCGGCCCTGCAGATTTCTATCCATGTCATTTATTCCAGAAGGTAGCGCAAAGCTCCAGACGCCGTCAGGATTTAAAGAACATATCAGAGGTCAATCTTGGCTTGACAGAGTCTCCCAGAGCAGATGACAGAGTACACACAGCGTTGAGGATTGCCATTAAGCAGCATGGGCGTGAACACTTCCGCCTTGCTGTCTTAACGAGGCTCATTTAATTTGTACCTACCTCTATTTTCACTTCTTCTCCTATAAGAATTCCTAGGAACGAATTGTAAAGGTTGTTGTTGGGTTGTTGTCCAGTTGCCGTGCTTGCAGTTAGGAGGATTCATTTCGACTGTTAGAACAGTCCTAGGAGAAAGTAGCAGAGTAGTTTGTATGTAGTAGGCTGGGAGGAGAAAGTCTGGACTGTATTAGCCATTGAGCTTATTGTACATGACTAGTTTTGCATCAATTAATCAAAGCACATTTCACAGGATCATGGTCTATTACTATTGGTGATGTTTTTCCTAACTCTGTTTATTTCATTTACATGCTGTTTCATGTTCTACTGGCTTGCATCAGAATTTTGGCATAGGATTTACCCTTTTTAGGTACCCTATGCTCCTACTCTCCTTGCCTTCAATGTTTTCTGCTAAATGTGTTATCTGAGAATTGATTTCAGTCAATTTAACCAATGTAGTGGATGTTATTGCCTACTCTCTGATGTATGAATTGGATGGATCAGTTCTTAGATGTTCTTTTTGGGTTTTAGCTGGAAGGTTTGGGAACACTGGGGATTAGAATAAGCCCTGTCCACTAGGATCCTTGCACGACCAGCTGACCTTTCTAAGATCCCTTTGTTAATCTTATCTCCGTTTTTCCCATGGAGTTGCTAAAGCAGACGTGGAGTTAAATGACCTCTGGTCCGATCTATAAGCAGCCCCTTCGTCCCTCCTTGAGAGCTGCCTTTGAGTATTTCCAAGCAGGTCTGGAGTTAAATGACCTCTGGCTTGATCTATAGACAGAAAATTGGTTGTTTTCCTTCTTTCACCTTCAGTCCTTAATGTCCCATTCCACCATCTTCCTAAAAAGATCCTTTAGTGTAGATGACTTGCCCTTTGAAAGCCTTGGCTAGTTGTTGCATGTAATTCTCTTTTCATGACTCCATAGCCCAATGGATGGCACAGTTTTGACCTATCCTCTTTGCTGAGAGTATCCTGCTGTTTTGTTCCTTTTCTCCCATTACTTTCCCAGTCTCTGATATCATGACCAACCCAGCAACCAACCAACCAAATCATTTAAAACCCCCCATTTGTGTTTCATACCTACCCTAATATCTCAATTTGAGCTTTCAAAGATATATCATTCTTTGTTTTATTGGAGAGATCCCTCTCCGGGCCCAAGAGGGCTATATCCTAGGGCCCCAAAGTGGTTTGATGTTGTCTTATCTTTTGGTATTGCCAAATCTGCCAAACATAGGAACCCCAATAGAACGCTTCCGCCATTCTGTCTTAATGAATCAAATTAAATGAAATATCTACTCCCGCTATCACTCATTCTCCTATAAGAACCCCAAAGAATATACTATAAGGGGTTCTAGATTTTCAGAAAATTATGCAGTAAGGGAATTTTTGTATGCATTTTTGTCAAGCTTTTATATGAATGCTCAGAGCTCGTTGGGTTTCAGTGAGGAGAAGTTCCATCTTTAAAGAGGATTATGGTCTTTGGTGTCTCACAGTTTGTAACTCTTCCCTTTATGTGTTAATTTAATTGTTCATTTCGTTTCATCCACTTTTCTTGTATCATGTTCTGGAATGCGAGTGGTTCATTGGTTTTCGACGTGAATTTATCCTAGTTGATACTCATGCAAGAAATTTTCAAGCGCTTTAAATATGTCTCAGGCATGATATACTGTTCCATTTTCCACTTCAACCATAATTCTGCTATATTAGCTTCTATGGGATGTTATTTTTAAAACGCTATTGTCATGTATGGATTCTTAAATTTGTAAGCCCATTACATGTTAATATTTGTTCCTAGATATCATCTCAATGACAGTTAGTATTATCTTATGTCTTTCATACGCAGTAAACACCTTCTGATTATTTATTTATGTGAGGTACTTTAGAAACCTGCCCTCTTTACAGTAAGCTGCCTTTGAATTGTCTGATGCATTTGTACTAGAGCTTCACATCTTGCCTCTGTAGTATCACTCTTCCTATGTCAAGTTTCTGAAAGTTTTGGTCACATTCTAATTAACCTTCCCGTTTACAAGAGATAGCATGAGAGCCTTTTGCTGATAACTTCCCATGTTATGTCATATTCTCCTTGCTATATAAGATGTCCTAGGCATTGGTCTTTCGCAACTCAAGGTTGTCTCTAGGGTCGACAACAAGGGCCATCATGGAGAAGGCAGTGTATTGGGCTCTCTTTCACTATTTAGTGTAAATGAAAAGACATTTCTAGCTATTTCATATCTTTTGAAGCTGAATTTACAGTTGCTTTTTCCTATTGAGGCTTATTTTGAATTGTACATAAATTTTGAGAAAATTTATGCAACCAGGACATGCCATTGGGGAGCCTTGGACCGGCAGATGTAGCCCAGGAGGGGTGAACTGCCTCAACAATTTGCTGTATAATGTGCTTGTGAATTTTACTTGCTATGTATTTCTGTTGTACTATGTTAAACAGTAAAATTATGTAATTAATCCTCACATAGAAACCTCGTAAACATAACCAGAACTAATTTGTTTAACTTGAAAATCATGGAGAACACTTTGCACACTTTATTATATCAGTTTGGATACTTTGCATAGTGTTACAAATATCATCCATTAAGATCACTTTGTCTGCTTCTGTGCCCCATTTCAAGTTAAAAATTTCTTTTTGGAATTGCCTGCTCGGGGAGAAGACATGCTCTCCCTATTTTCTGCCTGTAAGTCCTTATTGGGATCAAACCTAAAACCCTTTGAGTTGGCCCTTTCATATATTTTGTAATGATTCTTTTTTTGGAAGAGATTCTTTGGGAGGAAATTTTTGCTGCTATTGCCGTATGTTTGCTTAAGTCGTGATCTTTTCCACTTTTGAGATGATATACGACTTCCTTTTTAAGGGTTTTCTTTGGACTTGTCACAGTTTCACCCTCACTTCATTTCGTGCCATGTGTTAGAGTCAGCCTTTGCAGCCTTCCTCCAGTGATCAAACATGCTCTTTCAAAGTGATTTCAAAGTGTCAAGGTCAAATTTTGTCATTTCAATGAGTCTTCAAGCAAAATTTGATCACTAGGCATTAGGTCTAGGGTTGGTCTTCACTCTTTTCAAATTTGTCCAAATGTCAGTCCATGTCACCATTCAGCTGAGTGTATCATCATTCAGGGGGTTGCCGTCATCATGTCAAGTTCCATTGGGTCATTTTACACATTGTTCATGCTTCAGTTGTGCCTTGGTAAGGTCCATTTCCCTCTCCTAGGGTTTTGGAGGTGATTTCTCTTGGATGGTCAAATCGTCGGAAAAACTTGTATCCTGATGTTCACACACCTTCCCCTATCCTTAATATACCTTATTAAACACTTCCCATCACTGAGAACCCTCAAATTCCTCATTTTTGCACAAACCCTAGTTTCTAGCCAAAACTTGGCAATTTCCTAGGCTAGGCCTGTGTTTTTCCCTTTTGGACCCCTTCCCCTCACTCAATCTCTGTAATTCCACTTCCCCCTGCTTCCTAACATCCCTCCCTACTTCCAAAAATTTCCCCAAGAATTTAGAAGCCCCCTATCCCCTTCATTTCGCTTCACTTCGACAAAATCCCTTGTTCCACACATCGGGATCGGTTTCACTCAAAAGATGTTTCAGAGCAATCAAAGATGAAATTTGGGAAACTGAGAGAGGTTTTTGTTCACAACATGCCTAGGAAGAAAAACCTCTTTCACTTTTTACACAGGTATCATGGTTTTGAAGAAATGTCAAAAATACCGTTGCCTCAGGAGAATTGAATGCACCTCTGAAGTGACCTTGGGAAAATCAATTTTTCTCCTAGCATGTTTGGCCAAATGACTTGCTTGATGAGTCAAATGATAACTAGACAGAAATACCTTTCCAATGAGCTATCATGAGCTCAATTGGGAGTTGAGGAAGACCTTCAAAAGTTGATTGCAACAGCGCTCTGCCTTGAGGCAGCCTCATTCTGCTCATTTTGACTAGTGTTGGGAGATTTGATTTTTGACAGGGTAAATGGAATCCAAATTGCATAATTCCACTTGTGTTGAAAATTAGACTCCAATATCTTTCCAACGAGCCATCACACGCCCGATTTGGACACCGGGAAGGCCTCGAAAAGCTTCTCGAAAAATGCACTATGTGGCAAGAGGGTGCGCGACCCACGTTGAGGGAGAGCGACCCACCTGGGCTGCGCGACCCACGCAGAGTCAGTTCAGCAGTGTAGGTTTGCAGGTGCGCGACCCACCTGGGCTGCGCGACCCACGCAGAGCCTGCGCGACCCACGCAGACACAGGGTTTTGAAATTTAGTTTGCGCGCCCAGATTGGCTTGGAATCGACTCAAGCTACCTTCAAACAGGTTTCTATCCATTGTTTGATGTTTTTCAACGCATTTGTGGCATGATGGGTGGTTTCCAATATTCAAATGAAGGATTTAAAACCCCATAGTCATAGTATTATTGTTTTCAGGGTTTGAAATGAAAATGAATGGTGGAAAGAATGTGTTTGCTATCTTAAGGCAGTGATATGGCGAGCCTTCCATATAACATCAAAATCAATTTGCTCTCATACCCATTATACCACTGCAACCATTGCTATTGTTATACCATGTTCAAACCCTTTGAGTCACATTGCCCATGTTTGTAATGGGTCACATTGCCCAATGTAAAAATATGCTCATGTCTTTGTTTCAAATGGCCCATTGAAACCTTTATGGTCATTACTCATAGACAAACATATTACTATTAATGCCATGCTCTCCTTTGACTAGATGTGTTCAAACTTTTGAAGGTTGCCTGCTCCTATTTGGTCAAAATTTCATTTGCATTCAAAACAGAGATGGTGCCTTTTTCAGCCCATTTAAGCTGAGATTTTATCCATAATTTGATTCCTTGATAGTGCTTTGACGATGGGAATATTGGTTGAGTGTTAAACATACATCCTAATTTTGCTTTCACTGCATTCATATCAGTGTAAAAATTGCCAAAAACTTGATCAGAGATATGTCAGAGACAGAGTCAGAATATGAGCAGGAGTCGAACAGTGACTCAATCGTTGAGGTTGATGCACTGAGATGGAGCATACCAGTGCACCAGTAGTGGTAACATATCAGAGAAGCCACAGAGCTTTGTTTCAACATCACGACGAGTACTATCTTCACCCGGGGTGGAAGGGGTCTCGTTGACTTCATCAGCAACGCGAGTACTATCTCCACATGGCGTGGAAGGGGTATCGCCTTCTTCATCAGCGCAGGTACATTCACAGGATCATGATAGAGACCAACACATACAACCGAGACAGTGTTTTCACCACAGGAGCTGCATGCACCAGGAGAGCACTAAAATGGCGGAAAAGGCCTGATCCACTCCGGATTTTGTCCGAGGCTTCATTTACTGAGCAAAATACATGATGGAGGGTCTTCGCTCCGAATTTGGGCAAATTCGGAGAAAATTTTGTCATTTTCAAATTTTTGGTCTAAAAAACAGGTTTTGCAGCTACGTGGGTCGCGCGCTCATGCGCTCGATTTTTTTTGAGACACTTGCTGGAGGAGATTTTTACATTTTTGGATTTTTCATGGTTAATTATGCATCCTCTAAAGTCAACTTAGCATTTCAACAAAATCTGGATGGTCAAACAGCTCAAAAACACCATGAAAACCACCTTGCTGCCACCTTTTGCACCAGCAGGAAGTACCTCTGGGAGAATGAGGTTTTGGAGGGTCAAATCAACTCCAAATTCAGAAATTCAACTTGGGTTGGAAAGTAGACATCCAGGGCTTTCCAACGAGCTATCATGAGCTCAATTTGGATGTCGGGAGCTACCTCAAAATCAGCCTGGAACATGAGCGACCCACGCAGTTCAGGAGCGACCCACCTAGAGATTTTTTTGAGTTTTCAGCTGCCAGCTCAGTATTTCGCCTATTTTGGACCAGTTTTGCCTATGGATAGAATTCTTAGGTTTTTATGATGTAAATTCATGTTTGGCATGTAACTTTGGCTTGTTTTTATCTCTTCTAGAAGATTCACTCTCAAATGAGTAAAAAATCATGTAATGGATCAGTTTCCACTCTTTTAGAGGCAAGTTATTAGCTGCCTAGATTGTAGTTCCATGATTAGAATTGGTTGAAACTGATCCCTGAAGAGGGAATTCGACCCCTAGAGGTGGGGAAAGGTGTTAGAGTGATCTATATATTGTAATTTCTCAATCATTTTCAGAGGTTGGAGAGGTTGGACTCTTGGGATACTTTTGATACCATTGTACATATTTTCATATTTTGGCTAAGGAAAGATCAGGGGTTTTGCGGCACTTGTTGGGATCCTTGTGGTGTTCTGTTCTTGATGATGTTTCTCCTTTTTTTACTGTAAGTTTCTTCATGTTTAATGTTTCCATCCTTTCATTATGCTTCTGAACTAAATTGAATGAGTGAAATAAGGTTGAATCCATTGTTTACAGTGCTTAGCCTTTGAATTCAGTTAGTTCTATATGTTTTCAGCTGTTTGGAGAGGATCCAAGTTTCTTCTTTGCCCTCTTCAGCTCCTCGTCGGTCTAATCTATCCATAAAGTTTCCACTGTCCTCCCAGACCGATGCTACCTTTTGACCGTTTCCAAAAGTGCATTTCTCATCCAGGACAAAATTTTGTTTTCCACATTATCGGCGAAAACTCCAAAAATAAATAAACATACCTGTCTCTTGCCTAGCGCTGCGTCGTTCTTATTATAAGTCATCTCGCATCCTATTGCTTATTTTCTCGAGATTGACGGAGAGAGCCCTCTCCTGTCCTCGTAGGGCTAGCTACGAGGCTGAGCGTGGTTTGATGTAGCCTTGAGTTTTACTTCATTTCAGCCTGAGGTAGATTTGAGTGCTAACACCATGTGTTGCCTTAAATGGGCTCCTTTTGTCCTCGACCTTTACTTTATTGCCGGTGGTTACAACACTTGCAATAGCATTGCCATTCTTCAAGGTGCTCTTCTCTTGAACTCTTTGACTATTGGGGATTTCATTTCTAAGAAAGGAAAGCTTCTTCTTTACGAGGGGATTTGAAGGATGATCATGAAGTTGTTTGAAGTTTTCTTCACCAACAGAGTTTGATGACCCAAACTTTCTACAACTACCAATGCCTAACCAAGGACTCCTCCTTATTTTCTGAGATGGAGAAAGGGCCACTTTTCCTCTTGACCTTTGATATCATCAATATAGAAACCCAAGGATTCAATATCCTGCATTGAGATAAACCAGAAAGCATGCATAGAACATCAAGAAAAATAAATTCGACGACAAAAATGAGACAACTTATAAGAAAATCAAAACTGATGAATATGACAGCTGGTCCACCATGTAACGAAATGTCTAAGAGTATTATCATACATATCCATTGCCAGAAAACATGTGAGCCAAGGTGAAATACAAGACAAGGGATTCTGTTACAAATAATTACTGTGGTCAGTTTTCTTGGGGTGATTTCAAAGTAAAACCATTTTTCAAAAGAGAGATACAGAGCACTGATAATATAAATGGACATGTAAAGAGCTTCACTTCAATGTGGGAACAAAAATAATGGGCACGGGTAGTTAGATCCAAAATAAGCAACATCTTACCTTCTGAATTAAAGATCCGCATGGGAAAGAGGCTTCAAATGCCACTCTCTATCTCTCTATTTCAATATAAGAGCTGCTTCATTGTTGGTAAAAAAAAATGGGAGATTGCCAAAACAAAGTGTTGTGTTTTGCGCGGGAGAAATTTTGTTTTAACTCGTAAAAGGTGTAAATTTAAATGAAAAATGAATACTCCCTCCCTCCATTTTTCCAAACATTATTTTTAATATTATGCCCTCCAAATATCATTTTTAATATCATACTCATTGTTGTTTTGATGGATGTTGAGTGCACTTTGTGATTCCTTGTAACTTCAACGATTTATTTAAAAGGAAGATTCAAAAATCAATTCAATTTCATTCTAATAAATTTATTTTAAAAACATTGATGATGAACCGCACAATGTTTGGTTCGAAAGGCGTCGACCTTAAAAAATTTATGTGATTTATCTAGAAGAGTATTTAAAGAAATTAATTAATTAATTATTAAAATAAAATTGAGATAAAATAGTAAATTTAGGAGAGGTTTTTGGTTCCAGTTTTTGCAACCCATGGTTTTTCTCATGGTATTACACATTGTCAACAAGGGGGAATTAACCCGATCGAAGGTCCCAACTCGATCTGCTCTCATTTGGAATGGCTAATCCTAATGAGTTTTAAGGACAATTATAAGTGTTAGGGAAATAATGAGTTAGTGGTTAAGGGATTAGGGATTAGGGGCTTAGGGGTTAGGGGAATAGGGTATTAGGGGTTAGGGGAATAATGAGTTATTGGTTAAGGGATTAAGGATTGGGGGCTTAGGGATTAGTGGATTTAGGCGCATTTAGGGGTAAGGGAATAATGAGTTAGTGGTTAAGGGATTAGGGATTGGGGTTAGGGGAATAGTGAGTTACTGGTTAAGGGGTTATGGATTAAGGGTTTAGGGGTTAGGGGATTTAGGCACATTTATGGGTTAGGGGAATAATGAGTTAGTGGTTAATGGATTAGGGATTGGGGGCTTATGGGTTAGGGGATTTAGGCGCAGTTAGGGGTTAAATTTTTAGAGGTTTAGGGCTTAGCAGGTTAAATGGGTTAGGGGTTGGGAATTATGGGTTAAGGGGTTAGATGTTTATGGTTTAGGGGATTAAATGGGTTAGGGGTTTAGAGGCTTAGGGGGTTAGAGGATTTAACAGTTAAGGATTTTAGGTTTTAGGGGTTGTTAGAGGTTAATGGGGTTAGGGTTTAAGGGGTTAAATGGGTTAGGGTTTTAGGTGTTTAGGGTTTTAAATGGGTTAGGGGTTGAGAATTAGGGTTTAAGGGTTTAGGGGGTTAAATGGGTTAAGTGTTTAGAGGTTCAGGGGGTTAGGGGATTTATCTGTTAATGATTTTAGGGGTTCAGGGGTTAGAGATTTAGGGTTTAGGGGGTTAAATGGGTTAGGGGTTTAGAGGTTTAGGGGATTATGGTATTTAGCATTTAAGGATTTTAGGCGTTAGGGGTCAAGGGTTAGTGGGGTTAGGGTTTAGGGGGTTAAATGGGTTAGGGTTTTAGGGGTTTAAGGGGTTAAATGGGTTAGGGATTGGCAATTAGAGTGTAAGGAGTTAGGGTTTGAGTGTTTAAAGGTTTAGCATTTAGGGGGTTAAATGGGTTAGGGGTTATGTGTTTAGGGGTTAGAGGTTTAGGGTTTATGAGTTAAATGAGTTAGGGATTTAGAGGTTTAGGGTTTATGGGGTTAAATGGGTTAGGGGTTGGGAATTAGGGTTTAATGGGTTATAGGTGTAGGGTTTAGGGGGTTAAATGGGTTAGGGGTTTAGAGGTTTAAGGCTTGGGGGATTTAACAATTAAGGATTTTAGGGGCTAGGGGTTAGTGGTTAATGGGGTTAGGGTTTAGGGGGTTAAATGGGTTAGGGTTTTAGGGGTTTAGGGGGTTAAATGGGTTAGGGGTCAAGAATTAGGGTTTAAGGGTTTATAGGTTTAGGGTTTAGGGGGTTAAATGGGTTAGGGGTTTAGGGGGTTAAATGGGTTAGGGGTTAGGGGATAAGGGTTTAGGGGTTAAATGGGTTAGGGGTTTATAGGTTTAGGGGGTTAAATGTGTTAGGGGTTGGGAATTAGTGTTTAAGGGGTTAGGGGTTAAGGGTTTATAGGTTTAGGGTTTAGGGGTTAAATGGGTTATGGGTTAAGAATTAGGGTTTAAGATGTTAGAGGATTAGGGATTTAGGGGGTTAAATGGATTAAGGGTTGGGAATTAGGGTTTAAGGGGTTAGGGGTTAAGGGGAGAGAGGTTTAAGGTTTAGGGGGTTAAATGGGTTAGGGTTGGTTTAGAGTTTTACGGGGTTAGGGTATTTAGCAGTTAAGGATTTTAGGGGTTAGGGGTTAGGGTTTAGGGGGTTAAAAGGGTTAGGTTTTAGGGGTTTAGAGGCTTAAATTGGTTAGGGGTTGGGAATTAGGGTTTAAGGGGTTAGGGGTTAAGGGTTTAGAGGTTTAGGGCTTAGGGGGTTAAATGGGCTAGGGGTTTAGAGGTTTAGGGGGTTAGGGGATTTAGTAGTTAAGGATTTTAGGGTTAGGGGTTATTTTCCAAATTTTACATGATACTTTGGGTTACATTAGCTATGACTTTAACAAGAAATTTCCACAATTTTTCTCAATTTTTTTAATCCCTCCACGCGGTGTCTCTCTTGAGACCCTGATGTGGTATGTTGAAATGAACGTGTATTATTTTCAAAAGTTTTCCTTGGAATTTTATAGAATATTATTGGCTATAACATTGGCCTTTTCTAAGAATATTCTAATTATCATTAAAACATGATGAAAATTTTGTATGGGACATAATGGCATAGAAGCATCAACATTCCAATCTACAAACATTTCCCATTGCACCAATATTGTAAGGCATCACAATGCTTTATAAATATTGTGTAGACATTTCTCAAAAAAATGTTCGATTCTGGACTCTGGATATATTAAATGAGAAGCTGCAAGTGAGAAGGCTTAAGGCACTTAGAAGTCAAAGGAGATTACCTTGTCCTTTTCTATACCACCAAAAAGTGGAAGATTTCATAAAGATCTCAAGGCAAAGGGAGTGTAAAATTTATAACAAACAAAGCCCAATCAAGAAAATATTTCCAAATGACATAGGACCAACCTTGGCATAAGATTATGAATGCTTACCTAATAATAACTTGAACTTAAAGAACATATGCTAATCTACACATCTCTAGATGTGCTATAGATGTGTAGCCTTTTGATCAGATCATCCTCAAAAAATAATAAGCCAAAAATTACATTTTATGCTAGAAACTTGATTGGTCCCATTGAATTTTAAATGCATTTACTTGAATGTTGAATGTTGAATGGATATCCCCCATCTGAATTCAACATAACAAACCTTCATCTAGACAGATCTTCAAATTCCTCCAACCCACACTTAACCCAACATATCACTCATTTAGACAACAAGATTTTCATCGTGCCATTAACAGTAGGTTAGTTAGGATTTAACACTTATCCAATTTATCATCATGCATGAGTTCATAGAAATTCATTTCTAGAGATACTTATGAACACAACCTTATCTGAATATTTCATAATGCATAAATCCATAGCCTTGTTTTTCATGCTATGATTATGCATCAATTTCTCACCATGTATGAGTTCACAAACATTTATTTCTAGAGATACTTATGAACACATCCCTATATGAATATTTCATAATGCATAATTTCATTACCTTGTTATTCATACTATGAATAATGCATCTCATTTCTGCCAGAATTTTTTTTTTAACCAACATAAATGTTTAGAACGCATTCATGGCGTAATAATTGGAAATTAGCATAGGAGGTCTGTTAACACTGGAAAATTGTACAACAGAAGATGACATTAATTAATGTCAAGCCAAAGGATTTACAGGGCAGGAAGACATTATGGAATCTTGAAAGTATTTAAAAAACTCAAATATTTAAAGGAAATAAAATTTGAATTAGTCATTAAATGCTATTTGTGCACATTATCCTTTGAGAAGAGTGCCTTCTGCATGCCCTTTTTCCTGATAAGCGCGAATTCCTGAAAATGACAAAATGTCGCTTTCCGGGACCACACAAAGAAAAGGACAAGTTACTCCTTACATGAAGTTGCCTAAGGAAAACCACCAGTGCCTCCTTAGACACTATGTGAGCACACAATGGAATATTTGGAGCACACAATGGAATCATACCTCTCCCTTGGGTCACCATCCATCATGTACCAAGGGAGGGAAGAAGGATTTGAAGTCCCGTATATAAATCCACCATGAGAAGAAGAATGGGTGATCACATTGTTATGCTGGCTAGAATTACCCAAGAAATACCAGTAGTGTGTGACCTAGAGCTAGAGATAGAGGGGACTCAATTGTTGGCCACCCAGAAATCTTAGTCCATTGCAACAGAGAGAGAGGGAGACTGCATCGAGGAAGAGCTTGGAAAAAAAATCCTTGCATCGGGACCTAGAACCATTATCTAGGGGCCCTTTGGCAAGTGGGTAAAGTTTATTCTCCATATAAAACGTTTAATAAGAAGAGGCCTAGAGCCATCATTTGCATTATTATCATTTAAATCTCTTCAATAGCTTCTGTATATTTGTGTTTTATTTTTAGTTTGATTTGAGTATACATTTGCATGATTTTTCCTCTAGATTGTATGCTTTTGAACTCCACCACTTTCTACCTGTTACCAATAGTTTAAAAGGGTAGACCATGTTAGCCGCCCATAAAAATATATCATATCAGATGGTGGCTAAATGATGTTGGATAGCCTTCAAGAAACAATTTCATTACTAAAATTGCTGATACTTGAAGAATTTTGATAATATCCTATCCTTGGGTAATATTCACTACTGTTTCCCTTCAGAACTCAGAATCCTGCTGATTTCCAAAGCCAAAATACTGCTGCAAACCCCATTTTCCCTTTTTCTCCTTCCCATACTAACCTCATTTTCTATTTTCCCATTCCCCATGAAAATCCCATAATTTCATGTTTTCTTCCCTTCCCATTTCATAAAATCCATTTCATAAGGTCTAAGACCCCTTCTTAGCCTTATCGAAACCCTCTATTTCCTTCAAAAACCATTAAAAAATCATGAACAATGCATATTTTTATGTATTGGGCTTAAGACCCTCGGGCTTAAGTTTTCGACCCTTTTCCATCCATAAAATCGAGCACCAGAACCAACTGCAAGACCCTCGGGTGCTTATCCATTTTAAAATTATATTTCCCCGCCGGAACATATAAAACCTTTGATTTTTGTAAAAACCTGTCGTTTTATCATTTTTATTAAAAACCTGCCTGTGTAAATTATGGAGAAATCTCCACCGTCGATCTGCCCCGCAGATCGGACGACGTGGAGTACATTTCTCGGTGGTCCCCGCGGTCCATAAGCTGTTTTCCCAAACCACGTGGTTTCCATCGCACCACCTTAGGCCAAGGGTGGTTTTCTCTCGATGGCCAGCGATTCCATACAACTCCTGACACGTGTCCTGGCCGATGTCCACCAAACCGTCGTCCATCGCGCGTTAATGTTTGGACCGGGACGCCCAACGATATTGTTGTGGACCGTCCGATCTGGGCCCACTGATCCAACGCCTATCGCTTGCCTAACATGCTCGACCATTAACGAAGGTGCCCACGCGATAACTCAGGTTTCCATGTAGTGGTAATCACATCTCCGCCGTCGATCTGATCTACAGATCGACGGCCCGCATTCATCGAACGATCCCTCCATTTGACTTTCGACATCCTCTAATTTCATCTTGACCGTCCGATTAATCCAGATCAATGGCACAGGTTCACTGCAGGGGCATACCCCCAAGGTTTTTCTCCGTACACCCGGACCCCCCGAAATCACTTTCGACCGTCGATCTCTGCGCAATCGATGGCTCTGATTGAACTCTTCTATTCCTCCTCCCCTTTTGACTCCATTTAATCAATCCGGACCGTTGGATGATGCCATCCAAAGGCCACGCTCCCTCCATATGCCTCTGCAGCAGTTAACCAATAAATGCATGGATTTTATAACATTTCGTTTGTATTTTGCAGGGATTAATGTTCTTTTTGCTATTTTTGAAAATGATTCAAAGGAAGAGGGTGATGACTCTCTCGCTTTCGATTTGCCAAAGGAAATTGACCTCCAGGTTTTAAATTCACATTTCGTGTGTTCTATTGAACACAGATGCCTTATGAACCCTACGCAGTCCTGCACGGCAACAAGAAAACATGGATTAAGCACAGAGAAAGAGTATCAGCGCTGAAGACCAGGAAATTATCAGAGCAGAGGATTAATGGATTGTTTACGAGGATTATGGCCCAAAAAAGTCATTATAAACCTAATCCCCAGGTTAAAGCAGAATTCAAAACAGATCCAAAGGGTTTCACCGACAGGTAACCCTCCACTGCCACAAATTGAGGTAAATTGATCCCTCGAGCTACCACGGCGCCACTTGTGCCTCAAAATATTCAATCAGGAGCCGAATTTATTGATCAGGATCAGATATTCCGCCTCAATGTAGCCGAAGAGTTATTTATGCCAGGAACTTCAATGCAAAGAATATCTGTAGAGTTACTTCGATGCCACAAAGTGCCTCAAAGGTCAACAAAACCCCTACCAAGCTTGAAATCATTATGTAAATCATTTAATACAGATAATGTGTATGTAAATCTCCTCATTTGAGCCCCTCGAGGTAAAATGAGCCATTTAATTCTGTATTAATTGTAAATGAGATCTTTTATCAGATCTCACCTCCTCATTCTTCTATATATACTACAGCAGAAGATGAGTGAGGGTTGTTGTTTTGTTGTTTGATTACAAGTTGCAACACTGAAACTCTCTGAATAAATATACAAGTATGTTGAAATTGAAAAACAAATTGAAGTCTTGGATGTCTTGATGATGTTGTCGCATGCCGTTCCTGAGAAGGCTCTATCATTGGATTCATGAGCTTGGCTGTTGGTGAAGTATTCTGAACTATTTAAATGTTCCCCTGTTTTCATTATGTTCCATAATTTATTACCATAGTAGGTTGAAAGTTTTAGGCTAAGAAATGACTCCTAGAAGCACCTTAGACCTTTTCATCCTTCACTGTTTTATGTTTTCTTCTGCTGAAATATTTAAGAGGCTTTAAACTTTCTCTTTAGTCTTCATGCTTGTTTATTTCCTTAATAGCTCGAATAGTTGGTTTCAGCATGATTTATGGTTCTCCCCACTTGTTTGCTATCACTTGAAAGCTGTTATTGAAGTCTCCCTTTGAAGTACCATTGTTTTAAGTTAATCAAAGAGGTCGGTTTTGATCTTGCCCTTTGCCATTGCTTGAACAGTTGTTTTGAAGGTATTTATAGTTGTAAGCATAGATGTTATTTAGGTGTTCCCTCTTCTATGAATGCAACTATAAGTGAATCTTTTATGTTTTCTAAAGTCCTTTAAAGTAAAATCTTTGAGAAAATAGGGAGTTCCCGAATCTTAGATTTCATTTTAAAAGTTGTCTTGAAGCCATTATTTGCTTAAGGAATATTTGTAGAATTTATGGTTAGCCCTTTCTATCAAATTTTTCTTTATTGTTAAGTTATGTTTTCAAGTTTCCCTTTGTTGAGAATTAAACTTCTCTTTCCAAATCATTAATGTCCATCTCATTCCAAAGTAAAGGATCCTGTGGCCAATTTAGATTTGCCCTTTGATATCCCATATCCCTTCAAGAGTTTGTCATGACCTTATTTTGACTCCATTGCCCAACGAACCAGATATTTCCTCTTTCTGTCTATCTTTCCCAGACCTTTCATGTTCTGCTATATCAACTCAATCCAACCAAACAAACATCTGCACTTAATAACTAGTCTAAAATCCATAATCAAAGCACACAAGATAAAACTTTGCAAACAAATATTTGAGAGTTCCCTCTCTGAGAACAGGAGGACTAGATCCTGGAACTCTAAAGATTGGTTCTGATGTTGCCTTGTATTTTGATTTTCCAAACTGTCAAAACACGGGACACCAAAATAATGGCGATCACGGTGGGACCTACTGAGAATTAGAGGTTTGAAAACCCTTCCTCAAACTTTTTAGGTTCAGTATAACATAAGTAACTTTCTTCAAGCACTGCCTAACAAATGGTAATCATGATAGGACTTAATTGAATCAGTGACAAACTAAGTAACCCTTAGGATTCCTTTTAACCCTAATCAAACCTTGAAGGAACCAGTTACCAAGCCATAAGAGAAACTCTGTTTGTTTGAACACCTTAGCTAAGTGAAAAATTAGACTTAGAACACTCTCTTAACCTATAAAACCAAAATAACTCAGAAAAAACCCAAAAAACATTTCAAGTTTGGCTTCATAATAAACATGGTAGTGGACCATAAAACCTTTACCTCCTCAGGAGCTAAAAACTTCCACTTTGTAGTAAAACACTCATTCTTATATATCACTTACCTTTTGTTGTGTTTTGCCTTATACTCTTAGACAGAGTCTGGAAAGGGCCAGGTAGCCTCTGGATCTCATCCTCTTTTTGAGGTGAAATATCTAGTGAATTCCCTCCCAGTCAATCTCTGGTTAGAGTTTGTTGTGTTTCAAAATATCCTTGCAAAAGGATATTTCACAAACATTGTGGTGGATAGTGTACCTCTTAGAAAACATTCTAAACTTCCCACCTAGCGACTCCACAATCCTGAACAGACCTTAAGACTCCACTGGGAAGAACCCTTATCATTATAATATCATTCAAATTCAGTTAGAGGACTGTAGGATCAAAATTTGTATAAAAAGATCAGTTAACCTCTCAAATATTGTCATATCTAGTTGAACTTTTCTTGTTTATGTGGGTTTGAAAAACACAACATAGTGGCTCCTAGAAAGATTCACACTAGAGCCCATCCTGACCCTGATCCACCTAAGATAGTTGATAACCCGGAAAGAATCCTTAGGAAGTCTCCTAAGATAGAATCTTCAACTATTTTCAAAGCACCCCTAAGAGCGAATTCGGTCCCTGAAAATCTTTCAGCTCTACAACAATCACCAGCTGACTTAGTTAATCCCTTTAGGACTAGGTCATTTGGTGATTTAGATCAACTAGATTCCGAGTCTTCACTTTCATCTCTCGAGACGAGTGAACATCCTGGTAGTAGAGAAACAATACCTCCTGATTTACACTTCCTTCATAACCTAGGTGTCTCTCACCCAATATCAGCTCAGAAATCCACTGTTGATCCATCCACTTCTGTTCATCCTTCATCCACTGTTCAAACCACTCCACTTCAGCTCACACCTCCTCTTGTAAATCCACCCTTTGTAAACCCACCCCCACCACATATCATGGCAGCATGGTATGCTCCCTTAGTCCTTCCTGTACCACTGGTCAATCTTCCACAGGACTATCAATCCAAAATTCCATTATATGATGCTAGCAATGTTGTAACTGCATCACAGCATGTGGATAAGATGGATGACTACTTTGACAGAAATGAGATCGATGATGATTCTGTCAAGCTTAGATTATTTGCTCAAAGCTTAGGGGGAGAGGTAAGAAAATGGTTTAAAAGTTTAGCCCCTCGCACTATTAATGATCTCCAAGGCTTCCACCAGACATTCTTGAACAAATGGGAAGTAAAGAAGAATCCTCTCCAAGTCCTTGCTGATTACAACAATCTCCGTAGGAACCCTGGGGAAAGTGTACAAGCCTATTGTACTAGATTTAACAGTGTATATAATGCACTTTCCCCAGAACTAAAACCTCCACAAGGCTCAGCCTTAAACAAGTTTCCTGAAGGATTTGACTCTGACATGACTTATTCACTAAATGAAAGAGATTTTGCAACTCTCGAAGATATGCAAAGGGGTGCTCTTTCTGTGGAAGTCAACTTAATAGATAGGAGAGCAAGAATGAAAACTGAGAAGAGAGTATCTTTTAGAGAGGAATCCCCCCATTCTACTTCAAGCTCAAAAATGGAGAGAATGTTGGAAGAAATGATGAAAGAGATGAGCATAATTAAGAAAGCACAAGAAAATCAAAACCAGATTGCACTTCAAAACAATCAAAACAGGAATAGAAATCAGATTTATAGAAGAGATAACAATCAAGATAAGCAAAAAGAAAATGACCAACAAATTAGACCTCCCTTTCAACAGAACTATGTAGATCAATATGAGGAAGACAGGGAGTTGGAAAGGTTGGAAGAATCACATGTAAACTTGATTGGATCAGACAGTGGGGATGATTTTTTCCTCACTGAGGAAGAACAAGGTTTCTTCTCTAATGATCAAATTACAAACACCTATGAAGATTCTGATGACTATAGATTGGGTCTTGAAAATGTAATCATGGAGGTACACAAACAGTATGATCTTAGGAGCAAGGAAAGTATAGAGAATTCAAAAGATAAGAATACTAGCACTGCTGTCAAGAAAAAAGCAGAAAATCAGCTCAAAAGGACAGCATAAAAAACCAACATTTCGGCCAAAAAACCAGATTTAAACAAAGACAAGGGAATCCAGCCAAATGTTGAACAGAGTACCCCTGGCACTTCAGCTAGTGGTCCTAATAAAACTATTCCTATCACTAGTCCAAACAAGGTTCAGCAAATCAAAGCTGCTGAAAAGAATTCAATTGAAAAAACAGATGTAAATATTAACAAGTCAATTATTCCTTTCAGCCTTGAGGGAGAGATTGCTAAGATAAAAATTACCATCCCCCTAGCTGAACTAGTAACCCAAGAGGTGTACAAAAACCAAGTTTTGAAAGCTTTAAACTTAGGAAGTGATAATGACACCTTAAACTTGACAGATGACAAACCTGAGCTGTTGTTTGGCCCAGAGGTTGAAGGAAAATACCAAGAAGGACCAGTCCCTCCCTTCTATGTTAGTTTGAACATACATGATAAAATTTTACAAATGCCATGTTAGATTCTAGAGCTTCACACAATCTAATGCCCAAAGTAGTAATGGAAAGCTTAGGCTTAGAAATTACTAAACCATACAAAGATTTGTATTCTTTTGACTCAAGAAGAGTCAAATGTTTGGGTTTAATCAAATATTTATGTGTTAACCTAGCTCAGATCCCTGCCAAGAATCTAGTAATGGATATAGTTGTAGCTGACATTCCCCCTAAGTATGGCATGCTCTTATCAAGATCATGGGGAGCCAAACTTCAGGGAAGCCTTCAAATGGACATGTCTTATGCCACCATCCCTGTTTTTAACCAAAACAGAAGACTATATAGAGAATCCCACATGAAGTACATGGTGAGTAACATGAACAAACCAAACAACACTCCAATATATTCTATTCAATCAAGTTTAGACTCCTTTATCTTGTGTAACAAAGATGAAATTACTCAACAAGGTAAAGAAAACATGGACCCAATTAGTTCACCAGAATAATCCAATCTTACCTCGAATCAACTTAAAAACATTGACAATCAACAACAACAAGAAAATGAAAATGAGTCAAATATACTTTGGACAATAAATTTTGATGGATCCTGTAATAAAACCAGTGCAGGGGAAGGTGTCTGGATTCAAAACACAAATCAGATTTTTTCATACAAGTTAGAATTCCCATGTACTAACAATATTGCTGAGTATGAAGCACTTCTCCTAGGCTTACAACTTCTTAAAAAATTAGAAGCCCAAAAGATATCTATTTTAGGGGATTCTGAACTTATCATCAAACAAATCAAAGGAGAATACTCAGCCAAGAATCCAAGGCTTAGGGAATATCGAAATGCTGTCCTTGACCTATTAAAAAATTTCGAAAAATATGAACTCATTTTCATCCCTAGAGCACTGAATCATCTAGCAAATAAACTTGCCTCCATTGCCAGCAATTTCCAAGTACCTGAGATAAATGAAAAACTTAGTATAAAAGTGAAACACAGACCTACTGTGCCTGATAATGAAGATAACTGGCAAGTGTTTGAATCTGACAATAACATAGATGATTTCTTGAAATCAGAAAATGATTTCAGCATACCAGCACCAGAAACTAGCCGTGAAGAAAACTGTTTGTATATTGAACAAATCCCAGAGGCTGAAATAACATATCCTGCTAATATAAATCATTGTGAGAATCCTTTTGAAGCAGAGATAATGAAAAATGAAGACCAAGAAGACTTGGAAGTCTTACAGTGCAAAAATGATAAAATCCCAAGAGGTCTCACACCTTTAGAACACCTGTTTGATCTCAACGATGTAGCTAAAGAACCAAGAATGGAGCCCATGGAAACAAATGTAGAAGAACATAACATAGGCAGTCTAGCAGAACCCAAGATGATCAAGCTATCCCGCACCCTCCCGGCTCACATAAAATTGCAATACATAGAGCTTTTCAAATAATTTAAAGATGTGTTTGCTTGGGAATACAAAGACTTAAAATAATATGATACCAGCATCATCCAGCATAAGATCCCCTTGAAGGAAAATCAAAAGCCTTTTAAGCAAAAACTAAGGAGAATAAATCCCCTTTTACTACCTTTAGTTAAGGCAAAAATTGAGAAAATGTATAATGTTGGGATCATAGTACCCATTAGGTTTTCAGAATGGGTATCAAACTTAGTTTCTATTAGAAAGAAAACAGGGGAAATTAGGCTCTGTATTGACTTCAGAAATTTAAACAGGGCCTCTTTAAAAGACAACTACCCCTTACCCAAGATGGACTATATACTTCAAAGGGTAGTTGGGTCAAGAAGGATATCCCTATTAGATGGGTTCTCGGGTTACAATCAGGTGTTAGTGTTCCCAAGTGATCAAATCAAAACTGCTTTTACCACACCTTGGGGCACCTTTATGTATGTCAAAATTCCCTTCGGATTAATGAATGCAGGGGCCACCTTCCAAAGGGCCATGGACATAGCCTTCTATGAAAATATTGGCTATTTTATAATTATTTACCTTGATGACATAACTGTTTTCTCAAAAAATGATGAAGAGCATTTGATTCACCTAAGAAAGGTTTTTGAGAAGTGTAAGGAATTTGGCTTATCACTGAATCCCAAGAAGACCCTCTTTGGTCTCCAAGAAGGGAAACTTCTTGGTCATATAATTTCAAAAGAGGGAATCAAAATAGACCCTACAAGGATAGATGGCATATTGCAAATTAGCCATCCTAGAAGCCTCAAAGAATTGCAATCTTTCATTGGAAAGATTAATTTTTTGAGAAGGTTTATTCCCAACCTTGCCGAGCTATTAAAAAACATTACAAACATGTTGAAGAAAAACATGGGTATAAAATGGACTTTACCAGCTAAACAATCATTTGAACTGGTCAAACAAGCTCTTACCCAAACACAAGTCCTGATTAGTCCTAATTTTACTAAATACTTTTACATTTTTTCTTTTGCATCTGAACATACAATAGCTGCAGTTTTGCTTCAGAAGAATGATTTAGGGCAAGAACAACCAATATCCTTCTTTAGTAGGGCCTTAAGAGATGCTCCTCTCAATTATAACATCATGGAGAAGCAAGCCTTAGCATTAGTGAAATATTTAAAGGACTTTAGGGTCTACATTTTACACTCTCACATAATTGCTTTTGTTCCACATATTGTTGTCAAGGACATTCTAAGTCAAGACCCTGATGGTAAAAGGGGAAAATGGATTGCAACTATTCTTGAATATGACCTAGAAATCAGGCCCACCAAACTAGTAAAAGGGCAAGGATTAGCAAAACTTATGGCTGAGTCTAACTTCCAAGCATTAGACATGAATATGGTAGATGTGTTGGAAGAAGTAGAAGAAGCTACTGCTCCTTTCATTGAAGAAACATTTCTGAATTCTCCTTGGTATGCTGACATTATTTATGTGCTTTATTATCTAAATGCCCCTCCTTCTTTGTATAAAACTAAAGCTAGATTTTTGAAACAGAAAGCTTTGAGTTTTTGTATATTAGATGGGGTGTTATATTGGAAAAATGCTGTTGGAATTTTGCTTAAATTTTTACTTGAAGATGATGCAGGAAAAATCATGCATGAGTTGCACGATGGTGAATGTGGAGGACACCTCTACTGGAAGGCCACAGCAAATAAAATTCTCAGATCAGGTTACTATTGGCCTACCCTTTTTCCAGACACTCAGAAGTTGGTCATGTCTTGCCATAAGTGTCAAATCTTTGATGGCAAGAGAAAACTCCTGCCCTTACCTTTACATCCTATCAAAGTTGAGGCACCTTTTCAACAATGGGGGCTGGACTTCATTGGGGAAATTCATCCATCCTCCTCAGCTCAAAATAAGTGGATCCTCACAGCCACTGAATTCTTCACCAAATGGATAGAAGCTATTCCTACCAGGAATGATAATGACTCCATCATTATCAAGTTTCTTGAAACCCATATCCTATCTAGATTTGGTTGTCCCAGAAAAATCATAACAGACAATGCTGCTGCTTTCAAATCTAAGAAGATGGTTGATTTTTGTCAGAAATACCATATAACCTTGGGCCATTCCACTGCTTACTATCCCCAAGGAAATGGATTAGCTGAATCCTCCAACAAGAGTCTCATCAATATCATTAAAAAGCTGTTGGAACAGAATAAAAAATCATGGCACAGTAAGCTAATTCATTCCTTATGGGCTGATAGATTAACTACAAAGAAATCAATAAATATGTCCCCCTATCAGTTAGTTTATGGCATGGATGTAGTTTTTCATACCTCATTGGGAGTTCCAGTCATGAAGCTCCTTCAAGAAGTGCAGGTTGAAGAAAATGATACACAGAGGAGGATCAACTAGACCATCCATTTACAGCAGATCAGAGAAGAATTTTATGAAAGAACATAGTTAGTCCAAGAAAATATGAAAAAGCTATTTGATCAAAGGACTAAGGCAAACAACTTCCAGGCTGGAAGTGTTGTTCTTAAATGGGATTCAAGAAGAGAAGAGAAGGGGAAGCATGGCAAGTTTGAGAACTTGTGGAAAGGGCCATATATTATTCATGCTGAGAGGGGTCATAATACATTTTTCTTGAAAGAATTGAATGGAGAAGACCTATATGGAGGTCCTGTCAATGGCAGGATGCTCAAGCATTACTTCTGCCAAGAATCTTAAGTTTCAAAACATTTTTGTTTTACCATTGTAGATATCATAGTCTAACCATTGCATTTAAAAGTTATGAAAAATAAAAAATACAAAAACAAAGAAAAGAGGGCAGAAATGAAAACAACAAAGGCAAAGCCCCATGCCAAAAAGGAGAAACAAATCTGAAAGTGTGCAAGCTTAAATTCCACTCCTACAAAACACACTTCTAGTTAGTCAAAAAGTTTAATCTTGACTAATCAGTTTTAAATTTTCTGCTGATAGGATAGTGAATTCGATTTGCCAAACTGTTTAATCTCGGCTTATTAGTAGATAGTTTAGGTTAGAAATTGAAGGTTCAAACAAACTCAAAATCTGAACCAAAGTTTCCAAAAGAAGATGACTCAAATCTATGGTAAAATTCTGAGTCAAAGAAATGTAAAGATCTGGTTCTAATCAGCTTAAAACCTGAACCAGAAGAAAAGAAAAAACAACTCAAAACAAAGCAAAAACAGAGCTGTGAAGAAAGGAGAAGACCATGATGAGAAACTTTCAGATCTTAAGCCTTCCATTTTTTATTTTTTATTTTCTGCAAATAATAATCTATGTGCAGTTTGTTTTTATGCCATAGATCACAGCAAGTCAAATAGCTTAATCTTGACTTGGCTTTTTTTAAATTTCTGTTGTAGAATTTAGAGAATGAAAGTTTGTTGGAAAGCTTAATCCCAACAGACAGTAGATTAAGTAGAGAAATATCTGAGCTCAACTGTTTAATCTGAGTTTAGGGAGAAATAAGGAATAGAATTAGATTAGTTTTTATGCTTTCAAAAGAATAAAATGTTGTAAGAGAGTTTGCCAATCCAAGTGCACTCAGATGAAGAAAAAATGTTAGATCAGTAGGATTGGGTAGGTAGAAAGTTTGTTGATAAAAGTTCCATTGTTTTTCAATGATTGATAAGTTGTTTCCAGAGCAAAAGAAGATCATTCAAGCAAAAGAGAACAGCCCAATGGATGAGGAAACTGATCAGCCTCCCAGAGAATACAAGTCTGCAGTTCTTGATGCCTTCAAAAAGGCACCATCCCCAAGTGGAGCCACTGTTAGCCGCCCATAAAAATCTGTCATATCAGATGGTGGCTAAATGATGTTGGATAGCCTTCAAGAAACAATTTCATTACTAAAATTGCTGATACTTGAAGACTTTTGATAATATCCTATCCTTGGGTAATATTCACTACTGTTTCCCTTCAGAACTCAGAATCCTGCTGATTTCCAAAGCCAAAATACTGCTGCAAACCCCATTTTTCCCCTTTTTCCCCTTCCCATACTAACCTCATTTTCTATTTTCCCATTCCCCATGAAAATCCCATAATTTCATGTTTTCTTCCCTTCCCATTTCATAAAATCCATTTCATAAGGTCTAAGACCCCTTCTTAGCCTTATCAGAACCCTCTATTTCATTCAAAAACCATTAAAAAATCATGAACAATGCATATTTTTATGTATTGGGCTTAAGCCCCTCAGGCTTAAGTTTTCGACCCTTTTCCATCCATAAACCCGAGCGCCAGAACCAACTGCAAGACCCTCGAGCGCTTATCCATTTTAAAATTATATTTCCCCACCGGTACATATAAAACCTTTGATTTTTGTAAAAACCCGTCGTTTATCATTTTTATTAAAAACCCGCCTGTGTAAATTATGGAGCAATCTCCACCGTCGATCTACCCCGCAGATCGGACGGTGCAGAGTACATTTCCCGGTGGTCCCTGTGGTCCATAAGCCGTTTGCCCAAACCGCGTGGTTTCTATCGCACCACCTTTAGGCCAAGGGTGGTTTTCTCCCGATGGCCAGCGATTCCATACAACTCCTGACACGTGTCCTGGCCGCTGTCCACCAAACCGCCATCCATCGTGCGTTAATGTTCAGACCAGGACACCTAGCGATATCACTGTGGACCGTCCGATTTGGGCCCACTGATCCAATGGCTATCGCTCGCCTAAGATGCTTGAGAATTAACGAAGGTGCCCATGCGATAACTCAGGTTTCCATGCAGCGGTAATCGCATCTCCACCGTCGATCTGATCTGCAGATCGACGGCCCGCATTCATCGACCGATCCCTCCGTTTGACTTTTTACATCCTTTGATTTCATCTTGACCGTTCGATTAATCTAGATCAACAGTACAGGTTCACTGCGGGGGCATACCCCCAAGTTTTTTCTCCGTACACCCGGACCCCCCGAAATCACTTCCGACCGTCGATCTCTACGCGATCGACAGCTCTGATTGAAATCTTCTATTCCGCATCCCCTTTTGACTCCATTTGATCAATCCGGACCGTTGGATGATGCCATCCAATGGCCACGCTCCCTCCATATGCCTCTGTAGCAGTTAACCAATAAATGCATGGATTTTATAACGTTTCGTTTGTATTTTGCAGGGATTAATGTTCTTTTTGCTATGTTCAAAAACGATTCGAAGGAAGAGGGTGATGACTCTCTTGCTTTCGATTTGCCAAAGGAAATCGACCTCCGGGTTTTAAATTCACATTTCGTCGTGTTCTATTGAGCACATACGCCTTATGAACCCTACGCAGTCCTGCACGGCAACAAGAAAACATGGATTAAGCACAGAGAGAGTATCAACGCTGAATACCACGAAATTATCAGTGCAGAGGATTAATGGATTGTTTACGAGGATTATGGCCCAAAAAGGTCATTATAAACCTAATCCCTGGGTTAAAGCATAATTCAAAACAGATCCAAAGGGTTTCACCGACAAGTAACCCTCCACCACCACAAATTGAGGTAAATTGATCCCTTGAGCTACCATGGCGCCACCTGTGCCTCAAAATATTCAATCAAGAGCCGAATTTATTGATCAGGATCAGATATTCTGCCTCAACGCAGCTGAAGAGTTATTTCTTCTAGGAACTTCAATGCAAAGAATATCTGCAGAGTTACTTCGACGCCACAAAGTGCCTCAAAGGTCAACAAAACCCCTACCAAGCTTGAAATCATTATGTAAATCATTTAATATAGAGGATATGTATGTAAATCTCCTCATTTGAGCCCCTCAAGGTACAATGAGCCATTTAATTCTGTATTAATTGTAAATGAGATCTTTTATCAGATCTCACCTCCTCATCCTTCTATATATACTACAGCAGAAGATGGGTGAGGGTTATTGTTTTGTTGTTTGATTACAAGTTGTAACACTGAAACTCTCTGAATAAATATACAAGTCTATTGAAATTGAAAAACAAATTGAAGTCTTGGATGTCTTGATGATGTTGTCGCATGCTGTTCCTGAGAAGGCTCTATCATTGGATTCATGAGCTTGGTTGTTGGTGAAGTATTCTGAACTGTTTAAATGTTCCCCTGTTTTCATTATGTTCCATAATTTCTTACTACAGTAGGTTGAATGTTTTAGGCTAAGAAATGACTCCTGGAAGCACCTTAGACCTGTTCATCCTTCACTGTTTTATGTTTTCTTCTGTTGAAATATTTTAGAAGCTTTAAACTTTCTCTTTAGTCTTCATGCTTGTTTATTTCCTTAATAGCTCGAATAGTTGGTTTCAACATGATTTATGGTTCTCCCTGCTTGTCTGCTATCACTTGAAAGTTGTTATTGAAGTCTCCCTTTGAATTACCATTGTTTTAAGTTAATCAAAGAGGTCGGTTTTGATCTTGCCCTTTGCCATTGCTTGAACAGTTGTTTTGAAGGTCTTTATAGTTGTAAGAATAGATGTTATTTAGGTGTTACCTCTTCTATGAATGCAACTATAAGTGAATCTTTTATGTTTTCTAAAGTCCTTTAAAATAAAATATTTGAGGAAATAGGGAGTTCCACGAATCTTAGATTTCATTTTAAAAGTTGTCTTGAAGCGATTATTTGCTTAAGGAATATTTGTAGAATTTATGGTTAGCCCTGTCTATCAATTTTTTCTTTATTGTTAAGTTATGTTTTCAGGTTTCCCTTTGTTGAGAATTAAACTTCTCTTTCCAAATCATTAATTTCCATCTCATTCCAAAGCAAAGGATCCTGTGGCCAAGTTAGATTTTCCCTTTGATATCCCATATCCCTTCAAGAGTTTGTCATGACCTTATTTTGACTCCATTGCCCAACGAACCAGATATTTCCTCTTTCTGTCTATCTTTCCTAGACCTTTCATGTTCTGTTGTATCAACTCAATCCAACCAAACAAACATCTGCACTTAATAACTAGTCTAAAATCCATAATCAAAGAACACAAGATAAACCTTTGCAAACAAATATTTGAGAGATCCCTCTCTGAGAACAGGAGGACTAGATCTTGGAACTCTAAAGATTGGTTCTGATGTTGCCTTGTCTTTTGATTTTCCAAACTGTCAAAACATGGGACACCAACAGACCACACCCCTTAAACTGGTGTGATTTTGTACACCCGTGCATCAAATCCACCACAACAGGATTGGCGACTCCACTAATGTTTTACCAAGTTTATGTGGTTGTGCCATCTTTTGCATGAGACCTTTGTCTATGCTGGAGAGTGGAGCTGATAGTCCTCTGATCCATCTTGCAGTCCCTAGATTCACTTTAAGTGACATATTGAAGAAGGGAAACTCCTAATTCTTTTTACTTGCAGGAATTTGTGCGTGTTTGTTCCTCACAGTCATGTAGGGTGTGCGTTCAGTGCTAACCTGCGCGCAAGAAAGCGCACCTGTCAGAGCTTTTTGCGCGCAATTTACAGAATGAGATTTTTATCCCAAGATTATGCCTCTTTCTGCTTATAAGGTTCCTGGTAGCCCCTAATGTATCTTCCAGCACTTGTGGTGATACCCCAAAACTTGTGAGAACTCACTTTTAGCTGCTTTCGATAGGCTTAGAGTTAGTTTTGCTTCAATTTGTTTTTTGCAAAAAATATTCACATAGTTTAAGTAGGGGGAAATTAACTTGCATTCCAAACAATTTATGTTTTGCAAATTTCGGTATTCACACTTAGGTAACTAGTCTAATTAAGTGGCCCAAGACTATGCATGCATAGCTAGTTTTATTTTTTCTAGTGTAGAAATTGTTTAGATTAGTTCAATTTTTGCATTAGGAATTGCGGGACTAGGATTGAATTGTCGATAAGAGAAAGTAATCTCTGCTACCTCTACACCCTCCAGTGATCCTAGGTAAGCATATGAATGCCCTATATTCACAATTCGCCATCTCCCTTTAGTTAGTCACATAGATTAACTAGGAAAATTTGAAAGCGGCCCATTATTCGCACATGTTTTCCATTGAGCCAGGAACAATATAACATAGTTTTAATAGGGGATTTTTGTAAAGGATCAGAAATATCCATACATTCAAACTATGAGCTTTTTCACCTTACACTCACACACACTCACACACTAAACAAAGGAAGATACCTAAAACTAACTTAACCAAACTCACTAAATTCTCCCCACAGGGGCCACAAAAGAATTTATAGCTTAAGTTAGGATCAAGGGGGTAGGCATCCAATAAGCTGCCTTGATCATAATTCATATTGAAACATAGAATTTGTGTATTTAGGGAGCTTCAAATCCACCTATCATCCCATGGCAAAGAAAACCCGAGCGTGGCAGAGACCCAATTCAGAGGGGGTTAGGCTTAGGCACAATGCGTGCGGTATCAGTTGGGGCTACCTGACCCGGCTGATACTCGGTACTGTTAGCTGACTACCAAGAAGCCCAAGACTCGAATGCTCATGTGGGATGATGTTTCTTAGTGGCCAAAAACTAGGGCATCCTTTACCCTATAGGTGATGGTGCAGGCACGCGTTAGACCCTCTACCCTTACCTTGGTAGATTCTCTTCAGTTGACTGGGGGCATCGCCAACTCTTATGGGACATTGTGCCAGCACTCGCAAGAAATATTCTCAAGGCCCAGTTACTTTTGAGTGTGTGAGGACATAATAGGTCTTCTAGTATTTTGAGTATCACAGACAAACAAACAAAAACCAATTTTTTGCTTGAGTGATCACATAGATTAATTTAAAGTGAAAATTTATTTTATTTTCTCTTTGTTTTATGTATGTGGCCATAGTTTTTCTTTGAACATAGACTCTATCCTCTCAATTTTTTCCAAAACCTAACCTAGTCGAAACCTGAAAAGTCCCAACAAAACCTTGTTGATCCAGGCATCTTTTGGACCTCCCCCCGTTACCGAGAGGGGTTCCAGGTCTTTCACCATTCATGCGTCAAAGACGAAACACTTCCACTATCATTGGTTCATCCTTTATTGGAGCAACCATAATTCAGAACCCTAGTCGGTCTCCCAACACCACACTATACACCACTCCTCCCTCAAACCCCAGGGGGCAGAGGAGTGCATCCCATTCGGGAAGCCATTTGAACACACATCAGGGTATGTTACAGACTAACCCTCGTTCTAACCAGAACTTTGTGTCTTCACAAATTGAAATGGTGTCAACCTCCCAGTTACCTTTCTTAACTTCGTTGAATCTACCCGATTTAACCAAGCTAATGAATTACCCCATTGCACATGATCCTACATGGCCTCCCATTCCCATGAAGCTCCCTTCGAATATACCAAAGTTCAAAGGAAAGCAAGCAGAAGACCCAGGTAATCATATAATGACCTTTCACCTGTGGTGCTCATAAAATAGTATCATTGACGACACTATTCGATTGAGACTATTTCAACGCACTCTTACAGGAGTAGCCGCAAAGTGGTATGGAGAGCAACCTCCTGCTTCACATGGAACCTTTAGCACCCTTGCTACTGCGTTCCTAAAATATTTTCAGTTACTCATTCACCATGATTCGGGAATGGAATTACTGACTTATTTTAGACAACCCCCCCCGGCCCATATCTCGAACCATCTTCGTGAATGGAGGTGGCGTTGCAGTTTATGTAAATCTAAACTCAATGATCGGGTCCTCTTATATTTAATCTTGAAAAATATGACGTCGGAGATTTCAAAGGATGTGGAACAGCAAAACCCCACATCCAAAGAGGATGTAATCAGTAAAGCCCAGAAGCTCGAACTGATTTATACGCAGTTAGGATACATTTACAACATCCTGCCTAACGCCCCTTGCCTACAAACTTATCAAGAATTTCCAGGTGCATTGAACTCTGTAGACGGACTAATTGGGTCAATGACCTAAGGTTACCTAGGCAGCCGCAGTCAAAACCCCGGTTACACACATAGTTATACCTAGAACATGTCTCAACCCAGATTTCAAAGTCATCATATGCCTCTGAAAAATTTGACTTATAGGGCGCAATCGTATCACCAAGTAGGACCTTATCCTCCAGCTGAGGGGACCCAATACGTAGGAAGAAACACTGATGGAAGAAATCCCCTCCAATGGCCAGGTGCAAACCCGAGACGGCGTTACGCTCAGTCCCCAGCACATGATCCACCTATGAAAACCAACGTGCAGGTGAACTTTGTGCAGCTGTCCCAAAAATAACCACACTAGTATAACTAGGAGAACTATCCTCCTAACATGATAAATAAAAAGTCAAAAAACAATCCAAAAGGGAACCCTGGATAGGGGAGCAACAATTAGCAGCGCCCACTGTGATCCTAGGCTAGAGGTAACTCGAACCAGAATCAGAACCAAGAGCCAAGCAATGTCCAATGGCAAGGCAAAAGGCCACCTCTACGAACAAACCATTCTTGTTCAATATGTGGTGAGTACGAGCACTATAATCACCACTGTCTTGATCTCCCTGAGCTAAAAATGTTGTAGAGTAACTAAAGAAAAGAGGGATCTTCCGAGCAACCCGCCGTGATGCAAGAACCTTTCCCCAACCAAGGGACGGTAAGCACTCACTAGCAAAACCCAGACGATTCTGGGAAAAGTAGCCATGAAATCTACATGATTTGGGAAGAGATGTTTTTTGAAACATGGAATCGCAACTACGACACCCCACCAGACACCACTACGTCAGGGGCTAGTAATAGTGCGGCGACTGCACCTTTGACCATTTCAAAGATGCCTATAGAACCATTGCCAAAGATGGAAAAGGGACCTAATAGGCGAGAAAGTAACTACTCCAAAGCGGCCCATAATTATAGCATTGTGGATGATTTAGCTCAATCACCCGTTGCCATGTCAGCTCTGGAAGTTCTGCAGTCTTGCCCAAAGCAACAAAAAGCCCTACTTTTCGCCTTAGGCGCTATTGACCCTGTCGATATGCGCTTGATGGCTTTTGACTTAGACAAAGCCACCCCTAGGCTTCCTTCCATGGTTGCCTTCTAGATACTAATGTTGGTCCAGAATATCACGATTCACCATTGTGTCATAGACGAGGGTGCATCAACATGCATCATGTCAAAAAATGTTTGGCAGAAGTTAGGTTCTCCCGAACTAAAACCCTCAATCATAACGCTTCAAGCGTACTATGGTCGTCCCTCGACCCCCGTGGGCCTCTACCAAAATTTCCTAGTCTGTTTAGCTAGAAATATGGTCCACATATACATTTAAGTCTTGGACACTCACTTGGATTACAATATACTCCTCGAGCAGAGTTATATGTATGCCATGTCCGATATAGCCTCCTCCATCTTCTGCATTATGATGTTCCCCCACGAGGACCGCATCATTACTATATACCAGCTGAAACACAGCGAGAAGCATCCCCTAACCAACATGGATGTAATTGAACCCTATGTAAATACAGCCCCGGATGGTATTTCATGGTACCAAGAATATGGTCTTGGCCAATTCAAATCATCATCCATTCTAGGGTCATTCCTAGGCAATCCTCCCATTATCCTTGAGTCACCACTCGATGTCGCAGGGGCCCTAATATGCATGATGTCGACATCAAGCGTAGAGGCTAGTTAGGACATAGACTCAAGTAGTAACGACACTAAGGCATCGACCACGATAGCCTCTCTAGCCTATGTTGCCTCCCAAACCCCTTTCCCCTACCCCCCAGCTGGCTTCGTCTCCCAGCAGGTTTTGGAAACACTGGTATTATGCAACATATCGTTGGAATTCCCAGTTTGGTACCTCATTCCTCCTTTCGGAGCAGGTGCCACCCATGTTACTGCCACAAGGTTGAAGCCCCTCAGTCCCAAGGAGCCCCCACCTATCCAAGAAACAGTCGAGACTGTCCCCACAAAGGAAGTTCCCATTGCGAAACTAGTGATCACGACCAAGAAAACTACAAAGAAAGGAAAGAATATGGTGACCCTCGCATTCAAAGGGAATCACCATTCTGCACCATATGCGACGTTATAGGCCACCCTACCCATATATGTCTGGTGCTGGATGAATTAAAACCACTCCTTGGCTCTGAAACAGACATCTTGGTGTCGTGTTCCCGTAAAAAGGAACCTACCACCAAAGGTAAAGGCAAAGCATTGCGTACCAATCACGCATGCACTCTCTGTAGCAACTATGGGCATTATACCCACCATTTTCCAGAGATACCACGATATAGGAACACCTTACATGCGATTGAGAGATCCTATCAAGAGGATCCCTCCACCTAGTCTAATGGCGATGAACCTCATACCATCCTATACTTGTAGGAGGAACACAAGGTTGTAGAAATACCCCCAATCATGCCCATTATATGTTGCACACTATGCGATGAATGTGGTCACTACCTCGAAGAGTGCAAAACCCTAGAAATCATCCACAAATGGTATCCAATCGAAAGGGGTTATTACATGGGACTACGGGAAACATAATTCACATGCCCCTTATGCTCCAACAATCACCTTCTCGAGGATTGTCACTACATACCTCGATTCCGACTAGCCCTAGCTAGCCTTCACTCAGCCATAATCCGCCTTTCTAAAGAAGATGACATGGATTCCAAGTCCACAGGAAACTCCATGACCCAAGCAGATGAGATGAGCACGTCCATCATGTTCTTGACAGCTGAAGAGTGGCCCACTAGGGAACCCCTAGTTACCACAAACTGCTCATTGTAGGGATGACTAGCATGTACGTTATGCAAAAATACAGATCATGCAGTGATCCATTGCCCTAATTTAGCAACCTTCCGACGCTGGTTCCCCATCAGACCTCAAAATGAACTCAACAAAACCTTCCTATCAAGGATATTTTGCCTAATATGTCAGGGTAATAAATATGAGCGACATTGTACTTATGCATCGAAGATTTGTCCCACCATCAAAATGATTAATGCCATCGAGAAGAGACAGGACGAACTTCGGGAATGGCATAAAAAGTACATTACCGGGTCAATGTCCCCACCCCCGCAATGGTGTATCAAGCAAGATAAAAAAAACACACCAAGAAAGAGTAACCTCGGCCAAACATAAGATAACTTACGGCCTATGTGATCTGAACGATCACTGAGTCAACCAATGCAGAGAACTCAAGCCTCTTGGATACAATTTCTGAATAATCTCTTCTCTCCCTCAGAAACTTCTCTCAAACCAAGAGAAGATCACGCACACTTACTGCTAGATTTGTTTACACTGTTAGGAATCTGTAATTTTAGCAGATTGGTGAGACTAAAACTGCAAAAACAACACCGTTTCAATCAACTTTGGGATTCTAGGATCTAGCCCTCCTGAATCCGTAGAGGGATCTCTCCAATATGTACAAAGATGGATTTGTCTTTGAAGTTTGGGGTTATGGTATTAGGCTAGTTATGAAGGCCAAGGGTTTGTTTGTTTTTTGGATGGTTGAGCATGATTTTTACTTGAGGAGAAAGTTCTAAGTGAAAAAAGTTTCAAAGGTGAGAATTTGCAAGCAAATAGAACAGCTTTGGCTAAAATATAGATATAATGCTAGTTTTTAGTCCATTGGGCTATGGAGTCATATATGGGCTTTAATTGAGCAACAACATCAAGAGTGATCCAAGGGGCAAGTCATCTATACCACAGGATTATTAAGATTAAAATGATGGAATGGAAACAATAAAGTGTTGGAGGGGTGGAAACTGATAATAATTTCTCAGAAGATTTATAGTGAGTCCAAACAAGAAAAGCCTCTTAAGTAACTGTTTAAAACCAACCAAGTGCATGGCTAACCATTGACTTCTTGGGCAAGTTTGTATTAAAGCAGCTTAATTGACAAACAATCCAATAATCCAGATAATTACCTTTAGAAAGTATGAAAACATATAAGAAAAACAAAGTGTAACTTAAGATCAGATAAAGTACTTTTAAACCTAGTCTACTTTCAGTCAACACCAAGGGAAACTTTCAGAATCTGCTTTTGGAGAAAAACTAGGACCAGGGCACACCATATCTTCCATAGTCATATTTAATAAGCACAATAAGGAAAATAAATTTCAAGAACAATGTTTTTAAGGCAAATAGTAGGACGAGGGAACTCCAACATTCCTAACTGCTTAACTGTATTAAATCATTCTTAAATAAACAAATTTGAGGAAAACATTAAGACAAAGATTTTCAGTCAGAGAAGGTTACTGATATACAGTAGATCCTAACTATATAATTGCTATTATTTATCATAGAATAGTGAAAAATATGACATACATAGAAGGAAAACAATAACAAAGAAAGGGGCACTTCACCAGTAATATAGACCAGGATCCCAAGAAACAACTTTATATTGATGTCAAACCAGTTACAATCTTCAGGTCCAATGTTTCAGTTCAGCAATCATATTCACTACTTAGCCTAAGAAATATATCACAAGCAGAGCTCCAAGGGCCAGTGAACACTATTTACAATCAGAAGTTTGAGCTCAAATGTATTTCAAAGTTCTGCAACCAACAATTTCTCATCTTCCACTGAGGTATTTACAAAAGAATGAGGAGGCGAGACCTAACAAAAGATCTCTAAGGACAATTAATACAGATTCAGGACTTCTCGGCCTTTGAGGGACTCGATGGAGAAGTTTACAGGTGGACTACTGTATTAACTGTTTTTTACAATAAATATCAAAGCTCGGTGGGAGATTTTATTGACTTTGAGGCTCCGTGTAATGTGTGGAGTAACTCAGCAGATATTTTCTGCATTGATTTCCTTGCAGAAGTAACTCCCTGGCTGCGCTGAGGCAAAATCTGATCTTCTTCAATAACTTCGACCTCTGTTTTGAAAGGTTTGAGGCAACAAGTGGCTCTGTGGTAGCTGAGGAATCAATTCGCCTCAAATAAGGTGGTGGAGACCCTTCTGTCTGTTAAACACTTATAATGTTCTTTTGATTGTGTTTTAACCCAGGGAATTAGGCTTTTGATAATCATTCTTAGCCGTGATTCCCCAGATCTATCTTTAATCTTCTTCTCTATTGCGCTCTGTTCTTCAATACTTATACTGTTTTTAAATGTGATTTATTCACAGTGTCTTGTTGATGTGCAGGCCGCGCAGGTCCCTTTACGGCATCAATGCTGATAGAGCGTCGACGAAACAAGGGAATAGAGCCTGGTGAATGGTTCCCTTTGATGGATCAAAAGCGCAGGAAACGTCTTTCCTGGCCCTCGACATTTTTTATGGAAAAAACCATTCAAACATGTAAAATAAACAAAACATTTAGGAAATCCTGCATTTTTTAGGTTTTAACTGCTTCAGAGGGTGGGAGAGGAGCGTAGTCGTTGGATGAAAGCATCCAACGGTGGAGATCGGCGAAAAAGGCAAAAGGAGAGCGAGGAGAAGAAATAAGGCGGGGTGGTTTTGGACTGTTTGATCCGGACACGTGGACGGTCTAGATTGAATCAGGAGGTCACAATTGGGGGGTCTCGCGATGCGATTAATCGCATCGCAGATATTTGCGATGAGCACTTTAAATAAAATTGCAATTTGGAACGATTGCGATTTGCGATGGATCGCATCGCAGATATTTGTGATGAGCACTTAGATAAACCGCAATTTTTGCGATTTGCGATATGCGATGAGTGCCTCCAGAGTTAGCGCTTGGTTTTTTATGGAAAAGGCATATGTGGGGAAGTGGTTAGGACTTAGCCCAAAGGGGCTTAAGTCCATAGTAAAGACTTGTATTTTTTATGCGTTTTTCATAGCTTTCAAAGGGATTGGGGGTTTCGGAATAGTTAAAAAATGAGTTTTTAACTATGTAAAGAGGATTTTCATAAATGGAGGAAGAAGATTTATGAAATCAAGGGAGTTTTTATGGAGAAAAAGGGGAGAAAATGAAGGTTTAAGAAGGGGGAAAATGAAGGTCTTTCAACAGTTTCTTCTCATGATTTCAGCAGGATTTCTAAGTATAAAATGGGAACAATAATGAAGATTTTGGACAGAGGCATGAGGCCTTCAAGGAGCCTTCAAGAGCCAACAATTTTTAGTGATAAAATTTGTTCCTTGGAGGCTCAAAAATTCTTAGCCACCTTTTGGTATAACAAATTTTACAGGTGGCTAACAGTGGCTCCACTTGGGGATGATGCCTTCTTGAAGGTAGCAAGAACTTCAGACTTGGATTCTCTGGGAGGCTGACCTATGCCTGATCCATTGGGCTGCCCTTCCTTTGCTGGGATGATCTTCTTTGAAATCATATTAGCAGCTATGAAAACAATGGTCCTTCATCAATACACACTTTCTACCTACCCAATCCTATTGATCTAGCATTTTTTCTTCATTTGAGTGCACTTGGATTGGAAAACTCTATTCACAACATTTTATTCTTTTGAAAGTAGGAAATCTAATCTATTTCTACTCTTTCTTTCTCCCAGAACTCAGATTAAACAGTTGAGTTCAGATGATTCTCTACCTAATCTACCATCTTTTGGGATTAAACTGTCCAACACATTTTCATTCTCTAATTTCTAAAACAGAAATTCAAAAGCATTCAAGTTAGGATTGAACAATCTAACTTGATGCTGGTCTATGGCATAACAAACAAGCTACACATAGACATTGTTTTGCAGAAAATTAAATAAAAAATGGAAGGCTTAAGATATGAAAATTCAAAGCACTTCCTTCACTTTTTTACAGCTCTGCTTTGACTTTGGTTTGAGTTGTTCTTTCTTTGTTGGACTGGTTCATATTTTAAGCTGATTAGAACCAAATTTTTACCTCTCTTGACTCAGAATTTGAAGCATATTTGAGTCATTTTTCTTTTGAAACCTTAGGTTCATATTTTGATCATGTTTGAACCTTTAATTTCTATCCTAAACTATCTACTGATAAGCCAAGATTTAAACAGTTTGGCAAATCAAATTCACTACCCTATCAGCAGAAAATTTAAAACTAATTAGTTAAGATTAGGCAGTTCGACTAACTAGAAGTGTGTTTTTCAGGAGTGGCATTTGAGCTTGCACACTTTCAGATTTTGTTTCTCTTTTTTGGTATGGGGCTATACCTTTCTTGTTTTGTCAATCTGCCCTCTTTTCTCTTTTTCATTGTTTTTGTATTTTTGATCTTTCTTACTTTGAATGAAATGGTGGATGAGATATTTATAATGGAAAAAAAATAAAAAGGCTTCTAAACATAGCATTTGATCAAGAGAGGTAATGCTTAAGCATCCTGCCATTGACAGGACCCCCAAACAATTTTGCCCCATCCAACTCCTGTAAGAAAAATGCATTGTTACCAGTAGCTGAATGAATAGAGTAAGGGCCAAGCCATAAGTTGTCAAACTTTCCATGTTTTCCCTTGTCTTCCCTTCTTGAGTCCCATTTTAAAACTTTGTCCCCAATATTGAAATTTCTGGCCTTTGTTCTTCTGTCAAAAAGATTTTTAATGCTCTCCTGTTTCTGCAATGCTTTGTTATACACTTCCTCTCTAGTTTGCTGAAGATGAATGGTCTGATTTATTCTTCTGATCATGTCATTTTCTTCAGTTTGCAGCTCTTGAATTAACTTCATCACTGGTACACCAAGGGTGTTTGGAAAAATTGCATTAGTGCCATACACTAGCTAGAAAGGTGACATACCAATAGATTTCTTCAAAGTCAATCTATCAGCCCAAAGTGCATGAACAAGTTTTTTGTGCCAAGACTTCTTGTTGTCCTCCAATAGTTTTTTGATGATGTTCACTAAGATTTTGTTTGAGGATTCCGCAAGTCCATTACCTTGAGGGTAATATGCCGTGGAATGCCCCAATGTAATCTGATATCTATGACAGAACTCAACCATTTTCTTTGATCCAAATGCTGCTGCATTAACAGTGATAATTTTGGTAGGTCAGCCAAATATGGAGGGAATGTTAGTCTCCATAAATTTTATGATAACTGAATCATTGTCCTGCCTACAAGCCATGGCTTCTATCCACTTAGTGAAATAGTCTGTGGCTGTGAGAATCCATCTATGCTGGGCAGAAGATGGAGGATGGATTTCTCCTATGAAGTCGAGTCCCCACTGTTGAAATGGGGCTTCAACAGTGATTGGGTGCAAAGGGAGGGGTAGCAGTTTTCTTTTGCCTTCAAAAAGTTGACACTTATGACAGGCAATAATCATCTTATGTATATCAGGAAAAAGAGAAGGCCAATAGAAACTAGCCCTCAAAATTTTGTTGGTTGTTGTCTTCTAGTACAAATGACCTCCACATTCCCCTTCATGAAACTCGTGCTTAACCTTCTCTGCATCAAACTCAGGCAAACATTTAAGCAATAGACCACTTACATTTTTCCAATAAATACATTTATCTATAATGCAATAGTTTACATCTTTCAATTTCAGGAATCTTGCCTTTGTTTTTGTTAAACCGAGAGGTGTATTCAATTTAAGAAAAACATAAACAATATCCGCATACCAAGGAGAGTTCATAAAATTATCTTCAACTATAGGAGTTGAGAATTCTTCTTGGTCATCTAAGGCATTAATAATATTAATATCAAGAACTTCAAAATTTGATTCAGCCATTAATCTAGCTAGACCTTGGCCTTTGATGAGTTTAGTGGGTTTTATCTCTAAATCATATTCAAGAATAATACCAATCCACTTACCTCTCTTACCATCTGGGTCCTGAGTTAGAATGTCTTTAACAACTGAATTTGGGACAAAGGCAATAGTGTGTGAATGAAGGATGTACACTCTGAAGTCTTTCAAAGCTTTAACCAAAGCAAAAGCTTGCTTCTCCATAATGTCATACTTCAAAGGGGCATCCCTCAATGCCTTGCTAAAGAATGCAATAGGCTGCTCTTGTCCTTGTGGATTTTTCTATAAAAGGACAGCAGCTATGGTATGTTTCGATGCAAATGAAAAGATATAAAAATCTTTTGAAAAATCATGACTTATCAGAACCGGTGTTTTGGTTAACACTTGTTTCACCAGCTCAAAAGACTTCCTTGCTTCCAAGGTCCATTTTACCCCTTGCTCCTTCTTTAACATGTTTGTGATATTCCTAAGGAGCTCAGCCAAATTGGGGATGAACCTTCTCAAAAAGTTAATCTTTCCAATGAAAGACTGAAACTCTTTTATGTTTCGAGGATGAGAGATTTGCAATATGGCCTCAATCCTCTTTGGATCTATCTTTATACCCTCCTCAGAAATAATGTGCCCAAGAATTTTACCTTCTTGGAGACCAAATAGTGTCTTCTTAGGGTTTAAATATATCCCAAACTTTCTGCACTTCTTGAAAACCTTTCTCAAATGTTCTAAGTGCTCTTCATCTGTTTTTGAAAACACAGTAACAACATCTAGATATATAATGATGAAGTAGCCTAGTTCTTCCGAGAATGCTATGTCCATGGCTCTTTGAAAGGTTGCTCCAGCATTCATTATACCAAAAGGCATTTTCACATACATGAAGGTGCCCCATGGTGTAGTAAAGTCTGTCTTTAATTGATCAGCAGGGTAAACCAAGATCTGATTGTACCCTGAATAGCCATCCAGCAAAGAAATTCTTCTAGACCCTACCACCCTTTGTAGAATGTGATCCATCTTTGGTAAAGGGTAGTTGTCCTTGAATGAAGCTTTGTTTAAGTCTCTAAAGTCTATACAAAGCCTGATTTCTCCAGTTTTCTTCCTAACAGACACCAGATTAGATACCCATTTAGAATATCTAACAGGGACAATAATACCGACATCATACATTTTCATGATCTCCTTCTGAACCAACGGAAACTAGACAGGGTTTACTCTGCGCAGTTTTTGTTTGAATGGTTTTTGGTTTTCTTTGAGAGGGATTTTGTGCTGTATTATTTCAGTGTCGTAGGATTTGAGATCTTCGTAACTCCACGCAAAAACATCAGAAAACTCTTTGAACATCTCTATGTATTTTAGTTTAATGTGAGTTGGTAAAGTTCTAGACAGTTTAATCATCATGGGTTTAAGTTTACTGCCTATATTGCACTCTTCCACTTCAGTCTCTATAGGTTCCAGTTTTTGTTTATTCGCCACATCGTTAAAATCGAACAACTCTTCTAAAGGAGCCAGACCCTTGGGCAAAATTTCATCTTTAGAGTGCAAAGTTTCTAACTCTTCATTCAGTTCTGTTTCACTTTCAAGTTTGCTTGACAATAGATTTATATTAGCAAGTTCGGGAGACAGTTCTTCTTTATCAAGAAAATTTTCTTCCTTACATACTGTTTCATAGTCTGAGTCTGAACTGTGAAGTTCGAATTCATTTCTGAACTGCATGAAGTCTTCTATTTGTTTGTCGTTTTCAAACACCTGCCAATATTTTTCGTTATCAGGCACGGTTGGTCTAAATTTTATCGGAGTTGTGCTGTCTCCAGTTTCATATGGCGTCAGACATGTTCTAGCTGCAAAGGCTAAATTGTGGGCCGCAATGTTTTCCTTTCTTGGGACGAAAATTAATTGGAACTCATTGAAAGTTTCTAAAAGGTCCACGACATCATTTCGATAGGCTCTAAGTCTGGGGTGATGAGCGTTATACTCTCCATTGAATTTTCTTATGATTAATTCCGAATCCCCGTGAATTTTAATTCTCTTGGCTCCTAACTTTTTCAACAAATGCAAACCTAAGAGAAGGGACTTGTATTCCGCTATGTTGTTGGAACACTGGAAGTTTAACTTACAGGAAATGCATTCGGTGTGGTTGCTTACAGTGTTGTGAATCCAGACACCTGCACCAGCGTTATTTCTAGTGCACGACCCATCGAAATGCATACTCCATAGAGGACTGTTTTCATTTTCATTTGTTTGGTGAATGTCCTCTTTAACTAACGTGCTTTCTGATTGTTTTTGAATGTCTGCACTTAGTTGTAGATGTTTAGATTCCCCCTGATTTTCAGTTACTTGGGGAATACTTTCCTGAATCTCAATGTTTAGAAGCAAGGGACACATGACTTGTAGTTCAAGACACACATTTGGTTTGTTGTTGTTTAAATGTTCAGCAAACTGTTTCGACAGCTCTGTGGTATTTACCTCCCCCTCTCTATCGACCATTAATTCTGTTAAAATTACTTGTTCATCTGAATCTTCTTCATTAAAAAGGATAGAAGAATCAAGGCCTGTATTTACAGAATAAAGGGGAGAGTTTTGTGGTCTATCTTGACTTGTAACTGTGTATTGCATATGAGACTCCCTGTAAAGTCTTCTGGTTTGATTGAAAACAGGGATAGTCACATAGGTCATGTCCATCTGCATAGTCCCCTGTAACTTAGCCCCTTAAGATCTAGATAACAACATTCCATACTTTGGGGGTACATTATCCACCACAATGTCCATGAGTAAGCATTTGGCTAGAATCTGGGCTAAGTTAACATAGAGGTCTTTGATTAATCCTAAACATTTTACTCTGCTGGAATCAAAGGAGTATAGGTCTTTGTAAGGTCTGGTGATTTCAAGACCAAGGCTCTCCATCATAGATTTAGGCATTAAGTTATGAGAAGCCCCAGAATCATGCATAGCGTTGTGCAAAATTTTGTCATGAACGTTTAAACTCACGTAGAAAGGAGGGACAGGTCCCTCTTGGTACCTACCTTCGATCTTTGGACCGAAAATAAGCTCTGGCTGGTCATCTCTAAGATTGAATTTATCTCCATTTTCCTCTATATTTAAAGATTTCAAAATTTGGGTTCTATATACATGTTGGGCAGCTAACTCGGTCAAGGGAAAAAAGATTTTAATCTTGGAAAGTTCTTGTTCAAGGTTGAAAGTAAAATGGTTCTTTGAAGTGCTGGTTTTAGCCTTATTAGCTGCCACTCTACCAGCAATATCAGCTTGCTGATTTGTTTTATTTACACTTCATAGAATTGTTTTCACAGGAGTACTGGCTGAAGTGTCAGTACTACTAAGATCTGCACTCTGTTTTTCTTTGTTTTGAGCGCCTTTCTCTTTTCCCTTATCAGAATTCACAGCCACTGTCTTATCCTTTTGTTTGACAATTTTAGGCTTGGTTGTAGTGTTTTCTTGTGAAGATTTGTCAGAGGTTTTAGTGTTGGGAGTTGGTTGATTGGTTTTGCTTCTAAGGTCATATTCTCTTTGAGATTCTATGATGACATTTTCCATGTCTTCATAACAATTTTCATCATCATCTCTTTTGTCATCATAAGGAGTGTATAGACCTTGTTTTCTATCATAATGAATCTCGAAGTCATCATTATCTATCCTCAGCATGTTTATATCCTCTTCCTCTGTTATTTCATCTGTTTCTTCGACCTCACTTACATAATTTTTATGAAAGGGAGGAGTGATCTGCTGATCATCTTCCCTAGACCTGTTTGGAGGTTGGTTCCTTCTAAGATTCTGATTCTGGTTATAGTTTCTATTTTGAGGAGCATTTTGATTTTGACTTGCTTGTGCTCTCTTAATTATGCTCATCTCTTTCATCATCTCCTCCATCATTTTATCCATTTTTGAGTTGGAAGTAGAAGGTGAAGATTCCTCTCTAAAAGATACTCTCTTTTCAGCTTTCATCCTTTCTCTCTTCTCCATTAAGTTGACTTCCACAAAAAGAGCGCCTCTTTACATATCTTCAAGAGTTGCAAAATCTCTCTCTCTTAGCGAATAAGTCATGTCAGAGTCAAACCCTTCATGAAAATTGTTTAAAGCTGAGCCTTGTGGAGGTTTTAGTTCTGGGGAAAGTGCATTATACACACTATTAAACCTAGTGCAATAAGCTTGGACACTTTCCCCAAGGTTTCTATGGAGGTTCTTATAATCATAAAGGACTTGGAGAGGATTCTTCTTCACTTCCCATTTGTTTAAGAAAGTTTGATGGAAGCCTGGGAGATCGTTTATACTATGGGGGGCTAAGCTTTTAAACCATTTTCTTACTTCTCCCCCTAAGCTTTGAGAAAATAATCTAAGCTTGATAGAATCATCATCAATTTCATTTCTGTCAAAGTAGTCATTCATTTTATCCACATGTTGTGATGCAGTTATAGCATTGCTAGCATCATATAATGGAATTTTGGACTGATATTCCTGTGGAAGATTGACTAATGGTGCAGGAAGGACTAGGGGAGCATACCATGCAGCTATGATAGGAGGTGGAGGTGGATTCACAGGTAGGCTGACAAAAGGGAAAGTGGGCTGAAGTGGAGTGGTTTGAACAGTGGATGAAGAATGAGTAGATGTGGAGGGAACAACAATAGATTGTTGAGCTGATCTTGGATGAGAGACACCTAAATTCAATAGGAAATGTAGATCAGGTGGTTTTGTTTCTCTGCTACCAAGATGTTCACTTGTCCCCGAAGATGAAAATGAAGACTCAGAATCTAGCTGAATTATATCATCAAATGACCTAGTTCTAAAGGGGTTTACTAAGTCAACTTGTGATTGTTGTAGAGCTGAAATATTTTTAGGGACTGAATTAGCTCTCAAGGGTAATCTGAAAACAGTTGATAATTTAATCCTAGGAGACTTCCAAAGGATACTTTCTAGGTTATCAACTATCTCAGGTGGATTAGGGTCAGGATGGGCTCTAGTGTGAATCTTTTTAGAAGCCACTATGCTGTGTTTTTTAGACCCAAATAAACAAGAAAAGTTCAACCAGATATGACAATCTTTAAGAGGTTAACTAATCTATTTGCACATATTTTAATCCTACATTCCTCTGACTGAGTTTTGAATGATATTATAATGATAAGGGTTCTTCCCAGTGGAGTCTTAAGGTCTGTTGAGGTTTTGGAGTCTCCAAGTGGAATTTTTTAGCCCGCAATGAGGTAAAAGGTTTTATGGTCCACCACCATGTTTATTGAATACCAATCTGAAATATTTTTAGGTTTTCTAAGTTATTTTTCAGTTGTGTGGTTTCTAAGAATATGCTAACTATGTTTCAAAACTTAGCTACAGTTATGAGACAAAGACAGTTTACTCTTATGGCTAAGCCAGCTGAATTTTCAAGGTTAGATAAAGTCTTACGAGAACCCTAGGGTTTGCCTCGTTTGTCATAGATTCAAAAAAGTTTTATCATGATTACCATTCTTTTGGTAGTGCTTGAAAAGGATGCTTTTAAATCTCATAGCTCTCTAAATCAAGGGTTTTATGAGGTCTTAAAAGGTATCAAAAACACTTAGTTCCCCAGTGGAGTCGCCAGAAATGTTAGGAATCTGTAATTTTAGCAGATTGGTGAGACTAAAACTGCATAAACAACATCGTTTCAACCAACTTTGGGATTCTAGGATCTAGCCCTCCTGAATCCGGAGAGGGATCTCTCCAATATGTACAAAGATGGATTTGTCTTTGAAGTTTGGGGTTATGGTATTAGGCTAGTTATGAAGGCCAAGGGTTTGTTTGTTTTTTGGATGGTTGAGCATGATTTTTACTTGAGGAGAAAGTTCTAAGTGAAAAAAATTTCAAAGGTGAGAAGTTGCAAGCAAATAGAACAGCTTTGGCTAAAAGATAGATATAACGCTGGTTTTTAGTCCATTGGGCTATGGAGTCATATCTGGGCTTTAATTGAGCAACAACATCAAGAGTGATCCAAGGGGAAAGTCATCTATACCACAGGATTATTAAGATTAAAATGATGGAATGGAAAAAATAAAGTGTTGGAGGGGTGGAAACTGATAATAATTTCTCAGAGGATTTATAGTGAGTCCAAACAAGAAAAGCCTCTTAAGAAACTGTTTAAAACCAACCAAGTGCAGGGCTAACCATTGACTTCTTGGGCAAGTTTGTATTAAAGCAGCTTAATTGACAAACAATCCAGTAATCCACATAATTACCTTCAGAAAGTATGAAAACATATAAGAAAAACAAAGTGTAACTTAAGATCAGATAAAGTACTTTTAAACCTAGTCTGCTTTCAGTCAACACCAAGGGAAACTTTCAGAATCTGCTTTTGGAGAAAAACTAGGACCAGGGCGCACCATATCTTCCATAGTCATATTTAATAAGCACAATAAGGAAAATAACTTTCAAGAAAAATGTTTTTAAGGCAAACAGTAGGACGAGGGAACTCCAACATTCCTAACTGCTTAACTGTATTAAATCATTCTTAAATAAACAAATTTGAGGGAAACATTAAGACAAATATTTTCAGTTAGAGAAGGTTACTGATATATAGTAGATCCTAACTCTATAATTGCTGTTCTTTATCAGAGAATAGTGAACAATATGACATACATAGAAGGAAAATAATAACAAAGAAAGGGGCACTTCACCAGTAATATAGACCAGGATCCCAAGAAACAACTTTATATTGATGTCAAACCAGTTACAATCTTCAAGTCCAATGTTTCAGTTCAACAATAATCTTCACTACTTAGCCTAACAAATCTATCACAAGTAGAGCTCCAAAGGCCAGTGAACACTATTTACAATCAGAACTTTGAGCTCAAATGTATTTCAAAGTTCTGCAACCAACAATTTCTCATCTTCCACTGAGGTATTTATAGAAGAATGAAGAGGCGAGAGCTAACAAAAGATCTCTAAGGACAACTAATACAGATTCATGACTTCTCGACCTTTGAGGGGCTCGATGGAGAAGTTTACAGGTGGAATACTGTATTAACTGTTTTTTACAATAAATATCAAAGCTCGGTGGGAGATTTTATTGAATTTGAGGCTCTGTGTAATGTGTGGAGTAACTCAACAGATATTTTCTGCATTGATTTCCTTGCAGAAGTAACTCCCTGGCTGCACTGAGGCAAAATCTAATCTTCTTCAATAACTTCAGCCTCTGTTTTGAAAGGTTTGAGGCAACAGGTGGCTCTGTGGTAGCTAAGGAATCAATTCGCCTCAAATAAGGCGGTGGAGGCCCTTCTGTCTGTTAAACACTTATAATGTTCTTTTGATTGTGTTTTAACCCAGGGAATTAGGATTTTGATAATCATTCTTAGCCATAATTCCCCAGATCTATCTTTAATCTTCTTCTCTACTGCGCTCTGTTCTTCAATACTTATACTCTTTTTAAATGTGATTTAATCACAGTGTCTTTTTGATGTGCAGGCCACGCAGGTCCCTTTACGGCATCAATGCTGATAGAGCGTCGATGAAACAAGGGAATAGAGCCTGGGGAATGGTTCCCTTTGATAGATCAAAAGCGCAAGAAACGTCTTTCTCGGCCGTCGGCATTCTTTATGGAAAAAACCATTCAAACCTGTAAAATAAACAAAACATTTAGGAAATCCTGCGTTTTTAGGTTTTAACTGCTTCAGAGGGTGGGAGAGGAGCGTAGTCGTTGGATGAAAGCATCCAACGGTGGAGATCGGCGAAAAAGGCAAAAGGAGAGCGAGGAGAAGAAATAAGGCAGGGTGGTTTTGGACCGTCCGATCCGGACAAGTGGACGGTCCAAATTGAATCAGGAGGTCGCAATTGGGGGGTCTCGCGATGCGATTAATCGCATCGCAGATATTTGCGATGGGCACTTTAAATAAAATCGCAATTTGGAACGATTGCGATTTGCAATGGATCGCATCGCAGATATTTGTGATGAGCACTTAGATAAATCACAATTTTTGCGATTTGCGATATGCGATGAGTGCCTCCAGAGTTAGCGCTTGGTTTTTTATGGCAAAGGCATATGTGGGGAAGTGGTTAGGAATTAGCCCAAAGGGGCTTAAGTCCATAGTAAAGACTTGTATTTTTTATGCGTTTTTCATAGCTTTCAAAGGGATTGGGGGTTTCGGAATAGTTAAAAAATGAGTTTTTAACTATGTAAAGAGGATTTTCATACAGAAGAAGAGGATTTATGAAAAAAAGGGAGTTTTTATGTAGAAAAAAGGGGAGAAAATGAAGATTTGAGAAGGGGGAAAATGAAGGTCTTTCAGCAATTTCTTCTCATGATTTCAGCTGGATTTCTAAGTATAAAATGGGAACAGCAATGAAGATTTTGGACAGAGGCATGAGGCCTTCAAGGAGCCTTCAAGAGCCAACAATTTTTAGTGATAAAATTTTTTCCTTGGAGGCTCAAAAATTCTTAGCCACCTTTTGGTATAAATTTTTTTACAGGTGGCTAACATACACTTTCATCATATGTTTAAGTGTGTACATCTCCCCAAGCTGAGAATGACATGAGCTACGTTCAGTATACACTCCACCAAAGAGGTAGACACACCTAAGCGAACAACACGGAAATGGAAGTAGAGGACAACCTCTTCTATGACTGACCTTTTCCAAGCATCCACGTTAGGAACAACGAGGAGCATAAAATCCCACACTATCTACTCTATTGGCTCAGTGATACTGTGCACCATCTGCACTGGCCAAAAATCACGCACCAGAGTCATGCTTGCTAATGGAAACATTCAGGCACCTTTGTGGTAGGCATAATTTCCACCTACCAGAAATCGACCATCATAGCAGGGAACCCAATCTTGCGTTCGTACAGAATCCCATCACAGAGATTCTTCCCCCACCAAGCTCTGACGACACAATCCACCATATATTGTTTGTATCAGCACATGTTTGCAATAGGATTACTATCGCCTTCTCTTCCCAGGATTCCCATCTAAGTTCTTTCGCAAAAGGTCAAGGTACCTTGCTCTTTTGCATAGATTTCCACAAAATCCAAATTTTCATGTTGCCATCGAACTCCTCAATGACATCCAACCTCTAGATTAGCGCCTAGTAAAACTAGAGTTGGTCGACCAAAATTGACGACAGTCGATGCAACACAACAAGGCCCACAAGAAAATGGTTAAAGCATCATTTGACCGCCACATCACCCCTCGCTCATTCACCAAGGGAGAATTAGTCCTCCGCTACGATGTCACAAAATAGGCCTTAGGGCCAGGAAAGTTTGAAACTTTGTGGAAAGGACCCTACATCATTAAACACTTCCTCTAATAGGGGGCATATATCTTGATGGAACAGGACAGGACTTGCCTCACTAACCCCGTCAATGGCCTTTACCTCAAGAAATTCTACCCATAAGGTCCCCGATGGCCCTTCCCCTAGAGTAAGAGTACAAAAAAACCCAACCACTCAAAATTTTTGACCCAAAATGAACCCTATTTCAGATTTGCTAATGGAGCCTCAAGATGGTCTCAAAATTCAGCCGCAGCTGCCTGGATCATTTACTGCCCTGACCAATCACCACTATGTTTAAATGGTGTGTGTATCGGTTCAGCAAAAAACAATCATGCAGAATATGATGCCGTCATCGGAATTATGTGCGACACCCTCCATCGGGGCATTCACCATATGCATATCTACCTCAATTCCCAGTTAGTAGTATCACAACTAAACCAAACATTTGAGACATGTGATACACATCTGTTTAGAAAATATTTGTGTGCCAAAAGATTAAGCAGACAATTTGACTACATCACATTTTCACATCTCCCAAGGAGTCAATACCAAACAGATGATCACATAGCTAACAAAATCTTAAACTGGAATGCATCTCAAATAAACCATCATACATAAAAAAAAAAATATAGACATCCATCAGCATAACAAAATACATAAACCGAAATAAGTGATACACCATGTAGAGCTGCAAAACATATCTCTCATATATATATATCAAAATATGTATATCTGAGTACAAAAAATAGTGTCGCTGGCCCAACCACTAACCCAAAGATAAAAAGGTATTCAAAAATAAGGGAAGCATCCTCATAACGGGTGCTTTCCCTCTGTACAAAACTATTCCCACCACTGCTCCTGGTACCACCACTGGAGCTGTTATCGCCATTGTGATCGCCACCCGATGTAGAGTGGGCCGATAGTCCCTCTCGCGGGCCATCATTGTCTCTAACCAGGCCTCCTCAAAGTCATCCATGAAACCTCGAGCAGGCATACCCCGAGTCAAGCGATCCACTCGACCCCAGAAGTCCACAAGAGCAGTCACCTGAGCTGTCAATTCTACAATGCATGCCTCTGCCACATCGGCACGAGCTCGATCGGCTGCAACCACTACAGCAGCCAAGTTGATACCCTCACTCGAGGGGCTAACACCATCTCCGCCAGCACCACCACCTGGTCCACGTGCAGCACCCCCTCCCTGACCACCCCTTGGTTGTTGTGGAGGGTTGTGGCCTGCCAATCAACCCATGGGGTGACCCACCTCACCAACATCTGCAAGAGTAACCAAAATAATGTCAATGTCACTAGAAAAACATGTAAGTACATATATACTCAAACAAGTGCAGAAAAAACATATAAAATCCATACCTGTAGGTCGCCAAACATAACTAAATGGGAGACCCATGTCTGGGTCACCCTGGAAGTCCATTCCTGCATACAGGTATGGCAATAACATCTGTGGGTTGGCCTCGTACCAGGCCTCTATCATGGCGTTCCAATAATGCACACAATCCCACCATCGCCCCGCGACATCACTGGATCCCACCTCCTCATGCGTGGCTCCCGTGGCCCCCTAATAGGCACCACCACCACCGGCCTCAGTAGCACAACCATCTCATACATGATGCTGCATAGGATATTGGCATATGAAAATGACTTAGATCCATGTTGGACCTTGTTCAATTGAGACACCATACCATCAAAGCAAAAGTAGGAAAAGTCAAAGAAATGTCCGGACCTCAACCGGCGCAAAAATCCAACCTGTGGGCCAGATGCTCGAAGTGGAGTAGCCTGCCCCGCCAAGTATATGATCACTGCCAGAGCACACCGCTTTTCCACATCTGTAACTGATGCGATTTTGATGCAGCCCTCTGTAAGAGGCACCCCACCATAGTGACATATGTTAAATCTCTCAAGGTTCACCCGCCCAACAGTGAGTGGATATCTTAGAGCCTCCACTTGAGGCAGTAACCCAGTCACAAAGTAAATATCCATCTCTGGATGGATCACCATGGTTTTCCCCCGCAAAATAAACATGTTGTGCCTCCGGCACCAGTGATGAATAATGTAGCATAGTAAGTGGTTCTATGACCGAATAAACTTATTTTTAGCAAATTTTAGAAGGCCCCATGTGGCCAATTGACGATGCGCCCCAGCATCAGCAGCTAGAGCAATCCGGATCTCTTGCCAGTCCCGCTCCCTCCATAATAACCTGTCATCAACACAGGTACCCATCAATACAGAGAAAAAAAATAGACAAAAAACCAAAAATTTTGTCACCTTGGCCTTTATGCACCTGTCTCTCAGACAAGCACGCACTCGTGCGCCTGTATTTTCATAGGCATGCTAAAATTAGGGAACAACGTGCCCTCGCTTACCTGTCCCTCAAAATTTCCCGAAAGAAAGGTGTGATTTTTCCCAGATCACCCACGCAATCTAGGGAAAAAGTCACCCAGATTTCGTACAAACCAAATTTTTACGGCCCCTGACACCGTCAAACTGAAAAAATTAAAATGCAGGACGTCATGGGAGTTACCTCGGCATAGTATCGCTAGTCCCTGGTACACGGGCTAACCGCAACGGCAAGAAATGCTCCGCAAATGCCTCTGATCTCTAAACACCCAGCAAGTACAAATGAATAGGATTAGGGCCATAATCACCTATTTATCACCCTTTTCAAAAAATTCGGAGGTTCATAACAGGAGATCAAAAGGTCCAAACTGCAAACCGTAAGTTTCACCATCATCAGTACACCATGACGAACGAAAGTGATGCCACACATTTGCTTTCTAGAAAAAATAAATTTTCAGCACCGACAGGTATGCCCTCTCTCATCTTCCTTTTTTAAGCATATTCCTTTCAATAATATTTGATGGAAAAAATATGCTTTCACTTGAGGTAGTTGTTTTTGCAGGAAAAACCCGAAAACCTCTCATAGTACCACCTACTGAAAGTTCCAGAGTAGGTATAATTCTACCCCCAGCATGATAGAGTCCCAAAAAACTTTGCATATCCTGACATCATTTCTCCATCAGAAATAAACCATAGGGTCCTTATATCCGACCGTGTTTATCATCACCTCACCCTGCACATGATAAACATCCACGTTGGTCGGTAGAGCCTCCCCTCCATGGTGTTCGTCACCCAAAGTAGACCATATATCATAGCACCAGTGACACCATGGCCATACCACTCCAGCCTGGGAAGCACCTCGTGCCCATCCATTCATCATGCATAAAGGTCAAGTTTACCATACAAACTGAAACCCCCTTCCCGGACGACCAAGTTGTACAAGCAAATAAGATGTGCACCATCACGCATCACATTTGGCCCACCATACCTCCACCAGCATAATCCCATCCACGATATTCTTCATCTGCTTCATCAACTCTGCACATGAGACCAACCAATGGGACCCCCACCCCCAGCAAAACACCTTCCTCATGCCATCAGTGAGCGAACACCTTCATGTTTTAGGGTACCTGTCTCTGTCTTTTGTACAAACCAAATCCCATTATTTTATTCTTTTGGTAAGTGTACAAAAAACCGCAAATGATGCACTTCACCCCCCACCCTCGCATTTCATCTTTCTCCCATGGCAGCAGTCCCTAAACCCCCTTGGTCGGAGAACTTCACCATCACACATGCACCATAGTGACATTCATAGTCGGTTTACACCCGCCCTGGAAGTCCTACTGACTCCAAGGATTTTTCCTTCAGAAATAACTATGACTGCCACCAATTTGCTTAACTAGACTCCGACCTCGGGCCACTGAATCCCCATCATCAGTTTTCAGTGACATCTGACCAACATGCCTATGTTAAACCAACCACATCCAGGTCTCCGATCCCTCATATCGGCAACCCCTCATTCGGTTGAGGCTCCCTTTTTGTCGACTTCAACACCCATATTCCAAAAAGGAAGCGATACCTTGGATCACCCCTCTCCATACAAGGGGCATCCTCGGATGGCACTGTGGGAGACATCATTATCCACAGATGTCATCGATCCTCCTGACGTTCGACTATGACAAAAGCTTTCATGTCAATATGGTATCATACCTTACAACCATTGCACTTTGAATCAGATTCGTTGAAGACCCGTGCCTCCATAAGCGTCTCTATCAACAATGCTTACACGGGAAGGTCCCAGCTAGCACCTATGCGTACATTGCGCAGTTATATGCCATACCAAGTTTACGCATACGAGTACCACATTCCACCTATAGTTAAAGAAAAAACACCCCTAAGGGCGTCAGCAGTCGTCATCAACAACCACCAACATCACTACCATAGTAGTGACACAGACAGAACATATATCTGTCAGTTTTGTTTAACTAGCCACAGCATCACGAGCATGGGACATGCCCACCTCGTTGAAATTTTGTACATATATTGTAAATTGTATTTGCTTGCAGGGATCCCTTAGACATGGTCATTCTTGGAACCGGTGTAGGGTGTTGTCAACTCCAAAGCTTCACGCAGGACTCCCTCTCTCTCTCTATGCACGATACAGAAAAGAAAATGTAATGTATTTCAGCGATACAGTCTTTCCTAGACCTCACACATTAGGGGGAAACAATTAACACTGGAAAATCGTACAACAGAAGATGACATTAATTAATGTCAAGCCAAAGGACTTACAGGGCAGGAAGACATGGAATCTTGAATGAATTTAAAAACTCAAAGGTTTAAAGGAAATCAAATTTGAACTAGTCATTAAATGTTATTTGCGCGCATTATCCTTCGAGAAGAGCGTCTTTTGCGCGCCTTTTTGCCCAATAAGTGCGCATTCCTAAAAGTGGCAAAATGTTACTATCCGGGACCACACAAAGAAAAGGACAAGTTACTCCTTACATGAATTGCCTAAGGACAGCCACCAGCGCCCCCTTAGACACTATGTGAGCACACAATGGAATATTTGGAGCACACAATGGAATCATACCTCTCCCTTGGGTCACCATTCATTATGTACCCAGGGAGGGAAGGAGGATTTGAAAGCCCCTATATAAAGCCACCATGAGAAGAAGAATGGGTGATCACATTGTTATGCTAGCCAGAATTGCCCAAGCAATACTAGCAGTGTGTGACCCGGAGTTGGAAATAGAGGGGACTCGATTGTTGGCCACCCAACAATCTTAGTCCATCACAGCAGAGAGAGAGGGAAACTGCACCAAGGCAGAGCTTGGAAAACAACATCCTTGCATCGGGACCTAGAACCATTGTCTAGGGTCCCTTTGGAAAGTGGGTAAAATTTCTTCTCCATATCAAACGTTTAATAAGAAGAGGCCTAGGGCCATCGTTTTCATTATTATCGTTTTGACTCTCTTCAATAGCTTCTGTATATTTGTGTTTTAGTTTTAGTTTAATTTTAGTATACATTTGCATGGTTTTTCCTCTAGATTCTATTCTTTTGAACTCCACCACTTTCTGCCTATTTCCAATAGTTTAAAGGGGTATACCACACCCCTTAAACTGGTGCGATTTCATACACCCGTGCGTTAAATCCACCACAAAAAGGTCAATGCCTTGACTATTGGGTATGTGTTATATTCTTTCCACGACTAGCCCCACGCGTAGTACGTTGCGCCGGGCACAACAGGGGGGTCACAGGGGGGGCGGCAGCCCCCCCTGTCGGGGTCCGGGGCAGCGCCCCGGCGATTTTTTTTTTTGGTATGTGGTCCCACTCATATGCGGACCCACCCATGTTTTGTGCATGAGTTTGCACATGGTTTTTGGGTACGATGGTTTTCGACCCCTGGTATTTTGTAGATCCAGTCAAGGAGACTACGGTTATGTTCTAATCCGGGGTTAATGGATTGGGGTTTTATGTATGCTTCGGCATGTATATATATGTGTTGTAACACTAAAAGGAATATAATGAAAAATCAAATTTGGTAGTCCGAGTCCCAATTTGGGATCCAGGGGAAAATCTCTGTGTTTATCTGTTTTATGTTTTATGCTCTCGCTATTGTTTATTTTCTGTTATAATATTCGTGTGTAGATAATTTCTGTTCGGGGTTAAAACCTACATTTGGTATGAAAGCTGTTTAGGCTTCAAGGGGACGCCTTTGCTGCTGAGGGTTTTTTTTTGTTCGGACCTGAGGTTGACCCTGTTCAGTGGGAGATCTGCGGGATCGATTCTTGCGGTGAAAGAAGATGGCGAGCGGCGGAAAGATAAAGATCGAGAAATTTAATGGTCAGAGTTTTGAGTTGTGGAAGCTCAAGATGGAGGATCTGCTGGTGGATAAAGATCAGTGGATCGCGGTAGATCCAGGTACTAAACCAACGGCAATGTCAGATGAAGACTGGAAGAAACTGGATTGGAAGGCTAAAAGCACAATACGGTTGTGTGTATCAGATTCAGTATTGTTGAATGTATCTGGGGAAGCTACGATGAAGAATTTGTGGGAAAAACTTGGGACTTTGTACCAATCTAAGTCTCTGGTGAATAAGTTGTTCCTGCGGAAAAAGCTGTATAACCTGAGGATGAAGGATGGAGACTCGGTGACATAGCATATGAATGCCTTCAATACTATGGTAAGTCAGCTGTCATCTGTTGATATTAAAATCTCAGATGAAGATAAGTGCATCAGTTTTTTGTGCTCTCTACCAGACTCATGGGACAATCTGGTTATTGCAATAGGTAGCAATACAACTCTTTCACATGGAGGATAAGACTCCACATGAGGTATGGAATGGTAAGAAACCCTCTCTTTCACATCTAAGGGTATTTGGATGTGATTCATATGTACATGTTCCAAAGGAGAAAAGGACCAAGTTGGATAATAAATCTGAAAGGTGCATCTTTATTTGGTATAAGGATGGTTTAAAGGGTTACAAGCTTTGGAACCCAGAAACAAGGAAGGTTTTGTACAGCCGAGATGTGGTGTTTAGAGAGGTGAAAGATGTTTTTACACATGAAGTCCTACCAAAGCAACCTAAGAATATAGAGTTTGAGCTAAAGGAGGATGAATCAAACTCTACAATAGAAGAAAGAGGAAGAGCCACAAACCCCAGCTTTGAGAAGATCAGTTCGGGAAATAAGGAAACCAGAAAGGTATAATCCATCTGCTTTCTGTTCAGGTTTTTCCTTAACTATAACTAATGACGATCCCAGAACTGTCAGGGAGACAGTAGACTCAGAGGATGGAAAACTCTGGAAGGAGACGATGGTTGATGAAATGGCATCCTTGCACAAAAATGAGGCATGGGATCTGGTGGAGTTGCCGGCTGGAAGGAAGCCCATAGGGAGCAAATGGGTGTTTAAAAAGAAGATGAATGTAGAAGGCAAGGTGGAGAAATAAAAAGCTCGGTTGGTAGCAAAAGGTTATTCCCAAGTGCCAGGAATTGATTTTGGTGATATTTTTTCTCCTGTTGCCAAAGTTACTTCTATTAGATTACTTTTATCTGTTGTTGCTGCATTTGATTTTGAGATAGAACAGATGGATGTGAAGACAGCATTTCTTCATGGGGATCTAGAAGAGGAGATCTACATGAAGCAACCTGAAGGCTTTATGGTGAAGGGTAAGAAAGAACTGGTATGCAGGTTGAAGAAGTCTTTGTATGGGTTAAAACAGTCACCAAGGATGTGGTATTAGAAATTTGATACCTATATACGGGGACTTAGCTTCACCAGAAGCAAGGAGGATCACTGTGTTTATTTTAAATTAATTGGTGACCGTGTTATTTATTTGGTCTTGTATGTGGATGATATGTTGTTGATTGGAAATGACAAGGAAATTATCCAAGATTTGAAGACCCAACTGTTCTCCAAATTCGACATGAAGGATCTTGGTGCTGCAAACTATATTTTGGGCATGGAAATTAAGAGAGATCGGGCAAAGAGGAAGCTCTGGTTAAACCAGAGGAAGTATGTCGAGACTATATTGCGGAGGTTCAATATGCAGGATAGTAAACCGGTGAAGGTTCCTATTCCTGTAGGTGTAAAGCTGTCTGCTGAACAGTGTCCCAAGACACAAGAAGAAGAGGAGGATATGTCCCGTGTTCCATATGCAAGTGCAGTGGGTAGCCTGATGTATGCAATGGTCTGTACTAGACCAGACATTACACATGCAGTGGGAGTATTGAGCAGGTTTATGTCAAACCCAGGGAAGGAGCATTGGACAGTAGTGAAGCGGGTTTTCAGATATTTACGTGGCACTAGTGATTATGTCTTGTGCTACCAGGGAAGACCAGGATTGGAAAGAATGTTGGACATTCGTGGTTTTGTTGATGCAGACTGGGCTGGAGATCTGGACCAAAGAAGATATACAAGTGGGTATGTGTTTAGCCTATTTGGAGGCGCAGTCAGTTGGATGAGTAAAAGACAGTCTGTAGTGGCTCTTTCAACTACAGAGGCATAATACATAGCAGCCACTCATGCAAGCAAGGAAGCAGTTTGGTTGCAAAGATTGTGTTCAAGTATGGGGTTGGTACAGCAAGCTATAAGGATAGACTGTGATAGCCAAAGTGCAATTTTCTTGGCTAAGAACCTTTCTTATCATTCAAAGACAAAGCACATTGATGTTCAATATCACTTTGTTAGAGATATGGTTGAGGCTAAAAGGGTGTTACTGGTAAAGGTGGACACTTTAAAGAATGTTGCAGATGCATTGACGAAGTCTGTGAGCACTCAGAAGTTCTCTTGGTGTAGAGAAACAATGGGTGTTGAAGAATTGGCCAAATGACTAAGCTCTCCTGTGGCCCCCCGTGGAAAGAAAACAACAAGTGGGAGAATGTTGGGTATGTGTTATATTCTTTCCACGACTAGCCCCACGCGCTATACGTTGCGTCGGGCGCAACAGGGGGGTCATAGGGGGGGCGGCAGCGCCCCGACGAAATTTTTTTTTGGTATGCGGTCCCACTCATATGCGGACCCACCCATGTTTTGTGCATGAGTTTGCACATGGTTTTGGGGTACGATGGTTTTCAGCCCCTATTATTTTGTAGATCTGGTCAAGGGAACTATGGTTATGTTCTAATCCAGGGTTAATGGATTGGGGTTTATGTATGCTTCGGCATGTATATATATGTGTTGTAACAATAAAAGGAATATAATGAAAAATCAAGCTGGTAGTCCCAATTTGGGATCCAGGGGAAAATCTTTGTGTTTATTTGTTTTATGTTTTATGCTCTCGCTATTGTTTATTTTTTGTTATAAGATTCATGTGTAGATAATTTCTGTTCAGGGTTAAAACCTACATTGATTGGCATGCACACTTTGCAAGATTTATCAGAAGTAAAGGGCATAAAATGCATGAAATAGTGGGGCTAAAAATTATGTTTTATTCAACTCAAAAGACAACCAAGCATAGATATTGTGTACTCTACAACAATTTAAGGTGTTAAATCTTAAAACTATCTAGTATGTTTTTGAATTTTCTCATTAAATAAATACAAATCAATATTTTATGAATTTAATATAATGCTAAAGTAGAGTTGAACAATGTATATCCGATGAATATTTTGATCTTTTGGGGGGGTTTGATTGAAATATGGCTCCAACATAAAAATAGTATACAAATATGTTAATTCAATGGAAGACCTCAAAAATACCACTAGATGATTGTTTTTGGGGTTGTTCCAAAAATACACCAAAGCCAATTCCACACACATTCGAAACAAAATGTAAGTCTTCCAACACAATTCAACCCAATAGGATCATCAAGTTATATAAAAAAATGAGCTTTCTAATGTTCTATTGGAAAATGCTACGAACCATGCGAGGTTTAAATCTCTGATTTTATCAATATCACATCTAGATCTAAAGTATTAAAACTTTGGCAAAAATGGATAATTAAATAGATATATAAGAAAATTATAGTGCACACAATAGGCTGGAAAAGGGTAAAAGGAAAAAAAAAACATTGCCAAAATATGGAAAATTTTGAACACTTCCATGTGAAACGGGCCATTGGACATTACCCAAAACCTACCGCAAAGAAAGAAACTTTGAATTCCATAATAGGGTATCAATAAAAGACAAAACATGCCCACTCCAGACATTAGTAAACATTTTTAATTGAATTCTGACCAAATTGAATTCACAATTTTAAAATTAAGAAAAAAAAAAGAGATCATATATACTACTGGTTGGTTTCGAAAGGACGTTCAAAGAAAACAAAAAAATACATACGTGTCTATGCATATAGATAACGTTAAACCTCAAAGATCCAGTGGTACACATATTAACACAAAAATAGTAGAGAGAGGAGTTTTATGTAACTTACAGCCAAAACAAATGCGAAGTTTTGGGAAAACAAGCATTTCAGCATAATAGAGTATTCAAACTGAGAACTAGTGCCAATCAGACTTTGGTTCATTGGTGAGGTCAAAATATTGTAAACCCATCTACATGTGGTTCCATGCTTCTTGTGGTATATGCCCTACTCAAATGGGATGTTAAAAATAAACAGAATGACGGTTGTGTCAAGTCTCTAGTTTGTGAAGCAGAATGGATATTTCTCAAATCTGGGACCTGATCCAAACAAAGTGCATGTTATGCAATGCAACTCACTATGTCCAAGTGAATTTATGGTATCCACTTCATGTTAATAGGTCGTTCCCACATGTTTTCGTTCCTATAGACGACCTTGAGTTGTGAAAGACCAGTTCCTAGGACATCTTTATATAGCAAGGAGCGTATGGTATAACAGGGGGAGTTATCAACAAAAGGCTCTCATGCTATCTCCTGAAAACAAGAAATATTAATTTGAATGGGACCAAAACCTTCAAAATCTTGACACAGGGAAAGGAATACTGCAAAGGCAATATGTGAGGAACTCTAATACCAATGCATCAGACAGTTCAGAGGCAGCTTACTGTAAAGAGGGCCGATTCAAAAGATACGTCACAAAAATAGATAATCAGAAGGTGTTTACTGCGTAAGAAAGATGTAAGATGATACTAACTATCATTGAGATGAATATCCAGATACAAAATATCACCATGTAATGGGATTACCAATTTAAGAATCCATACATGACAATAGCGTTTTAAAAATAACCTCCCAAAGAAGCTAATATAGCAGAAATATGGCTGAAGTGAAAAGTGAAACAGTATATCATGCCTGAGCCATATTTAAAGCGCTTGACTAATTCGAGCATGGGTATCAATTAGGATAAATCCATACCAAAAACCAGTGAGCCACTCACATTCCAGAAACATGATACAAGAAAGGCGGATGAAACGAAATGAACAATTAAATTAGCACATATAAGAGAAAGTTACACACTGTGAGACACCAAAGACTAGAAGCCTCTTTAAAGACGAAACTCCTCCTCACTGAAACCCAACGAGCTCTATACATTCGTATAAGAGTTTTTACAAAATGCATACAAAAATTCTCTCACCGCATAATTTTCTGATAAAATCTGGAACCCTCAATAATCTGCTCTTGGGGAGTTTTATAGAAGAAAAAGAAAACTTAGTAAAGGAAATGGATGATGAACATTTAATTTGACTCATTAAGACAGGATGGTGGAAACGTGCACGCCCATATTTCTTGATGACTCTGTAGTGCTGTATGTACTCCGTGGCCTGCTTTCTGAAATAAATGCACTGGGTGGAAGTCTCTTCAGCAACACGGTAGAGAAATAAAAACCACATGGGCAGTCCGTCCTTCCATGGAAAGAAAATTCTGCTGAAATGAAACCCTGAGGGTATAGTTTTCTATGCATTGACCCTCTAAGTTATCTACGGGGTCTTCAATCTGGAATTCTGCCTTCAATTGGTTAGGTTAAGGCTCAAAAATCTTCAATTATACGCCTTTAACTCTCTGCCTTTCACTGATACTCTCTGTCTGCAATATTAATGTCTTCGACCGCGAAATCTGCACTTTGAATGACTCTGGAGGGTTTTGACAGAGTTTAACCCTACTTCTTTAATGGATGTCATGTCGTAACAGCTTCCCAGGCCTTTCTCCATAATTCTAGCCTTTGAAAAATGGTCCTTTCTGGTGTTCTCTGTTACCGTAATTGAGACTGTGAATCATGGCAGCTTACCGCTGCTCGTACCCTGCAAAACACACAAAATCGTCAAGAAAACAAATGCATGGGAAACTGGATGTAGCGGGGATAGCGAGGATGACAGTGCAACATGGTGAAATGGTGGAAAAATGGTCTGGTAAAGGTTGTAGGGATGCAGAAAATTTAAATGCAAACGATGGTCATTTGACCTTCGAATGGAAATAAATGAGGGGCGAAAGAAAATGTGACAGAACTCGTGGACGGATGACAAGGCGGAAGGCACGTGTCGATGGCGGGCAGGCAAGTAATCTGGACCGTCCGATCTCAGGAGGAGATCGACGACTGAGAGCACGTCGGAGAGCGACAGAAGGTGGGCCAGGGGAACTATTTGCCGATTTTATCGCCTGAGCATCTCGGCAGCGCGATCACTGTCAAACGACACGCCCCAGATCGGATGGTGCACAACGATATCACGCCAGGTTTTTGGGCGAACGTTAATGCGCTATGGAGGGTAGTTTATGAATAGTGCACGGAGCCATGTGTCATGCGATGAGTGGAATCGCTCCGAACTGAGAAATACCGCCTACCTCTCAAAAGGTGGTGTGATGGAGACCGACGGGTTTTGTACAGTGCTTTTGGGCGCGGGGACCACAAGGGCGGGTGAGCTGCTGACCATTGACTTGCAGGTTGATCAGACGGTGGACAGTTGATCAGAGCGGTGAATGGGTAATACTGTGATAAGCGCTCTCCGGGCTAGCGCTTGGTCTAGCACCTAGGTTACGTGGAGAAAAATATTGAGGGAGCTAGGGCCGAAAGGTGCTAGGCCTTAAATATGTTACAATGTGTGATTTCGGCCCTTTTTATGCAATTTTGAGTTTTTCTTTTTTTTTAGAGGAGTGCAACGATAGGTGGAAGAAAATATTTTTAGGCCAAACGAAGGGGTTTTAAAGGGGATTGTTTGTCAGAATTTAATAGGGGGCTGACACGATCAACATTGGCTCCACCTGGGGACGGCACGTTCATCCCTGGTCATGTTGAGAACTTCGTAGATCACCGGTTAATCTTTTATGCGGACACTGCTCTTCAGCACTTCTAATTTTATTTTCATGATTCATCACGACACCCACATTATTCAAACAAGAATGAAAACAGAAAACTAATGTACAGTATGATACACCAGGCTATCTATGCCTAAATCAGAACTGAAAGTAGGGCTTAAGGAACTGGCCATTTACAGGGGCATCGAGCAAGTCTCCTTGTAAATTTTCCAACCTGAAAGTGTTGTTGCCCCCTTGTTCCACGATTTTAAAAGGGCCGAACTAGAGTGGGTTGAATTTACCATGTTTTCCTTTTTCAGCTCTTCGGACATCCCATCTGAGCACTAAATCCCCAATCTACAACTTCCTATCCTTGGCATGCTGATAAAAAAGGTCCTTCATCTTCTCTTGATATTCAGTTAACCTTTGACTTACCTGGTTGCGTGTTTCTTCCAACTCCACCAGCTGATTTATTCTCCTAGTCACATCATCAGGCTCTTCTTGACTTTCTTGCATGAATCGGGCTACTGGTAAGGCTAACTGAACAGGGAATACTGCTGCCCTCCCATATAATAATTCATATGGGGATTTCCCAGTTGCTCTCTTGCTGGTAATTCTATTGGCCCACAGCGAATTTCAACTGGGAATCCCAATTTTTGTGATTTTCGTTGATAGCCTTCTTTAGTGCCCTCAACAGGGTTTTATTTGAAGACTCTGCCAAGCCATTTCCTTGTGGGTAATAGGCTATAGAGTGACTTAGTGTGATGTTATACTGCTGGCAGAAGCTCACAAACTTTGCAGACTTGAAGGCTTGGGCGTTATCAGTTACTATTCTGGCAGGGCAGCCAAACCTGGATATGATGTTTTCTTCCATGAACTTTATTATCACAGCATCTGTTGCATTCCTCGCAGGTATGGATTCCACACATTTTGTGAAATGATCAGTGGCAGTTAATATCCACTTATGCTGACCACTCGATGGAGGATGTATTTCACCTATAAAGTCAATTCCCCATTTCCGGAATGGTTCATCCACATGAACGGGAATCATGGGCAGAGGTGCCAACTTCTGTCTTTCAGCAAATTTCTGACATTTCTTACAAGCTCTAACCTGGGCAAAAACATCTCCAAAGAGCTTGGGCCAATAGAAACCATCCTTCAGGATTTTGTGAGCAGTGGCCCTCCAGCTGTAATGACCCCCACAGATTCCTTCATGAAATTCGGCCATTATACTCTCTACCTCATCCTCTGTGAGACACATGAGTAGAATGCTTGAGGGATCTCACCAGTATAGCCGGCCATTGGCGACTATGTACTTCTGTGATCTCAACCTTAGCGTTATGTATTTAGCTTTATCACAGCTTGGAGGGCAGCTGAGTGTGAGGAGATATTCTACTATCTCTTTATACCACTGACTGGTGAGGTACTTTATATGTGTTTTCGGAGTAGTTATCTCTATTCCCTATCGTTCTTCTTTCTCCTTAGATTCCTCCCTTGCTATTATGGACAGATTTATACCCAGAGCCTAATAGTTTGATTCAGATAAGATTTTGGCTAGCCCTTGTCCTTTGATCAGTTTGGTAGGGCAGATGTCTAGCTCATACTCCTGTATTTTGGCAATCCACTTCCCCCTTTTTCCTTCACTATCCCCTTGGATAAGAATATCTTTTACAGTTGTTGTAGGCACAAATGCAGTGGTATGGAACTGCAAGACATACATGTAGAATGCTTTAAGGGATTTCATTAGGGTGTATGCTTGCTTTTCTAATATGTTATATTTTAGTTCTGCATCACGGAGCACCTAACTGAAGAAGGCGATGGGCTGCTCGTACCCTTCTTCATTTTTCTGCAATAAAACTCCTGCTATTGTATGAGGTGATACAAAAGAAAAGATCATGAATGGTTTAGCATAATCCGGTCCAGCTAGCACAGGGGCTTCTGCAAAATAATTTTTTATCCTGGAAAATGCCTCTCGTGATTCCTGGGACCACTTTACCTCATTATTTTTCTTCAGCTTGCCAGCTATATATCTAACTATCTCAGCATAGTTAGGAATAAACCTTCTCAGAAAATTAATGCGCCCTAGGAACACCTGCACCTCCTTCTTATTTCTGGGAAGAGAAATGCCATTTATAATCTCTACCCTCTTAGGATCTATCTTTACCCCATCTTTGGTTACAATGTGTCCCAAAATTCTACCCTCTTCTAATGCAAATAATGACTTCTGAGGATTAAGAGAGAGACCATACCTTCTGCATTTCTCAAAAGTTCTACGCAAATGCTCAATGTGCTCCATATCGCCCTTTGAAAACACAGTGATATCATCGAGGTAGACTACCAAAAATTTATCTTGCTCCCTAACAAAAGAAATGTCTATGGCCCTCTGAAAAGTGGCCCCTGCATTAATCAACCTGAAAGGCATCCTGGCAGACATAAATGTCCCCCATGGCATGGTGAAAGTAGTATTCTTCTGATCTTCTGGAAGTACAACCACCTGATTGTAGCCAGAGAATCCATCCATCATTGACATCCTAGAAGCTCCAACCACTTTCTGCAGGATGTGATCCATCTTGGGCAGTGGATAATTACCTTTTAAGGATGCTCGATTTAAATTTCGGAAATCAACACATAATCTTATTTCTCCATTCTTCTTTCGGACGGGGACTAAGTTTGCCACCCATTCAGAGTACCTCAATGGCACAATTATTTTGGCCTTTAATAGCTTCTTAATTTCTTTCTCAATGGAGGGAAGTAGCAGGGGATTTATCTGTCTAAGATTATGCTTATGAGGTTTCGCATCTCCCCTTAGTGGAATTTTATGCTGCATTATACTGATGTCAAAAGTTTTTAGGTCCTGAGAAGACCATGCAAACACATCTTTGTAAGACTGAAATAATTTCTAGTATAGCTTTTTATATTCTTCTGGGACCTTCTTGGATAGTTTTACAATTTTTGGGTCAGCATCAGTACCAAGATTCAGGTCTTCTACCTAATTTTCTTCTACCACTTTTCTTGGCTATAGTGGGACATCGTTCTTGTTAAATAAATTTTCTAAAGGCACCAACCCTCTAGGTATAACGTTTCCCTTCAATTGTAACACTTTATTAACTGCCATTTTCTCCTCCCAATTTCTTTCTGAAGTGTCTTGAGTCCCTTCTTCTTCACAAGCATCAATCTCCATATTGGAGAATTCCCCTACTGTTTCCAGGAATCTCTTCACCTGTTCTTCATCCGCAAATACCTATCAGTGCTTGATGTTATCTGGGATTGATGGTCGATAACGTACCTCAATTTCATACCTTAAGAGAGGGTTCTGAGGTGGACGGAATGTACTAGCAGCCACAACAAGGGAATCAACCATCCTATTCTGTTCCCATGGCATGAACTGGATATTAAATGCCAAGAAACAATTCTCTACCATGTCCCAAACTTCATTCCTATAAGCCCTCAGCCGAGGATGTTTGGTTTGACACTGATTCCTGACTTGTCTAACCACTAGTTCTGAATCTCCCAAAACTTTTAAACTTTGTATATTCATGCTCCTGGCTGTCTGTAACCCTAACATAAGTGCTTCATATTCAACCACATTATTAGTGGCTTCATATTCTAGCTTGAAAGACAATGGGAACCATTTTTCTGTAGGAGAAATCAATAGTATTCCAGCTCCATTACCTTCTCTTCAATTTGCTCTGTCGAAATGAAGTGTCCAGATTCCTACTTCATGGCTCTCTAAGGGCTGATCAGTCTTGATCTGGCAGAAGGATGGTTCATGAGCATAATCTTGATCTTCTTCCAGCATCAAGCACAAGAAATCTCCTTCTCTACTGTAGACTGGTGAATTAACAGAGTTGTCGGCCTTAGTAACCATCTTGACAAATCTAGTTTCCCTATACAACCTCCTCTCCTGGCCACCAAAAATTGGGATAGTGGCATATGTTAAGTCCAACTTGATTGAACCACCAATGTTTGTCCCCCAGGACCTTGACAACAACATGCCAAAGCGAGTTGGGATGTCAACCACCACGATGTCCATTACCACACTTTTTGCTGGGATTTGGTCCAAATTGACCACCAAATCCTTGATCATCCCCAGGCATTTAAATCTTTTGGAATCAAATGAATAGAGGTCCTTGTATGGATGGGTGATTTGTAATCTTATTTGTTCCATGACTGACAGAGGAAGTAGATTATGGGAAGCTCCAGAATCTAACATACAATTATGTAATATCAGGTCATGAATCACTAGAGGCACATAGAAGGGAGGAGTAGAAGCATCGAATTCCTCAACATGTGGGCCAAATACGACCAAGGGTCTTTCTTATTGAAGGTTGAGACTATCTGGGATGAGTGCTGCTTCTGGAGGAACCATGAAAGAGGTGACTTGGGATTGATATGCAGGTTGCTTCAACAACTCAGTCAAGGGAACTGGGATTTTGACCTTCTCAAGTTCCTTTTGCAGACTGAAAGCAGGAGAGGACTTATCTATTACAATCTCCTTTGACTCTTTATTTTCGGCTGAGGGTTTGACCTCTTTTGACAGCGACTTCGCATTAGGGGGAATGACTACTTTTTAAGAGGAAGGAATTTGGTCATTAGACTGCAAAGGTTTGTTTGAAGGCCCATTACCCTTGTCTGTGACTTTCTGCATTGTTGACTCCTTCTGCGCAGGTGCTTCCTTCTAGGGTGGCTCTTCTTCTTGATCTTGAGTACGAGTCCTCTTCCTAGAAGATCTGAGATCATATCTTCTATTGAACTGTGCTTGCATGAAATCAACAAATTTCTTGCAATAGTGATCAATCTCTGAGTCTTCCGTGTCTCTAGCCTTCTCTTCTTCTTGCAATGAGAACTCGGTTCCATCACTTCCTTGCAAGGGGCATTATTCTCCATCACTATTCAAGAAAGCAAGATTTGCATCCTCCAGTTCATAGGCAGTGTCTTCAGTAGGACCATCCACTGGACCTTCCAAGTACAATGGGTGTGGTACCTGATCTTGTTGTCCTTTAGTTCCCTTTGCAATATTTCCAGGGGTGGTTTCCTATACTGAGTGTTAGTATGAATCCTTCGTCGAAGTGTATGAAAAAGGACCACTTTAGCTACGCATAACTAATAGCCCTAACAACAAAAGTGGCTGCCAAATATCTTCAGATCTGCGGTTAGTAATAAAAATGCTGCAACAACCAGATCTATAAATGGAAAGACATTAAGCAGTAAAGTAAAGGGTTTGCTCCATGCATCCAACAGACAAGACAAGAACACAATTTTTGAAAGAATTTTTATATTACAGGGCACCTGGGAGGAAAACAAGAAGGTGTATCCAGCTCTCCTCAATGGGATGGGTTCTTTGTAGTCCTCTGCACTTCAGATCTAAGCTTTCTCTCTCTAGTAGGTGTAGAAAACCCAATGCAAAAATGAAGCTCAATGGGAGCAAATGATGAAAAATGAGACCAAGTGTATAGATCCAGAGTGATCTAATAGGCAACAAAAGGTGAAGAATGATGGGGAAAACTCTCCTATTTATAACAAAATATTGGTTCATTCTAGATCTTGGTGCATGATTAAAATAATGTTACCCAAATCTAGATCCACCTTTTATGGAATACTTTATTATATTTGTTGGAGGGAAAGGGTCTTTGACTTGGGTCAAATCCCTTGATTAGTCAAAAATAAATAAATAAATGATTTATTTATATTTTTAAGGAAGTGGCTGGAAGATAATCAAATAAATAATGATTTATTTAATTATTTGTGGGTGATTTGGTCATATTTAACAAGGAATATTATCTAAATAAGATTTAAATAATTATTCCTAGAAATTAATAAGATAAATAAAGGTTTATCTAACTAATTTCTTTGATTTTGGGTTAAACATGATTGGGAATAATAATTAAATTATGGTTTAATTAATTATTCCATGAGGAAAATCAAACAAATATGGGTTTGTTTAATATTTCCTTTTGGGGTTTCCTGTTTTAACATAGTGAAAGTGGTTTTACTTAGGGTAAAACTGGTCTTACATGGTGTACTTGGGTCCATCTAATGATAATAAGTTAGATGACCAAAAAATGGTGTAACACTGAGGATTGTAACCCCTGTTTGGAGAATTTTGGAAATTCTTGGAGGCTGAATTCTTGGCCTCCAATTCAAGCTTGACCAGCTTACCAGAAAGGTTCTTAATCATTTTGTTCATTTCTTCAATTATGTCATTAGCTGAGTCTCTGTCTTGGTTAGAGGTAGATACCTCCTCTTTGCCCCTTCTTCTAGTATCTTGTTCAAATTTTCCCTTTGATTTACCAGTGGAGGCAAAATTTGCCTCCAACTCTAGCGCATCTGTCTGAGCATCATCCAGAGTGGTCGGCTTTCATTCTCTCATAGAGAAACCAAATTCTGAGTCGAAGGCTGCTACGAAAAAAAACTTTAGCAGTAGTTTGATGAGGTTTCATATTAGCAGGAAGACTCAAATAAAATTTATTAAATCTCTTGATGAACTCTGACACCCCTTCGTTATGTTTTTTCTTGAGTGTATTGAACTCAGTAAGACAATTTCCATGATCTTTCTTCTCTCCCCATTTCATGAGAAAAGTATCTTCCATTCCTTCCCAAGTGGTGACAGAACAGTCTCCCAATGTCTTAAACCATTTTCGGGCTTCACCATCAAGAGATTGGACAAACAGCCTTAAGACTACATCTAAATGTTCCACATTAAAGTTCTCTGAAAAAGAGGAGAAGACCTCAAGATGTTTTTGAGCGTCAATCTCATTTTCCCCATTGAATCGGGGTAAAATCTTCAGATAGTCCTGCGGCATATCGTTCAACACTTGAGGTAATGCCAGGGGGGCATATTTATTCAACAAGAAGCCGTGAACATTGGCCATTGGAGGAGGTGGAGGTAGTGCACGAATTTGATGTGTAAAAGGAGGAGGCGGAGGTGAAAGTGGATTATGAATGATAATAGGAATGTAATGGACTGCAGCTTGAGGTGTTGAGGGGAACAACTGTCTGTTAATAGCAGATACTTCGGTGACTTCATTGACCTCTTCGAACTCAGGAGTAGGGTGAAAGTCATCTTTAACTTGGAAACCTCCTCGGGGTGGACTATCTGAATAGTAATCAGTATCTCCCACGGTGGAGTCGGGACCTAGCACTTGGGCTACTTGAGAAGAAGAGGATGGAAAGTTTTCTTCAGACAATTTAGGGATTTCAGTGTGGACTGATCACCTTTCCCTCGAACTTCTTCTATGTATGATCTTCTCTGGGTCAGACACTGAAGGTGTCTTTGGCTATGACGTATCTGACCTCAGGTGTGGCTTACGAGGAGCCAAGAATGCAAGTGAATTTATTTAATAAATGAATGTGGAGTCGCCAAGGTGAGGGATCTACAACTCTCAACTCTCCATACTCACCTACTTGAAGAGTGAATTATGTTTTTTCGAGGCCCAGGGATTTAAATTTTCTCAACTTCGTTCCTCGGCAACGGTGCCAAAAAGATGTTGTCGTTCCTAGAGACAGCCTTGAGTTGTGAAATACCAGTGCCTAGGACATCTTTATATAGCAAGGAGCGTATGGTATAATAGGGGGAGTTATCAACAAAAGGCTCTCATTCTATCTCCTGAAAACAATAAATATTAATTTGAATGGGACCAAAACCTTCAAAAATTTTACCCAGGGAAAGGAATACTGCAGAGGAAATATGTGAGGAACTCTAATACCAATGCATCAGACAGTTTAGAGGCAGCTTACTGTAAAGAGGGCCGATTCAAAAGATACGTCACAGAAATAGATAATCAGAAGGCGTTTACTGCGTAAGAAAGATGTAAGATGATACTAACTGTCATTGGGATGAATATCCAGATACAAAATATCACCATGTAATGGGCTTACCAATTTAAGAATCCAAACATGACAATAGCATTTTAAAAATAACCTCCCAAAGAAGCTAATATAGCAGAAATATGGTTGAAGTGAAAAGTGAAACAGTATATCATGCTTGAGCCATATTTAAAGCGCTTGACTAATTTGAGCATGGGTATCAACTAGGATAAATCCATACCAAAAACCAGTGAGCCACTCGCATTCCAGAAACATGATACAAGAAAGGCGGATGAAACGAAATGAATAATTAAATTAGCACATATAAGAGAAAGTTACACACTGTGAGACACCAAAGACCATAATCCTATTTAAAGACGGAACTCCTCCTCACTGAAACCCAACGGGCTCTGTACATTCATATAAGAGTTTTTACAAAATGCATACAAAAATTCTCTCACCGCATAATTTTCTGATAAAATCTGGAACCCTCAATAATCTGCTCTTGGGGAGTTTTATAGAAGAAAAAGAAAACTTAGTAAAGGAAATGGATGATGAAAATTTAATTTGCCTCATTAAGACATGATGGCAGAAACGTGCACGCCCATACTGCTTGATGACTCTATAGTGTTGTATGTACTCTGTGGCCTGCTTTCTGAAATAAATGCACTGGGTGGAAGTCTCTTCAGCAACACGGTAGAGAAATAAAAACCACATGGGCAGTCGGTCCTTCCCCGGAAAGAAAATTCTACTAAAATGAAACCCTGAGGGTATTTTTTTCTGTGCATGGACTCTCTGAGTGATCTACGGGGTCTTTAATCTGGCATTCTTCCTTCAAATGGTTAGGTTAAGGCTAAAAAATCTTCAATTATACGCCTTTAACTCTCTGCCTTTCACTGATACTCTCTATCTACAATATTAATGTCTCTGATCACGAAATCTGTGCCTTGAATGACTCTGGAGGGTTTTGACAGAGTTTAACCCTACTTCTTTAATGGAGGTCATGTCATAACAACTTCCCAGGCCTTTCTCCATAATTCTAGCCTCTGAAAACTGGTCCTTTTCGGTGTTCTCTATTACTGTAATTGAGACTATGAATCATGGCGGCTTACCGCCGCTCGTACCCTAAAAAACACACAAAATCGTCAAGAAAAAAAATGCATGGGAAACTGGATGCAACAGGGATAGCGAGGATGACAGCGCAGCATAGTGAAATGGTGGAAAAATGGCCTGGTAAAGGTTGGAGGGATGCAGAAAATTTAAACGCAAACGATGGTCATTTGACCTTTGAATGGAAATAAATGAGGGGCGGAAGAAAATGTGACAAAAATTTTGGATGGATGATGGGGTGGAAGGCACGTGTCGATGGCAGGCAGGCAAGTAATATAGACCGTCCGATCTCAGGAGGAGATCGACGGCTAAGAGCACATCAGAGAGCGACAGAAGGTGGGCCAGGGGCATTGTTTGTCGAGTTTATCATCCAAGCATCTCGGCGGCGTGATCACCGTCGGATGGCATGCCCCAGATCGGACAGTGCACAGTGATATCACGCCAGGTTTGTGGATGAATGTTAATGATCGATGGAGGGCGGTTTATGAATAGTGCACAGAGCCACGTGTCATGCGATGAGTGGAATCACTCCGAAATGAGAAATACCGCCTACCCCTTGAAAGGTGGTGCGATGGAAACTAGCGGGTTTTGAACAGTGCTTTTGGGCGCGGGGACCACAAGGGCAGGTGAGTTGCTGACCGTTGATTTGCAGGTTGATCGGACGGTGGACAATTGATCGGAGCGATGAACGGGTAATACTCTGATAAGCGCTCTCTGGGCTAGCGCTTGGTCTAGCGCCCAAGTCACATTGAGAAAAAGATTGAGGGAGCTAGGGCCGAAAGGTGCTAGGCCTTAAATATGTTACAATGTGTAATTTTCGGCCCTTTTTATGCAATTTTGAGTTTTTTTTTTTAGAGGAGTGAAACGATAGGTGGAAGAAAATATTTTTAGGCCAAATGAAGGGGTTTTAAAGGGGATTGTTTGTCAGAATTTAATAGGGGGCTGAAACGATCAACACCACATAAAATAAAAAAATATTAAACTCCTAAATAAATAAAATTAACACATAATAGATTGAAGGGATGGATTGTGAATGAGAAATAATGCATACCTGTAGGACTGTCGTGTTTGTAGAGACAGCTGAGGCCATAAGGAAAACCCTTGTTAGTTTTATAACTCCTACACTTGAGATCCCCCACATTACTTCCCTGCTGATGTTGTTGTTGAAATCCTAACCCTTCAAAATGTGTGGAATGGTTCCCATTTTCATACGACCCCTCCCATATGACCATCCTGAGCCTCCTCTATATGGCCCTCCACCCATCGCAGGTGGGTATCCTCCCTAGGGTAGCCCTAGAATAACCTCGTTATCCCTAGGGTTAGGGTTGAGGATGGGGTTAAGGTTGGGGTTAGCCCCTGCTGCATGGGGATGAAACCCATGACCCTGGTTGGGGTTAGGTCCAGAGTGATAATTAATGCCATAACTGCGATTCATGCCAGGATTCATATTCATGTTTTTAGCGGATGAGGATGAGTTCCAAAGCATACCATTAGCACCATATATGTCATAATCGCAAGATTTATTCAATATGGGCTCGAAGGACTCCATGTTTACAAGTTGTCGAAGAGAGGTGAGATTCAAACCTGGGTTGCGAATTCTGTCGTTCAACAAACATAAACTGAGTTTGTGTGAAAATGATCATTAAAGGAAAGAAGATACCAACATATTATCATGATAAGGGAATGGATAGAGGATTTCTCAATTGATAGAAAAATGAGGTAAAAAGCAGAAAACCACTAAAGCAACAACAATTCCAACCGACTGTCGAACAAAAGTATTGGTATATTATAGAAACCGAGGTGAGGAGGAGAATTAATTTAGAGTGTTGGTGTCCCATGTTTTGATAGTTTGGCAAATCAAAATACAAGGCAACATCATAACCAATCTTTAGAGTCCCAAGATCTAGTCCTCTTGTTCTGAGAGAGGGATCTCTCGAATGTTTTTTTGCAAAGGTTTATATTGTGTGCTTAGAATATGGATTTTAGACTAGTTATTAAGTGCAGGTGTTTGTTTGTTTGTTTGGTTGGGTTGACATAGCAGAAAATGAAAGATCTAGGAAAGATATACAGAATGGAGAAACATCTAGTTCATTGGGAAATGGAGACAAAAAGAGGTCATAACATACTCATCAATGGATATGGGATATCAGAGGGCAAATCTAACTTGGCCACAGGATCATTTGGTTTTTGGAATGAGATGGACATCAATGATTTGGAAAGAGAAATTTAATTCTCAACAAAGGGAATTGGGAAACACAATTTGAACAATAAAGAGCTTTCTGATAGACAGGGCTAACCATGAATTCTACAAATCACACCTTTAAGAAAAAAATGATTCCAAAAATCTTTTAAAATGAAATCTAAGATTTGGTGAACACCCTATTTCCTCAAAGATTTTATTTCAAATGACTTAGAAAACATAAAAGATTCACTGATAATTGTGGTCATAGAAGAGGGAACACCTAACACATCTATGATTACAACTATAAAGACCTTCAAGGCAACTGTTTAAGCAAGGACGTCGAGTAGAGCCTTTAGTCCCTTTCCCTTTGATAACCGAAAGGCTAGAGGATCTTCACCCTCAGCTTTCTTTTCCTTCATATTATGGTAAAAAACCTTTGAAACCTACAAAATAAACAAAACATTATGAAATCCTATGTTTTTAGATTTAACTGCTTTGGAGGATGCAGAGAGGAGCGTGGTCGTTGGATGGCAATCATCCAACAATGGAGATGCAATTGGTGGAGAAATGATGTTACAACGATTGGAAAAAAACTTGCGATTCAATGTAGCGTGGACCGTTGATCTGAGGATTAGATCAACGGTGGAGAATGAATTGGAGGGTTGGCCGATCGGAGGGAAACAAACAAATGCAGCGATGAAAAACTATGATGCAATTGAGCATTGGTCATTGATATGAGGATCAGATCAACGGTGGAGAGTGAATTGGAGGGATGGCCGATCGGGAGGAACAAAAAAACACGCTGATCGACAAATGCGATGCGATTGAGTGATCGGGGAGGGTCGATGCGATTATGCGATCGGGGAAGGCCGATGCAATGGTGCGATCGGGCCGTCGCAATCGAGGTGTCAAATGAACACAATCGGAGGAGCCTTACAAAAGTTTCCGATGCAATCGGGCCATCACAATCGAAGGGGCAGAATTATATATATATATGACCCAATCACATCGGAAATTTTTGCTGCAGGTCTTTACAATCAACCCATTGAATTTCTCCGATGCAATTGCACATTGGGTCTTTTTAATCTAACCATTTTCATTTAATCACGTGACTTTGGTTTTTAGATCAAAACTTTGGATAAATGGGTTTTATGACTTTACAAAGGAAAAAGGTGATTGGGAAAGGATTTTTCAATGTTTTAAGCGCCGAAGGCGGGTCCACAGGTTATATGGGAAAATAATACGATCGGAGGTCATAAGCGTAAGGCTTAATCACATCGGAACTTTTTGGCATGGCACAAAGACTTGTGCCCTCAGATTTGTGTGATGTGATAAGCTCCGAAAAGGACTTAGCGCTTGGTCTTAGCATCATGGGCATACGGTGGGGAAGTGGTTAGGAATTAGCCTAGGGGGCTTAAGTCTGTAACATAAAACATGGATTTTTATGGTATTTCAATGTTTTCAAAGGGATTTGAGGGTTTTAGTAAGGCTAAAAAGTGAGTTTTAAACCTTACAAAATGAATTTTCATGAATGGAAGAAGGGAACTCATGAAAAATAGAGGAATTTTTATGGAAATAAAGGGGTAAAAGGTGAAGGTTAGTTTTGTGGTGGGAGGAGGGAAAAAGGTATTTACAGCAGTATTTTTACTTATGGAAATAGCATAATTTCAAAGTATGAAATGGAAACAACAGGGAAGATTTAAGACTAATGACTAGATGCCTTCATGAGTCTTCAAGCGGTAACACTTTTTTGCAATAAAATATGTTCCTTGAAGGCTCCAAAATCATTTAGCCACCTTGTGGTATAACAAATTTATAGGTGGCTAACATAGAGAAATAGGGTTATCACTTCACACATTTGCATGGGTGACTGTCTATCTATCCATATATAGCTCGAGTGATGTTGTATTTATATATAGTTAGAGTGACATGGCTTCTTACACGACATATATGTTGTAATACTTTCGCTAAGTTGTGTGGTTTGTGGGCCCAAAATCCCATACTGCATGATAGTAATCATTGTTAATATACATTTATTTATTCTTAATCAAGAATACATTGATTCATTCATAATCAAGAAAGAAAAATATTAGTTTAAATGAGTTGTTAGTGGTTTATAAAAGGGGATATTTTCACTTTTGCGAGAGGCATATGGGTTTTGGCTTATTAATATGTTTTTTATATCCAAAGAAAACGAGTTTTTAGTGAATTAGAATAAATTTCAAGTTTTATTCCAAGATCAAAAGGCGATCTCAACATAGATAATATCTGAAATAATCTCAGTATCCCTTGTATTATTGTAGATTCTTTCTTCAGCGGGTCATGTGTTTTCTAGTAACATTTAGCTTGAGTCCCATCCATAAGGTTAGATACTACCCCTAGTTGTAGCTTAACCTTGTGCCTAAGAGGGAAATTGTTGGGTTCCTATAAGATGGAAAAATTGTATGCTTATTTCTCCCATTGATATAACAATATGCACCTTTGGTGACAAGGTCCATACAAAGAAAAAAACCTTTTGAATCATGGTTAGACATAGGCCTTCACAAGGCTTTGTGACAAAATTTGTAAGATAACAAACACACTTGCTAATTAATTTAATTAGGGAGTGCATACCATGATTTCCAAATAGCATAGAGGCTTTTTTGTAGGGATGTATACCTCAAACAAGATTAACCTTGCTTAAATAATGGTGTAGACTCTAAGGGCTTAGAAGAAAATAAGGATGGTCATCCAATTATATGTGTTTAAAGTGAGTAAGCTAATATTATAGCAAGTGGATATTAAGCTAATATTGTAGAAAATGGACCTTCTCTACAGTCATGAATGTCATAAGTATCCTATAAAATTCCAAGCATGAGAAAGCTTCTACCATGATCAAGCTTTTTTCATAGTGAAACAATTCCCTTAAGGGTTTTGTCCCATTGCAAGAGAACCAAAATTGTCAAATTCTTGTTTGGACCTTTAGACCAATAGAAAACCTCACTTTTTGTATTATCAAAATCTAATGATGGGAGAGAACCTTTATACAAGATTAGACAAATTGTGTCGAAGGCATATATGACCACATTAATGTACCTTACTCCATAAAATTCATGAGGCCTTTGGTTTCAAATATTTATGGTCCTAATGAGTGCACAATTATTTTTTAACCCATTTCATCTCAATATTACTTAATGATTCCTTGTTGGAGCCCTTTAAACAACCTAGAGGCATCAGGGAATGCATTATCACTATCTCTCTTTCTAATTATGGATGAGGGTTTACACAGATTAATTAACCCTTGCAAATAGAAATTTTCCAATAGTAGCCATAAAATCATTGAAGACATGAATGTTCTCTCTCCTGACATTTTGTTGTCTATTTGATATTCCTTAGAAAAGCAACAATAGAAGAAGCTCCATTATTTCAAGAGTGTTTGGAGTTGTTTATACATGCCTCAAGGTGTCAAGGCGATGAAGAACAATCAACGATATTCTTTATTATTCCCTTCCCAATCCAAACCTATATTAGAAAATTTTAAAGGTTTGTATGACCATTTCTCCAAATAAAATATCTTGTCACCCGCTTAGCACTGAAAAATTTTAAAAAATTAATTGATCAAGTTGGTGAGCCTTGGTATTGCACCAAGAGTGCTGAAACTCCCAGGGTTTTCCCTAATTTACTTTATCAACCTAGGATGTGTACAAACTTGGAGGTGACATTGATATATACACAGCAGATGCATTCGCTCATGTCCACCTCTTCTTCTTTACAAAGGGTTCTACTTCTAGGGTTCCTCGGTGAATTCTGTCACACTTCAATGAAACTAAAATAAATTTCAGAAAGGAAATGACAGAAAGGAAACTAAATTAAATTTCTGAAAAGAAATGACAGGAAGGAAAATAAACTAAATTGCTGAAAGGAAATGACAGAAAGGAAACTAATTTAAATTGCTGAAAATAAATGACAGAAAAGGAAACTAATTCTAACCACACTTAATTGGCCAACGGCTAAACGCACTCTACTTATCCTATAATCGATCTACCATGCTATCATGCTTCTAACCATGCAACTATTCATGATCTAACTAAACTTTAAAAAATGTTGCTTGCAGTTTGGAGGAAAAAGGGCTAAAGATGCCAAGGGAAGGCTAACCACACGAAACCATGCTTAGAGGAGTGAAAAAAGTGTTTGGACTTTATTAAAGTGCATAGTATCACAAATATGATTTGGAATGGGAGGATTTGAAAAGATTGATGGCGTAATTGTGATGGAGGGACAGAAGTGCAATATGCGATATGTGATATCGCAATATCTCAATATCACAACGTTGGCGGAGAAGTGGCTGTGAAGTCAGGAGGAAAGTGCGAAGTGCAAAATACAATACGGGAAGGTGTAGCAATGTGATTGCGATAAGGCCGAAATTTTCGAAGTGAAAAATACGATAATGCCGAAATTTTGAAATGCGATGGGTGATGTGGCAATAGGACTAGTGGCAGAGTGCGATAATAATATTGCAATTGGAAAAAAGGAGTGGTAAGTATTAACGAAGGGCGAAGAGTGTTGTGGATTTCGATAAGTGAAAGGGAAATGTGATTTTTGATGGAGCGAAAAGGAAATGCGATTGCGATTTGAAATAATTATTAAAGGAAAATTGAAATGTTTTTTTTAAAAGAAAGTAGCATGGTGGATTGCTTGATAGGTCCATTGTGTAGAAAACAGAGATATCTTTCCAAAAATATATCATGAGCTCAATTGGGAGACCTCGAAGGCCTCCAAAAGTGGCCTGCATGGCGGCGCTGCATTTCTAGAGGGTGGTGTTGTGCTTTCTGAACAGGCGCTATGCTTTTCGACAAGGGTGTTGTGTTTTTTGTTGATGGGCGATGTGCTTCTAGGAAAGGCAATGCGCTTTTGCCCAGTAAGCTATACAAGCATAAAATCACCTCCAAATCTCTCAAAACCTTCAGAAAATTCTTGTTTCATCCTAAATCAAGTATGTAACACAAATTTATTCCCTCCTTGCTTCCCTAAATATCACTTTAATGTTGTTTTTTCTTCTTATGAAAAATTAGCATTTTGTCTACTTGAAAATCCTAGTTTCAACTCCTCATTCCTAATTCGATTCCCTAATACCCTAAATTTCCTTCCCACATATCTAAAAACCTTATCCCTACCCTTACACTACCATTTCCCAGTCCCTAAATCCCTTTTCCATAAAACCCTAAGTCCCAGGCTTCTAAATTTCCTAGGCAGCCACTTCCTCAAACCTATAATTTAATTATCATTTCCAACTCCCTTGACATTTCAACCTCCTATCACCTCCAAAAGCTCCATAACCCCTTCCCACATCTCCCTAAATATTTCTATACTTATCCCTATTACCTAGAACTATTTCCACTCCCCATTCCCATCCACTTCATCCCTAGGGTTTCTTGGCCACCAAACACTATGGAGGAAGACAAAGACTATATGGAAGAGGAGGATAGACAAGAAGAGGAGGATAAAGAAAAGAGAAGGCCTCACAAATTAGGAAGAAGAACAAGTTCCAAGAAGCAGACCTAGGACTAGAGGGCTGAAAAGAGCTCTAGAACTAGAGAGGCAAAAGGATGTTCAACTTTCCAATGAGATCACTTTGTTGGGGCCTTTGTTTTGAAAAGGAAATAGTTTTGAGTTGTGGAGAACAGGTGGCGGAGCGCAATCATCGTAGACAGGGAGTTGTCATGGTTGCAGATATCTGGAAGAAAGGTGGCACGACAGTTGCGGTAAACAACATATATGACAGGAATGGGATACAAAAAAAATAAAAAAAACTCATAGTAATCAAGAATAAGCGGCAAACAGTGGAGCAAGAAAAGAGGAAAGACTGACAGTCACAGTGGCAAAAGAAAAAATAGGCAATCAGCCAACGTGATGAGTTAGATAGTGTGGCAGAAGGCCAAGAGAGAGAAGAGTCGTAGGAGAGCTCTGTGAGACCTATGATGCACTGAATGATATTGTAATAGACTCTGCAGAGTGATGTATGTCAGTTTTGATATTGATAATGAAATATTGCTATTGTTGTGCTTAATGTTCAATATTGAATACTACTCAGTTACTTGTTATGAATGAGTGCACGTTTTAAATTTTAATTCTATATCCTGAATATGCTTAATGAGTGATATATTATGCAGAGTAGTAAGATCTGTTTGATGTTTCAAGTCCCTTCAACTATACTTTATAGTGGTAATCAGTTGATACTTGATCTTTTTCCTAACCTTACTAAGGTCACGACACGCCTCAGGTGAGATTCTCTGCTCCTCAAAGTAGAGTGAAAATGTCGACATGGTGCTAGACTACTGCGGAAACCTTGTTGGCCCCTATCCTAAACCTGGGTCTTGCTCAGAGACCTCCTTTTTCGCCAAAAAGTGGAGGACAAATGCCCCGAGGAGATATCCGATGTGGAGTTGCATGTTGTGATGTAGAAACTATTTCGAGAGAGGCCGACATCCATATCTCAAGGTAACTCTATTCCCCAAAGATCAAGTAGCTCTAGTCCCTACCTTCCCTTAGTACTCTATCAACCACCAGGTCAAATTTTTGATAAGTTACGAGAGTTTAGTAAGTTGAAAAGTGTTTAGTCTACAGTAAAAATATCTACTAGCAATAGTGCTAGTAATACAATTTCATAGCCAGGAAATAGAGGTTTTATTCTAGTATCACCCATACAAAGAAGTATGGTGGGATCATTTACCCGATACTTATAATTCTCTAGGAGGGGCAATGACTATGTGGAGCAGCAATGGTATCTCTGCGAAGCCATATGGAGGGCTCGAAAGATGCCAGAGGCGGTTAAGTTGATTGAGTTTCAAACTACTCTAAGAGAGAGAGATCTTCACTGGTTCATTAAATGGTCTGAAGCTTGTCCAAACCCAGTGATAGATGATGTGAAGAAATAATTTGTCAAAGAATTTAAGTTACCTCAGACAAATCAACAAGGGTTATTAGAGACGTGGGAGATTAAAAAACGATAAGGTGAAACAACGTGGGATCTGATGAGAAGGTTCAAGGATGCGATTGGGAAACTAAGTTACCTAATCGATCTGAATCATCAGAGAGATTGGTTTATTAAAGCACTTCTTCCATTGACAAGATCTCCCCTAACACAACAAAAAATTGATACCTTACAAGATGCATTGGAGCAAGCTACGAAGATAGCGGCTATGGCGGGGTATCCGTAGGAATTTAGAGGAGGAGCGGTGGCTCAAGACCCTTCCATATTTGGGTTACAACATCAGATAGCCAGTCTAATGGAGAATTTGAAAGACATTTAGCCAATACGACCTACAAGACACAATGTGTGGTGTACCCATTGTCTGATGGGGGGACATGTGGTCACCGAATGCCCGGGATTGCGAGGACATAATATGGGGGCTTCAACAGCAGGGACACAAGGGACTCCACCAGTAGGGGGAGTTTCAAAGATAAACACTCAAGGGTTATACTAGTTGCAACCCCACTTTACAGGGTTCCGCATGCAACAGAATCAGACCACAACTGAATATTGTGAAATATGCAAAGGAATTCATCATCCTTCGCAGTTATGCCCAATTTTACAAAAATAATCCAACTTCCAAACAATACATATTGTGAATTTTTTGCTTCTACAACACATAATACAGAGCAGTGTAGAGCACTAGATGCATTGGCAGAAAGATTGGACAGACCGTCCTGCAAGGTGAATGAAACCCCAAGAGGCCGAGGAGGAGGGGTGAAAGGGGGAAGAAACAGAGGAAGAGGACCTGTACGATGCTATAACTGTGACCAAGAAGGGCATGTAGCATGGGAATTTCCACTACCAAGGAGACCATGGTGCTCCCAATGCAGGGTCAATACACATGCAACTGAAGATTTTCCAGAACTGATCAAGAGATGGGAGGAAAGAGCAAGGCAGAGAGGAACGAATATGGTCAATGCAAAGCCAAGAATAGTGGAAACCCCACCCATGCAAAATGTAGAAAAAATGGGAAGATGCACAAATTAAAGACCCGACAAAGCTTATTAGACCTGCATCTCCAAAGAACATTATCCGACCGGAAATGCAGAAGAATATTTTAAGGAGGCAGTGGAAACATTTTCACAGATAAAAGGGAGAAAAGGTATTGAGATTCCATAGCTGACCTCCGAAAAAGAGAAGGAGACATACCAGTTTAATGGTTGAGGAATGGTTTCGCCTATTTTTGAGGATTGTAACTGACACACCAATGCTGGAACAACTGAAGCAACATTTAGAGTTGGTGGTGCAAGAGAATGTAGAATAGGAAGAGCCAAGAAGTCAAAAGAGAAATATATCAGAAGGATAAAAAGGAATAAGAAAAGAACTAGTAAAGATTTCCATATAAACACTCAAGTTACAAGATTCCAGATAAAAGACACCATGCTCGACCTAGGATCCGATGTCAAAATTTTACCAAGAAAAACATGGGAAGCATTAGGGAGGCCAAAGTTGACGTATTCCCCAATACAACTCCGAATGGAAAACCAGTACTATATTGTACCTATAGGAAGGCTATGTTAGCCCCCCTATGAAATTCTTGACAAGTCAGCTGGGGGCTAGATTGTTTTGAGCCTTCAAGGAATGCCTTTCCCTTGAAAACCCATCCTCCTTGAAGTCTCTCAATTGCTGTGCCTAATACAAATCCCCCTCTGCTAGTAAATTGCTAAAAAAGGGCCTATTATTCCTTCCTTTACCCCTGCAACATACATCAATTCCCCTTCTTTCCCTTTGTCTGAATTCCCTTTCTTTTACCCTCACTTTGCCTCTTTTTTTAGTCCCCCTTGTCTCCCCTTCCATTTCCCTTTTTACCCCCTTAATCTCCTCTAAATCCCCTTCAAATCCTTCCCTTACCCCTTGCTTGGCTAAATTTCCCCTCATCCCCCTTATCTTCTTCTATCGTTACCCTCCCCCAACCTTCAAATTCCATTTAAATGGGTTAAAAACCCATCTTCCGACCTTATTAAAGGCCTAGCCCCTTTCCCCCTAGCCCCTTTCAAACCACTTCCCCACATGGCCGGGCGCTGGGACCAAGCGCTTAAAGCCCCAGGCGCTAATCGCAATCGGAGCGTCGGGCGGGTGAAATTCCCGTGCATCATTGAAAATCCCCGATGCGACTGTTTTATTAACCAAGTCTCGCGACGTGTTTTGATCCGTTGATCTGTCGTAACGATCGACGGCGGAGCACTAATCGCAAGTCTTCCGCCCCGACCCCCGATCAATCGCAAGTCTTATCTTCCTGCCCCCGATTGCGATCTCCCGATTCAATCAGGGCCGTTCATCCTTCCCGCGATCAACGGTCATCGCTCAATCGCCAATCTCCTGTCCGATCGCAATCGAAAGTCGCAACAGTGCCACCCCGATTACAGTCCTTCGATCGTGTTCTCCACCGTTGATTCCTCCCGCAGATCAACAGTCCAGCGCCAATCGCTCCATTCCTCCGATGAACCCAATCGCAAGTCCTTCTGTTTCCATTTCGATTTCATCTCCGCCGTCCATTCCTCCCCCAGATCGATGGTCATCGCTCAATCGCAACATCGCTCCGATCGCAATCGGAAATTTTTGAATGTGTCACCCCTGCCCTCCCCGATTGCGATCCTCCGATTTGATCCTGACCGTCCATTGGATCTGGGATCTAACGGTTCAGATCTAATCGCCCTCCGCCTCCACTGGGTCCCACTCTTACTTTCGTCCCCGTCGCATTTCATGCATTTTGTTTGTTTTTTGTTCGTTTCATGTGTTGTTACGCCGGTCAATCTCCGCCGTCGATCTTCATCTCCAGGCCTGAATCCAGCGGTCTGCGCTGCATACTTCTACCAAACCCTATTGTCCGCGCATTCCACCACTCCACTGCATTTTCATCATTCTTTTACATGATAGCGTTGTTTCCGCCACTGCCGCACCACCATTTCATCCACCCTGCATTCATTGCTCCGTCCACTGTTTTCTTCATAAGTTCGCTGTGTTGCAGAGTTTCTAGGATATGAGACCACCGCTATTCAAAGTACTACCTCAATGGCGAGCGGCGCAGTCAGGATCAAATATAATGAGCCAATACCATCAACAAAGTCAAGGAATGGGGCCGTCAGGACTCACATTAATGGAAAGCAGAGTTCAAACGCCGAAAATCATGCCGGCGCCATTTAAAGCTCAAGACTAACTCGACAGAGGCAGTAATAAAGCAGCAAGGAGTTTCAGTACAGAGCAGGGGGATTAGTGCACGTCAACGAAGATCTTGAGCTCTGAAACATAGGTTTAAAGAGGAAAAGTATCATTTTGAAGACCCCGAGGATCGATCTGGAAATCCTGAACATCAATAAGAGGTAATATCAAGGTTTTCTTATCAGCAGAATGTTTTTCCATAAAGGACAGGTCTCCCATACAGTCTTTATTATGCGCTGTTTCCCTGAAGGGGTTTTTCGTCCCAGCTATAGTTCAAAACAATCTAACATCTATCAGGCATACCTCTCAGCAGTTTCTTTCATTTTGTTAAAATCACCTGGAGTACTACAGCTAAAAGGTCAAATCATATTTGAAACAGATCTCTATTGCACCAGGGAGATGACAAAGATTAAATATATAGCATATCAAGCAGAATGGGCCTCGGCCCTACATTCATTGTTGTGTTTAAATGTAACATTTAAAATTCACCTACCTCCTCAGTCGGTCCTCTGTGTCTCTTCTGCTATAAAGCACAGGAGGATATCATTGTAATGGTTGTTGATGCGTTATCAGTGAATTGCAAGCATTTTTTTCCTGAGCCAAGTTCCCTGTGTAACTATTGTATGATAGGCTGAGAAATATGATGTATTCAGGCTGAATGTAAAAGCTTTGGGCAGTGATGTACCTGATTGGTATTGTGTTTAACATGATAAGCAGTTTTCATTGGATCCTGATCTACAGCAGTTGGTGATGTTTTTCTCCTCTCTGCGTTTGTTTCCATTTCATTGCATGTTCTTCTGACTGGCATCTGAACGCATGACATAAGATTTACCCTTGTTAGGTACCTTATGTCCTAGCTCTCTCAGTCTTTAATGTTTTCTGCTCATATGTGTATCTGAATATTGTTTTTAATTGACTAAACCAGTGTAGTGGATGATTATTGCCTGCTCTCTGATGTGCAAGTTAATAGAATCAATGTTCAGATGTTTTTGTTAAGATTTAATTGAAAGAGGTTAGGAACATTGGGAGGTGTAAAGCCTGTCGCTGCCTCTTCATAACCTACCCCTTCCATATAAACCTTTTCAAGATCCCTCGTGTTGCCTATGGTTTTGTCCAAGCAGGCCTGGAGTTAAATGACCTCTGGCCTGATCTATAGACGGAATCAGATGGTTATCCATCCTTCATTCTCATCCCTTAATGTTCCATCCCACCAATCAGTCTTTGAGATCCAAATGCTCTAGATGACTAGCCCAACTGAAGCTTACACATTGAACATAAGTAAATCCTTTCTTGACTCCATTGCCCAATGGCCTTAATGTTCTCTGAGTTATCTATCCTTGTCTTATGGTGAAACCTTCCTTCTTGATTCTCTACAACCAAACTCAAACAATCAAACAAACAACCTTGAGCCTATAACTAGCCTAAAATCACAATTAAGAACTTCAAAGACATATATCCTTGATAATCATAGAGAGATCCCTCTCTGGACCTAGGAGGGCTAGATCCTAAGGTCTGAAAGTGGTTCTATGTTGTCTCATATTTTGGTATTGCCAACCTTGCCAAAACATGGGAACCCCAACATAATGGCGACTCCACTGGGGAAATTTCTGAGTACTTCAATCTAGTTGCATCTCCAAGCCTCAGAAAACCTAGAACCTCTGTTTAGGCTTGCAGTAAAACACTTATCCTTCCTTACCTCTGGTGTGTTTTACCCCTTACTCTCAGACAGAGCCTGGTAAGGGCCAGGTAGCCTCCGGATCTCATCCTCTTTAGGAGGTGACACATCTGGTAAATGCCCTCCCAGTCCATCTCTGGTTTGAGTTTGCTGTGTTTTGTGGGATATCCCTGAAAAGGATATTTCCTCATCACTGCGGTGGACAGTGTACCCTCTAGAAACATCCTAAACCTTCCACCTGGCGAATCCATTATTCCCAAATGAAAAGACTCCACTGGTGATCAGTAGGCCTGCTGATTACCTTGGTTTCACATAACACTCCACTGGGAGACCAGATTCAAAACATAATGAAGGCTCCACTGGGAGACCAGCCCTGAGACAACATCAACCACAGCAGAAATAACAAGTAGGGTTAAGCTGCTTGGCTAAAAATAACACTATGGCTCATAGAACCATTCATACAAGAGCTTTCCCTGATCCAAGCCCAGCCGAAATAGTCGATAATCCTGAGAAAATCCTTAAGAGAACACCTGTAAGTAGGAGATCAAATGTTTCCAGCAACATTCATAGAGCAAATTCTGCACCTGAAGATCTTGCAGCTCTATTAGACCCTTTCTTCGTCCTAGACCTTCAAAACAGATTTCCTAGAACTAGGTCATTCAGTGTTTCAGACCAGCCGGACAATAGGGACAGTGAAACCCCTCCTTCCACACCACCTGATCTCCACTTTCTCCAAAACTTGGGGCTTTCTCACCCTAGATCTTCTCAACAGACTTCTGCTGGTCCAAACATCCCTGTCATCCAAATACCAGCTGCTCAAGGAAACCCTATACCCCACCAGAACATCATCATGGCAGCCTGGTATGCACCTCTAGTCCTACCTCAGCCTCTACTGCCCTTACCAAATGATTATCAATCAAAGATCCCGCACTTCCCTGCTAAAGAGCCTACAACAGCACAACAACATGTAGATAAAATGGAGGACTCTTTTGACTATATGGAAATTGATGATGAAACAATCAAAATGAGAATTTTTGCACAGAGCCTGGGGGGAGAGGTTAAAAAGTGGTTTAAAAACCTACCTGCTGGTAGTATCCAAGATCTCCCTGCTTTATACCATACTTTCATCAACAAATGGGAAACTAGAGTGTTAGGACTCCACTATGTATCATTTTTGTTATATACTTTGACACCATTTTACTTTTTAAACCATGATTAGAAAGGATTCCATTATCATTTCTCATCTACTTTATCCCAAGGTATATACAATCCTCTTCTTTATTATATGTTTAATCTGTTTTACATTTAATTCCATAATACTCTTATATTTTATCATTAATTGAAGTGTATCATTGCTAACACAAGTCCAAAGATCGCAGATAGTTATATGCGTTGCTAGGAACAAGCGGCCGTTGCTGAAACAGCTGACTCAGTTGCTGAAACAGCCGTCAAGCACGCAAATTCCACCATGCGTAATTTGCGATTCTGGAAGAACTTTTTGTGGAAACAGCAGCAACAGCATGAAGACACGGTTACTTGGATCATCCTGAAGATAGCATTCGTGTTGTCTCTGTTGTAACAGTATCTTTTCTTGGAAGAACAGAATAGTCCTGTTTTGGGAAAGAAAAAAGATTTGAGATAATGTAGATTCGCTCTCATGTAAATTGTAAAAGATGTCTCCTCTTTAAAAAGAGGAGACATCATCATTAGTATGGAGTCAATTGTTGTAAAGCTACAGGAGAGTATTGTGTGAGAACTGGAGCTAGTCTCCATCTGTAATATAACAGTTACTTTGACAGATGAATAAATTCTTCCTTTGAGCGTTCCAATTTAATTCTTTCCCCCGGGGAATCTTGTGAGAGGGAAAGGGCCCGCCTTCCTCACAAGATTCACCCTTGATTCCTGTAATTTGTTTATTTCTTTATGTTGTTTGCGCTTCACTTTAATTCTGTTGTTGGACACTAGTTACACAGTTTAGTAATACTCTGTTTCTTTAGCGCTGCATGTATTGAATGCATTCACTCTTGGAAGTTGAGAAATCCATTTCTATTGGTTGTATGAATGTATAATGTTGAGAGGCAGGTGCTGAAGATTCTTGCATAAAGGAATAGGGTCCTGCTCTCATCAATTGCTTTCCTTTTCCTGCAGTGTGATTAGAAACAAGAGAACAAGTGCTGAAGGTTCCTGTTCATGGGAATAGGGTCTTGATATCTTGAAGTTACTTTTCCTACAGTGTGATTAAGTGTCAGGCATCAGGTGTTGAAGTTCCTACTAAGGAATAGGGTCCTGTTCCTGCTGTGGTTGATTGATTTCTTTCCGTGCAGATTGATCTTCCTTTGTTTGGATTGTAACTGCAACATAGAAATTATTTCTGCTATAACTTAATTGACTTCAGCTTTGATTAAGCAGACTGTGAATCAGTAGATTTGTGAGATTACTAATTGTGTGGCTTTTTTACTACAACATTGTTTCTGCTTTTGAAATTGAGCATATCCAGTGCGTGATTATCTTTGAAATAAAAAGACTTCCTCGGGTTGACAATTTATGTGGAGCTTGAATTGTGAAAGCAATTAAAGCGACCAACATTTTGGCGCCGTTGCCGGGGAAGATAATTATAGATTTCAAAAGCATTAATCTTTTCTTTTTAAATGTGCAGATTGTATGAGAGGACGCGGAAACCAGAAGAAAACTAACCCCACAGGTGGCAAAGGCAAAGGAAGGGGAGGAAGAAAAACTTTTATTGACGAGATTGTATCAAAGGCTGAATCATCACAGAGATTAAGTTCTCGAAAATCAAAATTTCAGCACTCCCCTCAATCAGATTACAGAACAGAGGAAGTTTTGGGTCCTGAAAATATAGAAGAACCAGCAGTCAGTGCTGGAGAGTCAGAGGAAAGTGTTAGTAAATCAGCAGAGCACATTGAGGAAATCGTAGAGAGCGTTGGACGATCAGTGGAAAACATTGAAGAGCCAATAGAAGATCTTGACGATCGAGAAAGTGCAGTAGGAGAGCCAACAATGGAAGGAAACAATGATGGTTTCTTTGGTGGAGGACGTGTAGATCTTGAAGGAGAAGGAAGGAATGAAAATTCCCTCTCTACCTTGGGATTTCCTATCAGTGATCTCCCTGCAGGGATAACTCCTATGAAAAATATTCCATTGTCTGCTTTACCTAACTTTCATGGTTTATCCTCTGAGGATCCGGATGAATTTCTTTTTGAATTTGATATATTATGCAGGAGTTATGATTATGTTACTAATGCTCAAAAGTTGAAACTGTTTCTAGCCACCTTAAAAGGGAATGCTTTAAGATGGTTCATGAGCCTTGGAAGTCAGGTGATCACAACATGGGAGCAGATGAAACAGAAATTTCTGCTTAAATATCAAGACTACTGCCGGACGAGAGAAAAGAAGGATGAACTATTCAATATGACACAAAAGACGGATGAGAGTCCGGAGGACTATATAGAAAGGTTGCAGTACAACATACAGAGATCTGATCATCCGAATATAAGTAAGGAAATTCGCAAAACAATATTACTTAAAGGTTTAAGGGATGATTGTTTAGATATGTTAAACATGCTTGCCAAAGGAGATATATCTAAGGAATCATATGATGAGATTTGTGAACTTGCTAAGAGGTGTTCTAGGGGAGCTGCAAGAAGCAGAACAAGAGATTCCACCTATTCAAGAGTGCAGAAATCAGCCAATGGAGGAGCAACAAGAGCTGAAATAGGTAATTTACTTGAAGAATTTAAAACTGAGATGTTAAGTTCTTTTGCTTCACAAATTGACACTTTGCAGGTTAAGAAGAAGCAAGCTGAAGCAGAAGCAACTCTGGCTGTCTTTTGCCCGAAGTGCAGAGACAAACATCCACTAAGGGAATGCCCAATGGATAAAATACCAATTTGTACCCTTTGTGAGAAGGATCATGAGACAAAACAATGTCCATCTCTACCAGGAATAAAGGCAGCATTACAGCCAACGGAAAAAGAAGCTGAAGCAGTTTACCTGCTAACTCAAAGAAGACAATGGCAACCAAAAGGACAAGGTATGAACTCTAGTATGCCATTTAATCGTTGGAACAATTATTCTGCTTTTGGTCAAACAAATTACCCTCCCTTCAATCAAATGCAATACCCACCCTTCAACCAAATGAATTTCCCACCCATGTAGCAATCAAACCCACCCTTTGTTGATCCTTCAATGTGGACTCCTTGGCCCTCACAACAGCCATCTTCTTTTAACCCTTGGAATTCAAATTGGAGAAGTCAACCACTCCCGTATCCAAATCAATTGCCTCAATTCCAACAACCACTCCCTCTGCCATCAAATGCTCCGCCAAATAACCAAATGAGACCCCAGCTACCTGTGCAACCAAATCCTAACCCCAATAATAAAGTTGTGCAAGTTATTGATATTCAGAATCAGCCTATATTTCCTACTATGCAATGTAACGATATTCATTTGAGATCTGGAAAAATAGTAGAGCCTATTATTGATGACATAACTTCTTCTGATTCTGATAAAGAGGAAACTGAGAAACACAAGAAAGCACAACCACCTCCTAACAAAAATGTGGAAAAAACAGAACCACCATTCCCCGAGCGTTTGGTTTTAACCAGAACAGCTGAAACACCTGCTTTTAATCTTTTAGGGGAATTGCAAAATTTGTATGTTAAAATTCCACTCTTACAAGCATTAAGAGATGTACCAATTTATGCCAGAACATTAAGGGATATTTGTGTCAAGAAACCTGGTAGGAAAACCAAGGACCCCCTTACAATGCATGTGATGGGGGACTTGTCTGCATTAATGTCCGAAAAAGCCCCTCCTGTGAAATATGGTGATCCCGGCCATCCTACAGTAACAGTTCAGATTGGTAAAACAATGATTCCCCAAGTTCTGGTAGATTTAGGTGCTGCAATTAACATAATGACTCTTGAAACTTCACAATTGTTACAGCTGAATAACACAATCAGAGATACACCCACCATTCTAGAGTTGGCCGATCGTTCTACAATTAAACCTAAAGGAGTTGTTGAGGATCTACTTATTTCAGTTGAATCCTGGAAATACCCAGCTGATTTTGTTGCATTGCAGACTAAAACAAAGCTGGGGGGACATCCCTTAATTCTAGGAAGGCCATGGCTGGCCACAGCCGATGCTTTTATCAGTTGCAGATCTGGTTCAATGACAATTTCTAATGGTTATGAAACAAAACAACTTACTCTTTATCCTCATGCTACACCAATAATTAATAATGAAGATTCTATATGGATGGATTATGATGATAATGCTGTTCAGCCTATTTTAACTATTGGACAAGCTTTAACTCTTAAAGACAATACAGAGGATGAGATAATTAATAATTTTATTTGTGAACCTTCTTCTGTCATTGTTGAAACACACAATCAATTAACTGCAATTTTTGAAACTGATACACAAGAAAAGATTGAATCTGAAGACTCATCTCAGACTTTAACCACCATCTCATCTAAAAGCATAACAGTTGAAATTGAACCCGGCAAGACATTAAACATAAATCCCGATCTAACAGATGCTGAAACACAGCAATTAATGAAGTTATTGCATGAATATAAGGAGGCATTTGCATGGGATTACACGGATATGAAAGGTATTTCTCCTGAATTATGTACTCATCGAATTTACATTAAAGAGGGATGCTGACCTGTTTGTCAACCCCAAAGACGAATGAATCCTAATTTACGGGAAATTGTTAAGGAAGAACTTCAAAAATTGCTTAATGCAGGATTTATATACCCTATATCTGACAGTGAATGGGTTTCCCCATTGGTAATTGTCCCTAAGAAAAACGGGAAATGGAGAGTATGTGTTGACTACAGAGCCTTAAACAAAGCTACTCAAAAGGATCACTTTCTTTTACCCTTTATTGATCAGGTGTTGGATAGTCTGGCAGGGAAGAAATTCTTTTCTTTTCTAGATGGATTTAGTGGGTATAATCAGATAAGAATTGCACCCCAAGACCAAGACAAGACCACTTTCACCAGCCCCTGGGGAACTTTTGCCTATAGAGTTCTTCCATTCGGGCTATATAATGCACCAGCAACTTTTCAAAGAGCCGTTATAGGAATTTTTTCTGATATGCTGAATGATTCTATGGAAATATTTATGGATGATTTTACTCCTTATGGTGTGTCTTTTGAAGATGCATTACAAAACCTTGAGAAAGTACTTAAAAGATGTATACAAGCTCACCTTTCCCTAAGTACTGAAAAATGCCATATGATGATGAGTGAAGGAATAGTGCTTGGACATTTTATTTCATCTCAAGGTATTCAGGTAGATCCATCTAAAATATTGGTCATTCAGAATCTTTCCGTTCCTAAAACTCAAACTGATGTGAGAAGTTTTCTAGGACATGCTGGATACTACAGAAGATTTATTAAAGATTTCTCTAAGATAGCTTCTCCATTATTTGTGTTGCTTATGAAAAATGTTGAATTTAAGTGGACTAATTCTTGTCAGAAAGCTTTTGAAGAACTCAAGCATCAGTTATCTACTGCTCCTATTTTGAGGGGGCCTGATTGGAACCTCCCTTTTCACATATCTTCTGATGCTTCAGACACTGCAATTGGAGCTGTCTTTGGACAAGAGGAAAATCATCTTCCTTATGCTATCTACTTTATTAGTAAGAATATGACCCCTGCTGAGCTTAATTATACAGTTACCGAGAAAGAGTTTCTTGCAGTAATCTATGCCATTAATAAATTCCGACACTATATCACTGGTTATTCTACTTTTGTGCATACTGATCATTCAGCTATTAAGTATTTAATGAACAAATCTGTCACAAATGCTAGAGTTACTAGATGGCTATTATTATTGCAGGAATTTGATATCACAATTGTAGATCGGCCAGGTAAAGAAAATGTGGTGGCTGATTTCCTTTCACGGTTAAAAACTGACAATGATATTCCAGTAGATGATTCTTTTCCCGATGAGTATTTGTTTGCAGTTTCTGCTCACTCTCCATGGTATGCAGATATTGCTAATTATTTGGTTGCAGGAAAATTACCATCACACCTGTCATACAGAGAAAAGAGAAGAATTGTTCAACAAAGTGCCAGGTACGGCTGGATAAGCGGGTGTCTTTTCTACACTGGGCTTGATCAGGAGATTCGAAGATGCATTAGAGAAGATGAAGTGTATGACATATTGAAAGCTTGTCATGATGGCCCTTGTGGAGGGCATTTTGCTGATAAGAGAACAGCACACAAAATTCTGAGGATGGGTTACTATTGGCCCTCATTATTCAAGGATGCAAAGAAGTATGTAAGGGCTTGTGACAACTGCCAAAGAATGGGTCAACCCAATCATAGAGACCAAATGCCATTAAACCCCCGGGTAGTTTCTGAACCATTTGAAAGATGGGCCTTGGATTTTATAGGACCCATTAACCCTCCATCCAATCAAAGAACTTATATATTAGTCTGTACAGACTATATGACTAAATGGGTGGAGGCCAAAGCACTTATTAGAGCCAATGAAGAGGTTGTCCTAGCTTTCTTATTTGAAGAAATATTCACTAGATTTGGAATTCCTAGAGAGCTAGTTACTGATGGAGGACCTCCATTCAATTCTCATGGTTTTAAATCCACCCTTCACAAATATCATATTCAACATAGAATGACTACACCATACCACCCCCAGGCCAATGGGCAGGTGGAAAGCACAAATAAAGTTTTAGAAGCCATTCTAACTAAAACAATGAAGGACAACCGGAAGGATTGGTCCCAAAGGCTCCCTGAGGCATTATGGGCTTACAGAACTACTTGGAGAAACACTACAGTTTTTTCTCCCTATGAATTGGTTTATGGTAAAAATGTTGTTTTTCCTGTGGAATTTGAGATTAAAACTCTAAGAACTGCTTTAGCTGTTAATCTTGATTTGACTGATGTGCAGACAGCTAGGTTGCAGCAGCTTCTGGAGTTGGATGAAAAGAGATTAGATGCCATCCATCAAACCACCATGATACAGCAACAAAGGATGAAGTGGCATGACAAAATGATCAAACACAAGCAGTTCCAAAAAGGTAATTGGGCCTTGTTGTATGACTCTCGGTTTGAAAATTTTCAAGGTAAGCTACGTACACGTTGGCTTGGACCATATGAGGATGTTGTTTTTCCAAATGGAACGGTAAGACTTTTAACAATTGATGATTCTAAAACACCTCTACTAGTCAATGGTCATAGGCTCCGTCTATATCAGCGCCCTGTTTCTAAAGAGGATTTCAAGACTGCTTGCATGACTGATATTCATTATCTTTTTCTAGGGGAGTCTTCTGCTCCTCACAACATTTAATTTTCTGCACTGTATTTTTAGTATTAGATTAGATTTAGCACTAATAATCCCTGTCAAGGATTGGCATATTACAATTGAATTTTGCAGATTCTGGAAAGCTCATTAAGGAGGACAGATTCATCATAAGAAGATCTGAAGCTTCAATCACAGAAGCTTGTTCCCATCATTTTACCCCATTTCCTAGCAATATCCCTTCATACCTATTCCTACATTATTCCCATTTCTCCATTTTTCCCACCCTTACCATCCCTGAAATATTCTTTCAGTCAGTATTTCCCATCCCTTACTGCTGAAATTATTCCCCATCAAATATTTTCCCTACTGTTTACAGACCCAAGTCATTTATCCCATTTCTCTGATTTTTCCCGTTGCTGAAACACCTGTTTCAGCAACGTACCGTTCATTTTTTCCATTGCTGAAACACCTGTTTCAGCAACCTGTTATCATTAAAACATCATTTCTTTTCACTGTCATATAAGCTTTTGGTTCTCCACGATTATACTTCAGATCCTTCTGGTGAAAAATTAGTCAGCACTGACCAGATCCAGTTACACTCCTGTTCTAAATTTCAAAGAAATCTACAGATTCTTCCATGTACATTAAGCCATTTTGAAGCAATCGACACTTCGAATTATTAGACCAAAGGTAAAAAAATGTAAGGTATGAGGTTTTAATGTAATTCAGTTAAATTATATTAAAGAGAGGATTTCATTCATAATGATTATAGATCTTCACACGCCCAATCATCATTACACCATACGTAGGGGGGGAATTTCAAAAATTGAACAATCATTTCGCATTAACCAAGCCTCTGTCCCTTGTCATATCCATTTCCGCCGTCATTTGGACCTTGCAGCCTCTGTTGCAACAACTAGCGCGATCAGGGTCTGTGTTTACTGTGTTCTGTGCCTCTGCGTATAACTCAAAGCTACAGCCATGGGAGGGTCGGCCATTAGACATGAGCCCGGCTCCATAAATCTTCTTCAATTGTTCCCTGAAGCCCATCAGATTTTCCAACAAGCGGGATGGACAGTATATTTTGAAAGATTGGGTGAATTTGACCAGGAACAAGTCTTAGAGTTTGCACAAAACCTTCAAGGTGATTTTTCAGTGGTTCAAGGGGTTCGCATTTCAGTAACGGAGGAGGACATAGTTCAGGTATCAAGGTTGCCAGCTATTGGTACTCGCTGGTTCAGCAGAAAGCAGGTCATTCTCAATGCGCAACAAGATTTCCTTCGTCCAGATGAGCCAGTGGAACTCAAAGGCCGCGGGGTTAGTCTGCACTCACTTCCTCAACCATGGCCATCGGTGGCAGAATTCATCAAACACTACTTAACGTGTGAAGGACGTTACCAGGTAGTGTACAATCACGATTTTGTCTTGATGAATCATTTGAGAAATGGACGACTGATTAATATCCCCTATTATTTGCTTGGCTGTATTAGAAACATGTCTTATTATTGTAGACGCTCTAAATTCCCAATGTTATCCCTCACCCACCATCGTTTATGCCAGTTGTTGATACAGAGGGGTTTTTCTCAGCAAAATTCCCCTCTGCATGTCCCACTCCCTGTTCCCCAACTGCCTGAAATTCCTCAGCAGGCTCAAACGTCCCAACAACCCGAAAGTTCTCATGATACTCCTAAAATTCCTTATGAAGGACAGCAGGACGATATTCCATATTCCCCAGTTGACCCAACCCCGAGCTCGCCCCACTTAGCAGAGTCAACTATCCCCACTATTTCTATCCCTAGTGACGACTCTCTAACACCCCCGTCCCCACCCACCTTTAAAAAGAAAAGAACCCCAACAGTCTCAGTCTCCAGACGACGGACAAGGGCTAGATTTCAAATCCTCACTTCTTCTGAAAGCCCTTCCCCCAGAGAAGAACCCTCCCCCTCAAAGAAAAGGAAAGGCAGTGACTTTGCTGCCTTCCTACCAAAAAGAAAAATGAAGATGACTGTTGAGACAAGACTCACCTCCATTTCCCCTGACCCTGCCACTATTCTGTTAAAACTCCAATCTTCTTCCCCAATTCAAACCGCCCAACCCGTCTCGTCCGGTGGCACTGCCACACAAGAACCAGTGCCCCGGGATAATACGACATTGTTTATGGCTCAAGAAGTGACTGTCACACAAGAACCAGTCACTTACCCAGTGGTTGAAACACAAGAACCAGCCACTGTGGTACAAAAATACACCAAGCATAATGATAGTGGGAGATCAGCAGTAGCTGTCCCACAAGAACCAGCTACGACTGTGCATCAACAGACTACCCCAACAGAGTCAACCAGCGCACAAGGTTTACATGCTATGACATCTTTACTGCAGGAGAATGAATTTTTGAAGTCTGAATTGGAAGCCTACAAGAATGAACTAACCATGGCTCGAGAAGCTTTTGATAGAGAACTGAATCTCTATATGTTAGCACACATAGCCTCAATGCAAAATAAAGAGCCATGCAAGGACTACATGTGCCATGAGTGTGGCAACATTTACCAGGATGCAGGCTACAAGCTAGTTAAAATTCAATTATCAGAGGCATCTACATCAGCTGGAATAAAAGAGGGATGCCCTACTGCTCCACAAGAACCAGTAGGGCTCTCTATAAAGGAAGAAAAATAAATCAAACCTCAGATACCTCACCCTTTTCTAGTTAATGCAGCTATTCAGACAGAAGCACTACCACAGATATCTCGTCCTTTATCAGTTAATGCAGCCATTCAGACAGAAGCACCACCACAGATGTCTCATCCTTTATCAGTTAATGCAGCTACTCAGACAGAAGCATCACCACAGATATCTCGTTCTAAATTAGTCAGTGTAGCCATTCAAACAACGTCCCAACCCAGTACTTCTGATGCCAAGACACAGACCTTGCCATGGAATCAATTGGAACAGATGAACAAATGGAAGAAGCAATATACTGAAGAACAAGATATAATATTACGCCAGCATAAGTTACAATGGCAGAACCATGTATATGCCAACTGGGATAGTTGGGATCAAATGATGCAACAGCTCAAGGACTCCAAAAAGGAAGTCAAGGAATCTAAGGAAAAGATGGCCTTGATGTTTTCATTAGTCCAGAAGTTGTTGGCTACACACAAACCCTCTGTAAACTACTCTCTCTTTCTTTCTGAACGATTAGTTTATTTTCAATTAAAAGCAATAAAAGATGGCAGACCATATGAGTTAATGACTTCAGAGAAATTTGTTGAGACTTTTAATGAGGCCCCCGAGAGTGACCAGCATTTGTTGTGCGAACTCTACCTTCATAATGAGGTCATTCCCGACAATAGAAGAGTTAATCTTATTCCAATTGCAGGAGATATACAAATAAGGGCATTTGTTTCATTTTTGTCTAACCAGCTCACTTGGCAAACTGCGTTCACTGCAAGCAGTCATAATGAGAAGAATAGACTCCTATGGATCAGACCAGAGCCTTTAAGCCCAGCCATGTTCATAGCACAATATCATAAATTTTTACAGAAGCCAGGAATGCAGAGGTATATACAGCAGTTACAGGCTTCAACACTTTCTAAGTGTCAACAGCAGATTAGAGTAAAGGGTACTGCTGCATTGAAGGCCAATGTTATGTTTGGGCAGCAGTCATGTAAAGAAAGACAGGATTATCACCCTTTTAACCCTCACAATCTTCAAGCTGCATTATCCAGGGTTTCTAATTACATTGGTTGCATTCAACGTTGTGGAGTAAACTGGATTGGCTATCATTTCCATTTTCCAATTTTATGGCTGCCTTCAGACAAATATCAGTGTCATTACCAGTTGACTGACAGAGATGAAGCCTTGGCATGGCAAAACTTGCAGAAAAACAGTGGATTCAGAGCTCCTACAGATGCCACCTTCTACAGCTATTGCTTGAGTAATTTGCATGCTCAGTCCCAGTACTCAGACTCTGATTCAGACTAGGGGTTGCCTGAGGACATGCAACATTTTTAGCTGGGGGGGATGTTAGGACTCCACTATGTATCATTTTTGTTATATACTTTGACACCATTTTACTTTTTAAACCATGATTAGAAAGGATTCCATTATCATTTCTCATCTACTTTATCCCAAGGTATATACAATCCTCTTCTTTATTATATGTTTAATCTGTTTTACATTTAATTCCATAATACTCTTATATTTTATCATTAATTGAAGTGTATCGTTGCTAACACAAGTCCAAAGATCGCAGATAGTTATATGCATTGCTAGGAACAAGCGGCCGTTGCTGAAACATCTGACTCAGTTGCTGAAACAGCCGTCAAGCACGCAAATTCCGCCATGCGTAATTTGCGATTCTGGAAGAACTTTTTGTGGAAACAGCAGCAACAGCATGAAGACACGGTTACTTGGATCATCCTAAAGATAACATTCGTGTTGTCTCTGTTGTAACAGTATCTTTTCTTGGAAGAACAGAATAGTCCTGTTTTGGGAAAGAGAACAGATTTGAGATAATGTAGATCCGCTCTCATGTAAATTGTAAAAGATGTCTCCTCTTTAAAAAGAGGAGACATCATCATTTGTAGGGAGTCAATTGTTGTAAAGCTACAGGAGAGTACTGTGTGAGAACTGGAGCTAGTCTCCATCTGTAATGTATCAATTATTTTGACAGATGAATAAATTCTTCCTTTGAGCGTTCCAATTTAATTCTTTCCCCCGGGGAATCTTGTGAGAGGGAAAGGGCCCGCCTTCCTCACAAGATTCACCCTTGATTCCTGTAATTTGTTTATTTCTTTATGTTGTTTTCGCTTCACTTTAATTCTGTTGTTGGACACTAGTTACACAGCTTAGTAATACTCTGTTTCTTTAGCGCTGCATATGTTGAATGCATTCACTCTTGGAAGTTGAGAAATCCATTTCTATTGATTGTATGAATGTATGATGTTGGGAGGCAGGTACTGAAGGTTCCTGCATAAAGGAATAGGGTCCTGCTCTCACTCATTGCTTTCCTTTTTCCTACAGTGTGATTAGAAACAAGAGAACAAGTGCTGAAGGTTCCTGTTCATAGGAATAGGGTCTTGTCTCTTGAAATTACCTTTCATACAGTGTGATTAAGTGTCAGGCATCAGGTGCTGAAGTTCCTAACCAAGGAATAGGGTCCTGTTCCTGCTATGGTTGATTGATTTCTTTCCTTGCAGATTGGTTTTCCTTTGTTTGGATTGTAACTGCAACATAGAAATTATTTCTGTTATAACTTAATTGACTTCAGCTTTGATTAAACAGAGTGTGAACCAGTAGATTTGTGAGATTAATAATTGTGGGCTTTTTACTACAACATTGTTTCTGCTTTTGAAATTGAGCATATCCAGTGCGTGATTATCTTTGAAATAAAAAGACTTCCTCGGGTTGACAATTTATGTGGAGCTTGAATTGTGAAAGCAATTAAAGCGACCAACATAGAGCAAATCCTCGCCAGCTCCTAGCAGAATACATGTCCCTTAAGAGGAACGCAGGAGAGAGTGTTCACGATTACACCACTAGGTTCAACATCATTTACAACGCTCTTTCCCCACACATGAAACCTCCACAAGGAATGGCCCTGGCCAAATATCCTGATGGATTTGATGCTAACATGGCCTATGAGCTTAGAGATAAAGAATATACCACATTGGAGGATATGCAGAAAGGGGAAGTAAACATAGAGGCAAATTTGATTGAGAAAAGGGCCAAACTGAGAGCTGAGAAGAGAGTAACATACAAGGATGACACTATGGCCTCCACTTCAGATCCAAATATTGAAAAATTGTCTAAGAATGTGGATAAGATATACCAAATGATGGAAAAGATGGTTGTCACTCCAAACAGGAACCAAAATCAAAACTTTAGAAGAAACAACAACCCTCCCAACAGACAGAAAGAGTCAGATCAACAAATCATTCCCCCGTTTCAAAAATTTCTTGATGAGGATGAGGGAATCATTGAGGAGTCTGAAGGGAATACTATTAAAATGTTTGAAACAGAGGACTCAATTCTGAACTGTGACTCAGAGGAAGATCAACCCTCATCTTCATGTTGGGATGAGGAAAGATTAGAAACTGAAGAGTACAGACTTGGGTTCCAAAATGCCATGTTACAGGTCAGAGAGCAATATGAGCTCAGGAGAAAAAAGAACCAAGACACTTCCAAAACCAAAAATCCCAAGGTTACCATCAAGAAAAGGCCTGAAAAACCTTCTAAATTAACTGCCGTGAACAACAATTCAACAGCCAAGAGTTCTGAGAGTAACAAAGAAAAGGACAGCCAAAACAATGAAAGACAAAGTCAACCAGCCAGTAGCACTAGCACCTCAGTTAGTGCTCCTGATAAAACTGTTCCTACACATGTACATAATGAGAAAACACAAACTGATTCAGCCACTAAAACAGTGGCAAATAAAACAGAGTTTAACACTTCCAAGAGTCAACCCACTTTCAGTTTAGAAAGTGAGATTGCAAAAATCAAAATATCTGTACCATTATCTAAGTTGGCCACTCAGGATGTATATAAAGGCCAAATTTTGAAAGCATTGAATTTAGGGGAAAACACTGATTCTGTAAACTTGAATGATGATCAGCCTGCCCTCTTGTTTGGTCCTAATATTGAAGGAAAGTTTCAAGAAGGGGTAGTACCACCTTTCTATATTAGTCTCAACATTCATGATAAAATACTCCACAATGCAATGCATGATTCTGGAGCCTCACACAACCTGATGCCTAAGGTATTTATGGAAAGGTTAGGCCTAGAAATCACCAGACCCTATAAAGAATTGTATTCTTTTGACTCAAGTAGAGTAAAATGTCTTGGCCTGATCAAAGAATTGTGTGTGAGTTTGACTCAGATTCCTGCGAAATGTATGGTCATGGATGTAGTGGTGGAAGACGTGCCACCCAAGTATGGCATGTTATTATCTAGATCATGGGGAGCCAAGCTGCAAAGCACCATGCGGATGGATGGATCATATGCCACTATTCCTATATTTGGCCAATTAAGAAGACTATATAGAGAATCCCAAATGAAATTCCTAGTCAGCAGCCCCGAGAAACCTGAAAATTCACCATTATATTCTGTACATACCGACCTTGACTCCTTCATATTTTGTAATGATGAATCCTTAAAAGTGCCAGAGTCCCAGAATAGGCATGCAAATGAGAACACTGAGCCTATGGACCTCCACATAATGGCCACTCTGGAAGAATATGATCAGGAAAACCATGGGCAGCACACTGAAAACGAAGAGGAAATCAACAATGAAGCCTGTAGGATCTGTGGAGGACCTCTCACTCCGAGTGAAACAGAAACAGAACAAGAACAACAAGCTAACCACCTCCCTGACATCCATGGCCTCCATGAACAACAAGATAGTTTACAACCTAGTACAGACCTCCCAGCTCAACCTAATGGTGAACCCAGCTGTAAGGGAGAAAGTGAAGTGGAAGTAAACAAAGAACCCCTGTGGGAAATGAACTTTGATGGGTCCTGTACTAGACAAAGCGCTGGAGCAGGAGTGTGGCTGCGTAACATCGAAAATGACCACGCAAAGAGCCACGCTGTCAATCTGCATTTCAAATGCACGAATAACATTGCAGAATATGAGGCTCTAATCTTGGGCTTAAATCTGTTGAAAAAATTAGGAGCCCATAGGATAGTCATGAGAGGAGACTCTGAGTTAGTGATCAAACAGATGAATGGTGAGTATTCGGAAAAACACCCCAGGCTTAGGGCATATAGGAATGATACTTTATATTTGCTGAAAACGTTCGTTGAATATGATTTAGTATCCATTCCTAGGGGTCAAAACGCTATTGCAAATGGACTAGCCTGCCTAGCTAGCTCATATCCTAAGGCCCCAGTTGACCAACAAATCATCATTCAGACTAAATTCAGGCCTGCAGTGCCAGACAATGAAAAATACTGGTAGGTCTTTGAAGGAGACAAACAGATTGAAGATTTCCTGATGGGCAGGAATGAGTTTGAATTTTCTGATTCAGACTCAAAATCTGATGACAACTGCCCAAGTGAGGATTCCCCAGATGAACTAGAAACACCTTGTAGTATAGAAATAAATTCTTTTTCTGAAGAAACTAGAGATTCAGCCATAAAACGTGAAAACGCAGATAGAGAAGAAATGGAGGTGCTGCAAGCCAAAGATAAGAACATACCAAGAGGCTTAGCACCCTTAGAGGACCTCTTTGATTTCGATGATGTTGCAAAAAAGCCCACAATAGAACATGCAGAATCAGATGTAGAAGAATGCAACATAGGCACTGAAGACAAACCCAAAATGATAAAACTGGCTAAGTCTATACCTGCAGACATGAAGAAAAGATACATTGACTTGTTTAAGGAATTCATTGATGTGTTTGTATGGAGTTACGAAGACTTAAAGGCCTATGACACCAACATCATACAACACAAGATACGACTGAAGGAAAATCAGAAACCTTTCAAACAAAAACTCCATAGGATTAATCCAAAAAAATTGCCTGCAGTAGAGAAGGAAATTAAAAAGATGTATAAGGCAGGCATAATTGTCCCTGTAAGGTTTTCTGACTGGGTTTCAAACTTAGTGGCTGTAAGGAAGAAGACAGGGGAGATCAGACTATGCATAGATTTCAGAAACCTGAATAGAGCCTCCCTGAAAGACAACTACCCCTTGCCTAGAATGGAACATATCTTACAGAAGGTAGTGGGCTCTAAAAGAATCTCCCTGCTTGATGGTTTTTCAGGATACAACCAAGTTCTGGTACTCCCAGAAGATCAACTCAAAACAACTTTCACCACTCCATGGGGCACCTTCATGTATGTGAAAATGCCTTTTGGATTGATGAATGTTGGAGCTACCTTCCAGAGAGCAATGGATATTGCTTTCTCAGATGAGATTGGACACTTCATAGTTATCTACCTGGATGACTTAACCGTCTTTTCTAAAACAGAGGAAGAACACTTGAAACATCTGAGGAAAGTTTTTGAAAAATGTAGAAGGTATGGTCTGTCCCTAAATCCTAAGAAGACTGTTTTCAGGCTGCAAGAAGGTAAGCTTCTTGGCCACATTATATCCGAGAAAGGGGTTAGGATAGACCCCCAGAGAGTTGAGGGAATACTTCAAATTACACATCCAAGAAACATCAAGGAGCTACAGTCCTTCATTGGGAAGATCAATTTCCTCAGAAGATTTATCCCCAACCTTGCTGAGCAGCTTAGGAAAATGACTGAAATGCTGAAGAAAGATGCTGGAATTAAGTGGACTGTCGAAGCGAAGAAATCGTTTGAGTCAGTAAAGCTTGCACTTACCCAGGCCCCTGTCCTTATCAGCCCTGACTTTTCAAAAGATTTTCTGATCTTTTCATTTGCTTCCCCACACACAATAGCTGCAGTTTTGCTGCAGAGAAATTCAGAAGGTAATGAACAGCCTATAGCCTTCTTCAGTAAAGCCTTAAGAGATGCACCCTTAAAGTACAACATCATGGAAAAACAGGCCTATGCCCTGATTAAGGCCTTTAAATATTTTAGGGTGTACATTCTGCATTCTCACACCATTTCCTATGTGCCAAATATAGTGGTCAAAGATATCTTGTCCCAAGACCCAGATGGGAAAAGGGGCAAATGGATTGCTACAATTTTAGAATATGACATTGAAATCAAACCCACCAAGCTGATCAAAGGTCAAGGCCTGGCCCAGTTGATGGCTAAAACTAATCTACAGGCCCTTGATATTAACATGATGAATGCCCTGGATGAGCAGGAAGGATTACCCCATCCAACTGTTGAGGAGCAGTTTCAGAACTCTCCTTGGTATGATGATATCCTTTACGTGCTCACACACCTCAATGCCCCTCCGGAACTGTCCAAAACAAAGGCCAGATTCATAAAACTCAAAGCTAGAAATTACTGCATTATGAATGAGAGTCTATATTGGAAAAATCCAAATGGTCTTTTGCTGAAATGTTTGCCTGAAACTGAAGCTGAAAGAATCAAACAAGAATTCCATGCTGGGGAGTGTGGAGGACATCTGAGTTGGAAGGCCACTGCAAATAAGATACTCAGGGCTAGGTACTATTGGCCTACACTCTTTAGTGATGTTCATAAAATGGTCCTTACCTGCCACAAATGCCAAATTTTTTAGGGCAAAAGAAAGCTCCTTCCCCTCCCTCTGCAGCCTATCACCATAGAAGGTCCCTTCATGCAATGGGGCTTAGACTTCATTGGAGAAATCCACCCCTCTTCTTCTGGGCAACACAAATGGATCCTGACTGCTACTGATTACTTCACTAAGTGGATTGAAGCCATACCCACTAGGAATGCCACTGATTCTGTCATCATTAGGTTCCTAGACGACTTCATCTTATCTCAGTTTGGCTTCCCAAGGAAAATAATCACTGACAATGCTGCTGCTTTCGGGTCCAAAAGAATGATTGATTTCTGTCACAGGTACGGAGTTGCACTTGGGCATTCAACTGCCTATTACCCCCAGGGTAATGGCCTAGCTGAATCATCAAATAAAAGCCTGGTTACAATCATTAAGAAGCTGTTGGAAGAGAACAAAAGGTCATGGCATAAAAAGTTGATACAAGCCTTGTGGGCAGACAGGCTCACTACAAAGAAACTTATTGGCATGTCACCCTTCCAGCTGTTTTATGGGGCAGAAGCAGTTTTTCCTACTAGCCTTGGGATACCAGTGGTAAAGCTTATCCAAGAAATCCAGTCAGAAGAGGACATCATGATAAGGAGAATTAATGAAACAATCCATCTTCAGCAAACAAGGGAGCAGGTTTATAACAGAGCTGTCAAAGTGCGGGAAAACATGAAGAGACAGTTTGACAAAAGAACCAAAGAAGCAAATTTCAAAGTTGGGGACAAGGTCTTGAAGTGGGATTCAAGAAGAGAGGATAAAGGCAAACATGGCAAATTCGACAGCTTGTGGCAAGGTCCCTTCATCATTCAAGCCACTGTGGGTCCTAATGCGTTTTTCTTGCAAGAAATTGATCGTTCCGAGTTGTTTGGGGGTCCTGTCAATGGCAGGATGCTCAAACACTATTTTTTCTAATTCTCCATTTCCAGTTTCATTTCCATTGTATATACCGTTTAAATTTTCATTTTCAGCAAAAAAGAGAAGAAATTGTCCCAAAAAACTGAATGAAAAGAGAGGTTCAGACATGGTCATAACATGAACCTCTGAGGCAAAGGGATTGGCTCTAATAAACTCAAAATCTGAGCCAAAGGGAAGAAGAATAGCTGGTCCTAACAAGCTCAAAATCTGGATCGGCAGTGAAAGAAGATCCAGCTCTGATATGCCCAAAATCAGAGCTGGAGCAAAGGCAAGAAGTGACTCAAATATGCTCAAAACCTGAGTCACAAGAAAGAAAGAAGGATGTTTCACAATTGCAGAGTTCCATACCTTCTCAGTTTTGTTTTCTTCAATTTTCTGCCCAGCAAGTCAGACAGTCTAATCCTGGCTTGGCTGTGTTTAAATTTCCTGTCTTAGAATGTAGGTGAAGAAACCTGTTGGACAGTTTAATCCCAACAGGTAGTAGATTAGGTAGAGAAATAGATGAGGCCAACAGTCTAATCTGGCCTCATGGAGCAATAAGGGTAGAATTAGAATAGGTTTGTTTTTGTTTTGCAAAATAAAATGTAAAGGGTCTGCTAGTTCGAATGCACCCAAGGGAAAATTGTTAGAGCTCTAGTTTGGGTAGGTAGATTGGTTGGGAAAATATTTCTGCTGAATTGTGTATCTAATATATCATGGCAGCTAATCTAAAGAAATAAGAAAGACGGATTATGGAAGCAGGCATCTGGCCTACACCAAGAGATCATTTTCTGAATTCTTGACTCCTTCAAGAAGAAGCCATCCCCATGTGGAGCCACTGTTAGCCCCCCTATGAAATTCTTGACAAGTCAGCTGGGGGCTAGATTGTTTTGAGCCTTCAAGGAATGCCTTTCCCCTGAAAACCCATCCTCCTTGAAGTCTCTCAATTGCTGTGCCTAATACAAATCCCCCTCTGCTAGTAAATTGCTAAAAAATGGCCTATTATTCCCTCCTTTACCCCTGCAACATACATCAATTCCCCTTCTTTCCCTTTGTCCGAATTCCCTTTCTTTTACCCTCACTTTGCCTCTTTTTTTAGTCCCCCTTGTCTCCCCTTCCATTTCCATTTTTACCCCCTTAATCTCCTCTAAATCCCCTTCGAATCCTTCCCTTACCCCTTGCTTGGCTAAATTTCCCCTCATCCCCCTTATCTTCTTCTATCGTTACCCTCCCCCAACCTTCAAATTTCATTTAAATGGGTTAAAAACCCATCTTTCGACCTTATTAAAGGCCTAGCCCCTTTCCCCCTAGCCCCTTTCAAACCACTTCCCCACATGGCCGGGCGCTGGGACCAAGCGCTTAAAGCCCCAGGCGCTAATCGCAATCGGAGCGTCGGGCAGGTGAAATTCCCGTGCATCATTGAAAATCCCCGATGCGACTGTTTTATTAACCAAGTCTCGCGACGTGTTTTGATCCGTTGATTTGTCGTAAAGATCGACGGCGGAGCGCTAATCGCAAGTCTTCCGCCTCGACCCCCGATCAATTGCAAGTCTTATCTTCCTGCCCCCGATTGCGATCTCCCGATTCAATCAGGGCCGTTCATCCTTCCCGCAATCAACGGTCATCGCTCAATCGCCAATCCCCTGTCCGATCGCAATCGCAAGTTGCAGTAGTGCCGCCCCGATTACAGTCCTCCGATCGCGTTCTCCACCGTTGATTCCTCCTGCAGATCAACGGTCCAGTGCCAATCGCTCCATTCCTCCGATGAACCCAATCGCAAGTCCTTCTGTTTCCATTCCGATTTCATCTCCGCCGTCCATTCCTCCCCTAGATCGACGGTCATCGCTCAATCGCAACATCGCTCCGATCGCAATCGAAACTTTTTGAATGTGTCACCCCTGCCCTCCCCGATTGCGATCCTCCGATTTGATCCTGACCGTCCATTGGATCTGGGATCTAACGGCTCAGATCTAATCACCCTCCGCCTCCGCTGGGTCCCACTCTTACATTCGTCCCCGTCGCATTTCATGCATTTTGTTTTTTTTTTGTTCGTTTCATGTGTTGTTACGCCGGTCAATCTCCGCCGTCGATCTTCATCTCCAGGCCTGAATCCAATGGTCTGCGCTGCATACTTCTACCAAACCCTATTTTCCGCGCATTCCACCACTCCACTGCATTTTCATCGTTCTTTTACATGATAGCGTTGTTTCCGCCACCGCCGCACCACCATTTCGTCCACCCTGCATTCATTGCTCCGTCCACTATTTTCTTCATAAGTTTGCTGCGTTGCAGATTTTCTAGGAGATGAGACCGCCGCTGTTCAAAGTAATACCTCAATGGCGAGCGGCGCAGTCAGGATCAAATCTAATGAGCCAGTACCATCAGGAAAGTCAAGGAATGGGGCCGTCAGGACTCACATTAATGGAAAGCAGAGTTCAAACGCCGAAAATCATGCCGGCGCCATTTAAAGCTCAAGACTAACTCGACAGAGGCAGTAATAAAGCAGCAAGGAGTTTCAGTACAGAGCAGGGGGATTAGTGCACGTCAACGAAGATCTTGAGCTCTGAAACAGAGGTTTAAAGAGGCAAAGCATCATTTTGAAGACCCCGAGGATCGATCTGGAAATCCTGAACATCAATAAGAGGTAATATCAAGGTTTTCTTATCAGCAGAATGTTTTTCCATAAAGGACAGGTCTCCCATACAGTCTTTATTATGCACCGTGTCCCTGAAGGGGTTTTTCGTCCCAACTATAGTTCAAAACAATCTAACATCTATCAGGCAGACCTCTCAGCAGTTTCTTTCATTTTGTTAAAATCACCTGGAGTACTACAGCGAAAAGGTCAAATCATATCCGAAACAGATCTCTATTGCACCAGGGAGATGACAAAGATTAAATATACAGCATATCAAGCGGAATGGGCCTCGGCCCTGCATTCATTGTTGTGTTTAAATGTAACATTTAAAATTCACCTACCTCCTCAGTCGGTCCTCTGTGTCTCTTCTGCTATAAAGCACAAGAGGATATCATTGTAATGGTTGTTGATGCGTTATCAATGAATTGCAAGCATTTTTGTCCTGAGCCAAGTTCCCTGTGTAATGATTGTATGATAGGCTGAGAAATATGATGTATTCAGGCTGAATGTAAAAGCTTTGGGCAGTGATGTACCTGATTGGTATTGTGTTTAACATGATAAGCAGTTTTCATTGGATCCTGATCTACAACAGTTGGTGATGTTTTTCTCCTCTCTGCATTTGTTTCCATTTCATTGCATGTTCTTCTGACTGGAATTTGAACACATGACATAAGATTTACCCTTGTTAGGTACCTTATGTCCCAGCTCTCTCAGTCTTTAATGTTTTCTGCTCATATGTGTATCTGAATATTGTTTTTAATTGACTAAACCAGTGTAGTGGATGATTATTTCCTGCTCTCTGATGTGCAAGTTAATAGAATAAATGTTCAGATGTTTTTGTTAAGATTTAATTGAAAGAGGTTAGGAACATTGGGAGGTGTAAAGCCTGTCGCTGCCTCTTCATAACCTACCCCTTCCATATAAACCTTTTCAAGATCCCTCGTGTTGCCTATGGTTTTGTCCAAGCAGGCCTGGAGTTAAATGACCTCTGGCTTGATCTATAGACGGAATCAGATGGTTCTCCATCCTTCATTCTCATCCCTTAATGTTCCATCCCACCAATCAGTCTTTGAGATCCAAATGCTCTAGATGACTAGCCCAACTGAAGCTTACACATTGAACATAAGTAAATCCTTTCTTGACTCCATTTCCCAATGGCCTTAATGTTCTCTGAGTTATCTATCCTTGCCTAGCTTCCTTCTTTACCCATCCTTGTCTTATGGTGAAACCTTCCTTCCTAATTCTCTACAACCAAATTCAAATAATCAAACAAACAACCTTGAGCCTATAACTAGCCTAAAATCACAATTAAGAACTTCAAAGACATATATCCTTTGATAATCATAGAGAGATCCCTCTCTGGACCTAGGAGGGCTAGATCCTAAGGTCTGAAAGTGGTTCTATGTTGTCTCATCTTTTGGTATTGCCAACCTTGCCAAAACATGGGAACCCCAACAGGCTAGAAGAGGTAGAGGTCGATATCGCAGGAGTGAAAACATATACAGATTTTGAAGTGATAGACATCATGGGGCACAAGGATCCATATCCTGCATTATTGGGGATAGATTGGGCCTTTTCGAGAATTATGCAATAATAGACTAAAAGAAAGAATTGATGGTATTTGAGGATGGGGAGGTCAGGGTGACTCAACCATTTGATGCATACAAAGGACCCTGATATACAGAGATTGTGGATAACAGGGAGGATTCTCAACTCCTTGACCATTTGTACCAGATGATAGCAGGGAAAAGAGAAAACTATATCAATCCAACAACAGGAGGTACCGTAAGCTGGAGGAGTGTTCAAAGCTCAGATCTGGGCTCAGAAATAGGCTTGGAGGATTAGCAGTAGGGTGGATATGAGACCAACACTCAAAGATGCACCAATATCTGGGGATTCAACTGGATCGGGACCTAGGTAAGAGGATATCCAACTCTATCAGATATGCATGTTGTAGATTCTTTTATCGCAAAAGTAGAAGAAAAGGTACCGTTAGAACAAAGAGTCCCTATTATGGATGGAGCATTGTAGTCTACATAAGAAATATGGTGTCAACCACCACAACTTGCTGCAACAGTGGGAACAGGTCAGAACAGCACTAAGAGTGAGATTCCAAGAAACTTCAGGACCACAGCTCAAGGGAAAGTACCAAGGGGATTTTGATCTCACGGAAAATTTAAGGGTATCCATAATCTCTGTGGATACACAGGTTTATACATTCGTTGGACACAATTCCAGGGGCCTAGTATTTAACAGAGGAGAAAAAGAGAGGGACTAGTACATTGCAAGAAGTTGTGGAAAAGTTCTCGCATATTTTTTCCTTTAAAGGGGAAACAAACTAAATTACAGGGGCACTCCAAGCTATTAAAAGAGTACTATTTTTCCTATAAATTCAAGAGGAAGAATAATTACCGATCTCAAAGCAGGAAATTAAATCAGTAGAATGAAAATGGATAGATTCTGAGATGGATGATGATGATCTAGAAAATCTCAGGAATTTATATTTTGAAGAAAAAGAAGGAGAGAGGAATATACAAGAAGAACCAACAACCGAAGGACTACATCTACTACCATTGAGGAACAAGAAGTTGAACATTGGAACCCCAGAGGAACCCAAAATTGCATCCATTGGCAACTACCGGGATACAAAAATGACCAAAGAGATCTTTGACCTTTTACAGGAATATGAAGACTTATTCCCATCCATGGTAGCGGAGCTAAAGGGGATAAAAGGGGACATGGGGAAAATGTGCATTGTCTTAACCTGACACAAGACCAGTGAAGCATAGGCCTTACCACCTAAATCCAAGGGTAAAGGAGAAAGTCAAAGTAGAAATAGATAAAATGCTGAAAGTAGGGCTGATTTTTCCAGTAGAGGAAGCAGAATGGGTCAGTCCCATAGTCATACAAAGCAAAAAGGAAAAATCCAAGATTATATTATGCGTTGATTATAGAATCCTCAACAACGCATGCATACATGATCCATTTCCCACTCCGTTTAGTGATGAGGTGCTCGACAATCTAGCAGGAAATGAAGCCTATTCATTCATAGATGGTTTCTCAGGGTATCACCAAGTAAGGATAACTGAAGAAGACAAGAAAAGGACCACTTTTACAACTGAATGGGGATCGTTCGCATACCATGTCATGCCCTTTGGACTAAAGAATGCACCAACGGTGTTTTCGTGAATTGTCATAACAACATTTCAGGAATACATCCACAGATTCCTTGAGGTGTACATGGATGACTCGATAGTTTACAAATTATTAAAGAACCATGCAACCTTACTAATAATAATGTTTGACAGATGCAGACAACTCTAGATTTCCCTCAATCTCAAGAAATGTATATTTGTAGTACCTTTTGGGACATTGTTAGGACATGTTTTTTGTAAACAGGGTGTCTGCGTAGATCCAACAAAAGTAGCAGTCATTGTTAACATAGAAGCGCTAGAAACTGTGAAACAACTAAGATCACTAGTCGGGTACACTGGGCACTACCGAAGATTTATCTGTCACTACAGGAAGATAACAACACCATTGGAAAAGCTGTTGCGGAAGTCAGAGTAATTCGTTTCGGCAGGCGAATGCACTAGTGCCCTCAATACATTAAAAGAAAAGCTAGCAAGTGCACCAATATTAGTTCATCCTAAATGGGACAAATAGTTCCATGTCCATATTGATGCCTCCAACATTAAATTAGGGGTGGTGTTAGCTCAACTAGGATAAACTGTTTTTGATCATCCAATCTATTTTGCAAGTAGAAACTTGTCAGCTGCTGAAAGAAACTACATGACAACAGAACGAGAATCTCTTGCGATGGTGTATTCCATACATAATTTTCACCATTAATTACTGGGAGGTACATTCAAATTCTTCACGAATGACTCAGCCCTGAAGTACCTGGTTAACAAGCCTGTACTTGAAGGAAGGATTTGTAGATGGCTCCTACTATTCCAGAAGTTCACCTTCGATGTAATAGTGAAAACAGGAAGGTTAAACGTGGGTCCTAACCATTTATCAAGGCTGGAAAATGGAGAGAATGGGGGATCCTTGGATGATTAGTTTCTGGATGCTGATCTCTTTAGAGTAGAAGCCATCATAGACTATTTAGAAGAGATAGCAATATACCTGGCGACTGGGCAGTGCCCAAGGGAATACACGGCGACTTAGAGAAGACATCTAGTAGTGAAAGCGGTTGAGTATCAACTAATATCAGGACAATTATATAATGTGGGGTTGGACCAGGTTCTACAAATATGTATTATGGACCATGAGCAAGAAGATATATTGTGGGAGTGTCATTGCGGGATTGCGGGGGGGCATGTCGGCGCAAAACCCACCACAAGAAAAATCCTACAAGTAGGGTTATGGTGGCCTACAATTCATAAAGATAGTAAAGAATATGTAAAGAAGTGTGATGTTTTCCAAAGAACATGGCATCCATCACACCGATATGAGTTGCTACTACAACCTGTGAGGGAATTGCAACCATTTTAAAAATGGGTCATTGATTTTGTGGGGCCAATTGCACCAATAGCAAGACATTCACAGGCACGATACATAATTATTGCGAAAAATTATCTCACAAGATGGGCAAAGGCAGTACTAGTGAGAGATTGCACCGCTGACACAACAACAAGGTTCATTTTCGAAAATATCATTAGCATATTTGATTTCCCAAGAATTCTAACAAGTGACCAAGGTACACACTTCATCAATGCAACAATAAAGTCTCTGTTAGATAATTTCATGGTACAACATCATAAGAGTAGACTATACCACCCTCAAGAAAATTTAACCGTTGAAGCATTCAATAAGATCTTAGAAAAAGGACTGACCAAGATATGCAATGCCAACTGGGATGACTGGGATGAGCATATACCAGCAAAATTATGGGCATACAGGACAACTGTAAAAAGGTTGCACAACCAGACACCTTTTCAGCTGGTGTACGGAAGAGAGGCGGTGGTACCTGCTGAATTCATCATATCAAGTCTATTAATCGCTTCAAAAGTACATCTGACAGAGGAAGAATCACTCATTGAAATCCTCCATGAGCTCCAAGAACTTGAAGAAGACATATTATTGGTAGAATTCCATTAGACGGTTCAAAAGGAAAGACACAAGGCTTGGCATGATCGCCATATCAAGAACAAGACAGTCACAATCGGAGGGAAGGTTCTATTGTACGATAGTAAATTTCAAAAGTTCCCGAGCAAACTTAGAATGCACTGGATGGGACCATGCCATGTAATTGAGATTAAAGATTCAGGCACGGTTCAGTTGGCGCAACTAGATGTCAAAGTAATACATGGATGGGTTAATGGCGCATGCCTGAAGCCTTAATCATGAGTAAGTTTCATTACTTCCTTTTCAAATAACTCTCGCAACTGAGAGGAGTTAGTAGGGTAGAATAGAAATATATCGAGTCAATAACTCTCTCGCACTCGAGATGAGAAATAGAATAGGGATCTTAATAAACATAAACAAAGTAACACATAGAGTAAAATCACTTGTTGCGATGCGGAGACCACATCGCAATTGATTGCGGTCGGGGAGAGGGTAGTATCAAATGTGCCATCCATGTCAGAAAGAAAATGTGTTAAACATCATTCTGTCATAATAGCCCATCATACTGATTTCAGTCTGTAGTATCACCCGGATTTGAGAATTAATTTCCATAATTAGTAACAACCATACCATAATAAATTTTCCATATTAAGCCATAATCATTACCCATCACATCTACCCAAATCCTGAAGACACAGTCAACAATGTCAGAGTACACATCACCGCAGTAACTGGTCGCATGATTATAGTCACGGGAGAGACATAAAAATTAATTAGTTATGGGGTCTTATCAACCTCATTCATGCCGGTTACATTACTTAACCCGCATGAAAGAAGAAAGCACAAGAATGCCATAAAATTCTGAGTTAGAACAAGAAACAGCTGCATCAACAAGTGAAATTTCATCAGAGGAAGTTCAAAGAATAGTCCAATAGCAGGAATTCACAGAAAAAAATCAGGAACAACTCTCTAAGTATACAAGAGAAGGACGAACATGACAAAGGTAGCAGCAGCAGTAGTCGAGCTCGAGCTCGACGAAAGAATTCAGAAAATGGAATTGTTAGTGGGAAATTATGACAATGCGTCATTGATCGACACATATTTCACAGATTCATACCAATATACAGCTATGAAGAGGTAGATCTACATAGAGAATTATGCTATGGAAGGAGGAGGGGAAGCAACAAGAATGAATTCAGAGTTTAGAGGTATCTAGAGGTCGACAATACTGAACCTCAGGAACCTCCCAGTGTTTGGAACCATAGGAGAAACAATGCAGTGTACAAAATTCCTGCTAAGTAGACTCCAGAATGGATCACTGTGGCTAGGATGAGAGATACCGATACATGTAGAATATATCAACAAACTCACGAGATTATCTGCAAAAGGAAGGGATGTCTCCATGAAATTCAAGAATGTGTCTAAGAGAGAAAAGAAGGTGGGAGATTGTGATTACTACAAGAAATATGACACTAAAATAGGAGGGAAGGGGGTGACGATAGACCTCATCAACAGTCTGGAAATTAAATTTTCCAATTACCTAATTGCAGGCAAGAGATGAGGCACTACACGAAGGGTGAATGCACCCTCGACACCATTTTAGCTGCGAAACACTACCTCCAGGGAACCCAGCTGAACTAGTGTACGTTTCTGCTGAAAGAACTATTCAAAGCTTGCAAAGATAACTACAGAAGAGCCACCATGTTCATTTAAAGCTACCTCATGATGGTGTTTGCAATGTGAAAATGGACTCACCCGAGGCTAAGACAGCTTGCGGAAATCACAAATGATCGGCCAATGGCGATGAAGTTTACACCCTGGAAAGTCTTGGGAGATCCCAACACAAAGGAGGTAAACGAAGAGGCGTTCACATTCCAGTACATAAAAATGGTGGATATAGTGGCGAGGCAACAAAGGGTTCTGAGGAGTCGGTTGGATAAATATTCCTCTCAGATATGGTTCAGGGTCACTCATAATCAAACATACATTAGGTCCACTTGCGTGGATGAAACCACATTTAAGATGAGACTGTTAAAGTTTCAAGTTGACGAAAAGGTGTTCCACACCGAAGTCTATTCATGGCTAGGAGTTGGAATGGAGATAATAAGTGGAATCCATCACTATTCATTCGAGGGTATGCTTCCAAGAGCACTACCAAGGGAGACACCAGATGAGACAATGAGTAGAGTTTCTCGACTGCAGCTAACACCTGTACTGGAAGATCTGGACACAAGGGTAAAGGGATTCAATCGGGTAATACAAACTCTCACTAGTATCTCTCTCGTATTTCCTTCTTTTTCATATTTTCAGTCCTCACATTCTGCATCATCATCCATAACGACCATGTTTAATTCACCCCCAGCAACCACAGTAATTCCAATCAGAAAGAGTAAGGAACCTAAACCACCTGTAGCTACCTCTAAGGCCAAGAAAGCAAAAATCATGGTGCCTAGGCAAGTAGTGGACCTCACTGAGGAAGATCACACACAACCTATGGATACGGGGGTACCAATTCAGGAAGAGCCAGAGGTGGCCACCCAGGTCACCTCCAAGCTACCTTTGTTTAATCCATTCTCGGTTTTGAATATTCAAACCTTATATCCACCCCACACTCATACCTCTTCACCTCGCACTCACCATTCATCACCTCATACTTCATTCACATCCAAGGACCATTCCACCCACACTCCATCCACCTCAACAACTATTTCAGACCCAGTATAGGTAAGAAAAAAGACAAATGGGGACACCGAGGCAGAAGTTAACTTGAGTAAAGCGATGGTACCCGAGGTTAACCAACCTATGGTGGGACAGGATACTTTCCTGGACATACTAGTTCAGGGGGGATCTTTTGCAACAGACACAACACCCTCGCCAAAGGAGCTAAACCCTTTTCAGCAGGCTGATTTGATACTACAACAGGTTCAGCCGACCACAATTATGAATAACCTAGGAAGTCGGTTGTCACAATAGAGCCAACCCACACCACCACATGAGCACTCAGCAAGATAAATAACTAATTGTCATCCCCTCAGAGAGATAATGCCAAATAACAACATGTCCGGTGCTGAGAGTATGCAGACCTGGGATACTGAACAACTGTACAAATTCATCTAGCAAGCAGCACAGTAGGCAGAAGGGTTGCACAATGACCTCTAGCAGAGGTTCAAGCAGCAACAATAGTAAATCATTGCACTTACTGAAGAGCGCAACCATCTGAAGGGGGAGAAGGAAAAATTGCAGGAACAACTGGAAAAGGTAAAAGATATCTTCAAGAATCTCTGGCCAATGGTAATGGCCCAAGATGACAAGATTTCGGAAGACATATCCACCTACTCCATAGTCAAACGATCTATTCGAGTGAATATAACATGTGCAAATATTAGCAAGGAAAATCAAGAGCTCAAGGAAACGCTCACGACAAGACCATCGTTACCAGATCCTGCTGTGATATATGTTGATAAGGTTACTGAGAAGCAAAAACATGCAACTGGAATGCAGGAAACCATGGGGATGACAGTAAGAGAGGCTTACAAGCTCCTGAAGCATTTACACAAGCACTCCAACCTATTGACTATGAAAGCCCAACCAATATCAGCACAACTACAACATATTTCCCAAGAAATAAAGGAGTCCACGGATCCCGTCGGCATAACGCAGTTATACAATCAAGCAGAGGTATTGGAAACCAATATGTAGAATATAGAGGAGCATTCTGCTACCACAAAGCAAGTCCTCAGAGAGCTGAGACAACCCGTCAAGCATACAGCAGAGGAAATATAGCGGATGGATTCTGAGGCCGAAATAAAAATCAAAGAAGTACTCAACAAACTGCCGCCCATTGTAGGTGAAAATGACGTTGAAAGAGTTGCAACTGAAACTAACCAGCTCATCAAGGAATGGCAAAAGGAAATTAATGACTTCGCGGAACTCAAGTCTTCAGCATTGGAAAAGTTCCCGAGTTGGGGCCTTTGTTTGGACAGAGCAAGGAGACGAAGAAGAAAGGGTCAGTCACAAAAGTAGACAGACCAATGGAAACCGAAGCAGTAGGAAAGGATTGACTCAGGACGAGTCAATTACATGTGGTCGGGGCCTGTTGGGCCCTTTGTTTTGAAAATGAAATAGTTTTGAGTTGCAGAGAATAGGTGGCAGAGTGTAATCATGGTAGACAGGAAGCTATCACGCTTGCATATAGCTAGAAGAAAGGTGGCACGGAAGTTACGATAAACAACACAGATGGCAGGGATGGGAGACAAAGACATTTAGTAGAACTCCCAGTGATTAAGAAGAAGTGGTAAATAGCAGAGCAAGAAAAGAGGAAAGGCTGACAGTCATGGTGTTGAAAGAACAAATAGGCAATCAATCAGCGTGATGAGTTAATTAGTGTGGCCGAATGCCAAGAGAGAGAAGAGTCGTAGGAGAGCTCTGTGAGACCTCTGGTGCACTGAATGATATTGTAATAGACTTTGCAGAGCGATGTATGCCGGTTTTGATAATGATAATGAAATATTTCTATTGTTGTGCTTAATTTTCTGTGTTGAATATTACTCAGTTACTTATTATGAATGAGTGCATGTTTTAATATCATGTGGTCGGGGCTTGTTGCGGCCTTTGTTTTGAAAATGAAACAATTTTGAGCTGCGGAGAACAGGTGGCGGAGCGCAATCACGGTAGACAGAGAGCTATCACGGTTGCGGATAACTGGAAGAAAGGTGGCACGACAGTTGTGGTAAACAACACATATGGCAGGGATGGGAGATAAAGACAATCAACAGGACTCCCAGTAATCAATAAGAAGCGGCAAACAACGGAGCAAGAAAAGAGGAAAGACTGACAGTCATGGTGGCAAAAGAACAAATAGGCAATTAGCCAGCATGATGAGATAATTAGTGTGGCAGAAGGAAGAGAGAGAGAAGAGTTGTAGGAGAGCTCTGTGAGACCTCTGGTGCACTGAATGATATTGTAATAGACTCTTCAGAGTGATGTATGCCGGTTTTGATATTGATAATGAAATATTTCTATTGTTGTGCTTAATGTTCTGTGTTGAATATTACTCAGTTACTTGTTATGAATGATTGCACGTTTTAAATTTTAATTCTGTATCCTGAATATGCTTAATGAGTGACATCTTATGCAAAGTAGTAAGATCTGTTTTTTGTTTCAAGTCCCTTCAGTTGTACTTTATAGTGGTAATCGGGCGATACTTGATTTATTTTCTAACCTTACCAAGGTCACGGCATGCCTCAAGTGAGAAGCTCTGCTCTTCGGAGTAGAGTGAAAATGTTAGCGTGGTTATAGACTACTTTGGAAACCTTATTGGCCACTATCCTGAACCTAGGTCTTGCTCAAAGACCTACTTTCTTGCTCAGAGACCTACTTTTTCGCCAACACACTTTAAATGAGCAGTTTTCCATCATGGTCAATGAGAACCAAGAGCATTGGATTGAGAGGGCCAATGAGCATCTTGAGAAGATCTTGGAGAAGGAAAATAATGACAATGAAATACCAAGGAAGATAGAAAAACACTACTGCAAGAGAAATCACATTGCAAGGTCAAAACTCCAAAAGGCCAAATCAAGAATTGAAACCCTAATAAATAAAAATGAAGGGGAAAAGCTTGATATTATTGCTGAGGCATCAATCATTGCCTAACATACCTCATCAATCTCCCATAGAAGAAAAATTGAATAAATTTGAGTAATTTTGGAATTTTTTGGAAATTTTTGCATTTTTGGCAGTTTTGCACAGTCACATTGTCAAAAGCGTAACTCCCTAGGCACTGTGCTTTTTCTAGGGATATCATATGGCCAAAATAAAAGAACCATTGGAATTATAAAGCCAATTATAGTCAAGAAAACAACTTTACAATTTTTTTTAGGTCAACAGAGCAGTCAAAAAGTAGAAAAACACCCAAAAAATCACATTTTTGCCCTGTTTTGGAGGTTGGCGCTGCACTTTTGACAAGTCTTGGGAGAATCAACTTTTGCAGGGACCAATCAACACCATTTTGGACCATAAGCATAGATATGGAAACTAGATAGGATATTCTTTCCAATGAGCTATCTCGAGCTCAATTTGGACACCTTGAAACACCTCAAAAGTGGAGCTAAAGTTGGCATTGTGCTTTTGACCTTGGCGCTGCGCTTTTGAAAATTTTTATGAGTTTGCTGATATTTCCAAATTTTCTCATTTTTTTCATTTTCACCTTGGTAAATGGCCTTTTTCCAAATGTAACTCATGATTTAAATGTAATTTTGATGTTTTTACACTTACCTAGGGTAATTACATTAGGTGAAAACTCTTGATAATATGTAATTAATCAGTTTCCAAAAAGTGAGGTGAGTCAGTTTGACCTCCCTACACTCTAGGTTTCAGTTTAATTTTTGGTGGAACTACTCCTCCACTCATGGATTTGGCCCATGAGGTTGGGATAGGTTGTTTTATGCCTATATCTTGTACTTTTTGACTCATTTCAGAGGTTGGATGTTGTTGCATTGATCAAAGACTCTAGTGTAATAAGTATTTGGCAGGAAATTAGTGAAAGAGTTGTAGTTATTTCTTTGGGATACCTGTGGTATGAAAATTTAGCATAATTTCTTCTTATGTCCCATATTTATGAATGTTTTTTCTTCATGTTCCATTTCATCTCTATTATATGATAGTTTTCAAGTTGATAAGCAAAATACATCTCTCATTCTCTATTTTGAGAAAATATTCATAGTTTGTTCATCTTCTTTAATTTAGAAAGAACACATGCTTTTCCTTGCTCCTTCTAGCTTCTCATCAGTCTGATCCATCTCACCCTGAAACCCTAAATTGTTAGCCTTCCTACCTACCTTGCCCCATTGAATCTCTGCAACCCTAATCTTATTTTACTTGACCTAAGCTCTTTGACCTAATCCTGATCTAGCAAAACCAATTCAAACAAACAAACCCCTGTACGCATACCTAGCCTAAAACCCTAATTCATCTAGCCCTTTTGGCTGTGAAATTGTGGAGAGCCCTCTCCAGTTTGGTAGGGCTAGCTGCCAAGCTAAAATATTGGTTTCTGGTTATCTCTATTTGGGCTCTTTATTAGCCTTAGAGATTTGGTGGAGTGATAACAAAACTCATGGGGCGTAAACTGATTTTTGGGGATCATTTTATTTCAATACTTGTGTGTTGTGGTTTTAATTTTATTGACGTCATGGATTGATATCATTCGATTATAAAATTGTGCATGCCCATGTCGTTCTGTCAAAAATTTTCTCTTATGATTATGGTTTTGATTTCCATTTTTGTATTGGTTGTCCTCACCTTCCTTTTCAAATATTTACCTTTCAAATGTTATGCTTAAGGCCCAGAGAAACATTTTTGGGTGTGGTAGTGAAGCCACAAAGCACTTGTAAGAGAGTTGGGTGGAACCTAGTAGAGAAAACATCTTGAGAGTGAGGCCCACACATGAAGGAGGATGAGGAAGGTCGAGAATTAACAATGCATGATTAAATGGAAAAGAAAACGTGTTTATGTTGGGTATGCTGATCTTTGATTGTCATTGATGTCAACCCAAGCAACACCAGGGGCTAAACCGATCTTGCATGGGAATTTTGACCTAAAAAATTACTATATTTTGGGTCAAGAATGTTTTTGATGGCTTCTACTTGTCGAGATGTTTCCGTTGATATATGGCACACCATGTAATTCTTCACGGTTTGAGAGATATTCATGTTTGAAGTTTGTAACCCTAGTTAGTGGGCTAAAATCCCATGGAGTTGTGGCATGGGTCATTGAAAATTCAATAATTAATAATTTTTAAGCTCCTAAAATCCCTCCCACTTTCACTTTTTGAAGACCCTCTCAACCTAAGAATTTATATAAATTGTGATCCTCATATCCTCCTCATGTAGGGATTTTTCTACCTGAAACAGGTCATCGTGGAATTTTCACTCTAAATTTCTTTCTACAAAGGTTCAAAAGCTGAAATTGTTATGAGACGAAGCCGAAATCCTGAGGAAGCTCCTGTAGAAATTTCATATCAAAGTGCACAACATTTTTGGAGATATGATCTGTGGAAGTTAGTGTTTTTGCAGGCTCCTAAATTCCATCTCAAAGAAGTGACCTTGGGAATATCTTCTTCACTCTCTCTCTGAGTATTGGATTGAAATTCTGTAAAAAGTGGCAGATATTTCATGGACTTTGGTTTTCGTTATATCAATTTCAGAGCTGAATGAATAAAAAGTGACATGTGGCATGCCGTACAATTTTGCTCTACTGAACCAGTCCATAATTAGGTCATTGCGAGAGATTGGGCATAAATATCCCTTGAAGAATCCAAATTGGGTCAGACCTATGGCACTGGAAAGAAGACTCAGAGGAATACTATAGAACCGAAAATCACATATTGGGGATCTAAAATAACATAGATAAACTAGATTCAATATCGAGATCCTAGAAGGCAAGAAAAAGCTAGATCATGTGTTGACAAGGGCTGCAAAGGACCAGACTTTCTAGGGTAGCAAAGCAAAGAAAGGTGCAGCAGAGGGTAGCATGACAAGAGTAGCAATCAAGGTGCATAGCAGCAGTAATAATTTCACCACATGACATCTTCAAGTGGGAAGCACTGCATAAAGTCATTATAAAGGTATCATTGTACTAAGTCATTATGAATGTATCATTGTAAAAAGTGTACAAGTGCCTATCTGCAAGAGTTGAAGAAGCAGTGTCGGGAGGTCTAGGATCAGCTGAGAGAATAGCACGGGGAAAATTTGTCCAATTTTGACTTGAAAACTCACAAATTCTTCACTGCTCCAAACTTCCAATGATTTGAAAAGCAACAATGATTTATTTGAAGTGTTAAATGGGCCTTTATAGGCTCATGAAATTTTGATTTAATCTTTGAACAATCAAGATGTAGAACAATAGCAAGAAGTTCACCACATGAAGTCTTCAAGTGGGTAGCACTACATACAGTCATTATAAAGGTATCATTGTACCAAGTCATTGTAAATGTATCATTATAAAAATTGTACAAGTGTCTATCTACCAAGAGTTGAAGAGGCAATATCTAGAGGTCTAGGATAATCATTAGGTGGTTGTGTTATATTTAGGGTTATGGTCTAGTGTGTATTCTTCTTCTACATTATTCTATATCATTGTAAAGTGGACCATTTTCCCTGGTACGGGAGCCCATTCTTCTTTTATTCTTCTATAGGGTGGTAGGCTGGTGCTAGGCTGGTGCATGAAGTCACCAACAGGTTCAATAATGTGAAAAATTCACGGTGGTAGGGTGGTGCTAGGGTGAGTTGTAGCTCATTAGGTGTTGGGGCATCCATTCAGTTGAACACTGAATAATATCGGGCATTGGAGTGTCCATCTAGTGGGAGCTGGAGAAGAATGATTTTCTAGATTCTAAGAAGTTGGAGCTTTATTTTCAATTGTTATTGAATATTAAAGAATTATTAGAAAAAAATTTAGGTGGTTTTTGTCCCAGAGAGGGTTTCCACCTTAAAAGCTGTGTGCATTTTTGTTCCTTTTGTTTACTGCTATCATTGTACAAACACTGATAATAATTGAAGATTAACTAATTCTCTGAAAGATTAATAATAATACTAATTGAAAGGAATACTGATTCACCCCCCCTCTCAGTATTTCCAACAATTGGTATTAGAGCTTGGTTCCCTCAATAGTATTTTAACAGCTGGAAAGAGGTCACAGAGCATACCAAGAATGGTGTACCTATGTTCAATTAAAATAATTATGCACTCTAGAAAGGAAGAATGGAGGTCTATCTCTTAGCGCAAGGTTATGAAGTATGCGACACTGTTCAAAATGGATTTACATCAACCGCGGATGAACAAGGTAAGAAGAATTTGGTAAATGATGCAAAAACAAAGAATATTATTATTAGTGGACTTATTGAATCTTCTTATCATAAGGTGGTTGGTTTCAAAACAGCCAAAAAATGTATGGGACAAGCATGAGAATATATATGTAGGTGACTCAAATGTCAAAGAAGCAAAGCTTCAAATCTACAGAGAAAAATTTGAGCAACTCAGAATGAAAGAAGATAACAACATTGCTACATACTTCCAACACATTGATGAAATAACCAACACTCTGGAAGGTTTGGGAGAGCCTGTTGATGAGAAGACTATTATACGAAAGATTCTCAGAATGTTACCAAGGATATTCAACCCAAAGGTATCGGTCTTAGAATATAGTGTAAATCTTGACAAACTTAGCAAAGAGGAATACCATGGAGTTCTCATAGCATATGAAATGAGGCTTGATGAAGAAGAGGGTACTTTGCATCTAGAAACTGCGTTCGCTACATATAAGAAAACCATTAAGGAGAAGCAACCTTCAAAGGCACAGACCTGCACCTGCAAGTGTGAAGAAAAGGAAGATGATGAAGAAGGCCTTTCAGATGGAGAATATGCTTACTTTACGAGAAAACTAAAAGTTGGTAAGGAAAAATTCAAGGTTAAACTTCCATTGATATGTTTCGGCTGTGGTGAGGTTGGGAATTTCACAGCAAAATGTCCGAACATAAGTGATGGAAAATCAGAAGAAAATAAAGGATTTAAGAAATTCAACAAGAAAAGAAAAAATAAAGGATTCAAAAGGAACTTTCTCTCTAAATAAGATAGCTCATCATCCGATAAATACAATGACAACGAAGAAGAAGCCAATGAGAGAGTATTTTTCATGGCCAAGCACATTAAACAAGATGTATCAAATAATGAAGAGGTAGGGTTGACCATAGAATAATTTTATAAGGAGGAAATCAAGCTTATAAAAGAGCTAAAGGCTGAGAAGATCCATTCCAATACTCTTGAAGAACAAGTTCAAGGTCTCAAAATTGAAGTTGAAGAACACAAATGTATTGAAGGGTCACTTCAAAAGAAGTTGGAATAAATAAACCAAGAAAGGGAAGCATTATAAGTCGATGTAGTCTCACTGCGTAAGGAAGTGAAGAAGGGAAAAACTGTCCAAAACTATGCTAACAACTCAATGGCATTTGAAGAACTCATCAACAATAAACGATCTTACAATGACAGAACTGGCCTTGGTTATAAAGAATAAGAAGCAAGACCTTCTACAACAAAATACAATGAACCTATGAGATCTGACATGCATGTAGACTTCATTGGAAAAGGTTCTCAAGAATAGCCTTGGAAGCCAATTCCTCGACGAAGTTTTCCATCCAGGTACCAACATATATTTTATGGCTATTGTTATTCATGTGGAAAATTTGGTCATAAAGTTGTAGAATGTCACACGTACCATAGGAACCAATACAATTCCAGGAGATCTGTCAAATATGAACCTCCCAGGGCCTAACGAAACATCAATAGATTTGAACATTTAATAAATAATATTGAATGTTACATATGTCGAAATTTTAGACACACAGCCAGATACTGTAGGCTTGAAAATCCTCCAAAATAATTTTCTAAGACACAAAACGAATGAACATGGAAGAACAAGAAGGCTAATAATTGCGTTCTCGCTCTCAAGGTGCAAAACAATAAAGATGTGTGGTATGTTGATAGCGATTGCTCAACGCATATGACTGGAGATAGAAAGAAATTTGTATCTCTGAAAGAGAAGAAGGATGGAACTGTGTCCTTTGGAAATGATGGATCTTCAAATGTTATAGGATCAGGTACCATCACTCTTGGAAGCAAAGATGATCTAGCCAAGAATTTTCTATTGGTTGAAAACATGAATCACAATCTGCTTAGTGTTGGAAAAATATGTGATCAAGGACACAATACTATTCGACTCCAAAACATGTGAAATCAGGAAAGGCAGGTATGGTTAAATTGTGGCTATAGCAAGTCGAGCTCCAAATGACATATATGTTCTGGATGAAGCAACTAAAGCACGTCTAATAGATAAAGAGGATGATATAATATTTGGTAGCAATGATGATTGACTAAGTAAGAACTTTTCTACAAATATGCAAAGTGAGTTCGAGATGTCTTTACTTAGTGAGTTGACATACTTCTTAGGGCTTCAAATATCTCAGCAAGAGAAATTAATATTTATATTTCAAGCCAAGTACATCAAGGAAATGCTCAAGAAATTCAAAATGGAAGATTGCAAACCCATCCTTACTTTGATGGTATTAGGTTTCAAATTGAGCACAGAAGACTTCTGAATCATCTAAGGATGTGGATCATATATTGTACAAATCTACGATTGGTAGTCTTCTATATGTAACAACCTCCCAGCCAGATGTTATGAAAGCAGTTGGACAAGTAGCAAGATTCCAAGAATCACCAAAAGAATCACATATTATTTCCTTTAAAATAATTATTCAATATCTAAAGGGAACAACAGAATATGGCTTGTGGTATCCCAAGGATAACAATCTCATTATTCAAGTCTTTACATATGCATATTGGGCAAGAAGTGTTGATGATCGTAAGAGTACTCGTGAAGCATTTGAATATCTTCGCGAGAAGCTTGAGATTCTCCCAAGTTCTCATTAGATTTTCCTTATTCATAATATAAAGGGGGAGTGGAAGTGTGTACAAGTCCGCAAGATGGTTGTGTCAGGGGAGTTACCCTTTACCATTGATGTCAAAGGGGGAGAGAATGTTGTAGGAAGAGGTTTCATGATCGCAGGGGGAGTAATTGTGCTTCCATCAATGCCAAAGGGGGAGGTTGTTGATCAGTGGTTGTCATTGATGTCAACCGAAGTAGCACCAGGGTCTACCCCGATCTTACATGGGAATTTTGACCTACAAAATTACTATATTACGGGTAAATAATGTTTTTTATGGCTTCTACTTGTCGAGATGTTTCCATTGATATATGGTTCACCATGTAATTCTTCACGGTTTGAGAGATATTCATGTTTGAAGTTTGTAACCCCAGTTAGTGGCCTAAAACCCCATGGGGTTGTGGAATAGGTCATTGAAAATTCAATAATTAATAATTTTTAAGCTCCTAAAATCCCTCCCACATTCACTTGTTGAAGACCCTCTCAACCTAAGCATTCATATAAATTGTGATCCTCATATCCTCCTCATATAGGAATTTTTCTATCTGAAATAGGTCATCGTGGAATTTTCACTCTAACCTTTTTCTATGAAGCTTCAGAAGCTGAAATTATTAAGAGACAAAGCCAAAATCTCAAGGAAGCTCTTGTAAAAATTTTAGATCAAGGTGCGTAATATTTTCGAAGATATGATCTGTGGAAGTCAGTGTTTTTGCAGGCTCTTGAACTTCATCTCAAATAAGTGACCTTGGGAAAATCGTCATAACTCTCTCTCTGAGTATCGGATTGGAATTCTATAAAAAGTGGTAGATAGTGCACATACTATAGTTTATGCTATATCAAATTCATAGCTGAATGAAGAAACAGTGACACGTGACACGTCGTACAATTTCGCTCTACTGAACCAATCCATAATTAGGTCATTGTGAGAGATTGGGCATAACTGTCACTTGAAAACTCCAAATTGGGTCAGACCTGTGGCATTGGAAAGAAGACTTAGAGGACTACTATAGAACCTAAAATCACATATTGGGGATCTAAAATAACAGAGATGCACCAGATTAAATATCGAGATCCTAGAAGGAAATCAAAATCAAAATCATGTGTTGTCAAGGGCTACAAAGGACCAGCATTTCTAAGGTAGCAAAGTAAAGAAAGGTGCAACAGAGGGTAGCATGACAAGAGCAACAACAAAGGTGCATAACATCAGCAAGAATTTCACCACATGAATTATTCAAGTGGGAAGCACAGCATACAATCATTATAAAGGTATCATTGTACTAAGTCATTGTAAAAATTATACAAGTGTCTATCTGCCAAGAGTTGAAGAGGCAGTGTCGGGAGGTCTAGGATCAGCTGAGAGTGAAGCACCAGGAAAATTTGTCCAATTTTGACTTGAAAACTTCCAAATTCTTCACTGCTCGAAACTTCCAATGATTTGAAAAGAAACAATGATTTATTTGAAGCATTAGATGGGCCTTTATAGGCTCATGAAATTTTGATTTAATCTTTGAGACCCACTTTCTAAAGTTTACAAGTCGTTTTCTTTTTCACTAATGTCATTTAACACTTTTTCTTGCAGGTGACTGAAAAAATTGAGGTGGCTCTTCCTTTTGCTCCTTGAGGCATGGTAAATTCACTTTTGACAACCTTAGGATGTTTACATAGTAGCAGCATCTTAAAAATCCTATTTTGCTTCCCCCATGGAGTTTAAATCATATTTTTCTCATTTAGGCATAACAAGCCCATTTTTTACAAGTTTGGGATCCGATCACACAGTGACATCTTCAAAATATTTTTTTCTTCCATTATGGATTTCAACTCATCATTTCACCTTCTCTGGCCACTCTCTTCAAAACCCTAGGTGTTTGTAGTCTTCACAACAATCATCAGTGTTGTCTTCTAAGTTCTCTATAGCCCTTTCAAGTTCATTTACTTATGTCCAGTTCACCTTATCCTTTTCCAATTCTCATCAGTAGTCTCTAATAGACTTTCTTCATGTTTGGCCTTGTGTGCTTCCTCCATGTCATTTCTCATCAACACCTTCTGCTGACACAACTTTCAATACTCTTGCAGAAGTGCTGAACTTTGTCATTTTCCTCACTTGCAGACTTTATACTGAGAATATAATCCTCCTTGGAAGTTTAAGGTCCTTCTTTAATAACTATGTGGTGACATTCTATTAAAATCAATGCCTAAAACCTCCAATGATGACCTTAAAACATGTAAAAACCCTAATGACCTAGTGGGAGTGTTCTTTGACCTGATCTTGACTAAAATTTGGCTTGGATACCTTTAAGTGAAAACAGAGTATGGTTAAAAATTGATGTATTGAAGATCCAAAATCCAATGTACTTGATTTATCTAACGAGCCTACAAAGACATTTTTGAGGCCATCAATGCTTGAGGGACCTGGGGAACATGGGAAAAAGTTTTTATGAAGGCAAGAAGGATGAGAATGAGAGGTGTAAGCCTATAATGACTTTGTAGGAGTGACAGGGTGACCATGAAATTTTCTATAAGGATAATGAAGGGAGTGAGATTTCTGAAACTTACAGTTTTCAAGGAATGCTGTTTTCAGAAATTTAGAACCATCCTATAGTCATTTAAAGATAATGAAAAATAATGATGACTAACACTTCTAGTGATTAAGCCTAAAGATGATGTTAATCATGAATCATTTGAGGATTGTGATCCTAAGTTTAAATCATATGTATATGATGTAGTTGATTCACATCATGAGATGTTTCAGGAGCCAATAGGATTGCCTCCAAAAAGGAAGATTCAACATGAGATTTAGTTGTAGCAAGATTGTCCTCTTCCAAACATCGGCATGTATCGCATGTTGATAATGGAGAATGCTGAAATAAAGAGGAAAATCAAGGACATGTTGGACAAGGGACTCATAAGGCCAAGTACTTCGCCATGCCGTTCAGCCATTGTCTTGATTCCGAAGAAATATGGGACTTGGCGCATGTGTGTAGACTTTAGAGCTTTGAAAAAGACAAAGGTAAAGAATCGATGCCCACTCCTAAGGATAGATGATTTTCTTGATCAGTTGAAAGAAGATTTTTTTTTCACTAAGTTAGATTTACAAAGTGGATATTATCAAGAATTGCAGAAAGTGATATATGGAAGACTGCATTCAAAACCAAAAGAGGACTCTTTGAGTGTTTGGTTATGCCATTTGGTTTGTGTAATGCACTGACAATGGTTATGGATAATTTTTTGCGTCCATTTCTTGATGACTTTGTGATTTTTTATTTAGATGATATACTTATTTTCAGCAAAAAAATAGAAGAACGTGTCTTGCATGTAAATAGGGTCATTAATGTTTTGAAGAAAGATAAATTTTTTATTAATATGTCGAAGTGTGAGTTCGGAAAGACTTCTTTGGTTTATTTGGAACACATTGTAGGAGGAGGTGAGTTGAGAATTGATCCTTCTAAAGTGGAAGCCATTGTGAATTGGTCCACTCCAAAAACAACAACCGAGGTAAGAAGTTTCTTAGGCGCAACTCAGTATTGGAGAAATTTTATTGCTAACTTTTCTGCCATAGCAACTCCTATGCATGCAGTGACAAAAACAAGATTTTGAAGCTTTAAAAGACAAGATCATTTCAGCACCATTCCTTGCATTACCAACTTTGAGACAACCATTCGAGATACAAACTGATGCTAGTGATTATGCCATGGGCGCAGTTCTTTTGCAACATGGTAATCCTATTACTTTTAATTCTGAAACATTCAATGGTGTTGTAAATAATTATCCTACATATGACAAAGAGCTATATGCATTGGTACAAAGTGTCAAGAAGTGGAAACACTACTTGATGGGTAAAGAGACGATTATACATACCGATCACTAACCATTATAGTACTTGCAGTCACAAACAAAATTTCAGCAATCATGACATTTCAGGTGGATGGGTTTCCTTCAACAACTTCACTTGGTTATAAGGTACAAGAAAGGTATTTTCAATAAAGTTGTTGATATGCTTTCAAGGCCAATCATAAGTGGTTCTACTTTACTTTAAAATTATTATATTGTACATGAGAGTTACATAGAACAATATGCACATGATTTTGATTTTCAAGATGTGTATGCTAGTTTTAGTGAAGGGAATCAAGTTGAGGAAAATGATTATCTCATGCATAACAATTAGCTATTTCATTTGGGAAATTTGTTTATACCACAAGGAGAGAGGCTAAGTGTCATGAGAGAGGCTCAATCATCTCTTATTATTGGACACTTTGGAGTAAGCAAAACAATGGCGCATTTACAGAGGTATTGCTATTGGCCTCACATGATAGATAATGTGTCACATTTTATAAGAGGTTTTTCTATGTGTGTAAAAATAATGCCTAAAAATAGGAAGCTTGGGTTATACACGCCACTACCGGTACCATCAAGGCCATGGGATAGTGTCTCCATGGAATTTTTTGGAGGTCTACCTATGTCAAGAAAACAACATGATTATCTTTATGTAGTTGTGGATAGATTGAGTAAAATGTGTGTACTTATGCCATGTAAGAAAACCATTACTGCTGAAATTTATTTTCAACATGTATGGGTTCATTATGGATTACCAACTTCTATTGTTAGTGACATGGATTCCAAGTTCATTGGGAATTTTTGGTCCAATCTTTGGAAGATGATGGACACAAAGTTGAAAAAGGGTACTGCTTTTCATCCGCAAGAGCATCCAAGAGGGGAAGTGTTGAATACCTTCAATTTGGGCTCAAAGGCAGTAAGCCAAGTAAGGCAAAGTGGATGGAAGTTGAAAGGTGAGGGATCTGTACCCTCATCTACTAAACAGGTAATCAAAGTCTTTTGGGGTCCAAAAGCTTCCCAATGGGGAGTTGTGATCAAGAGTTCATGATTTTTTCTCAAACTTTAAAGACTCGAAACTATACCAAACCTAAGTGATTGGGTAGATCTCGTCATTTTGATTTCGACGCCATGAACGGTTCAAAAAATTGATGTCGTATGAGGACTATATCGCGTTCTGATCGATTTCCTAAACAGCTAAAACTATGACAGGTTTGACTGGGATGCCTAGTCAGCATGCAGGTGTACAGTTAGAAAAAAGGGGAATATTCCTAATAATATTCCATTTTATCCAAGCCAACGAGATCTTTCCATGTGGCACATTTTGGATCGTTTGATGTGGTGTACGTTGATGATTTTTAGCCAATGGTTGGGTGACATGTGGCCAGCCCTGAGGCTGCCACATGTCCCTTGTTTGGTTATATAAATTTGTTATAGGTCTAGGGAGTTCGACCCTGCGGCCTCAAGGCACACGCACAAGACTCTTACCATCTGGGCTACTGGGTGGTGCTTACCCCTTAGGGGCGTCGTTCTATATATGTTTTAAAACAATGGTATATGGGGGGGGGGGGTACTGCCGGTGGTCCCAACTAGCCGGCAACCCTATTTGTATAGATCACATGTGATAACAACTAACCACGAAATATGTTGTTACAACCAAAGATTCATAACCGTTAACTCCGGTGTGAGCTTGTCACATGGCTCTGACATCCATGGTCAGTCCGATGGACATGCCGACAGTTAGCAGAACTCCGCCTCTATTACAATTTCCACGCCAATATTTTAATGCGAAGGTTTAAAACGCAGGGTTTGGGGGTCGACATGTGGCCACCCCCTCCCCCTTAACCATAAATTAATTGCGACAGTTAGTTAACAGGCTTATTTTTTTAGCGCTCCACCTAAATTTCAGATATTTTTGCTATTTTAATTGCAGTCCTCCATTTTTAGTGGAGGTTTTGTAGGAGACATTTGGAAAAATCCTAGCCAGGTCAATTTTTGATCAATTGGGGTGAAACAAGAGTCTAACTAGACTAATTTGAGCAATATGGAGCCATTTCTGTAGAGAAAACAACCATTGAAGGCTTGTAAACACATGTACTTGCAAAATTTTGAACATAATGAAAGATGGACATGTCATTGGGAGTTGGACCAGTAGATGTAGCCTAGGAGGGGTGAATTGATTCATCATGCCTACAGTGTAAACCTTATGTGTGGTTTTATTTATCTATTATACACTAATTTTTAGTGTTATTTAGGCTTATTTACATGCTTAAAATTCACAATTTCATCTATGTTTCATGGTTAAATTCCTCAATCCTTAAGCAAACAAATGGAGACAAATATGTACATGTTTTGTAACTAAAAAGAAACTTAGCACAAAAAAATAATACAGTCCTTTCAGATTAGGTGGGCAGGGGGGGGGGTGTCCGAAAAGGTGGTTTCCTCTCGATGGCCCCATGTCAATGTGTGAGTTTATTATCATTTCTCACTGTAATATTCCCAAATTGGAAAAGCAGGAATATATTGCAAAATACTGGAATAGAAATGTAACGAATCATATGAAAGTAAGAGGTCAATATGGATACCTTTCATTCATTATAACAACAACATAAATATGTAAAATAATGGGCCACAAATGATACAACATGCATAAATAAGCCTCCAATGGACAAAACCCTCAAAAGAGGTGCTGCTACTATATGTCAAATTGCTGGAAGGCTGCTACAATGCAATTTTAAAAGCACTGCTGCAGCAAATGAGTACACAAAATATGTGGAGCTTATATATGCCACAACATATATAAAAATGAAGATCTAGGCTCTATACAACCTCTAGAACAGTGGGAAAACACCCAATAATACAATATGAGTTGCAGCCCTATGGCTGAAATTATGATGCAACAAATATCTAAGGAGAAAATGGTTGAAGCTGATGTGAAAATGAATGTGCTCTCATCCAATGGATCCTCCAGATAAAAGGTTGGCCCCTTTACTGAAGAAATCACCCTCCAAATCACCTACTGCAGAAACCCCTGCAACTCCTCCCTAAAATAACGTAGATCCAGACTGATACTACACTGTACGGGATAAATATACTATGACATGATGCCAACTTTGTGAATTAAGCTCCAGGGCCTTCTTTAATAGCCTCCCAAGAGAAAGGAACCCCCCTTCAATGAGATATAGATCAGAAATATCCCAAACCAAACCTCCACAACTTCTGCCCTACAACACAAACACAAATCCTAAACAGGAATTGTGTTGTACATTAAGACTGAAGCCTTGGAAAAATCCCTGATAGTGGAATGTAATGCAAAACTCTTCCAAGAGGCCTCTCAAGGAAAGAGGTGGGATTCCCGACCAGGAACACCTAGTGCTAAACAACACTTGTAATCTTAGCTAAACAGCCAAAGAAAGCTATATGTCTAAACAGACCATATATTTAGAAATATATTCATCAACATAATGAAATATGGTTGCCATCCTCTTCCTTATATAAGTTGTGAGCTTCCAAACCTTAAGCCCCATCCAATAATGGCACTACTTCCACACAAATAATCTCCATTTAAAACTGTGTTGTCTTTCATTGAATGTCACTACTTCATGACAACATTGTAGATTTGGTCAAAGTTGACCCAGTCAAGGTGTTCCAGCCCCTTTTCACACCTAAAGGTGTTCAATTAAGCTGCCAAGATATGTCCTTTTCACATTGGCATTGGTTTTATTCGTTTTAAGGAGATTTATGGATCTCCATTATCCTCTTATTCATTAAATAAGAAATAAAAACAAAAATTAATATTACAACTAGCTCATGGCTAATTAGGAATATTACAATCCTCCCTTCCCAAATGTTGCTTGTCTTTAATCAACTGACAAGGTGAGTGCTGCAAATATTCTCCTCCACCATTGGTGACACATCTAAGTGATAAGCTTCCCTCATAAGCTAAGTGTCTCCCAATCCATGCCTCCATGAAATTCTCCTCCAAAGTTCTCATGAGATGCAAATGATCCATCCCACAAGGAAGCAATAGATCTATTGAGACAAAAATGGTTTGCCCAATGTTCTCCCTAAAACATGTAGCATAAGAAACATGGATAATTTCTCTCTCATAGGGCACATGCAATCCTCCCATCCTTCCTCCAATCATTCCCATAAAAATAATAAGTACATCATCAATGTATGGGACCAAAACCAAGTACATTCAAACAACAATATGTGGAAATGGAGGTGGATCATAGTCTCACATGTGGAACCATCACAGTATAGGCTCCTGAATGCATTACATAATAATATGGTAAGTGGTTTTCCCAGCACTTACTTGCAGCACAAGTCTTCTCACAAATACTGAAAAGGTGAGAAATGTTTGGTGCCTTTGGAGTGCATGCAGAGTGATACAACATCTCCCTATATCCTCATAGGGAGTGGCCATGTTCAGAAATTTTTATGGCCAAAAGTTTGCCATGAAGTTTATATGGAAGAATGCTCCTCCTTGGAGATATGGCCTGCATATACATGGTAAAGGAGTACAAATAATCATGAAGTAAAACATCATGCACATAGACCATTTCCTTACCAAAATTTCTGCTCATACAAATGGAGTGGTCCATAGATAAATCCCCTATCATTCCAAAAGAGGAAAGAGGTGGTTGTGATAACTCCTCCATAGAGTTATGTATCTCTCCCATCTCAACATGATCCATGCATCTTTGCAAATTCTGATATACCTCCTCTTCAAAGCCTTCCCAAGTATAGATCTCCATGATAGTGTTGTAGGCTCTCATGGAATAAGTATGGCTGAAGAGAAAATCTTCATGTGCTCTTTGTAGAAGCTTCTCCTTGAGCTTGGAATCTCTAGATAAAAAGACTCTACCATGGTCCATGACAGTAAATGACCTCATCTTGGACTGAATAGCCCTCCTCATGTATTTGGTCATCAAGTATCATACATGTGAAAATATCATTGGAATAATCCACCAACAGTTGGGATTTCCAATATGGATCTATCCTCCATAGTGACAATGCTGATGATCTATCAAAAAAAAAATATGTCATATGGTTGCCCTTATCTTTAACATCTCCCATGCCAAAGGTACATATTTGGATGCTGCCATCCCCTCCTTGTTGCTCCTCTTTCATCTTCTGATGCTCAAGTAAAGGTTGAAGCTTTTGGAGGTTAGTCTTCCATGGGAAGTTATCATCCATCCAAAACTTCCTGAGTCTAGCCAAAGAATGCATGGGTGGCCACCATATTCTATTATATATGGAATATTTCTCTCCAAATTAGAACATATTGTGAGCCTCCATAGTCAAGGAATAGTCTCCTTGCACCATGATGGTGTCATCCTCCAATCCTGCAACATCTCCTCTCAGCACAATATGAGATGTGAGAGTGGGTAATGATGATAGTGGGAGAATATCTCCCTCCTCCTTGAGTCTACCCAAGACTCTCAACGCTGTATTATGGCCTCCTAATGCCCCCATTCCTCCTAGATCTATGAATGGTGCATCATGATGTGAGACATGTCTCACAAAATTTGGATCAAGTGGCCTCCCCGGTGGTTTTCCACAAGATAATGATGTCTCATGGGAAAATATAATATACATAATAGATGGGACTACCATGCCCTTTCTCCCATTGCACAAATCCAACTCTGTTTTTTGTGTAGAAGCTTCTTGATAATTGGGCACCACTCTCATTGAATTCAAGATTCCCTCTAATTGGAGCAATTTCTCCATCCTCACCGCCTGGTGGTGGTGGTTCATCTCCTGATGTGTCAGCATTGTGCCCTCTTTCTGGTTCCTCTTATTCTTTCTCCTCATCATCTCAGAAGACCTCTATATAGTGCACCTTTCCTGCTGCACATCTATGTCCGGGTGCCCATGATTCTAGGCATGTAAAGCAAAGCTTCCGTCTCCTCAAATCTCTTCGGACATCATCACTAAGAGGCTTTTTATTTTGGCTCTCCTTTGACAGAGTATCCTTCTCATCTTTTCCCTTGGATGGAACAAAGGGATTTTTCTAACATGTTGCCTTTGCTTTTGGCAAGGCATCTTATAGATCTCTAGCCCTTTTAATGGCATCTTGAATGGTAGTGGGCTTGGTAGACTTAACCAACCCATGAAGAGGTTCTTCTAACCCATCAAGAAACATATAGACCCTTCTTGCTGCAGATAAATCAGGAACCATAACAGAAAGTTTAATAAATTCAAAAATGTAAGTTTCTGGATTACCTGATAGTTTGATATTTGCTAGCCCCATGAATGATGCTTCAGGATCTCTTCTATCAAACCTCTCCACCAACCTCGCGAACTTTAAATATGCAGTCAAATTGGCATGACCCAATGTAGAGAATCCATGGAGCCACCAATCATGAGCTTCACCCTCAAGGAGCAGCGCTACTATCTTAATGGCCTCCATCTCTGGTACTTTGTTTAGCTGGAAGTATATGTTAAGCTTCTCTACCCATGATTTTGTAGCACATTTAGATGACCAATCAAAGTTTGGTAAGAAAAACATGCCCATAGTGTGGTGCAGATCATGATTCTAAATGAATCCTCCACCTCTATAGTGATTCCTGGGTCTCCTATTGTCCTTTATTTGACAAAATTCTTGAAAACTCAAGTGATCCTTGAATCTCTGAGATTGAGACTCATACTCCATGAAATAGTCTTCAAGAGATTATTTTTCTTGTAACCCTTCATTTCCCATAGCTAAGAATGTAGGCATTGTAGAGAGTTGGGAAACTTGTTGTTTCTTCACTGGTTGATCATTCCAGTGATGAGAAACACCAGAGCCTTCACCATGCAGAAATACTTTAGGGGATTCCTTGTATCTATCCGTCCTCAACTCCTTTAGTTCTCTAGCAATGTCTTGCATAGTTTGAAGAAGAATCTTAGGAAAATCCTTCTCTTGATCTTCTCCTAATATGGGGGTTTTACTCTTGTCTTCTTGATCATTTGTATAATCAAACTTCCAGTTTCTTCTCTTGATATATATCTTCTCTCTATCTGTGAGTGGATCTCCTTCTTCTGATGACATATTGGCTTTTCAAGATGCACAAGCTAAGCCAATATTATGCTATGATTCCACTGTAATATTCCTAAATGGGAAAAGCAGGAATATAGTGCAAAATACTAGAATAGAAATGTAAAATGTCATATGAAAGTAAGAGGCCAATATGGAGACATTTCATTCATTATAACATCAACATATAGATGTAAAATAATGGGCCACAAATGATACAAAATGCATAAATAAGCCTCCAATGGACAAAACCCTCAAAAGAGGTGTTGCTACTATATGTCAAATTGTTGGAAGGCTACTACAATGTAGTTTTAAAATCGCTGCTACAACAAATGAGTACACAAAAGATGTGGAGCTGATATTTGCCACAATATTTATAAAAATGAAGATTTGGGCTCAATACAACCTCTAGAAAAGAACCCCAAAAGGGTCTCCGGGAAAACATCCAATAATACAATATGAGTTGCAGCCCTATGGCTGAAAGTATGTTGCAGCTAATGTCTAAAGAGAAAATGGCTGAAGCTGATATGAAAATGAATGTTCTCTCCTCCAATGGATCCTCCAGATAAAAGGCCGGCCCCATTACTGAAGAAATCACCCTCCAAATCACCTACTACAGAAACCCCTACAACCCCTCCCTAAAATAATGCATATCCAGACTAATACTGCACTGTAGGGGATAAATATACTATGGCATAATGCAAAATGTGTCAATTAAGCTCCAGGTCCTTATTTACTAGCCTCCCAAGAGAAAGGAACCTCCATTCAATGAGATCCAGATCAGAAATCTCCCAAACCAAACCTGCACAACTTCTGCCCTGCAACACAAATCCTAAACAGGAACTACATTGTACATTAGGACTGAAGCCTTGGAAAAATGCCTGATAGTGGAATGTAATGCAAAACTATTCCAAGAGGCTTCTCAAGGAAAGAGGTGGGATTCCTGACCAGGAACACCCATTGCTAAACAACACTTGCAATCTTAGCTAAACAGCCAAAGAAAGCTATATGTCTAAATAGACCATATATTTAGAAATATATTCATCAACATAATGAAATATGGCTGCCATCCTCTTCCTTATATAATTTGTGAGCTTCCAAACCCTAAGCCCCATCCAATAATGGAACTATTTCCATGCAAAGCATCTCCATCTAAAATTGTGTGGTCTTTCGTTGAATGCCACTACTCCATGACAATGTTGTTGATTTGGTCAAAGTTGACCCAGTCAAGGTGTTCCAGGCCATTTTCACACATAAAGGTGTTCAATTAAGCTTCCAAGATATGTCCTGTTCACATTGGCATTGGTTTTCTTCATTTTAAGGAGATTTATGGATCTCCATTATCCTCTTATTCATTAAACAATAAATAGAAACAAAAATTAATATTCCAACTAGCTCATGGCTAATTAGGAATATTACACTCACCCCCCCTCATAATAGTACAATCCATCTCGACACCCCTCTAAAATTCGTCAAAACCACCCTCCTTTCCCACCATTTTTTCCCGCTCTTTCCTCCACTCCCCTACTGCCATGCCTCCCTCCTATTGTTCCATTCCTGCGCACTCCCCGTCACTCTTATCCCAACGTCTGGCTCATCTAAATATTGTTGCTACTCATCTGTAGTGTTTTGTTACACATCTAGTAGAGGTGTGCTACGCATTTGGAAAGTGATGTGTTTTGGGTATTTTTGTTTCCAGATCATTCATCCAAGTTCCAGCTTCAATTCCATCAGTTTTTAAAGCTTCGTTAATAGTAATCAAGCACCAACTATCCTCCTCAATTCAAATTATTAAGCACATTGTTGGTTTTCTTTCTTACCTCTTTTTCACTACATTTTCACTTGTGTTTACTATTGAATTATTTAAATGAACTAAATTTTAACCCTGCCATCTAATACCCTCATACACCTTCCCCGGACCAAATTCTATCATTCCCTACCATTCACGGCCTCCCTACACTTCATTCCTATCAAACCCTAACTTCACATTATTTTTCTATTATAGAATTAGGAAATTCCTATGTTTTCCTAATTTTATCACATCCATCATACCCATTGTTGTAGTGCATTCGACACATGGGCGAATGAAATGCACTGTGCTTGGTAGGGGAGCCTACTTTCCTACAAGAAAGTAACAGGTCAATTGGTTTGTTATATTTTTAGTGGAACAACATAACATGTAGTGAACTAAGTAAAGAACATAGCATGCTACAATAGAGGAGAAATAAAAAACAAAATACACATATACAGTAACAAGCTCAATCGAGTCAAAGACACTAATAGTCCAAATGAAGAACTATTCCCCTTTTATTAGTTGTTGATGGTATAAGAGAATAGGATGCTAGATCAATTTCAATGAATCCTTAGAGCTAGGGAACTCTGATATTCGAGGCAAGGGGGTCTCTTCCCTTTAAGCTTCTTGCAAGCCTCTCTCTCTCTCCTCAGTGGATGGTAGAATAACGGAAACTTGGTGAAATTATTCTCTTGGATTAAGGTGTTGGATGGGAAATAGCTAAATCCTTCCACTACTTGATGCTTGGACAACACAGTGTTGGTTTTCTCTCAAAAATTTTGGCCAACATAACAATGTGTTCTCTAGTTCTTCTTCCCGTGGTGGTCTTTTATAGGAAAATTTAAAATTTTCCCTCCCTCTCTTGGTAAAATATGGATGTTGACACAAGAGTGGGAGGATGATTCCATTATGTGCTACACTTGAGGCCTCAAGATGGCTCCAAGGTGCTTGTACTTGGCTAGCTTGAGTGGGGAATCTTCTTCTTCAAGTGTGCCAATTGGTCCCGGATGGTGACTTTCCACCATACCTATGATCACATGGTTATTTTAGAGATATACGCGAAGATCTTCGCTACTATCAAATAAAAGGTATGTGGATCGCTTAGGTTCAGTTATTTATGTGCGCTATTTGATAAATTTTCTTTCTTGACCTAGGAAAAGTTAAAATTTTCAGATCCTGTAATGTCTTTCTTGCCTGTAAATCCTTATTTGTACCTTCTGCTTGACATTTCCTAATGTATTTTTCTTGTAATATTTTCTAATGATAATATTTGCCCCCTAATGTATGAGGTCTAGGAAGAACTGTATAGCCAAAATAAATTATAGTTTCTTTTCTGTATAATCCGTTTGAGAGAGAGAGAGAGAGTAACTTGGGTGAAACCTGAGGTTGGAGACCCTTTTCCGTGAGTAAGAGAGGTACCATGTTTTGTTGGAAACCTGCGAGAGATCAAATAAATACACTATTTCTACGAGGCAAGCATGTCCCATGCTCATGATTCTTTGGATAGTTAAAGCTTATCTGACAGATAAAGGTTCTGTCTGTGTTACTTGTGTGCTAGTGACCTGCTGTTTGGTTGATGGTGATGATTGTTGACGCCCTCAGGGGCGTTTTTTCTTTGACAATAGGTTGAATGTAGTTCCCATATGCATAATATTGGCATGGCATGTTTTTTAGAGTAAATTATCATTGTATGCATGGGTCTATGACTGGAGACCTTCCCATGTAAGCATTGCTAAAAGGGATGCTTATGATGGCATGGGTCTTCGACAAATTTTGACAAGGTGCAACGGTTGTGAAGTACGATAACATCTTGACATGAAAGCTTATGTTGTAGTCAAATTTCAGGAGGATCAATGGCATCAATGGGAAATGATAACTCCCATAGTGTCATCCAAGAATGCCCCTAGTAAGGTGAGGATCCATCCAAGGTACTGCCTCCTTCTGGGAAGATGGTTGTTGAAGTCAACAAGAAAGAAGCCTCAACCGAACGAGAGAAGTATTGATGCAAGGGACCAGGGTATCTGATGTAGCAGGTGGGGTGTGATTAACATAGGAATTATGACAAGAAATGGTTGTAACTGATGATGGGAGTTTAGTGGCGCAAGGTCGGAGCTTGAAAATGCAAGTGGTGGCAGTCATAAAATTTTCTGGTGAGGAAAACCCTGGGGTCGGTAGGATGTCCAGGGTGGGTTTTTGGTTGTTATGAGTGTCATGGTGGGTTTGGGTAAAGAATGTGAAGCTTTGAGCAAGGGTGAGTAGGGACTGCTTCCAGGTGGGAAATTTGGATGGATGGGTGGGATTTTTATCCTAAAAAAATGATCCGAATGGAAAATGGCATCAACTCATGGTATTCATCTACCCATGTTATCCATCTACCCATGGAATTTACCCATGGTATTGTAAATGGCATTGACCCATGGTATTCATCCACCCATGATATTTATTCACCCATGGTATTATAAGTGACCCATGGTATGCATCCACCCATGGTATTCATCCACACATGGGATTTACCCATGGTATTGTAAGTGGTATCTACCCATGGTATTGGCCCATGGTATCCACCTATGGTATGGTATCTCAAAAAAGGCTATAAATAACAAGCCTCACTTTGTAAAAGGACAGATTGTCCGCCATAATGTAGCTTCTACAGTTATTCTCTGTTTTAATAAAACAAGTTTCTTTATGGATTTATTTTCTTTGTGTTTTCTCTTTTTTCTGGCATTCTAATTTTGCAGATCTGGTCACATCCATTTCAATTTTCTTAGATCTTGGGGGTCTCCCCCCAAGATTTGTATCAGTGGTATCAGATTCAGGTTACGCCTCCATGGGAGTGAGGGTTTAAAACATATTTCAATTTCAATGTTTTGCAGCAATCTTCAACAAAATCTATGAATGTTTTTGGGCGGCGAGTTTTTAGATCAGATCTGAAAATTTTGGTGAAAATTTTGCAAAAACAAAGACCAGATCTGGATTAATTTCGAAAAAACACTCAAATTCAAAAAACAAATCGGCCAAATTGGCGTTCGGATGAGGGAGATATCGCTGATTCAAAATCAGCAATGTGGAAGCAATTTTTCTGACGACAATTCATGGACGGCGGCTCTCCTGTCATTTTTTGTAATTTTCAGTGAAATTTTTTAGAAGAATGGATATAGATCTGAGCTCCTCTTGAAAAATCACCCAATTTCAAAAAAAAAATCGGTCGAATCAGAGTTCGGATGTTGGAGTTATTGTTGATTTAAATCAACTATTTTTTCAGAAATTTTGTGACGGCGAAACAGTTCCAGCGCGAATCTGCGGGTCTAGAATCTCCATATAGTGGTTTCAAACACATGAGAAAATGAAAAATGATCATTCCATTTCCAAAAAAATGTTATAATAAATATTTTGAGTTATATTGACCGAGTTATGCTCATTTTAAATTTGGAGCAGCATTCGGAGCGGGTTCCCTTTGGAGACATGCCCTCCCACCCCGCTTTAGTAGGCATCTGCTTCACATTCATCAGTTTGATCATAGCAGCATTCGGCTTGGGTTATTTGGAAACATGCCCTCCCACCCCAAGCTATGTAGGCACCTACTACTTCATCAACAATCAGCATCACAGTTATGGGTCAACTGCACAAAATCATTTTCATCGAAGTCCATTTGCTAGGCCGCACACTCTTAGTCACACAGTTGGTCACAAGCATTACAGGGTATCTCTATCCTTGGATCTTCATTTGTCATGGTTTTGGTTCATCCACAAACCCACACTTCATCAAAGTCCATTTGCTAGGCCGCACACTGTTAATATCACAGTTGGTCACAAGCATTACAGGATATCTCTATCCTCGGATCTTCGTTCATCACGGTTATGGGTTAACTACACCAAACCCTTCTCTTTAGTGGCTCTTCATATTCAACAAAGGTTTCTCGGGAGGGAACTTCACGCAATGGGGACCATTTCTTCTTAAGGAGGGAGGAATGATCCGAATGGAAAATGGCATCAACTCATGGTATTCATCTACCCATGTTATCCATCTACCCGTGGAATTTACCCATGGTATTGTAAATGGCATCGACCCATGGTATTCATCCACCCATGATATTTATTCACCCATGGTATTATAAGTGACCCATGGTCTTCATCCACACATGGGATTTACCCATGGTATTGTAATTGGTATCTACCCATGGTATTGGCCCATGGTATCCACCTATGGTATGGTATCTCAAAGAAGGCTATAAATAACAAGCCTCACTTTGTAAAAGGACATATTTTCTGCCACAATGTAGCTTCTACAGTTATTCTCTGTTTTAATAAAACAAGTTTCTTTATGGATTTATTTTCTTTGTGTTCTCTCTTTTTTCTGGCATTCTAATTTTGCAGATCTGGTCACATCCATTTCAATTTTCTTAGATCTTGGGGGTCTCCCCCCAAGATCCGGATCAAAAAACTCTTTGTACACTTAACAAAATAATATAGAATGGGTTTGTATGTACAAGCACAGAGACGGGTGCCCCAATAAATATGAAAATGATCACTAATTGATTACGTGAGTAGGGTGGTTTTTACTAAGGGTGGGGACCCCATTGGTTAGTCTCGGTGTGAGGGTGGTGAATCAGATGTAAAGTGTCGCAGATGGGCTATGCTAATGGAGGTGCGGTAGGCCAAGTGCAAGATGTGGTGGTGTGTATTCGATCTACTTATGAGAGTAGTAGTACGGGAAAGGGGTTTTATCATGACATGGTAAAACTTGACTTGATGTATGATGGATGAATGAACATGAAGTGCTTCTCGAACTTGGATGTTATGGCCATGGCACCATGTTCTTGATGTATGGTCTACTTGAGTGATGGACACCATGGAGGGCGAGGCTCTACCGAACGACAAGAATAATTATCATGTGCAAAGTTGGGTGATGATAAACATGGTGAGGATACTGGACCCTATGGGTGATTCTCGTGGACAAATGATGTCAGGATATGCAAAGCTTCTTTGGGGAGCCTATCATGCTCAGGGTATAATGATACTTGCTCTTGTACCTTAAATGGTTGGGGCAACAGGTGATTTTCCTTGCTTGTAACACGTGCAACCAATACCCCAAGTGAAAGCATATTTTATATTCAAACATATCAGAAATAACATTGAATGGTAAGTGATAAGAGAGGGCATACCTATTGTAACTGAAAAAATGATTTTTTCTGAGGTCTAGATGTGTGAAGCCTACTTTGGATGTGATGACGTGATGATCACTATTCTTCTTTCAATTTCGTGATCAGATACTCTCAGCTCCAAGTTTCCCTTGGGATTTGTTACTTGACTCCTGGTTTTGATTTCGATTGGGGTTTCCCCCAGACTGATATTGTGGGGGGCTTTGTTGGTTATTCCCCCCCCGTCCAAAGTATCCCTTTTGTTTATTCTTAGGCTTATTTCTTGCAGCATTACGAGGATCGTCATAATTCTCCTGGTTGTATAGTTGATGATGAGCCTGGAAAGGTTGCACTATATTGATAGGTGTATTATGCTATGGTGGTGGTCCATTCTTTGTAGGGAATGGGGGATATTGGTTCCCTTGTCCCTGGTTGGTATATGAGTGCTAGGGTGACTTTCACGATAGCCAGGTTGTGATACGTTCTTAGTAGAATCATATAAGTATCCTGGGTACTGATTACTATTGCCTAGGTGACCTCAGGCAAAATACTAAATCAAACTGTTTGCGGTATTCGGTGTAACTTGTAACTCCCTAAGTATCTTGGGTGCTAATTACTGCTACCTAGGTAACCTTGGGCCAAATACCCGATCAAACCATTTGCAGTATTCGACGCACCTGGTAACTCCCTGAGTCTCTTGGGTATTGACTACTGCTGCCTAGGTGACCTTGGGCCAAAGACCTGATCACACCGTCTATAGTATTCGACGTGCCTACTAACTCCCTGAGTCTCCTAGGTATTGATTACTGCTGCCTAGGTGACCTTGGGCCAAAGACCTGATCAAACCGTCAGCTGTATTCGACACACCTAGTAACTCCCTGAGTCTCCTGGGTACTGATTACTGTTGCCTAGGTGACCTTGGGCCAAAGACTCAATAAAACCATCTACGGTATTCAACACACCTAGTAACTCCCTGAGTGGAAAGTCTTAGAACTCAAGAGAATGTGGAAACCAAGTTCCCCTGTCCCTAGTTGGTGTAAGGTTGCTTGTGGGTGTCTCTTCCATCAACATTCCTAGTTGAGTATTAGGTCCCCTGCGAGGGAGGTTATGAGCCTCCCTGCTGTTGGTGGTATGATGACACCCTATTTGTCATATTATACAGAGGTGTAGATTGACTTTGGTGGTAGCCGGGTTGCATCATGTTTTGGGTAGAATCATATGAGTAACCTGGGTACTGGATACTGCTGCCTAGGTGACCTTGGGTCAATGACCCGATCAAGCCGTCTTCATTATTCGATGCACCTAGAAATTCTTTGTAAGTTTGTAGGTGTGGGGCATTAGGCAGGTCATTGTAAATGTATCCTCACTAGTGTATATAACTTCGAGCTGATGGGCTTTGCAAATGGCGTCCTCCTCGGATGTAGGTCCTTGGGCGGCCACATATTTTGAAATATCTGCTATGAGATTTTTCAAAAATAGGTCTAGTAAAACTCAATCATCAAGTTTGGCTTCGCAAAAACTACGACATTGCCTCCACTCGTGGATATGGTCCGAGATATGGACAACTGCAATTTTCCTAAAATGAGTCAGTAACTCCATCCCCGAGTCATGGTGGATGAGTAGCTGAAAATATGTGAGGAACACAGTAGTGACGACGCTAAAGGCTCCATGCGAAGCAAAAGGCTAATCCACATACCATTTCACGTTAGGTCTGTTTAGGGTGTGTTGAAACAGTCTTAGTCGAACAGTATCATCAATAATACTATTGGACGAACAGCATAAGTGGAAAGTAATTATATGCTTTCCAGGGTCTTTCGCTTTCTTCCCTTCGAATTTTTGAATGTCTGAGGAGATATTTGTGGGTATGGGGGGGCCAATTGGGGTTGTGCATGATGGGGTCATTAGTTAGATTTGATAGATCTGGGAGGCTTAATGATGCCAAAAAAGGTAATTGAGTATTGACATCCATCATGTACTGTGAACACATAGGAATCTGAGTGTGATGATGTATGGGGGGTGTCTGGGGAATATTACCCTGTGACATACCCTACTGTGTATTTTTTTGACTCCCCGAAGGGGTAGCGCTCCTCTGCCCTATCGAGGTTGTGGGAGGAGTTGTATGTGGTAAACCTATTGGGGTTTCCACGGATGTGGTGTTGGGTGACCCATGGGGGTTTCCAACTAAATATGCCCCAATAAAGTATGATCCAATAATGGCGACAATGTGTCGTCCTTGATTCCTAAATGGTGAAAGACCTAACACTCCTCCCTCTAATGAGCAGAGGTCCAAAAAACATCTAGATCAACGAGGTTCCATTGGGTCCGTTATGGTGTCGACTTTGTTAATTTTGGAAATATTTTTTATTTTTTTTAGAGGGAGATTATTACCAAAGAAAATATGATCACATACATAAAAAAAATAAAAAAAATAGAGAGTAATTTTTTCCTTTAGATTAATGCGATGTGATCAAGCAAGAAAAAATATGGTTTTGGTTGTTTTGCGTATGATACTCAAAAATCTTAAAAATACCTAATCGTCCCCACACTCTCAAATGTAACTGGGCCTTGTCAAGATATCTTCCGATGGGTACTGCGCTAACGTCTCGAAAGAATTGGCGACGCCTTCTAGCAGCTGAAGAATCGACCAAGGTAAATGTACGAGGATCTAGTGCTACCTGCACTGTCACCTATAGGGAAGGATGCCCTATATTTGGTCATTAAAGTACCTTTGTCCCACTTGAGCATTCAAGTCTTGAGCTTTGTTAGTGTGAATTCTAATCACAAGTGTACGGAAAAATCTCACTTTAGTTGTGCATAACAAACAGCCCTAACATCAAAGATGGTTTTTAATTTCTTTAGATCTGCAGTTAGTTGACCAAGAAAAATGCTATAAAATCCAGATCTATGCAGTTAAATACATTAAACAACAAATAAATAAGAGTTGCACCATGCATCCAATAAACAAGACAAAAATATTTTTAAAGACTTTTTGTATTATGAAACCTGGGAAGGGAACATAGAAAGATGTTACCAGTCCCCCTCAATGGGATGGGTTCATGTATGCCCTCGGCGCTTCAGATCTAAGATCTCTCTCTCTCTTGATTATGTAGAAAACCCAGACAAAAAATGGAACTCAAAGGGAGCTCACAAGAAAAATGGTAATAAAATATGACAATGATGGAGGACCAAAGTCAGACCAAAAGTATAGATCCAGAGTGATCTTTAGGCAACAAAAGGTAGTGAGTGAATAGAAAAACCCTTATATTTATAACAAAATATTGAGTTAGTCTAGATATTGGTGCATAATTAAAATATTATTAACCAAATCTAGATCCAAAATTTATGGAATATTTTATTATATTTGTTGGAGGGAAAAAAAATTGAATTTGGTAAAATCTCTCTATTTGTAAATAATAAATAAATAAATGATTTATTTATTATTTTAAGAATGTGGTTGAGTAATAATTAAATAAATAATGACTTATTCAATTATTTGTAAATGATTTAGTCAAATTTAACAAGGAATATTATTTAAATAATGTTTTAAATAATTATTCCTAGAAAATGATAATATAAATAATGATTTATCTAATTAATTTTTCTATTTTGGGTTAAATATAACTTGGAATATTAATTAAACTGTTGTTTAACTAATTATCCATTCAGGAAAATCAAACAAATAAGGATTTGTTGGCAATATGATGCAATATGTTTTCCTTGATGGCAACCTACTTGATGAAATTGTCCTTGATGGAGACCTACTTGATAAAATGCCTTTTGATAAGTAACCTATTTGTTAAGGATGTAAAAATGATATTTCAACAGGTCAGTTCATATGTGACAGAGAAAGGAATTCTAGTAAGTGCCAGAAAAATGAAACAAGAAATATTTCTCAACGTATACGCAGGTTTGATGAAGGAAACACATGTATGGAGGCAATGTATACGCTACTTGGTATATAGGAAACCCGCATATACATCCAGAATTAATATATATGATGTTTTTATGAAGAGAATTTGCGTATACACGTGGGTACGAAGAATCAAAGTCACGTATGCCTTTTGCGCTCTAAAATTATGATACCAAGGGGCATTACCATTGTATTAGCCCATAGTATTTAGCGCTATATCATCTATTTGATTTCATCCAAGAATACCATCGACACTTATGTGGTTTTGATTCATGGTATTGACAAAGGCTAATCCTTTATAAGGAGAGAAAGATCATAGTTCAAGGGTGTGGAAGTTTAAGGGTTGTTACTGAATACTTCTCTCTGAATTATATCTGCATGGGATGAACTTTATTTCATTCATAGATCTAAATCTATGATGCATCCTTGGATACAATGATGGATCAGGATCTCTAGACTAGAAATGAATATGTAATTGCATGATCTAACGATGAGATGTTTGGATTTGTGACTTGGCGCATGTTTGTTGAAGTAAAGTAAAGGAATCTGGGTAAGTCTATAGATTTGAAACATTCTGCAAAATTAATATTTACATATCTATACGCTAGTTCGTCTTAATGAAAGTGAGTATATACACGATTTTGTATTAGGAAAAGTGCATATGGAAGTGAGAGTTTTTTGAAGCTTACTGCATCGGTTATCTAGTTATTTTTGATGTATTTCTGCTGTCTGTCAATGAAGTATTCATATAGATCTAGGTTGTTTGAATGTTATATATGCTGCTAAGTTGAATATGTACAAATTTGATCAATGAGTGAGTAAATATGGTTAATGATGACTCACTGTTTAAGGGTTCTGCAAATCTGACTGAAAGCCTCAGATCTGGTTTTGAGACATATCATATTTTGTGAATTGAGTATTCTCAGATCTATACGAAGGTTGGTGTGAAGGAAAGCACGTATACATGCGGGGTCAGTGAATTAAAGTAACGTATGTATTTTATAATAATGATTTTTCAGGAATGATATTGATTCTGCATACTGATTCTGAAGTCTGGGTTTGTTATTTTTCTTCTGGTTACAATGATCTCACTATTCTGATTGAAGTTTGGGTTATTGATGATCTTTATGATAAGTTTTGTTGAAGCTGTGGGATCCAGTGTGAAAATTGATGAAACCTTATCTGTAGTGATTCTGAGGGTTGAAGTATTCAATATGGAAGTATAATCTTCCTGCCAGTAGAATCTGGTGTTTTGATCAGGGGGTTGAAGTTCCCTTCCAATAGTGGCTGGTAAACGAGATCAGGGGGTTGGAGCTCCCTTCTAGTAGTAGTTGGAGAATGAGAGACGGTTGTAGCCTTCTGGAAGTAGATGCTTGCGTACTGATATGAGTCTGCATCAGTACAATAATGTAAGAATTTTTCCATATAATAAATAGTGAAGAAAAAGACGACAACAACGGTGGGTTTCTCTTGAATTGGGTTTCCACCTTAAATCTTGGTGTTCATGTGTCATACTCTTGTGTGATGATTTATTATTTTATTACTACACATTGTTAGTGTCAATCTTGTCATACTACCATTAGTGATCAAAATTAGTCTTTTGCATTTGCATATTAGGAGTCCCATACCATAAATTTTCATCATTCCATTAGGTCATGGATTCATTGATGGTAGTGGTCTTTCATCAGTTTTCCCTCATGCAAAACTTTTTGATTCTCCTCTTTATGGTCTGTAGTCATGATTTAATTTCACTCCCAATTCATATTATTAGGTCAAAGGGTTGGTCTCATTAGGTTTTATGGTCTATCATGGTCAAATTAATGAGTCAAGTGTCAATAAATATCAACAAGGTCATGAGGAGGTCAAATAAAATCAAAGGCACAGCATCTGAAAAAATCAAAGAATTGTTCTATCAAGCTTGATGTAATTTTCACCTCAAAACCATGTTTTGAGGTGAAAACATGGTACTTTGATTTTATTATTATCTCTTATGTAATTTTATGTCTTCATATGTAATAAACTGCGCTTTTGAAGCTGCTATCTCCACAAAGCCACCTCCTTGCCCTTCAAAGGTGTTTTCCGTAGAATTTTTAGTGTAAAACCATATCCTAAGTATGTCCATCAGAAAGAGCCTGGAAAGAGCTTTCCAATGGTATATTACACTCTCAAAACTAACTCCTGGATTGAAAAATATGCCTAAGTGAAACAAAGGTCCCCAAAGGCCTAGCCTTACCCCTTTTATTTTATTCCTTAGACTTTATTTCACAAAAATTTTAAAGTCTTTCATCATAAAAACCCTTCTTCCTATCCAATCGCAACATATCAATTGCATATTCTGATTGACCCCGCCCGATTACATCCCGACCGTAGATCTCCTTAATGATTCGACGGCCCATATGTAATCGCATCACTTGATCGCATCGCTCGTTCGCAGTCTCTCCGTGCCCATAAAAATTATGATGCGATTGACTCCTGATCCGCTCCCCCGATTGCGTTGGCACCGTCGATCTGTTGTTCCGATCAGACGGCTCATAATCCATCGCACCAATCGTAATCGGTATTTTCCCATAACACTTCGCTCCGCCCACTCCGATTGCGATTGCGATTGCGATTGGTCAGGCCCCACTATGAGCTTTTCCGCCCCACTCCCAAACAAAAGCGCGATTTCCTTTGATTTTTTTTTAAATTTCTTAAGTGTTTCATCAATTTTAAACCTCCGCGCTCCCCTGCCGATGCGATAAATCGCCGTTGCACCAATCGCAATCAGTATATTCCCATAGCACTTTGCTCCGCTCCCCTTCCTTGCCAATTTCCAATTGCGATTGACTCCCAGGTCCCACCATAAAACCCTTCTGCCCTTTCCAAATGAAAAGGAGTTTTCCCTTTGTAAAGTGCGAAAATTCATTTTTAAAACATTTCTTAAGTATTCCATTGCATCACGCTTTTCACCCTACCATGTTTAAACCCCCGCACTATGGTATTATTCTAATCGCATCGCAAGTTTTGTCGCCTCGTTCCAAAGTTCCTTCCCGCTCCGATCTCCAATTGCGATTGCGATTGCCCCTTTTCCCTTTACACTAATCACAATCGCAAATTTCCATCACATCATTCCCTTATGTGATACACCTACCCGTCTTCTGATTGCGATTGCGATTCGGGCCCACCTCCCTTCCTTTTTCTCTTTGTCCATAGTAAAGGGGATTTTTTCTTCATCAAAAGGCATGATTTCAGTTTTATTGGTTTCAAAGGCATTCTCTCCAAAAGTGTATTTTTCTTCAAGAAAGTAATAACAGAGACAAACAGCCAAAAGGCCGTGAGCTAATTATGAACCAGAGATATCTACAACAGCTATAAAATAGGGATATGTTCTTCATGATTTCCTATTTTCATTCATCCAGTGTAACAGCAAATCCTCAAGATGTTCGAAATGTCTTGTTTCTCCTTCTTTTCAGGGGAATCTGGTTGGTTTATCTTCTATGTTCGTATTTCAATTCTAGAGTTGGTAAAACAACTCCTTTTTCTATGGATCTACTCCCCCTTAAAATTTTGTATATTTAATGTAGTTCTTCATCATTGTAAAGGGGGAAAAAGTGTGGAATTAGTTTGGAAATCACTGAGGACACTCTGCACTTCATTTGTAACAGTTTGACAGGGAATTAATAAAGATATGCTGCTCTAATTTGTGGGATCTCTGTGGTATGGATTTTAGCATTGTTCTTTCCTTTGTGTTCATATGTTAATTTTCATGTTTACCATTCATTCATTCACATTTTCTGGTTGAATGCTTTCAAGATAGATAGGTAGAATCCATTGTTTAATGCTCTACCTTGGGAAATCATTCAATTCTCTATGTTTTTCTTCTGTTTGAAAAGGATCCATCTCCTATGCCCTTTTCAGCTCCTCACCAGTCTTAAACATTCCATCATTATTTAAACTTAATTTTTAAAATTCCTGCCTACCTTGCCCCATGAAATGCCCTGTATCTCTGATTTAATTCCCCAAATTCAAACTGCCCCATCTGTTCCATACAACCCTTGAAATTTATAAAAACATTTCCCATCATTACACCTAGCCTAATATCAGTTTAATCTTATATTTAATTGAATATTTTTCCTGGAGAGAGCCCTCTCCTGGCCTTGTAGGGCTAGCTACAAGGCTGAGTGTGGTTTAAGGTTACCTTGATTTGCTTTCCTTCAGCCTAAGGTTCAAATTAGGTGCTAACATTTAGCATAAAGGACTGATCACCCCAGTAAAATCTTCAATATAAATTCTTGGACTCTGGATGATGACATTCAGAGTTTGCTAGGCTGAAATAAAACATTGTATAGTAGAAATTTGACCACACTAGCTTCAAGAAGATACACAAGGGCCAATCCTGATCCAAATCCTCCCCCTATTTTTGAAAATCCTAATCTCATTCCAAGGATAGTCAAAAGACAAGAAGGATCAATAAGTCCTAGAATTATTTTTAGATCCCATACTTGGTCCAGTGAGTGCTTATTTGTAGAAGACCTTACTTTTGATGAATGTTTTGAGCTTTCTTTGTTCAAAAGTAAATATGAAACTGCACTTGATGACACAGTTTTAGATCCAAAATTTCTTGTAGATCTTGAAGTTCAAAGAGAAAATACATTAATTGATGATTATATTTTGAATTCCCCTCAGACATCTATCAATATAGCCAATATCCCTGAGCCTTCAGAGTCATCAGGAACAACATTTCCTCCCCCTAATCCATCAGCATTTCCATCAGTTTTAGAAGTCAATTCTCAGCTTTCATCTCCTCCATCAACACCTCCCTTTCATCCTAGTATCACAAACACTGTTGCAAATCCACCACGAGTCATGGCTGCCCGGTATGCACCCCTGGTTTTACCTCAGAACCTGAATGATATGCCTTCTGATTACCAAAGTAAAATACCTATTTTTGATGCCACTCAAAGCATCACAACCCAGAATCATGTTGATAAGATGAATGACTTTTTTGATCTTCATGAGGTAGGGGTAGAGAATGTAACCATGAGTTTGTTTGTCCAAAGTTTTGAAGGTGAAGTTCAAAAATGGTTTAGAGCCTTACCAACAGGCTCTATTCATAATTTGTAGGAGTTACATAGACAATTCTTGGACCGGTGGGAAGTAAAGAAAAACGCACTCCAAATCCTATCTGAATATGAAAATATTAAAAGGAATGTGGGTGAAACTGTACAGGATTATTGTGTGAGATTTAATGTTGTATATAATGCTATTCCGACCAATCTTAAACCCCCTGTGGATTTATATTTGCTCAAATTTCCAGATGGTTTCGATGTTGATATGGCATATCAGCTACAAGAAAGAGATCCTACCTCACTTGAAGACATGCAGAATATAGTTGTGAGTGTTGAAGCAAATTTGCTGGCTAAAAGAGCACGGAAAAAAGATGAAAAGACGGTGACTATAAAAGAACATGCCTCTCCTTCAGATAGTAAGATGGATACTTTGATCCGAACCGTGGAGAAAATTGTTAATCTTCTGAATATTTCAGATAGACCTGAAGCACAAATCAAGAATATAAACTTTAGAGTACACCAACAGCCACAATTCTGAATTAAACAGAGAGAACAAAGAGCACAGGACCAAGCGACGCCAAAGCAGCAGATCAAAACTTCGTTGCGGCAAAATTATGTCCAGGGAATGGAGACAGATGATGATGATGATCCAATCGTTGAAGCCAACCATTTCTTCACTGCTAATGGTGCGCCCATATATCTCACAGAAGATGAGGAATATACAGTGACTGCAGACCTTCGAAAGGACGAAGATTTCATATTATCCAATGACATATTTTTAGAATAAGCATCCGATGATTATCAAAGAGGATACATGAAAGCTTTTTCAGCACAATAGAAACCGTATTCTTTGAGGAGCAGAGATGTGTCGATCAATCCTATTCAGAAAAGAAAAGAGTTGCAATCGAAAAACGATTCTTCAAATACTCAAGGGAAAGCGAAAGAGCCTGTTGATCCTTCCCCCAGCAAGGCATCTTCATCAAATAAGATTTAAAATGAAAAGAACCAACATAGCGCAGCGAAGGAGCAAGCAGAGGAGAAAGATCCTCCCATTAAATAGGTAGAAAAAGATCCTTATTTTAATTTAGAAAATGAAATTTCTAAGCTGAAGGTGTCCATGCCCTTGACTGAGTTGGTGAAAAATAGCACTTATAAACATCAAGTGTCTATAATTTTGCAAATAGACTCTGTATCAGATATGGTAAATGTTGAAGATGATTATCATGAACTCATTTTTGGTCCAGCCACAAAATATCAGTCAGAAGAAAGTGAAGTTCCTCCCTTTTACCTAAGTCTTATATTACATGAGTTCATATTACATAATGCTATGTTGGACTCTGGAGCCTTGCATAAATTGATGCCAAAATCCATTATGGAGATGTTGGGACTTGATACTACCCACAAATACCATGATTTGTATTCCTTTGACTCAGGTAGAGTCCATTGTATTGTTCTTATCAAAGACTTGGTATTATCTTTAGATCAAATCCTAGCCAAGAATGTTTTGATGGATGTAGTTGTTGCCGATGTTCCACCACGATTTGGAATGCTTCTATCCAGGTCTTGGTGTGCAAAAATTAAAGGAACCATGCAACTTGACTTGCCTAATGCCACCATTACCGTGTTTGGTCAGTTAAGAAAACTGTATAGGGAGAAGAAAATGAAATACATGACCACTAGCAAAGAGAAGCCAGTTAATCATCCTATTAATGCAGTCCACACAGATTTAGAGTCATTTGTATTATATTCAGATGGTGGTTTGAACGATGAGAATGTTCAATTAGTACAAGTAGATGAGATACTTGAAATTTCAGAAACTTTTAGGGAAGTCCTTAGATAGGAAAAAGATAAAACAGCAAGCATTTTTGAGCTTCCTGCCTACCAGCAGCAAAAAGACAGTGAACAACAAGAAAAGGTTGAAATCAGTCAAGATAAAGTGGAGAAAGAAGCAAAATTTCAGCATCTAGTAGAAGAAGAAGAAGGCCTTTGGAGCATGGACTTTGATGGAGCTATTGGTAAGGATAGAGCTGGTATAGGAATATGGATTTGGAGCCATTTTTTCTAGCCTGGAAAAGTTCCTAGTAATGTTATAATATGTGATTACATGTTGGCTTTTGATTGCTCTAACAATGAAGTAGAGTATGAAGCTTTGATTGTAGGTTTTAAAATTTTGAAGAAGTTAAATGCAAAGAGGCTTTCTGTCTATGGAGACTTAGAGTTAATAATCAAACAGGTAAAAGGAGAGTATCAAGCAAAGCATCCACGATTACGGGCCTACAAAAACGCAGTCCTAGACATTTTGAGGACATTCCCTGAGTACAGTTTGACAACAGTACCCCGAATGCAGAATCTTATTGTAGATTCTCTTGCCACTACTGCAAGAAATTTGAAGATTCCAATGAATTCTAGCAACAAGTTTGAAATTTATGTCAAACACAGGCCCACTGTTCCAGATAATCTAAGGTATTGGCAATTGTTTTGGGATGACAATGAAATCAATGCCTTTTTGCAGAGTGAAGGAAAATTCAAGGATACTCCTATAGAGGGTGATTATAATGTTAATGATCGAGAAATCGAAACAAATCAAATGGACATATTGCAACTAAAAGAAAATGTAATTCCTAGAGGTCTCATACCTTTAGAGGAGCTTTTTGATCAGGATGATGTTGCAAAGAAACCAATCTTGGTGCCTACTAATAAAGGAGTTGAAGATGTTAATCTTGGAACATCTGACAAGCCTAAGCTTGTCAATTTTTCAAAAGCATTGTCCCTCGAGGTAAAGGAACAATATGTTAAATTTATTTATGAATTTTCTGATGTGTTTGAATGGGATTATTCAGATTTGAAGGTGTATGACAAAAACATAATTCAACATACTATTCCCATCAAGCCGAATCAAAATCCATTTAGAAATAAATTGAGAAGGATCAACCCAAAGCTACTGCCATCCATTGAAAAGGAGGTAAATAGATTGTATAAAGCTGGTATCATTGTCCCAATTAGATTTTCTGACTGGATTTCAAATTTGGTCCCGGTACGTAAGAAGACAGGAGAGAAAAGGTTGTGCATAGATTTCCGCAATCTGAATAAAGCATCCTTAAAGGATAACTATCCACTTCCGGAGATGGACCATATTATTTAGAGAGTAGTTGGAGCATCAAGGATGTCACTACTTGATGGCTACTCAGGCTATAATCAGATCCTGGTGCATGAAAAAGACCAAGACAAAACTTCTTTCACAACACCCTGGGGAACTTTCCAGTATGCCAAAATGCCATTTGGACTGAAGAATGCTGGAGTTACTTTCCAGCGAGAAATGGACATAGCTTTTGCCAATAAAAAGGATGTTTTTCTTGTTGTTTATTTGGATGATCTAACAGTTTTTTCTGGTTCTGATGATGAACATTTACACCACTTGAGGGTTGTTTTTCAGTGATGTAGGAAGTTTGGGATTTCTCTCAATCTAAAGAAAATTCTATTTGCTATGGATGAAGGCAATTTGTTGGGGCATATCATCTCTAAATACGGTATCCGCATTGATCCTTCAAGAGTGGAGGCAATTCAACACATAGACCTTCCACGTAACAAAACTGAGATTCAAGCATTCAATGGTAAGATGAACTTCCTGCACAGATTTATACCCAATTTGGCTGAACATTTAAGATAAATGACTAATATGTTGAAGAAGGATAGCACTGTCAAATGGAGTGAGGAGGCTATCAAGTCATTTAATCTGGTAAAGTTTGCTCTGTCCAATGCCCCAGTCCTAATTAGTCCTGATTAGTCCTGATTACAATCAAGATTTCATTATATTTTCATTTTCATCGGAGCATACTATGGCTGCGATTTTGATGCAAAAGAGAGATCAGATTGAAAATCCAATTTCATTTTTCAGTAGGACCATTCGAGATGTTGCTTTGCAGTATAATATCATTTAGAAACAAGCATTGGCCCTTATAAAGGAATTGAAGGATTTTAGAGTATATATTATACATTCACATACTATAGCATATGTTCCTCATGCAGTAGTAAAGGATGTGTTGATGAAAACTGATCCAGAAGGAAGAAGAGGTAAGTGGATAGCAGCAATGTTGGAATATGATTTGGAGATCAAACCCACAAAGTTGACCAAAGGCCAAGGCTTGGAAAAATTAATTACCCAATCAAACCTGCGTGATTTGGATATAAATCTCATAACAAAAATGTCAGAGGATGAGGATGAAGGTTTGCTTGTTCCGGTTTCAGACATTTTTCTACAATCCCCATGGTATTCAGACATAGTCTATGTTCTTCAGCATCTTTCACCACCTCTAGGGATGTCTAAAAGTAAAGGTAGATCACTGAAACTTAAATTTGTTAAATACTGCATTATAAACAGTGTTCTTTATTGGAAAGACCCAGGAGGTATTCTGCTTAATTGTTTGGTTGAAGATGAGGCTCAGCTGGTGATGCACGAATTTCACAAAGGTGATTGTGGGGGTCATTTGTTTTGGAAAACTACAACTAACAAAGTGTTTAGAGCATGATATTATTGGCCCACTTTATTTTTAGATTTGTATAAAATAGTGATGAGCTACCATGAGTGTCAATTTTTCCAAGGAAAATGGAAATTGCTTCCTCTTCCTTTGAAACTAGTTGCAGTAAATGCTCCCTTCCAACAGTGGGGACTTGATTTCATAGGGGAAATCCATCCCGCATCATCAGCACAGCATAGATGGATGTTGACAGGTACATATTACTTCACCAAATGGATCAAGGCCATTCTAGCAAGGCAGGCGACTGATACGGTAATCATTCAATTCTTAGAATAAAATATCTTGTCTTGTTTTGGTTGCCCTCACAAAATCATAATAGATAATGTAGCAGCATTCAAATATAAGAAGATGGTGGAGTTCTGCACCAAATAAAATATCGTGTTGGGCCATTCAACATCATACCACCCACAAGGCAACGACCTAGCAGAATCATCGAATAAATATTTGATAAACATAAACAAGACAATGTTGGAAACAAATAAGAGAAACTGGCATCAAAATCTCATCAACGCATTGTGCGTAGATAGAGTCACCAGTAATAAATCCATAGGTATTTCACCGTTTGAATTGGTTTATGGTACTGATGTTGTCTTTCCTACATCGCTTAGAGTTCCGGTCATGAGATTATTGCAAGAGGTCAGTAGTGAAGAATATGATAATCAGCGAAGGATCAATGAAATGATCCACCTTCAGCAGACAAGAGAAGAAGTTTCTCAGAATGTTATTCAGTTGTAGTAAAAGATAAACAAAATATGTGACCATAAGACTAAAGCAAAAACGTTTTAGTTGGATGATGTGGTGTTGAGATGGGATGCACAAAATGAGGACAAAGGGAAGCATGGTAAGTTCGAAAACCTGTGGAAAGGACCATATAAGATTTCAGCATACAGGGGACAGAATGCCTTCTTGCTCTTAGAGATGAGTGGCCAAGATTTCCCTGGAGGACCAATGAATGGTAGGATTTTGAACCACTACCACTGTTAACGATAATGGATAAGATAATATGTCACAATCATTTTATATACCATGTTGTTGTTGGTCAGATTTCAATTACACAATCATTGAAGTTTGGGGCCCGAGTTGAAGGCTATAAAACTTAAATGATATGTGTAAAGTTTGTTGGTTTAATTTAAGTTTTCAGTCATAATTTGAGTCATATTCAGTCTGCATTGTGTCAGTTTTCAGTATTGTGACTCCATGCCCAATGGATAAGGCTACTTGGTCTACGGTGTTCTTGGCACCTCCAAGGAGCTACCATCCCCATTGGAGCCAATGTTAGTGTCAGTCTTGTCATACTGCCATCATTGATCAAAATTACTCTTTTTCATTTGCATATTAGGAGTCCCATACCATAATTTTCATCATTTCATTAGGTCATGGATTCATTGATGGTAGTGGTCTTTCATCAGTTTTCCCTCATGCAAAACTTGTTGATTCTCCTCTTTATGGTCTGTAGTCATGATTTACTTTCACTCCCAATTCATATTATTAGGTCATAGGGTTGGTATCATTAGGTTTTATGGTCTCATCATCGTCAAATTAATCAGTCACGTGTCAATAAATATCAGCAAGGTCATGAGGAGGTAAAATGAACTCAAAGGCACAGCATCTGAAAAAATCAAAGAATTTTTCTATCAAGCTTGATGTAATTTTCACCTCAAAACCATGTTTTGAGGTGAAAACATGGTACTTTGCTTTTATTATTACCTCTTATGTAATTTTATATCTTCATATGTAATAAACTGCACTTTGGAAGCTGTTATCTCCACAAAGCCACCTCCCTGCCCTTCAAAGGTGTTTTCCATAGCATTTTTGGTGTAGAACCATATCCTATGTATTTCCATCAGAAAGAGCCCGAAAAAAGCTTTCCAATGGTATATTACACGCTCAAAACTGACTCCTGGATTGAAAAATATGCCTAAGTGAAACAAAGGTCCCCAAAGGCCTAGCCTTACCCCTTTTCTTTTATTCCTTAGACTTTATTTCACAAAAATTTTAAATTCTTTCATCATAAAAACCCTTCTTCCGATCCAATCACAACATATCAATTGCATATTCCAATTGACCCTGCCCGATTACATCCCGACCGTAGATCTCCTTAATGATTTGACGGCCCATATGTAATCACTGTTACACCATTTTTTGGTCATCTAACCTACTATCATTAGATGGACCCAAGTACACCATGTAAGACCAATTTTACCCTAAGTAAAATTGCTTTCACTATGTGAAATAACTTAATAAAACACATTTATTAGGTTGTTTATGGTCTAAACAGAAAACCCCAAAAGGAAATATTAAACAAACCTATATTTGTTTGATTTTCCTCAAGGAATAATTAATTAAACAATAATTTAATTATTATTCCTGGTCATGTTTAACCCAAAACAAAGAAATTAATTAGATAAATCTTTATTTATCTTATTTTTATCTAGGAATAATTATTTAAATAATATTCCTTGTTAAATATGACTAAATCACCCATAAATAATTAAATAAATCATTATTTATTTGATTATCTTTCAACCACTTCCTTAAACTGATAAATAAATCATTTATTTATTTATTATTTACAAATAAAGGGATTTGACCCAAGTCAAATACTTTTTCCCTCCAACAAATATAATAAAATATTCCATAAAAGGTGGATCTAGATTTGGTTAATGTTATTTTAATCATGCACCAAGATCTAGAATGACCCAATATTTTGCTATAAATAGGAGGGTTTCTCCTACCATTCTTCACCTTTTGTTGCCTATTAGATCACTCTGGATCTATACTCTTGGTCTGACTTTGAGCCATTATCATTGTCATATTTTCCATTATTTGCTGTGTGAGCTCCCTTTGAGTTCTATCTTTGTCCGGGTTTTCTACACCAACAGGAGAGAGAAATGCTAGATCTGAAGTGCTGAGGACTTCCAAGAACCCATCCCATTGAGGAGAATTGGAAACACCTTCTTGTTTTCCTCCCAGGTGCCCTTAATACAAAAAATTCTTTCAAAAATTGTTCTTGTCTTGTCTATTGGATGTATGGAGCAAAACCTCATTTTTATTGCTTAATGTCTCTATATGCATAGATCTGGTTTTTTGCAGCACTTGTCTTGATCAACTAACTGCATATTTGAAGATATTGGCAGCCATATTTGATGTTAGGGCTATAAATTATGCGTAGCTAAAGTGGTCTTTTTTTGTACACTTCGACAGAAGATTCATACTAACAATCACATCGCTCCTTTGCAGTCTCCCCATGCCCATAAAAATTCTGATGCGATTGACTCCCGATCCGCTCTCCCGATTGCGTTTGCACCGTCGATCTGCCCTTCCGATTGGACGGCTCATAAGCCATCACACCAATCGCAATTGTCATTTTCCCATAACACTTCGCTCCGCCCACTCCGATTGCGATTGCGATTGGCCGAGCCCCACCATAAGCTTTTCCGCCCTGCTCCCAAAAAAAAGCGTGATTTCCTTTGATTTTTTTTTTTTAAGTTCTTAAGTGTTTCATCAATGTTAGACCTCCGCGCTCCCCTGCCAATGCAATGAATCACCGTTGCACCAATCGCAATCGGCATATTCCCATAGCACTTTTCTTTTCTCCCCTTCCCTGCCAAATTTCCGATTGCAATTGACTCCCAGGTCCCACCATAAAACCCTTCCACCCTTTCCAAATGAAAAGGGTTTTTTCCTTTGTAAAGTGTGAAAATTCATTTTTAAAACATTTCTTAAGTTTTCCATCGCATCATGCTTTTCACCCTACCATGTTTAAACCCCTGCACTATGGTATTATTCCAATCACATCGCAAGTTTTGTCGCCTCGTTCCAAAGCACCTTCCTGCTCCAATCTCCAATTTCGATTGTGATTGCCCCTTTTCCCTTTACACTAATCACAATCGCAAATTTCCATCACATCATTCCCTTATGTGATACATCTTCCCCTCTTCCGATTGTGATTGCGATTCGGGCCCACCTCCCTTCCTTTCGCTCTTTGTCCATAATAAAGGGGATTTTTTCTTCATCAAAAGGCATGATTTTAGTTTTATTGGTTTCAAAGGCATTCTCTCCAAAAGTGGATTTTTCTTCAAGAAAGTAATAGAAGAGACAAATAGCCAAAGGGCCGTGAGCTAATTATGAACCAGAGATATCTACAGCAGCTATAAAATAGGGATCTGTTCTTCATGATTTCCTATTTTCATTCATCCAGTGTAACAACAAATCCTCAAGATGTTCGAAATGTGTTGTTTCTCCTTTTTTTCAGGGGCATCTAGTTGGTTTATCTTCTATGTTCGGATTTCAATTCTAGAGCTAGTAAAACAACTCCTTTTTCTGTGGATCTATTCCCCCTCAAAATTTTGTATATTTAATGTAGTTCTTCATCATTGTAAAGGGGGAAAAAAGTGTGGAATTAGTTTGGAAATCACTGAGGACACTCTGCGCTCCATTTGTAACAGTTTGACAGGGAATTAATAAAGATATGCAACTCTGATTTGTGGGATCCTTGTGGTATGGATTTTAGCATTGTTCTTTCCTTTGTGTTCATATGTTAATTTTCATGTTTACCATTCATTCATTCACATTGTCTGGTTGAATGCTTTCAAGATAGATAGGTAGAATCCATTGTTTAAAGCTTTTCCTTGGGAAATCATTCAATGCTCTATGTTTTTCTTCTGTTTGAAAAGGATCCATATCCTATGCCCTTTTCAACTCCTCACCAGTCTTAAACATTCCATCATTATTTAAACTTAATTGTTAAAATTCCTGCCTACCTTGCCCCATGAAATACCCTATATCTCTGATTTAATTCCCCAGATTCAAACTGCCCCATCTGTTCCATACAACCCTTGAAATTTATAAAAAAAATTCCCATCATTACACCTAGCCTAATATCAGTTTACTCTTATATTTCATTGAATATTTTTCTCGGAGAGAGCCCTCTCCTGACCTTGTAGGGCTAGCTACAAGGCTAAGCGAGCCTGGTTTAAGGTTACCTTGATTTGCCTTCCTTCAGCCTAAGGTTCAAATTAGGTGCTAACACACATATTTACTGCTTAGCTATTTGATGCATTACTGATAAGCTGGGTCAAAGAATGTTTCTGAAATATTACCTAACAATAAAGTCATCTCAGTATACACAACTTTATATTAGTGTATCAACGTATATATGCTAGTTAGGTTCATTAAAGTCATGTATAGAAATTGATTAAGGAAAAGAAAAATTTTACTACAAGATATAAATACTAATTCACGTCCCCCCCTCTTAGTATTTTTCCAACAATTGGAATCAAAGCAGGTCCTTCTGAAGAAGCTTAATCGCTAGAAGGTAGATCGGCTAAGATGAGCAATAAATATGGGACAACATCTATCAAGCCTCCTCTCTTCAACGGAAACAACTTAATCTTCTAGAATACAAGGACAAGATCATATCTTCAGTCTCTTGGAGCATATGTATGGGATATAATTGAAGGAGGTTATCAATATTCAGCTTCAATTCCAACAGATCCAGCAGAAAGAAAGAACTATGAAACCAATGCAAAAGCAGTCAATGCATTATTGGGAAGTTTGACTGAATCAGAATTTGTCAAAATCATGCAGTTGAATACAACAAAGGAAATATGGGACAAAATCATTCTAAGCTATGAAGGTAATGCCAAGGTAAAAAGTGTTAAACTCCAAACTCTCAGAATTCAATATGAAAAAATCATAATGCATAATGAGGAAAGCATTGCCAGTTCCTTTTTACATCTAGATGATATTGTAAATTGTATGAGAAATATGGGTGAAACCATAACTCACACTACTCTAGTAGAAAAGGTTTTAAGATCTCTAACTCCCAAATTCGAGTCAAAAGTGTCTGTTATTTAAGAGAACCAAGATCTACAAACTCTTACTATTGTTCAATTTCATGGGATTCTAATTGCATGTGAAATTAGGAAAGGAGGTCCATCTGAAGTCAAAGAAGTTGTCTTTAGAGCTACTACAAAAGGAAAGGAAGTAGAATGGAAAGAAGGATCAGGGTATGTTTCAGAAGAAGATGAGATAAATTTTGTAAATAAGATACAACTTGGCACTGGAAGGTTCAGAGGTAAGCTTCCTTTTAAATCTTTTTCTTGTGGAAGAGTTGGTCATTATGCTACTAAATGTCCCCGTAAAGATAATCATGAAAATGGAAAGGAAGTGGCAAAAGGAAATAAGAAACAGTTTATCAATAGAAAAAACTATTATACTCATGAAGGTAGTGATGGTCTATCAAAGAGTGAAGGAGAATCTGATCAAGATATTAGATTGCTCATGGAATTTGAAAAAGATTTTAGTGAGGTTAAAGATACTTTTATGGATTCTTTAGAAGAAAATGATTATCTTGAAGAAATAAATCAACACAAAATATGTTTGGAGGAAAACAAAATTTCCATATATACTCTAAAGAATCAACTTATAGAAAAGGAGAAGCATAATGAGAAATTAGAATGTGAAATAGTAAGTCTAAGAAAGGAAATTGAGAAAGTAAAAAATTTAAATATTAGATTTGCTAAAGGATTTGAAACCTTAGATGAAATTATCAAGGTACAACGCTCTCCTCTTGTAAATACAGGTCTTGGATATATCAGAGAATCCTCTTAGTATTCAGCACCAAGCTATCTAAATGCAGCTAAAGTCAGAAAACAACATTTTTTCAATCAGCAAAAGAACAAAAATACCACCCAGGTAAAGGATGACCACTTCAATTCAAGGAAGAACAATAAAAGAAATATCAATCACCAGAAAAACATAAATACAATCTTTCATGATCACGGAAAATTCTTATTTAATGGACAATGTTTCTCATGTCATAACTTTGGTCATAAATACATACAATATGTTACATACAAAACCATCATGACCAGAGAAGCTAGAAAGCAAAGAAATTAGACTGGAGTAAAGAATAACTCTTACACCAACTTTTCTCCTCTTCAAGAAAAAATTGAATGTTCTTATTGCAATAACTTTGGACATGAAGAATCTGAATGTAGTGTTAGCCATCTATATATTCTGTTATACCTAATGATGGCTAAATAAGTCTTTCAACTTTCAAGAAAAAAAATCTTGTGAAAATCTTGTGAGTTCTTGAAACCTCATTCTATTTATTATCTCCAAAGAATCACTCCACTAAAATCTTCATCAAACCCCTTCTAAGTTACCTTGCTGATTCAAACGAGAACTGTTTTCAAGCCTTTCTCCATCACTTCATTTCATAAACCTCATTCCACCCATTTTTCACTCATTCTTACTTATCCTAAAAATTCACCTCATTCCCCTAAAATTCCCCTTTTATCCCTCATTTACCCTCTTTTTTCCTTAAAAACCCTCTAAATCATAAAAAATCCCTTTTATATGGTTTAAGATCTCCCTTTTTATCCTATTGGAACATAAAAAGGCTTAAAAACCTTTGTTTTAGGCCTGAATCCGCTCCATTTGAAAATTAGGCCTTAAGCCCCTGAGGGCTTAAGCCTTCCAATCCTTTTCCTCATAAAACCGAGAGCTCGAGACCCTACGCTAAGCCTCTAACCCTGTCTCTTAACCCTCGGTCCTATCCTATTCCCCACAGGACCTTACCTCCATGCTTACCTCTATCCCCCATCCTTTATCTTTCATTTTTTCACGCTATGTATTATCCTGATCGATCTCCACCGTAGATCTTGCTGATTTGACGGTCATTGCGCGATCGCGCTTACTCTTACCTTTGACCCAGCCCGACATCATTTCACTCCCCGACAAAATTGCGGATGTCATCCCGCTGGCCCACTTTCCACTTTCCTCTCGTCATCCAATCTTGTATTGCCACCTGTTCTCCACCATCCCCTCCCATCAAGCACTTTGTCCCATCGCGCTCCGTTTCCGCCGTAGATCTGGCTCCCCAGATCTGACAACCCACGATCGTTTTCGCGCAGATTTTTTCGAAACGGTTTAACCACCCATTCCAACATGAAATGGGTGGTTTTTCTTGGACACACATCGTCCTCTCAATCGTATCGCGTTCGTTTCGACCGATACCACTTACTATCTTGACCCAGCGCGAAAACCATCCTTGGTTTTCCAAAACCACCTATCATGTTCCTGCGCCAAATGTTAGGTTTGAACCTTGGCTCTTCCCTGATCTGCCATGAAACCCTCCTCTATGCATATATCCCCTTCCACATTGCTCCATAACACCATTCCTCACCTTTGTTAGCAGTGTTATCCATAACGCAAATTTTTTTTAACATTTTGATGTTTTATTTACAAGTTTCATGGCGGTTGTTTATAAAAGTCGTCCCATGTCAGAAATATAGTTGCAGAGCTGAGGGTGACGATCCTTAGAGGCCTAATCAAATGTAGAAAGGGGATAAAATGGATTAATCTCCAAGTTTAATCGATGCGTCATGAGCATTGGTTATTCAATCAAACCCTCCAGCACGCCAAAGCCACATGTACATAAGAAAGCAGTGAAGATAAAGATCAGGGAGATTAAAGTTTAAAGGTCAAGTCAAAAGCATGAAGATCAGAATACTTAACCCATGTAGATTGAGGATAAAACACAGTGTAAAGATAAAGGATTAAAAGTTAAAATAGTCAACAGAAAGGACAGAAGACTAAAGAAGAACAAAGAAGGCCCCAAAGCATATCAAAGGCCTAATTGGAGTTTAAATGACAAATCAAAACATATCAGCAAAGGGACCACTTTGAATGACACATCAATGAAGCAATTACTCCCTCCAAAGACCAAAAATGCCACCTACAGTCCTAATTTACCTCAAAATCATACAAATTGAATGCACAGTCAGAGATATTTTACATAGACAACTCAAAAGTTATTTTCAGCCTACCAAACATGCCTAAAAGTCAACAAAAGTGACTAAGTAGCTCAGAAATTGATAAAAAAATGATTTAACAGAGTTAAAACATCGGATATTCTTTATCTTGGGTTATGTAAATTCCCTAAGATCGAGAAGCATTTACTCTGTCATTAAGTGAACAATGAGCCCTTTATTTCACTCCACCTCCTCATTCATCTATAAATACTACATGAGGAGCACATTGTAAAGGGTTGGTTGGTTGTTAGATGAATTATTATCAAGTGTAAATAGTTGTTGAAGCTACTGAAGTGCTGTGATGTAATTGAAGAATATTAGGCTGAGAAGAGAAGTTAGAGCTGTAAAGACCTGTTGGACCTGAAGAATGTAACTGGTTTGAACATCAATAATACAAGCTGACTCATGGGATCTTGGTCTATGTTAATGGTGATGTTATTCCTCACTGTATTTGTTTTTCCTTATGTTTTTCATGCTGTACATTTTCTCTGATAAAGAACAGAAAATTTAGAGTAGGATTTACTCCAAAGTACCCTATTTCTGTCTGAAAGCTTTATCTCTATGTTTTCTTCTTATAGTTAATTTGCGAATGATTCAATAGAGTATAACCAGTCAAGGAATTTTGGTGAGCCCATGTCTTGATGTGTAAAACTTGAGACATTGTTCTTGAATGATGTTTTCATTGCATGCTAAGTAGAGTCTAAACCAGGGAAGTCTATGGTTAGCCCTGTCCTCTGGTCATTTCTTTAACGGTTGTTTTGAAAGTTTCCCTTAAGAGTGTGCCAAAAGCAGGATAGATTCAAAGTTATTACCTGATCTTAGGCTGCCCTTCATTTTCTTATATGTTTTCTCCTTTTTGAAAGTAGTCTTTTAGATTACTGGATTGTTGTCTGGAAAGTGTGCTTTAGTACAAGTTTGTCCAAAGAAGTCTATGGTTTTCCCTGTCCTTTGGCTTGCTTCAAACAGTTACTTTGAAAGGCTTTTCTTGTTTAGTGGAGTTAATAGATTATTAATTGGATGTTAGCTTTTCTTCTTTCACAACACTTTGATGTTTCATGCCACAAATCAATTTAAAGAGATCCTTTAAAATAGATGACTTGCCCCATGGAAACCCTTGTAGAACTATTGTACAATTAAATCCTTTTGTGACTCCATAGCCCAATGGATTGATACTGTCTTTTGACCTATCCTATTAGCTAAAACATGTTTCAACCTGCTCTCACCTTCACCCTTCTAGTGACCTTTTCCTTTTCTGATATCCATCCCAACCAATCAATCAAACAAACAAGTTCCTTTGAGCTTCATAACTAGCCTAATATCATAATTAAGCATAAAGATATATCATTCAAAGAAATTAATAGAGAGATCTCTCTCCAAATCTAGGAAGGCTAGATCCTAGGATTCCAAAGTGGTTCTGATGTGGTCCCTACAGCATTTATTCTTTCCACTCTCATAAATTACAGGGAGCCAACATGCAGGAGCAAAGTTCAGCCAAAAGAACATATACCCACAAACTCCAAGGTATGGAGAAAGAAGGACTCATAAGTTGAAAGCTATGGCATAGCGTTATTTGCAAAAGGAGAATAAAATCAATGGTAAATTGATATCAGATGCTCAAAACACATGACATGTGATAAAAATAAACTTCTTTCATATAATGCATTAGAGAAAGAAAATAATGTTACTTTTGGAAATGACTCTCCAGCTATCATTAAGGGTAAAGGTTCTGTGTTTCTAAAAGAAAAGGTTAAAGCTAACAATGTTATGTATGTGGATGGGTTAAAGCATAACTTGTTGAGTGTAAGAAAAATGTGTGATCAAGGAAATGAAGTTGTCTTTAGTTCAAAAGAATGTGTAGTACGTGAACTTGAAAAAGGAAAAATAGTAATAAAAGGAACTAGAACACCAAGCAATCTGTACATATTGAAAGGTTTCCAAGAGCAACGCTACTTAGGAAAATCTGCAGAAAATTGGTTATGGCACAAAATATTGGGACATTTGAGCTTCTCTCAAATAAGAAAATCTAGCAGACTCAAATTTTTTCATGATCTTCCCAACATCACTCTGCCTAAAAGTACCATATGTAAATCATGTCAATTTGTTAAGAAAACCAGGGTGCAATTCAATGCTAAAGAAGGATCAACAAATAAGCCTCTTGAACTTATACATACTGATCTATGTGGTCCTGTAAGGAAAAATTCACCTCATGGAGAATAATACTATATTTAATTTATTGATGAATTCTCTAGAATGTGTTGGATCGGTTTACTAAAACATAAATATGAAGCATTTGAAAAATTTAAGATCTTTAAAGCTTTGGTTGAAAATGAATTAGATCTAAAAATCAAATGTCTTAGATCTAACCGAGGAGGAGAATATATATTAGATGAATTCTTTGATTTCTGTGAACATCATGGCATAAAAAGACAGTTTTTTGTAATTGGAACCCCACAACAGAATGGTGTGGCAGAAAGAATGAATAAAATAGTTCAACAGATGGCTCATGCTATGCTTTATGAATCTGGAACTCCTGATACCTTTTGGGGAGAAGCAGCACATACTGCAATAAATATTCCTAACAAGGCTTATGTTTGTGTGAACAGTGATAAAACCCTTTATGAGCTCTGGTATGGTAATGTTCCCACTGTAAAGCATTTTAGAGTTTTTGAAAGAAAATGTTTTATCAAGAACAATGATGAAAAACTTGGCAAGTTTGAGCCTACAACAGATGAAGGAATATTTCTTGGTTACTCTTCTAGAAGTAAAGCATACAAATGTTATAATAAAAGACTTCGAAATATTTTTGAATGTATTGATGTTGTATTTGATGAGTCTCTCACAGCTCCTAAAAGGGAAATAACTACAACAAATGAAGATGATGATGATGATGTATATTTTCCCTCATCAAATACCAACAATATAGAAGGAGAATCCATTGAAGCACCAGAAGAAGATATATCTGAAAAGGCTCCATCCAGGTATGTTCAAAAGAATCATCTAGAATCTCAAATTCTGGGAGAAAATGGATCAAGTGTCCAAACAAGAAGAACTCTTGTAGGGTACCCTAGCTATCTGGCATTCTTATCCACTATTGAACCATAGAATTTTAATCAAGCTAGTAAAGATGAATGTTGGATTCAGGCCATGAATGAAGAACTTGATCAGATTGAAAATAATCATACTTGGGAATTGGTTCCAAAACCTCTGTAATGTTCCGAAATGGAAATCAACAGCGTTTACACCACTGAAGAAATCCTTTTGCCGGAAATATGAACAAGGCTATGTCAGAGATGGATTGAGAGGGCTTTTACCAGTTATGTCACCTCTAATGAGAGGATGAGAACCGGAGGCTATCTGGCCCTTCCTCAGGCTCTGCCTATAGCTATGAAAATATTTCTTCCTCAAGAAGATCTTTCTCAAAGGGATGAGCTACAGCAATACATAAACATGAGCAGGAAAATAACAGTGAATGCATAAACTTCAGAAAATGCAATAAACCCTCATAGCCTTCTCATTGATAATATGGTAGCAGAAATATGTACAAGATCTTGAGGAAATGATCACTCAAGCTGAAGAAAATCCTTCACTAAAGACACAAGTACAATAAACATGAAATACACTGCTACATATATTATGCCCAACTATGACTGCGCAGTCAATGAATGAGAACTGCTACAAAATAGTGATACAATGAAAATATGGCAATATGAAGCTCAAATAAGAAGGGGAAGATGGATCTCAACCCCTGGAAACTACAATAAACAATCCCTAAAGGGATTGGCTACAATACATACAAAATGGCAAATCTGCAGAAATGCCGAAGTTGCTGGAACAGCTACAACTCTAAAATGAGACCATGAAGGAGATGGCTGAATAATGTTGCATAAAATTGATATACCTCCTCCAATGGAAATCTAGAGTGAAAGGCTGATCCTTTCACCAAATATTTCACCCTCCAAAATGACAGTGCAACCCCTCACTACAATTGCACTCAAGAATTGCGCAATCAAGGAGAGGAACTGCGTTGTAGGTGATGGGAAGAGATTGGCCTCCTGCCAAGATATGAGAAATGGAGCTGATATCTCCCCTATCGATCTCCCGGATGCATAAAAGCTTCCTCCTCTGAAATCTGAGCTCTGGAATGATGATGTGAGAACCTCCACTGCAACCCCAGCAACACAATGGCTCTTGCTGCAAGAATCACTGCACTGAGAGGAATAGCTTTGGCCTCGAACCAAGATGTGGAGAAGTTTAAGATTAAACCTTCAAGAGCTTCTCAAGAAGGGAGGGAATCCTTGAACAAGAAATCCCTTGTGCTAAACAACACAACTATCATAGTTGTGCAACTGAAGAAAGCAAGCAATTCAAAATATCCAAGTTAGCCCAAAATGGTTGATTTCCCCTCCTTTTATGAAAATGAAGGCTCCTTAGCCATGGACCCCACACTTTAGGGTTTCCTCCTCCTCATGAAATTTCATAGGCATTAGGGAAGTTTTGAGGTCTAAAATGGGCCTCCTAAGGAAATTATAAAATAATAGTGGAAAAAATCAAATAAGATTTGATGACATCATCAAATTTTAGAGGGAAAAATGAAAAAAACTACTTTTTCAACTCATATTTTCAACTTATCTCCCAAAGTTTTTACTCAAATTTCGAGCGGGAGTACTCGTTGGATGCGAAATTTAATTCCTCATCCAAGGAGTACTCATGTTGCATACTTTCGATGGGTCCTACTACACGAAAAATGAAAAATACATAAAAAAAATGTGATTACAATCACGTTTTTTTTTATGTATTTCTCATTTTTCGTGTAGTAGGACCCATCGAAAGTATGCAACATGGGTAATCCTTGGATGAGGAATTAAATTTTGCATCCAACGAGTACTCCCACTCAAAATTTGAGTAAAAAGTTTGAGAGATAAGTTGAAAATACAAATTGAAAAAGTAGTTTTATTATTTTATTATTTTTTAATATTTTTACCCTTTTATTTAAAAAATGGTAAATCATCCCCCATGGATGACATCATCATCTTGAATCCTATTGGTTTTTATAAAGTTTATTTTTGTTGTACATTTTTCTTAGGAGGCCCATTTTAGACCTCAAAATTCCCCTAATGATTCCCAATCAAGCCACACCTCCATCTTTTGCGTAGTTTGACTTGGTCAACATGACCTAGCCCTCTTTGTAATTAACCCTTTTCACACATGGGGTGTGCAAAAAAGCTCCAATGATGCTCCTCTTTCATAATGTAAGGGATTTTTATTGATGTTTTTCATAACCATGGGCCTCCTTACCCATTTCTTTAGTTGCAATATGATAAAAGCAAAACTTTAATGTTCCATTTTAGCCAAGTGCTAAAATGGGAACATTACAACCTCATGATAAAAATGTTATTGGAACAAAATGGATATTCAAAAACAAGTTAAATTAAAATGGAGATGTTATTAGAAACAAAGCTAGACTTTTTTGTAAAGGGTATGCTCAACAAGAAGGTATAGACTTTGAAGAAAAAATTGCTCCTGTAGCTAGAATTGAAGCCATAATAATGTTTCTTGCTTTTTCAAGTTTTCAAAAATTCAAATTTTATGAAATGGATGTAAAATCCGCTTTCCTCAATGGTGATTTAGAAGAAGAATTTTATATAGAACAACCAAAAGGATTCATTCTAGGAAATGATTCAAACCTAAAAAGGCTTTATATTGTCTCAAACAGGCTCCTCGGGTATGGTACTATCATCTCGAAAAATATCTTCAACAACAAGGTTTCACAAAAGGATCTGCTTGAAGTAACTTATACACAAAAATTGAGAATGATAAATTATTGATTATTGTTGTTTTTGTTGATGACATCATTTTTGGAAGTAATGAAGAGTCCATGAGTCAGAAAGTTTCTTCTCTTATGCATCAATAATTTGAAATGTCATTACTTGGGGAACTAACATATTTTCTTGGCTTACAAGTGCAACAAGCAACAAATGGCATCTTTCTATCATAAGAAAAATATCTCAAGAAAATTTTGAAGAAGTGTGGGATGGAAGACTTCAAAACTATGAGTACTCCAATGGTAGCTGGATGTAACCTCAGTTCTCATGATGATTCTCCCATGGTGAATCAACTATATTATAGATCCATGATTCGAAGTCTTCTTTATCTAACCGGGACAAGACTAGACATTATGCATGATGTTGGGATTGTTGGACGATTCTAAGCTAACCCAAAAGAGTCTCACCTCCAGACTGTAAAAAGAATATGCAAATATCTATAAGGGACTCAAGACTTTGGTCTATGGTATCCAAAGAATTTTGATCTCACTCTTCATGTTTACACAAATGCGAATTGGGCTGGAAATGTTAATGATCGAAAAAGCACTAGTGGTGGTGCATTCTATATAGGGCCCCGATTAGTATCTTGGTTCAGCAAGAAACAAGGTTCTATTGCTTTATCTACATCAGAAGTAGAATATGTGGCTGCTACATCATGTTGCACACAACTTCTTTGGATGATGCAGACATTACAAGATATTCAAATCAAATGTTCACCCCCCATCTCCATTCTATGTGATAATACAAGTGCCATTAGTATCTCAAAAAATCTTGTTATGCATTCTGTTAGGTGTGGAGCCTGATTATCTTGTTTATTTTGTATCATAGTGTTGGACCCCTGTACCTTAATGGGGGCAGTAACGCCACCCATAATTAAATGCTACCTAGGGGGTCCAGGGGGCGGCTGCGACTTTATGGAGCCCCCCCTTGGCGGGGGGTTTCGGAGGCAGCAACCCACGAAGCTAAAAACAGATGTAAAATTGCCTTGTAAAAGCATAGTAATTTCTAGTCAATTTGGGCCATTCATTAGGTAGATGATCTGACGGTAGAATTTATGTTTAGTTTAGGGTTTTTTTCCCTAGAAGGAAACCCCTCGCCTGTATGAGGGTATTGTATTGCGGCTGTGAATTGTATGTATTCTCAGAGTAAGAAACAGATAGGGAGACTATGAGCGAGAACAGAGGATATTACAGTGGATCTGTTGTAGGTTGTGTCTCTTTATTTTGTTTGATAATAGAAAGGAAGGATTGGCTGTTCGGGGTGGACGTAGCCCAAACTTGGTGAACCACGTATATCTGTGTCTCTCTGGTTTTATGTGTTTTGTGTGCTTGTGTTTTCCACATATTTTATGTGTTTCATTGCTCTGTAATATATATTTTTCTAACAACTGGTATCAGAGTCGAAGGTCTATTTGGCTGATAAACTCACAGGAAAGGAGGGTTCCTTGTTCGAGTGGGAGCAATGGCGGAAGATGGTAAGTTTAGGGTCAAGAAGTTTAATGGCCAAAACTTCCCACTGTGGAAGACGCAAATGGAAGACTATCTATATCAGAAAGATCTGTACCTACCATTGAGTGGAAAAACAAAGAAGTTGACGGCTATGACAGACGCAAAATGGGAGATTCTCGATAGAAAGGCACTCGGAACAGTACAGTTGTGCCTCGTGGAATTAGTAGCCTTCAATATTTCGAAGGAAACAACAACAGAGGGTTTGATTAAGGCGTTGGAGAAATTATATGAAAAAACCTTAGCCTCAAGCAAGGCATTTCTTATGAAACGTTTATTTAATATGAAGATGTCGGAAGGTGGATCTGTTTAAGTTCTGTAGGGGTAAACTTTGATGATGAAGTTGGAACTCTGTTATTTTTGTGCTCATTGCCAGAAAGCTGGAATGGTTTAGTTATGGCCATTAGTAACTCTGTCTCTAGATCTAGTACTTTAAAGTTTGATGATGTTGTCGATGCTATCCTTAGCGAGGAAATGCGACGGAAAAGCTCCGGTGAGACATCGGGTAATGCTTTGAGTGCAAAGTCTAGGGGAAGAAGAATGGAAAGAGGAAAGAGCTCGAGATATCACAGTAAATCAAGCAAAGACAGATCCAAGACTAGATTGGGGATAGTGTGCTAGAAATGTGGAAAGAAAGGACACCTAAAGAAAGACTGTAGTGTTATAAAATTATATATATTACAGAGCAATGAAACACATAAAATATACGGAAAACATAATCACACAAAACACATAAAATCAGAAAGACACAAATATACGTGGTTCACCCAGTTTGGGCTATGTCCACCCCGAACAACCAGTCCTTCCTTTCTATTATCCAGCAAAATGAAGAGACACAACCTACAACAGATCCACTATAATATCCTCTATTCTCCCTCACAGTCTCCCTATCTATTTCTCGCTCTGAGAAAATACTCATACCAGACACAGCCACAATACATATACCCTCATACAAATATAGGGGTTACCTTTTAGGGCAAAAAACCCTAAACTAAACATAGCTTCTACTGTCAGATCATCCACCTAATGAATGGCCCAAATTGACTATAATTACTATACTTTTACAAGGCAACTTTACATCTATTTTTAGATCTGGGGGCACTGCCCTCGAAACCCCCCGCCAGGGGGGGGGCTCCATAAAGTCATAGCCACCCCCACCTGGACCCCCCCAAGTAGCATTTAATTATGGGAATTGTTGCCCCCATTAAGGTACATGGGTCCAATGCTATGATACAAAATAAACAAGATAATCAAGCTCCACACCCAACATGTAGATCTCGAAAGGGAAAAGAAGGAGACACACAGCAAGAAAAAAATCATGAAGCAAATGTGACAGGTGATGTGCTACAAGATGCTTTGATTCTTTCTTTAAAAAATGTTACTGATTCTTGGGTTGTAGATTTAGGGGCCTCATTCCATGCCACACGTGATAAGAAATATTTTCATGAATATGTTCAAGGATATTTTGGACAAGTCCGTTTGGTTGATGACAAACCCTGTAAAATTGTTGGAATGGGTAAGGTTCTTGTAAAACAACAGAATGGAAACCAATGGCTATTAAAGTAGGTAAGGCATCTTCCAGATCTGAAGAAAAATCTAATTTCAACAGGGCAGTTAGGCAATGAAGGTTGTGTGACAACTTTCATAGATAAAACTTGGAAGGTCACCAAAGGAGTGCTAGTAATAGGAAAAGGCGAAAAGGTTGGTACATTGTATTTATGCAATAGTATTTCTAAATTTGTTAATGCTTTAACTTCCAAAGGAGCAGATGCAGCATTATGGCATCATAGGCTCGAACACGAGTGAGAAGGGGATGAATATTATTCACTCAAGAAATTTGTTGTTGGGTTTGAAGAATGTTGATTTGGATTTCTATGAGAATTGCATTTATGGAAAACAAAAAGAGTCAGATTTCTCAGAGTTGGGAAAGAAAAGAAGAGCGAAAAATTAGAGCTTGTTCATACATATGTATGGGGACCTACTCAGGTATCATCTTTTGGTGGATCTCATTATTATGTTACTTTTATTGATGATGCGACTAGAAAAACTTGGATTTATTGTATTCAGACTAAATCTGATGTATTTGATACTTTTAAGAGATGGAAAGCTTTGGTTGAGATTGAGACAGGAAAGAAGTTGAAGTGTCTCAGATCAGAAAATGGAGGTGAATATTGTACCAAAGAGTTTGATAGGTACTGTTCAGAGCATGAAATTCGCAGAGAGAAGACAGTTCCAAGAACACCACAATAAAATAGTGTGTCAGAAAAGATGAACAGAACAATCATGGAGTCTGCAAGGTGCATGAGATTGCATGCAGGATTTCCTTTACAATTTTGGGCAGATGCTATAGATACTATTGTTTATCTAATAAACAGAGGGCCTTCAATTTCCTTGGATGGTGGTATTCCAAAGGAAGCATAGACAGGTAAAAAGGTAAATTACTCTTTTTTAAAGCCTTTTGGTTGTGAGGCCTTTGTCCATATTAATAAAGAAAATAGAACAAAGCTTGAGGCAAAATCAAAGAAATGTACCTTTATTGGATATGGTGTTAATGGTTTTGTTTATAGCTTATATGATTTTGAAAATCACAAAATCATTAGGAGTAGAGATGTAATATTCAATGAAAAGGTATTGTATAAGAATGAGTTGCAGGAAAAGAAACAAGAAAAAGAAAAAAAAAAATACACAGTTCTTGATGAGATCAAAAAAAAGGTAAAGGTGCCTGAAAATAATAATAATCAAGAGCCACAATAACAACAAGCACCACAACAACAACATGCACCTCAAACACCTGAAAGTGGTGTTAGAAGATCTACCAGGATAAGTAGACCCCCTAAATGATACTCTCCTTCATTATATTATTTATTTTTGACTAATTCTGGTGAACCTAAATGTTATGAAGAAGCAATGCAAGTTGAAAGCAGGAAGAAGTGGGAGCTAGCCATGGAAGAAGAGATGGACTCCTTAATGCATAACTAGAATTGGGACTTAGTCAGGTTGCCTGTAGGTAAAACTACATTGTAGAATAAATGGGTTTACAGGCCAAAGGAAGAAGATGGAGGAAAACAGAGGTACAAAGCTATACTTGTGGTGAAGGGGTTTGCACAGAAGAAAGGTATTGATTTTGATGAAATATTTTCTCCTGTTGTTAAGATGACTTCAATCATAACTATTTTAAGTCTTGTAGGAGCGGAAGATTTACATCCTGAACAGTTAGATGTAAAGACAACATTTCTCCATGGAGATTTGGAGGAATAGATCTATATGCAAGAAACTTAAGGATATGAGATCAAAGGGAAAGAAAATTAGTGTGCAAGTTAAAGAAGAGCTTTGTATGGCTTAAAACAGGCTCCAAGGCGCTTTGTATCTAAAATTGGACAAGTTTATGTCCGAAAAAGGTTATACTAGTGAAAAAGGTTATACTAAGTGTCACTCTCATCATTGTGTTTATCCTGAAAAGGAAAAATGGTGGCGCCTATATTATATTATTATTGTATGTAGATGACATGCTTCGTGCCATGGTCTAACATGTAGGAAATAAATTTTCTCAAAAGAAAATTGGCAAATTCATTTGCAATGAAGGATTTGGGGGCAACAAAATAAATCCTTGGTATGAGAATAACTAGAGACAAGAAAAATCGCAAATTAACATTGTCTCAAAATGAGTACATACAAAAGGTGTTAAAAATATTTAATATGAAGAATGAAAAACCAGTTAGTACACCTTTTGCTAGCCATTTCAAAATTAGTAAGGAGATGTGCCCCAAGACCCAAGAAGAAATGGATTATATGTCTAAAGTTCCATATGCATCACCTCTTGGAAGCTTAATGTATGCAATGGATCGCACAAGGCCTCGATATTGCACATGCAAGGATTTGTGTTGTGTACATGAACAATCCAGAAAAGAACATTGGATGGCAAAAACTGAAATGGATTCTCAGATATTTGAAAGGTACCACAAATCAAGCATTATGCTTTGGTGGTTCAAACATTGCTCTACAGGGATATGTTGATGCAGATATGGCAGGTGATAGAGATAACAGGAGGAGCACTATAGGATATGTATTTACTGTAGGTGGAACAACTGTAAGATGGGTTTCAAAAGTCCAAAGTGTTGTTGCACTTTCAACAACAGAAGCAGAGTATGTTGCTACTACAGAGGCTAGTAAAGAAATGATTTGGTTACAAAGGTTTATGGAGGAATTGGGTAAGAAGCATGATATGGGCACGCTATACAATGATAGCCAAAGTGACATTCATTTTGCAAAGAACTCATCATTTCATTCCAGGACTAAACACATACATCTCAAGTACCATTCATACAGTCAGTATTGGAAGATGGAGAGTTGAAGCTAGAAAAGATACACACTAGCCAGAATCCTGTAGATATGCTAAAAAAAGTTTTAACCAGGGAGAAACTGAGAACGCACTCCATTTCAATTGGTCTTCAAGGATGACAATGAAGATGAGAAACAACCAGGTCCAAAGAGGAATCATTGTCTAGCAAATGAAGCAGTGGTGGAGTTGCTACAATCAGTCTCCAAGTGGGAGATTGTTGGGTGTGGAGCCTAATTATCTTGTTTACTTCGTATCACAGCATTGGACCCTTGTACCTTAAAATGGGCGGCAACGCCACCCGTAATTAATCGCTGCCGTGGGGGGTCCAAGGGGGGGCGGCAGCACTTTTCGAAGCCCCCCCCTGGTGGGGGGTTTCGGGGGAAGTGCCCCCAAAGCTAAAAACAGATGTAAAATTGCCTTGTAAAAGTATAGTAATTTCTAGTCAATCTAGGCCGTTCATTAGGCAGATGATCTGACGGTAAAAGTTATGTTTAGTTTAGGGTTTTTTTCCCTAGAGGAAACCCCTCGCTTGTATGAGGGTATTGTATTATGGTTGTGGATTGTATGTTTTCTCAGAGTGAGAAACAGATAGGGAGACTGTGAAAGCGAATAGAGGATATTACAGCGGATTTGCTGTAGGTTGTGTCTCTTCATTTTGTGGGATAATAGAAAGGAAGGATTGGCTGCTCGGGGTGGACGTAAGCCAAAATGGGTGAACCACGTATATTTGTGTCTCTTTGGTTTTATGTGTTTTGTGTGCTTGTGTTTTTAACATATTTTATGTGTTTCATTGCTCTGTAATATATAATTTTCTAACACATTCCAAGACCAATCACATTCCTATCAAGTATCACTTCCTACGTGAACAAGTGCTTGAACAAAAGGTTAAATTGGAGTATGTTCCCTCCAAAGAAAAAGTTGCAGATATATTTACTAAACCTCTTCCCAGGGAAGCATTCTAATATCTTAGATAGAAGCTAGGAGTTGTCTCTGCCTCTCTTACCAAATCTGCTTAATTTTAGAAGAATAATTTCGGTACGTTGGTTTCATAAAGGCGAAATGCGTATATACACAAGTTTCTGTGCATAAAACTGCGTATGGTTTTTGCTGATAGAAATTCTCTAGGTCAACTTTGAGAACAGTCTATGGTGCTGTTGGGTAATCTCTGTTGCTGTTCCAGTATTCATCTTACTGTACTTTTCATTGATATTTATCTCCTTGATGAAGATTCTTTGATGAATTGCTTGTTGAAGGTATTCAGGATGCACAAGCTTAGAGGGAGCACCTACCTTGTTGAAAAGGATGCATTGTTTGTAATATTCCTAATTAGCCCAAGCTAATAGAAATATTCATTTTTGTTTTCATTTCCTTGTCATAAGAATAAAATTGTAAAGGAGGACAAATTATACTCCTTACACAGCAAAATAAATCAATGCCCATGTGAACAAGCCTAAATCTGGGATGCTTTAATAAAACTCCCTCATGTGTGAAAAGAGATTGTGACAATTGACTAGGTCAACAAGACCAAAACTACAACATTTTCTAGATGCAATCTACCTAGATGAAAAACGCAGATTTAGTTGGAGGTTTCCAATGTGAAAGGAGCTAAACCTTTAAGATGGTTTAGGGTTTTACAAGGCTTTCATCCTATAAATGAAAGAGGAGAGAAGGATGAGAGGGTTTGTTGAACATGTTATCTTGGAAGTATTCTTTTTTTTAGACACTTCTCATTCTCTGGTTGTTTAGCTGAGAATAGTGATATTTAGCATTGGGTGTTCCTGATCGGGAATCCCACCTCTTTCCTTGAGAGGCCTCTTGGAAGAGTCTTGCATTTCTTGGTCCACTATTAGGCATTTGGCCATGCTTCTTCTTCCAACTAAAACTTAGATCCTGTTGAGATTTTGGTTTTCCTTGTGAGCATCAGCAAGTGGAGGCTAGATCTACTCAGATCTAGACCATACTAGTGCCTCTTTTCACTGGGAAAGCCTTCTATCCCATTGGAAAGCGTGTATTAGCTGATTGGAGCTTCAGATCTACAAATTGGCATCATGCCAAAGTATACATCAAGCCTACAACACAGTTTATCTCACTGTACTGTATTATTTTGCAAGTGAAGAGTTGCATGGTGTTTGGCAACTATTTGGAGGAGAGATCTCTGGTGTAAAGGAGTCTTCCTTGCACTATGGTGATCCATGGATTAGACATCTAATCCATGTATGTTTCAAATCTGATCTATTCATTGATCCATCTACTTCATAATTTCTGAATCATTCTGCATATCTGCTACAATAGATCTCATATCTACTCTTGTTGCTTAATGTATTGCTGAAAACCCCAAGGGGGATGTAAAATAGAGACAATCTAGTGTACAGATATGATATAGATCTAATATTTTGTACATATATCTGTCCTAGATCTAATTTTTAACCTACAGCTGTTTTTTACTCAGAAAAATAATGTTATCAAGGCTTTGCAGTGAAATACATTGTTGCAGCACCTCTTTTTAGAGTGTTTTTCTCCATAAAGTCTATTTCTTTCTCCTGTACATTGATTGGGCTATACTGTAAATCTGATTTATCATTGTATAATATATTTTTAAGCTTTCATATTGGCCTACTGCTACTGCTATCTAAAACTACGTTATTGTCTAGGCAGTGTTCTTTTGTATTGCTGTAGTCCCTTCTTTGGGCAGTTTTCAAGCCGTCCTAGGTGTGGGAGATCTGTTTAACCCACCTAGAGAGATTTGTTTCTGATCTCCTCTTGGATTTAGGTCTTAGATACTTAGATCTAAGATATATAAGGGCTTATTTCATATTCTGTAGTAGCCATTCCTGGAAAACGCATTTTCCATTCATGCCTTGCTGACAGTTCCCATTTTGGGATATTATAGTGGTATCAGAGCAACTATCTTGGCACAGCCTGTGCTTTTCTTATTGAAGATCCAATATGTATTTTCATGGGAAGAAAATACTGATGAAGAAATGTGGTTACACTGAAGACACAAAAGTGAAGGGCCCAAACCCTTCATCTGGAAGATTGATTGGGAAAGAGTTTTCTAAAAATCTATTCCAAACTATGCATGAGCTGAAGAATGAAATCAGAGGAGTGAGGAATGAAAGAAAAGCAGATCTTTTGAAATGGTTTAACCCTGAAGGAAGCCCCACTACTTCATATTATGTTTGTGAGCATTTAGCCACACAATCTGTTCCACAACGTTGTAGCATGCCTACTTTCTTGTCAAAGAAAGGAGGAAGAGGCGGAACACCAAAGGAGGAATCTCTTGGTGACTATATCCAAGAATATGAATCTCAATCAAAGAGATTCAAAGAGCATCTCAGTTTCCCATAGTTCTATCAACTCAAAGAAGTAAGATCCAACACCTACAGTAGGAGAAAAGGGTGCCTTCAACACACCTTGGGTAGATTATCTCTACCTACTTTTGATGGATCACCTAAGGACTCAGCCAAGTCTTGGGTAAGGAAGCTTGACACATACTTTCAGTTACATCAAGTGTTAGAAGAAGAAGCCTTGAGAGTAGCAGCGCTACATCTTCAAGGGAAATCTTATGCTTGGTGGTTGTTTGAATCCTCTTCCTTAAAGGGGATAAACATCTCTTCTTATGTAAGATTCACTAGGAGACTAGTGACAAGATTTGATGTGAGACATTCTAAGACTTCTTGGGAAGAGAAAATCAAGCCCAAGAAATATGCATCTTTGCATAAGTTGGAAGATTCCATGGAGTCAACTCCAGTCCTAAACATTGTTGAAGGGGTTGAAGATCTGCTGCACAATTTTCCAGAAGCAAAAGCCACACTACAGCAAGATCTCTTTTCTCGAAGAGATGACATGAGGGATTCTTCCTCACTAAGAGATCAAGAAAAGGGATCTCTTGATGATGAAGCATTATCCAACCATAATGAGGAGGGATAAGAAGAGTAGAGAATATCCTCCAATGCTGTGACAGTGGGAAGAGATATATTTTCAGTTGGAGATGGAGATGAAGCAATGGCTTCCACTAGAGGAGTTCTTGCACCTTTGCAAGGATTTCCTAAGGATCTTCCATATGGAGGACATGAGCAGCATGTTTCTTTGCTAAACGACAATGAGACAAAACAAAGGAGGGATCACCTAGATGATCCACTATCAGAAGATGGGTAAAATGCTCCAATCAGAGGCATTCTTACACCACTAAGAGGGGTCTACAAGTTTCAGGAGGCTTCCACATAAAAATCAGAGGTGAAATAGCACTATGGAAGCAAGGGAATGTTGATCCCATCTGATGAGCATGGGGGAAAGAACCATGAGGCTTCACTGTCTTATGGGAAACCACCTGGGAGACCACATGATTTAGATCTGGTGAAAGGTGTCCCACATCTTGATGCTCCACTCATGAGTCCAGGAAGGATTGGAGCATTAGAAGACAAGGCTACAATGCTGGGAGGCTTGGGTAAGCTCAAGGAGAAGGGAGATATTATTTCCTTATCATCACCACCCACTCTCCTATCTGGATATGTGTTGTGGGAGGAGAAGAATGGGAGGATTATCCGTCCAACACACTGTAGGTTCTAACCCTGTATAGAAATTATCTACAAATGAATCTTAAAAACAGAAAATAAACAATGGCGGGAGCATAAAACATAAAACACATAAACACAAAGATTTTCCCCTAGATCCCAAATCAGGACGACCAACTTGATTTTTCATTATATTCCCTTTAGTGTTACAACACATATATATACATGTCAAAGCATACATAAACCCCAATCCATTAACCCTAGATTAGAACATAATCGTACATTTTAGCGGATCTAGAAAATACCAGGGGCTAAAAACCATCATGCCCCAAAACCATGTGCAAACCCATGCACGAAACAATGGGTGGATCCGCCCACCAGAAAATTAGGACTAAAATTTTTTTTGTGGGGCCGCCCGACCCTGCACCAGGCAGGGCTACCACCCCCCCCCCCCCCCCCCGAAATTGCGCCCAGCACAACGTACAAGGGGGGCTATCGCCCCCCCTGTTACCCTCACGCACGTGATTAATCATGGAAAGAATATAATGCACACCCAAAATTCTCCCACTTGTTGTTTTATTTCTGCAGGGAGCCACAGGAGAGTTGAGTCATTAGCCCAGCTTTGCAACACCCATTGTTTCTCTACACCAAGAGAACTTCTAAGTGCTCACAGACTTTGTCAATGCATCTGAAACATTCTTCAAAGTGTCCACCTTTACTAGCAACACCCTTTTAGCTTCAACCATATATCTCACAAAGTGATATTGAACATCAATGTGCTTTGTCTTTGAATGATAAGCAGGGTTCTTAGCCAAGAAAATTGCACTTTGGCTATCACATTCTATCCTTATAGCTTGTTGCACCAACCCCATACTTGAACACAATCTCTGCAACCAAAATGCTTCCTTGCTTGCATGAGTGGCTTCCATGTATTCTGCCGCTGTAGTTGAAAGAGCCACTACAGACTATCTTTTATTCATCCAACTGACTGCACCTCCAAATAGGCTAAACACATACCCACTTGTAGATCTTCTTTGGTCCAGATCTCCAGCCTATTCAACATCAACAAAACCACAAATGTCCAACACTCTTTCCAATCCTGGTCTTCCCTGGTAGCACAAGACATAATCACTAGTGCCACGCAAATATCTGAAAACCCGCTTCACTGTTGTCCAATGCTCCTTCCCTGGGTTTGACATAAACCTTCTCAATACTCCCACTACATGTGCAATTTCTGGTCTAGTACAAACCATTGCATACATCAGGCTACCCACTGCACTTGCATATGCAACACAGGACATATCCTCCTCTTCTTCTTGTGTCTTGGGACATTGTTTAGTAGACAACTTTGTACCTACAAGAATCAAAACATTCACTGGTTTACTATCCTGCATATTGAAACTCTGCAATATAGTCTTGACATACTTCCTTTAGCTTAACCAGAGCTTCCTCTTTGCCCGATCTCTCTTAATTTCCATGCCCAAAATATAGTTTGCAGCACTAATATCCTTCATGTTGAATTTGGAGAACAAATAGGTCTTCAAATCTTGGATAATTTCTTTGTCATTTCCAATCAACAACATATCATCCACATACAAGACTAAATAAATAACACAGTGACCAATTAATTTAAAATAAACACAGTGATCCTCCTTGCTCCTGGTGAAGTCAAGTCCCCGTATATAGGTATCAAATTTCTGATACCACATCCTTGGTGATTGTTTTAACCCATACAGAGACTTCTTTAACCTACATACCAGCTCTTTCATCCCCTTCACCATAAAGCTTTCAGGTTGTTTCAGGTAGATCTCTTCTTCCAGATCCCCATGAAGAAATGTTGTCTTCACATCCATCTATTCTACCTCAAAATCAAATGCAGCAGCAACAGATAAAAGTAATCTAATAGAAGTAACTTTGGCAACAAGAGAACAAATATCACCAAAATCAATTCCTAGCACCTGGGAATAACCTTTTGCTACCAATCGAGCTTTGTATTTATCCACCTTTCCTTCTACATTCATCTTCTTCTTAAACACCCATTTGCTCCCGATGGTCTTCCTTCTAGCCATCAACTCCGCCAGATCCCATGCCTCATTTTTATGCAAGGATGCCATTTCATCAACCATGGCCTGCTTCCAGAGTTTTCCATCCTCTGAATCTACTGCGTCCCTGACGATTCTAGGATCATCATCAATTATAGTTAAAGAAAAATTTGAACAGAAAGCAAATGGACTATACCTTTCTAGTTGTCTTCTTTCCCGAACTAATCTTCTCACAACTAGAGTTTGTGGCTCTTCCTCTTCTGAGACTTCTTCTGTTGTAGAGTCTGATTCATCCTCCTTTAGCTCAAACTCTATCTTCTCAGGTTCCTTTGGTAGGAATTCATGTTTAACAATATCTTTCACCTCTCTAAACACCACATCTCGGCTGTACACAACCTTCCTTGTTTCTGATTTCCAAAGCTTGTAACCCTTTAAACCATCCTTATACCCAATAAAGATGCACCTTTCAGATTTATTATCCAACTTGGTCCTTTCCTCCTTTGGAACATGTACATATGCATCACATCCAAATACACTCAGATGTGAAAGAGAGGGTTTCTTACCAGTCCATACCTCATGTAGAGTCTTATCCTCCAAAGCTGATGAAGGTGATCTATTAACCAAGTAACATGAAGTCTCCACTGCCTCTGCCCAGAATTCGTTTCCTAACCCGGTACCACTGAGCATGCTTATTGCCCTTTCCATCAGCGTTCTGTTCATTCTTTCTGCAACTCTATTTTGCTGAGGGGTGCATGGAGTAGTATTTTTCTGTTCTATACCACACTTCTTACAGAACTCTTCAAATTCTTTCTTGTAGAACTCCCCACCATTATCTGTCCTCAACACCTTTATCTTCTTCTCTGTCTGGTTTTCCACCAGAGCCTTAAATTCTTTAAATCTGTCAAAGACTTTAGATTTCTTCCTCAAGAAATATATCCATGTATTCCTTGAGAAGTCATCTATGAACGAAACATAGTACATAGACTTACCTAGTGATGGAACCGACACAGGTCCAAACACATCACTGTGCACAATCTCTAATATTGTGTTCGCCCTCTTACCACTAGAAGGAAAACTCACCCGATTTTTCTTCCAATATACACAATGTTCACAGAAATTGAAATCCAGAGAGATATTAGACATACCTTCTACCATACCATTTCCATGCCGTATCCGAAGGCCCTTCTCTCCAATATGTCCAGGCCTTTGATGCCATAGCATGGTCTTTTCTCCAGAGACCGCTAGGATTTCCTCTCCACTTTCACGAACCACAAAACTGTTGCACCTAGCAATAACAGTGTTGCCCTGAAGCTTGTATAGAGTTCCAATCTAAACTCCCCACATTAATACCAGTGCTCCCGAACCATCTTACTGGTATCTTTCTCGAACACTATTTTTACACCTGCATCATCCATCTTGCTTACAAAAATAAGATTTATGTCCAATGCAGGAATGTGCAGAACACCAAAAAGTGTTCTAATCCTTCCACCTTGTAGCTTCAGCTTTAATTTTCCACGTCCGACAATTTTTGCCTTCCTATCATCCCCTAGGAATATATCACTGCCATCATATTTCTCATACTCACAGAACCCCTCCCTATGGGGAGTGAAGTGAAAGGATGCACCCGAGTCAATCAACCATGACTCATGATCTACATGTGTATTTGAAGAAGAAGCCAACTACACATCCCCACCTTCATCCAAGGTGATTTTTTCCTCTACAGAAGGAGCATCATCAGATCCCTTTCCTTTCTCAGGAGCTTTAGATATGCATTCCTTTTTGTAGTGCCCTTCCTTTCCGCATTTCCAGCACACCTGTACAAACTTTCCAGGAATTTAGATCTCCCTCTAGATTTAGATCTCCCACTCAAAACCTTATTATTGTTTTTGTTCTGCGACCTTCCTCATACAAATAAGGCATCTCCATTTTTACCCTCCATATTTCTCTGTCTCATTTCCTCCAACAGCAAGGCTGAGACAATGCCATCAAAATTCAAGGTAGTTGTATTGTTACCTATTTCAATAACCAGACTGTCCCACGAATCTGGTAGAGAACACAACAAACTGATGCACTTATCTTCATCTGGGATTTTAATATAAACAGATGATAGCTGACTTACCACAGTATTAAAGGCGTTCAAATGCTCTGTCACCAAGTCTCCATCCTTCATCCTCAGGTTATATAGATTTTTCCGCAGGAACAATTTATTCATCAAAGACTTAGATTGGTACAAATTCCCTAGCTTGTCCCACAAGGTCTTCGTCGTAGCTTCCCCAGATACATTCAACAATAATAAATCTGAGACATAAAACTGTATTATGCTCTTTGTCTTCCAATATAGATTCTTCCAGTATTTATCTGACATTGTCGTTGGTTTAGTACCCGGATCTACCGCGATCCACTGATCTTTATCCACCAACAGATCCTCCATCTTGAGCTTCCACAACTCGAAACTCTGACCATTAAATTTCTCGATATATATCTTCTCGTCACTCACCATCTTCTTTCACCGCAAAAATTGATCTCGCAGATCTCCCACTCAACAGGGTCTACCTCAGGCTCGAGAAAAAACCCCCTCAACAACAAAGGCGACCCCTTGAAGCCAAAATTGCTTTGATACCAAATGTAGGTTTTAACCCTATACAAAAATTATCTGCAAACAAATATTAAAAACAGAAAATAAACAATAGCGAGAGCATGAAACATAAAACACATAAACACAGAGATTTTCCCCTGGATCCCAAATCGGGACGACCAGCTTGATTTTTCATTATATTCCTTTTAGTGTTAGAACACATATATATACATGATGAAGCATACATAAACCCCAATCCATTAACCCTGGATTAGAACATAACCATAGTTCCTTTGACTGCATCTAGAAAATACCAGGGGCCGAAAACCATCATGCCTCGAAACCATGTGCAAACCCATGCACAAAACCATGGGTAGATCAGCCCACCGGAAAATAAGGACCAATTTTTTTTTCCGAAGTGCTGCTGTTGAGTCTCAATTCTGCATCTTTTCCATACACTTTTCTATACCTTTTTTCACTCACCTGAACCTCCCAAGTTGTCAATATCATTGTATGTTAATTGCAAAAGAGTATCTAACATAGTTTTTAACTATATTTTTGTGTCTGCTATTTGATTTAGATTTTGTTCATTTAGCTGCGGAATCTTGCCACTTTCCGCAGCTGCTGCAACTTTCTGCAGCTGCTTTGTGAAACTCTATGTTACAGGTGTCTAAAGGAAAAACGAGCCACATGGGCAAGTCAGAAATGATGTGGACATGGTTCGTGTCCTATTGGTTCGAGCAAACTCATCTAAAGAAGCCGCGGTCAAAGGCGTCCACATGGAAGTCAACCATGGAGTCTCACGGTGACAGGACTCTGTTTCGTGTCACGTGAAAGTTCATATGGCCGTTTCTGAGCTTGCGGAGGACAAGTTGACATCTGTACATGGCTCCATAGCCGAATTCAAGCATCCACTCCTCATAGATTTACTTTGCAATACGGCCATGATCCTAGATCCGTGGACGTAATGGTCTACGTGTTCTCCACCAGCATAAACTTTAGGAGACAGTTATATTTATTTTGTTATATATAATGCGTTTGCATACGCATATAGAGTTAGTCGATGTTAGTCTTTGTTATATTTTATTAGTCTGCTCTGTAATGTAATTACGCTGCCTTAGTGCCGTAATACCACCTTACTGTTATGACTGCATTTTAATATAAGAAGACTCTGTTTTCAGACTTAATTCGTACTTGAAGATTGTTGCCAAGGCTGGTGTAGAGGGCCCCTGCTCAGCTAAGGTTTTGTGCATTAGTGTATAGTTTTTGTTTATATTTCTTTAAAGCTCATTGTGCCATAATCCATTCACATGTTTATACACTGCATCTTTCATGGTATATATGCTTCATTTCTGTTTATAAACTTTCATGCTTTCCATTTCACTTCTGTCTTTCATGTTTTATGTTGTTAATCACTGATCAGTGTTCTTGTTTTAGGTTATAGATAGGCAGCCCGGGCATTTTCATAGATTTTTGACTAATGACATGGGATTAACATTGTTCTGCTGCTAATTTGTTTTTCTTAGTTTCTGTTTAATTTCAGTACTGCTTTGTTTAATTCAGTTTTTCTCATTTGCTTCAGTAGTTAAATTTAGATATATTAAACTACTCATAACATCTTCAGTTGCCTCTGAAAGCCACAACTGGACTGATGGTGAGGGATTGTATTATGAAATGTGTAGTTTAGTATTATTTTCTTTTCTGCAAATTTAGATATATTAAACTGCTCATAACATCTTCAATTGCCTCCGAAAGCCACAGTTGGACTGATGGTGAGGGATTGTATTATGAAATGTGTAGTTTGGTATTAGTTTCCTTTCTGCAAATTTAGATATATTAAACTGCTCATAACATCTTCAGTTGCCTCCGAAAGCCACAGCTGGACTGATGGTGAGGGATTGAATTATGAATGTATGGATTGATATTAGTTTACTTTCTGCAAGTTAGATATCAGTTACTCAAGTTGTTTATGGTTACTTCCGAAAATCATAGCTGGACTAATGATGAGGGATCAGAAGACAAGTTGATGTAAATTGATTTAAATTTACTTTATTGCAACTTTTGGATTTCTTTCAGCATAATTTATTTTGTGTTTAGACAGCAACAAGAATAGTTTGGTTTCATGCTCACTAGTTCACTATTTTGATTCATTAGATTAGCAGATCTTTTCATTTCAGCAGCGCATTTTCATTTCCTTTCAAGTTTTGTCATTATAATTTTCAAATTCCTTTTTAAGTTTCAAGTTGGTAAATCATTATAGAGGATATCATTTCCTTGAACAAACATAACCATACTTGTTTTCATTTTAGAATTTCCATTTCATCTTAGAAAACCAAAAACGACAAAAAGTTAAGAAATAGGTTATCTTGCACATATAGTGCACCGCACTTCATCAGCTTATGAATCCCGGATTGAAAAATTAAATGCAGCAATTTAGGACACACTAAATTGACCAAACATTTTGGTGCCGTTGCTGGGGAAGTGTAACTAGGTAGCCAATTTCTTAAAAAAAAAAACACAAAATCATAAAAGAAGGGAAAACTTGATAACTTCTTGAAGTATGCTCTCATCTTGCACCTAGTGTGATCTGGAGGATTAGAAAAGAGAGTTATTGGTTCAGTAATTTCTTAAGTATGCTCTCTTATTGCACCTAGTGTGACCTGGAAGATCAGAAAGAGAATTATTAGCCCAACTTTTTAAAAAATAAAAAATAAAAAATGACATGCATAGAGCAAGAGATTATAGGGGAAGGTTTATAGCTAAAGCCAAGAGTTCGATTTTCACAACTCCATCTTCTTCAAGGCATAGACTAGATTCACCACCATCTACCCCTAGCCTTAAGATTTTTGGAACTCAAGGAGCAGCTGAATTAGAGGATTCTCCTATACCATCTACTCAATCCCATTTAGAAAACAAAGAGACTCGCTCTCATCCTCCCTTGGTAGAAGAGCTAGAGGACTTGAAGGACTCTAAAGAAACTATCATGGCAGAGGAAGTAATAGATGGAGGTAGAGGTAGAGGTAGAAGAGGAGGAAACAATGGAGACAACAATGGTGAAGGAAATAATGGTAGAAATAGGGAAGGAGACAACTTGTTTGGATTCCCTATAGTTGATGAGGAAACTCATGCAACGATGAAAAATATCTCACCATCTGTTCTCCCTAACTTTTATGGATTGCAAAGTGAGGATCCTGAAACATTTCTGTTTGAGTTTGAAGTTGTGTGCCGAACCTATGACTATATGGAAGACTCTCAAAAACTCAAACTGTTTCCTTCAACTTTGAAGGGAGCTGCTTTGAAATGGTTCATGGGATTAGCTACTCAATCTATTAGGACTTGGAATGATATGAAACAAAAAAATTTGGATAGATACTTGGACTATTGTATGCCCACCAATCACAAGGATGAGGTATTCAAAATGATGCAAAAAGAAGATGAAAATTTGGAAGATTTACTTGAAAGATTTCAATACAACTTGAAAAGAGCAAAGATGAGCAATTTAGATGATGAAACCTTGAAAGCCCTCATATTAAAAGTCATTAGAGATGAATGGATAGATATTTTAAACATGATGGGGAAAGGAGACATTTCTCAACTCCCACTTCATGATATAACAGAACTATGTGTCCATCTCTCAAGAGGAAAATCTAAAATAGGAAAAGGGCCTAGGGATCCTTCTCTTATTAGGGCTAACAAATCTGCAACTGGATCAGTAAGTAGGGCAGAGATTGGTAACATGCTTGATGAGTTTAAAACTGATATTTTAGGGAGCCTTAGTGAACAACTAGACACCCTTAAAATCCAAAACAAGCAGAAAGCAGAAACAGATGCTTTAGCCATCTTTTGTCCGAAATGTAGGAAGAAACATGCTTTGAGGGAATGTCCCTTGGATGCAAAAGTTGTAGAAACATGTATGATTTGCTCAGAGAATCATGAGATCAAGGATTGTCCTTCAATTCCTGGACTCAAAGTTGTTTTTCAAGAAGACCCAAATTCAATAGAATCTCTCTGTTTTGTTGCAAGAAGACCTTGGCAGGGACAACAAACTCAAGGGTTTAACAACCCTATGAATTTTCAAACCCCACCAAATTGGAATCCTTGGCAACAACCTTGGCCCCAACATCAGAATACATATCAGCCATGGGTACAAGGGATGCAAAATCCTTATGGGAGATTTGCTCAATTTTATCAATATCCTCCATCTTTTCAAAATCAACAAGTTCCACAACTTCCAAATTGAAATCCACAACTTTCATTGCCATTTCCACAACAACAACCTTCTCAAAAAAATCCAAATCCTCAACTCATGCTCCCATACCAACAAAAGACAAGTCAACTTCCAGCTCAGCCATTGCCAAATCCTAACAATAAGAATCCTCAGAATACTTACATGGTAGAAGGACAACAATTTCCTACCTATATGATTTTTCCTCTCAACGATGTACAACTCAGATCTGGTAGAGTTTTAGAAAAACCTTCTATAGATATTCAAGAGCAAGATACCTCTGAGGAGGACTCTCTTCAAGTCAATAAGGGTTCTGAGGAAAAATCTCTTCAAAATTCAAACATTCAAAAAGAAAAAGAAAAGACAACACCCACAACTCCTATAGTTGAGCAACCTGCATCATCATCTACACCTCCTTTTCCTGAAAGACTACAAATTGACAAGGGGGTGGACAAACAAATCTTGTTTCCTAACTATGACTTTCTAGATGAATTGACGAATGTCTGTATCAAGATTCCCTTGCTACAAGCCATTCGAGAGATTCCTATCCTAGCAAAAACCATAAAGGAGTTGAGTTTCAAAAGACCAGGAAGGAAACTAAAAGACACAAGAAGAATCCACCTGGTAGGAAAGATTGCAGATATTATGATGGGAAAATTACCATGCAGAAGTATGTAGATCCAGGAAGTCCAATTGTCAAGACACATATAAATGGGATAGAAATTCCAAACACATTGATTGACTTAGGGGCTGCTATTAACATTATGAGTAGACAAACTATGGACCAGCTAAAACTTCCTAACCTTCTTTTTACACCTACTTTACTGCAACTTGCAGATCGATCAATTATTAAACCAGATGGTGTATTAGAAGATATTTCGGTCTCCTTATATTCTTGGGAATATCCAGTAGATTTTATGATTTTGACTCCCAAGAGTAATCTAGGAGGGCATCCACTTATCTTAGGAAGACCTTGGCTAGCCACAGCTGATGCTTTTATTAGTTGTAGATCTGGGGACATGTACATTTCTAATGGTAATTCGACAAAGAAATTCAATTTGTATCCTCCAGCAAGAGAAATCACAGAAGTAGGAGACAATGAATGGGTTGATGATGAGGACACTATACAACTTGTCTTTACCATTTCTGAAATCAGCGAGGATAGTCAAATTCTGAACACATTAGAAAATTTTGAGACATCTTCAGAATATGACCCCACACAATTTCAGTTGGAATCCGACATAGAATATTTATCATCAAGACAAATGTCTCTTTACTCTATGGAAGAGTTTGGTAGTTCTACTATTGAGATTTTTCCAGGAAAAACACTGAATATCAACAAACTTTTGGAAGAATCACAACAAGAAGAACTAACCAAAATCTTGCAAAAAAATTCTACTGCATTTGCATGGGAGTATACTGACATGAAGGGTATTGATCCTAAGACTTGCATCCATCACATCTATATTGAGGAAAACAGTAGACCAATCAGACAACCTCAAAGAAGGATGAATCCAAATCTTAGGGAGATAGTGAAAGAAGAGCTCCAAAAACTTCTCAAAGTAAACTTCATTTATCCAATTTCAGATAGCCGATGGGTTTCTCCTTTGGTTATAGTACCTAAAAAGAATGGTAAATGGAGAGTATGCATTGATTACAGGGAGTTGAACAAAGCAACTTTGAAGGATCATTTTCCTTTGCCTTTTATTGATCAGGTATTAGATACATTAGCAGGTAAAAAGTATTTTTCATTTTTGGATGGTTTTAGTGGCTATAATCAAATTCAGGTAGCACCTGAAGATCAAGATAAGACCACATTTACTTGTCCATGGGGAACTTTTGCCTACCAAGTGCTTCCTTTTGGGTTATGTAATGCACCCGCAACATTCCAAAGAGCAATACTAGGAATTTTTTCTGATCTAATCCATGATTGTGTAGAGGTTTATATGGATGATTTTACAGTTTATGGTAATTCATTTGAAGAGGCATTAGAAAATTTGGAAAAAGTTCTTATAAGATGTAAAGAAACAAACCTTTCATTAAGTCATGAAAAATGCTTTATGATGTTTACTGAAGGGATTTTTTTAGGACATCATATTTCAGGAGATGGGATTAAGGTTGATAGATCAAAAGTTGAAGTCATCTCCAAGTTTCCTATTCCAAATTGTCAAAGAGATGTTAGAAGTTTTCTAGGATTTACTGGATACTATAGAATATCTATAGAAAAATTCACTAAAATAGCATCTCCACTCTTCAAACTGCTTACAAAAGACTGTGAATTCAAATGGGATCCCGATTGTCAATCAGCCTTTGAAACTTTGAAAACAAGAATATCTGAAGCACCTATCTTGAGAGGACCAAATTGGAAACTCCCTTTCCATATTTCTACGGATGCTTCAGATACAGCTCTAGGAGCCGTGTTGGGTCAAAAAGATTTAGTTCCTTATGCCATTTATTATACCAGTAAAAATTTGACTCCCACAGAGTTGAACTATACTGTGACTGAAAAAGAGTTTTTAGCTATTGTTCATGCAATTAATAAATTTAGACATTACATAACAGGCTATGAAACTTTTATTCATACTGACCATTCTGCAATTAGATATTTAATGAACAAACCTGTTACTAATGGCAGAGTGACAAGATGGCTTTTACTTTTGCAAGAATTCAATATTAATGTGTTGGATAGACCAGGAAAACAGAATACAGTAGCTGATTTCTTGTCTAGAATTCAGAATACTAAAGAAGATTCTCCTGTAGAGGATAAGTTTCCTGATGAATACTTGTTTGCAGTAACTATTAAAACTCCTTGGTATGTAGATATTGCTAACTATTTGGTTACAGGGAAACTACCTTCACATTTATTTCCAAGTGAAAAACGAAAAATTATTCAAGAGAGTTCAAAATATTCATGGATTTCTAACGAATTGTTTAAAACAGGGCCAGATCTTGTGATCAGAAGATGTGTCAGGGAAGATGAAATGCCTTATATTCTTAAGGCATGTCATGATGAACCATGCGGCGGACACTTTGCAGACAAAAGGACGGCCTATAAAATCCTCTCTTTAGGATATTATTGGCCTTCTCTTTTCAAAGATGCAAAACAATATGTCAAAATGTGTGACAGCTGCCAAAGAGTAGGGAAACCTACCCTTTCAAGTGAAATGCCATGGCAACCACAGGTACTCATTGAACCCTTTGAAAAATGGGCTTTAGATTTCATTGGACCTATTAATCCACCATCTAAGCAAAAGAAGTATATATTGGTTTGTACTGATTATGTTACTAAATGGGTAGAAGCCAAAGCATTAGTATCTGCTACTGAAAATTCAGTTGTTCATTTTCTTTATGAGGATATTTTTTCTCGCTTTGGTGTTCCAAGAGAAATTGTGATAGATCAGGGGAGCCAATTCACATCCAACTTGGTGGAGAAATTGATGGAAGAATACAAAATCAAGCACAGAAGATCTACTCCTTACCATCCGCAAGCAAATGGTCAAGTGGAGTCCACAAATAAAGTTCTTGAAAATATCATCACCAAAACTGTTCATCTACATAGAAGAGATTGGGCAGAAAGGCTTCCTGAAGCCTTGTGGGCCTACAGAACTACATGGAGAAATACAACAGGACATTCTCCCTATGAACTTGTTTGTGGGAAAGAAGTCTTGCTCTCCATTGTGTTCCAAGTCAAGACCTTAAAAATAGCAGTTCAGTTGGGGATGGACTTATCAGAAGCCCAAAAGCATAGAATGGAGCAGTTAAATGAGCTAGATGAGATCAGACAAGAAGCAATTTTAAGAACTGATCTAGTTCAATATCAAAGAACTAAATGGCATGACAAGTACATCAAAGAAAAGAAGTTTCAAGAAGGAGATTGGGCATTGTTATTTGATTCAAATTTTAAAGATTTCCAAGGAAAATTTTAGACTCATTGGCTTGGGCCATATGAGATTGACAAGATCTTTAGCAATGGAGCGGTAAGAATCAAGACCATTGATGAGTTTCAAACTCCTCTTATTGTGAATGGCCATAGATTGAAATTTTATCATAAGCCACTCTCAAAAGAGGATTTTGTCAAAGTGTTTCAAGAGAATTATGCAATCAGGCTGGTACAGAAGAATTCTTCTTCTCCACCAGCCTAGCTTTTGTTCTTTTCAATTAAAAAAAAAAAAAAAAAAATTGTATAAGCCTGAAAACCAATCACTGATTGGCAGTCTTATACAGAAAATATAGGGTGAAAATCAGGAACACCTGACACTCTATGTTTTCCAAAAAAAAATCTCTCTCTTTTATTTCACAAGTCTTGTGACCACCCACTCCATTCCATCCCACTTCATTCCATTTCATTTCACTTCATTTCACTCCATTCCATTTCATTTTATCTGTTTCATTCCATTTCATCAATAAAAATCTTTTTCATGACCATTTCCATCTGGTCATTTGTCATCTGTTCATCTCCATCCATCCAAATAATAGCTGTGTCAGTTTCCGCAGCTGACATCTGTTTCCGCAGCTGACTCTAGTTTCCGCAGCCAGAAGCAGATTCCCTAGCTACAACTCTATTTTCAAAAGAATGTACAGCCAAATGTTATTTCCATAATCATGAAATAAAATGCAGGTGAGAGGATAAAAAATGAAGACATGGAGCATTCAAGACACAAATGAAGAGCAATTAGTTGAAGACCAAGGGAAAAGGCAAAGATTCCAAAAGTATGAATAAAATTTATTTCAAATAGCATTGAAAAACACATTTTTATATAGTTCTGAACCATGAGCTCTATCCATTATGTGCAATGATTATATTAACAATTCCGTAACCTTTCACGATCTCCATATTATCCTCTCGCATTCATTCTCAAACGGTTCCATCATTAAAACCCCCGACCTTCACTCATGTTCCAATATTCCACCGGTGACAATGAGACGTATTTGATTTGACCACGGACTCTTACAGCTGCATAAATCCATAACCGTTGTTCAAACGTGCTCATATTTATTGTGCAGCCACCAATATTCAAAATGCTGCCGAATGTGTTATACTCTGTTAATCTCTCTGTCGCGCTCTCTGTTGTGCTCACGAAAATCCCTCTCTATTCTGTTCACTCCATTCCGCTCTCTATTACGTTATAATCTGTATACTCACTCTCTGACATTTACCCACAGTCATTGTGCTCATCCCCGTGCATTCAGTCATTCTATTTCCATTAAACCCTCACGCAGGAAAATTTGTGAAGAGCAGAAAAGAAGAATGGGAAAATTGCTAAGAGAAGAACCGGAAGGACCTAAGTTTATGGAGGGATATCCGCAAATAAGGGATATATTGAAGAAAGAAAATTGGCTGCCGTTTATCCAGAAATTCAGAGGTTATCATAAAGAAGTGACGAAGGCATTCGCAAGGTCATTTAATGGCTTGGAAGTAGAGATTGGAGACCTTAAGTTTGCGGTAAATGAAGCATCTATAGCAACATCCACGGAACTTCTTCAGGAGGGAGAGCATTGGTTTAAGAATAAAAGCATCAGTGACGAAGCATGGAGAACAATCTTACGAAACCAAGGTATGGACATAACTGTTTTTAAAAGAGGAATTCCTGTGCATGCATTGAAAGAGGAATGGGCTACTTTGCTGCTAGTTGTTCAAAAATTCATTACATGTGAAGGCCGTTTTGGGTCCATGTATATGTACCATACCAGGTTACTGATGAATTTTCTAGATAATAAAACTCTCAATCTCCCATATTTTCTATTCAATAGTTTGAAGAAAATGTCTGTGACTGTTCAAAAGCATTTAGGAGATGTAGAACCCCATCTATATCACCACGGCCTTGTAAAAATTTTGATTGAAAAGGAGTTAAAGGAAAAGAAAGACACATGGGAACAATTTCTGGTTAGAAATTTCTTTGAGGAACCTCAGGAAATTCCTGAAGGTAGTACAACAAGAAGAAGTAGGAGAAAAATAACAATTGATGAAATCCAAAATACTCCTACTACTACAATTGAAAGAACTGATAGGGAAGAGAGACTGTCAAAGAGGAAGAAGAAAGAAATCAAGGGTAAGAATCCAATAACACCAAAAGAGAAAAAAAAACTATTGAGGCTATACATAAAACCCCTTCTTCCAAAGAAGAAGATCACCAAGTGTTATCTGAAAGATTAATTTATCTTCAAAAACAGTCCTCTATGGCCAAGAAGACAGAAAAAGGGAAACAAAAACAAAAAGATAGTGTACCACAGCGTGTGAGAAGAAGCAGCAGACTAAAGGGGAAATTGAGGAAAACGCAAATTAAGGGTCCTCATTTCATTGATTTAGGAGAGGAAACATCTGAACAGTCCCCAGCTGACCATAGTCCATCTCAGTCAGTTAGTGAACTTGGTTCATTTCATTCCCAGTCAGACATTGAACATACTCCATCCTATTCTCAGCAAGATGTTGATGTAAGCCCTTCTCAGCTAGATTTTGAAGATAACTCTCCTTCACGGCATTTTGGGGACAGCCCAATAAAAATGACACCTGAAATAGACCCCAAGCAGCAGGAAGTATATGACTATATATAATCTTTGGAAAAGGCAGCTACAGGTCCAAGTACTTCATCCATTCAACCTCATACAGTACAGGATGATTTAGTCCAATCACTAAAACAGGAAATTTTTGAGCTAGAGCTTTTAAATAGGCACATCAAAAATGAAAATGAGACATTGAAAGAACAAGGCAAACTGGACAAAATCATCCATGATAATACCATGCTACATCTGGGAATATGGCAGAAGAAGAACAAGAAATTGAAAAGGAAATGCCAGAAGTTGAGCAGAGCATTGGTTAATATCAAATTTAGGTGCTTAATGAAGAAACCCAGAATGTTGGCAGCACCAAGGAAGAGGAAGAGAGGATTGGATGTGCTGGCTGAGGTGTCAAGGCACATGAACTAAGGAATGAATATCAAAACTTTGGTTGCATGAGGACATGCAACACCTTCACAGTGGGGGTATGTTGAGTCTCAATTCTACATCTTTTCCATACACTTTTCTATACCTTTTTTCACTCACCTGAACCTCCCAAGTTGTCAATATCATTGTATGTTAATTGCAAAAGAGTATCTAACATGGTTTTTAACTATATTTTTGTGTCTGCTGTTTGATTTAGATTTTTTTCATTTAGCTACGGAATCTTGCCACTTTCCGCAGCTGTTGCAACTTTCCGCAGCTATTTTGTGAAACTCTATGTTACAGGTGTCTACAGGAAAAACGAGCCACATGGGCAAGTCAGAAATGATGTGGACATGGTTCGTGTCCTATTGGTTCGAGTAAACTCATCTAAAGAAGCCGCGGTCAAAGGCGTCCACATGGAATTCAACCATGGAGTCTCACGATGACAGGACTCTATTTCGTGTCACGTGAAGGTTCATATGGCCGTTTCTGAGCTTGCGGAGGACAAGTCGACATCTGTACATGGCTCCATAACTGAATTCAAGCATCCACTCCTCATAGATTTACTTTGCAATACGGCCATGATCCTAGATCCGTGGACGTAATGGTCTATGTGTTCTCCACCAGCATAAACTTTAGGAGACAGTTATATTTCTTTTGTTATATATAATGCGTTTGCATACGCATATAGAGTTAGTCGATGTTAGTCTCTGTTATCTTTTATTAGTCTGCTCTGTAATGTAATTATGCTGCCTTAGCGCCGTAATACCACCTTACTGTTATGACTGCATTTTAATATAAGAAGACTCTGTTTTCAGACTTAATTCGTACTTGAATATTGTTGCCAAGGCTGGTGTAGAGGGCCCCTGCTTAGCTAAGGTTTTGTGCATTATTGTATAGTTTTTGTTTTTATTTCTTTAAATCTCATTGTGCCATAATCCATTCACATGTTTATACACTGCATCTTTCATGGTATATATGCTTCATTTCTATTTATAAACTTTCATGCTTTCCATTTCACTTCTGTCTTTCATGTTTTATGTTGTTAATCACTGATCAGTGTTCTTGTTTCAGGTTATAGATAGGCAGCCGGGGCATTTTCATAGATTTTTGACTAATGACATGGGATTAACATTGTTCTGTTGCTAATTTGTTTTTCTTAGTTTCTGTTTAATTTCAGTACTGCTTTGTTTAATTCATTTTTTCTCATTTGCTTCAGTAGTTAAATTTAGATATATTAAACTGCTCATAACATCTTCAGTTGCCTCCGAAAGCCACAGCTGGACTGATGGTGAGGGATTGTATTATGAAATGTGTAGTTTGATATCAGTTTCCTTTCTGCAAATTTAGATATATTAAACTGTTCATAACATATTCAGTTGCCTCCGAAAGCCACAGCTGGACTGATGGTGAGGGATTGTATTATGAAATGTGTAGTTTGATATTAGTTTACTTTCTGCAAGTTAGAAATATTAAATTGTGCATGACATCTTCAGTTACCTCCGAAAGCCACAGCTGGACTGATGGTGAGGAATTGAATTATGAATGTATGGTTTGATATTAGTTTACTTTCTGCAAGTTAGATATCAGTTACTCAAGTTGTTTATGGTTACTTCCGAAAATCATAGCTGGACTAATGATGAGGGATCAGAAGACAAGTTGATGTAAATTGATTTAGATTTACTTTATTGCAACTTTTGGATTTCTCTCAGCATAGTTTATTTTGTGTTTAGACAGCAGCAAGAATAGTTTGGTTTCATGCTCACTAGTTCACTGCTTTGATTCATTAGACTAGCAGCATCTTTTCATTTCAGCAGCACATTTTCTTTCATTTCCTTTCAAGTTTTGTCATTGTAATTTTCAAATTCCTTTTTAAGTTTCAAGTTGGTAAATCATTATAGAGGATATCATTTTCTTGAACAAACATAACCATACTTGTTTTCATTTTAGAATTTCCATTTCATCTTAGAAAACCAAAAACGACAAAAAGTTAAGAAATAGGTTATCTTGCACATATAGTGCGCCGCACTTCATCAGCTTACGAATCCCGGATTGACAAATTAAATGCAGCAATTTAGGACACACTAAATTGACCAAACAGCTGCCTCGGACCCCAACAGGGGGGGCTATCGCCCCCCATCTTACCCCCCTGCATGTGATTAGTCATGGAAAAAATATAACACAAACCCAACACACACCTGCAGCATGGACAATGCCAAGGAGAAGATCAGCAATATGACATACATTCCAGTGGATGTATCATTAGCATTGTCATTGTTGGCCAGTGTAGATCTGTATTGGAAATCTCAAATGCTTGTAGAGTATTCCAAAGATCTTCACACATGTATGATACTTGTTGACATGCTACAAGGAGAGGGCTATTTAGTCCAAGGAGGGGTCATCTATCATCATGGTAGAGTCTTCCTGTCTAGAGCTTCCAAGCTTAAGTAGAAGATACTACAAGGAGCACACAAAGAGTTCTTTTCCAACCATAAGCAATCAATGAAGATCTACACTCTAATCATGAGGGGCTTTTACTGGGAAGGCTTGAGAGAGGAACTACATCAACACTTTCAAGAGTGCATGAGCTATGTGGAGTTGGGGCAGCCAAGGGACTCTATGCAAGAGTCATTTCAGCCATCTCTTCCTTCTTTTGAAAGAGGAGAAATGTCCATGCACAACTCCATGTGTATGAGTAGCTTTGATGGTAAAGAATTTGTTCATGTAAAGCAAGTGTATTTTTATGATTGTGCATGTTCTTTTACCATTTGTATGCAGGCCATGACTCCTAAAAGGAGCAATGTATTATGTAAGTATCATGGCAATTGTCGGCCCACTAAAAATTATGAATTTGGCCACTCCCTTGATGTACAAAGGGAGATTTATTTTCATGATGTGTGCTTCCCAAAGGCACTAGATATATCTCACATTTTCTGCAAGAGTGAGATGACTTGGGCAGCAAGTAAGTGGTGGGAAAACCACTTACCACATCTTGGTTTGATGCAGGTGGGGGATGCTCTGAACTGGTTCCACATGTGGGACTATGATCCACCTCCATGTACACACATTTCTATTTGTTTGTACATTGTCTTGATCCCCTATATTGATGATGTACTTGTAATTTTCATGGGGATGAATGGAGGAAGGATGGAAGGCATGCATGCGCCCTATGGGATGACTACACTCCCTGTACTTTCTGTCTTATATTTCAGGGAGGGCATTGGGAAAACCATGGTTGTTTCATGTGATTCATTGTTTCCTTATGGGAGGAGATGTTTTCATCTCATAAGAACATTGTGGGAACGAGTCATGGATGGATGGTTTGGTGATCACTTAGCTTATGAGAGAAGCTTATCCTTTGTTTGTGACACCAATGGAGGAGGAGATGAGTTGTAGCACTCACCTTATTAGTTGCTTGAGGATAAGCAACATTTTGGAGGGGAGGACTGTAATATTCCTAATTAGCCCAAGCTAATAGGAATATTCAATTTTGTTTTCATTTTTTGTTACAAGAATAAAATTGTAAAGGAGGACAAATTAAACTCCTTAAACAACAAAATAAATCAATGCCCACGTGAACAAGGCTAAATCTGGGCTGCCTTAATAAAACTCCCTCATGTGTGAAAAGGGATTGTGACAATTGACTAGGTCAACAAGACCAAGTCTACAACGCTGTCCAGATGCAATGTACCTAGATGAACAACGCAGATCTAGTTGACGGATCCAAATGTGAAAGGAGCCGTGGAAAATTTTTAAGAACCAATTCTAAATTTATATATATAATAAATAGGCGAATCCCCATGATACATAGGAAAAATGGAAGGCGATTTTATTAATAATATAATATGTATATATAATTTTTTGGCGAATCTCTCACGAGATTATATTATCTTGTAAAAACATGGGGAATCACCAGTAATAATGGTTAATCACTACTACAAAATGGTGAATCATTGTCTAGTGGAGTTCGGGTTGTTGGTTCCAATGAAGATATGGTAGTTGAACTAGGAGTAGAAGGAAGAGAACCACCGAGACCAAGAATGGTACATGGTGACTCATGAGGGAAGTAGTAATTTTGTAGCTTTATTTGTGACAGCAATATTTGTACAGCTATCTATTGGTACAGGAAAGTCTCTGGAAGAGTTTTCAGTCACTCTGAAATCAATGTTTCTTGTGTGTTTATTTGACATTGTCTTGTGCTCTTCAGCATTCAATATTGAAATATTTCGTTTTATAAGGGAAGGGACATTAGTTACTTGCAATGGACCTACAATGTTAACCTGCTCTTCTGACAAGACTACTACATCAACAGGATCCACAGGTGCTTTTGAGACATGCATTGAATTAATGCCATAAGTAATCTCTTCTGGAGAAACTATGGTATTAAGATTTGATTCTTCTAAGAAGCCTCTCGGATCATGATCATCCACCAGTTCTGGGTCAGTGACACCATATTCAGGTTCTGCTGAAAACACCCTAGTATTAACATCATCCAAAGGATGTTCTGAACAACCTTTGGAATTGGTATTGCATCCCAGTACCAAATAATTTGCATCCTTTACATTCACCATTGGTTCTTTCACATCAAAAATTGGGTTGTTTTGACTTGAACTGATAGAGTTATTCATTTTTGCATCATCTTGAAGAACCAGATAAGGGTTTTGAAGAACAATTCCTTTGAAGAACCATATAAGGAAAGCTCATCAAGAAGGAGGGATGGCTTTCTTTTTCAAGATTGGTCACATTCAGAAACATTTCTCCTAAAAATGCTCTACATTCTTGGTATTAATTGTAGGCTTAATATGAATTTTTCTATATTTATAAGGTAAAAATGTAATTGTTGAATATTAAGCATAAGTGATGAATTTTACGACAAGACCAAAATCTCAAATGCATAACAGTGATATATTTCCCTATTGCTACATTGGAGTACTTCTAATGTAAGGCACTGGATATTGAACTTGAAAGCTAACATTTTCATACATTCCTTCATGTCAGCGTATTTATCATCTAGGAGGGATATATGCAAAGTTTGGAAGGCAATATGGTAATACAAATATATAGGATATCCTGTAAATTAACAATGGGTGTAGAAATCCAAACTGAATTCTGGTTATCGATGATCTATTATACACTAGTATGATTATGATCCATGCTTACAATGACTGCTCACCTCAAAACCTAATTGACAAAAATACATTTTTCATCCCCATTAAAGAACCTCATTGCTTACTCCTCTTACCCATTTATCTCACACCTCCATTAATCTATATGAATGGGATCCAGCCACGTTGAGCCAGCATTACTGGTTAAACAAGCAAGGAAGTAGTTACTGGACAAAGCTTTACCCCTTATTATCACTTTGCAGTTCTATGACAATTTTCCCTAGACAAAGCTTTACCCCTTATTATCACTTTTCAGTCCTATGATAATTTTCCCTGTATCAAAAAGAAGAACCTAACTCTTTCTTGCGTACATAAAAAGATATCAATTGATTGTCAGGCATTGATTGATATCCAAATCAATCAATGTTCAAGCAACTCAATACAATATGATAAAAATTATTTTTGTAGTCATGGTGTGCAGGTAACTATTTGTGCAGAAGCAACAATACATTTACGAGAGATGAAATATGGACTTATCTCATAATGTTGTTGAAATAATCCCTCAACAATATGAAAATATTTGTCTAGAATAGTTACAAATGAATAAGAGAGTTCAATACCTAGAACGACAACTTCAATACCCAATTTCAAATGAAGATAGGCACCAACCACATTATATAGCATCTGTGACCCCTGCAAGTTGCTTTTCTACAACCACATTTATGAGGCAGACAAATGGTGATGGAGGGATGAGCATTGTGAATATTTTTAGTTCTCCTTATGCATGTCAAAAGTCCAATGTTCCAAACTTTGGTGGAAAAAGGTTTGAATCCAATTTGAATAACTGTAAGAAATTTTTTGGAGAAAGTACAGGGTGCTTTAGGACAACTCCTCTATATACTTCACATGATTTTGTTGACAATAAAAGCAACTGTTTACATCAACAAGTCAAGGGAGGAGCCCATAATGTCCAATATAGCATTCAATGCATTAAATAAGATTATAAGAAAATGGGATATATAAAATATAAAAACACATTTTAGTTTATGAAGGTCTCTTAAAACAACTATTTTGGACTATAATATGTGTATTGTCCTCTCTGAAACAATTCATTTTGATTCAAATTTACCACATTACAAGACAAATCATGGAGTATATAGAGATCCATCGGGAAATGGGTGTGTTGTGTCATCACCTTAGATATGGGTAGAAGCTCTTTACCTCATACTGAACAAATTGAAGAAGGAGAATTTAAATTTTGATAAAATCTGGGCTAAATTTGGAAGTGGGCAGTATACCGGGAGTGTTTATTGGAGAAATGGTTCCCTGGAATCCATTCTAAAAGGAGTGAATCCAAAAGATCCTTTGTTTTTCTAGCTTCAGGTTGATTTCTCCACAAATGAATCATCTATTTGTATGGACAATAGTACGACATCACAGTGCAGAGAAATTGAGAAGGTTTTTGGTGCAATACTTGAATTGGATTTTCTTACTAGGTCTTGTACACATGAAAGATACACAGGACCTCAGATACGGAAATTATATCAGAAAAACAAGGATATCTATGATAACACTGAAATAATTTCTCTTGTAATTTCTTTCATGACATCCCTTTTTATTGGTGGCTATGTCAATATTGATGAAACCGATGGGACAGGGATGAATTTGATGGATCTAAGAGAAAGAAATTGGCCTAAGGAAGCCTTAGAGGCCACTGCTCCAAACTTGGAAAAGAAACTGGGACCATTGGCTCCATCATGTGTTATTGCTGGTAATTTAAGGTCATATTTTGTAGACAAATTCATGTTTGACAAAAATTGTTTGGTTATCCAATGGTTTGGAGACAATCCAAATAGATTGGTAGGTTTAGCTTTGAATCATCCTAGAGACCTTGCAATCAATTTGGGTACAAGTGATGTGTTTTTTTGAATTAGACCTGAACCAAACCTTGGCCTAAAAGGACATGTTTTACCCAATCCTGCTGATCCAAATTTCTATATGGTGATGCTGGTTGAAAAATATGTGTCGCTAACATGAGAAGAGGTTCGAAACTGATGTGACAATGGATCATGGGACATGTTCAAGAAATTTTTATATCAAAATCCTCCTCTGAATGGACACTCCACATCCAGACATGATGACCATTATAACTGGTCCTTTGGAAGCACTGGCCACTGAAGTTACAAGTTCCATTTGATATCTAGGTAACAATAGAGTCTGTCTATCATGTGATTCTGCCTCTCGATTTAGATCTAACCCCACAACCAGAATAGTTGCATCAGCTTCTTTGGCTGCCTTTACTGCTGCAGGTATCAAAAATGCTGCGACTTTATTTGTGACAACAATATTTATACATCTGTCTATTGGTACACGAAAGTCCCTGGAAGGGTTTTCAGTCACTCTGAAATCAATGTTTCCTGTGTGTTTATTTGAAATTGTCCTGTCTTTATGATTGTATTGATTGCTTCTGGCCAATGGCAGAGTTTTTTCTATGTAATTCTGCTTAAGAGTTCTGGAGAAAAATTCTGATGTCTTAGGTGGGTTGAAGATGTGCAATTTGTTTGAACTTTAAGTATCGGTTTTCTTCTTTATACCTTTGATTTAGTAATCTCTCATGACAATCATATTGGTTCTAAGTATGAGTGGCTCTTGCAATTGTGCTTATTGTGAATCCTTTTTGGAGACGAGGAAAAAGAGACTTGAAACACCTGTTATATTGCTTTCATCTTCTCAAATCACTTTGTTACAACCGAAAATACAGGTTATCTTGACATGGCATGCATTCTGGCCTTTGTCTTGTTGTGTATCCTCTTTTAATATGAAGAAAGAGAGACTTCAAACATCTGTTCTATTGTCTTCATCATCTTAAATCACTTTGTTACAACTGAAAATATAGGTTCTCTTGACATGACATATATGCTTCCCTTTGCCTTGTTGTTGCTAAAAAATTCCCATCCCTGGATTGGGAAACTTTATTTCTTGTTGAAATATTTATTCTGGAAAAAGTGTTTTATGAATTTAGTTTACTGTGTGACCTATTGCGGATGTGAGGTCTAGGGAACCTTAGTTTCTTTACCTGAGGGAACCTTAGTTTCCTCTATTCTTCCTGTACCGTTCAGTGATCTATAACTTATAGGTAACACAAGTGCATGTTTTCTAGCTCTGAAAATAACTCATACTGCAGCTTTATTTGTGACAACAATATCTGTACAACTGTCTATTGGTACAGGAAAGTCCCTGGAAGAGTTTTCAGTCACTCTGAAATCAATGTTTCCTGTGTGTTTATTGACATTGTCTTGTGCTCTTCAGTATTCAATATTGAAATATTTCGTTTTATAAGGGAAGGGGCATTATTAACTTGCAATGGACCTACAATGTTAGCCTGCTCTTCTGACAAGACTACTGCATCAATAGGATCCACAGGTGCTTTTGAGACATGCATTGAATTAATGCCATAAGTAAGCTCTTCTATAGAAACTATGGTATTAAGATTTTATTCTTCTAAGAAGCCTCTCGGATCATGATCATCCACCAATTCTGGGTCAGTGACACCATCTTCAGGTTCTGCTGAAAACACCCTAGTATTAACATCATCCAAAGGATGTTTTGAACAACCTTTGGAATTGGTATTGCATCCCAGTACCAAATAATCTGCATCCTTTACATTCACCATTGGTTCTTTCACATCAAAAATTGGGTTGTTTTGACTTGAACTGATAGAGTTATTCATTTTTGCATCATCTTGAAGAAACATATAAGGGTTTTGAAGAACAATTCCTTTGAAGAACCATATAAGGAAAGCTCATCAAGAAGGAAGGATGGCTTTCTTTTTCAAGATTGGTCACATTCAGAAACATTTCTCCTAAAAATGCTCTACTTTCTTGGTATTAATTGTAGGCTTAATATGAATTTTTTTGTATTTGTAAGGTAAAAATGTAACTGTTGAATATTAAGCATAGGTGATGAATTTTACGACAAGACCAAAATCTCAAATGCATAACAGTGATACATTTCCCTATTGCTACATTGGAGTATTTCTAATGTAAGGCAATGGATATTGAACTTGAAAGATAAATTTTTCATACAGTCCTTCATGTCAGCGTATTTATCATCTAGGAGGGATATATGCAAAGTTTGGAAGGCAATATGGTAATACAAATATATAGGATATCCTGTAAATTAACAATGGGTGTAGAAATCCAAACTGAATTCTGGTTATCCATGATCTGTTATACACTAGTATGATTATGATCCATGCTTACAATGACTGCTCAACTCACAACCTAATTGACAAAAATACATTTATCATCCCCATTAAAGAACCTCATTGCTTACTCCTCTTACCCATTTATCTCACACCTCCATTCATCTATATGAATGTGATCTACCCACGTTGAGCCAGCATTACTAGTTAAACAAGCAAGGAAGTAGTTACTGGACAAAGCTTTACCCCTTATTATCACTTTGCAGTTCTATGACAATTTTCCCTAGACAAAGCTTTACCCCTTATTATCACTTTTCAGTTCTATGACAATTTTCCCTGTATCAAAAATAAGAACCTAACTCTTTCTTGCGTACATAAAAAGATATCAATTGATTGTTAGGCATTGATTGATATCCAAATCAATCAATGTTCAAGCAATCCAATACAATATGATAAAAATTATTTTTGTAGTCATGGTGTGCAGGTAACTGTTTGTGCAGAAGCAACAATACATTTACGGGAGATGAAATATGGACTTATCTCATAATGTTGCTGGAATAATCCCTCAACAATATGAAAAGATTTGTCTAGAACAGTTACAAATGAATAAGAGAGTTCAATACCTAGAACAACAACTTCAATACCCAATTTCAAATTAAGATAGGCACCAACCACATTATATAGCTTCTGTGACCCCTGCAAGTTGCTTTTCTACAACCACATTTATGAGGTAGACAAATGGTGATGGAGGGATGATCGCTGTGAATATCTTTAGTTCTCCTTATGCATGTCAAAAGTCCAATGTTCCAAACTTTGGTGGAAAAAGGTTTGAATCCAATTTGAATAACTGTAAGAAAATTTTTGGAGAAAGTACAGGGTGCTTTAGGACGACGACTCTATATACTTCACATGATTTTGTTGACAATAAAAGCAACTATTTACATCAACCAGTCAAGGGAGGAGCCCATAATGTCCAATATAGCATTCAATGCATTAAATAAGATTATAAGAAAATGGGATATCTAAAATAGAAAAACACATTTTAGTTTATGAAGGTCTCTTAAAACAACTATTTTGGACTATAATATGTGTATTTTCCTCTCTAAAACAATTCATTTTGATTCAAATTTACCACATTACAAGACAAAGCATGGAGTATAAAGAGATTCATCAGGAAATGGGTGTGTTGTGTCATCACCTTAGATATAGGTAGAAGCTCTTTACCTCATACTGAACAAATTGAAGAAGGATAGTTTAAAGTTTGATAAAATCTGGGCTAAATTTGGAAGTGGGTAGTATCCCGGGAGTGTTTATTGGAGAAATGGTTCCCTAGAATCCATTCTAAAAGGATTGAATCGAAAAGATCCTTTGGTTTTCTAGCTTCAGGTTGATTTCTCCACAAATGAATCATCTATTTGTATGGACAATAGTACAACAACACAGTGCAGAGAAATTGAGAAGGTTTTTGATGCAATACTTGAATTGGATTTTCTTACTGGATCTTGTGCACATGAAAGATACACAGGACCTCAGATACGGAAATTATATCAGAAAAACAAGGATATCTATGATAACACTGAAATAATTTCTCTTGTAATTTATTTCATGACATCCCTTCTTATTGGTGGCTATGCCAATATTGATGAAACCGATGGAACAAGGATGAATTTGATGGATCTAAGAGAAAGAAATTGGCCTAAGGAAGCCTTAGAGGCCACTGCTCCAAACTTGGAAAAGAAACTGGGACCATTGGCTCCATCATATGCTATTGCTGGTAATTTAAGGTCATATTTTGTAGACAAATTCATGTTTGACAAATTTTTTTGGTTATCCAGTGGTTTGGAGACAATCCAAATAGATTGGCAGGTTTAGCTTTGAATCATCCTAGAGACCTTGCAATCAATTTGGGTACAAGTGATGTGTTTTTTTGAATTAGACCTGAACCAAACCTTGGCCTAAAAGGACATGTTTTACCCAATCCCGTTGATCCAAATTTCTATATGGTGATGCTGGTTGAAAAAAATGGGTCGCTAACATGAGAAGAGGTTCGAGACTGATGTGACAATGGATCATGGGACATGTTCAAGAAATTTTTATATCAAAATCCTCCTTTGAATGGACACTCGACCTCCAAACATGATGACCATTATAACTGGTCCTCTGGAAGCACTGGGCACTGAAGTTACAAGTTCCATTTGATATCCAGGTAACAATAGAATCTGTCTTTCATGTGATTCTGCCTCTCGATTTAGATCTAACCCCACAACCATAATATTTGCATCAACTTCTTTGGTTGCCTTTACTGCTGCAGGTATCAAACCTGAATCGTTACATGCCATGTCCAAGCATCCAGGTCGATATACAGCTTTAGCGTATTTTCCCAACCCATGTGCAGGTGAGATGTATTTACAAGGAATCACTACAATGCAACAACATACCATTACCCTACCCTTAATAATTTCATTTTCAAAACTTCATAAATCTAGAGAATTATCAACTGTAATTCAAATGCTAGACAAACAGAAAATGTACCTGCATAGTTGCCTATCATAGGTTTTGTGGCATGAGCATGAGGTCCAATCACAACCAAATGTTTAATCTCATTTGTTGATAGGGACAATGATCCATCATTTTTTAGAAGAACTATACCTTCCCTGGCTGCTTCAACAACTAACTCTTGATTTTGAGCACTGCAGACGTCCTTGAGCCCCAGATTGGCATAATACTCATCTACCTCAAAGAAATCTAATCTCATCAAACTGATGTACATGTTTATCAAAGCTTTATCCATATCTGATTCCTTGGCCTTCCCCTGTAGAGCTACGGATTCTAGATAATCTGGATAGAACAATCCACAGTCCAAGTTCAATCCTGAATCAAAGGAAAAAACCATGAAATGGAGTGAATTATTCATTGCTATGAGACACTAGACTGAGAAGAATATAAACCATTGCAACATTGTCTATATTTCAAAACTGCTCTCAAAACAGATGCCACTACATCTTCTGGAGTTTCTCTATAGTTCTGGTCATCATATAATACTTCAATAGAGTCATAGTTAGACGTAGCAGTCAGTCCAAATCCATATTCACCTCCATCCATATAGGTTTTAAAATACCAAGCATCACTAGGCACGAAGAGCTCGGAGGTAAAACCCTTGGACAAAACCCTCCTCAGTATTCCAGTGTCTAGATCCTTAATAGCTGCTTGTGATATGATCACCCCAGCACGAGGATCAAGCTTGAGATGGAACTCCCAACTCCCCCATTTGACTTGATGACCATCAACTTTAAAGCTGGGACCTTTGGGCTGCTCAATGGAGATAAGATTAAGAGGGGGCAACAAAGGATACTTCTGGGCAGACAGTGTATAGTCTGTACCCTCTGGCTTTGGCAAGGGTATATCTTTTCTTTTTTTATTTATTTTCAAGACCTCCTTAGAATCCATATCAACTACAACTGTGAGACCCTCAATGGGTCTCATGTAGAAATTTTTTGTCCCTGCGCTTGAATAACACTGAATTTTTATCAATCTCCGGCCTTCTTCATCAAGTCCGAACTAGCCCAGAGAAATAGGCAGGCATGAAAGGTCACTTACGTTAACCCCTCTCTTCCCTATAATTTCTACAATTTTTTTTTTTCAAAGGTACTTGAACGACCGAATTCATATCCTCCATTTTCATAGCAGGATACCCATTTTCATGACTGATTTTATTGTCAACAATCTTGGTTGATGCAAGGTCTACAATGATTTTATAAGCATGCCCATTAGCCCAAGCTATTATTGTGGCCTTCCTGCTTGGAAGGATACCTCTTGCCTTCCATAAAAGGATTTGTTCTTTTGGGTGCTCTTCTAGGACCACAGAGTGAAGTGCAAACTTACCATGATTGAAAATTGAGGACTGCTGCAGAATCTTCTGGACTTCTTGATCTCCTAAAAGGTCAAAGGATCCAGTGGATGGTTTGCAACTTCTTTTTCGTGATCAAATTTTTGCTGCAGCTTAGGCTTTCCTTTCTGAATAAGCACACCATTCTGCTGCCTGGGACACTATTCTTAAAGGTGCAACAAGACCCATACTCAGAGAAATCCAATTCAACCTTTGCCTGAGAAGGCAAACAAACCCAAGTCCTAAAAAAAAGCACCAGCAGCAAAGATCTCGTGAGAATAAACGGGAATTTAAGATATGTTGTGAAATCCATGGCTTACAGGCTAACAGATGACACTACAGAACTTTGCTGAATCTCAGTACCTATGCAATTATATTGGGTTTCTGGGCTTCTAGGGCTAATTAACTAAACTGATTGATCTAATAAGCTCCAGGGCTTGCTATTTGGGATGGTATCTGCCATACCCTCGCTCAATTTTGTTTCTATTTTACATTTTCATGCAGAGACCAGCCGTCCTTCCCAGATAAGACATCTCGTCTAGGTTTTCTTCTGCAATAGCAATGAATTTTTCAAAGAGATCAAAATTCAGTTAATAGAGACTGTATGAATCTAGCCCCTTCCATGTCAGGGTTTTTCCAGCAATACCAATGAATTCTTCAAATATCAATATTCAGTTAATAGAAACGATATGAATCTGGCCCCTTCCATGTCTTCCGAAAGGAAGCTCTGATAGCTTCGATTCCTGCGGAATTATTCAAAGATCAAAATTCAATTAAAAATATTCAAAATTAAATTTAATAGACACTGTCTTGTACAATGAATATGGCCGCTTCCATGCCTTCCCAAAGAATGCTATGATAACTTCGATTCCTGTGGATTAATGCAATAGGTTCTACTCTGATACTGAAAAAAAAAAAAAATTGGACAATCATGGTAAAAGAGGAGCCAAACTCTAAAAAATAAAATCCTCCAACCTTTGGAATTGAATGCACATCCCAACACCAACATTCAACTTTCATGCCCATTCCAAGCCCCAACCACCCCAGCGAACCAGTGAAAAAATGGGAAGAATATCGGCGATCGACGAGCCTATGCACATCCCAGCACCAACATTCAACTTCCACGCCCATTCCAAGCCCCAACCACCCCGGCGAACCAGTGAAAAAATGGGGCGAATCACTCCAACCCCTCCCTCCAACCTTGTAAATCCAGGTGAATGCCATTGAAATATACTCCAACCAAGAAAATCGAGGGCGAATTCCATTGTTTCAGTTTTGTGCACATTTTTTTTGGTGGGCTATTATATAATAATTAATTATTTTTAAAATAATTATTGGGCTAATTTTATAAAACTATATAAAATGGGTTTTGTATAAAAAATTCGCCCTATTAAAATTTAAAATCCCTTAAAATTCGCCTTTGGGCTAAAATTTGCCCCTAAAATTTTCCCTGAAAGGAGCTAAACCTTTGAGATGGTTTAGGGTTTTGCAAGGCTTTCATTCTATAAATGAAAGAGGAGAGCAGCATGCGAGGGGCTTTTGAACACATTATCTTGGAAGGATTTATATGTTTAAACACTTCTCATTTTCTGGTCGTTTAGCTGAGAATATTGTTGTTTAGCACTGGGTGTTCCTGATTGGGAATCCCACCTCTTTCCTTGAGAGGCCTCTTGTAAGAGTCTTGCATTTCTTGGTCCACAATTAGGCATTTGGCCAAGCTTCTTCTTCCAACTACAACTCAGATCTTGTTGAGGGTTTGGTTGTCTTTGTGAGCAGCAGCAAGTGGAGGTTAGATCTACTCAGATATAGACCATACTAGTGCCTCTTTTCAGTGGGAAAGCCTTCTATCCCATTGGAAAGAGTGTATTAGATGATTAGAGCTTCATATCTACAACTTGGCATCAGGCCAAATTCTACATCAAGCCTACAATGCAGTTTATCTCCCTATACTTCGTTATTTTGCAAGTGAAGAGCTGTAGGGTGTTTGGCAACTATTTGGAGGAGAGATCTCTGGTGTAAAGGAATCTTCCTTTCACTGTGGTGATCCATGGACTAGCCATCTAATACATGTATGTTTCAGATCTGATCTATTCATTGATCCACCTGCTTCAGAATTTCTGAATCATTCTGCAGATCTGCTATAGTAGATCTCAGATCTACTTTTTGTGCTTCATGTATTACTAAAAACCCCAAGGGGGATGTAAAATAGAGACAGTCTAGTCTACAGATATGATATAGATCTAATATTTTGTACAAAAATCCGTCCTAGATCTGAGTTGTAACCTACAACTATTTTTTACTCAGAAAAATAACACTATTAAGGCTTTGTAGTGAAATACATTGTTGCAGCTTTTTAGAGGGGTTTTCTCCATAAAGTCTCTTTATTTCTCCTGTACATTGATTGGGCTATAATTTAAATCTGATTGATCATTGTATAAGATATTTTTAAGCTGTCATATTTTCCTACTACTACTGCTATCTAAAAATTCTTTATTTTCTGGGTAGTGTTCTTTTGTATTGTTACAGTCCCTTATTTGGGCAGTTTTCAAGCCTTCCTAGGTGTGGGAGATCTGTTTAACCCACCTAGAGAGATTTGTTTCTGATATCCTCTTGGATTTAGGTCTTAGATACTCATATCTAAGGGATCCAAGGGCTGATTTCATATTTTGTAGCATTCATTCTTGGAAAATGCGTTTTGCAGTCATGCCTTGCTGATAGTTCCCATTTTGGGATATTACATTTTTGGCATTTTGATTGGTTTTTGATTTATGATCTCTCTTTTTAGATCTTTTGGTCCTGGATATAAAATTTCATTTCTGTAATTTGATGAAAATTTCATGTTGAGACCTATGATGTAAAATTGTTATATTCTGTCATGTAAGGACTTGTTCAAATTTGTAAACCCACTTGATTGGAAAGTTGAGTCAAATATTCCACTTGGTTGGATCATTGATGTAAGTATGAGTCCTTGGTTATAGGAAAGGTCATACTTGGTTGAGTTATAGAGTCATGTAATTCATTGAAATTTTTGTCTGAAGATTCAATATTAACTCAAGGGGAGCATGGTCAATACAGTGCACATTAGATCTGCAGAGCTCTTCTTTATACAAGGAAAGAGAAGCCTTGGTTCGGTATTAATCCACCCTTTTCCCTTGATGTCAAAGGGGGGGAGTATTTTTGTGTTTGAATAATGGTTATGATTAATGTATCTATTTGTTGTGGTGATCAAACACCATCATGGTTTCCATCAAGGCCAAAGGGGGAGATTGTTGGAAATATGATGCAATATGTTGTCCTTGATGGTAACCTACTTGATGAAATTGTCCTTGAGGGAAACCTACTTGATGAGTTGCCTTTTGATAAGCAAGCTATTTTTTAAAGATGTAAAAATGATGTTTCTACAGGTCAGTTCTATTAGCCATCAATAAATTTTTTTCATAGTAAATGATGGCTAAAATAGGAGAAAATTACTCATTCTTGAAGCCTTCTGGTGTTTTCTAACTTTAGGAGTAATATTCACTACTGTTTCATTCAAAAAATCCACCAAGTAACCCTACTAATGTCAAAAGAAAACTATTTCCTAAAGGCCCCATTTCCATCATTTCATTCCCCCCATTTCATCTTCACAAACTGCCCCCATATCACTTATTTTTCTTCTAAAATACCCCCTTTCCTCCTTCATTTACCCTTATTTTCCTTAAAAATTCCCTTTAAAACCATTTAACTATTTTTATTTGGTTTTAAAAACCTTTTTTCCTTACACGGAACACTAAAAAACCATAAAAACCCATTAAAAACCTTTAAAAAGTTGTTCCACTCTTTTTTGGGTTTTAAGCTCCCTTGGCTTAAGCCCCCTTCCTTTTCTCCACCATAAAACCTAGGCCCAAGACCGTCGGCTGAGATCTTAAGCCCATTTTTCCCCATTGCATATTGGCGTTTTCATATTCTTCATGTCTTTTCCTTTTTTCCTGTCGATTGGCGAAATGCTGATACGCTCCCCAGATTCGATCTGAGCCGTTGATCTCATTTCGATCTGACGACCCTCACTACATCAGAAATATCCTTTTCCTTTGTGCTAGAGACCTTCCCTCGCTGATGGTCGATCCGCCAATTCAATCTCCGCCATCCATTTTCCCCGAGATCGATGGTCAATGCTCAATCGCATTGGCGCTATCACATTTCATCGCATGGCTTCCTCTTCCCCGCCGATGTGATTCCCCTTTGTCTTAACCCCTTTTCCCTGGCTCCTGGTCCTTTAATCCTCCATGGGACCATGCCCCAGCACCAAGCTTTTAGCCCCCATCGCATCGGCGATTCACATTTCTTCTTCATTACCCTTGCCTTTTCCTCCGCCAATGTTTTCACACCCGATGCAATCTACACCATTGATCTACCAACATCAACGATTGCCTTCACTCTATCTTTCCCTGCCTTCTCACTTTTCCTCACCTTTCTGTCTAGCCCTTTTTCCTTTTCTCTTTATACCCCACCTCAGGTCCCATACTCCTCCACCGGACCCTTTCCTCCCCCATTCTTTAAGCCCCTTCCCTTTGTATTTTCCTCGCCATGCTTGTTAAACTCTTGCATCAATCTTGTCCGTAGATATATTTGATCCAACAGTGCTAAAATCATCCTTCGATCACCCAACCGTCCCTTTTCATTCATCCCCGCAAACATATATCCACCATTGATTCATCTCATCCGAGGGTTCTTCTTTAACCCAATCAAACGACCCCGCCGATCAACCAAACTCGCTATGCGACAAAAAAGGTTACATCACCATTGGTCCCACTCCCCACTATTTAACCGCCTATCCAATCTCTGTCCGAAACCTAGCCTCCACCACCTCTCTTCCACCATGCACCTTTCTCCCATCGCGCTCCTCCCCCACCATTGGATCTACACCTCCAGATCCAATGGTTCACATCGCGTTTCGCGCGGATTTCCATGTCAGGGCTTAACGACCCATATGAACATGAAATAGGCAGTATTGGGGAGGAAACACATTACCTGACGGATGATATCGAATTTGTTTAGGCGTAAATAACTTACCACCGTTTACGAGCGCGAAAACCATTCACGGTTTTCGCAAAATCTCCAATCCATTTTTCGTGCCCAAATTCACATTTGAACCTTTCTTTCACAGGTTTTCGCCTCTGCGCCAACCTCTGTAAGTAGTATTTTCCCAATGCATATGGTTTTATAATATGGTTTTGTTTGTCTTATGCAGGTCTCATGGTGGTTCTATGGCTGAAAACCATCCCATAGTCTAGTAAAGGGACAAGGCCGAGGGTGATGATCCTCGTGGCCCAAAACAAAAGCAAAAGGGGCAAAAGGGATGAATTCCACGTCAAAAGAAATGGATCATGGCCATTTGGCATTTTGATCAAACCCTCTAATATAGCCACCTGTACACCGGCAAACACAGTGGTGAAGAATTAAAGAGTATAAAATAAAAATTAAAAGTTAAAGGGTTAATACATAAAGGTTGAATATCAAAGAGCTTAACCCGATAGTTAAGGATAAAGCACAATTAAAGATTATTAAAGGAATAAGCCTAAAGCACGAAACCAAAGTCTAATTCAGTTTAAAAAGACAGAAGATAGATGACTAAATCCAAATCAGTTAAACAGTTAGCAAAAGGACAATTGAAGACCGAAAAAGAATAAAGAAGGCATGATCAACCTTAAAGCACAAAATCAGAGTTAAATCAGTGTTTTAAAGTATTAAGACAGACATATTAGTAAAGGAGGCCCCCAAGTGCCACACCAGTGAGGCAGTAAATTCTCAAGAAGACAGAAATGCCACCTGCCAGCTGATTTCACCTAAAAAGAATACATATTAATTGCATAGTCAGAGATATTTCTAAAGACAACTCAAAAAGTAATTACAAGCCTACCAAAAGCCTCTAAAGTCAACAAAAGTGACTAAAGTAGATAAAATTTAATGTAAAATTAATTAAAACTGAGTTAAACATTTGAAATCTTCTCCATAAGGTCTCCCAAAAGCTAAGAAGCATTTACTCTGTATTAATTGAACAATTAAACCTTTTTATCACTCCACCTCCTCAATTTACCTATATATATCATATGAGGAGTCTAGTATTATGGTTGGTTGCATACTTATTGAATGTAAATAGTTGTTGAGGTTGCTAAAGCTCTGTTTTTTAATTGAAGAAAGATAGGCTGAGATGAGAATTTTGAAGCTGTGAAAGACCCACTGGACTTGAATATTGTAACTGGTTTGAACATCAAATATACAAGATGATTTATGGGATCCTGGTCTATGTCAATGGTGATGTTTTTCTTACTGTAATTGTTATTTTTCTCATGTTTTCCTTACTTTCCACTTTCTCTAATAAAGAAAAGAAAATATAGATTAGGATTTACTGTAAAGTACCCTAAATCTCATTGATAAGATTTATCTTTATGTTTTCTGCTAATTGTGTATTTGAGGATAATTCAATAGAGTGTAGCTAGTCAAGGAATGTTGGTGAGCCCATGTCTTGCTGAGTAAAACTTGAGATATTGTTCTTGAATGATATTTTCATTGTATGCTAAGTAAAGTTAAACTAGGGAAGTCTATGGTTAGCCCTGTCCTTTAGTTTTTTCTCCAACATTTGTTTTGAAATTTTCCCTTAAGAGTATGTCAAAAGCAGGCTAGGTTAAAAGTCCTTACTTGATCTTAGGCTACTTTTTATGTTTATATTGAATGTTTTTCTTACGAATATTGTGAAAGTATGCTAGGTTAAAAGTCCTTACTTGATATTAAGTTATCCTTTGTTTATCTTAAATGTTTTCTTTTGAGAATATGTTGAAAGCAAGCTAGATTCAAAGTTCTTACTTGATATTAGGCTATTCTCTGTTTTCCTTTGAGTATGCTGAAAAAAAGCTAGGTAAAAAGTCCTTACTTGATCTTAAGATGTCCTTTGTTTTCTTAGCTTTGCTTCTTTCACCACTCTTAATGTTCCATATCACAAAATCAACTAAAGAGATCCTTTGATATAGATGACTTGCCCCATAGACCACTCTTGAAACTTGTTGTACAATTAAATACTTTTGTGACTCCATAGCCCAATGGATTGATACTGTTTCTTACCTATCCTATCAGCTGAACCATTATTTCAACCTACTCACACCTTTACCCCTCAAAAGGACTTCCTTCATTTTGATAATATCCATTCCAACCAAAACAAACAAAAACCCTTGTACTTCATAACTAGCCTAAAATCATATCATAAGCCTTAAATATCATATATTTGAAAACAATCATATAGAGAGATCCCTCTCTAAATCCAGGAGGGCTAGATCTTAGGGTTCCAAAGTGGTTTTGATGTAGGCTCTGCAGTGTTTGTTCTTTCCAATCTTGCAAACTACGGAGGTCTAACAAGTTCAAATGTGACAGAGAAAGGAATTCCAGTAAGTGCCAGAAAAATGAAACAGGAAATATTTATCAATGTATATGCAGGTTTGATGAAGGAAACCCATGTATGGAGGAAATGTATATTCTACTTGGTATACAAAAAAACTACGTATACATCCAGAATTAGTATATATGCAATTTTTATGAAGAGAATTCACATATACACGTAGGTACGAAGAAGCAAATTCGTGTATGCCTTTTGCACTCTAAAACTATGATACCAAGGGGCATTACCATGGTATTAGCCCACAGTATTGAGCATTATATCATCTATTTGATTTTTTCCAAGAATACCATCGACACTTGTGTGGCTTTGGCTCATCGTATTGATAAAGGCTAATCCTATATAAGGAGAGGAAGATCATAGTGCAAGTATGTGGAAGTGTAAGGGTTGTTACTAAATACTTCTCTCTGAAGTATATCTGCATGGGATGAACTATGTTTTATTGGTAGATCTGAATATATGATGCACCCTTGGATACAATGACGGATCAAGATCTCTAGACCTGAAATGACTATGTACTTGCATGATCTAATGATGATATATTTGGATCTGTGACTTGGTGCATGTTTGTTGAAGTAAAGTAAAGAAATCTGGTTAAGTCTATAGATCTGAAACATTCTGCAAAATTAATATTTACAAATCTATAATCTAGTTCATCTTAGTGAAAACACATATATACGCTGCTTTCCCTTAGGAAAAGTGCATATGGAAGTCAGGGTTTTTTGAAGCTTACTACAAAGGTTATCTGGTTATTTCTGTTGTCTGTCAATGAAGTCTTCATATAGATTTGGGTTGTTTGAATATTGTATATGCTACTAAGTTGAATATGTACAAATATGATCAATTAGTGAGTAAATATGCTTAATGATGACTCACTGGTTAAGGGTTCTGCAAATTTGACTGAAAGTATCAAATCTAGTTTTGAGACTGATCATATTCTTTGAATTGAGTATTCTCATATCTATACACAGATTGGTGTGAAGGAAAGTGCATATACATGCGGGTTCAGTGAAGTAAAGTAGCATATGTATTTTATGATAATGAATGTTTAGGATTGAGATTTATTCTGCATACTAATTTTGAAGTCTGGGTTTATTCCTGTGTTCTGGTTATAGTGATCTCACTGTTCTGATTAAATTTTGGGTTATTGATGATCTTTATGATAATTTGTGTTGAAGCTATGGGATCCAGTGTGAAAATTGATGAAACGCGGTCTGCAGTGATTCTGAGGGTTGAAGCCTTCAGTATGGAAGTAGAAGCTTCCTGCTAGTAGAAGCTAGTGTTCTAATCAGGGGGTTAAAGCTCCCTTCCAGTAGTGGGTGGTAAACGAGATCAGGGGTTGGTTCTCCTTTCCAGTATCAGCTGGAGAATGAGAGAAGGTTGCAGCCTTCTGCAGGTAGATGCTTGCGTATTGATATGAGTCTGCATTAGTACAATAATGTAATAAATTTTCCATATAATAAATATTGAAAATAGAGATGACAACAGCGATGGTTTTCTCCCGAATTGGTTTTCCACCTTAAATCTTGGTGTTCATGTGTGATGCTCTTGTGTGATGATTGATTTTTTTATTACTGCACATATTTACTAATTAACTATCTGATGCATAACTGATAATATGGGTTAAAGAATTTTTCTCAAATATTACCTAACAATAAAGTCATCTCATTATACGCAAGTTTCTATTAGTGTATCTGCGTATATATGCTAGTTAGGTTCATTAAAGTCATGTATACAAATTCAGTAAGGAAAAGAAAAAAGTTTATTGCAAGATATAAATACTGATTCACCCCCCCCCCCCCTCTCAGTATTTTTCCAACAGGATTTATTCAATTATTCCTCATGGGGTTTCCTGTTTAGACCATAAAAAACTTAATAAATTAAGGATTACTAAGTTACTTTTCATATTGAAAGAAATTCTACTAGGGTAGAATTGGTCTTACATGGTTTACTTTTGTCCATCTAATAGTAACGGGTTAGATGACCAAAAAATGGTGTAACATTTTCCCCCCAGCGTGTGAGCGTCAGGAGAAAATCGTATGCCCAAAGTACGTTGTAAGAACTCAATCACTAGACATCGAAGGGGGAGTTAGAGAGAGAGAAATATAAGGTAGACTAAAGCAAGAGAGGACAAGACCCTGAGGAGGCGAGACTTACAGGTGTGATAAGTCTCTATTATGAGTGAGTACCTGTTCTACAAGAGGTGGGGGGAGGCATACCTATGGTCACCGAGATTAAAAAATTACAAAGAGTAATGCATCCAGTAAACAAGGGACTGAACTATATAGTACATGTTGGCATGAACACGGGCTAGATGAAAACATGATAATGGATCCCACATACATACTATGCCTGGGATAATAACCAGGACTTATACAATAATATCTAAGTACATGAGATATGAGTACAACCAAAGAGGCCCTGAAAAACAAGAAAGGGCTTTGAAAGTCTGAATGATACATGCAAACTAAAAGGCGCTGGAAGTGGCTAAGGCTGGAACCATCAAATATATGGAGCTGCATCAAAGGCTGTAATGGAGAGGTCATCCGGGCATGTGGGGGGCTACATGAAGGGCCACCCCCTCATGAGGTCTGAATCATCTTACACACACATGGGAATCACTGGTACAATATGTTGTGTCACTAAACCATCCAATATACGGATCTCGATCATGCCGTAAGGGGCTGGAGTGCAGAAAAAATCAAGTCAAAGGGCAATAAGGAGTCCCTTTTCCTGATCTGAGGCACCGAAAAAGAGTGGAAGCTGGAACCAAGGTACCTGCCCTCTAGACCTATCTTCTGGAATCAATGAGATGATGTTGATAGAAGGAGGTCCGCCATAGGTGAGGCAATAAGGGATCCTCAACTAAGGCACGAGAGATAATAGTAGAGTGACTGATAGACTGACACCATGGAAGATGATGGAATGGGGGTAGTGAGTAGCATGAAGGGCATGGACGACCTGACAGCAACTGACACAATATCAAAGGGGATAGGGGACAGTATGAATGAAGGCCATAATGTGTGACATGAGAGAGGAACCAAGCAATGAAGGATGGAGGACTATAAAGGGCTACAAAGGGACTCGGGATAGACTCCATGAATGCAGTGATGACTCAACTCAGATGCTCTAAAAAAGGGTGACTCGATGATGCTGCCACACAGAATAGGCCCGGTGGGGACCTTAAAAACATGAGTACAATATGGTTTCTCACGACGAAATTCAACACGAGCATGGATAAGTATGAAGGCAAAGTGGTGCCCCAAGTACAAGTGTTGCAAGTGAATAAATTCGATTTGGAGGAGTGGTGAAGTGACCCTTCATGGAGAAAAGGTTTCCAGGTGAAGTATCAAATCACAAAAAGTCACAAGCTGGCTACCTAAAAGAAATAGAACATACATTACAGGAAGTAAATGCTAAGGGTAGTATTTCTTAAGACAGAGTGCATTACGAGTATTAGGAAGGGGGTGGCCTTCGAAATCCTCTAGGAGGTATGCCCCTTTACCTAACTCCTTACTGAGGATGTAAGGGCCTAGCCATAATGAGTCAAACTTCCCATGACTGAAGACATAATGGGCCTAGTCATACACTAGAACAATATCAACTTCATGAAAAGTACGAGGGTGGAATTTTTGGTCATATTGAGCTTTGGTGTGTTTCTTAGCCGCTTCAGTGGTTTTCAATGCAACACGACGGTCTTCGGAAGCACGCTCAAGCATGATAAGTCGTTGTTCTAAAGGTTGGGTGTCAGGGAGAAGTTAGATGGCTAGATGAAGGGAAGGGATTTCACACTCAATCAGTAAGACTGCCTCCTCGCCAAAAACAAGGTGGAAAGGAGTAAACCTGGTGGCCGTTTTAACATAAGTTATATAGGCCCAAAAAGCAGGGAAGAGCATAAGGTGCCAATTGGTTTTGTGCTTATCCACCATCCATTAAAGAATGTTTTTAAGGATTTTATCAACCACTTCAACTTGGCCATTACCTTGGGGGTAATAGGAGGATGAATATTGGTGCTCAAAGCCCAACAGAGAGGATAGCTCACACCATATCTCATCTTCAAAATGTCAGCCATGGTCAGAGACCAATTTTTTCGAAACTTTGAATCGAGCGATAACATGGTTAAAGAAAAAGAGGGTTGTGGTAGGTTCCGTGTTGTTGAAAGTTGGCATGGCCTTAGCCCATTTTGTGAAATAGTCAACTACCACGATGATATACTTGTGATTACCAGCAGATGGAGGTCAACACTCCATAAAGTCTATGGCCCACTTACAAAAGGGACTAGCTGAGATGACAGGATGGAGGCGATCTGGAGGGGCTTGTGCCTTAGGGGCGAAATGTTGGCAATTGGAACAATGTTTGACTGCTTCAATGCAATCACTGAAGAGAGAAGGCCAATAATACCCATCATGCATGATTTTCTGGGAAGTGGCAAGACTGGAGAGGTGGCCACCAAAAGTGCCGTTGTGGCAGGCATTGAGGACTTGCTCAGCTTTAGCGTGAGTGAGACAACGACAAAGGACAGTATCTACACCACAATGATAAAGGTCGTCACCGATGAGAAGGTATATGTTGTCGAGCATCACAATAAAGATGGAGGGCGAAATTTTGGGTTCGAAAATAAGTGAGGATGTCACCATACAAAGAATCATCTTTGGTAATGGAAAAAAAATATTCATCGGGAAAATAATCATTAACTGGAGGATCCTGCATACCAGTTGGTAATTCAGAAATGAGTTCAGTGAGGGTTAATCCTTTCTTACTCTTTGGTGTGACAAATTCAAGATCAAATTCTTGGAGGATAACGATCCAACATGCATACTTCCCATTGATGATCCGACGACTCAATAGGAAGGCCATAGGGTTATAATTAGTCACGACCTTGGTGGAACATGTGAGGATATAATGACGAATGTTTTGGACCGAGAATGTGACATCCAATGCTAATTTCTCTTCACGTGAGTAGGATATGAAGGGGGCTACACGGTTCTTACTGACATAATAGATAACATGTTCGATTTCATTGTCATCTTCCTGAATAAGGACTATAGCGACCGAATGGGTGGAGGATGATATGTACAGGATGAAATCCCTATCAAATTTAGGGGGACGAATCAATGGAGTGGATGTGAGAGCGTGTTACAGGGCATCAAAAGACTCTTGAGCATAGTCATCCCAAAAAAATGGAATGTTATATCTGAGGAGTCTAAGGAACCCATGCGGGGTGGTGGCATAGTTAGTTACGAACCGACAAAGGAAATTAGCTTTGCCTTGGAGGCTTTGTAACTGGCATAAGTTACAAGCACTAGGTAGCTCAAGGATAGCTTGAAATTTCAAGGGATCAAGTGTTATACCATATTTAGACACAATGAATCCTAAAAGACAGCTGTCAGGAACACAAAAGACACACTTCAGCAGGTTGAGGCAGATGTTATACTTGGGACATCGGAGGAAGACGATACACATATCATGGAGGTGTTGTGCCCAATGTTTAGAATGTGCAGTGAGGTCATCCGAATAAGAAAGGATAATATGAGCTAGTTCATGGAAACATTAAGACATGGCCCGCTGAAAAGTGGCACCGACATTCTTAAGGTTGAACGACATGACCCTATAGGCGAAGGTTCGCCACAGACTAATGAACGGAGCCTTAAGTTGATCAGCATGAAAGATAACAATCTAGTTGTATCTGAAGAAACCATCCATGAAGGATAGAACCTCATGCCCCACACACTCGTCAATTATTTGGCCAGTGAATGGTGTGTGGAAGTTGTCTTTGGGACAAGCTTTGTTCAGGTCACGAAATTCAGTGCAGACACAGGTGGTGTCTTGTTTCTTGAGAATGGGAATTGGATTGGACACCCAAGTGGTGCATTCAATGGGATAGATAAAACCAGCCTACTTGAGCTTATTGATTTCAGCTTTGAAAACCTCTCATCTCGAAGGATTAATGAGTCTCAACTTTTCATGGACAATATTGGCATCAGGCCATGTATCGATATGGTGTTCAAAAATGGCGGGATCAAGTCTAGGAATTTCTGAATAGGACGAGGTGAAAACATCACATAATTCCTTGAATAGTTTGGTGTAAGCCTCAATTTTTTCCAGGGTGCATTGGGCGCCCAAGGTAAAGTTTTATTCTACACCTAGTTTGTCAGAAATGTTGATTTTAATGGTAGGAGAGATATTGACCATATTTCCTTCTTCGAAAGCATAGGGTGCAAGGATGGGATTTCTAAACCTATCAAATTCATCAGGAATGAAGTCTTTTATTTCCACAACATATTGGTCATGGGATTGCTATGGGAGGAAGTACGCACGATGGTGCATATCAACCCATGGGAAGTCAGGGTTGGTCATCGCTTCCACAATGTCTTCATCAGAATGGAAGATGGGGTGACTAGAGGAAGAGGGACCACCTGACGCGGTAGAGCTACCTGACTCGTCATCATGTGAAGAAAGGCTCACATGCGCAACTTCATGGGGGGTGACAAAAGAGTAAGTAGATAAGGGATCTACTGATGTTGAGCCCAGGGTGATTGCTGAAGGGAGGTTAAGTGAAACAGGAGGGGAAGTCCTAGAAAGGTATTCCATCGTGGGTCTCATGGATGATGATAGGTAGAAAATGGTGACTGAAGGCTCCGTCATCTTGACATCGGGAGGGGGAAAGTCAATGGGAGTAGGCAGATCCTCTAGTTCTGTTGAAGCAAAACTCGCAAACTAGGGAGTGGTCGACTCATTGCGCTGGGCCTCTAATTGAAAAATCACTTCCAAAGAGGAGCGGTATTCTTTGAGGTTGGGATAGAGGTGAGTATAGTGGCCATGGAAATCACACAAAGCACAAGGATGATTTGTGTGCAAAGACTTGAGTTTCGGGATTGAATCGGGTATAGTGACATAGACCTCAGGGATATCAGACTCTAGAAACATTTCATTGACCATGGGCTTCAGGAAAGGCAACTCAAGATAGGCGTGGGTGGCATGACCAACAACATCACACAAAGCACATTGGGTGGTATGCTTTGGAGCCTGAGGAGGAGCAGGGTTCGTCAGGGCAGCCTCGTCTTTAGTTGCCTTCTTGCGAGCTTTGCCCCCTTCACCCGAAGCTGTCACATTAGAAGTAGGTTCCTGTTGAGGTGGCTGAGGCACGGAAGCAAAGGGAGGGGTCATGGGGACCAATTGAACCAGGGTCAAAGCAAGATAATGTTTGGGTTGACCAGGTGGGGTTGTTGCTGGGGGATCAATGTACCAGACTGGGATCCCCAGGGTCATGTTAGGAAGGGATAAGGTAGCCATAACAGGTACCTAAAATGCTCCAAGAGGGGGAGCTAGGAACGGTATCTTACCAGAGGGGTAATGTCCAGGCAGGACAACTACAAGATGGTTAAGGCCAGGTGGAACCATGTCAGGGGGGTAGGGAGGATCATGGATACCATCTGCAGATGAGGGGAATTGAGGAGGGGGTCCTGAAGGCTGAGTCAAGGTGCTAAGAGTAGGTTGCAGGGGGCAGGGCTGCTGACTAATTGAAGCGGGCCACTTGAGGGCAGACCAAGACGATTTTATCAAGCAAAAAGTTGACGAGTTGGGATCAGAGATAGCAGGAGAAAGACCAGAGAATGAACCAAGAAAAGAGGAGTATTTGTAGACTCTCGATGAGACACTATTCAAAGGTTAGACTATTTTTTTTATTGGCCACCAAAGAGATGATGGACTCAGGGGAGGTCTAAGACTTGAGCTCATAATACGTCAACCGGTCAATGGTGACAATCTTTCAGTTGTGAGGAAAGCACATCTTACGGTGAAATGTAGATGGGACAACAGACATCGCATAAGTGTAGCTACAACCCAATATAATTTTGTAGTCTAAGGGTGCATCAATGAATTCTATGTCAACACAAACAGTCTTTCCCACATGAGTAATAGGAAAATTGTGGAACAGGCCAATGGGCTAGGAAGAGTGACCATCCCACGCTCGGAGAGTGATAGTGGAAGGGGAAAACTCTGGAGATCCAAGTTGCTTCCAAATAGAAGATGACATCACATAGGTAGATGCCCCCTCGCCAATGATACAATGAGAGATGTTGGCATTCCGGATCTTGACAGGGATTTGGAAGGCGACGGAAGCAGGAACGGGGGGGGGGTTCTGACCAGTCAACATAAAAGACGATAAAAAATCATCTGAAGGATCCACAACGTCCATGGAAGTTAGTAGAGATTTTCATTTTGAAGGGAACGATTGGAGGAGTTCCAGTGTTGAGATGGCAGCAGGGGATTGCATCAAATCATCTACTATATTATACGAATGGGCAACTTTACTAGAAGTAGCGTTTCGACATAATGGTCCCTTGGGGATCTTGGTATGAACCTATGTCTTAGGCTGAGGGATCTATAAAGGACCATTGGTTGTCAAAAGAGGCTCTGTGGGACTTGAAGAAGGGGGCTCGAGGGCAAACATAGTGGGAGGCTTGTTGTATTAGCAAGAACAAGTCTGAAGGTTGAGGTCAAGGGTAATGGGTTGGTCATAGTTCATCATGAAAATTTGGTAATCAGAGGTACCAGATAGAGGAGGTTGAGTGGCCGCCTGACCTTCAGGGGGTTGGGTAGCCACGAATCCTTGCTAGGGGAAAGGATTGGTAAACACAGCCAGCTTGATAGGTGCATCATGGGGAGGAACCGAAGGGGAGGCTTGTTGTCCTCAGGATGCTGCTTGAGCTTCCCACATCTTCCGCATCTGAGGTAAAAGAGGAAAATTGTGGGTGTAATGACCATAGACACCACAACAAGAATAAGGCTTATTTTTGCGAACAGTCTTGTCCTACTTGGGCTGAGTGCCTTGTTTCTGGTTAGAAGTGCTAGGTGTATTCCCTTGGGGACTTTTCCTGGATTACCTTGGGTAGATGGATTTTGGTTGCCTTTCCTCTTATTTTTGGAAGTAAGAGGATTAGTCACACCGTGTTGTGCGTACACCTGCCCCTAGGGGGGGGTGGCTATTGTTGCGGGGGTTGAGAAGGTAAGGGAGGTGGGGGTGCTAATGTTGGAGGAGTTGGAGCACCAGGCTGCGGATACGGATAATAAGGAGGTTGGGAAACATTGTGGTAAATAGGTTGGGCAAAAGGAGGAGGCATCCCATATCCTGGATACATTCTACCAAGAGGGGAAAAAGTGTTGGAGGAGCTGGACCCTCCATGAGGAAAACCATAACCCATGGGAGGATGAGTGTACGGATGAGAAAGGGCTCCAACAATACTGTCGGCGGCATGGGATTCCCCTGGTGCATTGGCACCACCAGATCTATGGAGATCATGTAAGATGGTATAAAAATAACTAGAATTTGCATAGATCAGGTCATATTTCAATGAAATCTGGACAACAGCTTCTTCGGTCTTAGGGAAATGAGATGCGACATATTTTTCGATAGCAGGAAAAAGGGATCTGAGAAACCAGTCCATGTAGACATGGTCTTCAAAGGTAGAGGCTCAACATAGGCTATTTCTTCACCACCATTCTTGAACATCAGCAGATAGGCGGGTCACAGATGATTGACAGAAAGAGGTCAAAAGTTCGGTACTAGTGTCACAACGAAGGGCAAGCTGGAAGTAATACAGAAAATTCCAAGCAAGAGTCACAATAGTAGTATGAGAGGAGGAGGCTTGGTCAACATACCACTTAGAAGCTTCTCCAGTAAGCGTACGTTGGAAAAATTGAAGACGAAAAAAAGTCATCGATGATGGAGTTAGATGAACACCACATGTGGAAAGATCGAACATGGTTTGTAGGATCTTCTCCAGCAAGTCCTTCAAACTTGGGGGTGTCGGAAGGGAGCTTGGTTGGCATAGAAGGCTAACCAGGATCATGGTGTAAGGGGTCATTGATCAATTGGTTGAAATCAGGAAGACTGAGGCCTACCATATAAGGCAGCAAGGGAGCAACCGGGATAGTTCCTATTGTGGTCCCACTAGTATTATTCCCAGCATTAGGGATGGGGCTACCACCAGCGTTAGGTCCTAAACCAGACATGGTGAAGGTGACAGGGGAAGAACCGGAGATAGAACTAAAACGGGAACCCAATGAACCAGAACCAAAGTTGGAATGGGGACTCGATGGAGGACTAACTCGAATCTTACGCGGAGGAGAAAGTCTTCCTACCAGAAACTGAGGATGAAGGCAAAGAATTCTTCAGGATATATGCCTTGGGGGAAAAATGATGGAAAACAAACATGGATCATAGAAGATAAAGAGACCAACAAGGGCAAGGAGGTGCAGGATCAAATGATTACAATGTCAAAACAAGAGCAGGGAGGTGCAGGATCAATTGATTACAATGTTATAGTCTTGGCCTGGCGGTGTAAACCAAGCGCTCTTCACTTAGGGTGTGTGTGTATAAGTGTGTTAATTTTAATTTTAAGCCTAGAAGTGTGTAGAGAAAAAATAAAAAATGTGTTGTATAACTATAAATAAATTTGCAAATAACAGTAAAGTAAACTGAATATAACATAAAATAAACAACTAAAGATGCATCAATGTCAACCCAAGAAGGAGCGCTTCCAAAAGCTAGTCTATGGGTGGGAAAAATCTATTCAAAACACAAAAAATAGCCAATGGATCTAAATTTGGGAGGGACAATGATCTAAAGGTCAGATCTACTGGAAATAGGTGTAGAAAATAGCAAAAAACCAGAGGGAAAAGTGCTACAAATTAGGTTGCGAAAGGCTAAAAACTGAAGGGACGCGGAGGGGACCCTAAAAGAGGACCAAAAAAAACTGAAAAGAGGTGTTTTGGATGGATGAATAACCAATCTAAAATGGATCTGAAAGTATAGGTTCAAATCTAAAAAATGGTTGAACACACTGAAATCTCAGACGACCTGCTTCAGCTAAACTTCTCCTAAAAAGGTGGAAGTGCACTGAAGCCCTAGGGGGATTGGTTCCTACTTTGAAAAGTAAAATAGAGCAAGTACAGGTCCAAGAATGGTGGAGACAGAGGTCAAAAAACTATAAACAGTAGTCCAGACAAACTTAGAAAAATCACAAAAAAATTCCCGCAAAAAGTACAGGTCGCGGTTTCTAACCTGTTTTCAGAAGAGGTTGCAGGTTTGAGGCTTTTTTCTGTGACCTGGAGGTTGAGGTCATAGGTTTTGGCCCAAAAAGTGTGACCTACACTTCCAACACTCTCGGGAGCATATTTCAGAAAAAGTGTCATCTCAGCTATGGCCGATACCTGTCACCTGCGCAATAGGCCCAGAAACATACCGAGTTAGAATTTTTACTATTTTAAAGTTATAAAGGTTAAAAACAACATCAAGAAGAGAAAAACAAGAAGCTGAATAAAAACCTTAGGGGTTGAAGCAGCTGGTAATGCAGGGATCTTAAAAACGACATAGGTCGTAATCGTAAACCCTTGTGGAGTCGCCAATTGTTAGTGTGAATTCTAATCGCAAGCGTACGAAAAAACTCACTTTAGCTGTGCATAACAAACAACCCTAACATCAAAGACGACTGTTAATTTATTTATTTCTACAATTAGTTGACCAAGACAAATGCTATAAAATCAAAATCTATGCAGTTAAAGACATTAAACAACAAATAAATAAGAGTTGCACCATTCATCCAATGAACAAGACAAGAATATTTTTAAAGAATTTTTGTATTATGACACAAGGGAACCGTAGAAAGATGTTACTAGTTCCCCTCAATGGGATGGGTTGTTGTATGTCCTTAGTGCTTCAGATCTAAGATCTCTCTCTCTTGGTGGTGTAGAAAACCCAGACAAAAAATTGAACTCAAAGGGAGCTCACAAGCAAAATGGTAGCAAAATATGAAAATGATGGAGAATCAAAATCAGACCAAAAGTATAGATCGAGAGTAATATTTAGGCAAAAAAAGGTAGTGAGTGAATGGAAAAACCCTTCTGTTTATAACAAAATGTTGAGTTTGTCAAGATATTGGTGCATAATTAAAATATTATTAACCAAATCTAGATCCAACTTTTATGGAATATTTTACTATATTTTTTGGAGAGAAAAAGAATTTGAATTTGGTCAAATCCCTTTATTTGTAAATAATAAATAAATAAATGATCTATTTATTATTTTAAGAATTTAGTTGAGTAATAATTAAATAAATAGTGATTTATTCAATTATTTAAAAATGATTTAGTCAAATTTAACAAGGAATATTTAAATAATGTTTATAATAAGATAAGTAATGATTTATCTAATTAATTTACCTGCTTTGCATTAAATATGACCAAGAATATTAATTAAAGTGTTGTATAACTAATTATCCCTTGAGGAAAATAAAAAAAATAAGGATTTATTCAATTATTCCTCATGGGGTTTCTTGTTTAGACCATAAACAACTTAATAAATTAAGTATTACTAAGTTATTTTTCATAGTGAAAGCAATTCTACTAGGGTAGAATTGGTCTTACATGGTGTACTTTGGTCCATCTAATAGTAACAGGTTAAATGACCAAAAAATGGTGTAACAAGCTTCTTCGTATTCAGATACCAGTATCAATCACTAGATGGGTCAGGTAGCACCAAAGAGTACCACATGCACTGGGCCTAATCTTAACCCCCTCTGAAACGGGTCTCTGTAGTGCTTGGGAATTTTGTTCCATGGGTGGATAGATGGATTTTAAGCTCCCTAAAAATTCAACATATATGTTTCAAAATGTAGAATGACCATGGCGGCTTATTGGATGCCTACCCCCAATGGTCCTAACCTGAACTATAATTTATTTTGTGGCCCCTATGGGGAGAATTTAGTGATTTCAATTAGTGGTTAGTTTTAGAGAGTCTTAATATTCTTAAGTTGTGCCTTGGTGAAGCAACTGTAAGAAGATGACAAAGCTCCCAACACACTTGGTGCCTTTTGGTCTGGTGCTTATCGATGCTTCGTGTGTGATTTGAAGTGTACAATCACAATGTTATAAAATATGGATATGTGGTGATCCTTTACAATCCTTCTCTAATTTCACTATGTGTTATTGTTCCTTACAGAAAATAAACAATGTGCGGATAATGGGCTGCTTACACTTTCCCTAGTTAGACTAAGTTTTGCACTATAGGGAGATGGAAAATTAAATTAAGAAAGCTTTTCTATACGTACCAAGGCACTAAGAGGTGAAAGGGTGGTAGATATTACTTTCCTTATTTTTGATATTTTGGTCCTTGTCCCAAATCCTAATGCAAAAAATTGAGCTAAACTAATGCAAAAAATTTGAAAAAAAAACTAGCTAAAGATGTTGGATGTATTGACCACTTAATTTCCACTAATTATCCTATGTGTTTGGTGTCTATTATCAGCAACTAGTTTGTTTAGATAGAATTTGTGGATTGAAAGCCACTTACTCACCCCTACTTAAACTATGTGTGATTTTTGATGATAACAAACTAAAATTAAAACAAACAAATTTCTAAGATAAATTTTAGCAAAAAAAATGTCCTAACGGGTCATGAAACACTAGAACACAGTGATAGAAAATTTATTATGAGTTTCCAATCACTTTACAATGTGAAAAATGAGAAAAAGTAACAAAAAATGTGCTCATTATCTTCCATGCGACTTATTTTCACACAGGCAGGCGATTTTCCCATCTATTTGGGTTGAACGCGCACGGATTTGCAGTGTATGAAAACTCTGCCTTCTCTGAGCCAAATTTCCCACTGAGGGTGATTTTAAAAGTGATAAGGGGAATCAAAAGTGTTCTTGCAGCAAGTCTAGGTAGGAGAGAGGACCTGCAAACAATAACCACTAGCTTAAAAGGAAGAAATAAGTGGAGTTGCCATTCCTATTGTAGTGCATTCAACGCATGGGCAGACAAAATGCAATGTGGTTGGTAGGGGGGGATTCTTCCCTACAAGCAAGTAACAAGTCAATTTATTTGTTAGATTGTTAGTGGAAAAACATAACATGTAGTAAACTAAGTAAAGAACATAGCATGCTACAATCGAGGAGAAACAAAAACAAAATACACATACAATAACAAGCTCAATAAAGTCAAACACACTAATAATCCAAATGGAGAACTCTTCCCCTTTTTATTAGTTGTTGATGGTATAAGAGAATAGGATGCTAAATAACTTGCAATTAGAGCTATGGAGCTCTAATATTCAAGGCAAGGGGGCCTCTTCCCTTTAAAATTCTTGTAAGCCTCTCTCTCTCTCTTCGACGAATGGTAGAATAACAGAAACTTGGTGAAGTTATTCTCTTTGATTGAGGTGTTGGACAACCAACAGCTAAATTCTTCCACTCCTTGATGCTTGGACAACACAATGTTGGTTTTCTTTCAATAAATTTGGCCAGCATAACAATGTGTCTCCTGGTCTTCTTCCCATGGTGGAATTTTATAGGAAAATTTCAAACTTTCCCTCCCTCTCTTGGTACAATATGGATGTTGACACAAGAGTGGGAGGTTGATTCCATTGTGTGCTACACTTGAGGCCTCATGATGGATTCAATGTGGTTGTACTTGGCTAACTTGAGTGGGGAATATTCTTCTTCAAGTGTGTCAAGTGGTCTTGGATGGTGACTTTCTGCCATACCTAATATTGCACAGCTATCTAAGGGATATCCGCGAAGATATTCTCTACTATCGAAGAAAAGGCCATGCAGATCACTAAGGGTCAGTGCTTTTTGTGCACTATTTGATAAATTTTCTTGCTTGAACTTAAGAAAAGTTAAAATTTTCAAATCCTATAATGTCTTTCTTCCCTGTAAATCCTTATTTGTACCCTCTGCTTGACATTTCCTAATGTCTTTTTCTTGTACAATTTTCTAGTGATAACACCCATTTCACCAATTTCACGTGTATTTTGAAGCCAACATACAACCCTACCTCCTGAAATTTTTTTGGGAATTTTCCTTGGCTTCTCTACCCTTCATTTCATCCTCCAAGCTTACCTTATCCTTGTCCTTTGTTTTTAAAAATTAACAACCCACTTACCCACTATATCTAAACACCCAGGGTTTCATCCTTTTGATAGACATTATGGAAAGTGAAAATAAAATCCTCAAAGGAGGGTGCCACATCATATATGAGCCTTCCACCTTGCAAGAAGTCAATGCATCACCTTTTTCCAAAGGCTACTTTGAAAGGACTTGATGTTTGCGATTCTATGAGAAAATCATGGAAGAATGTTGTCATCTCCAATTTACAAGCTTATTTTCCACAATTTTTAGTATGGGAAAGGTCATCATTGCAGGTGTAGAGTTCAACTTATCAGCAGATGTGATTTCTTCAGTAACAGGTATACAAAGTCATGGAAAAAAGTGGCTTAAGGGCATGGATATAGACCTTCAAGGTTACAAAATGTTCCACAAACCTCATGCTAGAGAGAACCCTGAGTACATATTTCCTTTCAGGCACCTCCTTAATAGATATGCTCCTTTGATGAGGTTAATTATGAAATATTTCACCTGTGAAGGGAGATTCTCTAGGTTGTACAGGTACATATCAGATTATTGATGCATTTTACCTCTAATAAACCACTTGACTTGCCATATTGATTGTACATAAGTTTGGTTAGAATGAATGAGAAAGTTCAAAGCATAAAAAAAGATCATCACCCATGTCTTTTCCACCATGGTCTAATAAAACTCATTATTTTGCATCATCTTTCAGCTATCAATATGACTTGGGAAACCTTCATGGAGAAAGTAACAGTGGTGCCCACCAACAGTCCTCCTGTCATGCATAGCACATCATCAACATTAGTATCAGCACAACCAATGGAGGTTGGATCTTCCAACATGAAAACCCATATTTCAAAGACTCCAAGGGTTGTTTAGTTCACTCACGCCTATGAGAAGAGAAATAGACAGATTTTTTCTCCCAAAACCATCACAAGTGTACCTACACTTGACACTGTAGCTGAGAAAAGAGAAATAGAGGAGCAGTCACTCATGCATCAGATTGAATCACCATTGCACCAACATGATGAAAAAATGCCCTTACATGTTGACATGGCAGAGTAGGTTGAAGTCAAATCATCTGAGGAGATAATTAGGGAAAAGGATGAGGAAATAGAAGAATTCAAGGAGAATTTTTCCATTGCAAATTTTCAGATTACTTTCTTACAACAAGAAAATTGGAAATTGAAGGTGAAGCAGCCATTACAAAGTAAGCCTAAGGCATAATTAGAGACAGATAAAGGTAAAGGGAAGCAAGTAATAGATGTTGAACAAATGCGGGACATAGAGATTGAAACACAACCAAGAAGGCCAAAGATAAGAGGCCTTGAGAAGGAACTGGAACTATAAAGACAGTCAGCTGATTCACCTGAACAATTGACCTTTGATGAGCTGATTCTTAAGGAGATCAATCAAGACAAACAACTCTGGTTAGGAAGGGTAAATGAAAATTTGGAGAATATTTTTAAAAGAGCCTATTAGTCATCAATAATTTTGATGATATTGAAAGATGACTAAGTTGGCAATCCTAGATGCCTAGAAACAATATTTGAAGAAGCATTGTGAGTTCTAGAAATCTCATTGCATTCATTATCCTAACCTTGAGTAAAATTCACTATAAACTTCATCTTTGCATCCTAAAAGTTCACCCTTCTACAAAGAAATTTCATTTTCTAGGCCTCATTCACCTATTTTTCCCCTTTCTAATAGTTTTTTCCCCCTAAAAAAAAAAAAACTCATGTTACCCTTCTCCAAGGACCCCATTAAAACCCCATTTCATTCACCATCCTGCCTAAAAAGGCTTTAATAAACCTTGTAAAATCCTTTTACTTGGTTAAAATCAACTTTTGAGCCTATCGGATCCCCTAAAAACTTATAAGAATTTTGTTTTAGGCCTAAACCGCTCCTTTGTAAAAAAATCCTTTTTTAAAGCCCCTTTTGGTTTCAAAGCCCTAGCCCCCATCTGCATATAACCAGGGGTCCTGACCTACCGCTATCCCCTTAAACCCCTTTATTTCTCGGCCCTCGGTTCTCCTATAAAAACCACGGGACCGTTTCTCCACCTTTTCTTCTAGTCCCCTTCTCCATTTTTTTCGTTGCCCCGCCCACTCATTCTTCAAAGAAATCCCCACCGTTGATTGAGTCTGATCTAATGGCCATCGCGCTCCCCATCTCTCCTCTTTTCCTCCAACACACACTCCCGCTGCCCAAAAAAATAGCCTATGTCACCCCGCTGGCCCACTTCCCACTATTTCCACTGTCGACCAATCTCCACCTGCCACCTGTGTTCCACTACCAACATGCTTCCCCCATCGGGCTCCATCAGCACCGTAGATCTCATCGCTTGACATCTAATGGTTCACCAATCATATCACGTGGAAATTTTTTCCGAGATTTAACACCTCTTTTCCACGCGAAATGGGTGGTTTCACCCAAGACACGTGGTGGCCACTAAGTGGAATCGCGTTCCTCCGACCCTAAACTGCTAACCACTAATAATCCATGCAATAACCACCTGGTTTTTGCCTAAACCGCCTTCTTCCGTTTTCACACCATAATTCGAATTTCGTCCCCTTCTCGCCTGGTTCCACTCATGGAACCCTTCCCTTGAATTCTCCCCTTCCTTTGCAATGCTCCTCCAACCATCATAAACCCTCATAAACCCTGAACATGCAAATCCACCACACGTAGGTTTTAATTAACAATTTGTTTCTTTCTTGCAAGTTTAATGTCGATACAAGCCTAAGCACCATCCCACAGTCAAAAAGTGGCAATCTGAACCCCTAGATGATGATCCAAGGGGAAAAATATATAAATAAATAGACCAAGGTTTTCATATAAAGGTTAGATCGATGACTCATGATCATCGACCAATCAAGAAACCTTCCAACGCTTAAAGAAGAAGCCTCTGCATATAGACAAGAACAGACAAAAGAAAGAATAGAGAAATGATGAAGAAAATGATTAAAGGCTTAAATCAAAGATTAAGGATAAAAGCCAAGGATAAGGATAAAGAATAAAGAGATAAAGGTAGAAAAATAGAGTATCAAGGATAAATCAAGGTTTAAAGAGCCTAAAGATAGATTTGTGGTTAAAAAAAATGCAGATAACCCAGTGGCAGCCTCAAATGATTCAACAAGGAAGCAGTTACTCCTCCAAAATATCAAACTGCCACCTATAGCATGTTTCCTTTACATAAAAGCATTTGGACAGTTATTAGACAGTCAGAAGATATTTTTATCTGTCAATGCAGTTATTGTAATAGTTAAGAATAGGCCTTAAAGTCAAACTTTTCACCTATTTTCTCTTAGAAGTTAAGAAAAAGTTATTGAAACATAGTAGTAGTTGCATATATTCTTGCCTTAAGCCTTACATGGTTTTCAAGGTCAGAAATGCATTTACTCTATAATTAATGAAACCCAAACTTAACCTCACCTCCTCATTTGTAGCATAAATATTGCATTTGAACTCATTGTATTGTTGGCATTTGATGACTCTTTGAAGTAATATATAGTCTCTTGGAAGTTGAAGGAAATTGATGTTTTGGATCTCATGGATGTTATGATTTACTTGTTGATGGAGGAGGCTAGATCACTGGATCCCTGAGCTTGGTTGTTGGTGAAGTACTTCTATCTGTTATTGTTATTTCCTGTTTTTATTATGTTCCATCTTTCTTTGTTACAGTAGAGTAAAATTTTTAGGCTAAGAAATGTATTTTGAAAGCACCTTAGTTCTGTTTACTCTTCACTGTCTTAATGTTTTCTTTTTCAAGTCTGATCGAAGGATTCTTAATTGACCTTCAGTTCCATATATGCTTGTAAAACTTAGAAATGATTCAATAGAATATAACCAAAGAGTATCCCTTTTGGTAAGTCCATATCCCTTTGAGTATGGCTTGAGAGGTTGTTTTAAGGAATGATTTCAATAGAGTGAAACCATGGAAATTAAGTGGTGAGTCCATGATCCTTTGAGTACAATTCGAGATATTATTTCTAAAGATATTTTCAAAGTATGCTAAGTAGAGTCTAAACCAGGGAAGTCTATGGTGCGCTCTATCCTCTGGACTGCCTCAAAAGGTTACTTTAAATATTCCTAAAGATTTGGTTAAAAGAAAATTAGATTATTTCTATTTTATCTTACGTTGCTCTTACTGTCTATCTTATATGTTTTCTTATCTGAAAGTAGTCTTTTGATTGTTGAATTGTTACTTGAAATTTTTGCTTATTAAAAGTCTAACCAAAGAAGTCTATGGTTTGCCTTGTCCTTTGGCTTGCTTCAAAGCTGATGCCTTGAAAGATTTTTCTTGTTTAAAGTACATGATAAAGAATTCTTAATTTCTCTTTTTCCTACTTTTCATTCTTATCCTTGATGTTCATCTCATAATCCTAAACTTTGAAGATCCACTAGCCAAGTTAGATTTGCCCTATGATACTCCCTGATCCATTGATGAACTTATCATGACTTCCATTTGACTCCATTTCCCAATGACTTAGATATTTCCCATTCTATCTATGCTCTTTGATCATCATTACCCAACCAAACAAACAAAAAAACCCCATACTTCATAACTAACCTAAAAAAAACTCTTAAAAGCAACCAAGCACACACCTTTACAAAACAAACCTGAGAGATCCCTCTCTGAGTCTAGGAAGGCTAGGTCCTAGAACTCTAAATATTGGTTACATGTTGCCTTGTCATTTGGTATTCCAATCTGCCAAATCACAGGACCCCAACATTTTGGCGATCACAGTGGGACTTTTGAGAATAATTCATGCTTAAACATCCCTTAAAACACTCAGAAACCATTGACTAAATAGCATCTGGTGGTTTATCTACCACCTCATCACCAAAACCAACATTCTGGAAATCACGGTGGGACTTCTGAGTCAGTGACAAACTAACTACACCTTAGGACTCTTGAAACCATTATCAAGCTTAAGAAAACCATAATATCAGCCATAGAGTAGACATTTTTTGCTTCACCATATTAGCTACATGATGATTCAGGTATAGGATAGTCTGACAAACCAAAGTACCATAGAAAACTCAGAAAACTCCAAAAAGATCTCTTGATTGGCTTTTATTACTTATTGGTGGTGGACCATAACATATTTTACCTTGAAAAGAGCTAAAAATTTCCACCTGGTGACTCCACTAGCCCCGGTAGGCCTATTACTCCACTAGTACTCTTAGATTCCCTTAATATTGTTTCAGATTAGTCCTTAGGATTCTAAAGGGCCTAGTCCCATATTCTAGAAAGATACCAAACATTAAGAGAGGTTAAAATTTTGAAAATAGTCCTTATACTTTCAACCTCTCTTAAATTTTGAACTTGAAATCTAGCTTCACATAGGATCAATACCAGATCTCATCCAAACCCTAATCCTCTTACAATAGTTGATGACCCAGAAAATATTTTGTGGAAAAATTATAAATTTGTAAATTTAAATACTAATAGGACTATCCAAAGAACAATATTTGTCCCTGAAAACCTTACAGTCTTGAAATATCCTCACTTTGACTTGTCTCATACAAAGAACCTATTCAGAACCAAGTCATATAGTGACATAGACCAAACTGACCCTGAGCCCATAGATTTGCAACGAAGCTCTAGTATGGAAGCCTCCCTTCCACTCCACCTGATTTTCAGCTGCTCCATCACTTTAGCTCCTTCCATAACAAATCTGCACAAAATTAGTTTGTTGGCCCAAGAAGTTCCAACACACCCATCCATACTTCCACTGTTCAAAACACTCCATTTCATCCCACTTTCCCTTTCACAAATCCACCTCTTGTAAATCCACCATTTTTTCCTATCATGGCTGCATGGTATGCCCCAATAGTGTTACCACAACCTTTAGTTCCCTTACCAAATGATTATCAATCCAGAATCCCCCATTTCCCTGGAACTGAATCTACTACTGCTCAACAACATGTAGATAAAATGGATGATGCTTTTGATTAAATGGAAATAGAAGAAGAGACCATTAAGATGAGAATATTTACCCAAATTTTAGGAGGAGAATCCAAGAAATGATTTAAAATATTAAATCCTAATAGCATAAATGATCTCCCTTCTTTGTACCAAACATACATAAATAAATAGCAAATAAAAAAGAACCCTCTCCAAATCTTTTCTGAATATAGCAACCTTAAAAGAAACATTGGGGAAAGTGTCCAAGATTATTGCACTAGATTTAATAGTGTTTACAATGCACTTCCCCCAAACATGAAACCTCCACTAGGCTTAGCCTTAGCAAAATTTCTTGAAGGCTTTGATCCAGACATGGCCTACCAGCTAAGAGAAAGAGGCCCCTTAACCTTAGAAGATATGCAAAGGGGGGCCATAAGTGTAGAGGAAAATCTGATTGAGAAAAGAGCTAGGTTGAAACCAGAGAAAAGAGTTACATACAAGGATGAAACAGTGACATCAGCCTCATCACCTGATGCCAAAATTGACAACTTAGTGAGGTTAATGGAAAGAATGTTTGAGAAAATAAATTTAAATGAAAAAATACCTCCAAGAGAAAACCAAGTTAATCCCCAAAACATAAATAGAAATCCTAATTTCAGAAGGGACCCTATTCAAGATAGACAAAGAGATAATAATCAACAAATTAGGCCTCCCTTTCAACAAAACTATGTAAGTAAAGAAGAAGAAAGGGAAATTGAAAGGTTGGAAGAAAACCATGTAAATATAATAGGATCAGACAGTGAGACTAATGTTTTCCTCACTGAAGAAGAAAAAGGATTCTTCTCCTCAGAACAAACTGAAAACCATCATGAAGATTCTGAAGATTACCAATTGGGGTATTAAATTCAATTATGTAGGTACAGAGACAATATCATCTTAGAAGCAAAGGGAACCCAAAAATTTCCAAAGATAAAAACACTAACACTGCTGTTAGGAAAACTTCAAAAAAAATTCCTAAAAGGAAAAAAAACATTAGTAACACTTTGACTAGGAAAGATGACTCAGATAAGAACAAAACCAATCAGCAAAGTGTTAATCAAAGCTTCCCTAGTACTTCTCCTAGTGGCCTTGAAAAATTTGTCCTAAATAACAGTCCAATAAAACTCAGCGAATAAGAATTGCTGAAAAGTCTATAGGAGACAAAAGAGATGTAAATATCTCAAAATCATTAGTCCCTTTCAGCCTTGAGGGTGAAATTTCCAAGATCAAAATTAACATACCCCTAGATGAACTAGTAACCTAGGACATATATAAAAACCAAGTTTTGAAAGCTTTGAATATAGGAAACGAAAATGATACTTTGAACTTGACAGATGATAAACCAAAATTATTGTTTGGTCCTGAAGTAGAATGGAAATATCAAGAAGGGACCATTCCTCCATTTTATGTTAGCTTGAATATACATGATTATATCTTACAAAATGCCATGCTAGACTATGGTGCCTCTCACAATCTTATGCCAAAAGTGGTGATGGAGAGATTAGGCCTAGAGATTGCTAAACCTTACAAGGACCTGTATTCCTTTGATTCAAGCAAAGTTAAATGTTTAGGTTTAATCAAGGATTTATGTGTCAATCTAGCACAGATTCCTGCTAAGGGTCTAGTGATGGACCTAGTGGTTGCTAACCTTCCCCCAAAGTACGGCATGCTTTTATCTAGATCATGGGGAGCTAAACTTCACGGAAGCCTTAAAATGAACATTTATTATGCTACCATTCCAGTTTTTAATCAAACTAGAAGATTATATAGAGAATCTCATATGAAATTTATGGTAAGCAACATAGACAGACTAAAAAACACTCCTGTCTACTCTATTTATTCAGATTTAGACTCCTTTATCTTATATAATGAAGACGAAATCAGTCAACAAGAAAGGGAAAATGAGACGAATTTAAGTTCACCCAAAAATTTAAATCAGTCCCAAAGAGAAGAATCTAATAGCCCTAACCTTAACAACCCTTAATAGCCAAAGGATAATGACTATGAAATAGAAACACTGTGGGAAATGACCTTTGATGGCTCTTATAACAAGATAGGTTCTGGAGCAGGTGTATGGATACACAATATAAACAAAGGACATTCTTATAAACATGATTTTCCATGCACCAATAACATTTCAGAGTATGAAGCCCTCCTCCTTGGCCTACATTTGCTCAAATATTTAGGAGTCAATAAAATATCAGTGCAAGGAGATTCAAAGTTGATTATTAGGCAAATAAAAGGGGAGTATTTAGCTAAAAGCCCAAGATTAAGAGAATATAGGAATGCTGCCCTAGAGCTCTTAAAAACCTTTGAAAAATATGTACTCACCTTCATCCCTAGAGCTCAAAACCACCTTGCAAATGAACTTGCCTTTGCTGCCAGCAATTGCCAAATACCCCAGATAAATGAACAATTCAATGGAAAAATTAAACAAAAACCCACAGTCCCTCACAATGAAGACTATTGGCAAGTGTTTGAGAATGTCAAACACATTGATGATTTCCTACAATCAACAAGTGATTTTGCTAAACCAACACCTAGCACAAGCCATAAAAAAGTCTATTCTGATGAAGAAAAATCCCATGAAATAGAGTTGTCCTCTACTGCTAATATAAATCGATTTGAACATCTTTATAAAGTAGAATTACTAAACGAACCAGACCAAAAGGACCTTGAAATTTTAAAAATTGAAAATGATTCAATACCAAGGGGCCTTGCACCATTAGAGGAGATTTTTGACTTCAATGATGTAGCTAAAAAACCAAAGATGGAGCCTACAGAAACTAATATAGAAGAACATAATATAGGCAGCATGAATGAACCCAAAATGATCAAGTTGTCTAGCACTCTCCCTACTCATATCAAACAAGAATATATTGAAATTTTCAAGGAGTACAGAGATGTGTTTTCATGGGGCTACAAAGATCTAAAATCATATGATACCAGCATTATTCAACATAAAATTCCTCTTAAGGAAAATCAGAAACCTTTCAAGAAAAAATTAAGAAGGATAAACCCTTTTTTATTAACTTTAGTTGAGAAAGAAATCAAGAAGATGTATGATGTTGGAATCATAGTTCCCCTTAGATACTCACAGTGGGTTTCCAACCTTGTGTCTGTTAGGAAGAAGACTGGGGAAATTAGGCTTTGCATTGACTTCAGAAATCAAAATAGAGCCTCCCTGAAAGATAATTATCCCTTTCCTAAAATGGACCATATACTTCAGAAGGTGGTTGGATCTAAATAATATCACTATTGGATGGTTTTTTAGGCTACAACCAAGTACTAGTACTCCTAAGTGACCAACACAAAAATATTTTTACCACACCTTGGGGTACAATCATGTATGTTAAAATGCCATTTGGTTTAATAAATGCAGGGGCCACATTTCACAGGGCCATGGACATAGCTTTTTCTGAAGACATAGGCTATTTTATAATCATCTACCTTGATGACATCATTGTTTTCTCCAAAATTGATAAAGAACATTTGATTCATTTTAGAAAAGTTTTTGAGAAATGTAGAAAATATGGCTTGTCTTTGAATCCCAAAAAGACACTCTTTGGTATCCAAGAAGGGAAACTTCTTGGCCACATAATTTCTGAAGAGAGAATCAAAGTAGACCCTAAAAGGATTGAAGGCATATTGAAAATCAGCCATCCTAGAAACCTTAAAGAATTGCAATATTTCATTGGAAAGATATATTTTTTGAGAACGTTCATCCCCAACCTTGCTAAACTTTTAAGGAATATCACAAGTATGCTCAAATGGAAACAGGGGTTAAATGGACCATCTAAGCCAAACAGAAATTTGAACTGGTTAAACGAGATCTTACTCAAACACCAGTTCTTATTAGTCATGATTTCACTAAAGATTTCTACATTTTCTCTTTTGCCTCTGAACATACAATTTCTGTAGTATTACTGCAAAAGAATAATACAGGGCAAGAACAACCAATATCCTTTTTTAGCAGAGCCTTAAGAGATGCTCCACTCAAATATAACATCATGGAGAAATAGGCCTTAGCCTTAGTAAAAGCACTGAAAGACTTTCGAGTCTACATTTTACATTCTCATATCATTGCTTTTGTTCCACATACTATTGTCAAGGACATTCTAAATCAAGACCCTAATGGTAAAAGGGGGAAATGGACTACAATAATCTTAGAATATGATTTAGAAATTAGGCCTACCAAGCTGATTAAAGGAAAAGGATTAGCAAAACTCATGGAAAAATCAAATTTCCAACCATTAGATATGAACATAGTTGATGTTTTAGAAGAAACAGAAGAATTGAAGAAATATTTTTGAATTCTCCTTGGTATGCTAATATCATCTATGTGCTTCTCTATCTTAATACTCCTCCTTTTCTATCAAAGACAAAAGCTAGATTTTTGAAACAGAAAGCTTTAAATTGTTGCATTTTAGATGGAGTGTTATATTAGAATAATGATATTGGCATATTTCTTAAATGTTTTCTTGAGAATGATGCAGGAAAAATCATGCATGTGATGCACGAGGGAGAATGTGGAGGCCATATTTACTGGAAGACCATAGAAAATAAGATTCTCAGAGTTGGCTACTATTGGCCCCCCCTTTTTCCAAATACTCAAAAATTAGTCATGTCTTGCCATAAATGTCAATTTTTTTATGGCAAGAGGAAACTCCTACATTTACCTTTGCATCACATTATTATTGAGGCTCCTTTCCAGCAATGGGGTTTAGACTTTATTGGATAAATTCACCCAACCTCATCTGCCCAACATAAATGCATCCTAACTAATATAGATTGCTTTACAAAGTGGATAGAAGCTATCCCTTCTAGGAATGCTACTAACTCTGTCATTATCAAGTTCCTCGAAACCAACATACTATCCAGATTTGGTTGTCCTAGAAAAATCATTACAGACAATGTTGTTGCCTTCAAATACAAGAAAATGATTGACTTCTACTATAAATACCTTATCACTTTAGGACATTCCACAGCTTACTATCCCCAAAGAAATGGCCTAGCTGAATCTTCTAATAAAATCCTGATCAATATTATCAAAAGATTGGTGGATCACAATCAGAAGTAATGGCATAGTAAGATTTTTCATGCATTATGGGTTGATAGACTCATTACCAAGAAATCGATAAATATGTCTCCCTATCAGCTGGTTTATGGCATAGATGCAGTATTCCCAACATCTTTAGGAGTTCCAGTCATGAAGCTTATCCAAGAAGTAAAAATAGAAGAAAATAACATGTAGAGAAGGCTGAATCAAACCATTCATTTACAACAGACAAGGGAAGAAGTGTAAAAAAGGAAACAAGCAATTCAAGAAAATCAAGAAGATCTTTGACAAAAGAACTAAAGCTAACAATTTTCAAGTTGGAGATACAGTCTTGAAGTGAGATTCAAGGAGGCAAGATAAAGGTAAACATGGCAAGTTTGAGAATTTATGGAAAGGACCTTATATCATTCACTCAATTAGGGGTCATAATGCTTTCTTCTTGAAAGGACTAAATGGAGAAGAACTTTTTGAAGGTCCTGCCAATGGTAGGATGCTTAAACATTATTTCTATCAAGAGTCCTATATTCAAAGGATTTCATTCATTATACATAACATAGCATGAGAAAAATCAAAGAAAGTACAAAAACAATAAAATAAAGGAAAGAGAAAAGAGGGCAAATTCAAAAGAGGTACAACCCCATATCCAAAAATTAGTGCTTCTAAAAGTGTACAAGTCTAAATGCCACTATTGATTCAAAATGATACCTTGTTCAATCATCTAGCCTAATCATGGCCGAACATACTTTAAATTTATGTTGATAAGTTAGTAGAAACAATGATTGTCAAGATTATTTTAGACTTAGATTATAAGAAAGAATAGATTAGGGAAATATAAAGAAACTAGTTCCACATGCTCAAAACGGAACCAAAGGGTTAGATAAGGATGCCTCACAAAGGATAAATTATAGCCTTATCTTTCTAATTTACTTTATGCAAAATAATGTTTGTGTGCAGCTTGTTCAAAATGCCACAACCATGGTTGATCAGACCGTCAAATCCTGATTTGAATCATGCTTTAAATTTCATGTCAATAGCTAGATAATCAAGACTTCCAAACAGTTTAATCTTGGAAGTCAAGTAGTTTAAGTAGAAAATTAAAGAGTTCAATAGCTTAATCTTAACCCTTGGAGGAAATAAGGATAGGAGTAGAAATTTTATTTCTTTTTTCAAAAATAAAATGTGAAAGAGTTTGCTAGTTTAAATGCACTCAAAAAGAAGAAAAAATGTTAGTACAAGTAGAATTGGGTAGGTAGAAAGACTGTGTGAAAGGAATTATATATTGCAGATTGTCAAAAAGTTGTTTTTTTCAGAGAAATATCAGCAAGTAAAAAGAAGAAAAATATGCCCAATAGATAAGGCACTGATCTACTGAAACTCAAAGATTCCATAAACTGAGGTTCTGGACACCTTGAAAATAAAGTTTCCCTCTCCAAGTGGAGCCACTGTTAGCCATCAATAATTTTTCTAATATCCAAAGATGACTAAGTTAGCAATCCCAGATTTCTAGAAACAATATTTGAAGAATCATTGTGAGTTCTAGAAATCTCACTGCATTCATTATCCTAAACTTGAGTAAAATTCACTATAAACTTCATCTTCGCATCCTAAAATTTCACCCTGCTGCAAAGAAACTTCATTTTCTAGGCCTCATTCACCTATTTTTCCCCTTTCTAACAGTTTTTTCCCCCCTAAGAAAAAAAAAAAAAACCCATGTTACCCTTCTCCAAGGACCCCATTAAAACACCCTTTCATTCACCATCCTACTTGAAAAGGCTTTAATAAACCTTGTAAAATCCTTTACTTGGCTAAAGTCAACTTTTGAGCCTATCGAATACCCTAAAAACTTAAAAGAATCTTGTTTTAGGCCTAAACGTCTCCTTTGTAAAAAAGGCCTCTTTTAAAGACCCTTTTGTTTTCAAAGCCCTAGCCCCCATCCGCATATAACCAGGAGTCCCGACCTACTACTATCCCTTTAAACCCCTTTATTTCTTAGCCCTCGGTTCTCCTCTAAAAACCACGGGACTGTTTCTCCGCCTTTTCTTCTAGCCCCCTTCTCCATTTTTTCGCTGCCCCACCCACTCATTGTTCAAAGCAATCCCCATCATTGTTCAAGTCTGATATAACAGCCATCGCGCTCCCTGCCTCTCCTATTTTCCTCCAACACTGTTTCGGGGAAAATCACCCTAGAGGTTTGTTGGGTTTAAACCTCCACAGAGCAGGGCATGCTACTCAAGAAGGACTCACACAACCATACATGTTCATGAAAAACTAAATAGAGTAGATCGAGGAAGTTACCCGTAGGTCCTACGGTTGAAGCAGATCCCATGGGGTCCAAACCCCCAGCAACCCTTCTTCCTTCTTAACCTGAAAGACAAGAAGAAACAAGCACGAAGAACTGGTTGTACAGCATATATCTACTCTAAATGTTAGTGAAATCCACGTGAAACATTAGATAAACCATAATAACTGCTTAAATAACAATATTATCATATATGCAAGAAGACACTAACACGTATATTTCGGGAACAAGATGGTTCTTCTGTATTATAAATAGCATGTACAGAAATAACGAGTGGAGAGATCACCTAAATCCTTCCACGATCTTCGAGCAGACCGTCGTCTGGATCCGTCCCACCCTTGCCTCGCTAAGATTCCTTCCGAACTGGTGCATACGAGATGACATATAAAGAGATGAGCATCTCCAGGAAACAAAGGTTTCATGTAATGAACTAGGAAGTGCAGGAGGCACGGGAATTCAGACTTGGATAGGGAATACCAACAGAGTATAATATCAATAATTTCTCTCTCCCCCTTAGGCCATGCACATGAGGGGCTTTTATACTCCCTCAAAGTAGTTTCAACAGTTGGAAACAGTTGGCCACGTGCTGGGGTGGTTGAACTACCAGAGTAACCATCAACCCAGCCCGAAAATAGGGATTTTATATATATATTTTTAATGATTTTAATGGCATACGCGGGAAAGTACATGTAGACTCGCGTATACATGCGGAAAAGTCTGGGCATAACCGCGTATGGGGAATTTAACACTGTTTTTTAGTGAATTTTGTCTAAGTCTGTAGGAATGGGTGCCCAAAGCCATAAAAGCAATCAAGAATCATATGAAGGTGAGAAATGATGCTATAACAGATGCCCCCTAATATATAAGGTCAGAAGGGGTACGTGATGGCCGAAATGTATTAGGCACATAGAAAGAACTTCGCAAGGACAAGAGAGGACTTCACCAGATTTCAGCCTGCCAAAAACCAATGAAAGAAAACAGAGAGTCAACTCATGCTAAGGCGGGCATACCCCTGCTCAGTCAAAAATACATCATATAGAAAGTACTGAATAGATCCAACATGTATACAAGTATAAATGAACTGAAAGTACATAATGAATCATCTGAGAATGGCCCGGAAGTATAAGTCTGAATCAATGTCCAAGTATCACATATAGAAAGATGATCAAGGATGCTGCAACTGGATGTTTGATCAAATAAGTAACTGAATCTCCAAGTACCAAATCATAAGGGGTGGAACAAACGGTACTATCACGCAACTCGAGAGCCAACATATAGGATGCTGCTGTACTGAACTGCAACATATAAGAGTGGACAGAATCACTGGCAGAAACTGAATGGACTGTCAAAAGTGAACCGAGAAATGCTGATGCAACCCGAGGTCTTCACCGATCACTATGGCACAATTCTACACAATGGGAATAAATGAGCTGAAATCGACCATGTGAGAAACCGTTGGATTACCGGTCAATGATGTATACCGTTAACCAACGCGAGACAACCCACCAATAATGAAAATGAGTGTCAAGGTGCCCCAGTACAATCTGACAAGTGCGAATGAATGAGTTGAAGTCGAACACTTGAAAGAATCTACCAATCAGGAGGCAATGCTGAATCCCCACTGTCGATAGTGAAGAGTCTGCCACTGATGACTGCAAACCCTAAGGTACTGACAAAAAGACTCTAGAACTTATTCCCAGAGTAATGAGTTGGAGTCGATGGGAAAAGATCTGCTAGAAGGAAGGCATTAAGGCATCCCACATCAGTCCAGCACGAGTGTAACCCGCAGGCCAAGATTTGGAAGGAATCGGACGAAGTGGAGTGATAGAACCAAAACCGAAGTACGTTTCCGACATGCACAAGATGAAGCTAGCGCACGGAAGAAACCCTCTGAACCAACCAATAATGAAAGCTGACACAGAGGTGAGAAATCCACTGATAGGGTCAAATGGAAATCAAGGTACTGCATGAATCCCAAGTGTGATAATGTGTGATGACGTCGAACACAGGGGAAACCACTCATTCAAAGACCCATAATGATGATCAAATGCTGAGCACAAGGTCACCTATCAATGATGGAAATAGGGCCAGGGTGCGGCTCTAGGTTTTCTCTCAGAGCAATGTGTCGTAGTCGATAAGAGACAAACCCGCTAGCGAGAAGTCAATGGAGACCTTCTCAAACCAGCACGAGCAGAAGACCAAAACATCTGATGTGATAGAACAAGATACTGACAAGACTGGGAAGGCCGACTGAATAATGAGTCAAGAGACACCGCAGAATGGCCAACTCTGGTTAGACTTCCCTTGAACAAAAGCACGACTCATGATGACCATGGCAGTAAAAGTGACACTGTATAAGTCTGTTATGCAGGAGGCAGAACAAACTCTCCATATGATTGGAAGAGATAACCAACCGGGGGAGGACTGACAAGTGAAACATGGTAAAGGCTGAACCTAGGTCAAAAACTAAAACCATCCCAAATGTAGGAAATATATATAAGTATATGTGCTTTGTTCAAGGGCGACAAACTGACTCTGTACTGCCATCAAAACAACGAAGATACATCCCGTTCCCGCTCTTTTTGTTATATTTGATTTTTTTGTATTTTTCATATAATAAGCCTGAAAAAGAATAAAAGAATGCTATGGTACAATGGATAGAACGAGTATCAAAAAATCAGATGCACTAGTTCCTAGGATTGGAACAATCCTATGCTCAATGCAAGGTGGTGAAAACTGGTAAGCGATACTCAGAGGAACGTTCCATCCATGGGTAAAAAGGTGTCAAGTCGTGATAGCTAAGTGCATGCAATGGTTAACTTGTACAGAAAGTCAAGGTCAAAAGTTGGCTTAAACATCGAGTCCAAATGAAGCCGGCTAAAGGCCAGGATAAACAAGTAGCCAATATGCAATGCAGTAATACAACTTAACGACACCAGGGAGCCTCTAGGGTAATAGCCAGAAAATGATAGTGAGGAAGAAGAAGAATGAAGCTTCAACACATAAGTCATGGCGGGACTAAAGAGGACTCCCGAGCCTACATAAAACGCAGCATGGGCAACAAGTGATAGCGAGGAACTAACTAAGAAGCCCATGTAAAGGAAGGCTCTACCATCAAGTCATGATTAAATAATCGGCGAGTGAAATAGGTGTAATAGTCATGACCTGATGGGATCGACCCTATGGCAAGTGATCAGTATGAAGGCTAGTATGCAAGATGCAACGGAAAGTGATTTTCCTAACCTATATGCCAGTGAAGATCATATACCTGCCGTGACGAGTCGGTAATCATGGATCAAAAACGGGAAAAATCTCAAATTCATCAAAATGTACCTGAAAACATACCAAACTGGGCACTTCCAAGCATCCGGGTTATGCAGCTTAAGATAGATCGAAAAAATAAGCATAACAAATTTTTGCGAAAATTTTCAACTTTTTAGGCATAAATAGGCAAATTACCTCATATTTGGTTCATTATTACATTGCTGATTTGGAAAAAAGTGCTCTGAAGAAAAAAAATTCTTTCGTCAAATCAGGAACAACTGACCGTCGAATCGCACCGAATTTGTCAGGTAAGCTCCTCAATCATCCTTGCAAATCATTTTGTCCGTTTATAAATTAAAATTTAGTGATTTTCAACACAGAAACCCTTTCCAAAAAACACAGGTTTGCGCATACGCGGGTTGGTAACAGGAAAGTCGCGTATACACGCGACTGTGGATAAAGAAAGCCGCATATGCGCAGGCCCAAATGAAAAATGCGTGGCTAATGAAGGATTTGTTGAATTTTGACAGGACGACAATCTCATGGAGAGAGCGTGAACACAGTGCAATTGATCAAGAGGTCATGCAAGATCGAGCATCGCAAAATATTCTTCGGAATTGCGGATTGTTCAAATTTTTCAAAGTGCCAAATATGAAAAGCAATGTCCGATTGCTAGAAATGCTCGTCAATTATTGGGAACCGGAAGAGGACTGCTTTATGATAGATCAGATGCCAGTACGCATTGAAGTGGAAGACATATTTTATCACTGGACTCTCCCGGAGGGGGGAACCAGTAGACTTGCACGGGAAGCCCCTGGGAGGGCTGACCGTGGAAGATTATGTCCACGTGTACTGCGTAGAGGGTTCCAAGAAATTTGGAACTTAGATTGCAATTAAAGATTTAAGGGATTTGCACATGAAAATCCTCCTTTTCACCATTGGCAGAGTGGCAGGATCTGCCTCCCTACATCAGGCGTCCAGGACGCAAATGAGCATAGCAGTGGAATGCTTGACTCATGTGTATGATTGGTGCACAACCCTATTACTGAACATGAAGCAACAATTGACCTCAATCTTCCAAGCAAAGACCAAACACTTTGGATACGGTACTATTTTGATGACATTCTTCTTTGAGAAGATACCAGCATTGAGACCCAGAGTTATCTCTACCATCAGCAGCCCGAGAGACCCAAGAATTGCCCGTCGGGCGGACATGATGAAGAGATTAGGGGGAAGTGAAGTTCCCCGGACCACTTGGGATGTTGAGTTCTTCCTTTGGTGGGGAGAAAAAATCATCGCTGTGGACGACTATCCCTATGCCGGGATGGACTTTCGTGGAGATCAAGATCTTGTTCTTCCACCAGGCACAGCATGGGGCACAGTCGGTAAGTTTGCAAATTTTTTGACTTATATAATTTTTTTGGATTTTTTCAAATATGTATGAAAAAATGAAAATAAACATGTTTTTGATTGGATTCATAATAACTGACAATGTAAACATGATCATGATATAGATATTGGACCAGTTCGACCTGAGGGTTTCCCGCGCCACAAGCGTCGCAGGGGCGAAGCAGATACAGTGGATTCAGAAAGGACTCTCCAGGCTTTACAGAGGAACTTGGAGGGGTTAACCCGCCAAATACCTATGGCTGCCGTGGAAGATCTGCCGGAAGCCATCCAGAGACAGGTGGTAGGAGTGCCCCAAGATTGGGTACGGTTATTCCGCCGAGTTGCCACCGCGATCACGTTTTATAGGAACACGACTTCTGGGCAGGGACCTCAGGAGTAGATAGATGTTATGTATTAGATGACTGTATATTCTTTTTTGAGACTGAACATGATCGGGCATAAGCCCAAATTTTGTATGAGCTTATGGATCCAAATTTTGTAAAGTTTTTGAACACTCTGATGAGATATATACAACGATGTTTGATGTGATGTGATAAATGTATCAAAATGTACGATGTTTTTGATGATTAAATTTTATTGTATGGAATGATTAATATGCCAATCAATTGCTTGATTAGCTAATGAGTCTGCTAACCAATTGTTAGCTCGAGGAATATGAATGAAAGTTAAAAAATGAAATGATCTTTGTAACAAACGTACCCTCAAGAACAACTGTAATAAAAATGGGTCTCGAACCCGATAAGTATTGTTCAACTATGACACCACCAGCTGAGAGTCCAAGAAAACTACCAATGAATCAACACCCAAAGATATTGCCTTCGAGAGTAGATAAACAACTGCAGTGTATTCTGCTATATTATTGGAAGCAGGACCAATGCAGACCCCTCTTGATACTAACAGCTGACCGGAAGGATAATGAAGCACCCAAGCCGCAGAAGCTAAGTTCCGGGTGTGTCTACTAGCACCATCGGCGAAACCAAAATGACTCATGACATCCGACACAACCTGCCAAAGCAGATCAAAGACATCACCAACTCATCAAATATCGAAAATCAACTAGATATGTACAAAGAAAAACTACTATATACAAAAGCAACATGCCAGGCCAAAGCCTAGGCATAATACTTCTTCAAATAGAGCCCATTTCGGGGCTCCGGCAACTCGTTCCCTTCAAAATCAACCAAGGTATACACTCCTTTCTTAAGGATTTTTTTAACGATGAAGGGGCCATACCACATAGACTTAAACTTTCCTGCCCCCAGGGTATCTTTTTCTTGGGCATAGACCAAGACAAGGTCACCTTCCGAAAAAACCTTGGGTTTGACCGCCTTATCGTACTGAACTTTAACTCAGTTTTTATGCGCTTCATTCATCGTGGCAGCATCCCGACGCTGCTCATCGAGATGTTCCAGATGAAGGAGCTATTCTTCAAGACTAGAAGTGTCAGGAAGAAGTTCAACAGCTAACTTAAGAGAAGGAATCTCACATTCAATAGGAAATACAGATTCCACCCCGTGCACGAGCTGAAACGGAGTAAAGCCAGTTGCAGTTTTCACTGATGTCCTGTATGCCCAAAGTGCAAGATATAGCATAATATGCCAGTTGGATCTAGCTTTATCAATTTTCCTTTGAAGAATTTTCTTCAAGGATTTATTCACGGCTTCCACTTGCCCATTGGCTTGAGGATAATACAGAGATGAATGCTCCTGCCGGAAACCCAATTTGAGAGCCAACTCAGCCATCATACTATTCTGAAAATGACTACCATGATCAGTGACAATCTCTCTAGGAATACCAAAACGAGCGATAACCTGGTTGAAAAGGAAAAGAGCTGCAGTCTCACCATCATTCCCAAAAGTAGGCATAGCCTCGACCCACTTCGTAAATTAGTCTACTGCTACAATAATGTACTTGTGACCTTTAGCCGAAGGCAGGTTACAAGTAGTATAATCAATACCCCACTTTGTAAAGGGACCGACAATAATGACTGGAAAAAGCGGAGCTGGATGAGCGCGCATTTTTCGAGTATAGACTTGACACGGATGACACTTTTTGACCGATTCAATACAATCCTTGAAAATCGAGGGCCAAAAGTACCCAGCACGCAAGATTTTTTGGGCTGTAGCAAGCCCAGATAAATGACCCCCGCAAGCTCCACTGTGGGAATCATTCAGCACAGCCTCAGCTTCTTCGAGAGTCAAGCAACGTCTCAGGATTGAATCAACCCCTCGACGGTATAAAGCATCACCAATAATCAAATAATTCTTGGCCAAGTGACGCAGCTTACGATGCTCATCTTTCGAAAAAGTAGAGGGAAACTTCGCAGTCTGGAGATACACAATGATATCTCCGTACCAAGGATCCTGTGAAGAGATAAGAAACAAATGTTCATCCGGAAAGGATTCATCATAGATCATCTCCTCCCCATAGGGCAACTCGGAGATCAATTCTGCGAAAACTAATGATTTCTTGGACTTGGCAGACATAAAATAAAGATCAAATTCCTGTAAAATCACAATCCATCTATTGTATTTTCCCTAAATCACTCGCCTACTGAGGACAAACTGAAATGGATTGGTTGCTGCCAAAACATAAGTTTTGCGAAGAATAATGTAATGCCGGAGTCACTGCACAGCATGAACTGCTGCTAAAGCTAATTTTTCTATCAGAGTGTACCGGAGTTCAGGTCCTACCAAGCCTCGACTAAGGTAGTATATAACATGCTCTACAAAAGCATCATCCTCCTAAACCAGAACCATACCGATGGTAGATTCTGCTGCTGCCAGATACAAAAGGAAATCCCTGCTATAATCAGGTGGACTCAATAAAGGAGCAGAGGTCAATGCTTTTTTCAAAGCATCGAACGAGCGTTGAGTGAAGTCATCCCAAAGAAATGGAACTCCCTTCTTCAACAATCTCATAAATCCCTTTGTAACTTCAGCATAATTTACGATAAATCTCCGAAGAAACTTAGATTTTCCTTGTAGACTTTGAAGCTGACGAATAGAGGACGGGGGAGGCAACCGAAGTATTGCCTCAACCTTGAAGGGATATACCCTAATCCCTTCCCTAGACACAATGAATCCCAATAACCGACCAGATGTAACCGCGAAAACGCACTTGTTCGGATTCAATCTAATCTTAAAGAACCGACATCGTTCAAATATTTGTCGGAGGTGAGCAGGATGATCCATTCTCTTTCGAGAATGAGCAGCTAAATCATCCAAATACGCCTCGATAATCTTTTTATGTCATGGAAGGCATATGACATGGCCCGCTAAAAGGTAGCCCCAACATTTTTAAGACCAAAAGGCATCTTCTTGTATGCAAATGTACCCCAGGGACAAATAAAGGCAGTCTTATGCTGATCTTTAGGACGGATAGTAATCTGATTATATCCGGAGAAACCGTCCATGAAGGAGAAAATCTCATTACCGGCACACTCGTCAATGACCTGATCGATAAATGGTGTGGGGTAATTATCTTTAGGACATGCTTTATTTAGGTCTCTGAAATCGATGCAAACTCGAATCGTTCCTTGCTTTTTATCTACGGGAACGGGATTTGAAACCCATTCAGTCAAAGGAATAGGGAAAATGAATCCCGCCTTAAGCAGCTTCTCAACTTCAGCTTTGATAGCTGCTGCCTTCCTAGGATTGACCGGATGAAGTTTTTGCCTCACCGGCTTAGCGTTTTCATACGTCTTGATCTCATGCTGGACAATAGATGGGTCTATTCCAGGCATTTCCTCATAAGACCAAGTGAATACATCCCTATACTCTTTAAAGAGCTTGGTGTAAATTTGAACCTCTTCACGGGAACATTCAGCTCCGATGAAGACATTCTCGATAATATTGGGATCCCTGGAAATGTTCACCGGGATAGTAGGAGAAATCACAGCCATGTTCCCTTCAGCATAAACCTATGTTGGTGCTAAAGGGTTCAAGACTAGGTGAACAGGACCAGGAGACTGAGGACTTGGGAAACTAGTTTCAACTTCGCTCAAGTCAGGTAAAAAGTAAGACCGATGATGCAAGTCATCCCACGGTCTATCTATACCAGTCATGGCTTCTAGGATGGCCTCTTCAGATGGAAGAGTGGTATCAAGGCAATCCTGGGCAGAAGAAGAACTAAGTGTCCAAGCCAGAGCCACATCTCCATCCAACTCTTCCGGTGAAAGAGGAGCTGGGATGGATTTTGCAGAGTCAACAATAGACTGATAAGCAATCTCAGCTGCAGAAATAGGAAATGCCATTCCACCCACTTGACCTTCCGCTAATGTGGCAGTAAGGGAAGGTAAGGTCCAAGGGTCCGAAAAATAATGAGTTCTGAAGAACTCTCTTCGAAGAGGAGCCTTGTAGGATGAAATTGCATTAATATGAACCGTAGGAAGAGGAATATCGAAAGTACCCATCAAGGAAGAATACATTCCAACTCCTAAATTCTCAACAGGCGCCTTAGAATTATCCAACTTAGGAATAGATGAGTCAGTAGACGCATTCGGGTCTACAGGAGGATAGTCCAGTTGATCCACTGTAATGATCCTCCCTTCGTGAGGAAAACATATAATGTGAAATAATGAGGACGCAATGGCATCCATCTCATAAATCCAGTTTCTCCCCAACAGAAGGTTTTAGTCCAAGCTTGCATCCACTACCTCAACCTCTATATTGATAGTTTTGCCCCCAACACAGATGGGCAAAGATGGGACAATACCATGGGGTCTGTGAGAATGACCATCGAACGCAGTCAGAAGAGCGGTAGATGGAACAGCTTTGGGAGATTCAAGTGTCTTCCAGCATGCGAGAGACATCACGCATGTGGAAGCGCCCTCATCAACGACCGTCCGAAAGATGTTACACTTCCGGTACGATGATTTAATATGAAAAGCCATGTGATGAGGAAGTCTCTTCTTAAAATTAGTCATATCAAAAGTAATCAGAAGAGAATTTTTCGGATCAATAGCCCCAATGGTAGTGAGCAAAGCACTGCGCTGAGCCGGACAAGACTGGAGTACCTCTAAAGCCGACATAGCACAAGGACTCTGCGCCAGATCTTCTACAATCGAGTAGTTCTGGGCAGCCCTCGCATTTGGATTAATCGTTGATCGCTTAGAAGATGCTTTGGGCATCCGAGGCATAGACTCAATAGTAGGCTTCGTAATGTGAAGCGGCTCAGTAGCATCAGGAACTTCCTTAGCTTTCGAAGACTCTTCTCCACCATAATCACGGGATCTCGTAGCGATATCCGCGTGAGCACTCATCATGAAAATGTTCGATGGAATTTCCCCTTCCTGGGTGCCCCCAGAGGAAGCCCGAGGATTTTGATTCACGCTAACAACTAATTGTTGCCCTTGGGGAAAAGGGTTTGTTAACACAGCCTGGGAACTAGAAGAACCCTGCTGTGCTAACAAGCGCTGCGCATCCTGAATTTTAGGGCAAAGGTGTGTAAGATGGTCTCCAACACACAGCTTGCATGGAAAATTTACTTTCCTTTTCTCCTTTGGACCCTCACCAACATGCTCGTTGGTTTTATTTGCATTACCCTTCCAGTTCTTGCCCTTTTTCTTATTATTTTGTCCCTTCTTCTTCCCTTCGGATTGTTGATTTCCTTTGGGATCAGAAGCTTGGACAGCATTTATGGGCAAAGACTGGGAAGGTGATGACTCAGCAGGCACAGCCTTACCAAAAGGAGCAGATTGCAAAGACAACTGCTGCAGTTGAGTAAGCAGGCTGGTTGCACCACTATTGATCGATCCAATCAGTCCGTCACCATGAGGACCGAGCTTAGTTTTAGATAAATCTAATTTGGAGCGAGGAGCATTGGGCAGATACTTGTGAAGAACCCCAGACTAAGAATAGATCATCTCAAGCTGCTGGGCCCTAAAAATGGCCTGCTCCTTGGAAAATACCCCGGAAAGGGATACATCTTTCGAAATATCTGACTGTAGGGATTTGAGAAAACATTCCAAAAGGAATTCACTTGGAATATGAGCTTTAATCAGCCTCTTCCTTCTCCTCCATTCCTGAATGTGATCAGAAATGTGGGTTGCGTCGTCCTGCTTAAAATTAGCTAGGAGTTCAGTCCCAGCGTCATACCGGACAGGCAACTGAAAATGGTTCAGAAATGTAACAGCCAGTTCTCCAAATGTAGCAAAACTGCCCCCAGTTAGCTCAATATACCATTTGGCAGCGTTTCTAGTTAGGGTGCATTGAAATAATCTCAACCTAATCGAATCATCGATCAGGGAGTTCGAAGAACACCATAAATGGAAAGTAGTAATGTGGTCAGCCGGATCTTCTCCATTCTTACCTTCAAACTTTGGAATATCTGAAGGAAGTTTGGTGGGAACTGGAGGCCACCTCGGACTATAATGAATCATATCATTAGTCAACTTCGACAGATATGGCAAGTTTAACGTTGCCAGAAAAGGTAAGCAAGGTGGAGCCTGAGGATTATATCCTTGATGGGATGGATTCCCAACATTTTGAAAAGAATACCCTGGATTTGATGAGGCACCAGGTTGCCAGAAAGGACTCGTAGAAAAAGGAGAAGAACCTCCTCCCAATGTAGAGTTACCAAAACCCAGACCAGTTCCCCCCGCTGAAGTATGAAATGAAGAGGAAAGCCCCTGATAGGGGTTCCGGGCATTAGAAAGAGGAGAAAAGGTCTGATAAGCACTTGACAAAGGGAAAGAAGTATTCCCTTGGTGACCAACGTAAAACTGATTCCCTGCCCCCACTATAGTGAATACAGGGTTCCATCCTGTAAAAGTGGTCAAATTCTGACCTCCAGACCAAGGATTGAAACTTTGGGTCTGAGAAGTAAACGGAAAGGACCCTAAAGAAGGATTGGAACTAAGAACATGCCCAGTTCCAAAGGGGAACCCCTGAAAAGAAGTTGATCCACTAGCCATGGAAGACATGGGTGTAGATCCAGTTGCAGCAACGGAAAAGGAAAAAGAAGGAATCCCACTAGTGGGCATTCCGAAACAGAAGGGACCAAAATGAGAAGCATGTGCTTGGGTGAAACCAGAGCCAAACACAACAGCACTAGAAGTAATCAAAGACAAAGCAATACTGCCCCCTCCTTCAACAGAAGCAGGAGTCTAAATGCCTGCAGCACTCACAGTAGAAGCCGCGTTCCCAGTCATGGCCATCGAAAGGTACGAATAATATGGAGGATCTTCTGGTCTCTTTGACTCAGGTCCGATGTATTGAAAAATGAACGGATAATCAGGAGGAAGAGGAGATGGACCTGACCCAGGAGGTTCAGGTAATTCCTCAATTTGAAAATCTTCTTCCTGAGGAAATAAAACTCGCGAGGTGAGCGGAATGCTCCTCTCGGAACCGACACCAGAATCAGCTATGAAACCTTCAGACCCTTGTGGAGGATCTCTCTCCACTGCATCAGACGTCATAGGGTGGTAACCACCTACTAAATCACTCCTACGCCTTCTTGAAGAAGGCTCTGGACTCTTGAGAGATAACCCCCGGATTCTCCTCGATCGACGAGGCGCTTGATCAACCACATTTATAAATTTTAATTAGACTCAAAAAAGTGAAAAAGCTAGGCAAGCTAGGAGCAAAGAGCACTCACTATAAGAAAAATCCCTGAGATACTATCAAGCAAACAACCTTCAAGTATTTCCGCTCCGGGTGATGAGGACCGGACACCAAAATACAAGAAAGCGAAATATAGGACCTCCCGAAAGCAGTTTGGGATAATTAAGGCCCAGGCCTACTAGCGAAGGTATCAGAAACAGTTACGCCGACCTCCTAACGGCAGCCTTTGCCGGCTCAAGCACCCAAGCTTCGCAAGGGCACCCCCTAGAAGTACTGCTAAAAGTGATGCAACGTCTGCCTCAGGTACCACGGGTATTCCCCCCCCGCAGTCACCTGTGTGGAACCTAGGAGTGGCAACTATGGGCACCAATCTGTGTCAGAAGCCGGGTGGAACGGTCTTGAGGTCCGATTCAGCTAATCAGAGAGGGGGTATCCCTCTTCTCAGCCTTCACTTCCCCTCGCGCTTGACTCTCTGGAGGAGAGTTTTCCTGGTCCACCTAACGGAGTTGGATTTCGCTCAATTAATCAACTTCTATGTTTTGTTTGAGCGGCCTTTGAGAGTTAACTCTCCACTCACCTAATCCAAGTCCTTACAACCTATCTAGTTGGTGTATGACACTTAGAAAACTTGCTAGTTGATTTTAAATTATATCGCTTATTTTAATGGGCTGTTATGTTAAGTCAAAGGGATGCGAAAATGAAACTTATGATGTTTTGACGCAGAAATAAATTAATAAAAACCAAACTACATGCAAATTCAGTTATTGTCTTTCGATGAAAAGCAACTTCTACACGGGTTCTACGAGATTAAAAATTGTATTTTTTTCTTTTTATATAGCAAACTCACACTCACAAAAACTATGAAAATGACTAAATGCTTAAGTGCACCTGATGCAAATCACTACAAGCATGCCAATCCTAAGATGCAAAATCTCCTAAAGCAGAGTGAAATTTCCCAAAAGTCCTTCAATTTTATCTCTTTTTTGGTTGTCCAAAAAGCTAGTTCCCAAAATCAAGAACTCTTAATATGAAGACACCAAAAACGCTTAAAAACAAGAGGAAGAAATCAATGACAACTCCTTTCCAAAATCAAGCCAAAATCCAAAGGCAAGAAACCTCAACAAAGCTTCAAAAGATACAAAGAAACGAAAAAAAAAATGCAAAAACAAAAGCAAACAACAAAGCAAAATGTTTTTTGAGCTTTTGAGTTTTATAAAAAAGTTCAAAAAGACAAAGTGAAACTATAAAATCCCAAGCCAAACAACACTGAATTTCAAGCAAAAACTTCCAAAATGCTCCAAATCTTATAAGGCTAACTAGTAGCAAGATCAATATGAGCAAAAGAAGACAAGAAAACTCAGCCACTCAGCCTAGAATAATAGTGCAACCTTGCCACAAACAAAACTTCAAAGAACCAAGAAAGACTCTTCAAAAGTTGCAACAAGACCTAGCCAGCTGAACTCAAGAAAACCAACCAAGAAATAGGCAAAAATCGTAGCACAAAGCAAAACACAAAGATAGGAAAGAGTAAATGAGCAGGAGCTCTCTGTTCTGATGAAGCAGAACTGCCAAGAATCCCCAGAAAGAGATCTTGGTACTAAAACCAGAAATGCCAGCACAAGAAACAACACTTTGCCAAAAAGACTAGTTTTCAACCAAACGAAAGAGAGAAAAAACCAAAGACCACTTTCTTCACAATCCAGAGGGTACAAAGACACTGCAAGAACAGGTCTCCACAGACAGAAAGGACTAAAAAGCCAAGGAATCCAAAAGTTCAAAATCTGCCTAGGTATACGCGACTTTACAGTTTATCAACAAGCGTGCATACGCAACTGTGCTAAAGGAAACACGCGTATACGCGACTCCCTTTAGAAAAAATTGCATGTATACACAACTGTGTGCAGAAAAAAGCGCGTATATAAAGGTAAATAATGAAAAACAAAAAGGATCTAGCCTGGATAAGAAACCAGGACTTCAATCTGACTGAGAAAGAGTAAACTGGACTGGAAATAAAAGTTAAAACTGTTGGAAACCTATCAAATAGCTGAAACCACCCAACAGGGGAATCACAAGAATGTGATCCCCAGTGGAGTCGCCAGTTCTGTTTCGGGGAAAATCACTCTAGAGGTTTGTTGGGTTTAAACCTCCACAGAGCAGGGCATGCTACTCAAGAAGGACTCACACAACCATACATGTTCATGAAAAACTAAATAGAGTAGATCGAGGAAGTTACCCGTAGGTCCTATGGTTGAAGCAGATCACGCGGGGTCCAAACCCCCAACAACCCTTCTTCCTTCTTAACCTAAAAGAAAAGAAGAAAAAAGCACGAAGAACCGGTTGTACAGCATATATCTACTCTAAATGTTAGTGAAATCCACGTGAAACATTAGATAAACCATAATAACTACTTAAATAACAATATTATCATATATGCAAGCAGACACTAACACGTATATTTCGGGAACAAGATGGTTCTTCTGTATTATAAATAGCATGTACAAAAATAACGAGTGGAGAGATCACCTGAATCCTTCCATGAACTTCGAGCAGACCGTCGTCTGGATCCGTCCCACCCTTGCCTCGCTAAGATTCCTTCCGAACTGGTGCATACGAGATGACATATAAAGAGATGAACATCTCCAGGAAACAAAGGTTTCTTGTAATGAACTGGGAAGTGCAGGAGGCACAGGAATTCAGACTTGGATAGGGAATACCAACAGAGTATAATATTAATAATTTCTCTCTCCCCCTTAGGCCATGCACATGAGGGGCTTTTATACTCCCTCAAAGTAGTTTCAACAGTTGGAAACAGTTGGCCACGTGCTAGGGTGGTTGAACTACCAGAGTAACCATCAACCCAGCCCGAAAATAGGGATTTTTTTATATATTTTTTAATGATTTTAATGGCATACACGGGAAAGTACATGTAGACTTGCGTATACACGCGGAAAAGTCTGGGCATAACCGCGTATGGGGAATTTAACACTATTTTTTAGTGAATTTTGTCCAAGTCTGTAGGAATGGGTGCCCAAAGCCATAAAAGCAATCATGAATCATATGAAGGTGAGAAATGATGCTATAACAAACACACACTCCCGCTGCCCGAAAAATTAGCCTACATCACCCCGCTGGCCCACTTCCCACTATTTCCACCGCCGACCAATCTCCACCCGCCACCTGTGTTCCACTACCAACATGCTCTCCCCATCAAGCTGCACCAGCACCATAGATCTCATCACTTGAGATCTAACGGTTCACTAATCATATCACACAGAAATTGTTGTCGAGGTTTAACATGTCTTTTGCAAGCGAAATGGGCAGTTTCGCAAAGGACACATGGTGGCCACTGAGTGGAATTGCGTTCCTCTGCCCCTAAACTGCTTACCATTAATAAGCCATGTGATAACCACCTGGTTTTTGCCTAAACCGCCTTCTTCCGTTTTAGCGCCATAATTCGAATTTCGTCCTCTTCTCACCTGGTTCCACTCATGGAACCCTTCCCCTGCATTCTCCCCTTCCTCTGCAATGCTGCTCTGACTGTCATAAACCCTCATAAACCCCTGAACATGCAATAAATCCACCACACGTAGGTTTTAATTAACATTTTTTTTTTTGTTGCAGGTTTAATGTCGATATAGGCCTAAGCACCATCCCACAGTCAGAAAGTGGTAATTCGAACCCCTGGATGATGATCCAAGGGGAAAAATCTATAAAGAAAGGGACCAAGGTTTTCATATAAAGGTTAGATCGATGACTCATGATCATTAACCAATCAAGAAACCTTCCAACGCCTAAAGAAGAAGCCCCTGCATACAGACAAGAACAGACAGAAAAAAGAACAGAGAAATTATGAAGAAAAGGATTAAAGGCTTAAATCAAAGATTAAGGATAAAATCCAAGGATAAGGATAAAGAATAAAGAGATAAAGAAAAGTAGAGTATCAAGGATAAATCAAGGTTTAAAGAGCCTAAAGACAGATTTGTGGTTAAAACAAATGCAGAAAATGCAGTGGTAGCCTCGAATGATTCAACAAGGAAGCAGATACTCCTCCAAAATATCAAATTGCCACCTATAACATGTTTACTTTACATAAAAGCATTTGGACAGTTATTATACAGTTAGAAGATATTTTTATCTTTCAAGGTGGTTATTGTAATAGTTAAGAATAGGCCTTAATGTCAAACTTTTCACCTGTTTTCTCTTAGACGTTAAGACAAAGTTATTGAAATAGAGAAGTAGCTGCAAATATTCTTACCTTAAGCCTTGCATGGTTTTCAAGGTCATAAATGCATTTACTCTGTAATTAATGATACCCAAACTTAACCTCACCTCCTAATTTGCAGCATAAATACTACATTTGAACTCATTGTACTGTTGGCATTTGATGACTCTCTGATGCAGGTGCATCCGAACAAGTTCGAATTCAAGTTCGATGTTGTGTAACCAGCTCCAAAAATAGAAGAAAAGAGATATCAACGCCTTATAAATAAGCCACTTCAAGGGGGCAACCTCCAATACATTACATAAATGAACAATTCTTGTATGATACAATTTACAAAACCTCCTTTCTATATATAGGAGTCCATGTGGCCATAATGTAATCCTAGTGGGCCACAATGTAATCCTAGCCAACCTAACAATAATAATTTAAGGGCACAATAATAACAAAATGGGGGTTACAAGGGTACAATAATAACAATAAGGGGGTTACACTAATAACGATAAGGGACTATACTAGTAATATAGGGACCTAACATGCCCCTCTCCTTCAAAAAAGTGTTGTCCTCAACGCTTGAGTAGCTCTGGGTGCTTCTGTATAAAATTCTCATCCTCCCATGTAGAATCTTCAGTGGGTAAGTTCTTCCACTTGATGAGATACTCTGAAATTGATCGATTCCGTAGTTGTCGAGTTCTTGTTTCCATGACCACTTTAGGTTCCAATATGATTTTTCCTTCCTCATCAAGTTCTGGCAATATTGTTTGAACTGGAAGATTTTCACCTATAACCTTCTTTAAGCATGAAACATGGAAAAACGGATGCACTCGCGAAGAAGCAGGAAGCTCCAATTTGTATGCCATAGTACCAATCTTTTGCAACACCTTGTAAGGACCATAGTACTTTGGCGATAATTTATTATCCTTCTTTGCTTGCTTGAGGGACATTTGTTTGTATGGTTGTAGGCGTAAAAATACCCAATCTCCTACATCAAAACTTCTCTCGCTACGATGTTGATCTGCCTGTTGTTTCATTCGATTTTGTGCCAAATTCAGGTTATCCTTTAAGAGTTGGAGAACTTCTTGATGATGCTCGATGTGATCTTCCACTGCTTGAACCTTCGAATTTTCCCTTAAAGATGATGTGATGGATGGTGGATGATATCCATAAAGTGCTATAAATGGGGTCATTTTTGCTGCAGTATGGAAGGAAGTGTTATACCACCATTCAGCGAGAGGTAACCACTTGACCCATTGTGTTTGTTTATCAGATACAAAACAATGAAGATATCCTTCCAAACATTTATTTACTATCTCAGTTTGACCATCGGATTAAGGATGATAAGATGAGCTATGAGCTAATTGAGTACCCAAACAAGAAAATAACTATGTCCAAAAATTTCCAGTAAAAATGGGATCTCTGTCGCTCACAATAACCCTTGGGTTTCCATGTAGCTTTTGAATTGTGTCCATAAATGTAGTAACAACTATACTTGCTTTAAATGGATGAGATAATGCACAAAAGTGTGCATACTTGGTAAGTCTATCAACTACCACCATGATGACACTCTTTCCTTGGGACTTAGGTAAACCTGTGATAAAATCCATTGAAATCTCCTCCCAACGTTGACTTGGAATGGATAAAGGTTGTAGAAGTCCCGGGGTCTTAATTGTCTCAAATTTATTCTGTTGGCAAACCAAACATTCCGCCACAAAATTTTGAATATCAGATTTAAGGCCATCCCAAAAAAATTCTTTCTTCACCCTGTGGTAAGTTTTTAAAAATCCTGAGTGTCCTCCTAAAAGAGAAGTGTGCAATTCCAGAAGAATCTTTTGTTTTAGTTGGGAATTCTTACAAAGATATAAGCGATCTTTGTACCATAAGGAATCATTTTTCCAACTAAATGTATCGGATGTACTAGGATCTTGCTGCAACTTTTGAATGAGTGTCCATACATCTTTGTCCTTCTTCCATTCATCTCTTGCTTCGGTTATCCAATCTGGTTGGATAATAGAAATGGCACAAAGCAATGCTTCCCCCTCTTCATTCTTTCTTGAGAGTGCATCTGCAACAACATTAAGCTTTCCTTTTTTGTAGATTATTTCAAAGTCATAACCCAACATCTTTGTGACCCATTTTTACTGCTCTTCTGAAGATAGTCTTTGTTCCAAAAAGTGTTTAAGACTATCGTGATCAGTTTTTACCTTGAAGTGTCTTCCCATTAGGTAAGTTCGCCATTTCTTTAGTGCATGCAGTATTGCTAACATTTCCTTCTCATAAATGGGTTTCTGTAAATACTTTCCTTTGATTGGACGACTTTCAAAAGCAATGGGTCTTCCTTCCTGCATTAAAACAGCACCAATTCCATTTCTTGAGGCATCACATTCCACAATAAAGGTTTTTGTGAAGTCTGGTGTAGCTAAGACCGGTGCTAGGCACATTGCCTCTTTAAGATGTTCAAAGGCCTTAGTTGCTTCGGGAGTCCATGAAAATGCATCTTTCTTCAATAATTTTGTTAGAGGTGCTGTTGTTCTCCCATAATTCTTTAAAAAATTGTGATAATACCCTGTTAACCTGAGAAATCCTCGCAACTGCTTTATGGTTGTGGGGACTTTCCATTCCTTAATGGCTTTAATTTTGTTAGGGTCTACTTTAACACCCTCGTGAGATACAATATGACCCAGATATTCCACCTCTTGTACTCCAAAGAAACATTTGGATGTTTTTGCATATAATTGTTTCTCCTACAATAGTTTGAGCACCCTGTCAACATGTTGAACATGATCCTTCCAAGACCTGCTATAGATTAGTATATCATCAAAAAATACTAGCAAAAATTTTCTAAGGAAGAGTTTGAAAATGGAATTCATCAACCCTTGAAATGTAGAAGGTGCATTGGTAAGGCCAAAAGGAATGACCAAAAATTCATAATGACCCTCATGAGTTCGAAATGTTGTTTTTGGAATATACTCAGTCTTCATTCTAATTTGATGATATCCTGAACGACGATCCAACTTGGTAAAATAAATTGCTCCATGTAATTCATCCAATAATTCATCAATCACAGGAATGGGAAATTTTTCTTTTATGGTGAGCTTGAGCTGCCTATAATCCGGACACATTCACCATGATCCATTATTCTTGTGTACCAATACTATAGGAGTAGAGAAAGAACTTTGACTAGGTTGAATTATACCCGCCTCTAACATTTCTGCAATCATACGTTCAATTTCTCTCTTTTGGACGTAAGGATATCTATAAGGCCTCATGTTTGGAGGAACACTTCCTGGAATCAAATGAATAGCATGATCATGATCACGAATAGGTGGGAGTCTTTTGGGAGTTTCAAACACCTTGGAATGATTGTCCAAGACTTGTTGGAGATCTGCAGAAATATATGATTTTGATGTTGGAACTTATAGCGAGCATAATTGTGCAATTATGTCTCATTTTTCTTTCTTTACAAACTTTGTCATGACATTAGAGCTTATTATCTTTCCCGGCTTCCCCGCAATACCCCGTAATTCGACTTCCTTTCCTTCTGAAAAAAAATTCAAGAAAATTTCTTGAAAATTAAAAGCTACCGTCCCCAAAGATTGTAACCATTGTACTCCGAGTACAACATCAACACATCCCATAGGAATGGAAAGCATTGGACTAGTAAATACATATTCCCCCATGGTTAGCTTGATATTATGGAAATTTCCAGAGCAATTTATAGTTCCTCCATTTGCAACCATCACTTGACATTCTGGTGCTGGGTATAGGAAACAATTTAATTCCTTGGCTACCTTACAATGAATAAAATTATGGGTGCTACCTGAATCAATCAACACTATTACCTTTTTCTTCTTGATATTTCCTTCTATATTGAGAGTTTGAGGAGTGGTAATTCCTGCCAGTGCATTACACGATATGGTCGGATTCATTTCTTCCTCTTCTAGGGCTGGTTCCTGGTGTATATCCTCTTCTTGTTCATTTCTTCTTCCTCTTCACAATCTATGTAAAATAATTTCTTCTCAGCACACTTATGACCTTTAGTGTATTTGCTATCACAACTGTAGCAAAGCCCTTTTGCTCTTTTTTCTTCCAATTGTTGTGGTGTCAACCTTGTAGGTTGTGGAAATCTAGGCGTAGCCATACTTCCTTCTTTATAGAATTGAGTGGTAGGCTTCCTTGTCGCCATAATTTTACATTCAACTTTTCTTGCCAACCTGAATGCCTTCTCCAATGAATCAGGTTCCAGAACGCGAACTTCATGTTGAATGTTATCCTTTAAAGTGCCTATGAAGAGATCAATCCTGTGTTCCTCTGGAATATCGATTACCCTTATATTCAATTTTTGGAAGTCCTCAATGTGCTGCCCCACTAAACCCTTTTGTTTGAGATTTATCAATTGGCTAAAGAAGGTGTTGCTCTTTGTATCCTCATAATATGCTATCATTTCTTCCGTAAAAATTGACCAAGTGACAATTTTTTTACGGGAGCAAAGCCATCGATACCATACAAATGTATTTTGTTCTAAATGTAAAGTTTCAATGCGTACCTTTTGTGTGTTTTGCACGTTATGGAGATCAAAATATTTCTCCATCTGTAGTATCCATGTTACAGGATCCTTTCCATCAAACTTCCTCATATCCATTTTTGGAATATGGTGGTTCTTCCCCCCAACATTAGAGTTTATGAAATCACGATTAACATTTATTTTGTTCTCATCATGAGTTTCCTCTACTATGTTTTCACCATTAGGAAACATTTCTTGTATCAACTTTGTCAAACCTACTATGTGTGCGTTTAGATCATTCTTCATGTTTTCCATGTTGTCTTTCATGTCATCCATTCAGCTTCCCCATGCTGCCTTCTATAAGCATCCATCTTAGGTTTCTGCACTCCTTTCTTCAACTGTCCATTTTCGTTTGTCACCTTTTCCAAAATTCCATTTACCTTTTTACACAAAGTTTTTTCATGCTCGATGAAATTGGTTACACTGTTTGGTAATTTGAGACACTGCTAAATTCCTTCATTCTTCATGAGTATGGGAGCCTTCCATATTTAATTTTTTGCAGTGACTAACATTACGGGGCATATTTTAGAACCCAATATTGATCTATTCTACAATATGCCCTTGGAATCAATTCAAATTGATTCCTCAAACAAGACTTATGCAATTCAGAAAATAAATAAATAAATAAACAAATAAAAATTAAAAAAAACACACCTTTTTCTTGCTTTTGAGGAGCTCGATATTGAAATTGGATTATCTCTGTGATTGTAGCACTTCAATATCTGAATTTCGGTACCAACGTAGCCCTCTAAATTATCTTTCTAATGCCACAAGTCTGACCTGATTTGGATTCTCCAAGATAAAGTTGTGTCCAATCTCCCACAATGACCTAATTATGGACTGGTTCAGTAGAGCGAACTTGTACAACTTGCCACGTGTCACTGTTTCGTCCTTCGGCTCTAAAATTTATAGACAAGAAACTACATTCCGTGTACCTATGACCACTTTTTACAGCACTCCAATCTGATAGAGAGATTTATGAATATTTTCCCACGACCACCTCTTTGAGATGAAATTCAGGAGCCTGAAAAAGCACTACATTCCACAAATCATATCTCCTAAAATGTTGTGAACCAAGCTCTGAAATTTTTTGACAACTTTCCTTAGGATTTCGGCTTCGCACCTTAAAAATTTTAGCTTCTAAAACATCGTATAAAAAACGTTATAGCACAAATTCCACGATGACCTGTTTAGGAACCTGAACAAATACCTAACTTCCACAGATCATATCTCTAAAAATATTGCGAACCAAGATCTGAAGTTTTTTGATGAGTTTCCTCCATATTTCAGCTTCGTACCCTTAAAATTTTAGATTCTGAACCTTCGTAGAAAAAAAATTATAGTGAAAATTCCACGATGACCTGTTTAGAGCAGCGAAACCCTAGAATCCAAAGCTCTGATACCAAATGTTGTGTAACCACCTCCAAAAATAGAAGAAAAGAGATATCAACGCCTTAGAAATAAACCACTTCGAGGGGGCAACCTCCAACACATTACATAAATGAAAAATTCTTGGATGATACAATTTACAAAACCTCCTTTCTATATATAGGAGTCCATGTGGCCATAATGTAATCCTAGCCGACCTAACAATAATAATTTAAGGGCACAATAATAACAAAATGGGGGTTAAAATGGTACAATAATAACAATAATGGGGTTACACTAATAACAATAAGGGACTATACTAGTAATATAGGGACCTAACATTCGAATCTGCAGCTGAAGAGACTGAGTATGTGAACAATCATGTAAATTGGGGCAAATTTTTATTGAAAACTGATGCTGAAACTTATGTAACTGATTTGACATGTGCGCCTGCCATGCGTGCATTGAGGAAGTTCGGGAGAGAGTTGTGAAACTCAACCGATTAACTAACCTCTGTAACATCTATAAAGTAGCGAACCTATAATGTGCGAAGACAGAGAGAACGAACACGATGTAGTGGTATAGGAGATGTTGTATAAGGCTGAAATGCCTTAAAAAGTATTATGAGTTGTATAAAATTAGAATTTCTTCTGTGTGTATTTGGGTGCATTTGAATCTGGGTTATGATTGGTTTAATTTTATAATTTTGATCTCGTATTATGAGCTATTGATCGAGCATCGATCACTGTGAGGATTGATGGTGATCCGAGTAAATTATCATGTCATAGTATGTAAAATTTTGTAATAGAGTGTGGAAAACTTAATTGTATTCAAGTCTGTGCAATCAATTAAAAATGGAACGAAGGATTATTTCTTATATAATACGTAGCAAAGATTGAGACATTGGAATTTAAGGTTGGGTTTAGTGGCTTCCGAAATATATATATATATTTTTCTATGCAGATGTTGTAGTGGCACAGTGAAAGAAAAATGGGCCTATTTCCCTTAGGTCCCAAGATCGAGCATCGAGTTACGAAATTGTAGTATGTTACAATTTTGAGTTTCAGTCTCATTTTGTTTAATGAATAGGGAAACCTGCTTGTAGTAGGTTTCGCTCTTCATCAAGTGGTATCAGAGTAGGGAAATTATTTCCTACGAAGGAGAAGGAGTTCACATACAGAGGATGAAGAGGTACAGTTTTGTGAAAGTTTGTAAGCTTGTGATTTTTTTTGTGAAGGTAGAAGTAGAGGAAGGTGAAAATATTGCAACAACCTAGAGCACGAGTGCTCAACTGGTTCCACAGGAGCGAACCAGAGAGATGCCAAAAGCCGGAGCTCAGGAGAGAAGCTTGGTGAGGTATTTGGTAGCAAGGAGGTTTTCTATTGCAGCTCATAGAGGACAATTCCAAAGAGGATGCGGGTGAGAATTGTTCAAGCAAGTTGTTATGGGAAGATCACAAGGTACAGTTCCACAGACAACGTGGGTATAATTGCTGACAGTAAAGAAGACATATGACCAGGAGGTCATAAATTTTTTGTGCCAAGGGAGTCTGATGCAGGGGCATCCAAATAGGTTCGAATTCAAGTTTGAATCTGCAGCTGAAGAGACTGAGTATGCAAGCAGTCATGTAAATTGGGGCAAATTTTTATTGAAAACTGATGCTAAAACTTATGCAACTGATCTGACATGTGCGCCTACCATGTGTGTGTTGAGGAAGTTCGGGAGAGAGTTGTGAAACTCAACCGATTCACTAACCTCTGTAACCTCTATAAAGCAGCAAACCTATAATGTGCGAAGACAGAGAGAACGAACACGATGTAGTGGTATAGGAGATGTTGTATAAGGCTGAAATGCCTTCAAATGTATTCTAAGTTGTATAAAATTAGAATTTCTTCTGTGTGTATTTGGGTGCGTCTGAATCTGGGTTATGATTGGTTTAATTTTATGATTTTGATCTCATATTATGAGCTATTGATCGACCATCGATCATTGTGATGATTGATGGCGATCCGAGTAAATTATCATGTCATAGTATGTAAAATTTTGTAATAGAGTGTGGCGAACTTAATTGTATTCAACTCTGTGCAATCGATTAAAAATGGAACGAAGGATTCTTTGTTATATAATACGTAGCAAAGATTGGGACATTGGAATTTAAGGTTGGGTTTAGTGGCTTCTGAAATATATATATATATATATATATATTTATTTATTTATTTATTTTTATTTTTTTTCTATGCGGATGTTGTAGTGGCACAGTGAATGCGAAATGGACCTATTTCCCTTAGGTCCCAAGATCGAGCATCGAGTTATGAAATTGTAGTATGTTACAGTTTTGAGTTTCAGGCTCATTTTGTTTAATGAATAGGGAAACCTTCTTGTAGCAGGTTTCGCTCTTCATCAAGTGGTATCAGAGCAGGGAAATTATTTCTTGTGAAGGAGAAGGAGTTCGCATACAGAGGATGAAGAGGTACAGTTTTGTGAAAGTTTGTAAGCTTGTGATTCTTTTTGTGAAGGTAGCAGTAGAGGAAGGTGAAACGATTGCAACAACCTAGAGCACGAGTGCTCAACTGGTTCCACAGGAGCGAACCAGAGAGATGCCAAAAGCCGGAGCTCAGGAGAGAAGCTTGGTGAGGTATCTGGTAGCAGGGAGGCTTTCTATTGCAGAGGTTTTGTTGCAGCTCACAGAGGACAATTCCGAAGAGGATGCAGGTGAGAATTGTTCAAGCAAGCTATTGCGGGAAGATCACAAGGTACAGTTCCACAGACAACGTGGGTATAATTGCTAACAGTAAAGAATACATATGACCAGGAGGTCATAAATTTTTTGTGCCTCGAGAGTCTGATGCAGGGGCATCCGAACAGGTTTGAATTCAAGTTTGAATCTACAGCTGAAGAGACTGAGTATGCAAATATTCATGTAAATTGGGGCAATTTTTTATTGAAAACTGATGCTGAAACTTAGGCAATTGATCTAACATGTGCTCCTGCCATGTGTTTGTTGAGGAAGTTCGAGAGAGAGTTGTGAAACTCAACCGATTCACTAACCTCTGTAACCTTTATAAAGCAGTGAACCTATAATGTGCGAAGACAGAGAGAACGAACACGATGTAGTGGTATAGGAGATGTTGTATAAGGCTGAAATGCCTTAAAATGTTTTCTAAGTTGTATAAAATTAGAATTTCTTTTGTTTGTATTTGGGTGCGTCTGAATCTGGGTTATGATTGGTTTAATTTTATGATTTTGATCTCATATTATGAGCTATTGATCGACCATCGATCACTGTGAGGATTGATGGCAATCCGAGTAAACTATCATGTCATAGTATGTAAAATTTTGTAATAGAGTGTGGCGAACTTAATTGTATTCAAGTCTGTGCAATCGATTAAAAATGGAACGAAGGATTCTTTGTTATATAATACGTAGCAAAGATTGTGACATTGGAATTTAAGGTTTGGTTTAGTGGCTTCCGAAATATATATATATATATATATATATATATATATATATATATATTTTTCTATGCAGATGTTGTAGTGGTGCAGTGAAAGCGAAATGGACCTATTTCCCTTAGGTCCCAAGATCAAGCATCGAGTTATGAAATTGTAGTATGTTACAGTTTTGAGTTTCAGGATCATTTTGTTTAATGAATAGGGAAACTTGCTTGTAGTAGGTTTCGCTCTTCATCAAGTCGTATCAGACCAGGGAAATGATTTCCTACGAAGGAGAAGGAGTTCGCATACAGAGGATGAAGAGGTACAGTTTTGTGAAAGTTTGTAAGCTTGTGATTTTTTTTGTGAAGGTAGCAGTAGAGGAAGGTGAAATGATTGCAACAACCTAGAGCACGAGTGCTCAACTGGTTCCACAGGAGCAAACCAGAGAGATGCCAAAAGCCGGAGCTCAAGAGAGAAGCTTGGTGAGGTATCTGGTAGTAGGGAGGATTTCTATTGCAGAGGTTTTGTTGCAGCTCACAGAGGACAATTCCAAAGAGGATGCGGGTGAGAATTTTTCAAGCAAGCTGTTACGGGAAGATCACAAGGTACAGTTCCACAGACAACGTGGGTACAATTGTTGACAGTAAAGAAGACATATGACCAGGAGTTCATAAATTTTTTGTGCCTCGGGAGTCTGATGCAGGGGCATCCGAATAGGTTCGAATTCAAGTTAGAATCTGCAGCTAAAGAGACTGAGTATGCGAACAGTCATGTAAATTGGGGCAAATTTTTATTGAAAACTGATGCTGAAACTTATGCAACTGATTCGACGTGTGCGCCCGCCATGTGTGTGTTGAGGAAGTTCGGGAGAGAGTTGTGAAACTCAACCGATTCACTAACCTCTGTAACCTATATAAATCAATGAACCTATAATGTGTGAAGACAGAGAGAACGAACACGATGTAGTGGTATAGGAGATGTTCTATAAGGCTGAAATGCCTTAAAATGTTTTCTAAGTTGTATAAAATTAGAATTTCTTCTGTGTGTATTTGGGTGCGTCTGAATCTAGGTTATGATTGGTTTAATTTTATGATTTTGATCTCGTATTATGAGCTATTGATCGACCATCGATCACTGTGAGGATTGATGGCGATCCGAGTAAATTATCATGTCATAGTATGTAAAATTTTGTAATAGAGTGTGGCGAACTTAATTGTATTCAAGTCTGTGCAATCGATTAAAAATGGAACAAAGGATTCTTTTTTATATAATACGTAGCAAATATTGAGACATTGGAATTTAAGGTTGGGTTTAGTGGCTTCCGAAATATATATATATATATATATATATATATTTTTTTTTTTTTTTTTTCCAATGCAGATGTTGTAGTGGCGCAGTGAAAGCAAAATGGGCCTATTTCCCTTAGGTCCCAAGATCGAGCGTCGAGTTATGAAATTGTAGTATGTTACAGTTTTGATTTTCAGGCTCATTTTGTTTAATGAATAGGGAAACCTACTTGTATGCGAACTCGTTCTCCTTCGCAGGAAATTATTTCCCTACTCTGATACCACTTGATGAATAGGGAAACCTACTTGTAGCAGGTTTCGCTCTTCATCAAGTGGTATCAGAGTAGGGAAATGATTTCCTGCGAAGGAGAACGAGTTTGCATACAGAGGATCAAGAGGTACAGTTTTTTGAAAGTTTGTAAGCTTGTGATTTTTTTTGTGAAGGTAGCAGTAAAGGAAGGTGAAACGATTACAACAACCTAGAGCACAAGTGCTCAACTGGTTCCATAGGAGCGAACTAGAGAGATGCCAAAAGCCGGAGCTCAGGAGAGAAGCTTGGTGAGGTATCTGGTAGCAGGGAGGCTTAATATTGCAGAGGTTTTGTTGTAGCTCACAGAGGACAATTCCGAAGAGGATGCGGGTGAGAATTGTTCAAGAAAGCTATTACGGGAAGATCACAAGGTACAGTTACATAGAAAATGTGGGTATAATTGCTGACAGTAAAGAAGACATATGACCAGGAGTCATAAATTTTTTGTGCCTTGGGAGTCTGATGTAGGGGCATCCGAATAGGTTCGAATTCAAGTTCGAATATGAAGCTGAAGAGACTGAGTATGTGAACAATCATGTAAATTGGGGCAAATTTTTATTGAAAACCGATGCTGAAACTTATGCAACTGATCTGACATGTGCTCCTGCCATGTGTGTGTTGAGGAAGTTCGAGAGAGAGTTATGAAACTCAACCGATTCACTAACCTCTGTAACCTCTATAAAGCAATGAACTTATAATGTGCGAAGACAGAGAGAACGAACACAATGTAGTGGTATAGGAGATGTTGTACAAGGCTGAAATGCCTTAAAATGTATTCTAAGTTGTATAAAATTAGAATTTCTTCTGTTTGTATTTGGGTGCATCTGAATCTGGGTTATGATTGGTTTAATTTTATGATTTTGATCCCGTATTATGAGCTATTGATCAACCATTGATCACTGTGAGGATCGATGGTGATCCGAGTAAATTATCATGTCATAGTATGTAAAATTTTGTAACAGAGTGTGGTGAACTTAATTGTATTCAAGTCTGTGCAATCGATTAAAAAGGGAACGAAGGATTCTTTGTTATATAATATGTAGCAAAGATTGAGACATTGGAATTTAAGGGTGGGTTTAGTGGCTTCCGAAATATATATATATTTTTCTATGAAGATGTTGTAGTGGTGCAGTGAAAGTGAAATGGGCCTATCTCCCTTAGGTCCCAAGATCGAGCATCGAGTTATGGAATTGTAGTATGTTACAGTTTTGAGTTTCAGGCTCATTTTGTTTAATGAAAAGGGAAATATGCTTGTAGCGGGTTTCGCTCTTCATAAATCTTTGAAGTAATAAATAGTCTCTTGGAAGTTGAAGGATATTGATGTTTTGGATCTCATGGATGTTATGATTTACTTGTTGATGGAGGAGGCTAGATCATTGGATCCCGGAGCTTGGCTGTAGGTGAAGTACTTCTATCTGTTATTTTTATTTCTTGTTTTCATTATGTTCCATCTTTATTTGTTACAGTAGAGTAAAATTTTTAGGCTAAGAAATGTCTTCTGAAAGCACCTTAGTTCTGTTTACTCTTCATTGCCTTAATGTTTTCTTTTGCAAGGTCTGATTAAAGGATTCTTAATTTACCTTCAGTTCCATCTATGCTTTTAAATCTTAGAAATGATTCAATAGAATGTTGTGTAACCAGCTCCAAAAAGAGAAGAAAAGAGATATAAACTCCTTAGAAATGAGCCACTTCGAGGGGGAAACCTCCAATACATTACATAAATGAACAATTCTTGGATGATACAAATGAACAAAACCTCCTTCTATATATAGGAGTCCATGGGGCCACAATATAATCCTAGTGGGGCCACAATGTAATCCTAGCCGACCTAACAATAGTAATGTAAGGGCACAATAATAACAATATGGGGGTTACAGGGGTACAATAATAACAATAAGGGGGGCTACACTAACATAATAAGGGGCTACACTATTAATATAGGGACTTAACATGCCCCTCTCCTTCAAACAAGTGTTGTCCTCAACGCTTGATTATTTCTTGATGCTTCTGTATAAAATTCTCATCCTCCCATGTGAAATATTCTACAAGAAAGTTCTTCCACTTGCTGAGATACTCTGAAATTGATCGTACTTGTCGATTTCTTGTTTCTATGACTGCTTCATAACTTCTTTCGATGTCATGTTGATCTTCCTGTTGTTTCATTAGATTATGCACCAAAGTTGGGTTATCCTTTGAGAGTTGGAGAACTTGTTGTTGATGCTCGATGTGATCTTCCACTAATTTATCATCCATATTTGCTATTATTTGATCCTTCAAACCATCCAAATTAGCCTCCATTTCTGCTTTTAAACCATCTATTTCATCTTCAATTGCTCTTCGTAAGATCGAAACTTGTTGCACTTGGTACCGTAATTTTGATATCTCATCCTGTAATTCTTCCTCTTCATGCGTCATAGTATAGATTTCTGAGGGCTTAATGGGTGTTGAATTCTTTTTAGGAGGCATTTCAAAACCCAATACTGAAATATATGCTCAATAGGCCCTTGGAATCACTTCAAACTGATTTTTCAAACAAGATTTATGCAATTCGGAAAAAAAATACACACCATTTACTTGCTTTGAGGAGGTTGATATTGAAATTGAATTATCTCTGTAATTAAAAATATTTGATATCTGAAATTCAGCCATGTAGTATCCCTATGAAGCTTCTTTCAAATGCCATAGGTATGACCTGATTTGGATTCTCCAAGACAAAGTTGTGTCCAATCTCCCACAATGACCTAATTCTGGACTGGTTCAGTAGAGCGAACTTGTACGACTTGCCACGTGTCACTGTTTTGTCCTTTGTCTCTGAACTTGATAGCCAAGAAACTAAATTCCGTTTTATTGCAACCACTTTTTACGGCACTCCAATCCGATCCCCAGAGAGAGAGTTATTGAACTTTTCCCACGATCACCTCTTTGATATGAAATTCAGGAGCCTGAAAAAGCACTACCTTCCACAGATCATATTTCCACAAAGATTGCGAACCAAGCTTTGAAATTTTTTGATGAATTTCCTCAGGATTTTAGCTTTGCACCATATGAATTTCAGGTTCTGAAGCTTCGTAGAACAAAATTTATAGTGAAAATTCCACGATGACCTGTTTAGGAGCCTGAAAAAATACCTAACTTCCACAGATGATATCTCCAACAATATTGTGAACCAAGCTCTGAAATTTTTAGACAATCTTACTCAGGATTTCAGCTTTGCACCCTAAACATTTCAACTTCTGAAACTTCGTAGAAAACACGTTATAGCGAAAATTCCACGATGACCTGTTTGGAGCAGCGAAACCCTAGAATCCAAAGCTCTGATACCAAATGTTGTGTAACTAGCTCCAAAAAGAGAAGAAAAGAGATATAAATGCCTTAGAAATGAGCCACTTCGAGGGGGAAACCTCCAATACATTACATAAATGAACAATTCTTGGATGATACAAATGAACAAAACCTCCTTCTATATATAGGAGTCCATGGGGCCACAATATAGTCCTAATGGGGCCACAATGTAATCCTAGCCGACCTAATAATAGTAATGTAAGAGCACAATAATAACAATATGGGGGTTACAGGGGTACAAAAATAACAATAAGGGGGGCTACACTAACATAATAAGGGACTACACTATTAATATAGGGACTTAACATAGAATATAACCTAGGAGTCTCCCTTTTGGTAAGTCCATATCCCTTTGAGTACGGCTTGAGAGGTTATTTTAAGGAATGATTTCAATAGAGTGAAACCAAGGAAATTAAGTGGTGAGTCCATGCTCCTTTGAGTACAATTTGAGATATTATTTCTAAACATCTTTTCAAAGTATGCTAAGTAGAGTCTAAACTAGGGAAGTCTATGGTGCGCCCTGTCCTCTAGACAAACTCAAAAATTACTTTAAAGATTCCTAAAGAGTTAGTTAAAAGTAGATTAGATTATTTATGTTTGATCTTAGGTTTCTCTTACTGTCTATCTTATATTTTTTCTTATCTGAAAGTAGTATTTTGATTGCTGGATTGTTATCTGAAAGGTTTTCTTATTAAAAGTCTCACCAAAGAAGTATATGGTTTTCCCTATCCTTTGGCTTGCTTCAAAGAAGATGCCTTGAAAGATGTTTCTTGTTTAAAGTACATGATAAAGAATTCTTAATTTCTCTTTGTCCTACTTTTCATTCTTATCCTTGGTGTTCACCTCATAATCCTAAACTTTGAAGATCCACTGGCCAAGTTAGATTTTCCCTATGATACTCACCGATCCATTGATCAACCTATCATGACTTACATTTGACTCCATTGCCCAATGACTTAGATATTTCTCATTCTATCTATGCTCTCTGATTTTCATTACCCAACCAAACAAACAACAAAACCCCATACTTCATAACTATCCTAAAAACAACTCTTAAAAGAAACCAAGCACACACCTTTACAAAACAAAACTGAGAGATCCCTCTCTGAGTTTAGGAAGGCTAGGTCCTAGAACTCTAAAGATCGGTTACATGTTGCCTTGTCATTTGGTATGCCAATCTACCAAATCATAGTACCCCAACAGAGCCAAAAGACACAACAATATTTAGAGGCATATGGGCAATTATTATTGTACCAGGAACAAATTTCACAAATTAGACTTAAACAAGTGAAAAAGAAGCTCAAAGAGGTGAAAATGAAGCTAAAGGAGAAGAATGGTTTAGATTTTTTGGCTAGAGATTCATTGGTTGTTTAACACATCATCCATAGGTGCTACAAAAAAAAATTGAAGAATTTTTTAGAAATTTTGGTATTTTTAGTGATTTTTGCACTAAACTTGAAATTCAGCCTTCAGAGATGCGTAGTGCCAAGTTGTTACGCTTGTTACTAGGGCATAAAAATGATTAATGTCTTACATGCTTGGATGCATTTTGATGAGTACATCACAGATCAAGAACCCTTGTTGCATGACAAGTTCTAGTTTGGAAGAAAAATCCAAAAAAACCACCAGTTTTCTACGTTTCTGCCAATATTTTTGATAGTATGTTATGCATCTGGAGAAACCTTGGGAGAATCTACTTTTGAAGGCCTTCCCATGGGTCATTTTTCAAAATTCAAGATGTTCTGGAAACTAGACACACATGGATAGTTGACCTATTTTCAGTCATAAAAGTTCCTCAAAATAAGCTGCAAAGAAGTGTTACACATCTCTAAAAGTTTGTTACACATTTGTAAAAAGTGTTACACATCTCCATAGCATTCCTTAGGACACTTTTCAAGCCTATAAAAGTCATAATTTCGAGGTTTTTCTATCATTTGAGCTTTCATTTGAGTAATTGAGTTGGTTTTTACCTCTTATTATGAGGGAACATTAAATTTAATGTGGGGGACAAACACTCTTATTCTATAGCTGAATTTGAGGGAATGGTCTTTAACCTCCCTAAATTCTAGGAAGTGACTCATCTCATGTATTTATGATGCATTGTGGATGGGATTTCGACCCTATGAGGTTTCATTGTGTATGTCTTCTATAAGTAGACCCTCTTTAGTCTTTTCTTGGGTTGGATAGTTACTTTTTGCAGTGGGGATATTGTACAAGCCTTTTGGAATAAAATCAAAGACAATGTTGCAGATTGTGTTGAGAATCATGTGTTATGCCTTGGAGAATTTTTACTTTCTCTGTATCTTTATCTTATCATGTTGAATGATATTCTTTCATCTTTCATATACATGTTTATATGTGTTTATCTTGTCATTTTATAAATAGAAAACATGCCTTTTCATGCTCTGTTTTAACAAGATTTACATTATATGTTTATGTTCTTCTAAATGAATGAATTCACCTCAGTGCTCATTTAGGTTTTCCATCATTTCATCCCATACACAATTAAAAACTAAAACATGCTTTCAAGCTACCTACTTGGCCTCATTCATAGTCTTTGCAACTTGACCTTGAGTTTTGACCTTAAATCCTAGACCTAGTCTCTTTACTATCATTCCTATCTAGCACAGACACACCAAACAAACAAACAAAAACCCTATGTACCGAGCTTACATACCTAGCCTAACATCAATAAATATTCAATCATTCAATTGACTACAAAGTGACATTGAGAGATCCCTCTCTGGTCTTGGTAGGGCTAGCTACCTGACCTAAAGGTTGGTTTATGGTTACCTTCCTTCAATCCCACTCTCAACCTTGGGAAATTGGGGGAGTGATAACACACCTGAAAAGGATGGTACTTCTTAATTGCTTCAATGAAATATTTGAAATTTGGGGGCCAAAAATAGCCTGCACACAATATTTTTTGGGTTGTATCAATCCCAAATAGATGAACTCCACAAGCTCTACTATGGAAGTCATTTAGAACAGACTCAGGTTCTTCCAAGGTTAAACAACGTGTAAGAATTGATTCGATCCCACAATGATATAACGTATCACCGATAATAATAAAATTTTTAGCTAAGTGACACAATTTTCTATGTTCATTGTTTGAAAAAGTCTCATAGAACTTCAAAGTCTAGAGGTATACTATGATGTCTCCATACCAATGATACTATGAAGAAATTAGGAAGAGATGTTCATCAGGAAATGACTCTTCATAAAAAAAATCTTCACAAGGAAACTCTAAAGTAAATTCCGTGAATAATAAATATTTTTTGGACTTAGCTGACATAAATTCGAGATCAAATTCTTGTAAAATGAAAATCCATTTATTACAGTTACCCACAATCACTCTCCTACTGAGGAAAAAATGTAATGGGTTGACGTTAGCCAACACAAAAAAAATTCTAAGCAGAATATAGTGATGGAGCTACTAGACGGCATGAACTGATGCCAAATCCAATTTATCTATATGATAATACCTAATTTGAGGAAAGAGTAAGCCTCGACTCATATAATAAATCACATTCTCTATAAGAGCATCATCTTCCTAAACTAGAACCATACTTATGGTTGATTTTTCTGTAGCGGGATACAAAAGGAAATTTGTGCTATAATAAGGTGGACTCAAAAGAGGAGCATAGGTTAATGGATTTTTCAAACCATTGAAGGAATGTTGAGCGAAATCACCCCATAAAAACAGAAATAATTTCTTTAGTAAATGCATAAATCCTTTCATAATCTTGGCATGATTTACGATAAATCTCCTTAAGAAATTGGCTTTTCCTTGGAGACTTTGAAGTCGACGAATAGTCGACGGGGGAGGAAACTGAAGTATTTCCTCAACCTTGAAGGGATTAACATGAATGCCTTCATTTGATGGTAATGAATCCCAATAACCACCTGGATGTGATAATTAAAATGCACTTGTTATGGTTAAACTAGATCTTATAATAAGGACATATTTTATAAACCAAGCGAAGGTGCTTTTAATGATCCATTCTCTTTCAAGAACAAGCAGCTAGGTCATCCAAATATGCCTCTACTATGTGCTTGATGTCGTGGAAAGAATAAGACATGGCCCATTGAAAAGTAGCTACGACATTTTTAAGGCCAAAAGGAATCTTCTTCTATGAAAATGTACCCCAGCGGCAATAAATTTTGTGTTGTGTTGATCTTTAGGATGGATAGATTATTTATTATATCCCGATAAATCCTCCACGATGAAAATATCTCATTTCCAACGCACTCATAAATGATCTCATCGATAAATGGAGTGGGGAAATTATCTTTGGGACAAGCCTTATTTAAATCCCTAAATTCAATGCATACCCAGTGTTATAGGTCAAATTGGGCGTCAACCCCGAAGACCTGGTCAAATTGGGCATAATTCCCCAAGACCAATGAATAGGGTCTATTATTCCCTTAATTCAATTGCTATATGCCCTATGTGAAGACAATCCTTTGATGGCTTCAATTGTGAGATTTCCAAGGTTTGAAGTATATATTATATCACCCATTGACTCATCAATGCTCCTCTGTGAGGGCATAACTGTGATGCAGTGCACTTACCTCCATGCAAAGATGCACTGCAGTGCACTTCCCGACAATCAAGGGTGTGTTAGTCTCTTGGGACTAAAATCATCATTGTTCTAGGAATCTCCACATGGCTAGTGCCTTCTAGAAGATCTCATAGGTGTCATAATTTGAATACAAGTGTCTATCCATCACCTCATAACTTGGAAACATGTCTCACCTATTATTAGAAATCCATTCAATGAGAAACTACCTTCAGATTCCCTATAAATTGAGTGCTCATCTAAGTGCTATGGAGGAAGAATTTTGTGTAATTTTATGTTGTTGGATTCTCAATTGATGAGAACTTGAAGTATTGATATGCTGCTGAGATGATGCTTTATATGATGAGGACGAAATGAAGCTTAAGTAGGTTGACGACAAATCGATCTATTGGCTGTAATAATCTCCTCCTACTTTATTAATAAAGATATATGTTCATTTTCTCATACATATGTTTATATCTTGTGAAATGTATTCTTGGTTATTTATGTATTCTCAAATATAATCGGCTTTATTTGGTTAAGACAAGTATATACTTGTATATTGTATGTTGTTTGTTGTTCTCTGTCTTTGATTGGAGGAATCGATCTAGCAGCTTTAGTTGGATTGAGAGCGACGGAAACATTGACAAAAGGAGAAGGAGAGTGAAAAGATCACAAGTAGGCTCATTTCATTTATGTCTATCTATTCATCTTAGAGAAAATAATAGTTGTCTTTCTTCTGTTGTTTTGAGTGAAGGAACACCACATTCAGAGAATATAGTTTATTCGTAGATTAGAATTTCATATAACAAATTTGTGACTCCACTAGGGAGAGTAAATACATCAGTCCTGGTGTTTCTACCTCTGTTTACCATCATAATTAGACTCTGCTTTCTTTTATCAGCTATTTGAATGAACAAATTTCTTTAGAAGTGTGTTTAACTGCTTGTTTCCCAAACTTAGCTACGCCCAACACACTATTGGTTAGGGTACAATGCACTGCAATGCAATGTCTATCCTTACAGGGTGCGTTGCCCCTTCAGCCAAACAAATTCCATCAAAAATTTTCTTTTCTTTAAGTTCCAGCCAATTGTCTCTTGTATTCTCAGATGTTTTATTGCTCTTAGAGACCAGTAAACATTCCTTGTTTCTTCCTCTGAAAAGTAGTTTGTTCAATGTTTTATTAGTTGTTTTCTTTATCAATGGAAAATAATATTCAAAGTATTTAATTTTTGCATTATATCAATTCTTTTTTTGAAAAGGATTTTTTTTTTTCATTCCTCATTTCCTGTAAGAAAATTGTAGTTTCATTCTTCATTTTCCTAAGAGATAATTGTTTTTTCATTCCTCACTTCTCAAAATAAAAAATTTGTTTGATTGATTTGTGCATTTAGTTTCCTTTCACTCATTCACATTAAAGGGAATTGAAAAGAAACACATGCATGTGCATTTATATATTGTGTGTGTGATCCAGGAGGATCATACAGGTCCAAAGTAAAAATGGCTTAAGGACAAGGCTCAAAAATCAAAGTGTTAGAAATGTGGAAAACTCGGTGTCAAATTGAAGATCTTGGCATCCTGATCGCAATGACATAAAGGGTTCGTCAAACCAAGCTCGTATGCAAAAGTTAGAGGTTGTCAAAGTTTTGGGTTGACTTGGATGACATGGCAGGTTGAAGAAGGAGCAATTTCGCCGAAACTCGGGCGCCGGATTCCAACCAACTCCGACTGGATTTCGGATGAAATTGTGGGACACTTAAAATTTCCTCTAACACCTAAAAACCAAATTTTTAAAATTTTTTGGTTGGTTATTAAAAATAGCAATAAAAATATATTAAAATAGTCTGGCAGGTCATAACCCTCGTCAGACCCCATGACATCCCTCCTCACACGTTATAACAAACATATATTATAACATATATATGTTATATATGTTACCACTGTAAAACATGGTTCCGACAGGTGTCAAACCCACCGTCTTAATAGACAATTGGTCCACCGACGGAACCCCAAAGTAACTCCAACCAACCCCACGCTCCAACGATTATACAATGCAGTGGTTATAAAACTTGTAACATATGGTTATAATAAAACCATAACACACCATATATGATACCATGCCAGTGAGATTGGCAGGCGGGCCACCCAAGGCAGGCCCGACCCCCCCATTTAAAAATGTGTTGGGTTTTAAAAAAATAAACGCGCCTCTATTTTGGAGGAGGAGGGGTTTGACCACCAAACCTCCTCCCTATTAACTTGGATCTAAACTAGTACACCAACATATTTACATTGATTTATCCGCCCAACACTTTTTATTTAAACCCTTAGTCTGTAGATGTGCCCATGCAGACCTGGAGCAGCATGCTTACCAAGACAGAGTGGAACCATGAGCGCCTTGCAGGAGGGGGGTGGAACCATGAACTGAGCTCATTTCCAGAGGGCCCAGATTTGTCCAGCATCAGAATCAGGCAAATTTTATATGGATTCTGCACCTCTCGTCAACACAAATCCAACGGTGTTGTCCTTTTTTTCTCCAGAGGTATCCAATTTTCGGGCACTTTCAGCTATGGAGGTATGAGGGTGTAATTTTGCATTGATGCATTTATTTTCATTTTATTTTCCACTTAATGAAAGAGGGACTCCCCACTGATTGAGTAGGGCCTGAAGACATAGTCCCTCGTGAATGAACTCCGATATCAATTTCTTGTCTTCTTGCATGATTTTATGTGCTTCTCTCTTCTTATGTTCATTCCTTTTAAGTTTCATGGTTAAGATGCAATTTCACATGTAATTATTTAATCCATATCAAAGAAAAATATCTTGGATCAAGTGGTATCAGAGCAGGTCTTTGTAGATGTAAATTGCATGTTTGTATGCTAAACAGAAACAGGTTACAAAAAGGCGAAGGGAAGCTAAATTCTTTTGATCCCGAAGCAGGATGTGCACGTCGAAGAATAAACGTGGATGGTGATGCTATAAGTGAGAAGGAGTTAAATTTCCCCAAAACATTCTACACAATGGCAGATTGAGTCGAGAAGATGTTCTCAAGGCTTGAGAAACTAGAAAGTGCAGGGGAAAATTATCTAGAAGGACAGGGTTCAACACATGGAGATGATGGAGGGGATCCACCTCCTTCCCCTTCTGCGAGTGTAATTTCCTCTTCTTCTTCTCACCATCGTCATAGGAATTCAGGAAATGCATCTGATGCAGGGGCATTAGACACTAGCCAGCAATGTAGGAAGTTTTGTCCACATGTTGTGGCTAGGAGGGTTCAAAACATTTGAATTGTAACAGCTAGGTGTCAATACCTCAGCTGACTGTATCATTTAGATTAGTTAGATTTGTAGAAGTCGAATGGTTAGGTTCAGTCCATCTGTCATGTTTTAGTTTTCGAATAATTGTAATTAGGCTCTTGAATTACCATAACGGTCCTCACAGAGGAACCAAAAAGACATATGTTGATGTATATAAATTATATTCTTCGGATGTATTGGGAGAGATAGAGGAGAGGAGAGGAAAAAGGGGAGATTTCTGCAATAAAATCTGTGTATCGAGCAATTTCTTCTGGTTGAATAAACTTCAAGTCCCATTGATTTCCAAACTGTCTGAATTCATAATTGTGAAGAATTGTTTAACTGTGAGGCGATTGTGTACCAATAATTTTGTTCTTTGCCTTTGATTTCTCGTAATTTGGCTGGGAAAACCCTGTGAAATTATCCCACCGCAGGCAAGGTTTGTGTAGAGAAATCGTGGTCGTTGAATCCTGTTTAATGTTGGTGAAATTCCCGTATAGAGAGAATTATATTTGTTTTGCCGCTAATTGAATTTCCTCACCAGGACTAAACCCTGAGTTAACAAATGGAGAGTGTACGAAGGAGAACACAAACCCGACGCGAACCTTGGTTAATCACTGTATGAAAAATCGCGAGTGGATTTGTAAGGTGGATTTCCCATATCGCACCGCTTTTTCGAGTTGCGTGGTATTCCCAGAATTGGAGCGATTCCATAGAATCGTCGACGCATGGAAAGGGCGGACTCATGAAAACCACAGTACAAAGCGCGCCATCGCGCGTTATAGTTCGTACCAGGATGCCGAGCGATATGCGTACATGCCGTCGATCTGGAGCCTTGCTATCTAATGGTGGTCACACGGTGGACTTGCCTGAAGTTTAACTAAGGTACGGTGTGTGTGTCCCGTTGGATTTTTCCGATGGTTTGTGCGGGCCCGGAGCATAATAAAGTTGTTTAATTGGACAGTTGGCGGATAATCAACATAAGTCTGGAGTGTAATTGTTATAAGGTTGGGCGATATAATATAGAGCCGAAATATATATAATAAAAAGGTCGTTGTTTATGTTATTTATCAAATTCTCCGAATTTGATAAATAAATGAAAGAAGTCAAATAAGACCACGTGGGGGAGGAGAACGGGGTTTCAGACAAGAAGTGTTGATAGAGCCACGCTATAGTTGACCATCCCTCCTTAGGGGCCTGACTTCAGTTTTGTTGGCGTCATTTGTGGTATCAAAGCCATTGTTTTAAGTTTGTTTTGCAGAAAGCTGACATGGCAATCCGAGTTGGTAGAGGTGCTGGCAGAAGGAGACCTGTTGCCAATGCAGAGGTGTTGGGGATGTTGCAGAGGGTTGAAGCCAAAATGGATGCCATGGAGTGAAGACAGCCCAGAGATCTTGAAGACATTAGTGAACCTGAAACAGAAGAAGCTGAAGAAAATGTTGAATTTCCTCCTGACATGAGGCTCCTTAGAACTGTTCTGGGGTCTGCAGTTAAGCCCAGGATTGAAGTGTCAATTTATGCAGGGGGACTGAATCCAAAGGAGCTGGTGGATTGGATAAACGAAATGAATAAGTGCTTCGATTATGAAGAAATAAACGAAGATAAAAAGGTCAAGTTTGCAGTGACAAAGCTGAAGGGACATGCTGCACTTTGGTGGGATGGAGTGCAGGCAGAAAGGAGGAGAGTTCGCAAGAAACCTATCAAGAGCTGGACCAGAATTATGGATAAATTAAAAGGTAAATTCCTGCCTAGTGATTATCAGCTGACATTGTATAAGCAAATGCAGAACCTGAGACAGAGGTTGCTGACAGTAAAAGAATAACAGAGGAATTCTACAGAGTAAGCATAAGGGCTGGGCAATTTCAAGACATGCCAGAGAAGACTGCCAGATATGTGAATGGTCTCAAGCTGGAGATCCAAGATGAGATTGGTCTCTTGTCTCCTAAGAAAGTGGAAGAGGCCTACCAGATGGCCTTGAAAGCATAGGAGAAACTCTTGAGGAAACAGTCTGCCAAGAAGAGAGGTACTTTCCAGTGAAAGGGAAGTCAGGGTGGTAGAGGAAAGCCTACTACACCCAGGGATGGAGCTAACAGTAGCTCACCTCAGAATGCATCTACAGAGGATGATGCAAGGGGCAGAAGGGTTTCTTACAGAGGAGAAGGAAGAGGAGGCAGAGACAGAGGCAGAGGTAGAGAGTTGAGGTGCTATAGATGTCAGCAAGTGGGACATAAACACTATGAGTGTCCAGAGAATGTGGGTTCTAGTCCAAGAAATTTTGTTGTTTCCCAGGCTGGAGAAGAGGCAGAAATTGAAGAAGAAATTCTTCCAGAGAGGGGAGAGTCCTTGGTGGTTAGTAAGGTCCTGTTGAAGCAAGCCAAAGAGTTCACTGAGCCTGCACAAAGGAAGACTTTGTTTAGGAGCATATGCAAAGTCCAAGGGAAATGCTACCAACTAGTTATTGATAGTGGCAGCACAGAAAATCTGGTTTCCACTGAGGTGATAGAGAAGCTGAAGTTGAAGACAAAGGAGCATCCAACTCCCTACAGGGTGTCCTGGCTGCATAAGGGGCACCAGCTAGTTGTAAAGGAGCAGTGTGAGATAGAGCTGCAAATGGGAAAATATAAAGATAAGGTCCTGTGTGATGTAATGCCCATGGATGTGTGTCATATACTGCTGGGTAGACCTTGGCAATTTGACAGAGCAGCAGTGCATGATGGCAAGAAGAACACCTACAAGTTCTTCAAGGATGGGGTACATCATACATTGATACCCATGGAAGAAGGAGAGCCATCCAGTAGATTGATTGATCCAAAGACCTTGTTGCTGAGCGGGAAGGAATATCTGTAGCAGATAGAAGAAGAAGAGGTAAGTTTTGCTTTATTTTGCAAACCTAAAGTAGTTCTTACTTCTACAAATATTTTTGATTTTCCAATAGAAATCCAAGAGATGTTAGAAAATTATTGTGACATTGTTGTGGATGATTTACCTGATGAGCTGCCACCTGTGAGAAAGATCAGCCATCAGATAGATTTTATCCCTGGTTCAAACCTGCCAAATAAGGTAGCCTACCAAATGACTCGCAAATAAAATGAGGAAATCAGGAGACAAGTACATGAATTGGTGGACAAGGGGCTGATTAGAGAAAGTTTGAATCCATGTGCAATACCAGCAGTATTGAGCCCAAAGAAAGATGGAGGTTGGAGAATGTGTACTAAATCCAGAGCAATCAATAGGATCACAATCAGGTACAGATTCCCTTTGCCCAGAGTTGAGGATTTAATGGACTGTTTGAGTGGTGCTAAATACTTCTCAAAGATAGATTTAAAAAGTGGATACCATCAGATTAGAATAAGAGAGGGTGATGAGTGGAAAACTGACTTTAAAAAAAATGAAGCACTGTATGAATGGATGGTAATGCCTTTCGGGTTGTCAAATGCACCTAGTAATTTCATGAGACTTATGAACGAAGTATTGAAGGAATTCATTGGTAAATTTTTGATAGTGTATCTGGATGATATATTAGTTTTCAGCAGAACTAAAGAAGAACATTTAAGGCATCTTAATCATGTCTTGAAGAAGCTACACCAAGAGAAACTGCTGATAAATCTAAAGAAATGCTCATTCATGAAGGAAGAGTTGGTGTACTTGGGTCTTGTTGTTTCTGCAGAAGGATTGAAGATGGATCCAGAAAAGGTTAAGGCAATTGTGGAGTGGTCTTCACCCAAAATTTTTTTTGAGGTAAGAAGTTTCCATGGACTTGCCTGCTTTTACAGAAATTTTATAAGAAACTTCAGTAAGATTAATGCACCCATAATTGAGACAATAAAGAAAAGAAAATAGCCATTTAAGTGGAATGCTGAAGAAGAAAGAAACTTTAAACTCCTGAAGCAAAAGATAACAGAGAAGCCTATTTTAATTCTGCCTGATTTTACTAAACCATTTCAAGTAAAATGTGATGCCAGTGGGGAGGCCATTGGAGCTGTGTTGAGTCAGGATGATAGGCCTGTAGCCTATTTCAGTGAAAATTTGAATGACACCAGAAGAAAGTATTCCTCTTATGAGAAGGAATTCTATGCAATTTTTCAGGCACTGAAGAAGTGGAGACATTATTTGATGTCCAAGGAATTTGTATTGTATTCTGACAATCATCCTTTGCAGTATATTGTACAGCAGCCCAAGTTGAAACATAAGCATACTAAATGGGTTGAGTATCTCCAAGGTTTTAATTTTGTTTTGAAACATATAAGTGGCCAAGCCAATAAAGTAGCTGATGCTTTGAGTAGGAGGCACATGCTTGTTCAAGAAAATAATTTTGAAGTTGTAGGATTTGATTTTCTGAAAGAATTGTATAAAACAGATCCAGATTTTAAAGAAGAATTTGAGGCATGTAGTAACCCTGTCTTAACAAATAGAAGCCAGTGGCTGGATTATTTCTTGCAGGAGGACTTGCTATTCAGAAGAAACCAACTGTGTGTACCAAGATGCTCCATGAGAGAAAATTTGATCAAGGAGAAGAATAGTGGTGGACTTGTTGGACACTTTGGTACTGATAATACTTATGAGCAGCTAAGTCACTTCTATTTCTGGCCCAGGATGAGAACAGAATCAGATAATTTTGTGAATAATTGCAAGATCTGTCAATATGCTAAAGGAAGGTGCTAGAATGCAGGATTGTACACTCCCTTGCCTATCCAAGACAGGCCTTGGGACATGGTGAGTATGGATTTTGTTCTAGGATTTCCCAAGACTCAGAGAGGGAATGATGTGGTCTTTGTTGTAGTAGACAGATTCTCCAAGATGACACATTTTATTCCATGATATAAAACTAGTGATGCCACCCAAGTTGCTAACTTGTTTTTCAAAGAAGTTGTTAGATTGCATGGGTTTCCTAAGAGTATTGTTTTAGACAGAGACACCAGATTTGTGGGTCACTTTTGGAGGAAATTGTGGAAGAAAAATGGTACCAAACTGAGTTTCAGCTCAGCTTATCATCCTCAGACTGATGTACAAACTGAGGTGGTGAATAGGAGTCTGGGAAATTTGTTGAGAAGTCTTGGAGGAGAGCATCCCAAGAAGTGGGATCATATTTTACCCCAGGCAAAATATGCATATAATGACTCACCAAACAGGAGCATAGGGCAGAGTCCATTTCATATTGTTTATGGAATGCACCCCAGAGGAATATCAGAGTTAATAAATCTGGGAAAGGCAGAGTTAAGGAGTGCAAATGGTGAGGAATTTGCTTCAGAGATCCAGGCCATACATGAACAAGTGAAACAACAACTACAAGGAAGAAGGATCAAATACAAAATAAAAGCAGACTTGAGCAGAAAGGAAGTTCATTTTGAAGTAGGAGATCAGGTCTTGGCACACTTGAGAAAGGAGAGAATCCCAAAGAAGCAGTACAACAAATTGAAGTTCAAAAATATTGGGCCATGCAAGATACTTAGAAAGTTTTCTGCAAATTCTTATGAGATTGAATTGCCACCTTTTGGTATTTCCAACCTTGCCAAAACATCGGAACCATCTAATTAAATAACAATGAAGTGCCATATCTCATCTGAAAAATCTATGTCCATTTCTCTTTGGAAGGTGGCTCCAGCATTCATCAGTCCAAAGGGCATTTTTACATACATAAAAGTGCCCCAGGGAGTGGTAAATGCTGTCTTGAGTTGATCTTCTGGGATTACTAAGACCTGGTTGTAACTTGAAAAACCATCCAGCAGGGAGATCCTTCTAGAACCTACTACCCTCTGAAGAATATGTTCCATTTTAGGCAAAGGGTAATTGTCCTTGAGTGAGGCTCTATTAAGATTCCTGAAGTCTATACACAGCCTGATTTCCCCTGTTGAAGAAAAGTTTCAAAGCTCTCCTTGGTATTCTGAAATTTTATATGTGCTTACACACCTCAATGCCCCTCCCGAACTATCAAAGACCAAGGCCAGGTTCTTAAAACTAAAAGCCAGGAGCTATTGCGTCTTGAATGAAAACTTATACTAGAAGAATCCTAATGGCCTATTTCTTAAATGTTTGCCTGAAAATGAGGCAGAGAGGGTTAAACAAGAATTCCATGCTGGAGAATGTGGAGGCCACCTGAGTTGGAAAGCCACTGCAAACAAAATACTCAGAGCTGGCTACTATTGGCCCACACTCTTTAATGATGTTCATAAAATGATAGTTGCCTGCCACAAATGCCAAATCTTCGAAGGCAAAAGAAAACTCCTCCCTTTACCCCTACAACCCATCATTGTTGAAGGCCCCTTTCTGCAATGGGGCCTAGATTTCATAGGGGAGATTCACCTGGCTTCTTTTGCACAACAAAAATGGATCCTAACAGCCACAGATTACTTCAATAAGTGGATAGAGGCCATACCCACTAGGAATGCCATAGATTCAGTCATTATTAGTTTCCTAGAAGGTCACATCCTCTCTTGGTTTGGCTGCCCAAGGAAAATAATTACTGACAATGCTACTGCTTTCAAATCCAAGAAGATGGTTGATTTTTGTCACAGGTATCAAATAGCACTCGTTCATTCAACTGCCTATTACCCTCAAGGTAATGGATTAGCTGAATCATCAAACAAGAGCCTAGTGATCATCATCAAAAAGCTGTTGGAAGAGAACAAATAGTCATGGCATAATAAATTAGTGCATGCTTTGTGGGCTGACAGGCTTACAACAAAGAATTCCATTGGCATGTCACCATTTCAGCTTTTCTATGGTACATAAGCAATATTCCCTACCAGGAGGTCCAGCACTCAAAAAACAGTGAAAACAGGGTTCAAATCAGCAGAATGTTTCTTCCAGAGCAAGGACAAAATACACGTTATTGTCTCAGTGTATATTGTGTCCAAGCAAAGTTTTCCCCCCCTTACAACAATCCTATGCTATCAAAGCATTTATTTCATTAGTATGGAATACTTCTTAATCATTCATATTTGTTAGTTCACGAATAGTATCACAGAGTCATGCAGATCAAAGTACATCAAGAGGCATACCTGGAATTAATGAAGCCTGAAGAAGACCACTCTTCCATCCAAAGAACACCAGAAATTAATGCATAGGATTTAAATAGAATGGGCTTCAGCCCTCTTTCTTTTCAGAAGTTTTAATACTGTATTTAGTTCTTCACCTACCTCCTCCGCTCCTCCGGAGCTATAAATTCAGGAAGAAACTCATTGTAAAGGTTGTTGATCAGTTATCAGAGAACTGCAAGTAGTTTATTTTGAGACACGGTCTCTGTGTAAAGTGTAAGATAGGCTGAGGAATATGATTTCAGACTGAGTATTCAGCCATTGGCATTTTTGTACTTGATTGGTATTTTTGTTTAATATGACAAGCACATTTCTTTGGACCCTGATCTGAAGCAGCGGTGATGTTTTCCTATCTTTTTGTTTACATTCATTTCATTTCGTTTCTACTGGCCTGCATCAGAATATTGGCATAGGATTTATCCCTGTTAGGTACCCTATGTTTCTGCTCTCCTTGCCATTAATGTTTCTCTTCTGAATGTATTATCTAAGAACTGATTTCAGTTAATTTAACCAGTGTAGTGGATGATATTGCCTGCTCTTTGATGTATGAATTAAATGTATTTGTTCTTAGATGTTTCTTGTTAAGGAGTTAGTTGGAAGATTTGGGAACACTGGGGATTAGAGTCAGCCCTGTCCACTAGGATCCTTGTGCGACCAGCTGGTCTTTAATTTTGTGCTCTGAAATCTATGTCATTTCCTCCTCTCCTTCCTTTCATTACACATAATCATCTTTAAGATCCTATGTTTTAGATGACTAGCCCAATTGAAAGATTGTACATTGGATAGTAAGAAAATCCTTTCCTGACTCCATTGCCCAATGGTTATGAATATTTCCTGGAACATGTCACCTCTGCCAAATCCCTCTTTGCTCATCTCGATCTTACATTGAACCCTTCTTTCCTGATAACCAACAACCAAACAAACAAACCCCGAGCCTTATAACTAGCCTAACATCTTAACATTGAGCTTTAAAGACATATACCTTTGACAATCATAGAGAGATCCCTCTCTGGACCCAGGAGGGCTAGATCCCGAGGTCTGAAAGTGGTTCTGATGTTGTCTCATCTTTTGGTATTTCCAACCTTGCAAAACATGGGAACCCCAACACCACCTGATGTTGGAATATCTCCCATTTTTAATGTTGCAGATTTGTACAAGTATGAAGGTGATGGTGCAGAAGAAAGAGTAGCAAACAAGTAATAGATTTAGTGGAAGGAACAACTACCTCCAGCACAACCATTGAAACCAGAGAAGGTATTGGAAAAGAGAGTGTTCAAAAGGACCAGAGGACAAGAGTACTTTCAGTACTTGATCAAATGGAGGGACAAGCCAGAGGAAGATGCCACTTGGATGACTGAAGGAATGTTGTAGAATATAGGCAGACCAGTGCAGGAGCTCATGGACAGGAGCCCATGAAGGAAATTTCCCTCGGGAGTCTGATGTAGGGGCATTAGACACTAGCCAGCAATGTAGGAAGTTTTGTCCACATGTTGTGGCTAGGAGGGTTCAAAGCATTTGAATTGTAACAGCTAGGTGTCAATACCTCAGCTGACTGTATCATTTAGATTAGTTAGATTTGTAGAAGTTGAATGGTTAGGTTCAGTCCATCTGTCATGTTTTAGTTTTCGAATAATTGTAATTAGGCTCTTGAATTACCATAACGGTCCTCACAGAGGAACCGAAAAGACATATGTTGATGTATATAAATTATATTCCTCGGATGTATTGGGAGAGATAGAGGAGAGGAGAGGAAAAAATGGGAGATTTCTGCAATAAACTCTGTGTATCGAGCAATTTCTTCCGGTTGAATAAACTTCAAGTCCCATTGATTTCCAAACTGTCTGAATTCATAATTGTGAAGAATTGTTTAACTGTTAGGCGATTGTGTACCAATAATTTCGTTCTTTGCCTTTGATTTCCCATAATTTGGCTGGGAAAACCCTGTGAAATTATCCCACCGCAGGCGAGGCCTGTGTAGAGAAATCGTGGTTGTTGAATATGGTTTAATGTTGGTGAAATTCCCGTATAGAGAGAATTATATTTGTTTTTCCGCTAATTGAATTTCCTCACCGGGACTAAACCCTGAGTTAACAAACGAAGAGTGTACGAAGGAGAACACAAACCCGACGTGAACCTTTCTTAAACATTGTACGAAAAACCACGAGTGGATTTGTAAGGCGGATTGCCCATATCACACTACTTTTGCGGGTTGAGTGGTATTCCCTGAATTGGAGCGATTCCATAGAACCGTCGACGTGTGGCAAAGGTGGACCCATGAAAACCATCATCCAAAGCGTGCCATCACACGTTATAGTTCGTACCAAGATGCCGAGCGATATGTGTACATGCCGTCGATTTGGAGCCTTGCTATCTAACGGTGGTCGCACGGTGGACTTGCCCAAAGTTTAACTAAGGTACGGTGTGAGTGTCCCGTTGGATTTTTCCGATGGTTTGTGCAGGCATGGAGCATAATAAAGTTGTTTAATTGGATGGTTGGCGGATAATCAACATAATTCTAGAGTGTAATTGTTATAAAGTTGGGCGATATAATATAGAGCCGAAATATATATAATAAAAAGGTCATTTTTTATGTTATTTATCAAATTCTTCGAACTTGATAAATAAATGAAAGAAGTGAAATAAGACCACGTGGGGGAGGAGAACAGGGTTTCAAACAAGAAGTACTAACAGAGCCACACTATAGTTGACCATCCCTCCTTAGGGGCCTGACTTTAGTTTTGTTGGCGTCAGCATCTAAGAAACATTTCTTTAAATCAGATGTCAAATTTGATCTTCCCATTTATATTGGTGAAAATAATGCAGAAAAGATTAACAACTAGACTAGGTAGATTGAAGTCTACTACAGGATTCAACAGATCAAGGAGGACGAGGCAAAGATCCAGTTACCTTCTCTTTGGTTGAACGACACCACTCTTGTCTGGTGAGAGAGAAAATTGCAAGGCAGCCAAAATTTGGGTAACCTTCTCTCCTCATGGTAAAAAAAATTTTTTGCATTGAGAAAACAATTTTACCCTTTGGGTTATAAGAAAAAGGAATTAATGGAATGACAACACCTAAGGCAAAGCGGAGGTAAAAATGTACAAGAATTCACTGAAGAATTTAGAAAAAAAGCATTGAATTTGGGCATTACGTTAGATTCACCAGATATTTTAACTAGGTATATTGGTTCTCTGCATAATTACATAAGAAATTCATTATTATTTTTTGAGACTCCTACCATCGATGAGGCCAGCGTGAAGGCCATGCATCTAGAAAGCAGGGGAACGCACAAACAAAATGACCACCCAAAAATAATTGCAGCAACCAAGAGAAGGGGAGCAAAGCCCTCTTGTACACATTTTTAGAAGGAGGGACATGATGAGGAAATTTTTTGGAAGTTGCACCCTGAGTTGGGACCTGACAGGAATGAAAAAAAGTGGAGGCAAAATATTGCTACCACCGTGCAGCAGAACCAAGATTCTGAATTAGAGGAATATGAAAAGGCCATAGCTACAGGATTTTCACGAGGTAGACAAATTGACCTGGGGTCTGATTTCAGTGATTAAATGAATTTTGCAGCCTTTTGGATCGCAACAAGAGGACCCATAGACTTAGGTTCTGCTCAGGCGATGAAACAAAAATTTCAACAAACGTAGTACCAAAGATGAAAAGGACCCTCACTGCAACAGGGTTCCAAGAACTTTAAGAGATCAAAGCATCTGAGAAGATAATATTGAGCTAAGGAGGCTCCTACAAGAAGCAAAGGAAGAAAAAAAAAGGTTACTACGTCGGTTGCAAGCTAAGGATGAGGACTTGGAAAAATTGCGACATAACCAGCCTGAGGTAAAAATAAACCCTTCAATTTCATGCACTTTTCATGATGATTAATTCGCTTCTTTTGAAAAACATACTACAGGGATCAGATCCAAAATGATGAAGAAGATGGGGTATCAAGGACAGGGCCTTGGCATCAATGGCCAAGGCATCATAAACCCCATCGAAGTTGAGGAATTTTCGCATCATGCAGGACTCAAATACACCAGGAAGGAAGTGGGAGAAAGCTCCAAAACAGCGAGCAACCCACCAACAACTGATGATGAGAGCACCTCCTCACATATTAGTGATAGTGAGGGATTCATGTGCACTTCTCAGAGACACATCGAAAGGAGGTATTCCAAGATGATAAAAAAGGTCTGGAGGAGGAAGAATCATCACAACTAGAATGAACCCCAGAAACCTGCATGTCAAACACGTCGAGACCAAAAATCACCCATGCAGAGTCTAGTCCTCGAAGCTATTCCACAGGCAAATCCACCACAGTGGGATGACCCATTTACTTTATTAAGTAAAATATGGTTATTTTAGAGGCCTTAGTGTTATGACCACATTTGTAAATCATGGGTTGCGAATGAAAAAAGTGATGGTGTGTTTTCCATCGCTTCAAAATGCAACGATGATGTTTTTTGGCCTTTTCTTTATGAATAGTTGAGGTATTGGTTTCTATCATGTAATCCTTTCCCAATGAGTGTGTGATATAAAATCATGGAAAGTGAGGGGTTATTGAGTCATGTGTGATATGTACATGGTTGCAAATGATGTACCAAATTTTCATGCAGGTGATTGAAAGTGTGGTTTTGAATGGACAAGTAGTGTGCTAGGTGTGTTAATGCTTTTGGTGGTCCAAAAGATCCTCAGTGGGGAGGAATTATCCAAGAGGATCGTACAGGTCCAAAGTAAAAATGGCTTAAGGAGAAGGCTAAAAAATCAAATTATCATAAATGTGGCAAACTCGGTCTCAAGTTGAAAATCTTGTCTTCTTGATCGCAATGGTGTGAAAGTTTCGTCAAACCAAGCTCCTATGCCAAAGTTAGAGGCAGTCAAAGTTTTGGGTTGACTTGGATGACATGGCAGGTTAAAGAAGGAGCAATTTTTCCAAAACCCGGCCACTAGATTCCATCCAGCTCTGACCAGATTCTGGGTAAAATTGTGGGACGCTAAAAATGTCCTCTAACGCCTAAAAACTGAATTTTTAAAAAATTTTGGTTGGTTATTAAAAATAATATATATATATATATATATATATATGTGTGTGTGTGTGTGTGTGTGTGTGTATGTATGTATGTATGTATGTATGTATGTACGTATGTATGTATGTATGTATATATATTAAAATAGTCTAGCGGGCCATGACCCCCGCTAGACCCCACAACACCTGTTCGCATATGTTATAACAAACATATATTATAGAATATATATGTTATATGTTACCACCATAAAAAATGGTTTCGGCAGGTGTCAAACCTGCCCAGCTTAATAGCCGGCTGGTCCACCGAAGGAACCCCAAACTAACTCCAACCAATCCCCCGCTCCAACGATTATACAATGCGGTGGTTATAAAACTTGTAACATATGGTTATAATAAAACCATAACATAGCATATATGATACCACACCAGTAGGATTGTTGGGTTGGCCGTCCAAGGTGGGCCCGACCCTCCCCCCCCCCCCCCTATTTAAAAATGCGTTGGGTTTTAGAAAAACAAACGTGCCTCTATTTTGGAGGAGGCGGGGTTTCACCACCCGACCTCATCCCTATTAACTTGGATCTAAACCACTACACCAACATATTTTCGTTGATTTATCTACCCAACACTTTTTATTTAAACCCTTAATCCGCATATGCGCCCATCCAGACTTGGAGCAACACACTTACCAAGACAGAGTGGAACCATGAGTGCCTTGCAGGAGGGGGGTTGGAACCATGAACTGAGATCATTTCCAGAGAGCCCAGATTTTTCCGACGTCAGAATCAGGAAAATTTTATATTGATTTTAGACCTCTTAGTGACACAAATCTAACATTGTTGTCCATTTCTTCATCAAAGGTCTCCAATTTTCGGGCACTTTCAGCTATGGAGGTATAAGGGTGTAATTTTGCATTGATTCTCGTATTTTCATTTTATTTTCCACTTAATGAAAGAGGGCCTCCCCACTGATTGAGTAGGGCCCGAAGACATAGTCCCTCCTGGATGAACTCCGATAACAATTTCTTATCTTCTTTGCATGATTTTATTTACTTCTCTCTTCTTATGCTCATTCCTTTTAACTTTAATGGTTAAGATGCAATTTTACATGTAATTCTTTAATCCATCTCAAAGAAAACTATCTTGGATCAATGTGTTGCATAGGATAATTTAGGTAAATTTGCATTTAGTTTTTTCTATTTTTTGTATGCTCAAAATATGATTGCTCTTTTCCCTTAATAGCTAGGATTTTCATTGAAAAACCTAAATTGAAAAGTTTTCTTCTCATTTAGTTTGCATTTTAGGAATTTCCCATTACATCACACGGTGAACCTAAAATATAAAATTTTAAACAATATCAACATAAAATTTACCTCAATCAATATAAGAAATCATTGTAACATTAACGATAACACTTAGAAGGTCTAAGCTAGAGTCATGTTCTGGTGTCGTTAAACATAGCATCTATCGCTAACTTGTATGTGATACATTCCAAGTGTGAAATCATACTCCACGTACGTAAGTATATTGGAGGTCATCCACGTACCTTTAGGTATATAGGGTAGTGTTATAGTACAAAAATTATAAGCGGGTGCTCTCATTGTGCAGTTTTGCATTAAACAACACTAATACGGACTTGGGCCTCCACGTACCTTCGAGTGTATTTGGGAGGAAAAATTTAGGTTTATTACCATCTATAGGTAACCGAGTCGGCCACCTTGTAAATTTTGATACACCGAATAGAAAATTCGGGGAGATTGCCTGCCCATACTTCTTGGTTAGCCAGGAGGTATTCTGCAGTTCACAATTACTTGGTAAACCTTTTTCCTAGTATTACCCTTTTATTTTTTTATTTGTTTTTGTAATAAATTAAATCAGTAATTGTGGAAGAATAACATCCCTATCCCCATCATTCATGTAGAATAGCACTTAATCCACCTTTACCACCGGAATCCACTTATGTTCGGTGAAGGCGACATCGTTCTACCGAAACTAGTACCTCTAGTGCATCATCTTCATCACATCTACGAGATTCAACTCGAGTCATTTCTACACATACTGGATTATCCACTATCATCGAAATGGAGTCCTCATAGCTACCTGTGGAAACTATCCATCCAATTAGTGAGACCATACCTCCCAAACTCGAAGTCATTCAACTGGAAATCGATCCGGATCCCATCGTTCTTTTACCATAACATCTAGATCCCAAATTCAAACAACTGGAAGTTCTTCCTGTATCGATCACTCCTTAGTCGATCATAGCCATTGAGTCTTCCCTTTCACAAAATCAACCACCTGAAATATATCTCAGGCCTAATGGTGAAATCCCTCCACTTGGTTTGATTTCGATTGAGGAAGAACCTCAACAAGAAACACTCCCTTCACCTCCAACTCATTTTGGACCAGGGATTTATCTTTACAAGACTATTCCTCGGTTGACTTACACTGATTATTTTGATCTTGTTTTAATTCAAGTTCCCATAGATCCTATAGGGTATACACTAGGTCGTATGACCATGGCTAAGTTAACATCTCCGGCTATACCCTCTGTTACAGTTTCGACAACATCTATTGTTGCTACTCCATCGATGTTTACCACATCACTGGAGTCACATATTTAAGGTGGTCCTTCTGTCCCATCGGGTTACTAGTCATTATCTTGAACCTACTCTAGTGCATCCTCCAAACCATGGACTTCACCTATGGCATCTTCTAGTATTCTATCTGGTACATCTATAATGAGTATTGAATGGCTTGATCCTTTATATACATCTTTGGTACAACATCAAGTTGGTCCATCTGGGTATATTCCATCCAGTACAATCTCAACTAGACTCCCACCCTTTGGAGAAAAATATATTCCATATTATTATACTCCTCATTCTAGGGGGAAACCTATGATCACCCATTTTGATAGTACTCCATCGTTTTATGGTCACACTAATGTTGGAATGATTGTTTGTCATTGGCAGCCTATTTTTCTCATTCAACCACAAACGATTATGCATTCATATCAATCGGTTCAACCTGTTGCACCCACATCTACTCCACTTGTTTATACATAATTACCCCTATTACAGGCTCAGATTGTTGTACCTCAACTGTCTCAGGCGGGTCCTTCAACCCATTACCCTCAAGTTTTGGGCACTCGGACTCCAAATCATTTGGTTGGTTTACAAGAACCACCTGTATCCAGAATTTTTCATTCACGGCCTGGATTACCATTTTATGGGATTTCATAGGCTCCTACCAGTATTGCCTATTCAGAACTGGGTCTAAGATATTCTGGTTTGGGCTATAATCTTGGTGGGCAGTCACCTTGGCAGCCACAATTGCAAATTCCACAATAGCAATTCCAACAACAAATATCTTATCCAGGTCTTGGTCAATAGATCCCTCAAGTGTTTGGTCATCAAAAAAACCCCCTATCTGGGTTACCACCAACAAATGCCTTATGTTGGTGCTCAAAGGCATGTTTCCCAAGAAATTCCATCATATCCTGGTTATGCTCAACCTGAATTGAATCGATAGTTTCCCTTTGTTGCAACTTTAGAATTACCTTATTAAAAATGTCTTACCAATGACCCCACCAGCTATTCTCCTTGGTGTTTGGGGATACCAAATAAATTATCCTCTGATATTCCTAAATTCAATGGAAGCCCTAAAGAATACCCATCAATGCATGTTATGACTTATAATTTATGGTGCTCATCCAAATCCTTAAATGATGACTATGTTCGACTACATATTTTCCAGCGTATGCTCACTAATTCGGTTGTGAAGTGCTACATTGAACTACCACGAGCTTCATTTGATAATTTCCTTGCCTTAGAAACTACCTTTTTGACCGAGTTCTAGACACATACGATATCAAAGTGGAACGGAATTGCTGAACAATTTTAAACAGACAACTGACACTCACATTTCTTATCATATTCATGAGTGGAGTCGTTGTCGTATAATGGTAAAAACATTTGTTCCTGATCAACTCCTCGCTGAGTGGGTTATTAAGTCCTTGCTTCCATCTATCACCCAGGATGTAGCTAAAGGTGGCATCATCGCAGAAGAGCAGGAAATTGCTCGTGCCCAGTACTTAGACTTGATTTACACTCAGTTTGGCATGCTCTATGAGAAAATTCCCAACGCGCCGCGATCAAATTTTACTATTCCTCCTCCATCTAAGGACTCTATTAAAGGTAGCAGTATGATAGGTTCTGCAAGTAATCACAACTCTACTGCATTTTATCCTGCACTTTCTTCCAAAATTCATGTCATGTCATCTAACAAAGGAAAAAGTGACAAGCAACACAGAAGCAAGAAAAAGGGGAAAGAGAAGAAAAATCAAAATTCAACCCCGTAGGAACAATCACCTGATCAACAATCTGGAAATAATGGGAAACCTTGTTACCCTTGCTTGATATGTAATGAGGAGCAATTTGTTCAAGAATTTCCTCACTGCACCGAAGTCTCAAAATTTCTTAAGACCTCGACTGCATCTGATGTGTTGACAGATCCTTTTCTGAATCTAGACATAAACATGGTTGCTACAGATCCCGTTTCTAGCTCCCAAGTGCTTATGCTATCTATCACAAAGAAAAAAACTAATTTTTTGGTGTCTACGTGAAACAAATATTATGGTAGTTAGGCTACTGATCAACCTACTACCTCGACCACGAATCCTTACACTGAATCAATTCTGCCAACTACTATTCCAGAGTTAACAATAAAGCCACCAAAGGGTGTTGTCCATAAATCGACACTCAATCCTCAAGCCTGAGCAACTCAAAATTATAATATAGTGGAATATTTGGCTCAGTACCCTTCAGCTATGTTGACACTTGAGGTACTTCAAAATTTTCCCTCCCAAAAGCAGGCTTTGTTGTTGGAAATTGGTGGAATCGACCTGACAGATTCCAATCTTGTAGTCTTTAATCATACAGGTTATGTGCCACAATTACCAGCAGAATTAGCATTCTCCATCCAAGTATTTTTTCTCAATCACCTCATTCATCGCATTGTTATTGATGAGGCATCATATACTTGCATTATGTCTCTAAACTGCTGGAAGTCACTTGGCTCGCCGCACCTATCTCAATCGCCTACGACATTGAAATATTTTGACGGTCATACATATATGCCTTACAGTATCATCAATAAACTGCATGTCGAACTGGGGGAAAAAACTGTAACTTTTGAAGTTGAGGTTTACGCTATGGCTGCGATCGCCTCTACTTACTTTAGAATTATCGCCTTCCCTCATAAAAGCATTATCACATTCATCAATCAAATCTCCTTCTTTGACTCTAGTTCCCAGGTATCTGGAAGCATTCTATTAGTTCATGCACCCCAGCTAGCACTTCAAAACATTGGTTTAGGTCTCTTAATGGATTCTTCCCTAATGGGCACCTTTGCATTACTTCCACCTATGACGTTGGCAGAAATCGTAAGAATAGAGACCTACTGCATGATATCTTCCACTTCATCTGACTTAAGGAAGATTACCAACCATTCTAAAGTTGTTATGCTGGATGAATTTTTGTCGCCGAGCTCAATTGAGCTAGCATAGCAACCAATCTACATGGCTTGGGTGACACATACTAATTCATTGTCGTCAATATTTTGGGTCGATCATTCATTATATTTGGTACTCCATCAGATCCTTTTTCATCCGCTTTCTTGACTGACGAGAGAATTATGGAATCCATGATGCGAGAAGGAGAACCATGGGAAGATAATCATCATCGTTCAAATCTTCAGGATTACGAAGAAGATAATCTGATTGAACTATATCACCCTTGGATAAATACTTTATTTTTGAATTCTACTCCAATTATTGCTATAGAATTTGAGCGAAAGTTATCGAATATTGAAGAAACAATTTCTATCGATATTGTGACCAAACGTTTTGTTGTAGAAAAAATTCATGCTGGCGTGTCTTGTTCTCCATCCAAACTCGAAACATATTGCTCTCTTTTTCGTGAATTCTTAGATATATGTGCTTAGTATTATGAAGAAATTCCAGACATAGATACTAGTATCATTGAACACACAAGTAAACTGTACCATGATGCTAGACCAGTACGTCAACGCCTTTGTCATGTTCATCTGAAGAAGGTTGCTGCCATTAAAGCAGAAGTTGAAAAAAATTTGCGTGCTGGTTTCATTTACCCTGTTTCACTTACTGATTGGGTTTCCAACATTGTTCCTGTCATGAAGAAACAAGGGACAATAATGGTATTTGTCAATTATTGAGGTGTCAATCTTGCTTATCTAAAAGACAACTATCCTACTCCATTTATCGACCAGATTATTGACGAATGTGTCGGTGTGAAATATTTTCATTCATGAATGGATTCTCTAGCTACAATCAAATCAATTTCTACCTAGAGGACCAATATAAGACAAAATTCATATGTCCCTGGGGAAAATTCACTTATCTTAAACTCCCATTTTGTTTAAAGAATTTTGGGGAAACATTTCAGAGAGAAATGGATTGTGCTTTCAGTGACATCAAGCACATTGTTCAACCTTATCTAGACTATTTACCTGCACATTCATGAAAATGGATTGATCACCCAATGCATTTGAGAGCTATATTTTTACACTGCCGACACTACAAAATATGCCTCAATCCACACAAATGTGTGTTTTGTGTTGGTTCTGTTCGTTTTCTAGGATTCATCATTTCAAAATATGGAGTTCGAATCGACCCACTGAAGGTCTAGGGCATTCTTGATTTTCCTGTGCCATCAAATTTACTTCAGTTATAGAAAATTCAAGGAAAGGCTAACTTCCTAAGGATGTTCATATCCAACTACACCGAAATGGCTAAAGGATTTACTCATCTCTTCAAAAAGGGGATTCCCTTCCATTGAGATAAGTTTGTGCAAGCTTCTTTTGATGCTCTTAAGGATACACTGATCTCAGCATCATTAATGTATCCCCCCAATTATCAAAGTGATTATTTCCTATATATCTTCGTGGTATATATGACCATTGCTATGGTTTTGGTCCAAGAAGAATATGGGATAGAACATTCAATATATTATTTGAGTCATAATCTCAATGATACGGAAATTAAGTATTCATACGTCGAAAATCTCACCTTGGCAGTCGTTCAAGTTGTCCAAATATTTCGCCAGTATATCCTGCTACGGAAGACCATTGTCATTTGAGATTGAAACCCCATGACATACATTCTATCATGTCCATTTACGGGTGGGGGGGGGGGGGATATTCAAAATGGATTGTCATTTTGTAGGAATTTGATTTGGAATTCATCAAATCCAAGTCAAAGAAGCCTTTATTTTTTTCTGAGATTCTCTGCGACCTTCCCTCTGATAGTACTGACAGTATATTGGAACCATCATGTAATATTCCTTTTTCAGGAAATTTCTACAACAATGAGAATATCTTAGGATATTCTAAAGTTGGAGCTCCAGCAATAAGCAAAAACAATAATGGTGTAGAAGCAACACTCAACTCATAAACACATGAGAGAAATCCATAGCCATTTTATTAAATAATAGCAGCTACAAATGAATACAAGATCTTGAGGAGAAAGGATGCTCAAGATAGACAATGCTCAGCCTCAAAGAACAAGTACATAACCCATGATGAAATACTGTTATACATGTGATATCAAGCTATGACAATGTAGTTTTATAGAGAAACTGTCTACTACATATTTCAAATACATAGATAAAAAAATGTATGGCCCAATACAACAATGAGAGTGAAGATATCAACTCTCAAAGACTACCTCTTGTCAATCCTGGAAGGATTGGCAATAAAATACAAAATCTGCAAAATGCCGAAGTTGCTGGGTAGCAGCAACAACTCAAAAATAGAACTGGATGGAGATGGCTGAATCTGATGCCCAAATTGAATATGCCTCCTCCACTGGATCTTTCAAGTGAAAGGTTGATCCCTTCACCAAATATCTTCCCCTCCAAAAGTATCTGCAAAGCCCTACTGCAAATGCTCCTCTAGAATAACGCAGTCACTGGATGAAACTGTGTTTTAGAGCAATGGAATGAGTTGGCCTTGATGCCAAATTCTGCAATGAACTTCGGGATATCTCCAATCTGATATCTCAAACGAAAGAGAGGCTCCCCCTTTGAAAATAGCTGATGGAAGTGATGTTGTGAACCCTCACTACAACACCCAGCAACACAACATTACTCTGCGGCAGAAATAATGTTGTCTTGATGGAGGATGCTTGGCCTCAAGCCTAGATCTGAGGAAAATCTGATCAATCCCTCAAGAGGCCTCTCAAGAAGTTGAAATAATCCTAAACAGGAATTCCTCCCATAAATTCTTGCTAAACAGCAAGGAATACACAATTGTCTCACTTGACAATTGAGATGAACAATACAAGCATGAGAAACAATGGTTGCCTTGTCCTCCTTTTAAACTAATGAAATCTCTTTCTCCATGGGCCCCATCCATTTTGGTTTCCTCCACCAAATATCCTCTTCTTCATTCACACTACGCTGGCTTCCTAAGTAAGACACTCCTCCTATGGCAGCGTTGTTGACTTAGTCAAACTTGACCTTGTCCACTTGCAAATAACCTTGTTCACACATGAGGGTGTGAAAAACAGCTCCAATGATGATCCCATTTTATAATATGATGGATTTTATTGAGAATATCATTATGCATGGGCCTCCTTACCCAAGTATTCTCCCCCTAGGTGAAATAAGCAAAAATTAATGTTCCAATTATCTGCATGAAAATTTTGGAACATTACATTCCTCCCTTCCCAAATGTTGCTTGTCCTCAAGCAACTGCAAGGATAGAACTGAAAAGCCTCCTCTCAAGGCATGGAGTCTATGAAGTGTTGAGGAACATCTTCCTCATGTGGATCCTCCATCCCCCAAGAAATCATCCATACAAAATGAGTTACCTCCCAACTAGACAACTCCTGGAAACTGTCCTCCACCTTTGGCTCTGGAAAAGCAGGTGGGATGAAAATATGCTCATGGTACACAATGTAGCCTACCCCACACTGTCCATCTATCCACTTATGACAAGTGTAGAGAGATTTTTGATCCTGGGCTGCAAAATACTTGCCCTCAAGTGGAAAAATGATGACTAGATCTCCAAGGATCTCTCCTCCAACGATGAAAATCATGTTGGCCCAAGTATCTCCATATATGATGAGTTGGAAGTCATCATCATATGGCATCTCCTCCATCATATGGTTCACCTCATAAATTGAAAAATGTGTTGTTAAGGTAACCATATCATGTCCCATGCTCCCCTTAGAACATGTAGTGAAAAAGGTGTGAGGAATTTCTCCCTCAAAGGACACATTCACCCAATGTGTCTCTCTCCCAATCATGCCCCCAATGAAAGCTCTAGCAATATCAATCAAAGGAACCATAAGGAGAATCATGCTGGCTACCATGTGAAGTAAAGGAGAAGGACAATGGTCCCTCAAATGTTGTCAACGCAGTTTGACTCTCCACTGCCATAGAAAATAAAATAATGGGTGGCCTCCGCACCATTTGCTTGTTGCCCCAATTTATTCCCAAGTCTAGAGAAGGTGAATGATATAGTGTGCAATGTAAGTGTGTTCTCCATGAGAATTTTCCTCCCCATATCCTCTTAGGGAGTGATCATCCAAAATGGCCTTATGTAGACCATCAAATCTAGAAGGAAGAATATCCCTCCCTTGAGAAAATCCCTACACATATACGGTTAAGAGATGCATATATATAGACAAATCATCATGAAAATCAACAATACTCTCACCATATGTTTTTCTCATATCAATGGAGTGGCTCATACATGAGTCTTCCCTCATCCTCAAAGGGAAAAGAGTTTATTGTGCTAATTCCTCCATTTCCTTATGATCCATTGAGTGCCTCCTCAAAGTCTTCAAGTGGTTTTTCCCACAAGAAGGAAAGAAATGTAATGTGGCATTCATGGTCAGCCCATGGTTTCTCCTGAAATTTACAACATGTATAGTAAGGAGAATCATGCTCCCAATGGGCATCCTCAATCTCAATCCCACTCTCCAAATATATTTCCCCATGGACATAAACATATCAGCAATACATGGAAGCATAGTACAATAAGAGCAAGTTTCCAAATGACAATCGGAAAGTGGATCAAGGCCCCATACAAGGAACTAGCGTAGTGCATTCCCTGCCTACATCAGTCAAAAAAGAACAAGTGCTTCTCTAGCCACTTGTTTTCTGCCACAATCATCCTACAAGATGTGAATATGAAAGTACAAAAGGGTGTCAATGCTGCACACCAAAAATCATGTGGCTCTCCCCACAAACCACCAATTAGATAGCCAATCCCAATGCTAAAAATGGCTTCAAGTACATTATCATACAATATACAAGAAGAAATAATCCTCCTTGGTACATTATGCTGCTCATAAAAAGACAAGAAGTACAAAACATAAGGTGAAATTGTACATTCTCCATCATGTACTCGAAGACTTGAGCTAAAATGGCTCAACTGAAAATGCTCCTTTACTCCCAATGAGTAGGAAGGTGGCTGTGACATCCTCACCATCATCATCCAGGCTATGCATTTCTCCATATGTTGATGTATGTCCTGCTGGATGCCCTCCCAAATGTACTCCTCTGCCAAGGCAAGATATGCATCAAAATGCATGGAAACAAAGTCCTCATATGCTGCATGCAACAACTTCTCCTTGAGACTAGAATCTCTAGTCAAGAAGACTTTTCCATGTGAATAGATGACCTTATCATCCACTATGTATCTATCATCTTCCTCTAGGTCATCAAGAGTCATGCATGCACCAAGATCCTTGGAGTACTCAACTAAGAGCTGAGATCTCCAGTAAGGATCAATACTCCTCAGAGACAACGTTGGTGATCTGGCATGTGTATCTCTCCTCATGTAGTTGTCTGCTACTTTGACATCCCCCATGCCAAAGTTCTCCTCTAAACTCTTCAGCTCTCCAAAATACAAGAGCAGTGAATCCAAAGACAAAATGTCTCTCATCAATGATAGATAGGGGGGCCTCCCTGGTGGAATGCCTATATGCAGTGAGACATCAATGTCAAGAGTGGATTGCACATATGTTTGGGCAACCTTGCCCTTGCTCTCATAACACAATACAGTCTCCCTCCTATTTGCATTGGCTCTCTGAAATAGAGAAGGGTGTGTGCTTCTCATCACAAGATGATGCTCTTCCTCCATTCCTCCTCCTTCTAGCTAAAATGTTGCACAATCATGCTGCTCACTGATTGTGCTTGGACCTCCATGTAGGAGATATTGGGGACTTCCTTGCAAAGCTGCAAGAATCCCTCTAATTGGATCAAGTGCTCCTCTTACCTCTGCATGAGGTACTAGATCAACTCTAGAAATGGCAACGTTGTTGCCCTCAGCTTCCTTAACATGAGTGGGCAACCCTCCAATGATTAGATCTTTTTTTGGGAAAAAGGATCTCTTTGCCTCCTTGTGCCAAAATACAAGATGAAGGTCTTGACTCCAACAAAGCATCATGCAAGATATCAGCCTCCTTCATGGTTCTCTGAATTTTTTTTGAGCCTATGGTTTCCTCCATCACATGCAAGGGTTTTGTTTGTTTGAATGTGTTTGTTTCCTCCACATGTGTTTCAGAATTTCTTCTACCAAATCTCCTTATCAAAGTTCGAATGGACACTGGATAGGAAGAGGTATTTTCTTTTTTCAAAGTAGAAGACTCAAATAACCACCATGCATAGACCTTACCTCCCAAGTGCAGCGCTGCTACTCTGATGGCTTCATCTTTTGGAATCTGATGTTGTTGTAGAAAGGTGTCTAATTATTCTATCTAAGCTCGGGCTGAACAAGTAGGGGAACCATCAAAGATAGATAGAAGAAATCTATCCTCATCATGCTGCTTGCTCCTCCTTACTATGATCTTGCAAAACTTTGGAAAAGTAATATGATCTCTAAAACTCTGAGTTTGAGATTCATACTCATGCAAGAAACCTCTAAGAGTTCCTTCCTTCGGCATTCCTCCTTCTTCTTCTCTTCTCATGGAAAAGTTGGTCATGTGACTGCGCTGTACTTTAAAGGGTTTGGCTACATGCTCACATCTCCCATAAGAAAAACTAGAGTTTGAATTAGTTTCAAACGCTCTTGGAGATCTTGTACATATCTCCCTCATTAGCTTCTCAAATTCTTCATGAATGCTCTGTACAGATTTTGGAAGACGCTTTGTAAGCTCATCTTCCTTTTTCTCTCCATGAAATTGATTCTTCATCTTCTCTCTCCTTGATAGCATGATGGCTGAGATCCACTGGTTGGGCTAGAGATCATGCTTTGATACCACTGTAATATTCCTTTTTCAGGAAATTGCTACAACAATGAGAATATCTCAAGATATTCTAAAGTTGGAGCTCCAGAAATAAGCAAACACAATAATGGTGCAGCAGCAACACTCAACTCATAAAAACATGAGAGAAATCCATAGCCATTTTATTAAATAATAGCAACTACAAATGAATACAAGATCTTGAGGAGAAAGGATGCTCAAGATAGACAATGCTCAGCCTCAAAGAACAAGTACATAACCCAAGATGAAATACTGCTATACATGTGATCTCAAGCTATGATGATGCAGTTTTATAGAGAAATTTCCTGCTACATATGTCAAATACATAGATAAACAAATGTATGGCCTAATACAACAATGAGAGTGAAGATATCAGCTCTCAAAGACTACCTCTTGTCAATCCTGGAAGGATTGGTAATAAAATAAAAAATCTGCAAAATGTCGGAGTTGGTGGGTAGCAGCAACAACTCATAAATAGAACTAGATGGAGATGGCTAAATCTGATGCTCAAACTAAATATGCCTCCTCCACTGGATCTTTCAAGTGAAAGGATGATCCCTTCACCAAATATCTTCCCCTCCAAAAGTATCTGCAAAGCCCTACTGCAAATGCTCCTCTAGAATAATGCAGTCACTGGATGAAACTGCACTGTAGGGCAATGGAATGAGTTGGCCTTGATGCCAAAGTCTACAATGAGCTTCGGTATATCTCCAATATGATATCTCAAAGGAAAGAGAGGCTCCTCCTCTGAAAATAGTTGATGGAAGTGATGTAGTGAACCCTCATTGCAACATCCAGCAACACAACATTACTCTGCTGCAGAAATAACACTGTCTTGATGGAGGATGCTTGGCCTCAAGCCTAGATGTGAGGAAAATATGATAAATCCTTCAATAGGCCTCTCAAAAAGGTGAAAGAATCCTAAACAAGAATTCCTCCTGGCATTTCTTGCTAAACAACAAGGAATGCACAATTGTCTCACTTGACAATTGAGATGAACAATACAAGCATGAGAAACAATGGTTGCCTTGCCCTCCTTTTAGACTAATGAAAGCTCTTTCTCCATGGGCCCCATCCATTATGGTTTCCTCCACCAAATATCCTCTTCCTCATTCACACTGCGATGGCTTCCTAAGTAAGCCACTCCTCCTATGGTAGCGTTGTTGACTTGGTCAAACTTGACCCTGTCCACTTGCAAATAACCCTGTTCACACATGAGGGTGTGAAAACCAGCTCCAATGATTATCCCCTTTTATAATATGATGGATTTTATTTAGAATATCATTATGCATGGGCCTCCTTACCCATTTATTCTCCCCCTAGGTGAAATAAGAAAAAATTAATGTTCCAATTATTTGCATGAAAATTTTGGAACATTACACATCAATTCCAGATGAGTCTCTATTTCGGATCAGGTCATCTGACCCTTGGTATGGGGATTTTATCATTTATATCTAAACCCATACTTTCTGGCCTGATACCTCTCACTCACAATGGCGACGTCTTCGACACCAAGCCAAAGATTATCTGATCGTCGGCGATACACTTTATCATTGTGGTATCGATACAATTTTAAGGAGTTGCCTCACTCATGAGGAGGCCAAGAAATTTCTAAATGATTGTCATGTTGGGGCTTTTGGTGGAAACTTGTCTGGATACGTTACCAAGCAGAATATTCTCCGCATCGGTTACTTTTGGCCTACCATATTTTGCGACTGCATCCTCATGATCAGAAGTTGTCATGTGTGCCAGATATTTGATTGTAAAATCCGCATGTCGCCAGCACCAATGCATACTATCATCGCTGTGGGACCATTTGCAAAATGGGCCATTGTCTTCATGGCCTCAACCCTCGTTCGTCCGGGGGGCATGGTTATATTATTTTCACAGTCGACTACTTTACCAAGTGGGCCGAAACGATGCCTACAATCAATAACATAGGAAAAATAGCTGCGTTGTTATTTTTCAATCATGTCATCTCATGTTTTGGTATACCACAAGCTATAGTTACAAATCATGGTAAGAATTTTCGCAATCACATAATGAATGAGTTCACTTCAAAATTAGGACTGTTGCATGATAGTTCTACTCCTTATTATCCAAAATCCAATGTACAAGTTGAAGCCATTAACAAGATCCTTAAGTGAATGCTTCAATGACTGATAGGAGTTCACAAACAAAATTGGAATTTAATCTCGTACTCGGATTTGTGGGCATGTCAGACCTCGGTGAGAAATGCAACTGGATTTACCCCATTTTAATTGGTGTATGGTATGGAAGCTATCTTTCCAATCCAATGTGAAATTCCATCATTAAAACTCGTTGTTGACTTGTTACCTGACACCTCTAATGAATAAGTGTGTCTTTTTAACCTCATCCGTCTAGATGAAACACGTCGTGAATCTGCATTGGCCAACGAAGAACATAAGAGACAAATCAAGGCGCAATATGACCAACATGTCAAGCCTCACATCTTCTCAGAGGGAGACCTGGTCTTACTTTATGATCAGGAAGTTGATTTTATAAGAACAGGAAAATTTGAGCCACTATGGCATGGCCCCTACATTGTCAAAAGAGTTCTGGCTAAGGGCGTCTATGATTTAGTTGATTATGATGGAATTCCATTGGTGCAACCGCAAAATGGGTTGTATCTTAAACATTACTATGCTTAATTGAGTGTAGTAAACTTTTGTATTATATTGTATATATGGTTTTGATTTGCATTTTTTGTCTAATTAGTTTTTTTTTCTAGAGTTTTCTTGAAGTTAGTAATCCACTTTACATTTCATCGCAGATGACTAAATCTTTGGAACCATTCGTTGGGTACGTTGATGGTGCTAGTCTTAGTACGCAGAACCTATCCTCTACAACATGGGCCATTTTCTCTCCAGGCGGCGAGTTAGTGAGTTTTCAAGGGATTTGTATCAGTCAATCCACAAAAATATCACTGAGTATAGTTCATTTATCAAAATTCTCTATGATTCCAGTTCATTTGGTATTAGCCGCATCATCATTAGGTTAGACTCACAACTTGTCATGCTACAAATTACTAGCGTCTATATTGTCTGAAATCCAACACTTCATCATATGATCCTTAGAGTTCGACTTTTGGAAAGACATTTTGATTACATTCAATATCAACACATTTCCAGAAATTTGAACACATTAACTAATTCCTTAGCGAATTATGTTTTAAACATACATTTGCAACACATGTAAAAATACATTTTCAATTCACATCACATAATTGAATAGGATTGCGCAATAAACATAGGAAAACACTGAAAACAAATAGATAGATAGTTATAGGTTTTTACAAAAAAAATTCCCAAGACACATTGGTCATCTGACCTCAAAATGTATGCAAAAAATGTCTAAGTAAACTAGTGATAACAAGCAACTGCTTTGGATATCCTACACAATAACTACATCCAATGGTTAGGAACACCAATAGTATGGTGCTGCAGTCTCATAGGTAACTCTTCAATCCGGCAATCCAGAATCCCAAGGTTCAATCCCTCTATGTGTTGTTGTAGCTCAGCAAGAGTCTCAGTCAAATCTAAATCCTGAAGGACATCTCTCCCGACAACCCTCTCTGCTGGCTCAACTGCTCCTTGCTCTGGCTGACCCACTGGTTGAACCAGACCCACATCTGTGTACATCAAAAATTTAGTTTAGTCTTCAGAAACATCAAAATACAAAAACATGTATAAACCTTAGAAAAAATAAATAACATGGTCAAAACATTCTTACCTATTGCACGCCATTGAGAGCCATCTAGTATAATCAAGTCTTGATCTCTGCAGAAATCTACGCTTGCATATGGATACTCATCTATGGAGACCATCTATAGTTTGAATGAGGCGAAGAATGTAGTAGAGAATATGATGGTCAATTGACCAGCATGTCTAGACATCAATTCAACCCTTCTCTGCATCCAAGGATCTCTAGGGCTAGATATACTTAGTGTAACATGTTACGGATGCATCAATGGAACCCTCTCTAGAATAAAGGAAATCGGGATCGAGCCATAGTTGAAATTCTTCTTCCTACCACCCTTTGCTTTAGTCAACTGTTCTTTCATCTCAAAGAGTACTTCTTAAGCCCATTTGAATATTTTTGGTTCTAGGCACTCAAGAGCATACTACATGTATGATCTATTTGCAACATGTAGTGTCACGGAAACCATCTTTGCAATAGTAAATAGGATGGTTCTCAAAGGTATATCACACACATTAAGGATATTTAAATTCCCATATTTACTTGGTTCAGTACCTGGATGACAATTTTGGCGTATGTAATCCCTCACTGTCTCTCCTCCAAGGGAAGATCCTGCAAGGGAAATGTGAGAACCTCACCTTGATAATCTAGTGAGAGAGTAAATATCCTTGACCAATATTGGGATCACTTTGTCCCAAATGTGAAAAACTTACAATACTAGATCCCATGAATGAATTAGGAACTCCAATAGTTCCATATGTTGCCTCATCCTTGACAATTTGAAGTATTTAAGAAAACCACAATATCTGAGGGTTCTTACTGTACCCGGATGGTTTAGGGAAACTATATATTTTTATTCATGTTCTATTTCTCACCACGTAATCGTCATTTTGATCCAATGAATACCTGAAATGCAATCATAAGCTTCATTAGGATCCATTTCATGAAAAAACTTGGGAAATTGTGGGCACACAGCAAGAAACAAAAATGATAAATGTGCCCAATGCACCCCAGGTCAAGGGAAAGAGCATTGCAATGCATCTGGCCTTATATTTCAGTGCACTGCAACTCACCTTTTGACATTCAAGGGTGTGTTGCCCTCAAAACGTAATATATTTACCCTAAGGGGCTAAAAACCCTAAAAATTTACCATGAAATGAAACATAAATGACACTAAAATAAAGATAAGGTTTATAGCTCCAACCTGGATCAAACGGCAAGAGAAATCGTCCATTGAAATTGTCACAATTGACCACTGAAGTTCGAGGGAAAAACTGGTTTAGAGCTCCTAATTTTCAAATGGTAACTATGGAATGGAAAAAATGAAATGGTAAAAACTCTTTTATTAGTCATTTTGATTATTTTAAATCATATTTAATACTGTGACTATGGTTTTTATTCATTTTTACTATGAAACTGGTATTTTTAATCCGTTTGATGGTTCTCTGAACAGGTTTTACAACTAATACAGTGAGTTTAGCGTGCACAACTATTCAAGAATTATTGGACCACAAAGCATACTTTTATACTCTTTTTTCAAGCTTTGATAAAAAAGAAAAAGGAATTAAAGCACACTTTTATCTCTTTTTCGAGATTTTGGTAAATGCGAAAAAGGAACCCCCTGGAGTCTTCTTTTATCTCTTTTGAGACTCTGATAATGTGAAAATATTGTCGAGCACTTGTCTTTTCAAGCTCGTAAAAGTAAATGAAACGACATCTACTCAGTATAAGTTTAACCCTTTTCCAGACTGAGATAGATTATTTACGAAAAAGGAAAACCTTAGTCGAACATGGCTAGGAGGTTTTCTCGAGTATCATTTTAAAATTTTTCAAACCTGAGCGACAAATTTACGAAAAATGACTCATGGAGTTTTCCTTTTGTCCATTTTTTCAAACTCTCTAAACATGAAAAAGCACTGGGTTTTCATTGTCGTTAGGCTCGTTAAAAAATAAAATAGTGACGGACTTGTCAATCATGGCAAGATTGAGTTTCATTATCACTAGACTCATTAAATCATTAAATAGTGATGGATTCACCTGAAGGGTCGAATTATAGATCAAGAATATGTTACCCTCCTCAATCTTGTTAAAAAATAAAGAGGTATTGGTCAGTTATGACTCGGGAAAATTTGGGAAAAAGAAAATAACACTTTATGGTAGCAGGTCGCTCTTGAACATGACACTTTTACTCCATCACCGAGACTTTTGGGTTGGGTAATCTTCTTGATGGTTCATCGTACCTATGGTTCATCATATCATCACTTCAGTTTTGGGTCAATCCTGGCAACTCATTTCAATGTCGTCGATATATTCAAGATAATTCATCTATTAATTCGTCATCTTCTACAATACTCATAAACCTTCATTTTCATGACAGTCATCCTTGAACATTGCTACATCAAGTCACACTTTGTCTCCAAAATAATTACTCTTGTTTCGCAATAAATTTGCTTCCTGTCTATACCATCTCATCATCCAGGAAGTTAACTTAGAAACAACTTTCCAGTACTTTGGAGCTTGCTACATCATCGGCAGGTTTCTCGCTTCCAAACCCTCGATAGAAATATTTTTTTTGGCATTCGACATCAAATCATCTATTCATGCCTTGCAAATTGTGTTGCAGTACCTTGAGAGCCATTAACATCAATGGTGGTTTTCTCGTGTTTGTTAACAACTCACATCATTGGCTAGTAATTAGATGATGTCTTCCCATGTTTGACTTCAGATCATATATTCGCATGGTTAGACTTGTACGTGAATGACTGAGTGAATGAGATAAGAAGACCCCAGATCTAGTTTCATCCATTCGGGCTATGATTTCAGGAAAAAATGTACACATCATCTGTACGATGGCTTTACATACAGATCGTCATCCGAACATGGACCTATATCTATAGGCACGTCTATATTGCGAAACATTACGATGTAGACAGCTTTCTGAATTATGTACATTTTATGATAGTTTATGTGCTGAGCATGGGTATGCCTCCCTCAGAAATTCATGTCCAAGATGTAAGATATCATGATGTAATGTATTGCAAATTGATGCGAGTCACCATCCGCTTTAGATCCTACTCATCACATTGTAAAGCATCTCATCCAAATATTACTATTATTTTGACTTCATGCTTTAGGGGGCAAATTTTATAGGTCAAATTGGGTGTCATCCCCCAAGACCTGGTAAAATTGGGCATCATTCCCCAAGACCAATGAATAGGGTCTATCATTCCCTTAATTCAGTTACTATATGCCCTAAGTGAAGACAATCCTTTGATGGCTTTAATTGTGAGATTTCCAAGGTTTGAAGTATATATTATATGACCCATTGACACATCAAAGCTCCTCTGCAAGGGCCTAATTATGTTGCAATGCACTTACATCCATGCAAAGGTGCATTGTAGTGCACTTCCTGACACTCAAGGTTGCGTTGGTCTCCTGGGAGCGAAATCATCATTGTTCCGGGAATCTCCACATGGGCAGTGCCTTCTAGAAGATCTCATAGGTGTCATACTTCGAATACAAGTTTCCATCCATCATCTCTAAACTTGGAAACATGTCTCACCTATTATTAGAAAGCCATTTAATGAGAAACTACCTTCACTTTCCCTATAAATTGAGCACTCATCTAAGTACTAGGGAGGAATAATTTTGTGTAATGTTATGTTGTTGGATTCTCAATTGATGAGAGCTGGAAGTACTGATATGCTATTGAGATGATGCTTGATGTGATGAGGATGGAATGAAGTTGGAACAGGTTGATGACAAATCGATCTATTGGTTGTAATCTTCTCCTCCTACTTTATTAATAAAGATATTTGTTCATTTTCTCATACATATGTTTATATCTTGTGAAATGTATTATTTATTATGTATGTATTCTTAGATCTAATCGATTTGATTTGGTTAAGATAATTAGATACTTATATATTGTATTCCTTTTTTGGTCTCTGTCTTTGATTGTAGGAATCGATCTAGTAGCTTTAGTTGGATTGTAAAGTGACGGCAACAATGATAGAAGGATAAGGAGAGCGAGAGGATCACAAGTAGGCTTCTTTCCTTTTTGTTTATCTATTTTTTTAGAGAAAATAATTTTTGTATTTCTTCTGTTGTTTTGAGTGAAGGAACACCACACTCAGGGAATCTAGTTTATCCGTAGATTAGAATTCTGTATAACACCCATATTTTTCCTTGATTTTTATTGACAAGGATTGGATTCGAGACCCCTTTAGCCAGAGGAACATGGTACATGAAATCTGCGTTAAGAATCTTTTCAATGTTAGCTTTAATAGTTGCAACTTTCCTAGGATTTACCAGTTAAATATTTTATCGTACAGTGTTAGTGTTTTCGTATGTCTTGATCTCATGTTGAACTATCGATGAATCTGAATTACAAGAATTTCTTCATAAGACCAAGCAAACACATCCCGAAACTCCTTAAATAGGTCAGTATAAATCTTGATTTCTTCAAGGGAACATTAAGCTCGAACTAATATATTCTCAATGAAATTTGGTTTCCTGGAAATGTTCACCGGAAGAGTTTCTGAGATATTAAACATATTACCTTTGGGCGAAAATTGTGTTGGAGCCAAAGGATTTATAATTTTATGAACACTTCCTATTGAATAAGGACTGGACAAATTTGATTCCACTTAATGAAAATAATGGAGAAAATATGAACTATAATGGAAATTATCCCACGGCCTTTCTGTAATATTCCAAATTAGCTTTCAGCTAGTTGGAATATTAAATTTTGTTTTTGCCACTTAGATAGAAGAGTAAGAGGGTATGGAGACCCATAAATATCCTTAGTAGGAATAAAATCACTCCTAATGTGAATGGAGATCATCTTAGTAGCTGGATAAATCACCCTCATGTGTGAATAGGGTTTGGATCATGTGGATGGGGTCAAGTTTGACCAAATCAACAATGCTGGTATGGAGGGAGTAGATAATCAATGAGAGACAACACAATATTAATGGGAGAAAGTCTCCATGAGAGTAGTGGATTTAATGAGTGGGGCCCAATATTAGAAGGATCACAATGCATATAAGGAAGGGGAAGGCATCCATAGATCTCATGTTGATTATTGTTATGTGTATGGTCTATATGACTTCTTGCACTCTTCAGCTGTTTAACAAAGTCTATTGTGTTGTTTAGCACAAGGGTGTTCCCGAGTGGGAATCCCACCCTCATCCTTGGAGGACTTCGAGTTCCCACTCAAGAGAGGTATTGAGCTTCATTTTGACATTCTCGCATAAGTCCAAGCTTCAGTCTTCTTCTACATCGTAGTTTCTTCCAGGGTTGTGTTGTGTTGCAGGATAGAAGCAGTGGAGGGTTTACAGGGCCATTTTCTAAGCTTGTTTCTATTGGAGGAATCATTCTTTCCATTGGGAGGCTAGCAAGGAAGTTCCTTGGGAATTATTTCATCATTTGGCACCAAGCCAAGCCATTATCATCTCCTATAATGCAGTTTCCCTCAGAAAATGTGTTATATTAGTGAGCTTTTTCAGTGGAGGATTCGGTGCATTTTTTGGAGTGTTTGTTTTCCAGTGAAGGGATCAGCCTTTCACTTGGAGAGTCCATTAGAGGATTTCCACTCATTTCTACATCAGTTTTAGTCACCTCCTTTCAGGTGCCTAGGTGCAGAGTTTATTCGGCCCTAGGGCTGCATTCCAACATTTTGGTATTTTGGGTATTTTTGGAAACCCTTTCTGGGTTGTCTTGGAAAGGTGTTTTAGAGCCTTGATCTTTATTTTTGGCATATCTTGAGGAACATATCAGTGTCCTATATCATTTTATGTTTTCATCTACAACTATGTCCACTAGGACTGCATTGTATTGATCTTCCGACATTTGAATAGCAACAACTATTCATGTATTTTTCTATGTGATTATTGGAGGATGGTGTTGTATTTCTTGAGTGACTCGTTCCTCAAGATTTTATGCTCATTATTGTTTCTATGTTTAATAATATGTCTCTACATTCATCTCACATCTTGGTGTACTTATATTCACTGCTATTATTTACATTTTTGTGTTCAATATTACTACTTTTCCTATTTTGGAATATTACAGTGGTATGAGAGCATAATCTTGGCTCAACCTATGCATTTCAACCAATATGTCATTAGAAGAAGGAGAGCCTCTCATAGAAAGAGAGAAGAGATATCTTAAAAGAAACCAGAGATATGACTATACAGATAATAGAGAAGACAAGGGCAAAACCCCCATATCAGGAGAGGAGGATAACAAGGAGTTTCCCAAGCTTCTTCTTCAAACCATGCAAGATATTGCAAGAGAGATCGAGGAGATGATGATGGATATACACAAGGAATCCTCTAAAGGGTTTCTACATGGAGAAGGCTTTGACATTTCACATCACTGGCATGATCAACCAATGAAGCAGCAGATTTTCCAACACTCCACTATGCCTACATTATTAGCTATGGGAAACGAAGGATTCCAAGAATAAGAAACTCTTGAATATTACTTTCTTGAGTATGAGTCTCAATCTAAGAGATTCAAATATCATTTGATTTTTCATGAGTTTTGTCAGATCGAGGACAATAGGAGACCTCGGCATCACAATAGAGTTGGAGGATTCATACAAAAGAATGATCTTCACCTGACTATGGGTAGATTCTTCTTGCCCGCTTTTGATTGGTCATCCAAATGCATAGCCAAATCTTGGGTAGAGAATCTAGACATGTACTTCCAGTTGAACGAAGTACCAAAGATGGAAGCCATCAAAATAACAACGCTGCACCTTGAGGGTGAGGCACGTGATTGGTGGTTTCATGGTCTTTCTACATTGGGGCATGCCAATGTGATTGCATGTTCGGATTTTGCCAGGAGGTTGGTGGAGAGGTTTGATTGAAGAGACCTGGAGGCACCTTTCATTGAGCTAGCTAAGCTCAAACAGTCAAGTAATCCAGAAACTTACATTTCTGATTTTTTTAAACTTTATTTTATGGTTCCTGATTTATCTGCAGCTAGGAGAGACTATATGTTTATTAATGGGCTAGCAAAGCCTCTACATGGGTTGGTTAAATCAACCAAGCCAACTACCCTTCAAGATGTTGTTGAAAGGGCTAGAGATCTACAAGATGCTTTGCCAAGGGAAAAGGAAACATTTCAGCAAAAGCCAATTTTTCCATCAAAGGGGAAATATGTGAAGGCTCCTCCTCCAAAGGAGAGCCAAAACAAGGGACCTCTTAGTGATGATGTATGAATAGACTTGAGGAGAAGGAATCTTTGCTTCACATGCCAAGAACCATGGGCACTCAGACATGGATGTGCAGCAGGAAGGCACACAACGTTGGGATAGCATGAGAGGATCCACCACCACCAGGAGGTAGGAATGGGCATTTGCTCCAATTGGAGGGGTCCTTGTATATTTTTGGGGAGTACCCAAGTACTTGAATTTGAGATTTTGAGGTTCCATTCAGGATCAAAGGGTATCAGTGTTGATTGACAGTGGGGCTACCCACAACTTTATTGATGCCCAATTAGTGCATAGGAGGGCAATACCCACTGATGACTTTGAGGGATTTTTAGTTTTTGTCCCATGAGATAGAACCATGAAGTGCATGTAGTATGTTCCAGCATTATTTTTCACCATGGGGACATACACCTTGACTAATCACTTCTTTGTGGTTGAAATCCCTGACACCAATGTGATATTGGGTGTCCAGTGGTTGATTACTTTGGGGATGGTCACCACAGATTGGGAGACTTTATAGATGGAGTGGACAAATAAAAAGAGTGGTATGCATCATTTCATTAGGGGCATGCACACTTATCCCTCTCATACAGCTTCCACATAGAAAAAAGAGTTGGATTTCCATAGTGGAAGCAAGGACCTAACAGTCCATTCAGTTATGCAGCTGACTTTTTCCCATGACACATTACTGTTTAGAGGCATTTCACCAGGGAGGCCACCAGACCAAGAGTTGATGGGATACATCTCACAACAGGTTGCACCACTCATAGATCTAGGAGGGGTGAGGACCTTGGGAGGACTTGGCACAATGCAGAGAGTCTTGGGTAAGTTCAAGGAGGAGGGAGACATTCTCCTAATATTAGTATTACCAACTCTCACCAAACATCTTGCACTGAGAGAAGATGTTTCAAGGATGGATAATGGCACCATAAAGGTGCAAGGAGACCACTCCATGGCTTTGGAGGGCTAGAAGATACTACTGCATAGGGAGGAATATTCCACATATGGTAGAGGATGGTGGCCACTCATGCATACATTGTCTAAACTCAGAAGGTTTTGGATGGGTGATAGCTTCCTATGGAAGGCTAACCTCCAAAAACTTCAACCTTTACTTGAGCAGGAGTAGCTACAGGAGGGGCATCAGAGGCAGGATAGTAGCATCTCAACATATGACCTTGCCATGGGGTATGTCAAAGGAGAGAGTAGAAACATGGCAGGTGATTTACATTGCATATCAGCAACATTGCCATTATTGAGTATAGATCCTTAATGGAGATCTTAGTTGTTGGTGTAATACTCCAAGGACCTCTTCTCATGCAGGATACTTGATGGCCAGTTGTTATATGGGAGATATGTAGTGAGATACGGGGTCATCTATTATCAAAGTAGGATCTTCTTGACTAGAGCCTCAAAGCTTAAGGATATGCTGCTAAATGCAGCATATGAGGTTTTTCTCTCCAGCCACATTGATTTCATGAGGGCATATCATAATATCATGGAGGGATTCACTTGGGAAGGCTTCAAGGAGGAGATGCACCATCATATCAGAAGATGCATGGGTTGTTTGGAGATTGGGAGGAGACATAAATCCTTGGCAGAGTTATCACAGCCACTTACTTTCCCATTGGGAATGAGGGGAGGTACATCTATGAGCCACTCCGCCATATTGCTCAAGGTACATGGTAAGGATTGTGTTTTTGTGCATAATGATCCACTAACTATGTATTTTTATTTCCTTACCATCCATGTACAGTTCATTGCTCCAAAAGGGGGCACTCTTTCCTATAGACCTCTTGGTCCATCTGGGGCCATACGTAGTGTGAAGATGGCCACTCCCTAGGAGATTTTGGGGAGATGGTACCTTATTTTGGGTGCTTAGTTGACACCACACATCATTCACCTTCTCCAGGTATGTGAGAGGATTGTGGCAGCAAGAAAGTGGTTGGGAAACCACTTATCATTTCATATTCTGAGGCAGTCAAGTGTAATACTATGTTGGTTCCGCTTCAGGGACTATTATCCTCCTCTGGTATATCATATGGCAGCTAGTGTGTCTTTGATTTTGATCCCATATGTTGATGATGTTTGTATCATTGTTGTTGGCATGATTGGAGGGATGGCACATGGATTGGAGTTTCCCATTGGGAATGAGATTCCCCACATTTCTTATGCCTCATGCTTAAGGGAGAAAATTGGGCAGTATATGATTGATACATTAAACCTCTTTTTTCCTTATGGGATAAGTCATTTGGTTAACTTGAGAACTTGGGAGATGCATATCATGAGAACTTGGGGGGAACATTTCAGTGATGGATTGATTGGGGAACACTTGGTTCATGGAGGGAGATCATAATTGGGAGGTGTCACAAGGGAAGGAGGAGAAGCTTTGCAGCACTCACCTTTATAGTTTCTTGAGGACAAGCAACATTTGGGAGGGGAGGACTGTAATATTCCAAATTAGCTTTCAGCTAGTTGGAATATTAAATTTTGTTTTTTCCACTTAGATAGAAGAATAAGATGGTAGGGAGACCCATAAATCACCTTAGTATGAAAAAAATTACTCCTAATGTGAAAGGAGATCATCTTAGTAGTTGGATAAAGCACCCTCATGTGTGAACAGGGGTTGGATGGGGTCAAGTTTGACCAAATCAACAGCGCTAGTATGGAGGGAGTGGATAATCAATGAGAGATAGTGCAATATTAATGGGATAAAGTCTCCATGAGAGTAGTGGCTTTAATGAGTGGGGCCCAATGTGAGAAGGCTCACAATTCATATAAGGAAGGGGAAGGAAGCCATAGAGCTCATGTTGATTATTGTTATGTTTATGGTCTATTAGCCACCTATAAAATTTGTTATATCAAAAGGTGGCTAAATCATTTTTTGGAGCCTTCAAGAAACAAGTTTATTGAAAAAAATGTTATCTCTTGAAGACTCATGAAGACATCATGCCCTTTGTTTAAAATCTTCGTTGTTGTTTCCATGTTAAACTCTGAAATCCTAATGATTTCATGGAGAAAAGACTGCTGCAAAACACCATTCCTCCCCTCCTTTCACTTCAAACTAACCTTCATTTTTAACCCTTTTGTTCCCCATGAATTTCCTCTATTTTCCATTTTTCTCCATTTCCCCTTTATAAGATCCTCTTTACGAAGTTTAAAACTCACTTTTTAAACTTTATCGAAACCCCCAAATCCATCGAAAACTATGAAAATTTTCATAAAAAATAAGTGTTTTTGACTATGCACTTAAGCCCTTTGGGCTAAGTCCTAACCACTTCCCCACATGTGCCCCAGCACTAGAACCAAGTGCTAAGTGTCCCAAGCACTTATCGCATCAGAACAAAACAAAGAACACAAGTCTTTTTGCTTTATTAAGACTTCCGATGTGATTGGCCCTTTATGATCCGGATTTATGAAGGAACGCAACAGAATAAACACATAACCATAAATACAGAGATGCAGCGGAAATAACACTTCATTTCATTAATATCAAAGAACTAAAATTTGCTTACAGATAGAATGGAAATAAAACTAGCTAGGGCACTGGTAGCTATCTACGAGAAGAGATGTGGCGGCTACAGAGCCTCTCAAAACATATTACATTGAGGCTCGAGGGCCTATTTATTATTGAGAAACAATGGAGAACCCTAAACATCCCAAAAACCTAACCCTAGGAGATGAAGCGCCAAAACTATGGGCCCCGTTTGGGTAAATTGGTGTTTCAACTTCCCAGGGACGTAACTTGGCATACTATCTCCGTTTGACGCACATGATACATCATTAGAAAGCTCTATCCGAGGACTACAACTTTCAAGATGAATTTGATGATCAAATTCGTTGGTAATCCTATGCCCAAAAAACGTCGTTTAGGGCCTCAAAACGGCTTCGGAAGTTCAGGACCCGAAAAACTGCTAAAAATAGTAAGTTATGCCGAAACTGAAAAATTGAAAGAGACAATGGTGGGGGGCCAAGTGGAATAGATGGGTGGCCACCAATATCCACCTGGATCATTCCTCCCCCCTTAGGAAGCAATGGTCCCCATTGGGTTAAGTTCCTCCATGAGATGAGGAAATTTCTGCTGAACTTGGTCCCTGGTGAACCACTTTCCTTGGTGCAGGAGTTGGCCAGCTTTGACAACCCGAGACAGTTGGATCCTCTATTGGCGAGTGTTCTTAATTTGCATGTCCATGATACAATCTGTGGTGGCCTGTTCCATGCAGTCTGGCTTTAACTCTGTTGGTGTGAGTTGTTCTGCAATGTCCGAAGTGTCCAGTAGAGGTGGGAAGTAAGGACGAAGGCGATCCACATTGAAGACTGGGTGCAGACCAAGGAATGGTGGAATACTAAGCTCAAAAGCATTGTTCCCTACAGCCTTGGTGATGGTGTACGGCCCGTATCGGAGCGGGCGAAGCTTGCGGTGAGGTCCAGTGGGGCGCTCCTTCTGCAAATGCAGCCATACTTTGTCGCCCACCTGGAAGTTGTGTGGCACCCGGTGTTGATCATGGCGCTGCTTGTACTTCACATTGGCTCTGTCCAATATATCATGAACCTGTTGGCGGATGTGTTGAATGCGCTCGATGAAGCTAATTGCTTTGTCAACTTCAGACTGGACGTGCGCTGAATCGGCCTGAGCAGCTGCAAATGGCATGGCTACGTCAATGGGACATAGTGGCTGGAATCCCAAGCCCACCTGAAAAGGGCTATGGCCAATTGAACTATGGAGAGCCCAGTTATAACTATGTTGTACATAGGGGAGGCTCTCGTCCCATGTGCATGGATGCTTTGAATTGTACATGCGCAGAAAGTGTACAATCATTCTGTTGACGACCTCTGTCTGGCCATCTGTTTGGGGATGGAAAGCTGTGGACTTGGTGAGCTTTGTGTCCATCATTGACCAGAGGCTGGACCAAAATGTGCTGAGGAACCTGCTATCTCGATCTGATATGATAGACTTTGGGATCCCAAAGTGCACCCATACTCGTTCAAAGAAGAGTTGAGCAGTAGCTTCTGCTGTGATATTCTTCTTACAGGCCGCCATAATGGCCATCTCCGAGAATCTATCAATGACCACGAAAACAAAGTGATTGTCATTATTAGTAGAGGGCAGGCCCGACATGTAATCCATGGAGATGGATTCCCAAGGTCGACTAGGGGTAGGTAGTGGAGTATATAGGCCTTGCTTCTTGATGGTCGGTTTGGCAATGGCACAAACAGTGCAGGATCTGATGTGCTTCCCGACATCCTTTCCAAGGTTTGGCCAATACAAATACTTCTGCAATACTGCTACTATTTTCTCGACCCTGAAATGCCCAGCGACTCGATTGTAGTGTGCTTCCCATATCATCTTGACACACTCTCTTGAAGGAACACAAAGGTGTCCTAGGTGACATAAAAGTGCATCTTGGAGTTGGTCACCAGAAGGTCGAATCCGTGGGATTGGGTACCTATTCCAGACAGTGATCTTGTTCAGCACCCGATAGTCAATACAGAGTCTCCATGTCCCATCCTTCTTCTGTACCAACACGATCGGGCTCCCACAGGGCGATGAACTTGGTCTGATGTGACCTTTCTGCAACAGCTCCTGAATCTGCCTCTTGATTTCATCATTTTCGAGAACAGAGCATCGATAGATCGGTCCATTGGGTAGCGGCGCACCTGGGGTCAGATCAATCGGGTGCTTGACCTGGCAGTGCAGAGGAACCCCTGTGGGTGAGGTGAAGATGTCCCCGTACTCCTCCACGACCTTATCCATTTGTTGTTGTCGTGCAGAGGGGCCCTGTCTGGAGGTCGTGGCCACAGTCTTCTTCTTGCCCTGGGGGCGGATCATCAGGAAAATGAATTTCCTGGTTTGGGAAATGAGCTTACTACATTGTTTTGCAGTAACCAAAGAGATAGTCGTAGGAGGTGGTACCTCTGGTATCCTGTACAACTTATTTCCCAAAGTAATAATAACAACATGAGGTCGAGACTCATACACAGCATGACGCTTCCACAAGTATGGTTGTCCTAATAATACATCAGAAACATCAATAGGAGCAACGTCACATAATACCTCATCCGTGAAGGGCTTGATGCTATAGGAAAGGCGGCATTGCTGGCTGACGCGGAGATCTCGTCCTTGGTGAAGCCACCCGATGGTGTATGGATGTGGGTGAGCTGTGGTCGGCAAGCCCAACCGCTTCACGGCGTCTGGTGAAATGAGGTTCTTTTGGCTCCCATTGTCGACAATGAACTGTACAGGGGAGCCCTTTACCCACATCTGGGAGTGGAAGAGACGTTCCTCCTCCTCTGGATCTTCCGGTTCCTCCTTCTGGACCTTTGTAGTGGCAACGGTGGCGTTGGGCTCCGCATCAATAATCTGTTTCCCTTTTTCATTCCCCTTTTCAGGTTCTGATTCGGAGTCGGATTATGCATCTGACTCAGAAGCCCTCATCTCGGCCACTAGCGACTGCTTGGCCCGACACTCACTTGTGTTGTGAGTGGAGCTCTTATGGAACTCACACCACTTTCCCGTGTCCTTCTTTGGCTTTACGGTGTTGTTCTTTTCTTGTGGCTTTGACGGTTTGTCTTTAGCCGCCATGCTCTGTCCTTTGTTCTGCGGTTTGGAAGCACCTTTTCCTTGCTTTTGATTCACAGATCCAAAGTCTCGCTTCTTCTGTTTGAATTTCTGCTCAATCTTGGCAGCATACCGGTATGCCGTACCAAGCGAGGAGATGTCGAGGAACTCCATTTCCTCCTGAATGTCTCTGTGCAGACAGCTGCGATACTTTAGCACCAGATGTTTCTCTGAATCTTTGATACCCAACTTTGTGCGCAGGGTATGGAACAGATTCGTCAGCTCATGCACATCTTGATCCCTTTGTTGTCGTAGCGTGGTCCATTGTGTGTACTTGTCCTCATAGCTCCCCACAGGATAGTACTGTTCCTTGACGGCGTCTCGGAAAGAATTCCAAGTTGGTACGGCCGAGAACAGAGAGGGTTATGTCTGGTCCTTGTTCTCACAGTAGGTTTCCCACCAGTCCTTAACATGGGGGGTAGCTTTGAGGAGTGCAAAAATAATCTTCTCCCCGTCTGAAAAGTCATGAATAGAGAAATATCCTTCTAATGGATTCAACCATCTATCTATGACATCTGCGTCTATTTGACCCTCAAATATGGGAATTTCAAAATTTACTTGTACCTTAAAGGGAGTCGCAACTCCAGAGTGGCTACTAGATGCAGATGCGCCGCCGGTGGGCAGCCGTTGAAGGATCTGAGCAAAGTTATCCATCATCGCGTTCCTTTATTTTTTGAGGGCCTCCTCGAGCAATATTTTGATAGGATCTCCTGCTCCCTCATCTTTCTTTTCGTCCCCCATGGGCGTCCGTCGAGGTTTGCGAGGCTGATCTTGCAAAGGTTCCACCGGATCAAGCCCTAGCTCCTTATACCCCGACCTCGTTGGGGACATGCAAAGAAGGATCGAGAAAAAGCAGACCGCTCTGATACCACTGATCCGGATTTATGCAGGAACGCAACAGAATAAACACATAACCATAAATACAGAGATGCAGCGGAAATAACACTTCATTTCATTAATATCAAGGAACTGAAATTTGCTTACAGACAGAATGGAAATAAAACTAGCTAGGGCACTGGTAGCTATCTCTGAGAAGAGATGTGGCGGCTACAAGCCTCTAAACTACATTACAATGAGGCTCGAGGGCCTATTTATTATTGAGAAACAATGGAGAACCCTAAACATCCAAAAACCTAACCCTAGGAGATGAAGCGCCAAAACTATGGGCCCCGTTTGGGTAAATTGGTGTTTCAACTTCCCAGGGACGTAACTTTGGCATACTATCTCCGTTTGACGCACATGATACATCATTGGAAAGCTCTATCCTAGGACTACAACTTACGGGATGAATTTGATGATCAAATTCTTTGGTAATCCTATGCCCAAAAAACATCGTTTAGGGCCTCAAAACGGCTCCGGAAGTTCAGGACCCGAAAAACTGCTAAAAATAGTAAGTTATGCCGAAACTGAAAAACTGAAAGAGACAATGGTGGGGGGCCAAGTGGAATAGGTGGGTGGCCACCAATATCCACCTGGATCACTTTATTACATGGCCCCAATCCTATCACTGTTTCATATAACCACAGAGTCTGCATCGGGCGCTTAAACCTTGTGAATAAACCCTTCCCGACGCTCATTTCTTTTTGTAAATTCAAAAACCCACTTTTCCTAAGTTTTGGTCTAAACCCTCTAGAGCAATGTTTTTTAATATAAATGGGTAGATTGAAAAGCCCTGCATCAAAGTTCCGATGTGATTGAGCCCCATTGTGTAAACCCCCACCTTCCACTTCTCTCCATATAAATTTATGCCCGGGACCAAGAGTTAAAGTCTCGAAGTGCTAATCGCATCACAGAAATTCAAATGGGTAGATTGAAAATCTTGACCTTTCCTTCCGATGTGATTGAACCTTACGTATAAAGCCCTGGGCCTATTACTTTCCATATAAACCAACGGCCCCACAAACGGGCGCCAAGCCATTTCATATATATAACCCGCCCCAAGCCATAAAATCTTGGTATTTTCACTAAATTCTAGGTTTTCATATAATATAATGGTCCTCGCTCGTTCATTGGTCGGAGCTTTTCTCCGTCGTTGATCCTGGGCCAATCAGACGGCTGGCGCTACATCGCATCGTGAAAAATTCATCGGGCGCGTTAATATTTTATTACCTCCCCTCCGATTGGCCATTCCCCTGATCCATCCTCCACCGTCGATCTAATCAGCAGATCGATGGGCCTCAACCAATCGCATCGGCGCCATTCAATTTCTCCCCCCGCTCATTGCATGCCTCTGATTACATCTGGGCTGTCCACGTATCCATATCGGATGGTCCAGATTGCATTTCCTGACTTCGGTTTAAAAATCACATACCTGCTTCATAATTTTTTAGGCCAAATCCTGGCCATTGATCTCTGCAGATCAACATTCCTTCTTCACCCTTTCTCCGCCTGTATATTATTTCGTTCAAACTCTAGATTCAATCCTGACCATTGATCCTTACATCTAACGACCCAGATTAATCCCGACAAGCCCGCCTCTTGTGGGTCCTGCCTTCCTCAGATTTAATCTCAACCGTCCAATCCTTGATCCAACGGCTCATAGTGAAACCACCCTTCCTGCTTATGTCCGCGCATCATGCCATTTTCGCGTTCAATCCCCGTCATCCGATCTAAGACCTCAGATCCAACGACCCACACACATTTTCGCGTAACTTCAAGCGTGAAGGTTAATTTCCTGAGGGTTGCGCGATATAAGTTGTTTTCAAAAGACACGTGGTAGCCTCTAATGCATATCGCGTTCAAAAAGACAAAACCACCTCCCCGCCCTTTCACCACATGAAACTCATGGTTTTGCCTCCCGAAACCACCTTTCCCATTTCTATTATGATTTATTGCGTGCACCTTCCACCGTTTATCTTTGAAAATCAATGGCTCGGATCTAATCTGGCCTTTCACCATCGCCCCCCCCCCCCCCGTCTCTACCAAAGGTTTTCAACGCACGCTCTCCATCGTTGATCTCGTGGGCCGATCTCATCCGACGGCCCACGATCATCCCAAACCCCCAACTTTAAGTTTTGCCAAATTTCCTCTGCTAAAGGGATTTTCCTCTTTTCTTTGTATTTTCTCACATCTTACACCCATATTATTATAAATTGACTCATTCAATTTGTGTATTCACAACTGATCCCCACCATTTATCTTTGCTAGATCAATGGATCCAACTTAATCTCCACCATTTGCTCCTAACCATAGCCTCCTAAGCAGTCTTACCACATAAACGCAGGATTTATTAATTTTTACCGTTTTGTGCAGGTTTTATATGGTTTTTACATTAATCAAAGGAAAACCAAAGGCTGTGGATGATGATCCCTATGCCTTTGTTCATAAAAAGGAACCGTCCACAGGGATTCAAAGCCAAGTTTTGTCAATGTTTTATGGGCATTGGTGCTATACGGACCCTCTATATACCTGCACATCAACAAGACACAGAGTATTAAATAAAAAAAAAAGAGTATCAGTGTTGAAGAATTAAATCAAGCCAGAAATGAAGAATTGAAGCTGGTTTACACAGTTTTAATAGATTACGGCTAAGATCGAAATCAAAAGCCTAATCCCTTCAATTAAACACGGTTAAGGGAAAAATCGATAATATATATTAGACAGAGAGCCTCCACTGCCACATAAGAGGCAAATTGATTCCTCTTAGCTACCAGACTGCCACCTGTGGTTTCACATCGTTCAATAGAGGCCAAGTTATGATCAGAAAAGAATATATTTTCCTCAATACAGTCGAGCAGTTATTTCACGCCAAACAGAGTTATTACAGAGATGACACAGAGCCTTAAAGTCAACAAAATCATCCCACCAAGCTCAAATTCTTAATGTAAAACATTTAATACAGAGGAAATATCTGTAAACTTCTCCATTGAGCCCCTCAAAGGTCGAGAAGCATTAATTGTATTAATTGAACTTAGAATATCTTTTCTCTCTTTCAACCTCCTCATCCTTCTATAAAATCTTATTGAGGAGTCCATTGTAAATGTTGGTTGCAGAACTTTGAAATATACTTGAGGTTGAAACTTCTACTTGTAAATAGTGTTCACGGGCTCTTGAAGCTCTGTTTGTGATAGAATAGTTAGGCTGTGAAGTGAAGATGATTGCTGAACTAAAACATTGGACTTGAAGCTGTAACTGGTTTGAAGCATCAATATAAGCTGATTTATGGAATCCTAGTCTATGTTGACGGTGATGTTATTTCTTATTGTAAATTGTTATTTTATTTCTATTTTCTCTTTGTCCATCTTCTCTGATAAATAACAACATGCATAGAGTTAGGATTTACTGTATATCAGTACCCTTCTCTGACTGATAAGCTTTATCTATATTTTTTCTTCCAAATTATGTTGTTTAAGAATGATTTAATTCAGTTTAAGCAGTTAGGAATGCTGACGTTCCCTCGTCCTACTGTTTGAGCTAGATATTGTTCTTGAATGTTATTTTCAGTTTATGTTAAGTAGAGATGAACTAAGGAAGTTATGGTGAGCCCTGTCCTTTAGTTTAATCCCAAAATACTGTTTAAAAGTTTCCCTAAGAATGTGTTGAAAGCAGGCTAGGTTCAAAGTCCTTACCTGATCTTAGACTTTTCTTTGTTATCTTATGTGTTTTCTCTTTGTGTTTAAAATATTTTTCTATTGAAAGTGTATCAAAAGTTGGCTAGTTTCGAAGTACTTACCAAATCTTAGATTACTTTTATGTCTTTCTTAAGTGTTTGCCAAAAGCTAGTTAGTTTCAAAGTACTTACCAGATCTTAGGCTGCTCTTTGTTCTTCATTTTTTTATTTCCCCTTCTTTTTGTATCATTTCATTCCATAAATAAACTTTAAAGAGATCCTTAGACATAGATGACTTGCCCCATGGACCACTCTTGAACCTTGTTTTTTCGATTAAATCCTATTATGACTCCATCGACCAATGGACTAAAAACCAACGTTATATCTATCTTCCAGCCAAAGCTTGTTATGATTGCTTGCAACTTCATACCTTTGAAACTCTTTCCATTTAGAACTTTCCACTCAAATAATAATCATGCTCAACCATCCAAAACAAACAAAAACCCTCGGACTTCATAACTAGCCTAATATCATTACCCAAAAGCTTTTAAAGATAAATCCATCTTTGCACTTATTGGAGAGATCCCTCTCTGGATTCAGGAGGGCTAGATCCTAAAATCCCAAAGTGGTTGAAATAGTGTTCTCCCTATAGTTGGACTTTGCCAATCTTGCTAATTACAGGGAGCTAACATGGTCTATAAGACTTCTTGCAATCTTGAGCTATTTAGCAGAGTCTGCTTTGCTGTTTATTATAAGGGTGTTCCCGAGCGGGAATCCCACCCTCATCCTTGGGGGACTTCGAGTGCCCACTCAGGAGAGGTTATTGAGCTACATTTCCACATTCTGAAATCAGACCAAGATTTAGGCTTCTTCTATAGTGCAGTTTCTTCCAAGGTTGTGTTATGTTGCAGGGTAGAAGTAGTGGAGGGTTTATAGGGCCATTTCCTGAGTAGTTTGTTTTCAATGGAGGAATAATTATTTCCATTGGGAGGCTAGAAAGGAAGTTACTTTGGAATTATTTCAACATTTGGCACCAGGCCAAGCCATTATCATATCCTACAGTGCAGTTTCCCTTATAAACTGTGTTATATTAGTGAGCATTTGCAGTGAGGATTCAATGCATTGTTTGGAGTGTTTGTTTTCCAATTAAGGGATAAGCCTTTCACTTGAAGAGTCCATTAGAGGAGTTCCACTCATTTCTACATCAGTTTCAGCCACCTCCTTTCAGGTGCCCAGTTGCAGAGTTTATTCATTCCTAGGGTTGCATTCTGGCATTCTGGTGTTTTGGGTATTTCCAGAAACCCTTTATGGGTTGTCTTGGAAAGGTGTTTTAGAGCATTGATCTTTATTTCTTACATCTCTTGAGGCACATATCAGTGTCCTATATCATTGTATGTTTCCAGCTACAGCGATGACCACTAGGACTACACTATATTGATCTTCCAGCATTTGTAGAGCAACAACTATTCATGTATTTATCTATGTGATTTTTGGAGGCTTATGTTGTATTGCTTGATTGACTTGATCCTCAAGATTTTATACCCATTATTGTTGCTATGTTTAATAATATGGCTCTACATTCATCTCACATCTTGGTTTATTGATATTCACTGCTATTATTTCCATTTTTGTGTTCAATATTACTACTTTTCCTATTTTGGAATATTACACTTTCTGCACTAGATATTTCTTCTAAAATTTCCTCTTCATATGGTAAGACAATGTCAAGGCAATTCATAACTGAGGTGGAGCCACATCACCATCCAAATCCTCTAATGGGGGATGAATGGGGTCAGATTATATATAATTCCTGATGGATTGATATGTGATTTTTGTTGCAAATATAGGATATGTCATTCCACCTACTTGCCCCTCTTCTAATGTGGAATTAAGGGCAAGGGCCAAGGATTAGAAAAATAATGATTTATGAACAAACCTTTTCGAGGAACGATCCTGGATGATGAAATGGCATTAATATGAGAGATATGAGGAGGAAGATCAAAAGTACCCATCAACAAGGAATACAATTGAACTCCCAAATTCTCGACAAGCTGCTTGGTATTCTTACCCAAGGGGAGGGTAAAGTCATAACATGCATTGGGATCATTAGGAGAATAAGCCATTTGATCAATCGTAATAATTATCCCTTCATGAGGGAAGCAGAAGATGTTAAAAAATGATGAGGAAATGTCATCCATTGTGTAAACCCAATTATGACCCAATAAAATATTATAATCAAGGTTGGCATCAACTATCTCTACCTCAATATTGGTAACCTTCTCCCCAACACAGACGGAAATGGCTCGAAGAATTCCATGAGGCCTATGAGAACTACCATCAGATGTAGTAAGGAGATTAGGGGAAGGAAAAACTTCCAGGGACCCGATAGCCTTCTAACATGACATTGACATGACGCACGTGGAATCCCCTTCATCAACTACAATTTGAAGGATAGTTTTATTCTGATGTGTATATTTAATATGGAAATCCATGTGATGAGGGAGTCTCTTCTTAACACTTGGCATCTTAAATTTAATAACAAGAGAGTTCTTGGGATCTACTACTTCGATTCCAGTGAGAAATGCACTCCTTTATGCATGACACGATTGGATTACCTCTAATGTTGACATCGCACAAGGGATCTAAGCCATATCTTTGACAATAGAATAATTCTGAGCAGCCCTAGCATTGGGATTGTAAGTCAAATGTTTTGTAGAGCCTTTCGACATCCAAGGTATAGAATTAAATGCAATCCTCTCGATATGGAGTGCCTTTAGGATATCATAAGCATCCTTAGCCTTAAAAGGTTTTGGCTCACCATAATCGTGTGATCTTATAGAAACTATTATCACTCAGATTGAACATCAGGTATATTACAAATCAATCATCCTAGAAACATCAACACTGTTAACAATGAAATAGGTGACTGCACTGTTAGCTACTTTTTTTTGGTAGCATAAAAAGCACCCGATTTTGAAAAGTGGTGATGCAGAATCACCCCTTTTTTTTGTGCACATTTTTGACACTTTAATATTTTTATTTATGAAGTATGAATATTTGTTTTAAAATGTTAGTGATTTTCATGCTAATTTTGAAACGTATTGATGCAGCATCAACTTTTTTTTTTAAGAGCGGTGATTTTCATGCTAATTTTGAAACGTATTGATGCAGCATCAACCTTTTTTTTAGAGTGGTGATTTTCATGTTGGTAATAAAACACAAAACTTATATATATATATATATATATATAAACAATAGAAAAAACCAATAAAAAGGTAAAAAAAAACAAAATTAACTCGTAAAAATAAAAAATTTAAACAAAAATAAATTAAAAAAAAAAAAATATATATATATATATATATATATATATATATATATTCGAAAATTATATCAAAAGCAATGACAAAATTTGAAAAAAAACACATAATTTAAAGAAAAAAAACAAAAATTAACCCAAAAAAAAAAACATCAAAAACATTTTTTTCTAAGTTATTAAAAAAAACCATATAATTAAAAAAAAAAAAAAAAAAAAAAATTAATTAGAAAATTTAAAATTAACTTAAATACAAAATTAAAATTTAGATAAAAAAAAAATTAAGAAAATAATAATAATAAGAAAAAAAAAATACAAATTTTAAAATTAACCCAAAAAAAAAATTGAAAATTGAAAAAGAAAATTAAAATTAAAAAAAAAAATTATCACTAAAAAAAAAATGAAAAAAACCACGTGCAAATAATTAAAAAACAAATATCCATAAATTTACTGTTTTTTTTTAAAGGAAACAATTTATAAATTTTAAAAATGAAAAACTAAATAAACTAAAAGATTAAAAAAAAAAAATTAAATTAAAATTTAATAAATTTAACAAATAAATTTTAAATTTTAAAAAATAATTAATCTAAAATATTAAATTTAAAAACGAAATTTAAAAAAACAAAAACAAAAAAAATTAAAACAAATTAAATTTGAAATAAAAATTTTGAATTAAAAAATAATAATTTTAAATTTTTTGAATTTCAAAAAAAAAAATTAAAAAAAATCAAATTAAAAAAAAATATATATAAAAAAAACGAAATTTTTTATTGTGGTGGCGCCGCCAATCGGCCTCTTGCCCAAGTGGTGGCGGAGGCCGGCCGCTTGGCGGGCGAGGAGGCTTCATGCAACGCCCGCCTACCCAGCGGCCAGCCTCCATCGCCACCTGGGCGGGAGGCCGATTCCAGGAATCGCCCTCCCACAGCGGGAGGGCGATTCCCGGAATCGGCCTCCCACCCAGGTGGCAGTGGAGGTCGGCCGCTGGGCGGGTCGGGGGTTGCATGCAGCCTCTCCACCCACTCGGCGGTCGTCCTCCGCCGCCACCTAGGCAGGAGGCCAATTGGCGGCGCCACCACGATCAAAAATTTATTTTTTTATTTTTTTATTTTTTTATTTTTTTATATTTTTAATACTTTTTTTTTAATTTGAATTTTTTTTTTTTTTAATTCAAAAAATTTAATTTAATTTTTTTTTAATTTAAATTTTACATTTGAAATTTAATTTGTTCTAATTTTTATTAAATTTTGTTTTTTTTTAATTAAACTGATTTTTTCTTTTAAAAAATCATATTTTTTTTTATTATTAAATTTTATGTTTAGTTTTTTCATTTAATTTTTTAAAATTTAATAAATTTTGTATTTTTTTTAAATTTTTTTCAATTTAATATATTTTTTAAATTTTTTATTTTTTTATTATTATTTTTTTAATTACATAAAATTGTTATATTTTTTTATTTCAATTAAAATTGTGTATTTAAAATTAGTTTTTTTTTTTAATTAAACTTAATATTTTCAAATTAATTTGTTTTTTATTTTATTTTTTATTTAATATAATTTTATTAATTTATTTTTTTCAATTTTTCATTTTTAATTGATTTTTAAAGTTTTTTAACTTTTTACTTTAACAATGTTTTTTTTTTTTTTCCCTTCATATTTAAAATTTATTTTTTACTTCAAAATTTATTTGTTTATTCATTTATTTATTAAAATTTAATATTTTTTTTTTTTAAATTTAATTTGTTATTTTAATATTAACATTTTTTTTAAATTTAATAAAATCCAATATATATATTTTTAATTTAAGTTCATATATATATATATATATATATATATATATATATATATATATATATATATATATATATATATATATATATATATATATTATAATTTAAATTTAATTTTTTTTTTAATTTATTTGATTTTTTAATATATATTTTTTTAAATTTAATATTTTTATTGTATTTTATTTTTCATTTTTTATTTTTAATTAATTTTTCATTTTTTTACTTTTAATTTAAATAATGTATTTTTTTTTAAGTTTTAAATTTATTAAAATTTAATATATTTCTTTAAATTTAATTTTTTATTTTAAAATTAATTTTTTTTAATTTAATAAACATTTTCTTTTTCTTTTTTAAATTTAATTTATATATTTTATTTTTTATAATTTCTTTCTATTTTTAACTTGTTTTTTTTTTTCAATTTAATATTTTTATTTTATTATTTCTATATATTTTGAAATTTTAATCTTTAATTTTGTTTTCTTAAATTTTAGGTTTTTTTTAATGTTTGAATTAAAATTTTTATTTTGTTTTTATTTTTATTTTTTTATTCCTATATATTTTTAAATTTTAAGGTTTAAAATGTTTTTATTTTTTAAATTTATTTTTTTCTAAATTTTAGGTTTTTTTTTAATGTTTGAATTTTAAAAATTAGAAAATGTTATTTCTGTTTTTAAAAATGTCAAAAATATGACACAATTTTTTTTTTTTTAATTCCAGCATCAACTGGTTTTGTTTTGAGTGTGTTTTTTCAATCCTTTTTTCAAGAAACAATTTTGTTTTTAGCATAATTTTATAAATGTTGAAATTTCACCTTAAAAAAAACCAAGTGCGTTCTGGAATACACTTTTTTTTGTTTTTGGGGTGTTTTTTCGTGTTTTTGACTCTTTTTGGGCTAGAGTTCTCATTTTGAGGTTAGGTTACCTATTTCATCGGTAACAGTGTTCATCACGGAACTTCAATCTTTCATTGGAAAGATTAATTTCTTGAGAAGGTTCATACCCAATCTAGCTAAAATCCTTAGAAACATGAAAAATATGCTTAAGAGAGAAGAAGGAGTTAAATGGACCTTAGAAGCAATGAAATCATTTGAGCTGGTAAAACAAGCACTTACCAAAACACCAATTCTTATCAGTCCTGATTTTACAAAATATTTCTTCATATTTTCATTTGCATCAGAACACACAGTAGCTGTTGTCCTATTACAGAAAAACTTGAAGGGACAAGAGCAGCCAATTGCATTTTTCAGTAAGGCATTAAGAGATGCACCTCTGAAGTACAATATCATGGGAAAACAAGCCTTTGCCTTGGTCAAAGCCTTAAAATACTTCAGAGTTTACATTTTTCATTCCCACATTATAGCATTTGTGCATCTTTCAGTTGTAAAAGACATATTAACCCAAGATCCAGATCGCAAAAGAGGAAAGTGGATTGTTGTAATATTGGAATATGACTTAGAAATCAAGCCCACTAAGCTCATAAAAGGTCAAGGACTATCAAAACTTATGGCTGAATCCAACTTTCAAGCTCTTGATATAAACATGTTTAATCCATTAGATGAACAGGAGGAGTTGACAACTCCAATTATTAAAGATTATTTTCTGAATTCATCTTGGTATGTTGATATTTTGTATGTGTTGCTCAACCTAAATGTCCCTCCTGGTTTGTCTAAAACAAAGGCAAGATTTTTAAAGTTGAAAGTTGTAAATTATTGCATTTTGAATAAATGTTTATATTAGAAAAATGCTAGTAGATTATTGCTTAAATGTTTTCCTGAGAATGATGCAGATAAGATCAAGCACGAGTTTCATGAAGGAGAATGTGGAGGCCACCTCTATTGGAAGTCAACTGCTAACAAAATCCTTAGAGTTGGTTACTACTGGCCCACCCTCTTTCAAGATATCCACAAAATGACTATTGCCTGTCATAAATGCCAAATCTTTGAAGGCATAAGAAAGCTACTTCCTTTACCTCTGCAACCAATCACTGTTGAAGCTCCTTTTTAGTAATGGGGTCTAGACTTCATTGGGGAAATCCATCCTGCCTCATCTAGCTAACACAAATGGATCCTCATAGCAACCAACTACTTTACCAAATGGATAGAACCCATCCCTTCTACGAATGCCACAGACTCAGTTATCATTTCATTCCTTGAAAACCATATACTGTCTAGATTTGGTTGTCCTAGAAAGATCATAACTGACAATGCTATTGCATTTGGGTCTAAAAAGATGGTGGAATTCTGTCATAAATATCAGATTATATTGGGTCATTCTACAGCTTATTACCCTCAAGGTAATGGGTTGACGGAATCCTCAAATAAAATTTTGGTGAACATAATCAAGAAGTTGCTGGAAGAAAACAAAAAATCATGGCACAACAAGCTAGTACATGCATTAAGGGTAGGCAGATTAACAGTTAAAAAGTCAATTGGGATGTCTCCTTACCAGCTAATTTATGGAATAGGTGCAATATTTCCAACCAGTTTAGGAGTGCAAGTCATGAAGCTGATCTAAGAAGTACAGTCTGAGGATGATGATATGACAAGAAGAATACACCAGATTATACATCTACAACAAACCAGGGAAGAAGTATACATCAGAGCACAGCAACTACAAGAAAACATCAAGAAGTTGTTTGAAAAAAGAACCAAGGCAAGTGACTTTAAAATTGGTGACAAAGTATTGAAGTGGGATTCAAGGAGAGAAGATAAGGGAAAATATGGAAAGTTTGATAATTTATGGTGATGCGCTTATCTTATTCAATCTGCTATTGGAAAAAATGCATTCTTTCTACAAGAATTGGCTGGAGCTGAGTATTTTGGAGGTCCTGTCAATGGTAGGATGCTCAAAAATTATTTCTGTTAACTGATATTTTGTTTTCAAAGCTTTTTGTTCATTGTATATAACACTGCTTTTTAATTTGAAAAAAGAAAAAAAATACAAAAACAATAGAAAAAAGAGAAAAGAGAGAAGATATAAAAGAAGAAAGGTACAACCCCATACCAAAAAAGAAAAGAAAAATGTGAAAGTGTGCAAGCCTAAATGCCACTACTTGAAAGAGCATTGCTATTTAGTCATGTAGCCTAATCATGAATAGATAGATTTCAATTTACTGCTGATAGGTTAGTGAAGAAGATTAGCCAAACAATTTAATATTGGCTTATCAGTAGACTAGATTAGGATAGAAAACAGAGGTTCAAACAAGCTTAAATCTTGAACCTGTAAGTTTGATAAAGAATGGATCAAATTAGATCAAAACCTGAGCCAAAGAGAAGAAAAAGAATTGGTTATGCTCAAAACCTAAACCAAGAAAGAAAAAAAAGAATTTCTCAAATCAGATCAAAACTTTAGCGAAAGAGAAGAAAAAGAATTGGTTCTAATATGCTCAAAACCTGAACCAAGAAAGCACAAAAAGAATGGCTCTAATTAGTCCAAAATCTGAGCCAAAGAAAAAGGAAAGAATGGTTCTAATATGCTAAAAACTTGAACCAAGAAAGAAGAAGAAGACAACTCTAAAAAGATCAAAACCAGAGCTGAAGAAAGAATGAAGGATGCTTTTAATTTTCAGATCTTAAGTCTTCACAATTTTGTCTCAATTTCCTGTAAATTTTATTCTACGTGAAGCTTGTTTTTATGCCATAGTCTTATAGCAAATCAGACAGTTTAATCTTGGTTTTTCTGTGTTTAAATTTCTGTTTTAGAATATAGAGAATGAAATTTGTCATATAGCTTAATCCTGACAGATAGTAGTTAGGTAGAGAAGCTTTTGAGTTCAACTGTTTAATCTAAACTCACGGGAGTTATAAGGGTAGATTTAGATTAGTTTTTTTTTATTCTTTCAAAAGAATAAATGTTGATGTTAAATTTTTGCAAGTCCAAGTGCACCCTGCTAAAGAAAAAAAGTTAGGAAAGTACGCTGTGTAGGTAGAATGTTTGGGAGAAATTATCTAGTTATGATAAATACTGATCATCTTTTAAAGTAGCATGATCAAAGAAGAAGTAGGTTGTCAAGGTGTAGAAAAACATAAGACACTGGTCTACATTCCAGAGATAAATCTCTAAGGTTCTTGACACCTCCAAGGAGCTGCCCTCCCCAAGTGGAGCCACTGTTAGCCATCAGTGAATTTTGTCACAGCAAATGATGGCTAGATATGTTCTTAAGCCTTCAAGAAGCAATCTTCATGGAAAACTGCTAGTTCTTGAAGCCTTCTTGGTGTCTTTTATCTTACAAATCATCTTCACTGTTGTTTCCACAAAATATTTTTTCAAAGAGAGCCCTGCAGTTATAAAAGAGATTGTTTCTAGGCCACTTCTCCATCATTTCACCTTCATAAATTCCCTCCAAATTTCCTCCATTTCACCCCTTTTTTTATTTTTCCTAACAGTCATTCATTCCTCTAAAAATACCCTTTCCTCTCTCCATTTTCCCTTCATTTCCCCTTAAAAGGTTTCCAAAACCCCTTTAGACCATTTATTCCTTTTTATTTGGTTTAATTTGACCTTTTTTAACTTATCGGAACACAAAAAAGGCCTTAAAAAACCTTTGTTTTTAACCCTTTCTGCCCCTTTTTATGCATAAGGCTTTAAGTGCCTTTCGCTTAAGCCCCTGGCCCTGTTTCCACCATATGACCCGGTCCTATGACCGAGTGCTAAGCCCTCATCGGCTTATCGAACCTCGCTCCTTCCTACTTCCCACCTTCGCTTATGTTTCACTGCCAATGTTCATCCCCTGCCAATGGAATCTCAGCCGTCGATTTCCCCAGATCCAATGGTCCAGACCCTTTCCGGGCCCTCCACCTTCCATTGCCCTTCGTGCTCTTATAGTTCCCCTGGAATAGATCCTAACCGTCGATCCCGATGATCCAACGACGATCGTTTCTCCTCCCATATAACCTCATTGATTAACCCATTCCGCTACTTGAAAAACTAGCTTACATCATCCTGGCCCCACGTCATTCTTCCACCACACATCTCCTCTCCCCATCGCGTCCACTCACAGCCCTTGATCTGGATTGCCTAGATCCGACAGCTATCGTTCATCTTCACGCTCGATCTCACCAAAACTCCCCAGTGCGCAACTCCAACGTGAAATAGGTGGTTTCGATGGGACACGTGTCATCCCCTAACGTGTATTGCGTTCGTTCATCCCATTACCACTTACCGCTCTAACCCCACGTGAAAACCATTTCCAGTTTTCCAAAAACCGCCCCATTCATAACTTTGCGCCAAATCATGTTTTGAACCCTGGTTTTTCCTGTTCTGCTATGAAGCCATTTTCAATGCCTTTACCTCATCTACACTTCTCCTCTACCTTTGCCTAGCCTCTGTTAGCAGTTGAACCACCTACGCAAGGTTTTATAATGTTTATGTTGTTTTTTGCAGGTTTTAATGGCAGCTAAAAACACAAAGCCATCCCACAGTCACGATAAAGTGACAAAGGACCAAGGGTAATGATCCTCAAAGCTTAAAAGGGACATAAAGGGTTATAATTCCAGATTTTGGCCAATGCGTCATGAACATTGGGGGGGGGGGGGGGGGGAAGTTAAAGGTTAAGTCAAAGCCTGAAGATCAAGGACTTAACCATTGATTTGCAAGGATAAAGCGCAGTTGAAGACAAATCAATTAAAGCAAAAATAGTCAGTAAAGGACAAAAAGTCCGAAAGATGATTAAAGGATGCCTAAAGCTATATCAAAGGCCTAATCAGAGTTTAAAGAGCATAATTAGACATATCAACATAAATATGGCTTCGAATGACAAATCACCGAAGCCTTTACTTCTCCAAAATATCAAAATGCCACCTACCAGTCTGTTTTGCCTCAAAAGCATACAAAGTTAATGCACAGTCAGAGATATTTTCAAAGACAGCTCAAAAAGTAATTGCTAGCTACCAAAAGCCTCAAAATTCAACAAAAGTGATTGAAGTAGATGAAAGTTAATGTAAAAATCAATTAACAGAGTTAAGACATTAGATATCTTCTCCATTAGGCCTCTCAAAGGTCAAGAAGCATTTACTCTATATTAATTGAATAGTTAGACCTTCCTTTCACTCCACCTCCTCAATTTACCTATATATATCATATGAGGAGCCCAGTATTGTAGTTGGTTGGATGCTTATTGAATGTAAATAGTTGTTGAAGCTGCTGGAGCTCTGTTGAGTAATTGAAGAATATTAGGTAGAGAAGAGAATTTGGAACTATAAAGACCTATTGGACTTAAATATTGTAACTGGTTTTAACATCAAATATACAAGCTGATTTATGGGATCCTGGTCTATGTCAATGGTGATGTTTTTCTTACTGTAATTGTTGTTTTTCTTATGTTTTCATACTGTCCATTTTCTCTGATAAAGAATAGCAAATTTAGATTAGGATATACTGTAAAAGGTACCCTTATTCTCACTGATAAGCTTTATCTTTATGTTTTCCTCTAATTTTTGCTTTGGGAATGATTTCAATAGAGTATAACCAGTCAAGGAATGTTGGTGAGCCCATGTCTTACTGAGTAAAACTTGAGATGTTGTTCTTGAATGATATTTTCACTGCATGGTAAGTAGAGTCCTAATCAAGGAAGTTTTTGGTTAGCCCTGTCCCTTGTTTAGTCTTAAACAGTTGTTTTGAATATTTCCATGAGAGTATGCCAAAATCAGGATAGATTCAAAGTTTTTACTTGAACTTAGGCTATTCTTTTGTTTATCTTGAATGTTTTATACTTTATAAAGGTAGTCTTAGGATTGTTGGATTGTTGTCTTATAAGTTTTCTTTATTAAGAGTATTGTCCAAAGAAGTCTATGGTTTTACCTGTCCTTTGGCCTGCTTCAAACAGTTCTTTGAAAGACTTTTCTTGTTTAGTGAAGTTAATAGATTCTTAAATGGTTATTAGCTTTGCTTCTTTCACAACACTTCTTAATGTTTCATATCACAAATCAATCTAAAGAGATCCTTTGACATAGATGAATTTCCCCATGGACCACTCTTGAAACTTGTTGTGCAATTAAATCATTTTGTGACTCCATAGCTCAATGGATTGATATTGCCTCTTACCTATCCTATCAGCTGAACCATTCTTTCAATTTACTCACACCTTTACCCTTCAAAAGAATTTCTTTATTTTGATGATATCCTACCCAACCAAAACCAAAAAAAACAAATCCCTTGTGCTTCGTAACTAGCCTAATATCATATCATGAGCCTATAGGCATATCATTCTAAAACACATATAGAGAGATCCCTCTCTGAATCTAGGAGGGCTAGATCCTAGAATTCCAAAGTGGTTCTGATATAGGCCCTGCAGCGTTTGTTCTTGCCAATCTTGCAAACTACGGGAGCCTAACATGTACCATAAACCAATTCAAAGGGTGACATACCCATAGACTTTTTGGTGCTCCCTCGGTTTGCCCACAAAGCATTGGTAAGCTTCCTATGCCAATTTTTCTTGTTTTTCTCCAACATTTTCTTAATGATATTCACCAAGGATTTATTATAGGACTCAGCTAATCCATTTCCCTGTGGATAATATGCGATGGAATGGCCCAATATGATATTATACTTGTGACAAAACTCAACCATATTCTTTGACTTAAATGCTGCAGCATTATCTGTAATAATCTTGTAAGGATAGCCAAAACGAGGAAAAATATTGGATTATAAAAATTTAATAATTACCGTGTCTGTAGCTTACCTTGTAGGAATAGCCTCGATCCACTTGGTGAAGTAGTCGATGGCTGTTGGAATCCATATGTGTTGTGATGATGTCGTGGGATGAATTTCCCCAATAAAATCAAGTCCCCACTGTTGAAAAGGAGCATTTACTACAACAGGCTTCAATGGAAGAGGAAGGAGTTTCATTTTTCCTTGAAAACCTGACATTCATGACAGTTGGTGACTGTTTTGTACAAATCTGAATATAGAGTCGACCAATAATACCATGCTCTCAAAAAAAATTTAGATGTTGTTTTCCAAAACAAATGACCTCCACAATCTCCCCTATGGAATGTTGAGATTGCAACAAGATGAGGAGCTTAGTGGAAAGGAGTCGCCTTCACTAAGTGGGCCCGCAGGGTATTTTTGGCGCAAAGTCTATTTTTAGACTATGTCTATTCTTAGACATATGGATCATGTTCTATGATTTACATGATGCTATTTATGGATGGTTGGTCAAGTCGGAAGAAAAATATGGACTTTTATTTTTAGACATACTTGGCAGAATCTATTTTTAGATTTCCAGTCTAAAAATAGATATGTCGAATATTATTAGCTCTTAATAATATTTGGACTCTAAACATTATCTTATCCTCTTGGAGCACTTCAGTTTGATGCCTGGATGTGGCACATGCAGCTGACAGAAGGAATTACGCTATTCCTAGGTTTTAGTGGAGCTATTGCATGGTTGACTTCAGTTAGAACTCATGTGACAGAGTTTGGTGGAGTTGATGAGACAGTTAATGGAGTTGTGTTCAGTTTAACTTAGTTGAGCTAGTTGTATCTAGTCTAGCTGATTGATACAATTAGTGAGAGTGGTGTGAATTAATTATTAATTAATTCACTAATTATTAACTCATAAATCAACTAAAGAATACATCAGTTAACTGTAGTGCATGGACAGTTTCAATGGAGACCAGTGGAGAGGTAGGTGAAAGAGCAAGTGTGACTATCAGTTGTGACTATATTGGTGCATGAGATTAGCACACACATTGATGGAGAAGCCAATGAGGATTGCGCAGTACATACTGGTGGGATTTGAACCTGGATCTTATGATTATCCATATTGGATTGCGTAGTAGAGGCAGGCTAACAAGTGGAGCAGATTGGAGCATGTGTTTTGTATGATCTGAGCTTGTGTAGTGTGTAACAATTGGAGATTGTACTAAGAGCTTGTGAGGAGTTTGTACAATGATTGTTACATGATCTCTATCATTATAATATACAGATAGTTGGGGGTTTTCATCTTTAAGCTTTCCCATAAATACTGTGTTTATATGTGTGATTGTTTATGGTTTTAATGTGCGCATGCGATTGTTTAATTTCTGCAAATTGATGATCAATAGTAGAAGAGGTTATGTATTATGCATGAAGATCAAATAGTGTGTGATCAAGATAATCTCGGTGAATAATTTAACAGTTATTCAAATTTCTACATGGAAGTCATCCATTACCTGCTTAGCTTCAGCTTCAACTAGACAACTCAAAAGAACACCTCCTAGATCCTTCAAATAAATGGCACTTCCTAGAATGTAGTATTTAGCAGATTTCAATTTCAAAGACCTACCTTGAATTTTTGACATTCCAGGAAGAGGACATAAGTGCTGAAGAACATACACTATATCGGAATACCATGGTGAAGTGAGAAACATTTCTGATACCTGTATTAGAGCACCATCTTCTTCATCATCTGACATTGCTGCAATACGATTTATATCTAGAGCATGCAAGTTGGATTCAGCCATCAGCTTGGATAACCCCTATCCCTTGATCAGTTTGGTAGGCCTGATCTCGATATCATACTCTAGCATAGCTGCTATCCACTTACCTCTTCGACCTTCAGGATCAATCTGTGTGAGGACCTCTTTTACTGCTGCATTTGCAACATAGGCTATAGTATGTGAATGTAGAATATAGATCTGAAAATATTTCAAAGATTTGATTAGGGCTATATCCTATTTCTCAATAATGTTATAGTGAAGAGTAGCATCTCTAATGGCTCGACTGAAGAAAGAAATAGGTTTTTCAACCTAATCTTTCTTCTGCATCAAAACCGCAGCCAAGGTGTGCTTAGATGCAAATGAAAATATTATGAAATCACTAGTATAATCTGGACTAACCAAAACAGGGGCTGTGGTTAAAGCAAGCTTTACCAAGTTGAAAGACTTCATAGCATCAATGGTCCATTTTACACTGCTTTCCTTCTTCAACATATTAGTCATTTCTCGCAAATGCTCAGCTAAATTAGGAACAAATCTACGTAAGAAGATCATTTTACCATTGAAAGCTTGTATCTCCATTTTGTTGCACGGAAAATCTATCTTCTCAATGGCTTCTACTCTGGAAGGATCAATGTGAATGCCATCTTTGGAAATTATGTGACGAAGCAGTTTACCTTCCTTCATGGAAAAAAGACTCCTCTTTAGTTTTAGATAAATTCTGAACTCCCTACATTTATGAAAAAATATTCTCAAATGATACAAATGTTGATCATCAGAACCAGAAAACACTGTCAAATCATCTAGATACACTACTAAGAAAACATCATTCTCATCAGCAAAGGCTATATCCATCACCCGTTGAAAGGTAGCCCCTACATTCTTGAGTCCAAATGGCATTTTGACATAATTAAAGGTCCCCCAAGGTGTTGTGAAAGTAGTTTTACCTTGGTCTTCTTCATGTACCAAAATATTATTATAACCTGAATAACTGTCAAGTAGTGACATCCGCGATGCTCCAACTACTCTTTGCAAAACATGGTCCATCTTAAGAAGGGAATAATTATCCTTCAAAGATACTTTATTAAAATTCTGGAAATATATGCATAGCCTTATCTCTCTGATCATTTTCCTTACCAAAACCAAATTTTATATCCAATCTGAAAACCTAATTGGCACAATGATACCTGATTTGTACAGTCGATTTACCTCTTTCTCGATGGATGGAAACAATCTTGTATTTATCCTTCTCAATTTCTGTCTGAAAGGTTTTTGATCCAACTTGATGGGAATAGTGTGCTAAATAATATTCTTGTTGTAGACCTTCAAATATGCATAATCCCATGCAAAAATATCAGAAATTTCAAACAACAATTTGATGTACTTATGTTTCGCCTCGGGAGACAATGTTTTAGACAACTTAACCATCTTGGGCTTGTCTACTATTCCAATGTTCACATCTTCCACGCCCTTTTCTCTAGGAGTCAATCTTGGTTTTCTGGCCACATCATCCTAATCAAAAAAATCTTCTAAAGGTATGAGACCTCTGGGAATAATATTCTCTTTCAGCTGCAAAACATTCATCTGATTGGCTTCTATGTCTTGATCATCAGCACCATAAACATCATCAATAAAAGCATGTTTGAATTTTCCTTCATTCTATAAAAAGCTATTAATTTCTTTGTCATCCCAAAAAACTTGCCAGTACCTTAAATTATCTTGAACACTAGGTCTATGTTTGACATGAATTTCAAATTTATTACTGGATTTCATTGGAATTTTAAGATTACTTGCCACCGTAGCAAGCGAATCTGCAATGATGTTCTGAGTTCTTGGAACTGTTTTTAATGTATACTCAAGAAGCGTTTTTAAGACATCTAAGGCTGCATTTCTATAGGCTCTCATCCGTGGATGCTTTGCTTGATACTCTCCCTTCACCTACTTTATGACAAGCTCAAAATCACCATAAATAGAAATTCTTTTTGCACTAAGTTTCTTCAAAATTTTGAGACTTGTGATCAATGCTTCATACTTTGCTTCGTTATTAGAACAGTCAAAAGCCAATTTATAAGAGCATTCTTTAACACTACTTGGAATTCCACCTGATTTAAAAACTGGACTTCGGATCCAAATACCAATACCTACACCTTCCTTACCCAAAGCACCATCGAAATCCATGCTCCAAAGGCCCTCCTCATCTTCTAGATGCTGAAAATGAACATTTGATTCTAATTTTCTTTGGCCAGTCATCTCATTTTTCTGTTCTATACTGATTTTATGTTCTTTAGGAGGCTGTTTGGAAGAAATCACCACTTATTTTTATTTATCAAGAACTGCTCTAAAAATTTCTGAAACTTCTATAACATCTTCTGCTACTACTAACTGATTATTTACATCATTCAAATCACCATCATTATACAAAATAAAAGGTTCTATATCTGTATGTACAGCCTGTATTGGATGATTTATGGGCTTCTCCTTACTAGTTATAATATATTTCATTTTCTTTTCCCGGTACAATTTCCTCAATTGCCCGAAAACAAGAATAGTAGCATAAGAGAAGTCAAGTTGTAAAGTACCTTTGAGTTTGGCTCCCCATGATCTAGATAGTAGCATGCTGAATCGAGGCGGTATATCAACCACCACCACATCCATCAAAACATTCTTGGTTGGGATTTGTTCTAAGGAAACAACTAAATCTTTGATGAGACCAATGCAACGAACTCTACCAGAATCAAATGAGTACAAATCATGATAAGGTCGAGTGATATCCATGCCCATTTTTTCCATAATTTCCTTAGACATCAAATTGTGAGAATCGAGCATAGCATTATGAAGAATGAACTCATGCAGTCTAAGGCTCAAATAAAAGGGAGGAACCTCACTCTCTCCTAATTGACCATCTATAGCTGGACCGAAAATGAGCTTGGGATGGTCATCTTCAACATTAACCATATCAGAGAAAGGATCAACTAGCAATATTTTAGACACCTGATCTTTGTAATGACTATTCTTTACTAACTTTGTCAAAGGAATGGACACTTTCAATTTATCTATTTCATTTTTTAAACTAAAAGTGGTGAATTTATCTACCTCTTTGACATCAGTATCTCTTCTATCATTTTGATCCCTTGTCATAGTCTGCTTCTTCTGAGTATCTTTCTTTAGTAGGTGAGCTTGTTGATGGCTGATTTCTGTTGCTATGATCCTGATCTACATTCTCTTTACCCTTTTTTTTATGATTCGGAAGATCATTCTTTGAATGAACCTCTTTCCTTTTTTGAATAGAATTGGAAAGTACATTTCTGCTCCTTAAATAATATTGTTTCTGTTGTGCACTCAAAGCATTCATATACCCACGCTGGTAATCATATGATTCTGTTCCCAAATAATCATCATTTGCTAATATATAGTCCTCATCTTTTGGTGAATCCATATTTTCAATATGCTCTTCATCTTCAGTCAGGAACACGGGCAATCCATCTGTTGTAAAGAAATTATTTGTTTCAATCACCAAGTCTTCTTCTTATTCTTCTTCCACTCCTTGGACATAATTCTGCTGCAATGGGGTCCTAATCTATTGTTATTGTTGTTGTATTGTTTGGTCAGGTGCTTTCTGCTCCCTTTGCTTGATTCTAAACTGAGGTTGTTGCTGCCCTCTGAAATTTGGATTCTGGATCTGTGGTTCAGGTCTATCTGAGATGGACAATCAGTCAACCATTTTCTCCATAGTTTGGAGTAATGAATCTATTTTTTCCTCAAAATTAGATGTATCCTCTTTGATAGTCACCCTCTCTTCAGATCTCATCCTTGCTCTCTTAGCCAACAAATTTTATTCCACACTTAAAACATTCTTCTGCATATCTGCTAAAGTTGTAGGATCACATTCAAGCAACTGATATTCCATATCAGTATCAAATCCATCTGGATATTTGACCAAAACCATACCCTCCGGTGGTTTCATATGTGCAGGAAGACAATTGTACACTGCATTAAATCTCACACAATAACCTTGCACAGTTTCACCAACATTCCTTTTGATATTCTCATATTCTGACAGAATTTGAAGGGGATTCTTATTTTCTTCCCATCTTTCTACAAACTGACGATGCAAAACTTCCAAAGTATCAATAGTGGCTACTGGTAGAGCTCTTAACCATTTTCTTACTTCCCCTCCTAGACTTTGTGAAAACAATCTCATTTTCACATCCTCTATATCAATCTCATGAAGGTCAAAGAAGTCATTCATCTTATCTACGTTCTTTTGAGTTGTCATAGACTGAGTATCATTGAAAAAAGGGATTTTGGATTGGTAATTTGTGGGAATGGCACCCAGGTTCTAAGGTTTAACAAGGGGGACATATCTTGCAGCCATGATGACTAGAGGTGGAGGATTTATAACAGGGATTTGGATGCCTGATGTGGGAGGATTGATCACTGATTGAGTAGTGTGAAAAAAACATGAAGAAAGAGATGGGGAAAAAGAGATATTCTAGGTAACAGTAGATGAAGTGATGTAAGAAGAAGTGGAGATCTGAGGTCTGCTTGTCACCCAAGCACTTACCTATGAAGAATAGTTCTGCAGATCTTTAAGAACTTCTAAAAGTTGTGTCCTAGATTGAGACCCTAATTGAGAGTGGGAAAACAAATCTTCAACAGGACTGTGGAATGGAATGGGGGAATCAAGAACTGTTTCATCAATCTAACTCAAATACTTACTCTGGAATAAAATTTGTTCAAAATTTACATCAAATTCAATATTTTGCAAGTTTTCTAACCCTTCGGGAAATGAATGAGCTCTAGGGATGGAACTTCTTTCTGATTGATTTCCGACTGAACTAGAAGTTTCAACAACAACTTTATCTTTTCTTCCAATGTTCTGAGGATCACTAATAATGGTGGGAGGATTCAGATCGGGGTTGGATCGGTGTATCTTCGGGAAGTCAGTATGTCCAATTTCAAAAACAAATATGCACCTTACAAATTTTTCTATTCGGCCTTTGAATATACTCTAAACTTATCATCCACAAGTTTAAGAATTTTAATGAAAACTTATTACTAGGGTTGATTTCATCTTACTCTTTCTCCCCAGCAGAGTCACCAAAATTTTATCACTCAGATTGAACCTCAAGCTGAGAGAGGAAATTCCGAGGTAACCTCAAACCACGCTTAGCCAAGTAGCTAGCCCTACTAGGCCAAGAGAGGGATCTCTCCATATAGATCACAACCAAAATGACTGAGGAAAGAAGATATTAGGCTAGGTATAGTAGGTCAAGGTTTTTATTTTTTATTTGTGTATGGTTTTGCTAGATCAGGAGGAGTCAAATAGCTAGGGCAAGGAAATTAGGTCAAATTTTGCAGGGTGTTCTATGGGGAAAGGTAGGTATAATTTTTAGCTCTTTAGGAGTTAGAAAGAGCATGGTGAACTCATGATTTCTTTCTAAACTGAAGAAATTACAAACAATGAATATTAACCCAAAACAGAGCATAAAAATTATGGATTCTATTCATCTAACTTGAAAACATTCACTTATTAGCAATGAAATTATGGATGAAGTAACAAAACATTCAAACATATGAGCACGTAAGAAGAAACTAAAACTAAACACAATACCACATGGATCCTGTTGGGTGCAGGAATTACACTTAAGCAAACTCCTCAACACTTAATTTGTCAACTAGGGGGATCCGTAAACTTAGAGATGAAGCATAGGAAATGCCAGAGATGGTATAAATCTTCCTAATATAAATCCCTACTTTCTTTAAAGGAAATATTTCAGAATCAAATTAAAAAGAGAAAAAGGCAACTTGAACCATCAAAATAATCTAGGACTGGAACAAGAAAGAATGCATTTGCAAGAGGGAATTAAAGATAAAAGGAAATCGCTCTAGCTAATTACTTTTTAACTACTGAGTGTGTGTTTTTATTTAGCAGAGACACTTAGCAGTCTCATCAGATGGGCCCTTAAACTTTCTCTTTTAGAGATTTTATTCTTGCGCTAATTTGTCCTGCACTATCTCAGTCTTCTTGCACTAGTGCAGGAACAGAGATTTATGCAGAAGGTATAAATGGTGTCTTTACTAAAGGCTTTTTACTTCATGCAAGGGCTTGAACTTTTCTAGGTTCAAAGCACTCAGATCTCGTGGCAAGAAACTAGTTCTTGCACTGGATCAGAGCTTCCTGCACTTAGCATTTAATTCTTAAAATGAGTGCTTAGTTATTGCAAGTGCTATTATACTGTTAAATAAAATTGCACACATAAAAAGTGAATGTTTCTGATATTAACAGAGTGTAGGAGTAAAGAAACAATCAATATGCATGTATCCTGTCACAAGCATTTAATGAAAGAAAGAAGATTGCGGGAAGTAGACTAAGAAGGCTTGCTGCATCACACCAACGTGCACTAGTGCAGGTTCATCTCTTCTGCTTGGACCAAGTGGGGAAAACCAATCAAACAAAATTTCAGAAAAGGAGATATCACACCAACGTGCACTAGTGCAGGTTCATTTCTCCTGCTTGGACCAGGCGGGGGAAAACCAATCAAGCAGAATGCAGAAAAGGAGATATCACACCAACGTGCACTAGTGCAGGGTTATTTCTCCTGCTTCGACCAAGTGGAGGAAAACCAATCTGAGGTCAAGTGAAAGAAAATAAATTGCAGGAAAAGGAAAATTATCTACTTCACACAACGGATCCACTTTCACTCAGACAGGAATGCATGTGCTTAAAATTAAATCACACTTGACAATGTAAACACAAATTACAGGAAAACGGGAAATGGGGTAAACATGTTGGGTTGGCTGGGCCCTAGCCAACCAACACATTTCCCTTTTAAATAAAAATGCTACTCAGTACCTTAATAAATTCATCAGCTCAAATATAGAAACACAATTTTTGAAACATGAGGCAGAGATCCCTTTTATTAATTCACTTAGGCAAGTACATCCATTAATACATCGTCCAACCTAGATTCAGGCGATAAAAATATACAACGACCTGCTACCGCCTCTCTAGCTGTGTCTTTGTTCTCTTCTGCTATCAAAACTTCACCTTTTAGTCCTATTTAAATTCCACATTATATAGATCTTTGGCCAAAGGCCAAAATATACCATTCAACCAATTACATAACCAAACACAAAATTTAGCTTTTCGGCCTTCAAAATTAGATAGTTTAACAAAATTGGTTGTAGCCAATCTCCAACTTTCATCCTTCATAGATTCGGTCTTGGCTACCTTTGGATCAATATTTATGTTGTGGCTGAAGCTGCTTAGAACGAGGTGGTGATCAAGGAGGTTCGGATCTGCTGCAAGGATTTTCTGTGCTGGCAACGGTGCAAGATCCGATCCTGCACTAGGATCAGCGGTCACGGTAAGTACTCTAACTACAAAATAAACATTGGAGATATCGATAAGTTACAAAGAGTGATTAAAGTAAGAAATCATGTAATAAATAATTAATTAATGCTAAGTTGAATTAAAAATATGAAAAATAAATTTTATACGAAATATGTCACCGTGCTTGGACTGGTGCATGATGAGGGTGCATAAAAGAGGTAAAACAGAGGTAAACGGTTATGATTTAGGAAGGGGAAAATGGAAAAAAGAGAGGAAATTAGGGGGCTAACATCCTCCCATCCCTAAGTTGTTGTGTGTCCTCACACAACTCTTTACCTTTGCAAAAAACCTTAAAAAATTTGAGCATTCCAGCTCAATCCTTCTCTAACATACTGACATCAACCTACAATGTTTCAGACTTCTTCTTTCTGATGTTCCTTAGTTTCTCTGTCACCTTTTTAAGTCGCTTGAAACATTGTGTAGCTCAGTACTTCTAGACTCTAACTTCTCCTTTCTTTTTCTGGATCTCAATAGTTAATTCTTCTTTACTCTGTTCTTTATCCTCCTGTGCTTTAGCTATGAGCTGTTCTAAATTCTACACTTGAAGGTCTAGTTCAACTACCCGAGCAGCAGGAGTTACCAAATCTCCTTCTTTTTCTGTCTCGACAGGGGTTGTGTCTTCCTCAAGGACCTTAATATCCCTCATGGTTTCAGCAAACTCTTCTTCCTCTTCTTCTTCTTCTTCTTCTGGTTCTTCTTCTTCTTCTGGTTCTTCTTATTTTTCTTGTTCTTCTTGTTCTTCTTCTTCTGGTTCTTCTTCTTCTTCTTGCACTGGTGTAAGAGGGGATTCAACATCCTGTGGGGACTATGGTTCTTTGCCTGCACTAGATTATTCATTCTTTTTCAGGCCTTTTTAATGAAATAGACCAATAGAGTGTCATCTTCGACCTCTACAGATTTTTCTTCGTCCGCAAGGACTGATAGGTTGTCTTCTTTGGGGGTCTGTGCTTGTATTGGTGTCGTAGAAGGATTCTCTTCAACAGGTGAACTAACTATCTTCTTATTTGGAGATGGGGCCCTTTCTTTTGTTGATTTTTCAGGTCGTCTCCTTTTTACATTGGTGCAATAAGGACTCCCCTTTACATTCTTACTCAGACCCTTGCTTGTGCTGGCGGGGTCCTCTGTCTTCTTTCCAATAGTTGTCTTTGTATGTAGTTGTTTTAACAATGCCTCCCGGGTCATGCCTTTAACTTCTAATTGTTTCTGGACCAAAATATTTATCAGGCCATGGTGATATAACTTCTTGTTGGCCTGGTCTGCCCATCCGTCCTGCACACCCTTAGCCATTCTTTCCAAGCTCTTAAGCCAAAAATGGGGGAAATAAATCCTCCACCGGACGTGCCAACCAGCTTCAAAATGCTGCAACATCCTAAAATGATACACAAAAGTGAGGGAGTACCTTCCCTCACATGTTATGAATTTATGTAGGATGAAAAGGAGGTCCCGCCACTGTCCCAGTAGGGCACTGCGTGGAATTCATTTCTTCCAATATACCTTCATATTCTTGTCGACGAAGAAATGCTGCCATTGCTTCCTTTCTAGTTTCTGATTTTTAAACCACTGCTCACCAGTATTTTCCAAGCTTGTCATTGCTGCTATAAACTCTTCTGTAATCTCAAATTTTAGAGGCCCAATTTTTACTCAGCCATTTTTGAAACTTCTAGAAAACTGTAGGGCCACTTCATGATTGTGCCCGTCAAAATTTTGCAAGAATTGAAGAAAGCTCGAGTCTCACAATAGTGCAAGACTATTACGATACTCAACAGTCTGTTCTACCTTACTGAGAGATGAAGGTTCACTTCGAATAGGCGGCATCGCTGCTTAACGATTATGAACAATCAAGAATTTGCATGCAACACCAAAAAAATTGGTTCTTATAGATAGGGATCCAACCATCCATCATCCCTTCCATCTTATCACCCATTCATTCCACTGAAATAGTCATGGATGTGAGGCATCTTTGAGGTCGTGCCGGATTGGTACTTGCGGCGGCATTTTAACGGCTAGGTGAGGTAATCATTACGAGTGAAGGACATCTAGGATTATGGCGGAAAGGGGCAATTATATCCAAGCAACGGCTAAACACTTCTGCACTCCTTCATAATTCAAAAAAATAACTTTAGCATTCATTAAAAAATGATCATGATTCTTAACTTAAAAACACCTTGTACTTTAAATAATTTTCTCCTAGTTAATATGATAGCACAGGTACTCACCTACTAAGTGAAAGGACTTCTTATAAAATTTCATGATGGCCACTTTCCTATGACGTATGCTATGAAAAGAACAAATTGTACTATGTTTCTGACAAGGTGCCTGCTTGCACTGGTCTGCTTGCACCGCTTAAACTATGTTATTCTGCTGGTACCATTCTACTTGTATTATTATATAGGATGACATGCTTGCACTAGTGCAAGCATAATATCTGAAAAAAGAATAGGGAATTTAAGTAAAATATAGGTGGGACTTCCAACATGACTTCCTCAACTTATACTGGAAATTTGCTTCGCTCTTTCTTGATGCTTCAGAGCATATCCTTTTTCTCTTTGTGCGCGAGATCCTGCAATGAATTCATGAGGGAATAAAGAAGCGGGAAAAGAGAAATTTCAGAATGGGAATGAATTTTGTTACGGGGATTCCAGGAATAGTACCACAAGAGGGGATAAACAGAAGTGGGATAGGGAAAAAAAAATCAAGGGTAAAGTGGGGTTTTTACGAAACGGATAGGGTGAATTCATAAGAATATGGGAAGGTTAATCATTCTAGGATTAAAGAAGAAAACTGAGGAAATATCATGAAAGTGGATTATGAAGAAAGGCATAAAAATTTCTGGAAAGTCTGCCTGCACTAGTGCAAGAAAAATAATTGCAGTGAGAATTAAGCATTACTTGAATAAAAATATCCATGCTAATTACCCCAATTGTATAAAGGTTGGTTTTGTTGAACCTGCTTTTACTTGGTGGTCGCTAGCATATCTTGTTGGAAATTTTGTCATTGATGGCAAAGGAGATGGCAAAGAGAGTAGCATAGCAGCAAGATGTAGAGAGGGTCGAGCAGCAGAGACAGGGTCATTTAAAGAAGAAGAGGCAGAAAAAGGAGAATTAAGGAGTAGCATCAGTCAAGGAGCAGAGGATAGCATAGAAGCAGAGCAGATGAAACAGAGAGAGAATAAGACAAGTAGCAGAGGCAGTAAAGAGAGCAGCAGAGATAGCAAAGAAGCAGAGAGGTAGCAAGGCAGCATAGAAGGAACAAAGGAAGTAGGAGACAGATGAGGTGGTGCTGCAGAGCAGTGAGGATATTAATATCAAATGAAGGTAATTGAATTGCTTGGAGATGAGTTGGAGCATTGCCTAAATGGTAAGTAAACCATGAAGTGGTCGAAGAAACTAATAATGAGCAAAGGCACAGCGAAGAACAGAGGCAGAGGTCGAGACAAAGAAGGCAGAGGTAGAGGTCGAGTAGCAGAAGCAGCTAAGGCAGAGGCAGAGGTAGAGGCAGTGAAGACAGAGGCAGAGCCGTTACCATTGCAGAGGCAGAGGTAGGATCGTTATCACAAGCAGAGGCAGAGCCATTTTAAAACATAATGGATATGTGTCAGAACATGCAACCAAATAATTGTGAGTGTTGCTTAAATGATAGAAGAATTCCCGCTTCATAACGAGACAAGTTCGTTTTACTATCAGAACCTTGACCTAAGTTAAGGAACCAAAAGGATCACGCAACCCCGAATGAACCTTGGTTAGTCACTGTTCAAAAACCACGAGTATATTTACAAAGGCAGATTGCCCATATCGCACCGCTTTTAGTGAGTAAGCAGTATTTTCCGATTGGAGAGCGATTCCATAGGTCTGTCGACACGTGGCGAGGGAGACCCATGGAAAACCACCATTGCTGCGCGCCATCGCGCATTAAATTTTGTATCCGGATGCCGAGCGATATGCGTATATACCGTCGATTTGGAAAATTGCTATCTAACGGTGATCGCACGCTGAACTTGCCCGAAGTTTAATAAGAGAGCCCGGATCATACAAACAACGATCAACGGTGTAGATTCATTGCGGGGGGGAGGAGCCAAGGTTTTCCGCCGTACTCCAGAAGCCTCCGTAATAGCGCTGGGCCCCAGTTTAATTTATATTTCTCGGTGTTAAGGTCTGTGGGTTTAACAAAGGTATGACATTTATAGGTGGCAGCCAGTCTTTTATGGATGCCGGGTTGATTTTATTAGCAATTTAATGCATATATATGTATAGCCATATGTAGCACGAGACTCAAAGAATCAAATAACCATAAGGCAGGACCCTCATCTATCGTAACCATCGCAACTATCGTAACTATCGCAATATCGAAAATATCGCAAATATCGCAACTATCGCACTATCGCAACTATCGCACTATCGCAACTATCGCAACTATCGTAATATCGTAACTATCGCAGCATCGCAACTATCGCAATATCGCAACTATCGCACTATCGCAATATCACAACTATCGCAACTATCGCAATATCGCAACTATCGCAACATCGCAACTATCACAACTATCGCAATATCGCAAATATTACAACTATCGCAATATCGCAATATCGCAACTATTGCAATATTGCAACTATCGCAATATCGCAGTTGGTTGAAACTGCACAGCAACTATTGCAAATAGAAGTTTGCGATTGCGATTAATCGCATCGCATCAGAGTAATCGTAAATTTCTTCCAGAGTTGTTCATTAATATAAATTCCATGGTTTATTAAGAAGGTTAGAAAGGGTTTTATTGTTGATGGTTCATGATAAAGATTGTGGGTACTGTGTTATTAAAAGGTGTTATAAAAACGCCGAGCATTGTTTTATGTAACGGTTGCGATTGTATTGAAATATGCCGCATGGTATGTGGACCCACGGGCCTCGGCTTAAGGTGGAGGGCGATCGTTTATATAAAATGATTGTTGTGGTGTATGTATGTTCCGCTTGCGGAACTCACCACATCAACAAGACACTTGCCATGGGTAAAGGGATGGAATATGCCCAGATTTAAAGCCAGCAGTTACACTTATATATAAAATGCATTGATATAAAAAGCACAGTTACACCTCAGCAAACGATAGAAGAGAAAACAGAGTTGAAAAGAGATAAAACACAGTGACAGAAAAGACAGACACAGTCAAAGAAAAGACAAATGTGCAGCGAGCCAAAAGACTAAATGAGTTGAGCTGAAGTTCTCATTGTAATTTTCTTGTAAATGTTTTAATTGATTTTTTATTGTTTGTGATGCATTGGCAAGTCTCCGGAAGAGAACAAATATCCCACTATAATTTTAAATTGGTACCTACAGTTATGTTTTTTGAATGACCGGATAAAAGAGATGAGAAGGCAGAAGGCAAAGAGACATGGTTGTCCATTTCGAATTCCCAGTAGAATACAAACAACCATGAAGCTATTTTGTATAAAACAGGGTAATATCCAAAGGGAGGATGTTGATGAAAAAGAGTGAGAGAAGAAGAGAGTGTGCAGCAGAATTAAAGAAATTTGAAGAAAATAAGAAAGCTGCAAGAGGTTAGAGAGTGTGAGGTTGGAGAATGCGGAATTGAGGCAGGAAAGATAAGAAGAAGGAGGAGCAGACCGAGATGTAGAGAAGTTAGAGAATGTAAAAATAAAGCAGTGAAGAGGAGAAGAAGAAGGAGAAGAGCAGAGAAGAAGATGGAGCTGATATAGAATCCAAGAAGATGCAGATATGATATAAGGCAGATATGAAGACTGATGCACAACAGTGAAGATGATACATAATAGAGCTGATATCCAAGGTAAATCAGCAAGTGTTTTCCTTTTGAAAGAGTAAGGAAGTTGGAGCTTCCCTATCAAGTTGTAGCTTGATAGATGTCAGTTGTAGCTGACTGAGGTAGGAGCCTCCTGTAGGTTGGTGCCTGCAGAAAATAGATGGGAGTTGGTGCTTCCACATCAAGTTGTAGCTTGATAAAATGTCAGTTGTAGCTGACTGAGGTTGGAGCCTCCTGTAGGTTGGTACCTGCAGAAAACTGAAGGGAGTTGGTGCTTCCTTGCAAGTTGTAGCTTGCAGAATTGAGGTAGGAGCCTCCTGTAGGTTGGTGCCTACAGAAAATCAGTGGTGAGAGGGAGTTGGAGCTTGCCTTTGCATCACAACAATAATAAGATGTGTTTTTCTCCCTTTATGGGTTTCCACTTATAACTGGTGTCTCTGTGCATGATGTCTATGTGTTGATTTGTTTATCTAATCTGCTTAATACATGTTGCTTACATATTAAGACTGTTGTTACATAAACAAATCTTCTTGATACTTGCTGCTCACAAATTAAGATTGTTCACATATTAAGTTGATCATGAAATGAAGGTGTAAATAAGTTTTAAGGGAAAAGTTTTAAAAGTCAATCTATGTGTTAAACTGATTCACCCCCCCCCCCTCTCAGTTTAACTAAGGGTTCAACAATTGGTATCAGAGCTGGTTCCTTTAGTGTAAGCTTAATAGCTTGAAGGAGATCTGGTTGAGTCATGGACTATCAAAATTCACCTGTGTTGAATACAACAAACTTTCCTGAATGGAGAGATAAGGTTAAAACAGGTTTAATGGCATATGAGCCTGAGGTATGGAAGCTTGTGTGTGATGGTTACTGCAAATACTCACCCACGGTGAAAGAACAACAGAGGAATGCCAAGGAAAAATGTGTGATATATAAAAATCTTCATAACGAGGACCTTGAGTTGATAATGGATTTAACCTCTGCAAAAGAAATCTGGGATAGATTTCACTTCATGCATGGAGTAAACACTAAGGATTGCACTGACAAGAAGGATAAGAGAATTAAGAAGAAGAAAAATTCATGTCAACAGGAAAATATTCAATCAAATGAAGTACCTGCTAGTGTCAATGGAGATAAGAACCATGAAAAAATTACAACTAAAGAAAAAGCCAAGCTTGAAACTTCTTTGACTGAAATAGAAAAATTGAAAAATGAAAACAAATACCTTAAGACAGTGGTGCAAATATGTGATGAGAGAGAATATGAAGATAAGAAAGAAATTATTGACCTGAAGACACAGCTTGAAGAGGCAAAGAAAGTAGAAGACACTCTGCTGCAACAAATGAGAGAGAAAAGTCAGGAATGTGAAAGATTGGAAGAAGAAGTAGTGAGCCTAAGAAATAACATAGAAAAAGCCCAAAGAGAACTATTAATGAATACACCTCTAATGAAAGGCTCTGGATAGTTGGACCAAATTCTTAATTCTCAAAGATCTCCTCTCATAAAGGATGGGATAGGATATGAAGGAGAAACTAGTAAGCCCAAGGTAGAAGATAACAAGAAAATAATCTTTGTAAAAGCTATAAAGGAAAATATAGCATCTCAGCAGATTCCTACAAAAATAGAATCTAGCAAGAACATGAGTTGCAGAGAAACAAACAAAAACAAGCAGCAACATGAGAAGATAGAGAATGAAGGGATGAAACAGTCAGCAGAAAAAGGCTCATACACTCATGAGGATGAAATGAATAAATTTGGAAGATGTCAAAGAAGGTTCTTTCCTCCTATGAAAAATAGCACAAGTTTCTCTTGTCATAAACCAGGACATAATTCATCATATTGTAAGACAAAGCCAATCCAGTCCAACCAGCAAAGGATGCAGCAAAAGAGTAGAACCCCTCAAGCAAGCAAATGGAAAAGACAATCCTTCACTAAATACACAAATTACTTCCATGGCTACTGTTATGCATGCAATAATTTTGGACATAAATCTTTTGAATGTAAAATGAATTCAAGAAGGGGAAAAAAGTATTATACATCAACTCAAATGTACTATGATAAAATAAGATGTTATGTATGCCTCAAACTTGGTCACAAAGCAAAGGACTGTAATCTGCCATATACATTAAAGAACTCTAGACAGATGATGGAATCTAATCAAATCAAACAAAGCTATGAATCAAAAGGAAATACAAACATTATGAAGAACCCCAATAAAGTATGGAAGGAAAAGAGAAAGGGGGAGCCTATTATCTCAATAACATAATGAATCCTCCATAGTCTTAGGGGGAGCTGCTCTAGGAAGCAAAGAAAAAATCCATCCAGTAATATATATGAAGAAACATCCCAGGGGGAGAGCAGTTCATAAATAGACCCCATGAAAGAAGTCTAAGAAGAGCTCCATGTAATGAGAACAACTATGAGATCAGGAAGAAAAAGGAAATTCCTCTAAAAGAGAACTATAGAGAAAGAAGATGATCTGAAGCATTCAATAGCTGGCAAAGTGATGGAATAAGAGAAGACAACAAGAAGCCATGGTAATAGAAAGAAGACATCAGCACCTTAAAGTGATGATCACACTATGCCTCATACTGCTAGAATTAACAATGAATCACATTAAGAAGGATGAGTAAGAAAAGCGCCTATCATCAGTTCATTACATCTTTCAAAAGGTCCACTTGGAGAAATGCAGTTAAGTGAGTAGTAAATATTTGAGTAATCAGCCCATGAAGATTCATAGAAAAGAAATTGAAGATGTCTTCCTGAAAATATTTATGTTAGAACAATTGAATTGAATATAAAGCAACAATGACTCTAGAGTAGTCCTAGAAAGGAACATGAAATGGATTTCTTTGGAACAGAAGGACAAAAAAAGAAGAGTGTTAAGTAATGCCAAGATCAGATTCAATATATTGATGATTGTTGGTATGAATAGTGGAAAGATCAATAATAGAATTTATGAAGGATGCATCAATTATGGGTTAATGTGCAAGCTGAATTGAAATCTCTGCATGGTTTATCAAAGTAATATCAATTGGTGTTTAGGTACAAGCATCATGCCTATCAACAGAATATCAAGTGTTGTCATAGAACAGTAGTATGATACCTCCTTAGGATCAAAGGACTACGGCAATAATGCATCAAGGTAAAATTTCCAGGGTTATCTGCATTCAGCATGAAAAGGGAAGTAGCAGTGCTAAAAGATCAGTATCTAATTTACACTTGAAGTAGTATATTTAGCACCGAAGAAATATATTTTTCTATATATAAATTCATGCCTTCCTGAAGTTAGTACATGTATATCTTCAAGGCCTCTTTTTAAAGATCAGTTACAAAACTGTGTGAAGTCTGTTTGCTAAGTTTTCAATTAAACATCTTGAATATGCTCGTGTGGAAGTTCATCCTAATAGAACAGTCAAATTATCTGAAGAATAAAGGACTAGCTGTGATTACCATCTAAAGCTCAAATTTTTTTTTTTCTAAATACTACTTCAGCACAAAGGATTTGTTGTTGTAACAAGAACCTTCAACTATTAAGGATAATATCAACATCCTAGCTCATATCATCACCAACAGGCAGGAAAGGTGTACCATAGCTATAAAAGACATATTGACATCATCACAATTGAACAAATGTGGCACTGTAGATGTGGATAGCAGAAGAAGACATACTCCAACGACAACTTCCTCAACAGAAGTGGATTTCTGATGAAGATAATACTACAAACTGAAGTATATTTGGAGCATTCTCAGTATTTTAGGTTTAATCCAGTGATTCATCCCTGATTAGATGAAGCTGGTACAATGTGTTCTACGAAGTGTCATTATCCTCACTTTCAGCTTTATACAAGTGAAAGGAGTCAGTGCTTTGGGATTGTATGAACGTGCAGTGTACATTCAAGATCAATAATCCTCAAAGTGTTCTCTCAACAAGTCTTGTACACCAGTCTGGAGCAGCAGGGTACAAAGTCAGAAGAAGGTGGTCTAAAGACAAATCAGAGAGAGGAAATGCAAAGATAGAATCTACACTGAGCAATGTGCAACCCTTTGCCATTGATTTCAAAGGGGGAGGAAAAGCAGGAAATAGTAGAAAGGCTCTTCTAAAAGAAGCTAGGTAGAGGAAAGCTAAGAAAAAGCATTGGATTATTGGTGGATGAGTTGCCATCAATGCCAAAGGGGGAGATTGTTGGAAATGTTGTCATTGATGGAAAAGGAGATGGCAAAGGAGGAACACCTGAGGCAGCAACAAGGCAAAGAGAGCAGCATAGCAGCAAGATGTAGAGAGGGTCGAACAACAGAGACAAGGTCATTTAAAGAAGCAGAGGCATCAAAAGGAGAATTAAGGAGTAGCATCAGTCAAGGAGCAGAGGATAGCATAGAATCATAGTAGATGAAATAGAGAGAGCATAAGACAAGTAGCAGAGGCAGTAAAGAGAGCAGCAGAGATAGCAAAGAAGAAGAGAGGTAGCAAGGTAGCATAGAAGGAACAAAGGCAGCAGGAGACAGATGAGGTGGTGCTGCAGAGCAGTGAGGATATTAGTATCAAATGAAGGTAATTGAATTTCTTGGAGATGAGTTGGAGCATTACCTAAATGGTAAGTAAACCATGAAGTGGTTGAAGAAACTAATAATGAGCAAAGGCACAACGAAGAATAGAGGCAGAGGTCGAGACAACGAAGGCAGAGGCAGAGGTTGAGCAGCAGAAGCAGCTAAGGCAGAGGCAGAGGCAGAGGCAACGAAGACAGAGGCAGAGCCGTTACCATTGTAGAGGCAGAGGCAGGACCGTTATCACAAGCAGAGGCAGAGCCATTTTAAAAAATAATGTATATGTGTCAGAACATGCAACCAAAGAATTGCGAGTGCTGCGTAAATGATAGAAGAATTCCCGCTTCATAACGAGACAAGTTCGTTTTACTATCGGAACCCTGAACTGAGTTAAGGAACCAAAAGGATCGCGCAACCCCGGATGAACCTTGGTTAGTCACTGTTCAAAAACCACGAGTAGATTTACAAAGGCAGATTTCCCATATCGCACCGCTTTTGGTGAGTAAGCGGTATTTTCCGGTTGGAGAGCGATTCCATAGGCCTGTCGACACGTGGCGAGGGAGACCCACGGAAAACCACTGTTGCTGCACGCCATCGCGCATTAAAGTTCGTATCCGGATGCCGAGCGATATGCATATATACCGTCGATTTGGAGAATTGCTATCTAACGGTGATCGCACGCTGGACTTGCCCGAAGTTTAATAAGAGAGCCCGGATCATACAAACAACGATCAACGGTGTAGATTCGTTGCGGGGGGGACGAGCCAAGGTTTGCCGCCATACTCCAAAAGCCTCGCAATAGCGTTGGGCCCCAGTTTAATTTATATTGCTCGGTGTTAAGGTCTGTGGGTTTAAAAAAGGTATGACATTTATAGGTGGCAGCCAGTCTTTTATGGATGTCGGGCTGATTGTATTAGCAATGTAATTCATATATATGTATAGCCATATGTAGCGCGAGATTCAAAGAATCAAAGAACCATAAGGCGGGACACTCATCTGTCGCAACCATCGCAACTATCGCAACTATCGCAATATCGCAAATATTGCAAATATCGCAACTATCGCAATATCGCAACTATCGCAACTATCGCACTATCGCAACTTCGCAACTATCGCAATATCGTAATATCGCAACTATCGCAACATCGCAACTATCGCAACTATCACAATATCGCAACTATCGCACTATCGCAACTTCGCAACTATCGCAATATCGCAACTATTGCAACATCGCAACTATCGCAATATCGCAAATATTGCAACTATCGCAATATCGCAATATCGCAAATATCGCAACTATTGCAATATCGCAACTATCGCAATATCGCAACTATCGCAATATCGCAGTTGGTTGAAACTGCACAGCAACTATCGCAAATAGAATTTTGCGATTGCAATTAATTGCATCGCATCAGAGTAATTGAAAATTTATTCCAGAGTTGTTCATTAATATAAATTCCATGGTTTATTAAGAAGGTTAGAAAGGGTTTTATTTTTGATGGTTCATGATAAAGATTGTGGGTACTGTGTTATTAAAAGGTGTTATAAAAACGCCGAGCATTGTTTTATGTAACGGTTGCGATTGTATTGAAATATGCTGCATGGTATGTCGACCCACGGGCCTAGGCTTAAGGTGGAGGGCGATCGTTTATATAAAATGATTGTTGTGGTGTATGTATGTTCCGCTTGCGGAACTCACCACATCAACAAGACACTTGCCGTGGGTAAAGGGATGGAATATGCCCATATTTAAAGCCATCAGTTACACTTATATATAAAATGAATTGATATAAAAAGCATAGTTACACCTCAGCAGAGGACAGAAGAGCAAAAAGAGTTGAAAATAGATAAAACACAGTCACAGAAAAGACAGACACAGTCAAAGAAAAGACAAATGCGCAGCGATCCAAAAGACTAAATGAGTTGAGCTGAAGTTCTCATTGTAATTTGATTGTAAATGTTTTAATTGATTTTTTATTGTTTGTGATGCATTGGCAAGTCTCCGGAAGAGAAAAAATATCCCACTGTATTGTTAAATTGGTACATACAGTTATGTTTTCTGAATGAGCGGATAAAAGAGATGAGAAGGCAGAAGGCGAAGAGACATGGTTGTCCATTTCGAATTCCCAGTAGAATACAAACAACCATGAAGCTATTTTGTATAAAACGGGGTAATATCCAAAGGGAGGATGTTGACGAAAAAGAGTGAGAGAAGAAGAGAGTGTGCAGCAGAATTAAAGAAAGTTGAAGAAAATAAGAAAGTTGCAAGAGGTTAGAGAGTGTGAGGTTGGAGAATGTAGAATTGAGGCAGAAAAGATAAGAAGAAGGAGGAGCAGACCGAGATGCAGAGAAGTTAGAGAATGCAGAAATAAAGCAGTGAAGAGGAGAAGAAGAAGCAGCAGAGCAGACAAGAAAATGGAGCTGATATAGAATCCAAGAAGATGCAGATATGATATAAGGTAGATATGAAGACTGATGCACAACAGTAAAGATGATACAGAACAGAGTTGATATCCAAGGTAAATCAGTAAGTGTTTTCCTTTTGAAAGATTAAGGAAGTTGGAGCTTCCCTATCAAGTTGTAGCTTGATAGATGTCAGTTGTAGTTGATTGAGGTTGGAGCCTCCTGTAGGTTGGTGCCTGTAGAAAATAGATGGGAGTTGGTGCTTCCACATCAAGTTGTAGCTTGATAAAATGTCAGTTGTAGCTGACTGAGGTTGGAGCCTCCTGTAGGTTGGTGCCTGCAGAAAATTGATGGGAGTTGGAGCTTCCTTGCAAGTTGTAGCTTTCAGAATTGAGGTAGGAGCCTCCTGTAGGTTGGTGCCTACATAAAATCAGTGGTGAGAGGGAGTTGGAGCTTTCCGTTGCATCACAACAATAATAAGATGTGGTTTTCTCCCTTTATGGGTTTCCACTTATAACTGGTGTCTCTGTGCATGATGTCTATGTGTTGATTTGTTTATCTAATATGCTTAATACATGTTGCTTACATATTAAGACTGTTGTTACATAAAAAAATATGCTTGATACTTGCTGCTCACAAATTAAGATTGCTCACATATTAAGTTGATCATGAAATGAAGGTGTAAATAAGTTTTAAAATTCCATGTATGTGTTAAACTGATTCACCCCCCCCCCCCCCCCCTCTCAGTTTAACTAAGGGTTCAACATATTTAAATATCAAGAAACATTCTCTTTTTATTAGAAATTTTTGATCTTCCTACCAGCAAGCTAGCTTTCAGGTTGATCCTTCTGCAATCATGTCAGCGAACTGATTTTCATAATTACAGGAAAATATTTTTTCTTTTCTTTTTATTAAATTTTTTTTTTGTTTTTTTTTTTTCAGAAGAAGAAGAGTTCATTTTTTCAAAAGGTTGGTATTACCATTCACAACTACTGTCCCGACTCGCTGTTTGACTTGCTGTGTAAAATATTTCCTCGAAAGTGGCTGAAAATACTTCTTTAATCTGTGTCCATTTACCAGGAATACTGAATTTTGTCCATCAATAATTTTAACTTCTATTGCTCCATTCTCGAATACTCGGATCACTTCATAAGGTCCCATCCAACGTGTATGGAATTTCCCTCTAAAAAATTTAAATCTAGAATCATAAAGGAGCACCCAATCACCTGGTTGGAATTGATTTTTCTGAATAAACTTGTCATGCCAGCTTTTACGTTGCTGCTGAATTAGTATGTTCTGCTGAACAGCATCCCTATGAAATTCATCTAACTCATTTAATTGGAGAAGACGTTTTTGTTGTGCCTTAGAGAGATCTAATCATAACTGAACTGCAGTTCTGAAAGTTTTGATCTGGAATTTAATTGGTAACAGAACCTGTTTGCCATATACCAGCTCATATGGTGTATGTCCCGTGCTATTTCTCCAAGTGGTTCTGTATGCCCACAAAGCTTCTAGTAATCTTTCAGCCCAGTCTTTCTGATGCATATTTACTGTCTTTGTAAGAATGCACTCGAGCACTTTGTTTGTGGATTCCACCTGGCCGTTTTCTTGTGGGTGATACGGCGTGGATTTCCTGTGCCGGATCTTGTATTGCTCCATCACACCCTGTACTAGATTAGAAATAAACTACGGACCATTGTCAAAAACAATTTCTCTAGGTATACCAAATCTAGTAAAGATTTCAGTAAAAATAAAATCAACAACAACCTTTTCTGTAGCAAAGGAAACAGCTTTAGCTTCTACCCATTTTGTAACAAAATCTGTACAAACCAAAATATGCTTTTTACTTAATGACGTTGGATTTATTGGCCCTATAAAATCAATAGCCCATTTTTCAAACGACTCAATCATAACTTGGGGGCATAAAGGAATTTCATTGGTTTGATTAGGCTGGCCCATTCGTTGACAAATATCACATCGCCTAACATATTGTTTAGCATCCTTAAACAAGGAAGGCCAAAAGTAACCAGCACGCAATACTTTATATGTAGTCTGCTTATCAGTGAAGTGGCATCCACAAGGTTCATCATGAGCAGATTTCAATATGTCAAACAGTTCCTCCTCTCTTACACATCTATGGATAATCAGATCTGGACCAGTGTAAAATATATCTCCTTGAATCCAGGAGTATGCAACAATTTTCTGAGTAATATTCCGCTTTTCAGGAGTGGACAAGTGGGGTGGTGTTTACCCAGTAACAAAGTAATTAGCAATGTCAGCAAACCATGGAGAATCTATTGACATAGAAAAAATATGTTCATCCAGAAAATCATCATTAACAAGAGTTGCTTCACTGGGATTATCTAGTCTAGAAATTAAATCTGCTACAACATTAGATTTTCCTGGTCTATCAACAATAGTAACATTAAATTCCTGTAGCAATAGCAACCACCTAGTCACTCTACTGCTAGTCAAAGGTTTTTTCATCAAATATTTAATCGTGGAATGATCAGTATGTACAAATACTTCATATCCTGTAATATAGTGACTGAACTTATTAATTGCAAAAATTACAGCTAAAAACTCTTTCTCTGTAACTATATAATTTAATTCAGCGGAAGACAAATTCTTACTAATATAATAAATAGCATAGGATTGTTTATTTTCCTCTTGTCCTAAATCTGTGCCAATAGCCAAATCTGAAGCATCAGAGGAAATGTGAAAAGGCAGAGACCAGTTAAGACCTCTCAAAACTGGTGCTTGTACCAAATTTTCCTTCAATGTTTCAAAATATTGTTGGCAAGCTATGGACCAAGAAAATTCACTATCCTTAGCTAGAAGTCGGAAAATAGGGGCAGCTATATTAGAAAAATTTTCAATGAATCTTCTATAGTAACCAGCATGTCCTAAAAAACCTCTTACTTCCCTTTGAGTTTTGGGTGCAGGAAGATGCAAAATGATTTCAATCTTTGCTGGATCAACCTAGATACCTTTACCAGAAATCAAATGGCTAAGTACCACTCCTGCTTTGCACATTAATATACATTTCTTGTTACTCAAGGCGAGATGGGCTTCCTAACAACAAAGAAGTACTTTCTCCAAATTTTTGAGAGCTTCCTGAAAAGAATCACCAAACATAGAAAATTCATCCATATAGATTTCTACAAATTCTAGATCAGCAAAAATGGCCAGGACTGCCCTTTGAAAGGTAGCCGGGGCATTACATAAACCAAAGGGAAGCACTTTATAAGAAAATGTACCCCATGGACATGTAAAATTAGTTTTGTCCTGATCTTCGAGTGCAATCTGTATCTGGTTATAGCCACTGAAGCCATCCAAAAAGGAAAAATATTTCTTTCTTGCAAGGGTATCAAGCACCTAGTCAATGAAAGGGAGAGGAAAGTAGTATTTGAGTGTGGCTTTGTTTAATTCTCAATAATCAATACAAATACACCATATTCCATCTTTCTTAGGTACTAGCACTAATGGAGAGACCCGCTGACTGTCGGAAATAGGATAGATAAAACCAACATCCAAGAGTTTTTGTACTTCTTCCTTCACAATATCTCTTAGAGCTGGATTCATTTGCCTTTAGGGTTGTGGGACAGGTCGGGTTCCTTCCTGAATATAGATATGATTTTTACAAGTTTCAGGAGGAATACCATTCATATATTCATAGCCCCAAGCAAAGGCACTAAGATGGTTTTGCAACAAATTCACAAGTTGCTCCTGCTAAGATGAGTCCAAATATGAACTAATATGCAAGGATTTACCAGGGCTAATCTCAAAAAGAGTAGTGTCAGGCTCAGGAGTACTCAAGGGAGTGGTCAAATGCAGTGGTACAAAAGAATGAGAATCATGATTATCTTGAAATCTAGGCTGAAAATTTGGCTCAATGGCTCAAAATTAGGCATAGTGTCTAGATTATTCAGGAAATCTTGAATATCATCTTCTTGTGAAGACCCAATATAATGATGGATAAGGGAAATGGGTTGAGTCTCCTCATCACTGCTTTGATCCAACCATAAAGTATCTCGAAGGTTCGAAATGGATCTGGCAGGGGGGGTATAAGGTAACTTTCTTCCTAGAATCTCCATGCGAAATATACATATCACCGGAACGACATCCAATATATGCATTGGTCGTAGAAAGCCATGGTAGACCCAAGATCAAGGGATGTCCTCCTACTGGGTTCTTTGGCTGAAGCACAATGAAAATAGTAGGATATTCCCAAGAATCTAATGAGATGATCACATCATCCAATACTCCTTCTGGCTTAATTTTATATCTATCTGCTATTTCAAGCATAGTGGAGTAGGGCGAAGATGAGATAACTAAATTTGATCCATGGTTTGCTTATTCATGACATTAATGGCTGCACCCAAGTCTATAAGAACATTAGAGACCAGGACATTACCAATCTAAATTGAGACAACAGGGTTTCCAGGATCAGTATATTTTTTCATAGACACACATCCCGTCATCAACTCTGCTACCCTACCAACAAATTGAATGGTTTTGGGTTCCAATCTCCTCCTCTCGGGTTTCTTGAGACATAGTTCCTTAATAATCTTGGTACAAATGGGGATCTCTTTAATGGCTTGAAGCAAAGGTATCTTAATGAAAATATTTCGAAGCTCAGATGCCGAAATAGTCTCAGAAATAGGCTCACTTCTTTCCATTACTAGCCTCTCTAGGAAGGGATGTTGGTCAGAAGAAGATGGCAAGGATTCAGAGGGTAAGGTCTGCTTAATGAAAGCTTTCGGAGAATGGTTAAGAGTTTCCTCTTCTCCTTTCTCTTCAACAATAACTATAGGTTTCTTCTGATTTTCTGATTTTACAGTCCTTCCCAATCTTAATTGAATATCATGAACCCCAACTGGAATAGATTGGTACTCGAATGGTAAAGATGGGTTTGTTACATAGATCATTTGCACTACTTTATTATTGTTAGGATTGGGCATAGGTTGAGCAGGAAACTGAGGAGGTCGAAAGGGTGGAGGTAAAGACAATGGTGGAGTAGACTGACTCGGAAGTTGAGGCATTGAATAAGGTGTATGCGTAGATGGATATGACTGCATAGGTGGCTGGTGGGAATATGGAGAATGAGTTGGCCCTCTCCAACCTTGTTTCCATGGTTGAGAAGGTTTCTCATGCTGATATTGATTCTCATACTGCCACTGTTGATTAATGTTAGGATAAGAATATGCATGTGAATTATAACCAAAATAGTGTGGAGAAAATTCAAGAGCCATACTTGCACTTACCTGAGGCCAATTCCTTCTTGCTCCCACAGCATACAAGTATTCATCTTCAGGTTGTCTCCCTGTAATTACAGCTTTAAGTCCTGGTATAGAGGGACATTTTTCTATGACATGGTCTTCTGCACAAATAGCACACTTATTAGTTTCTTTCAAATTAAGAGGACACTCTTCAGAAGGATACTTGTCTCTACATTTAGGATAGAAAATACATAATGACTCTTGTTCCTTCATGAGTTTTTGTTGAAATTTTAAAGAGTCTAACTTTTTGGTAACAGTATTCATTATATCAATTTTCATGTTTTCCATTTTATTTTCTAGTCTAATAATCATAGCATCGGTAGATTCAATTTTTATATTTCTATTTCGAGTTCTTCTACCAGATCTATACTGATTTCTTGAAAATTTCCTGCATAATTCACAAATTTGTTCAAAATTTTGTTGAGAAATATCACCTTGTCCTAACAGATTTAAATTATTTCTAGCATTATCAGTAAGTCCTCTTAAGAAAAAGGTTCTAATAGTACTAAGATCAAACTTAAGTTTCGACCTTTGTAAAATATACAGAAATCTTTCTAGGTGATCTTCAAGAGTTTCATCATCATCCTGTATGATTGTAAAAATCTCATCTTGCATGTCCCGAGTTTTGCAATATTCTTGATATTTAGACAAAAACACTCTCTTCATCTGATCCGAAGAGTTTATAGTGTTTCCTCCTAACCCCATAAACCAGCGTAGAGCTGAGTCCTTGAGAGTAACATGAAATAATCTTAAGTTCTGAGCGTCAGTTGAATAATCGTAACTTCTACACAAAATATCAAACTCGAATAGAAAAGAGTCAGGATATTCATGAACTTTACCATGGAAAAGAGGGAGAGTTGATGGTGGAATATTCTTCATTTATGCCACAGTATCCGGATCCACAATTGGAAACACAAAAGTGGATTGTTCTTTAATTACCTAGTTTTCACTAGTCCCTTCCAAATGATCTTCATGGTCCACCATTGTTTCCCTTTTACTTATACTGCTCTCAATAGGTTGATCCAAACCTAAGCTGTTGTCATCATAATCCAGGTGGATTGTTCCTGTGTGATGGGTTTGAATTGGATTAGGCTTCCTGCTCACAGAAGGAGACCCAATATGAGAATATTTTTAGAATTCTTTTGGCCCTTAGTGGGCTTCGAACCCTTACCTTTTCTAGGCATTCATTTCAAGAAAAGAAAAATAACAAACAACTTCTAGTAAAAAATGCTGTCAGAAATCAATTAACACTGTTGGGAAAAATACTGAGAGGGGGGGGTGAATCAGTATTTACTACATACTCAAAACTTTTCACTTTTTCATTCCTGAAAACCCATACGCTACTTTGCTGAAGCCAAGTAGCGTATACACGCGGATATCCTTCATAAAACTCGCGTATACACAGAGATCTAATTATGCCATTAGTTCTTTACTTATATCATTCCATCATTCATTCATTAGATGTTCTATAAACAGTAAACATGTGCAGTAAGAACAGAATAAACCATCACACAAAGCATCACACATGAACACCGGGATTTTTAGGTGGAAACCCAAGTCGGGAGAAAACCACCGCTGCAGTTGCTCGGCCTTCAATATTTTATTATAGAGAAAACATCTTACAACATATGTGCTGGCGCAGACTTGACCAGCACGCAGGCACCCACCTGCGCTCGTTTACCAGCCTCTCCTGGAAGGGAGCTCCAACCCCCTGACTCGTTTACCGGCCTCTCCTGGAAGGGAGCTACGACCCCCCGATCTCTTTTACCAGCCTCACCTGGAAGGGAGCTACAACCCCCTGACTGAAGGCTACAACCCTCAGCACCACCTTGGACCATGTTTCATCAATTTTCACACTGGATCCAACAACTTCAATAGAACACAACTTGCAGGCCACGTTTCATCATATTTTCAGACTGGACCCTTCCAATACGTTTAAGCTCAACCATACATCACCAACAGATACTTATATATTCAGACAACACAGTTCAAATAACAGTAATACAGCAGAACAGATCAGATGTTTCATACCCCATGCTTCAGCAAACCCTAGTTTGCATACGCGCTTTCATTTCACTGATGTCGCGTATATACGCGCATCCGTCCACACAAACCAGCGTATACCTCTGTATATATTTCATTGCGCATACGCGCTTTCTCTTCAGCGAAGCCGCGTATATACGCGCTTCCTCTTCGGCGAAGTAGCGTATATATCTTCAACCATCATAGAGCAGCATACTTCTTCAGATCAGACATTCAGTTCAGATTTAACCCTTTACTTCAGACAGATGTTCGCCTCACCACAGATCTAATCACTCCATAAATAAATCTAGCAAATACAGATACATTTCAGATCTAGATATCCCGCTTCATCATTTCTTCATAGGTGCATCATAGATTCAGATCTATCATCAAACCTTTACCCTTTCCATACAGATATACTTCACAGAGAAGTATTCATTCAAGCTTAGACATCTTGCTCCCACCCTCATCTTTTGCATAATGAATTTCTTCTCCTTATATAGGTTTACCCTTTGTCAATACCATGAGCCCCTTTTTCAATACCATGAGCCCAAAACCACATTACATCCGATGGTATTCCTGGACGAGGTCAATTAGGCGGATCATTACCCAATACAATGGGTCAATACCATGGTGGTTACCCCTGGTTTTTCACTTTTTGAGCGCTTTTTCCCATACGCGACTTGGCACATTGTTTTCCGCGTGCATACGTGACTTCTCCTAGGAAAATCCGCGTATGCCTTGAGACATACTCTTTTTATCATAGATCTAGCACATACTGAATTTCTTTCTTCATTCCCTTTTGTACTCACTGTAGATACATCAAATTTACTTCATCAAGAACATATTCTATCAAGCACAACTTCATCAAGTAAGTTGCCATCTTCTTCATCAAGAGGGTTGCCATTCAATGACAACACTCAGCATCATATTGCTAACAAACATCACTTCATATCAGATTTACATCATTTACCAAGTCCATCAGGTCAAGACTAACTTCATCAGGTGGTTTGCCATCAAGGACAACACATGTCAACAATCTCATGTCTTCATCTTCATTCAGTGGATTGCCATCAAGGACAACACTCTACATCATATTGCCAACAAACACTAGTAAAATTCCTTCAAAGAAGATTTTCCAAACAATACTACAAAAATAAGGCAAAAATTACCTCTATTGTATAGTCAGAAAATTCTTACCAAATCAAATCGCCTCCCTGGCAATGACGCCAAAATGTTGGGTGCAGGAATTACACTTAAGCAAACTCCTCAACACTTAATTTTTCAACCCGAGGGATCTGTAAACTTAGAGACGAAACATAGGCAATGCCAGAGATGATATGAATCTTCCTAATATAAATCCCTAATTTCTTTAAAGGAAAGATTGCAGAATCAAATTAAAAAGAGAAAAAGGCAACTTGAACCATCAAAATTATCTAGGACTGGAACAAGAAAGAATACATTTGCAAGAGGGAATTAAAGATAAAAGGAAATCACTCTGGCTAATTATTTTTTAACTACTGAGTGTGTGTTTTTCTTTATCAGAGACACTTAGCAGTCTCATCAGATGGGCCCTTAAACCTGCTCTTTTAGATATTTCCTTCTTGCGCTAATCTGTCCTACACTATCGCAGTCTTCTTGCACTAGTGCGGGAACAGAGATTTATGCAGAAGGTATAAATGGTTTCTTTACTAAAGGCTTTTTACTTCATGCAAGGGCTTGAAATTTTCCAGGTTCAAAGCACTTAGATCCCATGGCAAGAAACTAGTTCTTGCATCGGATCAGAGCTTCCTGCACTTAGCATCTAATTCTTAAAATGAGTGCTTAGTTATTGCAAGTGCTATTATACTGTTAAATCAAATTGCACACATAAAAATTGAATTTTTATGATCTTAACAGAGTGCAGGAATAAAGAAACAATCAATATACATTTATCCTGTCACAAGCATTTAATGAAAGAAAGAAGATTGCGGGAAGTAGACTATGAAGGCTTGCTGCATCACACCAACGTGCACTGGTGCAGGTTCATCTCTCCTGCTTGGACCAGGTGGGGAAAACCAATCAAACAAAATTGCAGAAAATGAGACATCACACCAACATGCACTGGTGCGGGTTCATTTCTCCTACTTGGACCAGGCGGGGGAAAACCAATCAAACAAAATTGCAGAAAAGGAGATATCACACCAGCGTGCACTAGTGCAGGGTTATTTCTCCTACTTGGACCAGGCGGAGGAAAACCAATCTGAGATCAAGTGCAAGAAAAGAAATTGCAGGAAAAGGAAATTTATCTACTTCACACAACGGATCTGCTTTCACTCATACAGGAATGCATGTGCTTAAAATTAAATCACACTTGACACAGAGACTGAATCCAACCATTACAATGACTGATAAAATACATCATATAGATCATATAGACCATGATATAGATCTTTGGCCAAAGGCCAAAATAGACCATTCAACTGATTACATAACCAAATGCAGAATTTAGCTTTTCAACCTTCAAAATTAGATAGTTTAGCAAAACTTGCCGTAGCCAATCTCCAGCTTTCGTCCTTCACAGATTTGGTCTTGGCTACCTTTGGATCGATCTTGCTGTCGTGGCTGGAGCTGCTCAGAACGAGGCGGTGATCAAGGAGGTTTGGATCTGCTACAAGGATTTGTTGTGCTGGCAACGGTGCAAGATTCGATCCTGCACTAGGATCAGCGGTCACGGTAAGTACTCTAACTACCAAATAAACATTGGAGATATCGATAAGTTACAAAGAGTAATTAAAAGTAAGAAACCATGTAATAAATAATTAATTAATGCTAAGTTGAATTAAAAATATGAAAAATAAAGTTTATACAAAATATGTCACCGTGCTTGGACTGGTGCAAGATGAGGGTGCATAAAAGAGGTAAAACAGAGGAAAATGGTTATGATTTAAGAAGGGGAAATGGAAAAAATGAGAAAATTAGGGGGCTAATAGATCCCATAAAAATAGCTGCAAATTTGATTAATGTCCAAGCCAGAACTGATACAAAAATGTGTCTCTTGAGATGCCAAAGCTCCAAGGGAATCCAACCATTACAATGACTAATAAAATACATCATATAGACCTCAAAACCACTTTCCTATCCTCATGGAGTCGAATAAATGAGATAGGGATCATTTTCACCTACTCCCAAACAAGAATCTAAAGACTAGGAAAACCCAACAACTTGCCTCTAAAAGAGAGGAAATTGATTCATTTGACCTCTAGAGGACTCAAACTAATGAATTTACCAATAGTAAACTAATAATCATCATAATTACATTCATATTTACCAATTACATCAGTGAAAAACCCAACTAGTGAGGTAAAACTCAAAAATTATGTGAAAAACAAAGAAAACTCTAAAACAGAGAAAATTTGTGCTATGCGCAGCGCCAAGGAGGAAACAATTGGTCTTTTTGCAGGTCACTTTTGGCTGACTTCCCAGTGTCCAAATTGAGCTCATGATAGCTCATTGGAAATCCTGTCCTATCAAAGTTTTAGATATTCTTTTGGTTTCTGATTTGGAGTTTATTTCACCCCTCAAAAACACATTCTCCCAAGACTTCCTCTATGTGTGGCGCCATCCTGAAAAAGAGGCATAAACATGATGTTTCGAGTGTTTTTGGCCAATTTGCCTGACCAATTTTGCTCCAAATGCTTAGAAAAAGTACAGGGGGTATGTAATCATCATTATGAACACATTTATGATTTTCTTTTGTCCATTGTATGCTCCAAGAAGAAGCGCAGCACTAAGGCACTGCACATAGGGAAAAATTTACTATGTTTTTTCCAAAATTGCGCAAAAAGTCAAAAATCTTCAAAAATTTCAAAAAATTTCAAAACTTATGAGATGCGCCCACAACCACCTATCAAATTTGAGCTAAGGAAGCTTCAGCAAGCATCTTCATTTTATCCCCTCCTTTCTTGCCCTTTTGAATCTTCCTCAATTTGTCATTAATCTGTTTGACCTTAATATTGCAAATTTTGTTCCAAGTCTGATAGTGATGAGCCATGTGCCTGAGCATCTGATTGTCTTTGTTGGCTTTCACTAGCAACTTCTCCAAGTGAATTTCGAATCTCTCAAGCCACACTTTTCTATTGTCTTCAATTTCTTTTGCCAACTGCTGGTCAATAGTCAAATTTTGGGCTTCTTGCTTTTCTTCTCCAGTGCTCTTTTGAGGCCTATTGTTCTTGGCCTTTTCCTGATGTTTTTAGCCATCTCGGGACCTTCCATAGCTACTTGGTTGATCATGTTTTGACTCCTCTCCTGTGGCAACTTCATCTCCAACAGAGTTTGTTTGTTGGTCAACTATTTGTTCTCTTGCTCTAGGGAAGAGATGATGAATTTTTTCCTCTCAAGATTTTTTTGCAACTCTCTGATATGTGCCTCCTTTTCTTTGATGCCAATGTTTGATGTAGTAGTATTATCAAAGTATTCAAGGTATATTAGCTCAAAATCAGCCTCTTCCTCATGTGCATCTTCATGCTCTTGATCTGTTTCTCGATGGCTGACCTCTATGACTTTCTCTTTTCCCTTCAATGCCTGTTGTACCTTCTTTGTTGATGAAGAAGGCAAAGCCCCTTCCACACCATGTGGAGAAAAAATTTTCCTTTGTGTTGATGAATAAGGAAAGGACCCTTCCACACCATGTGGAGCAAGCACTCGCCTCTTTGTTGCAAACATTTATCTTAGCCCTCTTTGATATGTTACACTACACTCTGTTACTGGCCTAGGTGATTTGACTTTATGCTCCTTGTTGTTGCAGCTGCAGGGCTAGTAGATGCCTCTCTTATCTCTTGTGGCATTGGTGGAGGAATTTTAGGACCTTTGAATATGTCATTAGAGATAAAAGTATCCCAAGAAATGTTGAGCGAATTTAGATGATGGAGCGCAATGAGCTTGATGAGGGAGTGATGATAGAGGTTATTCATCTGTTGATGATATTCTTTCTTTGACACTAGGTATGCCATCTTTTCAATGTTCCGGAATAATAAATACACGATTTTCAACATCCTCACCCTAGTGAAATGCATGAGTAGCCTGATATGGTATGTGTACAATCTGGAAAACCTACCCTCAAAATTAAAATATCTCATGATAATCTTCATTACCAGTGCATACTTGCTGAGGAGGAAATTGAAAGGGAAAACTTTTCTTCCTTCATTCTTGTACCTGGTTTTGATATAAGGCTCAAAATAATGATCATCCAGGTCTTGTGCTTTGTACCATTTTTCCCCTACATTTGGAATCCTTATAGCATCAGCAACGATGGAAGTGGACAAGGCAAAAGTTACACGTGCAAGAGTTACCCTGCTATCATGGAGGTTCAGTATGAAGAGCCTACTCAACTCAGGATGATACTAAACTCTTTCCACCTTTTCAAAAAATTCATAGCATCGAACATATCTGAAACAAGATACAACTAAAGGTGAAGCCTCTAGCTCTCTAAGGTTTGTTGGCTCTATCCTGATGATTTTTCCTCCCTTATGTGGCCTTCTCTGTTGTGCAAATTCGTCATCATTATGTTCCTCCCCCATGTAATATATATCCTCTCTGTCCATATTTTTCTCTTTGACACTTTAAAAACCCTAGGGAAAAGGCAAGAAAAGGGAGAGTGAGTGAAGGAGTGAAGGGAAAGGGAGCAAGGAGAAGGATGATGAAACGAGGGCTCTAGGAGATAGGGATAGAGCTACAAAAATTAAGGGAGATGGGGAAAAGGGTTAAGAAGCTTTGTGAGGTGATGGTAAGTGAAACTATGAATATGAATGAAAATTAAAATTAAATTACAGGTCAAGGGTATAAGGAAGTCTAGGCATAAAAGTGAAAATTCTAGAAATTTGGGATTTTAGTGAAAAGGGTAAAGGAGCTTTGGGATATGTAGTTTTAGTGTTCTTGGGAATATGGGATGAAGTATTAGGGTCTAGGGATAGTAATTTTTTGGGGTAAAAGGGTTTTTGGGAAATTTTGCAATGATGAGGTGGATTTTAGGAAAACTAGGGTTTTTGTGATTTTTTCCAACATATAATTTCATTCGTAAGCACAAATATGGTGAAAGATGGAGTTATAAGGGTCTACTTACTTGATTTAGGGACAAAGAGGAAATCTTGAGTTGATTGGAATAATTTGGGAGGGTTCTGGCTCTATGCGTAGCACCTCACACAGGAGCGCAGCGTTGAGCAAAATTACACTGGCTGAATGGTCCTATGTGCAGTGCCTTTGGCCTATGCACAACGCCAAACCCAGAAGTGCAGCGCCAGGAAATTTCTTCAAATTTTCCTCCTTTTTCGACCTTCTTGCTCCAAAATAGAGTTTATCTCCTTGGCAAATGAACAAATGAATTTTTCCTCTTTGAAAAATTGGCTTTTATACTTTGAATGGCTTTTAGTGGTTTTGAATTTTCTTTTGAAATACCCACTTTCTAATGTTTCATTTCTCTTTCGAATTTGGCACTAATACTCTTTATCTTTCTGACCTTTTGTCATTGCAGGTTGATGAAGTCATGGAGTTTGGCTTTCTTTGCTCACTTAGGCCGGACATGATTGCACTTTGACAGCTTGGGATTGCATTTATTACATATGATAACATAAAATTACATTTGGAAAAAAAAAAAAAATTACATATTTTAATTTTCTATCAAAATGACATTTTGATATAAAAGTCATTAAACTAAAAATACAACTTACATCATGATGATCCTTTTTAGTCCCTCTCATATATGTTCTAACCTCATCTGAAGGAAGGAATGACCTTGAGAAATGCAAAACCCTAATGACCTAATGGGACTACTTTTTGACCTAACCTTTGAATGATATTTTGACTTTAACGATTTGCAAGTGAACAGAGAATTTCCATAGGTGTTATTATGCTCAAGGAATCATGAGAATGAGGCAGCCAATATAATATTCTAAGGGAGAAAGAATTTTATTTGACAAAGACAACCACCAGTGGAATAATTTTATGTCATGACCTAATGGAATGATGAAAAATTTATTCAGAATGGGACACCTAAGATTCACATGCAAATGTGTTTTGATCCCTGGTGGAGGTATGCAAATACTGACACTAATAGAAACATCAACATGAGATCGCATCATATATACATTTGATATCGATTCCCCATCCTGGTTTTCACCTGAGAGGGTTTCAGTACTAGCATTAGCGCTAGCAAGCAGTATTTTTTCTTGGGGAAAAGTGTTAGTCAACATAATCTGGGAAGTAGAAGAACCCTGTTGAGATAACAAGCGTTGAGCATCTTGAATCTTAGGGTAAAGAAGGGTTTGATGATCTCCACTACAAAACTTGCATGGGAATTTGACTTTCTTCTTTATTCCTTTTTTCCCTCTCTAGTATCATTACTAGGCATTTTTGTATTTCCCTTCACAACCTTATCTTTCTTCTTACCACGTCCATTATTATTCCCATCGGATTGTTTGTTTCCTTTAGGATTTGAATATTGGACAGCATTAATCGTTGAAGGTTACGAAGGAATAGACATTGACAGTCCTGGCTTAGGTTTAGCTAGGCTGATGTTTGACCAAGGAACATCAGGAAGAATCTTGTAAAGAACTCCAGACTGAGAATAGATGAGTTCTAATTGTTGGGCTTTGAATATGGTTCATTCTTTACTGAATACTCCGGAGAGTCACACATCCTTATAAATATTTGGATGAAAAGATTTAAAAAACCATTACAAAAGGAACTCATCGGGGATTTATTCCTTGATAAGCCTCTTTCTTCTATGCCACTCTTGGATGTGGTCAGAAATATGAATTGCCTTATGTTTCTCAAAATTGGCTAGAAGCTCAACTCCAACATCATATCAGATAAGAAAATGAAAATGGTTTAGAAACATAGTAGTCAAATTTCCAAAAGTTGAAAAGCTACTCCCTCTTAGCTCAATATACCATTTTGTAGCATTTCTGGTTAAGGTGCATTGAAATAGTCCCAACCTGATCGAATCATCGATCAAGGAGTTAGATGAGCACCACAAATGCAATGTGGTTATATGATCATTTAGATCCTCTCCAGACTTCCCTTCAAATTTTTGAATATCAGATGGAAGATTCGTGGGGACCGGATTCCAAGTTGGATTTTATCAGATTAGATCATTTTTCAAATTAGAAATATCTGGAAATTTAAAAGTTTCTAGGAATGGTAAGCGCAGAGAAAAAAGATAATTCCACCCACCAAGAGCATAACTTCTGACATTAGAAAAAGAGTATCTTGGTTTTTTAGAAGCACCAAGTTGTCGTGTGTTACTTGTAGAAGGAACCAAACCATAAGTAAATCCTTGTCTCATCGAAGTATTTAGAGGGTATCCACTCATTTCCACAGGGTAACCATGCATAGGGTATTTTCCTCCTAGAAGAACATTGAAAGAAGGGGTAATTCCCTGATAAGGATTCCATGTACTAGCTAGAGGAGGAAAAACATGTGGGGTCCTAACATAAGGGAAGGGCATACTCCCCTATTGATCAAATATATGGGATAAGTTCCCAACCCCTAAACCACTAATGGAAGGATTTTTCCATCCTTGACTCCCTTGGAAAGGATTAATGTTCTCAGCCTGTCCAGAGAAAGAAATTGATCCAAAGTTCAAAGATGGATTGGAAGGAGGGATATGACCACTTCCAAAAGGAAAACCATAAAAATATGTTGAAGCACTTTGCATAGAAGTCATTGATGTGGAAAAAATATATGGGAAGGTTGAAGGGACCGAAGGAATCCCACTGGATGGCATCTTGAAAGGATAAGCACCAGTAAAAGGGGTATAAGGTTGGGTGCCCCCACTCGAACCTGGAATGGAGGTAAAGCCAAAAAAATTTGTGCTAGGTGTATCAGTATAGATAGGAATATTAGGCTCTCCTACAATTGAAGGAGGGGTCTGCACACCAGAAGTATTAGTAGCCATACTTACACCACTAACATTGGCCATCAGAAACAAAAGAAGGAGAATGAACAGGGCTTTTCGGCCTGTGAGTCGGGGTACCAACGTAATATACAACGTAAGAAAGATTGGAAGGAAGAGGTTCTGAAGGAGTCAAAGGATACTCAGGGGTGTCTTCAATCTAAAATTCATCTTCTGATTGGAAGAGAACCCTAGCAAGGACCAGAGCATTTCCATTCAAATTATGAACTAAACTAGGTTCACCCTGTGAAATCATAGCCCTTGGAGAAGGATCCATCTTTGATGCGTCAGCTGCTACTCGTTGAAAATCACCAGTATAATTTCTCTTACACCTTCTAAACGAAGGCTCGACACTTGCAAGTGAAAGCCCAAGAAGCCTCCTAGACTGAAGATCTAGTCAATCAACCACTTTTAAATATTAAGATAACTTTATAAAGACTCAAAAAATAAAAAACTTATGGCAATCTAGGAGCAAAGAGAACTCATTAAAAAATTTCCTAAAGGTACAACCAAGCAAACTGCTTCCAAGTATTTTCAGTCCAGGTGATTAGGACCAAACACCAAAATACAAGAAAGTGAAGATAATGACCTTTCGAATATAGTTTGGGATAATTATGGCCCAAGCCTTCCAACGAAGGTATCAAAAATTTTTACGTTGACCTCTAGACAATAGCCTTTTCCAGTACAATTACCTAAGCTTTGCAAGGGCACCCTCCAGAAGTACTATGAAAGTTATGCAATGTCTGTCTCAGGTACCATAGGCATTCCCCCCCCCCCCCTGTAGCCACCCATATGGTCCCTAGGATAGGAAACTAAGGTGGGAAACTCATGATCAGAGGCTGAGCATAAGGGGTATATCTCTTCCTTGTCTTCACTTGTCCTCGTTCTTAACTCCTGTGTTAGAGGAGCTTTCCCAGAAAACCCAACGATATTGGATTTCACTCTTTCATCAACTTCTATGTTTTAGTTTAAAGTGGCCTGGGAGAGTTTACTCTCCACACACCTATTCCAAGGCCCTAAATTCCCTAAAATAATTGATATATCTATGACAAAAACAAAAATATCTCATTTTAGAGTAAGTACTTGATTTTATTGGTTGTTATTTAGGTCACGAGTAGCGGAAGTGAAACTTGTGATGTTCTGATGCAAAAGGAAACTAATAGAAAACTACACTACATCCAAATGAAACTTCTTTTTCTTCAATGAAAAGTGATCTCTGCAAGGTTATAGGAGAAATCTATAAAAGAAACAACTTTTTTATTTTTCCTTTAAACACACTCACACATTCAACATCTATCGAAAGAGACTAAAATTCCTAAAATTCAAACTACCTTAATGAATACTAGAATTCCTAAATGCAATATTCTATGGAATGTTATTAAACAAACAAATGTATTCTTTCAAAAACCAAAAGCCAAAATTTGACAAACAAGAAGAAACAAATATGCAAGAAAATCCCAAACAAAGCAAATTTCAACCTCAAGTAAAGCTTTGCACACTTGTTGGAAATCCAAAAAGACCAAAAAACAAAAAACCAAAGAAAAGAAAGGCAAAAACAAATGTTTTCTTTTTCTTTTTCTTCTCAAGGACTTATGACAAAAGTTTCCAGAAGGAAAATCAATCAATCACTTCAAGATCAAAATCAAGCGAAAAAACTCCAAATTTCACAAGCCATAAACAATCACCAAGATGATAAGAATAAATTGAAAAAGAGACCAAAACACTTGAACAACTTGATCTAAAAATATACATAGAAGATTCATAAAGATAGAAAGATTTCAGAGAACCTAAAGTCTTTCACTGAACCATAATTACAAAGATTCTTCTCAAATAACCAAAAAGAAACCAAATGATTCAACTTTAGGAATGAAAATAAAAGTAATGAAAATATTGGATTATAATCAATTTGAGAACTAAATCATTGTCCAAAAATCATAGAGCAGTCAGGCACTTAAAAAAGAAGCCCTGAAACCAAAACTTAAAGTTACAAATTCACAAAAATAGAAACCTTAGGTTGATGAAATATTTTTGCAAAAGGATATGGAAAAATTGAAAAAAAACAAGAAGCAAAACTATTCTAGACTGTACATAACCTCAAGAAATCAGAAAAAAAAACTAGGCCACACCCCAGACTGAAGGAAAAACTTGAAAAATTTTAATTTTTCAAAATATACGTGGTTTTTCAATAACAGACCCACGTATAGACACGATTTTTTTCGAATAAGCTAGCATATACGTTGATTTCTTTGGCAGTAAATGCATATGTAAGCTTTTGTGTACAAAAAACAGAGCGCATATATAGGAAAATAGGGAAAAATAAAAAAGGAATTCTTCATCCAAAAGATCAGACTGATTGTCGAGACTTCAAACAAGCTAAGAATACTGGAAAAGTCAAGAAAGAGGACAAACAAACCCAAATCAAGAGAAAAACAACCCTTCTTGGAAATACATGACTATATTCCCCAGTGGCGTCGCCAGTTCTATTGGCAGGAAAAATGTCCCTGAGGTAAGGGTTGACAACCTTAACAAATCGAAGGCAGACAATCAACAAGAAGCATACATTCAAGCAAGAAAACAATACAAAACTTCTAAATTCAGGTTTGAGAAGAGTACCCGTAGGTCCAACGTTCGATATCAATCCCATAGGGTCCAACACAGTTTATAGAAGCATATACGTAGAAACTATTTCAAAGTATGTGCATAATAAACATGTTAGATCATCAATCATAAAAATATAAATCACGACATATTCAACATGAGATAATGACATTTCAGGAACAATACATAGCTTCTTTAGTGATATCAAGAAAGAGTAGTGGAGAGATACATGTTATGCAACTAGCTCACAAAATAGAAGAAAATATAGATCAACGACTTAGAAATTAGCCTCTTCGAGGGGGAAACCTCATTTACATTACATAAATGAACAATTCTTGGATGATACAAATGTCAAATCCTCCTTTATATATATAGGAGTCCAATGGGTCACATTATAATCCAAATCGACATAACAATAACAATGTAAGGGCACACCAATAACAATAGTGGGATTCTATGGGGAACAATAACAACAATATGGGGACTACATGGGCACAACAATAACAATAAGGGGGCTATACTAGCAATCAAAATGAGGGGATACACTAGTATTATAGGGACCTAGCATGCCCCTCTCTTTCAAAAAAGTGGTGTCCTCAATGCTTGAGTAGTTTTGGGTGCTTCTGTATAAAATTCTCATCCTCCCATGTCAAATCTTCAGCGGGTAAGTTCTTCCACTTGATGAGATACTCTGAAATTGATCGATTTAGTAGCTGTCGAGTTCTTGTTTCTGTGACTGCTTCAGGTTCCAATATGATTTTTTCTTCTTCTTCAAGTTCTAGAAATATTGTTTGAATTGGGAGATTATCACCTATAACCTTATTTAAGCATGAAACATGGAAACTGGGTGCACTCATGAAGATGCAGGAAGCTAAAATTTGTATGCCATAGTAAAAAAAATTTGCAACACCTTCTAATGACCATAATACTTTGGTGATAATTTATTATCCCTCTTACCTTGCTTGAGGGACATTTGTTTGTATTGGTGTAGCTGTAAAAATACACAGTCGCCTACATCAAAAATTATTTCGCTGCGATTTTGATATGCATGGTGTTTCATTCGATTCTGCGCCAAAGTGAGGTTATCATTTAAAAGTTGGAGAACTTATTTTTGATGCTCGATTTGATATTCCACTACTTAAACCTTAGAATTTTCTCTTAAATATGATGTGATGGATCGTGGATGATATTCATAAAGTGCCATAAATGGGGTCATTATTGCTGTAGTATGGAAGGAAGTGTTATACCACCATTAAGCCGGAGGTAACCACTTGACCCATTATGTATGTTTATCAGATGAAAATCAACGAAGGTATCGTTCCAACCATTTTTTCACTATATCCATTTTCCCATATATTGAGGATGATATGATGAGCTATGAGCTAATTGAGTACCCAAACAGGAAAATAATTTCGTTCAAACATTTCCTGTAAAAATGAGATCTTTGTTGGATACAATGATCTTTGGGTTTCATGTAGATTTTGAATTGTTTCCATAAATGCATTAGCAATTGTATTGGCTTTAAATGGATGATATAATGCACAAAAGTGTGCATAAGTGATAATTTTGTCAACTACCACCCTGATGATAGTATTTCCTTTGGACTTGGATAAACATGTGATAAAATCCATTGAAACCTCCTCCCAACATTGACTTGGAATGGATAAAGTTTGTAACAGACCTAGGGTCTTAATTGTCTCAACTTTATTTTGTTGGAAACCAAAAAAAAATCCACAAAATTTTGAATATCATATTTAAGGGCATCCCAAAAAAATTCCTTCTTGACCTTGTGGTAAGTTTTTAAAAATCCTAAGTTCCCTCCTAAGGGAGAGGTGTGAAATTCCAAAAGAATATTTTGTTTGATTTGGGAATTCATACAAATATATAAGTGATCTTTGTACCATAATGAATCATTTTTCCAACTAAATGTTTCAGATGTACTAGGATCTTGCTACAAATTTTGAATGAGTGTCCACTCATCTTCATCATTCTTCCATTCATCCCTTGCTTCGGTTATCCACTCAGGTTGGATAGTAGAAATGGCACAAAGAAATGTTTCCACATCCTCGTCCTTTATTGAGAGTGCATATGCAATAACATTTTGCTTCCCTTTTTTGTATATTATTTCAAATTCATAACCCAACATCTTTGTAACCCATTTTTGTTACTCTTCTGAAGGTAATATTTTTAATATTTTTTTCAAAAAGTATTTAAGACTATCATGATCTGTTTTTACCTTGATGTGTCTTCCCATTAGGTAAGTTCACCATTGCTTTAGTGCATGTAGTATTTCCAAAATTTCCTTCTCATAAATAGGTTTTTGTAAATACTTTCCTTTGATTGTATGACTTTCAAAAGCAATGGGTCTTCCTTCTTGCATAAAAACTGCACCAATTCCATTTCCTGAGGCATCACATTCCACAATAAAAGTTTTTGTGAAGTTGGCGTAGCTAAGAACGGTTCTTGGAACATTTCCTCTTTAATATGTTTAAAGACCTTAGTTTCTTCTAGAGTCCAAGAAAATACATATTTCCTCAGTAATGATGTTAGAGGTGTCGATATTCTCTCATAATTCTTAAAAAAATTGTGATAATACCCTATTAACCCTATAAATCCTCGAAGATGCTTTATGGTTGTGGTATGTTCCATTCCTTAATGGATTTAATTTTGCTAGGGTATACCTTAATGCCCTTATGAGATACAATATGACCCAAATATTCCACCTCCTGTAATCCAAAGAAACATTTGGAGGTTTTTACATATAAATTTTTATTCTCCAATAGTATGAGCACCATGTCAACATGTTCAACATGATCCTTCCAAGACTTGTTGTAGATTAGTATATCATCAAATACTAACACAAATTTTCTAAGGAAGGGTTTGAAAATGGAATTCATCAAACCTTGAAATGTGGAAGGTGCATTAGTAAGGCCAAAATGCGTGACCAAAAATTCATAATGACCCTCATGAGTTCTGAATTTTGCTTTCAAAATGTCTTCAGCCTTCATTCTAATTTGATGATATCCAGAATGAAGATCCAACTTGGTGAAGTAAATTGCTCCATGTAATTCATCCAATAATTCATCAATGACGAGGATGGGAAATTAATCTTTTATAGTGATCTTGTTGAGCTACCTATTATCTGGACACATATTTCATGATCCATCCTTTTTGTGCACCAATACTACTAGAGCAGAGAAATAACTTTGACTAGGTTGGATTATACCAGCCTCTAGAATTTCTACAACCTTGTGTTCAATATCACTCTTTTGAGCATAAGGATATCTTTAAGGCCTAATGTTTGGAGGAACACTTCCTGGAATCAAATGAATAGCATGATCATGATCACAAATAGGTGGGAGTCCTTTGGGAGTCTCAAACACCTTGGAATGATTATCCAATAATTTTTGGAGATTTATAGAAATATATGATATTGATGTTTGAAACTCTAGTGAGCATAATTGTGAAATTCTGCCTCATTGTTATTTATTCAGAAGTTTTTTCATGAAATTAGAGCCGATTATCTTTCTCGGATTCCCTGCGATACCCCATAATTCAAATTCCTTTCCTTCTGAAAAAAATTCAAGAAAAGTTCTTGAAAATTAAAAGCTATTGTCCCAAAAAATTGTAACTATTGTACTCCTAGTACAACATCACCACCACCCATTGGAATGGAGAGAATTGGACTATTCAGTACATATTCTCCTATGGTTATCTTGATATTATGTCACTTTCAAGAGAAATTTATATTTCCTCCATTTTCAACCATCACTTCACACTTTGGAATTGGGTATAATAAGCAATTCAATTCCTTGGCTACCTTACAATGAATAATATTAATACCTTAATCAATCGTCACTATTACATTTTTCTTCTTGATATGTCCTTATATCTTGAGAGTTTGAGGAGTGGTAATTCCTGGCAATGCATTATAGGATATGGTCAGATTCATTTCTTCTTCCTCTAGGGTTGGTTCCTGGTGTATATCCTCTTATTTTGAAGTTTCTTATTCCTTTTCTTCCTCCTCTTCACAATCTATGTAAAATAATTTCTTCTCAACACACTTATGACCTTTAGTTTATTTGATATCACAACTATAGCAAAGCCCTTTTTCTCTTTTTTCTTCCATTTTTTGTGGTGTCAACCTTGTAGGTTGTGGAAGTCTAGGAGTAGCAACATTTCCATCTTTATAGTTGTGAAATTAGGCTTCCTTGTTTCCATAATCTGCTTTCAATTTTTCTTGCCAACATTAATTCCTTCTCCAATGAATAAGGTTCCTGTTAGCTCCCTGTAATCAACAATATTGGCAAAGTTCGATCGCAGGGATAAAAATAGTTTCAACCACTTTGAGATTCTAGGATCTAGCCCTCCTGAATCTGGAGAGGGATCTTTCCAATCACTGCAAAGATGGATTTGTCTTTGAAGTTTTGAGCAATGATATTAGGCTAGTTATGAGGGTCAAGGGTTTTGTTTGTCTTTTGGATGGTTGAGTATGATTACTGCTTGAGGTGGAGAATTCTAAATGCAAAGAGTTTCAAAGGTGTGAAGTTGCAAGCAAATAGAACAAGCTTTGGCCAGGAAGGTAGATAACTGCAGGTTTTAGTCCATTGGGCTATGGATTCATAATAGGGTTTAATTGGAACAGCAAGAGGCAAGAGTGGTCCATGGGGCAAGTCATCTATGTCTAAGGATCCCTTTAAGGTTTGATTTATGGAATGAAATGGTACAATAAGAAGGGAAAAGAAACAGATGAAGAACAAAGAGAAGCCCATGATCTGATAAGTACTTTTAAACTAGCCAGCCTTTGACACACACTTCAGAAAAACATGATAGCAAAATAGGATCTGGTAAGTACTTCTAAACTAGCCAACCTTTGATACACTTTCAAAATAGAAAACATGTAAAAACAAAGGGAAACTTGAAGGAAACTATTAGAGTAGAAACTAGTGGGTCGGGCTCACCACAAATCCTCTCCTATCTCTGCTTTACTTGGTCACTTTCAAGAAAATCACAAAGATAACATAGAATGGCCTAAGATTTGGCAAGTACTTCTAAACTAGCCAGCTTTTAACACATTCCAAGGGAAACATTCAGACAGCTGTGGAGATAAAACTAGGACCAGGGCTCACCATATCTTCCTCAGTTCATCTTCACTTTTGAAAATAAAATTTAAGAATAACATTAAACTAAGACAATAAGACGAGGAAACGCCATCATACCTATGCTTAAACTGAATTAAATCATTCCTAAATAACACAGATTAAAAGAAAACAATTAGATAAAGATTTTCAGTCAGAGAAGGGTACTGATATACAGTAGGTCCTAACTCCATGCATGTTGTTCTTTATAAGAGAAGATGAAACACAATGGAAACAAAAACTAAATAACAAGTTACAATGAGAAAAACATCATCGTCAACATAGACCAGGATCCCATAAATCAACTTGTATTGATGCTCCAAACTAGTTACAGCTTTAAGTCGAATGCTTTAGTTTAGCAATCATCTACTCATCTCAGCCTAACTTATCTATCACAAGAAGAGCCCCAAGAGCCAGTGAATACTATTTACAATCAGAAGTTTCCATCTCAATTACATTACAATGTTCAGCAACCTAATCAACCAACCCCTCACTCATCTTCTGCAGTAGTATATATAGAAGAATGAGGAGGTGAGATCTGATAAAAGATCTCCAATTACAATTAATATAGACTTAATGGCTTCTTGGCCATTTGGGGGGCACAATGAAGAAACTTACATAGGTGTACTCTGTATTAAATGATTTACATAAAGATTTGAGCTTGGTGGGAGCTCTTTTTGACCTTTAAGGCTCTGTGTGATGTCAAATTTACTCTGTTGATATTTTGTCATTAGTTTGTCTGCAGAATTTATCCTTTGGTTGCATTATGAGGCAGATATCTGGTCCTGATCAATAAATTCGGCGTCTGGTTGAATGCTTCGAGACACAGGTGGCTTTGTGGTAGCTGGGAGGAATCAATTTGCCTCAAATGTGGCGGTGGAGGCCTTCTGTCTGATGAAAATTTATGATTCTTCCTTTAACTATGTTTTAATTGGGGATTAGGATTTTTATAAACCATCTTATATGTAATCCTTGAAGGCCTGTCTTCAGTCTTCTGTTCTGGCATATCTCTAGTTTTCTGCACTGATACTCTTTGACTGTGCTTTGCTGGTGTACAGGACTGTGCAAGGGTTATGTAGCATCAATGCTTCATGGATGATTGATGAAATGTGGATTTAACATCTGCAAGTGTTTTCCTTTGAAAAATCGAAGGTGGGAGGATCTTTACCCTCTACCTTTGAATTTTCTTCAGACGTAGTGGAAAAACCTTTGAACCCTGCAAAATACAAAAAAGATTAGAAAATCCTACATATACTGGTTATATTTCTTCAGAGGACATGTGGGGGGAGCGTGGCCATTGGATGGCATCATCCAATGGTCAAGATTGATCAGAAGAAGTCAGAGGAGAGCGAAAAAGGAATTTGAATCGGAGCCTTCGATCGTGCAGAGATCGATGGTCGGGAGCGGAGATGAAAAGTCAAAGTGGGGGAATCAGGGCGATGAATTGTGGGCCATCGATCTGTAGATCAGATTGATGGTGGAGATGCTTTAATGATCGTGTCGTATCCTGGTTAACTGTCGGACTTCTTTGGTGAGCGATCACCGTTCGATGAGCGGCCTCAGATCGGACGACAGACGCCAATATCGCACTAGGTCCACGTCCGATATTTAACACGTGATGAATGGCGGTTTAGTGAATAGTGCTCAGTCCATGCGTCAAACGGCGTATGGGATCGCTGCAAAATAAGGAAAACCACCCCGCTCTCACAAGCGGTGCAATGGATACCACGTGGTTTTACAATGGTGAATGGATGGCGGGGACCACCGGGGAAATGGATTGTGCACCGTCGATTTGCAGATCAAATCAATGGCGGAGAATGATTCAAACTCTGTACTGGTGGTAACCTTATAATATAACAAAAAACCGAAAAATTTATATATAAATGAAGGTTTAAAACATTAATTCACAAGACGGCTTGGCACCCAACTGCGGGGTCTTTGGGCGCATGGAATATAATATGACCGGAGGCTTATGGAGGAAGGGCTAATTAGCATTGGAGGACGTGATCGATGCTTTGGAAGGTTGGCACTTGGTTCCAGCACCAAGGCATATGGAAGGGAAGGGTTAGAGACTTAGCCCAAGGGGGCTTAAGTCTAAAATAAAAAATGTGATTTTTATGGCTTTTCAATGGTTTTCAGGGGAATTTGAGGGTTTCGATAAGGCAAGAAAGGGTCTTAAAACCTTATCAAAGGGATTTTTGATGAAGTGAAAAAGGGGAGAAACATGAAAATGAGAGATTTTCATGGGAAATGAAAGAGGCAAAGATGAGGTTAGTTCTGGAAGAAGGAGGAAAAGGAAAATGGTGCTTGCAGCAGTATTCTTTCTTGGGAAACAGCAGGATTTCTAAGTGTAGAACGGGCACATCAATGAAAAATGTGACAGAGGCATGAGGCCTTCAAGAGTCTTCAACAGCCAACACTTTTTAGCAATAAAATTTGTTCCTTGAAGGCTCCAAACATTTTTTAGCCAGCATTTGGTATAACAAATTTTACAGCTAGCTAACAGTTCCCAAAGGAGAACCTCATGTTGGATGTTATCCTTTAAATTCCATATGGATACATCAATCATGTGCTCCTCTGGAATATCATTTACCCTTATATTCAATTTTTGGAATTCCTCAATGTGCTCCACCATTGAACCCTTTTGTTTGATATTTATCAATTGGCTAAAGAAGGTGTTTCTCTTTGTATCCTCATAATGTGCTATCATTTCCTCCATAAAAATTTACTAAGTAACAATTTGTTTACGAGAAAAAATCCATCGATACCATACAAATGTATTTGGTTCTAAATATAAAGTTGCAATGCATACCTTTTGCGTGTTTTGCGTGTATTGCTCCATCTGTAATATCCATGTTACAGGATCATTGCAATCAAACTTCCTCATATCAATATTTGGAATATGGTGAATGTTACATCCAACATTAGAGTCAATGAAATCATGATTAACATTATTTTTTTCTCATCATGGGTTTCATCTACTACCTTTTCACCATTAGGAATTTTTTCTTGTAACAAATTTTCCAAACCTTTCTTCAAACCTTCCATGTCTTTCTTCAAATCTTCCATGTTCCCTTATATACCATCGATATTAGCTTCCATTCCATCCATATTAGATTCCACTTAATTCTTCAAACCAACCATCTTATCTTCCACGCCTTTCTTCAAACCAACCATATTAACTTCCATTTCATTTTTGGATACTTTTTGGAAGAGCGAAATTTGTTGCACTTGGTCTCATAATTTTGATATATCATGTTGCACTTATTCCTCTTCATGTATCATTGTAGAGCTTTCTAAGGGCTTAATGAGTGTGGAATTATTTTTTAGAGACATTATAGAACCCAATTGTTGAGCCTCCATTTTGTCTTATTTTTACTCGAAATCTCCATGTTGTTGTTTGGCTAAATGGTTATCTTCGATAATATTCGTTACTTCCCTTGTTTTATCAGGATTAAAACATGATTAATAAATTTTTTTATGTTGAAGGTTTAAAATTGGTTTGATCATTCTTTTATACAAGCTATGGACCTGCATTTACCTTCTTGTACCATGCAACATATTCCTGCGCCATTTTATGGTTGTCTGCACTCTGAAGGATTCCTGGACAACACTCACATTCCTACACTAGAGGATGTGTATAGTTATGTAATGTTGCTCCAATATGATTTGCCGGAATTGGAACAAGTTAAAAGCATGTTTGCTTCCAAATATAGAACAGAATTGGCTGCTAGAGCATCATATCAATGAAGTCTTCCTTGGATGACATCTCAAAGTCAAAGCAAGAAACAAATTTTATGACTTGCGGCTAATTCTGGACTAAGAGCTCTTCCTAAATGTAGCAACAAAGCTCCTTTATCCATTATAATTATCGTATGGTGGAGGTCTTACACGTGTACTTTTCTGGAATATGGGAATTCTGTTATCTCATCTCCAACATCATTCTCCTCAAGATGATATTGATATTCTTAATTCTTTGACAAAATTCGTTCCTCCGAATGATACACCTGTGAGAAGTTCATCATCACGCAAAGAAGAAGAGAGAAGTCAAATCACACTTTCCATCAATATCAATATTCCAGGAAAAGAGGAACAATTCACCTATTTTGACATTTAGTTGCAAAACTAATTTTATTCCTGGAAAATTGTTAAGATCGATAATTTTCCCTCATGTATTTCAATCGGCTAATTGAAAGCCCCAAAATTGTGCAATACATACCTTTTATGTGTTTTTCACATTACGGAGATAAAATTATTTCTCCATCTGTAATATCCATGTTACAGGATCCTTGCCATCAAACTTCCTCATATCGATATTTGGAATATGGTGGGTGTTAAATCCAACATTAGACTCAATGAAATCATGATTAAAATTTATTTTTTTCTCATCATGAATTTCATATACTACCTTTTCGCCATTAGGATTTTTTTCTTGTAGTAATTTTTCCAAACCTTCCTTCAAACCTTCCATGTCTTTCTTCAAATATTCCATGTTCCCTTCTATACCATCAATCTTAGCTTCCATGCCATCCAACTTAGATTCCATTAAATTATTCAAACCACCCATATTAGCTTCCACGCCTTTCTTAAAACCATCCATGTTAACTTCCATTTCATTTTTGGTTACTTTTCACGAGAGCAAAATTTGTTGCAATTGGTCTCGTAATTTTGATATATCATGTTTCACTTCTTCCTCTTCATGCATCATAATAGAGCTTTCTGAGGGATCAGTGGGTGTGGAATTATTTTTGGGAGACATTATAGAACCCAATTCTTGGGCCTCCATTTTGTCTTATTTTTACTCGAAATATATCATGTTGTTGTTTGGCTAAATGATTATTTTTTAGAGTATTTGTTACTTCCCTTGTTTTATCAGGATTAAAACATAATTAATAAAGGTTTTCCTATTGCAGGTTCAAAATTGGTTTGATTATGCTTTTATACAGGCTATGGACCTACATTTACCTACATGTACCACGCAACGGATTCCTACACCATTTTATGGTTGCCTGCACTCTGAAGGATTCCTAGACTACACTCACGTTCCTACACTAGAGGATGTGTATAGTTATGTAATGTTTCTCAAATATGATTTGCTGGAATTGGAACAAGTTAAAATCATGTTTGCCTCCAAAATTATAATGGAATTGGTTGTTGGAGCATCATATCAATGAAGTATTCCTTGGATGACATCTCAAATTCAATGCAAGAAACAAATTTGATGACTTGCGGCTATTTTTGAACTAAGAGCTCTTCCTAAATGCAACAACAAAGCTCCTCAATCCGTTATAATTATCGTATGGTGGAGGTATTACACGTGTACTTTTCCGGCATATGGGAATTATGTTATCTCATCCCCAACATCGTTCTCCTATAACTAAAATTGATATTCCAAATTCTCTGATAAAATTTGTTCCTCTGAGTGATACACCTGTGAGCAGTTCATCATCACACAAAGAAGAAGAGAGTTGTCAAATCGCACTTTCCAGCAATATCACTATTCCAGGAAAAGAGGAAAAATTCACCTATTTAGAAATTTAGTTGCAAAACTAATTTTATTCGTGGAAAATTGTTAAGATCGATAATCTGCCCTCCTGTATTTCAATTGTATAATTGAAAGCCCAAAAATTGTAATTCGATGCCTATATATAAGCTTAGAAATTGCATGGAGGGGGGTCAGTCAATTAATCTGTCAATAGATACACACACATTGGCACGCACGGGCTCGAAAGGAATGCTCAGAAGGTAGGAGAAGTTGGCCCCAATGTAGCACCATGTAGTTATAACTAGTGGATCACTTCTCCTGTTTGCTAGAGTAAAGTGTTTTCCTCATGATGTAAGTATTGTGTTTTCGGGAATTAATTAAAGAATTTCTAGCCATGCTCTGTTTATTTATTTGTTGCATCTCATGGTTTTAATATATGTGTGAACCAGGTTGTTAATAGTGGGTGTGAGCTGGCTGGGTTGGCCGCCAGACCAGCTCGACACCACTCTACATCCATTAGATTAAATAGAGTTTAAGATTATTATTTACTGTGTGAAGTTTATTTAATCTCTGTCTTCAAATTGATGATATTTAACTTGCTGCAATGTTTTATTTTATGTTTTAAAATTAATTTGATTTGCTGCAAATTGTTCCTGTACTTAAACTATTTCATTAATTTGATTTGTTTCATTAAGACTTGTGCTTGCACTCGAGATATTTCTCAATATCAAATAAATCTTGCATCCCTCCAAATTGTTTGAATTCACAAGAATGTCTTATGCTGCAACACTCTGTTTTTGTGAACTGTAATGTGCAACTTGCATCCCTTGAATTGATCCAGATCCATTTAATTTATATTTCAGAATATGAGATCAATTTAAATGTTTATGGTTCTAAGGTCTTAACATATTCATTCACTCGATGTTACAGAACCCATGCAACACGTAGGAAGAAATAATCACATAGAATTTATGTTATCTAAAGTTGTGATATTTTATACCGCAGAGGCGACATTAATAAAAAAGAAATTGCATTATGTTTGAAACGATAACGCTTATTTTCCATTCTAGTTCCCCTTCAAGATTCTAGAAAGTTTTCAAGGTTTATTTTCTAGGGACAAGGAAGGCGAGAGATTCATATTAAACCAATTTATTTATAAGTTTATTTGCACAGTAAATTTATTTTTTATGTTGTTGATGCTTTCAGGTTACTTTTACACAAACGACCCCGGATGCGAGTGATTTATGAGGGCTCTACAATGACGGGCTGCTAGGTTGGCAAGTGGCATGGCCACATGGCCACCCACAGGCCCCAATGGTGAGCATTTAAGTGCTCTAGCCATCACCCAGATTACCATTTAATTCACTGTAGAAGTAGAGGCTGCTACCTTTGCCTCAAAATGAAGACCCCTCCTCTCCCACCTGGTTATGTTTTTCATCTGCCTGGTTCTATGCCTCCCCTATCTCAACCTCTAAGAAGCTACTTCTCCCCTGAAGTCGTGAATCCGAGCTCCCGCACGCCTACAGGGAGGCGTTGTAGCCTTCGATGTTGTATTGAATTCCTCCCTGTCCATCACTATTAGTAGAGCATCCTCTATCACTTGAATCTCTCAGCAGCTTCTGGTTTCACCACCACCTCTGAGCCTCCGTCTCTATGGCGCCACTGCCTTGCTTCTTCCCCGACCTAGAGCACCCTTCACCCTCACTGTGCCACCATGCCTCGTCTCAAGCATCGCATGCGTCGTAGGCGTGGCAGCAGTAGAGGGCCCGCTGCTTGTTTATCGCTCTCTTCCCATTCCAACTCTTCGTCTTCTTCCCTGGAGCACTCCCCGGGCCGTTATCCCACTACCCGCAGTGGGTGTGGCCGCTTTGTTGGTCAGCCCCATCATTCGGCTCAGCCTTCTGCCACTGCAACCTTTCCACCGCCCCTGCCCCGTCTGGACTCCTCCGTCACCCCGCCGACCTGTCACTTTGCTCAATTCCACTTCCATTGCTCCATGGACCGCCCCTGTGTCATCGCCACCATTTCAGTTTCCTTCAAGGAGGAGCCCGTTGAGGTTTCTAGCCTCCACCCGCCCAATTTGCAGAAACTCCCCCGTCGTGACATTGCCTCTTGTGTGGACGTCAAAGGTGACCCTGATTCATGAAATCACAATTCGTGCTCGGACAGCAACAGCAGCTCCGGAAATAGTAGGGATGATAGGAAGGAGCGAAAACAAGCCACGGGCAAAGCTGGTGAGACGAAGTAACCCCAGCACGCAGCACTTGCCACCCATGATATGAAGGCCACCGACACCGATGATTACAAGTGTCTCATCGTAGAAGAGACTCCTCCTACACCTCATGACACCTAGGCTCTGAGGTTTTTTCTGGTTTATCACTTTTAGGATTAAGATCCTTGGTCACAAGGTCTTGTTAAATTTTGTTATCTATGTATGGCACAGAAGGCAAACAATTAACAGCTTTGTCGGTATAATGCTGGTTTCCTCTTGCGAGGCAGCGAAACAAACTCTCGTTGGATTGGTTTCCCCTGCATGGGCAGTCCCATTTTTGTTGTTTTCTGCGAATTATGTTGTTGAATCAAGCTAGAACTACAGAGGCCTGTGCCTCCATGTACACTATGTTACATTAATAGAAATTAATCTTACTTATAAAATAAAAAATTACACAAACGTAGATGCAGCAGAATTAGTGCAGGCATAATGGTTTTGAATTTATTTTGAATTTATTCGAGCATTTAGAGTGTTTTGATCTTGTGTCGGCACTACTTGGTTTCCAATTCTAATTTCTCTTCTGTTTTCTCGTACTTATAATTTCCTTTCACATTGTTAAATAGTACAGGATTGCCCTTTTATTTCCCGCATGATTTTAATTGTTTGGATTGGTGTTTCTCAAATTCTCTTTTAGTGCAAGATTCCATTTATTGTCAAGATTAATGCGCTAAATAGACTATAATTTTTTTTGCAAGTTTCCAAGGACTCCCTTTGGTATTTCCAGTGATGTGTCTCGAAGTTCACAAACTATCCAAATTGAAAATTAAATGTTGGTACATTTATAGACCCTATACTCCACCCAAAATTTTGGCCCCATTGTCAGGGAGGTGCTAAGGGGATTGACCTTGGTGATCTTCCGCATTTGGTTTAATTTTCACTTACTTTCTATTGAAAATGTTTTTTTCTTTGAATTTATTTATTTCCTGAAAATATTGGTCATTTTAAGGTTTTTCATTTTATTTGGTGTTGTAAGAACCCTCCCCCCCCCCACCAACATAACATACATTATTCTTGTACTGGCAGATGTAACAGTTGGCTTGTTAAAAACGGGAAAATGGTATTTTTAGGGATCATTCTATGAGGAGTTTTGATGCTACTACAGAGACATACAACTCATCTAATGAAGAATTAACAAGTGCGGAATTTAACATTTTTCTTGAACATAAAAATTATATTACTAAATCTTTGATTTCAAAATTAGATGATTTGCAGGAAGAATGGAAGAAGGATGACAAGCCACTGCTTATATTTTGCGCCAAATGTAGAAGGAAACACTTCCTTGGAAAGTGTCCACTTAACAGCTTGAAAATTTTGAAAAAAATTTAAGAGAATAATTCAACATAACATTGCCCATCACTACCAGGATTACTACAAGCACTCAGGAAATCAAGTAATTAATCGAATCGAATACTAGGTATAAATCAAAACCCATTACGATTTGATACTTTGAATAATGCTTATTTTCCTGAGTAGGTTCCTCAACATGTTTATAATCCTGCAGCTTCATGGAAAACTTTTAATCCTCATCCAATTGAATATCCTAATTCATGGCCATAGTGGCCCTCTCCTTGGCCCTCATCCTTGATCGAGTTATCTCCATGGCCTAAAGAATGGTTTGGATCCTTCTCTCTAGGGAAATCTACCATTAAAATTCAGTCATATGAGCACCAACAACAACCACAATTTCTTTCCAATGCACCATCAAGTCATCCTCCTCCATGTTCCCAACTACATGTGAAACCTTATCCTAGCCTAAATCCATATCCTAACCAAACCCTAATCCATACCCTTACCCTAGGCCTAATCTCCATACTCTCATCCATACCCTAACTCTAGGCCATACCCTAATCCATACCCTTACCCTAGTCCTAATCCAAAACCTATTCCATACTCTCATTCATACCCTAAATCTAGTCCATACCCTAATCCATACCCTAGACCTAACATTAGTCCTAATCCAACACCTAGATCTAACACTAGTTCAAAGCCTAACCCCAATCCAAATCCAAATCATAGTCCGAGCCTTAACCAAAACCCTACCCCAAACCATCTTCTAAACTCTAATCTAAACCATCAAGTTGCACAATAGTTTCAAACACCTATTCTTCCTGTTGATTCCCTTGTTGAACAAAATTTTATACCTTTCATGTTGGGAAAGGAAATGAATTGGAAACTTCCCCCATTACCGCATAACATTCACCCTAGGAAGATGTAATTCAAAGACCACCAAAGGAGAAATATTTCATTAGAACTTATTCTGAAAATGTTGTTGAATCTAAAAACCCTAGAATCTCTCTCAACCATTATTGTCAATTTAAAAACCAAATATTTGAGCCCAAACTTGAGGGATTTATATTTTATCTTTCACCAGATCCTTTGTGCCTCCAGGAGAGTGACTATCAAACTGTGGAAGACTTGCATCAGTTGGAGAGTCATAAATATGTGGATTCCATTGAATCCTGGTTTTGAGAAGTCATCAAGCCACATTATTTCCTCATCATTTGGAAACTCTTGGTACCATATCAATTGAAGCAATTGGTTTCTCATGCTTTGTTATGCCTTGAAGTCTATTCTTTAGAACTAAGTGTGAGTATAATCAGTATTTTGTTACATGCATGGCTTCATTGGAAGTATGCCTACACTTAAAGGTGATATTTCTTTCTTTAAAAATAGGGTAGGGTAATATGAGAATAATGAATAAAGATTTATAACAACACTCTTGAACTTTCGATTCCCTAAAAGCACATCTTTGGAAATTTCTATTATTATGCACTCTTATGGTAAGACTTGTCAGAAGAACTTCACGCTTAATGCCTCAAATTTTATAAAGTGACTTTGATTATTGATCAATGTGTCAGTGAAAGGGTATTGTTATAATTTTCGTATAGTAATTTTCTCTATTCTAACAAAATATCATCCAGGAAGCTTTTCAAGTTCCTCTGTGAAGGTATTGATGGAATCCTCCTATGGTGGACCATGCCTACAAAACTATAACAAGCTTTGAAAAGAACCCTGGCATGATAAATTTGAGGAATTTTAGTCATTATCTAAGATTTTTTATTTAAAATGAGTCTTCAAGGTAAAAGGACCAACCAGTAAAGATTAGTAATTAAAAAAATTTCACGCCATCCCGTGCTCTTAAGGAGCAGAATCGCCTCCCCAACTATTAAGTAACCTATTTAAGGTTGATTATAATCATAGTTTTTTATAAAACCGATTAATTTATGGATAGGAAATCTCATTACGATCCGACCTACCATGGTCATGGGTCCTAACAAGAATGACATTACCGCTACTGGTTACCAAGACAGGGTAATGGCTTTCAGTTGAAAATATGGACGACAAGAGGTCTCATCATGAGCCAACTTGTTATTTCTTGTTATTTCTTGTGAATGGAACTGTTGTTAGTTGGTTACAAAGCTAGGAAAATGGCCTTCAATTAATTTCAAAGCAAATGAAAGTTATTTTTAAACGACTCTGAATCTATATCTAATGGGTGGGACAAAATCGTTTCATGAGGTTAAAAGGTATCCCTGTCAAGGCTATAGACGCCTACTGGTAGCAGGGCCATGTCTCTGGTATTAAAGTTAATTTTACACTATGATTTACTTGGTGTTTTTCCTTCCCTAAAGTCATTATAAATCTCTTTAAGAATGGATTTAAAATCCTTCTGTTGTTATGCCTTGGAGTTCTATCTTTTTGGAATGATTCTTATGGACATGGGACCCTTAGTGCAGGTAATTCATTGTGCCTAGGCAAGAGGAGCTTCAACTATACATGGATAATGGTAAAATGGTCATTGTGGGAATGTATTACTATGTCTACTTTTAACACCGTGGATTTTAAATTATGTCACCCATATTTACGATGAGGATATTAAATTGAAACTCCTGATTTGAGAAGCCCTCGAGATATTCTAAAAAAAAAAAAAACTAGATATTTTTATTCAAGTAAAGACTCCATCCTTGAAATTTAGTTTTTCCATGAAAACTTTTGTTTTAGATTTTCTTAAAATCCTTCTAAGCAAATAAATATTCTAGTAGACACTTTTGTTTTTAGAAGTCTTATTCAGCGCAGGAAATGCAATCATACTGAATTGCAGGAACATCATTATGAATGTCGATAAATGTTTTTAATTTTTTTTTTGCAAGGGAGTGATAGTACCAGATTTCCTTGCATGAGGACATGCAAGATGATCAACATGGGGAGATGTTGGGCCTCCATTTTGTCTTATTTTTACTCGAAATATCTCATGTTTTTTTTTTTTAAATGATTATTTTCGAGAGTATTCGTTACTTCCCTTGTTTTATCAGGATTAAAACATGATTAATAAAGGTTTGTCTGTTGCAACTTTAAAATTGGTTTGATCATGCTTTTATACAGGCTATGGACCTGCATTTACCTGCCTGTACCATGCAACGGATTCTTGCACCATTTTATGGTTGCATGCACTCTAAAGGATTCCTGGACTGAACTCACATTCTTGCACTAGAGGATGTGTGTAGTTATTTTATGCTTCTCCAATATGATTTGTCAGAATTAGAACAAGTTAAAAGCATTTTTTCATCCAAATATAGAAGGGAATTCGCTGCTGCAACATTAGATCAAGGAAGTATTCCTTGGATGACATCTCAAATTCAATGCAAGAAACATATTTGATGACTTGTGGCTATTTATGGACTAAGAGCTCTTCCTAAATGTAGCAACAAAGCTCCTCGATCCATTATAATTATCATATGGTGGAGGTCTTACACGTATACTTTTCCGACATATGTGCATTCTGTTGTCTCATCCCCAACGTCATTCTCCTCAAGATGATATTGATATTCTGAAGTCTATGATAAAATTCGTTCCTCCGAGTGATACACCTATGAGTAGCTCATCATCACGCAAAGAAGAATAGAGTAGTCAAATCACACTTTCCAGCAATATCACTATTCCAAGAAAAGAGGAACAATTCACCTATTTTGAAATTTAGTTGCAAAACTAATTTTATTCCTGGAAAATTGTTAAGATCGATAATCTACCCTCTTGTATTTCAATTGGTTGATTGAAAGCCCCAAAAATGTAATTGGATGCCTATATATAAGCTTAGAAAATTCCTGGAAGGGGGTCAGTCAATTAATCTGTCAATAGATACATGCGCATAGACATGTACAGGCACGAAAGGAATGCACAAAAGGTAGGAGAAGTTGGTCCTGATGTAGCACCACGCAGTTATAACCAATGGATCACTTCTCCTGTTTGTTGGAGTAAAGTGTTTGCCTCATGATATAAATACTGTGTTTTCGGGAATTAATTAAATCATTTCTAGCCATGCTCTATTTATTTATTTGTTTCATCTCATGGTTTTAATTTCTGTGTGAACCAGGTTGCTAATAATGGGTGCGAGCTGGTTGGGTTGGCCACCAAACCAGCTCGAAACCACTCTGCATCCATTAGATTAAATAGAATTTAAGATTATTATTTACTGTGTGAAGTTTATTTAATCTCCGTCTTCAAATTGATGATATTTAATTTGTCGCAATGTTTTATTTTATGTTTTAAAATTAATTTGCTTTGTTGTAAATTGTTCCTGTACTTGAAATATTTCATTAATTTGATTTTTTGCATTAATAATTGTACTTGCACTCAAGATATTTATCAATATAAAATAAAGCTTGTGTTCCTCCAAATTTTCTGAATTCACAAGATCAGCTTATGTTGCAACACTCTATTTTTATGAACTGTAATGTGCAACTTGCATCCCTTGAATTGATCCAGATCCATTTAATTTATATTTCAAAAATGAGATCAATTTAAATGTTTATGGTTCTAAGGTATTAACGTATTTATTCACTCAATGTTACAAAACCTGTGCAACACACAGGAAGAAAAAATCACATATAATTTATGTTATCTAAAGCAGTGATTTTTTATACCGTAGAGGGGACATTAATAAAAAGGAAACTGCATTATGTTTGAAATGATAATGCCTATTTTCCATTGTAGTTCCCCTTCAAGCTTCTGGACACTTTTCAAGGTTTATTTTCTAGGGACAAGGAAGGCGAGAGATTCATATTAAACCAATTTCTTTATAAGTTTATTTACACAGTAAATTTATTTGTTATGATGTTGATGCTTTCATGTTAATTTTACACAGAGGTAGATGCAGCAGAATTAGTGCAGGCATAATGGTTTTGAATTGCTTTTAAATTTATTCCAGCATTTACAGTCTTTTGATGTTGTGTCGCCACTGCTTGGTTTCCAGTTCTGATTTCCATTATGTTTTCTCGTACTTAGAATTTCCTTTCACATTATTAAATAGTACAGGGTTTCCCTTTTATTTCCCTCATGATTTTTATTTTTTGGATTGGTGTTTCTTGAATTCTCTTTTAGTGCAGGATTTTATTTATTATCAAGATTAATGCGCAAGATAGACTAGAATTTATTTTACAGGTTGTGAGGCACTCTCTCTGGCATTTCCAGTGTTGCGTCTCAAAGTTCACAAACCATCCAGATTGAAAAATAAATGTTGGTACATCTATAGACCCTATACTGCACCCAACACCAATACTGATGAAAATACTTCAATATGCCCTTGGAATCACTTCAAACTGAATTTTTAAACAAAGGTTATGCAATTAAAAAACAAAAAACACTTTTTTCTTTTTCTTTTGAGGAGCTTGATATTGAACCTGATGTATCTCTATGATTTTGGATCCCCAAGATTTGAAATTCGGTCCTTCAGTAGCCCTCTAAGTCTACTTTCCAATGCCATAGGTTAGACTTGATTTGGATTCTTCAAGACAACGTTATGCCCAATATCCCACAGTGTCCTAATAATGGACTAGTTTAGTAGAGTGAAGTTGTATGGCATGTCACGTGTCAATGTTTCGTCCTTCGACTCTAAAATTGATATAAAAGAAACTAGAGTTTGTTATATTTCATCCGCTATTTACATAATTTGAATCCAATGTCTGAAACGAAATTTATGATGAGTTTCCCTCGGTCACCTATTTGAGATGAAATTCTCAAGCCTACAAAAAACCTAACTTACACAGATTATATCTCTGAAAATATTTCGGACAAAAGTTTGAAAATTTTACAAGAAGTTCATCAATATTTCGGCTCCATGTGGTAAAAATTTCAGCTTCCGAATCCTCTTAGAAAAAAATTTATAGCGAAACTTCCAATATGACATGTTTGAAGAAGTGAAACCCTAGAATCCCGAGCTCTGATACCAAATGTTATGCAACCAACTCACAAATAGAAGAAAATATAGATCAATGACTTAGAAATCAGCCTTTTCGAGGGGTAAACCGCCTTTAAATTACATAAATGAACAATTCTTGGATGATACAAATGATAAAACCTCTTTTCTATATATAGGAGTCTAATGGGTCACAATATAATCCTAGTCGACGTAACAATAACAATAACAATGTAAGGGCACAACAATAAAAATAATGGGCTTCTATAGGGCACAATAATAACAATATGGGGACTACATGGGCACAAAAATAATAATAAGGGGGTTATACTAATAATAAAAACTAGGGGATACACTAGTATTATAGGGACCTATAAATAAAAATTGATCCAACCACGACACCAATGAAACCTTCCTCTAGATTCATCCATACCAAGCCTCAAAGATCACCTCTCAAGCATATGCAAAAGGATTCAATATAATGAAGGATGAACATATATTCAAGGAAACAAGTGTTTCCTATGACTGGGAATGCATGAGGCACAAGGAAAATCAGACTTGATCTAGGGGCCAAAAAGACTATAATTTCGATATCCTATCTCCTTGGTGTCATTAGGCATTCTCATGAGGTGTATAAATACCACCAGAAATCAGTTGATTTAGTTATGCCACAAGATCTTGTAGGGGGGCTTTCAGTGAAACCCATAAACCCCTCCTAAACAATAGGATATTTGTATTTTTTTCATATTTTAAATAATATACGTGGGTTATGTATTGTGGTACCAACGTGTGTACGTGCTTTATGAAGGGCAGAGTCACGTATGTAATTCCAAATATTTTTTTTTTAATAAATTATTAGGTCTGAATGGAAAAGAGTTTCCCAAGGTCACACAAGAGCATCAGAACTACATGAATGTTGAATAATCTTATAACAAGACTAATTCCAAAACAAAACTGACCAAAAACTACAAATTGGTGCTTTGAATCCTTTTTATTATTGATGCCTCTAATTTCTTCTTTTTTCCTCTATTTTCCATCAATTTCCTTCTCGCATACAACCTGTGACTTTTCACCTTCATTTTCTCCTATTTTCCTTTTTTTTCATAAATAAAGTGCCAAAATACCTTTTTTCCTTTTCAAAGCCTTTGTCATTACCTTTTCCAATTTCCTCTTAGCCATAACACAACAATTGATCCCCACTAGGATATTTTGCCAAATATTCATCTTGGTCTTATTTTTCCTTTATTACATGAACTTTTTAACCCACGGTTGTTACACCTTCCAAAACTTTGTTCTTGCTAGAGGAGAATTCTTCAAATTTGACATCTAATTTCTTTGAAGAGGGAGGGCCTCTAGTTCTCAATCCATTTCCTTCATGTGTTTTTGTGCTATATTTTGTTGGGGGCACTCTTTCTTCTATTTGGTTGTTTCCATTATTATCCTTCCTAATTGTTTTTCTATATTTATTCTGCTTTTGGGAATCTTTGGGGAAAATTCCCATATCCTTAATAATTCTTACATTTAAATTGTAGTTGATCACAATCCACTTCCTGATAATGAGTCCAATTATCTGGTTGGAATTTGTTTTCATTGAAAGTCCCTTATCAAGATCCACTTCTACACAAAACCTAGCATATGATTGTATACCTTCATGTGGTTCTTCCTGTTAGACTCCTATACCAGTAGGTTTCATTTTTCATGATTGTCTTTATTGAACTATGGAATATGTTCAAACCTTCTTTCTTGAGCAAAGGTGTTCCATATTCTTGAAAAACCAAAAAATCAAAAAATTTAAAAAATGTAAAGAGGGTATACCCTAAAAGAAAAATCAAAGGGTAAAAAGAATAAAATGGTCAAAAAAGACAAAGAAATGAACCCCAAACAAAAAATAGACCAAGGAAAGTGTGCAAATCCAAATGCCACTACTATTTCATTTTTGCAATAAAGCAATTGTGTGCAGCTTGTCAAATCTTTGCCACAATTCATGAATAAGTCAAACTGTTTAAACTTGACTTAGTCATATTTCAATTTTATGTTATAGATTAGAGGATAAATATCTGACCAAACAGTTTAATCTTGGTAGATAAGTAGATAGGTAGAGTGAATTAAAAGGTGCTCAACAGTTCAATCTGAGCCCTTGGATGTAATAAGGGTAGAAATAGATAGATTTATCATGTAAAAAGAAAAGATTGATAAGGGTTTGCAAGTCTAAATGCACCCTAATAAAGAAGAGAAAATGGTAGTGTTAAGTAGATAGGGTAGGTAGATGGTTGCAAAGTTTTTATCAGATGAATGATGCTGTTACATGTTTGATCCTTTACTTCATCACAAAATACTGAAGCAGGGAATACAGTGGAAAATCACAGAAAGCAAAGTCAAACTCATTAACTTCCCCCATCACTTTCCCCTCAAAAGTTTTACTAAATTTCCCCCAAAGTACTAAGGTATTTGGAGATCAAAGGGGCTCAAGGCATTTCCTTGACTTCTGGAGGGACCGGACCCTCGGCCTAATGATCAAAAAGACCTAAGTACTTGTGATAATTCATCATTATAATCATTCACTTTAAACTTTTTCCTAAGTAAAATCCAATTTTACTTAGGAGAATCATGCAAAATTCCATAAAAATCCCTCAAAATAACTTACTATTCTAAGTTTAAGTGTTGAAGATGAGATATTGCAATTTACTTCAAAAATTATCACTTTCTTAGATGTGCAAAGTGTTTTGAGTTCCCTTGTCCCTTTTTCATATTGATGTTTAACTTTATTTACTAAATCCCTAGTACAATGCCCTATCCTAAGTATATAACTCCTTTTTTATAAGTACCCCAAAAACCCCTCTATTATAAAGTTTAACCAAAGTAATTATTTTCCCAAAAATTCATGAAAAACCCCGCTTTACAAGCCCTTTGGTTAAATATATCTTTATATTATAATCCCGCCCTTATGGTAATTAAATAAATGTTTATTTGTTACCATATAATAAAAACATATATACAAAAAAAACTTTAAACATACGATATGTATGTTTAACACAAAAATATAAATAAATCCAAGGTTTTTAATTCAAAGCTAAAACTTTGGAAAACCCCGCGCCAACGTGGCTCATCCACCTGGCATTTCCCCAATGATGAAAACCCACCGCGACCCCTATTTCCATTATATAGCGGGATTAGCTAATTATCTGAGTTATTTAATAACCAACCTCATTCACCAATTAGAAACGCCCCGGGAGGTTTAAATAATGTAAATCGCGTTTAAAACCCCGCCAGGCCCGCTCATTAAACCTCCGCCATCTATCCGTCCTTTTCACCATCGGATCGCTCCTTCACAGATCTACGGCTAGCGTTCGTTCCGCTAGCCATCCCTTGTCAGAGTTTTAACCAGCGGGGGATGGGTGGTTTTTGACTAGTCACCCGTCCACGCGTCAATAACTTTGTGGAATCGCTGCCCTCGCGGTTAATACCGCCTTTGCTCATAAGCGGTGCGAGATCACCGCTTACCACTTACCACTTACCGCCGGCCCCTCCATCATACGTCAGCTCGTACTACTATGACGTCACTCCTCGAAAAACTAAAAAACTCTTTAACTTGTAAATAAAGCCATTTTTTCATGTTTTTTCCGTTATTTTCGTTATTAAACGCGACTGTGCTCTCTACTACGGTTTTCGAATTTTCAGTGAAATCCACTGTTCCATTCAAATTCGCTCCATAAATCCGCCAGACCTGCGTTCAAGCGTCCTCCTGCTACCGCCTGTTACCTGTTAAGAACCAGTTTTCTTCCAAAAACAGGTATTTATCCTATTCTGCCCCGAACTGCAAGTAAAACTCTGTTTTCTTTGTTTTTCCGCTGAATTAGTGATTAAAAATCATCACTGAGATCTTCCCCAGAGATTTTAAAATTGTGTAATTGCTCCTTGAACCTACAAATTGTGCCAATTTCCCTCATTTTAGAAATCACGCCCGGCCTGTGAAGAAAACCAGAAACCTCCATTTTGAATCCACAAGAACCAAAATGGAGGCCCCGACAGCTTTGAATATAACTCCACTGAATGCTCCTCACCGTGAATTGGAATATTTACCCTTGGTAGATAGAGATTTTCAGATTAAAGACTTGCATTTCGATGAAAGCCCCCTTCTGAGTTTTTGTCGCTGCAGAGACGATTATTCAAAGGGGCAAGATGTCATTGGACTGTGGGAATCCAATCTCCCAAGGTACCTCATCCCCTCAGTCATTAATTTCCCAGAAATTATCCATTATTTCCACTCAAACTATGATCCCACTCAAAGGGCTGTAATAGCTCCTGATCAGAGTATTCTATTCCCCATTACTCCCCAGGCCATCAATCAAATGCTACACTTTGAACCTGACCAAGAATTGGCACCTCTGTCTATGGAAGATTTGATTGAGAAAACTAGGCAGTTAACTCCAGAAAAGCTAAAATCCATGTGCCAGATTTTCATGTTGCCTGAGCATCAACCTAAGGGGTCTCCTCCCTATGGTTTTTATTATTTCAATCAATTGGGAAGACTCATCCTTAATATGATATCTTTTGTCTTGGGTTTCAACACCAGTGAATATGTTGATGAGATAACCTTGGTTTTGCTATTCATTTTTACTCCTGGGCAACCTCCTGAGATTAAATATGACTTTGCCTCCTTCATAGCCAACAAGATCCATGATCAGTTCATGAGACTAGATGATGAAAAAGTTTTTAAATATTCCTCAGTCATCTATCATCTCATTATCTACTATCAGTCAGAAAGATTCCCTTTCCCTGTTCAAAAACTTGATGCCAAGGGGAACCAAAGGTCAGTTATATTTTGGTCTCCCATAATTCATTCTTATGAGTCTCCTTATTCCTATTCTGAGTTTATAGATCTTTTTGTATATCCTGCAACTACATTGTTGACAAGGATTCCTCCCCCAAGACTCAGTAATGAAATAAAAAAGACCTTGCAACTTTCAAGGACCTATAAAGTGGGTGATTGGTATTTGTATCAAGACCATACAGTCATCAGAATCTATGGATGTGAATTACATCCATTCAAGTTACCAAAGTATGTACCCATGAGACTGTTTGCCTTGGAATATTTCAGGCAAATGAACAATTCAGATGTGATCCATTTTTGTAGTGTGAAAAAGAAAGCTCAACTCCGGATTAAAAGCCAATTAAGTCCCTACATCTGCAATTCTAGAGAAGCTGAGCGAGATGCAGAGGATATATTACAAAACCGCTGCAAATTTCAAAGAAGTTTTCGTTGGGTTCCTTATGACCCAGTTGGTTTCATCTGTGAAAAAAGATTAAAGAACAAATCTTCCCCTTATATCCACCACAAGATTCCTGATATAGAGCAATATGCTAGACAAGATGAATGGGTGGAAAAAACACTTATTGAAGAAGAAAGTGCAGAAGAAAAAATGAATAAAGTTATGAAAGATCTTCAAAAGAAATATGACCTAGAATCTTATGGTCAAGTGCAGGTACCCCAAATTGGTACATCTTCAGCAGCAAATCCACAGCAGAGATTGCAGGAAGGCAGTCCACTAGTGGCAGCAGAGACAAAAGGTAAAGGAAAGGAACCTGCAATCCAGGTCATTGAAACTTTGGTCATGGCAGAGAAACCACAAACTTCCAAAGCACCTGAACAATCACATGTTTCTCCCACTCAGGTAAATCATCCACAAGTTCCAGAGTTGCAAACTCCATCAAATGTGGAAATAGGAAAGAAAAGGCAGGTTCCAGACACCACCCCTCCAAAAGGAACCTCACAGGTACATCAAGCTAAAAAACATAAATCATATCCACTTCCAGATGTGGAAGTCCTAGATGAAGTGTTTGACGATGGAAGGGAAGACAGTCAACTAACTGGCACAGTTAGTGAAACAAACACAGGACAGAGAGGAAAGGCTTTACAAAAGCAATTAAGTACTGAGGTATCCTCTTTCAAACCACCAAAAACAGATACAGGGGATATTAAAAGAACCTTCATTAATATTAAAGCAAAGAATGATCCATTAAAGATGAAGGTATATGATCAATATATGAAAATGGCTCCTCATAATCAAGAAAGGCTAATGTCAGCATTTGACATGTCACAAGGCAAAATGATAATGAGCCACTTCAAGTCAAAGGTGCCAAAACCCATTACTACAGCTGACTACATCAGGACAAATTTTGAAGTTTTGGCAAAGGATATCCATCCTCTGGACCAGATAGAGCTACACAGACAAACTGGGGAAATGGTCTATTCTACTCTTACCAATAAGGCCATGGCAGCTATAACGCTACAGGATTCTTTGAATAACACAACTGCACAATTGCAAATTGAGAAGGCCTCTTCACAGGCCAAAGATAATAGAATAAAGTCTTTAGAAGACATAATCATTGGTTTGGGTCACAACCCCAAAGACATTAAAAGTATTGAGGCATTAATAAAGAAGAAAGATGATGACATAGCTGCACTGAGAAAGCAGCTAAAATTTCCAGCCTCAAGGCACCCTCAGACCCAAGAAGTTCTAAAAGGGAATTCACAGGAAGAAATAATGGAGTTGCTCCTAAATATGACTGAGCGACTAAGTGAAATGGAGAATGAATTGGAACAAGCTTTGCAGGAACAGGAAACTATCAGGCAGACATCAACCACAGGTACTACAACAACAGGTCAGCAAACATAGCCATCCCAGGTAAACACTTCTGGTTTGAGTTCTGATGAATTAATAAAACAGATGGAAAGTCTACAACTAAGGGTCACAGAACTCCAAACAACGAAATTGCAATTAGTAAAATTGGAGGAAAAATATGATACATCTAAAAAGACAGTTGCTGATAACACCAGGGAAATAAAAAGGTTAGAAAAATTGGTTCAGGCTTTAGAAAAAGATCTTTCATTGGAAAAGCCTTTAAAGGAAATAAACGACATTCTTTGGGGTAACATCATTGAGTTAATAAAGGGTATTTGGCCCTCTATTAAAGCTATTTTTGAACAGAATGATTTGGTTAAAATAGCCCATGAAGAAATAAACAGAACCAGAAATGAATTAAGAGGCAGGCCTGAGCAGGCCAATCAGCTTATTCAATTTTTGAACACCCGAACAAAGCAGCAGCTTGCAGTGTTAGGGATTGAGGATAGGACCGGCACAGTTTTGGAAATAAAGAGAGTTTTCATCAAGAGAACTTTCATGCAGAATTTAGAAAGGAAGTGCACAGATATTTTGGTTGATATCAATATTTTCAGAGAGAAATTTCAAGCTTTGTTGGACAGTGGGTTACCAAGTCCTATGCTCTCAGAGGATCAAATAATGGACTTAGAAACCTATATAAAGAAAATAAATGCTCATGCTCAAAATACAGCGCTTGTTCTCCTAGTTTACCACAATCAACATTACCAACAGGGAGAAACATCTATGATAGAGTGAGGAATTTATTTCATTTGGAACATGAAATAAAGTACCTATTTCCTAATGAGCCCACCTTTTACAAACTCACAGAAGCAGATGAGACATTGAGAAAGCTCAAAAGGACTGTGATACCAGACGATTCGTGGTGGAGAGACTTATTAGAAATTCTATAAAGGTTATTTTCAGGATGAGAATTTATCTTTACTATCAGGTAAAAGGATAAAAATAGGTACAGATGAAAGAGTATCAGTTACACAGGTTAAAGAGTATCCGAAAAAACAAAGAGTACCAAGCAAGCAAAGAAATTACTCCAGAAGACAGCAACAAGCCCTTTTTCAGCACTTGCCTCCAGCACATCCATAAAGAAAGGAAACAGCACATCAGCAGTTACTTATTATTCTATCTACAAGACCATTTGTCTCCTGTTTACTTGTAAATTAATCCTTAGTCACCCCAAATTATGGGCTAGGATAGTGTGAGATATTTTCAATTATTTAGTGTATAAATAAACCCTCAAAGAAAGTATTGAGGGTGGATTCTATTACTCTGCTGTAACATTGAGATTTTCAGAATAAAAGCATTTTGGAGAATTTATTCGTGGCTTACTGGATGACGATTTAAAGCACTAGACTTGTTGCAGGATTCATGTGTTGGACTACAGTTCAATAAGTCTTTCTACCCTTTGTCTGAAGTTTTATATTAATTTATAATATCATCATATCGATTTCTGAATAATTTACATAAAGGATTGAATCAGAATTTACTTAATTGTACTCTGATTTCAGATGTGATTGTTCTTAATGTTTTCCTTTGAATTAGTTATAAGCATGAATTCTTAAATGCTCTTGCTTTGCTAATTTAAACATTGTTGATTACTATAATAAAGAATTCTTCATTGCTCTTTATTTGTAGTCATCTCATTTCTTTCTTTGAACATGGTGAAAGATTCTTAGCTGCCTTTCATCCCTTCAAAATCATCCCATCCACTTTAAATTTTAAGGATTGTTCTCTGTCTAGCTATCTTGCCTTGTAATACCATCTTGTGTTTAGAATAGAAATCCAGTAAAGCCATCCTTTGACTCCATAGCCCAATGGACTGAAAGCCCTCAACCTTGCCCTTAGTTTGTGGATTCCACCATTTTCCCAAAACAAACTCTTGAATCTATAACTAGCTTAAAACTTTCCAAGAACAAAGATAAATCATAAAGAGAGAGCCCTCTCTGGATGCAGATTGGCTAGATTCTGCATCTAAAAGGTTGGTTTGTGGTTACCTCGGGTATACTTTCCTCTTACACAACTACTAGGAAAACCTGAGTGATAACACTTCCCAATTGATTTAGTGGCCGATAACATTTCCAATGTTCCTAAATGTTTCCTCATGCCAACAATAAAGGGGAAGATATGGAAATTTAACCAAAATAGGAACAAATGATGGAACACCACTTTTTGGCTTCACATATGGACTCCATCAATTTACTTACAAACCCTGAGCCGCCATAAAATATTTCCAACTTCGAAAAATTAGATCTCAATTTATTTTCTTTTCACAAAGGAACGGGAAAAACCCTCTCCCACATAAGGAAACAAAAATGTGTCCTTAAATCATGGGTCTCTAGTTTGTATCCAATAAAATATTCAAAGAGTGCAATGAGGGCCATAAAACCATAAACTATCCAATCGAGCCTCTCTTAATTATCCCAAGATCCATTGCATGATATTTATTGGCATGAACTGCAAATTTCAGGACATCACCCATTTTCTTCAAAAAACAAGCTTGCTTGGAGCATTGTAAAATCATGCCACCAACACCAAATGCATTGAAAGCATAGATATCAGGATCAGGTGGAGGAGGTGGAGGACAACTCCCTCCAAAAAATGAGACCATTAATGAGGTTTTTGGGGTTTCTTTAGTTCTTTCCTTGATTGTGTTGTGGTTCCTGTGTTTTGGCAGGTTTGGAAATACCAAAAGACAAGACAACATCAAACCACTTTCGGATCTCAGGATCTAGCCCTCCTGGATCCAGAGAGGGATCTCTCTATAAGGCAAAGAAATATCTATCTTTGAAATTCAATTTTAAGGTATTAGGCTAGTTATAGGGCACAAGGGTTGTTGTTTTGTTTGTTTGGTTTGTTTGGTTGGGAAACATGAAAGAAGGGTTCAATGTGAGAAAAGAAGTGAGAAAAGAAGGATTTTTGGCAATGGGGAGATAATTCAAAGAAAACTCAAGTCCATTAGGCAATGGGGTTATAAAAGGGTTTACTTGCAATTCAATATCCAAGGCTTTCAAATAGGCTAGTCATCTAAAACAGAGGATCTCTAAAGATGATAGTATGGGATGAAACAATAAAGAAATGAAGGTGAATGACAAGGAAACCTTCCAAGGTGACCACTTAGGAGCAAATCTAAGAACAGGGCATGCCTTAACTATCTATGATCAAACTCCTATGAGGCTAACTCTTCATACAATAGAAAACATTTAAGATTTGACACAAAGTGAAGCCTAAGATCAGAGAAATACTTTTAACTTTCAATGCTTTTGACATTCAACTTAAGGGATCTTAGAAAGGCTAACTGTCGAAAAGGACCCTAGTGAGACAGAATTAACTCTAATATCCCAGTATCCCAATCCTTTTAGCTAAAACCAGACAAGAACATCTAAAACAAACTCTAAATTCATACATCAGTAAGCAGGGAGAACCAACTACTATACTAGTTAAATTATCTTGAATTTGTTCTTAGATCAAACAATTAGCAGAAAACATCAAAGATAAGAAGAGCAGGAAGCATTAGGGTACTTTACAGCAGTATATCCTAAGCTAGTTTACTGATTCTTATCAGATAAATGAAATATGATGAATAACAGAGGGAAAACATTGACAGAGATAGAACACATCACCACTTATTTAGATCAGGATCCAATGAACATGCTTGTCATATTAAAGAGAAACACCAGTCACATACATCATTTTCCAATAGCTTGATATCAACTTGAAATCATCTCCCAACCTATTTTACAACTAATACACACAGAAATATATCTCAAAGAAATAGCTTACAATCCATGAATAACCAACCAAAAACATGTATTTTTCATGAGTTCTTATAGTTGAAAGTGTGGCAGTAGAGGTAGATAGAACTTTAAATGAACCATTAAAACAGAGGAAGAAGAGTGTTTGTGGCCCATTCTATTTTACTATCCCGAATTGACTTTCAATACTCTTTGGGTGAATAAGTGGTCTTCAACAGGCTAATAATAACTCCAAAGGTATGTTTCTGGGGTACTTTCTGGTTGTTTGTACTCTCTTTGTACTCTGGGACAAGTAAGGTAGATAAATGACTTTCGGGCCTTCCATAATGTGTAACTAATGCTCTAGAAATATTAGGACTTCCGTCAGGGTAGTGATCTCTTCAGGAACTCGCTAAAGAATAAAAACATTATGGGAAATTTGTCCTTTCTTGGGAAAGAACATTATGCTGATGTGGGACACTGATATGGCTTGTTTCATGTGCTTCAAGCCTTATTAAGCCTTTGGATCGTCTATAAGGTCTTAAATTTGTATCTAAAGCACTGGATTTAAAGAATTTAATCTTCGATAATGAGATTTTAATCCCTTTAAACTATCACTGATACTCTTTGCTGCTTCACTTCTGTCTTGTTTATGAATATTTCAGGTTTTCATGGCGCTGGAGGCTCATGAGAAGGTATCACATTGGTCCTCTAATGAAATAATTCATTTAAAACCTTCTCAGGTGTTTTCCCTGCAATCTTAGGTTCTGAAAAACTGGCATTTTGCGCCCTGTATCACCCTGTCTGTGATGGTGAGACACAATGAATTTTACCACCTGTAACCCGGCAAAAATATGATAAACATGTTAAGAAATCAATGGGGGCGGAGGAGGATTTCTCTGGAGGGCCAAGGAAACGGTGTCGCAACAGTGGAAATGGTGGATGTAGGCACAAAAAAAGGCAAAAATCATGGCGGAATGGAAGAAACTGGCCTGATGGAGGTCTGGTGCGAAGATGGTTCTGGACCGTTGGAGTAGACTCATAGATGGTGATCAACGGTCAGGATTCACCAGTGGATTTGTTTTAGAAGGTTAGGTGGAAGAAAATAAATTTTAGTGTAAAACACAAAAGTTTAATGTTTAGGTGATTTACAAAGGAAAAAGGCTAAAATGCAGAAGATCAGGGGCCTTTTGTGGTGGGACCGAGAGGGCGGAGGGAGATTGGACGTGGACTGTCGGATCACAGGAAGAGATCAACGGTGGAGATATTCTAATGAATTCCTTTGGAAGGTCTAGCGAAAATAATATGGATGGGAATGCAATGTAATATGAGTCGTCAATCTAGATTAGATCAACGGTCACGATCAAACGCTACAGTTGCGGAGGTGGGTGGTAAGCGGAAAACCAGAAGTGGTTTTGAAAATTTCCCAAAAAAACGTGATATGCCTTGCCGCCTTACACGTGTCCCTTCTGAAACCACTTTTATCCCATAATCTCAAAACGCTAATGCCCGGATGAAAAATTTACGCGATATGCATTCTCAGCCGTTGGATGGTAGGGCGGAAGATCTGACGGTGGGAGTGACAGTGCAATGGGGAAAGGTGCACGGGTGAAATGGGTAGATGGGGTCAACGGCAGATTAAATCTCGACCATTGGATCTATAGAACGGATGGCCACGATAGAACGGTGAGGCAGGGATGAGTTGGGCCATCGGGTTTTTGTGGGCCGTCAGATCTTCAGGACGGACGGTCAAGATCAAAAGTGTAAACGCCTGTGTGGGGTATGAAATGGGAGGGCAGAAAATATCCTGGTCATTGGATCTGTAGAATAGACGGCGGAGATTTAATCGGGGATCGGTGGAACAGTGGAACGGGAAAGGGGAAGGTGGTGTGCGATGCAATCTTGACCCTCAGATCTGGCGGAATGGATGGCTAGGATTTAATCGCATCGGAGAAAGGTAGTGGATCAAAACTCCGAAGTCCTTTGATTTTTCGATTTGCGATTTAGCGCAGACCGTCGGATCATTGGAGAGATCAATGGTTGAGATTAGCTCAGAGGGGGAACGACGGAGGGCACAGGGGTGGAGCACGATTGAATCTGGGTCGTTGTTCCTTGTGGATCAACGGTCTAGATTAAATCAGCGGGATAGGGTGATAGGCTCTATGAACAAAACGCAAATGAATCTCGACCGTTGGTTCTTGTGGATTCAACAGCCAGGATTAAATCGAGGAGTCGACCCTCAGAAAAAAAATAAAAGAGGGGATGATGGGTTAGCACGATGCGATTTTGCACTAGCCATTGGATCTAGAAAGGATTGACGATTGGGATTAGTCGGAAGGGGAAAATGTGGAAGTCTTGCAATGGTGTCTCAGCCATCGGATATGTATGGATGGATGGTCAGGATCAGATCGGGGATCACAAATCGAAGGATACAATGGGATGGAAATTAAGACTTTGTGATTGGCGATCATGTGAGGACCGTCAGATTATGAAAGAGATTAATAATGAAGATCGCAGCAGAGGTGTAATGAAAAGATGCTATGGGCGCAATGCGATATCAGCGCTGACCGTTAGATCTATAAAGATCGACGGACAATATTGAAGCAGAGGCCTATGGAACAAAGTTTCATCGCATCGGAAAAATATAAGGAAACAAGGGAATACAGCAAAAAAAGTTCCAATTGCGATTAGCACCTGAGGGCTAACACCTAGTTCTGGCACTAGGTCATCTGCGAAAAAGGGGCTAAGGGCTAGGCCGAAAGGGGCTTAAGGCCTCAATGTAAAAGGGTGTTTTTTAGGCCAAAATCAATGTTTTTAAGGCCAAGAAAGGGGTTCTGGTAGAGGAAAGAAGGCATTTTTAAACCAGATAAAGGATGATATGAGGTTTAAAAAGGGACTTAGGAAGGTTTAGAGGTTAAACGACGATCTTTTGAGGGTTTTTAGGGGAATTTTGTGAGGGGAAAAAGGGGGCGAAAATGGGGAATTTGAAGGGATAAAATGGAGCAGATGGAGGCTTTTTGAGGCTTCCTCTTTCACAAACAGTGAGGCTAATCAAACGGAAACAGTAGTAAGGACTTCTTCAGAGGAAAAAGACACATAGAGGCTTCAAGAATGATAGGTTTTCAAAGGAAATGTATCTCTTGAAGACTCAGAAACATTTTTAGCCACCTGTTTGCTATGTCAAAATTTTATAGGTGACTAACAGTGGCTCCACATGGGGATGGCATCTTCTTGAAGGTGTCAAGAATCTCAGAAAATAATATTTGAAAGTAGGCTAGATGCCTGATCTTTGGCCATCTTTTTCTTCTTTGATCAGCTGCTATAAATCATGAAAACATCATATCAGCAGTAATATTCTCCAAAACAATCTACCTACCCATCCTACAGTCCTAACATTTTTTCCTCAAGGTGCATTTAGACTTGCAGACCTTTTTCATCATTTTTTATTGAAAGAAAAAAACACTAATCTAATTCTACCCTTATTCCTCCATGAGACCAGATTAGACAGTTGGTCTCATAGCTTCTCTACCTACACTAATATCTTCTAGGATTAAACTGTCTAGCAGACTTCTTTCTCTACATTCTAAGACAAAAATTGAAAAATAGCCAAACCATGATTAGATAATCTAGTTTGTTGAAGCTCCATGGCATAAAGATAGTTGCACATGAAATAAAAATTTTAGGAAATTGAAAACAAAATGTGAAGGCTCGAAATTGTGAAACTTTAGAGCATCCTTCTTTTTCTTGTGACTCAGTTTTTGAGCTTGTTAGAGTCACTTTTGTTCTTCATTTCAGCTCTGGTTTTGAGCTTGTTAGAGCTGATTATTTTCCCTTTCTTTGGCTCAGGTTTTGAGTTGATTTGAGCCATTCCTTTGGAACTTCAGATGTTCAAGTTTTGAGCTTGTCTGAACCTTTTCTTTCTCTCTTTTTTTGTATTTTTCCTTTTTGTTTAAAACAAAACACAGCAATGGTATTTACAATGGAAGTGAACACTTTAAACTAGAACTCAGCAGTAATAATTCTTAAGCATCCTGCCATTGATAGGACCCCCAAACAGATCTGTGCCATCTAATTCTTGTAGAAAAAAGGCATTGGGACCAATGATGGATTGGATGGTGTAAGGACCTTGCCACAAACTGACAATTTTTCCATGCTTACCCTTGTCCTCTCTCCTAGAGTCCCATTTAAGTACCTTGTCTCCAATTTTGAAGTCACAAGCCTTTGTTCTTTTATCAAACAATTTTTTGATGTTCTCTTACACCTTTTGAGCTCTATTGTAGACCTCTTCTCTTGTTTGCTGGAGATGTACTGTTTGATTGATCCTCCTTACCATGTTGTCTTCTTTTGTCTGTATTTCTTGGACCAATTTTATCACTGGTACCCCCAAGCTAGTAGGGAGTACTGCATCTGCCCCATAGACAAGCTGATATGGAGACATTCCGATGGATTTCTTTGTTGTCAACCTGTCTAGCCACAAAGCATGCACCAACTTATTATGCCATGATTTTTTATTCTCTTCAAGCAGCTTTTTGATGATGGTCACCAAACTCTTATTTGATGATTCTGCTAGCCCATTACCTTGTGGGTAATAAGCAGTAGAATGACCAAGTGCAATCTGATACCTGTGACAAAAATCAATCATATTTTTTGAACCAAAAGCAGCAACATTATCAGTGATAATTTTCCTACGGCAGCCAAATCTAGATAGGATGTGGTCTTCAAGGAATTTTATAATAACAGAATCTGTGGAATTCTTAATAGGGATGGCCTCTATCCATTTTGTGAAATAGTCTGTGGTTGTGAGAATCCATTTGTGTTGGGCTGATGAAGCAGGATGGATTTCTCCTATTTAATCTAGGCCCTACTTTTGAAAAGGAGCTTCAACAGTGATGGGTTGCAATGGCAAAGGAAGGAGTTTTCTTTTTCCCTCAAAAATCTAGCACTTATGGCAGGAAACTATCATTTTATGTACATCTTGGAAAAGGGTGGGCCAGTAATAGCCAGCTCTAAGGATTTTTTTAGAGGTTGTTTTCCAGTAGAGATGACCCCGACACTCTCCTTCATGGAACTCATGTTGATTCTCTCTTCCTCCACTTCAGGAAAACACTTAAGCAATAAACCATTTTCATTTTTCCAGTATAAACATTCATTTAAAATGCAATAATTTCTAGCTTTTAACTTTAGAAACCTTGCCTTGGTCTTTGATAAATCAGGAGGAGTGTTAAGATTTGTAAGCACATACAAGATGTCAGCATACCAAGGAGAGTTTTGGAACTGTTATTCAATAGTAGGGGCAGGTAAACCTTCATGTTCGTCCAAAGCATCTACCATGTTTATGTCAAGGGCTTGTAGGTTAGATTCAGCCATTAATTGAGCTAAGCCTTGACCTTTGATAAGTTTTGTGGGTTTGATCTCCAAATCATACTCTAGAATCACTGCTATCAATTTACCTCTTTTTCCATCTAGTTCTTGTGACAGAATATCTTTCACCACTATATTAGGCACATAGGAAATGATGTGAGAATGCAGAATATACACCCTGAAGTCTTTCAAGGCCTTTACCAAGACATAGGCCTGTTTTTCCATTATGTTATATTTCAAGGGTGCATCCCTTAGCGCCTTGCTGAAAAAAGCAATAGGCTGCTCATGTCCCTCTGGATTTTTCTACAACAGGACAGCAGCCACTATATGCTCTGATGCAAAGGAGAATATAAGGAAGTATTTTGAAAAATATGGGTTGATTAGGACTGGTGCCCGGGTGAGTGCATGTTTAACTAATTCAAAAGAATTTTTAGCTTCTACAATCCACTTAACTCCCACTTCTTTCTTGAGCATGTTAGTCATATTCCCGAGGAGTTCTGCTAAGTTGGGAATAAACCTTCTCAAGAAGTTAATTTTCCCAATAAAGGACTGCAATTCTTTTATGTTTCTTGGGTGGCTAATCTGCAGTATTCCCTCAACTCTTCTTGGGTCTATTTTAATCCCCTTTTATGATATAATATGGCCAAGAAGCTTACCTTCTTGAAGGCCAAATACTGTCTTCTTGGGATTTAAAGATAGCCCAAACCTTCTACATTTCTCAAATACTTTTCTCAGATGTTTAAGGTGCTCTTCATCATTTTTGGAATAAATTGTTATGTCATCAAGGTAGATTACAATGAAGTGACCTATTTCCTCTTAAAATGCTATGTCCATAGCTCTTTGGAAGGTTGCACCAGCGTTCATTAGTCCAAAAGGCATTTTCACATACATGAAAGTGCCCCATGGAGTGGTGAAAGTTGTTTTTAGTTGATCTTCTGGGAGTACTAAGACCTGGTTATACCCTGAGAAACCATCTAACAGAGATATCCTCTTAGATCCAACTACCCTTTGTAGGATGTGTTCCATGTTGGGTAAGGGGTAATTTTCCTTAAGTGAAGCTCTGTTAATGTTTCTAAAATCAATGCATAGTCTGATCTCTCCTATATTTTTCCTCATAGCTACAAGGTTGGAGACCCAATCGGAAAACCTCACAGGCACTCTGATTCCTGCCTCATACATTTTCTTGATTTCTTTTTCTACATGAGGCAGTTGTACTGGGTTGATTCTCCGCAGTTTTTGCCTAAAGGGTTTTTGGTTTTATTTCAAAGGGATCTTGTGCTGGATGATCTATGTATCATAGGATTTTAAATCCTCATAGCTCCAGGCGAATACATCAACAAAATCTTTAAATAAATCAATGTATTTCTTCTTGATGTGGGCTGGCAAGGATTTAGCTAATTTAATCATTTTAGGCTTATCCTCGGTGCCTATGTTGCATTCTTCAACATCATATTATGTGTGTTCAATAGTGGGTTTCTTTTTTGCATCATTAAAATCAAAAAGATACTCTAGGGGTACTAGTCCTCTGGGTATGTTTTTGTCTTTATACTGCAGCACCTCTATGTCTTCTTTTTATGCGTTTACGTATTCTTCAGTTTGAGTTCCAAGTTCTTTGGCTAACATGTTTATCTCTACAGAACAGGATGGTTTTTCTTCATTAGGAGGCTCTTTATCTAAACTTCTTTCATCAGACTTAAAACCTGACTCTGGCAATTCAAACTCATTCCTGCAAAGCAAGAAATCCTCTATCTGTTTGTCACCCTCAAAGACCTGCCAATGTTTCTCGTTATCCGGCACTGCTGGTCTATATTTTGTTTGGATGATGATCTGTTTATCACTAGGTAGTCTCTGATATGAACTAGCAGCGCAAGCCAATCCATTTGCAATAATGTTCTGGTCCCTAGGGATAAAAACAAGCTCGTATTCTACAAATGTTTTCAACAGATCCATGGCATCATTCCTGTATGCCCTCAATCTAGGATGCTTCGCAGTGTACTATCCATTTACTTGTTTAATGACTAACTCAGAGTCTCCACGTACTACTATCCTTTGGGCTCCTATTTTTTTCAATAGATTCAATCCTAGGATGAGAGCCTCATACTCTGCAATGTTGTTTGTACATTTAAAATCTAGCTTGAAGGCATGACTCTCAGCATAATTACTTTCAGTGTTGTGCAACCATACTCCAACTCCTGCATTCTTTCTAGTGCAAGACCCATTGAATTTCATTCTCCATAAGGGGTTGTTTGCAGACTCATTATCATTTTAATCCCTAATGTTATGTTGACCATTATGTAATATTCTAAGGTCTGCACCAGGCTGTGTAACATTTTGTTATTCAGGATTTGCATGGATTTCAGAGTGACGATAAATCTGTTGTTTACAATATTGCTTTTTTTCACTCTGGTCTTTTAATTCAGCACATTGTCCAAAGGTTTCTCCCTCATTTTCCTCTATATATAGAGCTTCCATTGTGTTGAGATATGTGGGCTCCGCTCTATTGTTTAAATTTCTGTCTTCGAGCTCTGGATCATCTATAGATTCATCATTGAAAAGGATAAAAGAGTCCAGATCTGTATGGACAGAGTATAGAGGTGAATTTTCAGGTTTCTGAGGGCTACTAACCATGAACTTCATGTGTGCCTCTCTATATAGTCTTATAAGCTGGCTAAAGACAAGGATTATGGCTTATGTCATGTCCATCTACATTGTACCTTGCAGCTTGGAACCCCATGACCTTGACAACAACATGCCATACTTAGGAGGCACATCTGCCACTACAACATCCATTACCATGCACTTGACTGGGATTTGGGTCAGGTTCACACAAAGATATTTGATTAGGCCTATTGGGGTTCCCATGTTTTGGCTAGATTGGCAAGACCAAAAGATGAGACAACATCAGAACCACTTTTAGACCTCCAGATCTAGCCCTCCTGGGTCCAGAGAGGGATCTCTCTATATAAGCAAAGGTTTTATGTCTTTGAAGCTTCTGTGTTAAGATATTAGGTTAGTTATAGGCACAGGTTTGTTTGTTTGGTTTTTGGTTTGGTTGTTGGGAATCAGGAAGGAAGGGTTCAAAATGAGATAAGGCTGTATAAAGAGGATTTTAGGCAAAGGAGATAACTCAGAGAACGCTCGAAACCATTGGGAAATGGAGTCAAGAAAGGGTTTACTTGCTATTGAATATGCAGGCTTTCAGTTGGGATAGTCATCTAAAGCATTGGATCTTAAAGATGATAGTGTGGCATGAAATAGCAAGAGGGAAGGTGAAAAGCAAGGAAACCTCCAAGGTGACCTTTCAGGAATCAGACCCAGGGACAGGACATGACCTTGGACAACCTGTGATCCAAAACCTAAAAGGTTAACTCTTCAGAAAAAGAAACATTAAAGATTTAAACACAAAGGTGAAAACCTGAGATCAGAGAGAGACTTTGAACTCTCAATGCTTCGGCCTCCAACTTAAGGGAACTTAGAAAGGATTAATCAATTGAAAAGGACCCTAGTGAGACAAAGACAAAGTTCTAAACTCCCCGTATCCCAATTCATTAAATTAAAGCCTAACAAGAACATCTAAGAACATATTCATTAATTCATACATCAACTAGCAGTATATATTTGACCACTACACTGGTTAGATTAGCTTGGAATCAAACATCAGATAACACATTCAGCAGAAAACATTGAAGGCAAGGAGAGCAGAAACATAGGGTACCTAAAAAGGGTAAATCCTATGCGAAATTTCTGATGTGTGCCAGAAGAAATGAAATGTAATGAACTATAAGGTAAAATAAAGACAAAGATAAGGAAACATCACCACTACTTTAAATCAGGATCCAAAGGAATGTGCTTGTCATATTAAAGAGCAACACTAGTCATGTACAACATTGCCAACAACTTGATATTCAGCCTGAAAACACCTTCCTCAGCCTATCTTACAACTTTACACAGAGACTATGTCTCAAGAGAAACAGCTTACAATTCACAGATATCCGATCAACAACCCTTACAATGAGTTTCTTCATGAGTTTTATAGCTGGAAGAGAAGCGGGGGAGGTAGATGAAACATTAAAATAGAGCCAGATGAGGGTTGAGACCCATTCTACTTTAACGTCTATGCAATTTAATTTCTAGTACTTCTTGGGTGAAAGAGTGGTCTTCGTCAGGTTGAAATTTACTTCAGGTATGTCTTTGATGTACTTTGCTGTAGAACCTCTGCCGTACTCTGGTGAATAAAAAAAAAGGCAGGTAGAGATTATGAGGTTTTCCATATTGTGTAACAAATGCATTTGGTAGCACCAGGACTGTTGTCAGGGCAGAGATCTTCTCAGGAACACAGTATAGAATGCAAATTGTATGGGCACTTCGTCTTTTCATGGGAGGAAACTTCTGCTGATGTGGAACACTGGTGATGTCGTTTTCTGTGCGCTAGACCCTTACTAGGCCCTCTGTGATAGTCATGAGATCTTCAATCTAGCATATTTGTCTTTAAAACATTAATTAAAGCTCAACGATCTTCAATCGCAGGTCTTAAATTCTCTTGTTCTCCACTGATATTCTTTGTCGCTCCCTTACTGTTCTCTGTCTGTGAAATTTCGAGTTTTAATGGTGTTGGGGAGGTTAACAGTGTTGCACACCATCCATTCAATGGAGAAAAATGTTCTAACACCTCCCAGGCTCCTCACTGTAATATCAAGCTCTGAAACCAGCTGCTCTGTGCCTTGTACCATTAAACAGTGACCACTAACCATGGCATTTTCCGTCTGGCTGTAACCCTGCAAAACACACAAAATCGTTAAGAAATCCATGCTAGAGGGGGATGGATGCAGTGGAAGGCTTGCAGAATGGTGGCGCAGCATGGTGGAAATAGTGGGTACGAACGCAAGATGGCGGAAAAATGCAGTGAAATGGACAAATTATAGACCAGGGGTGGCAGAGGACATGTGGTGAAGGCCTGGAGGATAGGTGGCGCATCGTGGAAATGGAGGCTGGGTGGAAGAATGAATATGGGCCGTCTGATCGATTGTGATGACGATGATCGACGGTGGGGGTTAAACAGTGGGAAGACTTCGAAAGTGGGCGAAATACCAAGAAAATGGGGAAAATGCAATGAAAATGGGTGACGTGGAGTACTGGTGGTGGGACCCGGTCAATGGCGAGGCGTTGATTTAATCCAGACCGTCCGATCTCAGGAGGGGATCGATGGTTGTAAGCACATCGAAGAGCGACTAATGGTGGACCAGGGGTCTCATTTTGCTTTGGTTATCACCCGAGCATCTTTGGGATGCGATCACCGTCGGATGGCCCACCCCAGATCAGACGGTGTATGCGCATATCGCGACAAGTCCACAGTCGAGATTTAACACGTGATGAGGGCGTGTTTTCAAAACAACTTGAGGCCATGTGTCAGCCGGTGGCGTTGATCGCTGCCGATCGGGAAAAACAACCTTCCTTCCAAAGGCGGTGCGATAGAAACCGCCAGTTTTGCACAGTGTTTTACCGCGCGGACCACCAGGCCGACTGAAATGTGGGTTGTTGATCTGCGGATCATATCGACGGTTGAGATGCGATTGGAAGGTGAACGAAGGGAGTGATGGGCACGACGAGACTTTCGAAAACCATCGGATCTATGTAGATCAACGGCGGGTGTTGCACCCGATCATTGATCTGATAAGCGCACTACGGGCTAGTGCCTGGTTTTAGCACTGGGTCATGTGGTGGGGAATTAGTTCTGGGGCTGAGCCGAAAAGGGGCTAAGCCTGTTAAAAGGTAGAAAGTGGGTTTTTTAGCCAAAACAGAGGGTTTTTAAGGCTGGAAAGGGGGTTCGTTAAAGGGAGAAAGGGATTCCTAAGCCAGACAAAAGGTATTTGAAGGGTTTTAAAGGGGATTTAGGATGACTATGAGGATTGATGAGGGGATTTGGGGTGAATAAGGGAGACTTTGATGAAGGGAGAAGAGGGTTAAAATGGGACATTCTGCAGGGATACAAAAGGCAAATGAGGGCCTTTTGAGCTCTTTTTTTTACAGTCAGGGAGGCTTATTGACTTGGAAACAGTAGTGGGGACTTATCAAAGGACAAAGGGCTCAAGGAGGCTTCAAGGATGATGTGTTTCCGGGGAGATGCATTCCTTGAAGGCTGAACAAACAATTTATCCCCCTGCTTGCTTGTCAAGAAATTTATAGGGGGCTAACAGTGGCTCCACATGGGGATGGCTTCTTCTTGAAGGAGTCAAGAATTCAGAGAAAGGTCTTTGGCATAGGCCATATGCCTGCTTCTTGTACCGCTTTCTTTCCTTTGACTTCAGTTGTTGCACACATGATGGACATATTAATCAGTAGAAAACACACCCTAAACAATCTACCTACCCATCCTACAATCCTAGCATTTTTTCTTCAGGGTGAATTTGGACTAGCAGACCCTTGTCATCATCAATTTTTACAAACAGGAAAATAAACCTTTTCTATTTCTAACCTTATTTCTGCATGAGACGAGATTAAATTTTTGGCCTCATATGTTTCTCTACCTAATCTAATATCTGCTGGGATTAAACTGTCCAGCAGATTTCTTCTCTACATTCTACAACAAAAATTTAAAATAGTCAAACTAGGATTAGACAGTCTAGTTTGTTGTGGATCCAAGGCATAAGGCAAACTGCTCTTGGACTGAAAATTTGCTAAAACTGAAAACAAAATCTGGAAGGCTTGAAATCTGAAATTTTGAAGCATCCTTCTTGTCTTTGTGACTCACGTTTTGAGCTTGTTAGAGTCACCTTCTTCTTCTTAATTTCAACTCTGGTTTGGGCATGTTAGAGCTAATCCTTTTCTTCTTTGTTGTCTCGTGTTTTGATCATGTTAGAGCCACTCTTTGCATTTCAGAGGTTCATGTTTTGAGCGTGTCTGAACCTTCCTTACTCTCTATTTTTTTAAACATTTTCTCTTTTTCTTTGGAAACAAAACATAGAAATGGTATTTACAATGGAAATGGAGACTGGAAATTGGAAATCAGCAGTAGTAATGTTTGAGTGTCCTGCCATTGATAGGACCCCCAAACAGCTCCGTACCATCTATCTCTTGCAAAAAAAAGGCATTTGGACCCACAGTGGCCTGGATGATGTAAGGACCCTGCCACAAACTGTCAAACTTGCCATGCTTTCCTTTGTCTTCTCTCCTTGAGTTCCACTTCAGAACTTTATCTCCAAATTTCAAGTCAGACGCTTTTGTTCTTTTGTCAAACAACTTTATATTTTCCTAAAATTTCATAGCTCTGTTATAGACCTCCTCCCTTGTTTGCTAGAGATGAATTGTTTGGTTTATCCTCCTCACCATGCTATCTTCTTCTATCTGAATCTCTTGGACAAGTTTAATCACTAGTACCCCAAGGCTAGTAGGAAACACTGCTTCTATTCCATAGACAAGCTGGTATGGTGACATGCCAATTGATTTCTTTATTGTAAGTCTGTCAACCCACAAAGCATGCACTAACTTTTTATGCCATGACTTCTTATTCTCTTCAAGCATTTTTTTGATAATGGTCACCAAGCTCTTGTTTGATGATTCAGCTAACCCATTACCTTTTGGGTAATAGGCAGTTGAATGAGCGAGTGCTATATGATACCTGTGACAAAAATCAATCATTTTATTGGATCTAAAAGCAGCAGCATTATTAGTGATTATTTTTCTTGGGCAGCCAAACCTAGAGAGGATGTGGTCTTCTAGGAACTTAATGATGACAGAATCTGCGGCATTCCTAGAAGGTATGGCCTCTATCCATTTAGTGAAGTAGTACGTGGCTGTAAGGATCCACTTGTGTTGTGCAGAAGAAGCAGGGTGTATTTCTCCTATGAAATCTAGGCCCCATTGCATAAAGGGACCTTCAACAGTGATGGGTTGTAAAGGTAGAGGGAGGAGCTTTCTTTTGCCTTCAAATATATGGCATTTATGGCAGGCAATTATCATCTTATGGATGTCATTGAAAAGTGTAGGCCAATAATAGCCAGCTCTGAGTATTTTGTTAGCAGTGGCTTTCCAGTTCAAGTGGCCTCCACACTCTCCTGCATGGAACTCTTGTTTAATCCTCTCTGCTTCGGTTTCAGGCAAACATTTAAGCAATAGGCCATTTGTTTTTTCCAGTATAAACATTCATTCAGTATGCAATAGTTTCTGGCTTTTAGCTTTAGGAATTTGGCCTTGGTCTTTGATAGTTCAGGAGGGGAATTGAGGTTTGTGAGCACATACAGGATATCAGAATACCAAGGAGAGTTTTGAAACTACTCCTCGACAGTGGGATCAGGAAATCCTTCCTGCTCATCTAAGGCATCTACCATGTTTATGTCAAGGGCTTGTAAATTTGATTCAGCCATAAATCAAGCTAAGCCCTGGCCTTTGATCAGTTTTGTGGGTTTCATCTCAAGGTCATACTCTAAGATTACAGCAATCCATTTGTCCCTCTTTCCGTCTGGATCTTGGGACAAGATGTCTTTAACCACTAAGTTTGGCACATAGGCTATGATGTGAGAATGCAGTATGTTTCAAGGCCTTTACCAGGGCATAGGCTTGTTTTTCCATTATGTTATATTTCAAGGGTGCATCCCTCAGATCTTTTCTGAAGAAATAAATGGGCTGTTCCATTCCCTCTAGATTTTTCTGCAGCAAAACTGCAGCCACTGTATGCTCAGAGGAAAATGAAAAGATCAGGAAATCTTTTGAGAAATTTGGGCTGATTAGGATAGGAGCCCGAGTGAGTGCAAGTTTAACCAATTAAAAATATTTTTTAGCCTCAATAGTCCACTTAACCCCCACACCTTTTTTCAGCATATTAGTCATATTCCTGAGGTGCTCAGCTAAGTTGGGAATAAACCTCCTTAAGAAGTTAATTTTCCCAATGAAGGACTATAACTCTTTAATGTTCCTTGGGTGTGTGATTTGTAGTATTCCCTCAACTCTTTGTGGGTCTATCCTAATTCCCTTCTCAGATATGATGTGGCCGAGAAGCTTTCCTTCATGCAGCCCAAACACAGTCTTTTTTGGATTTAATGACAGACCGAACTTTCTACATTTTTCAAAAACTCTTCTCAGATGTTTTAGGTGTTCCTCATCAATCTTGGAGTAGACTGTTATGTCATCCAGGTAGATGACAATGAAATGTCCTATTTCCTCTAAAAAATCTATGTCCATTGCTCGTTGGAAGGTTGCACCAGCGTTCATCAGTCCAAAGGGCATTTTTACATACATAAAAGTGCCCCATGGAGTGGTGAAAGTAGTCTTGAGTTGATCTTTTGGGAGTATTAGAACCTGGTTATAACCTAAAAAACCATCTAATAGGGAGATCCACCTTGAGCCAGCTACCCTCTGCAGGATATGTTCCATTTTTGGTAAGGGGTAATTGTCCTTAAGCGAGGCTCTGTTAAGGTTCCCGAAATCTATGCACAGTTTGATCTCACATTTTTTCTTTCTCACAGCTACAAGGTTTGAGACCCAATAAGAGAACCTCACAGGAACTATTATTCCTGCCTCATACATCCTTTTTATTTGCTTTTCTACTGCAGGAAATTGCTTTGGGTTGATCCTGCAAAGTTTCTGTCTGAAGGGTTTCTGGTTATCTTTCAAAGGTATTTTTTGTTGTATAATGTTTGTGTCATAGGCCTTTAAGTCCTCATAGCTCCAGGAAAACACATCAATGAATTCCTTGAATAAGTCAATATATTTCTTCTTCAGGTTTGCAAGCAGGGACTTAGCCAACTTAATCATCTTAGGCTTATCTTCAGTGCCTATGTTGCATTCCTCGACATCAGAGTCTGAGTGCTCTATGGTGGGCCTTTTCGCTACATCATCAAAATCGAAAAGATCTTCTAAAAGTGCTAGACCTTGGGGTATGTTCTTACCTCTTTCCTGTAGCACCTCTATTTCCTCATTATCTGTGTTTTTACATTCTTTGGTTGGATTTTCAATTTGTTCGTTTAAAGTTTTTATTTCTATGTTACAGGGTGGTTTTTCCTCGTCTGAGGGCTCTGAGGGCTCTTCACTTAGGCAGCTATCATTGGACTTAGAGTCTGAATCGGAAAATTAAAACTCGTTCCTGCCTATCAGGAAGTCCTCAATCTATTTATCCCCTTCAAAAACCTACCAATATTTCTCATTATCAGGTACTACAGGTCTGAACTTCGTCTGAATGATGATTTGTTGATCACTAGGATGCTTGTGATATGAACTAGCTATATAGGCCAATCCATTTGCAATTAAATTCCGACCCCTAGGAATAAACACTTGTTCATACTCCACGAAGGTCTTCAATAAATCCATAGCGTCATTCATGTACGCTCTTAGCCTAGGGTGTTTCGCTGTGTATTCACCATTTACTTGATTTATGATTAGCTCTGAGTCTCCATGCACTGCTATCCTACGAGCTCCTAATTTTTTCAACAGATTCAAGCCTAGGATAAGAGCCTCATACTCTGCGATATTATTTGTGCATTTGAAGTTTAGGTTGAAGGCATGACTCTCTGCATAGTCACTCTCTGTGTTATGTACCCACACTCCTGCTCCTGCAGTTCTCCTGGTGCACGACCCATCGAAATTCATTTCCCATAGGGGATCATTCTTGGGCTTATCATCATTTCCCTCCCAAATGTGGGTTTCACTGGTCTGTTTTGTTACGGGGTCTTCATTGGGTTGTGGATGGTTTCATTCTTCATGTGGCGTATGAGTTTGTGAGGGGTGACTGGCCACCTGTTTACATTTTGCTTCTTGTTTACTCGGAGTTTTTTTTTAGTGCACTGTCCACAAATTTCATCTTTGTTTTATTCTGAGGTTAGAGAGGCCATTATGTTGAAATCTATGGGCGCTATCTCATTTTTCATACCTTTGTTTTCTAGCTCTGGCTCCTCTAAGGATTCATCATTGCAAAGGATGAAGGCGTCTAGATCTGTGTGTACAGAGTATAGAGGTGAATTTTCAGGCTTTTCAGAGCTGCTGACCAAGAATTTCATTTGTGCCTCTCTATACAGTCTCCTGAGTTGGCTAAAGATAGGGATTGTGGCATATGCCCTGTCCATCTGCATTGTACCTTGCAGCTTGGCTCCCCATGACCTCGATAGCAACATGCCATACTTAGGTGGCACATCTGTCACTACAACATCCATGACCATATATTTGGCTGGAATCTGGGTCAAGTTCACACATAGGTCTTTGATCAGGCCAAGACACTTTACCCTGCTAGAATCAAATGAATAGAGGTCTTTATAGGGATGGGTTATCTCTAGGCCTAACCTCTCCATAACAACCTTAGGCATTAATTTGTGTGACGCCCCTGAGTCATGCATTGCATTGTGAAGGATCTTGTCATGGACATTGATACTGATATAAAAAGGAGGTACTACCCCTTCTTGAAACTTCCCCTCTATTTTTGGACCAAACAGAAGGGCTGGTTGATCGTCACTCAGATTGACAGAGTCACTGTCTTCCCCTAGATTTAAAGCTTTCAAAATTTGGCCTTTATATACATCCTGAGTGGCCATCTCAAAGAGTGGTATAGAGATTTTAATTTTCGCAATCTCACTCTCCAAATTTAAAGTGGACTGACTCTTTGGAATGTTCAACTCTGTTCGGTTAGCCACCACCTTGGTGGCAGAATCAATGGGCCGATTCTCACTATGTACAGGCTTAGGAACTGTTTTATCAGGAGCACTAACTGTAGTGCTAGCGCTGCTAGTTGGTTGACTTTGTTTTTCGGTGCTTTGGTTGTCTTTTTCTTTGTTCTTCCCAGAACTCTCAGCTGTTGATTTGTTACTTTCAGCATTTACTTTAGAAGTTTTCTCAGGCCTCTTCTTGATGGTAACCACATAATTTTTGGGTTTGGAAATGTATGAGCTCTTTTTGCTTCTAAGTTCATACTGTTCTCTGACCTGCATGATGCCATTTTCAAATCCTAGCCTGTAATCCTCAGATTCTAACCTTTCCTCATCCAAATATGAGGATGAGGGCTGATATTCCTCTGTGGAACAGTTGTGGATTGAGTTATTTGTCCCAAACATGTTTATTGTGTTCTCCTCATACTCTTCCATTATCCCCTCATCTTCATCAAGGAAGTTCTCTTGACATGGGGGTATAACTTGTTGATCTGATTCTCTTTGTATGTTGGGAGTGGTATTGTTCCTTCTAAAGTTCTGGTTCTAGTTATGATTTTGGTTTCTGTTCTGATTACTAACTGTGACAACCATTTTTTCCATCATTTGCTGTAGTTTTTCCATGTTTTTAGATAGGCGGTCATAATTGGGGTCAGATGTGGTAGCTACAGTGTCATCTCTACATGTCACCCTTTTCTCAGCCCTCATTCTGGCTTTCTTCTCAATTAGGTTAGCCTCTACACTCACTGCTCCTTTTTGCATGTCTTCCAATGTGTTGTAATCTCTCTCCCTAAGCTGGTAGGCCATGTCAGTATCAAAGCCTTCAAGTTATTTCACTAAAGCCATTCCTTGGGGAGCTTTCATGTGTGGAGGAAGAGCGTTATAAATGTTGTTAAACCTTGTAGAGTAGTCATGGACACTCTCTCCTACGTTCCCTTTCAGGTTCTTGTATTCTGCTAAGATTTGGAGAGGGTTGGCCTTAAATTCCAATTTATTTATGAAGGTCTGGAGGAGGGTAGATCTTGTATTCTATTAGGAGGTAGGCCCTTAAACCATTTCTTCACATCACCTCCTAAGCTCTGGGCAAAGATTCTCATTTTGACTGTATCATCATTTATCTCCATGTAGTCAAAAGAATCTTCCATCTTGTCTACATGGTGTTGAGTTGTGGTAGACTCCTTTGCAGTGAAGTGTGGGATCTTTGATTGATAATTGTTGTTGGGTAAGGGCACTAGAGGCTGGGGTAAAACCAGAGGTGCATACCAGGCTGCCATGATGGTATTTTGAGGAGGTAAGGGGTTGGCTTGAGCAGCTGGTATAAGGATGACAGGACTACTAGGACCAGCAAAAGTCCATTGAGTAGATTTAGGATGGTAGAGTCCCAAGTTTTGAATGAAATGAAAATCAAGAGGCGTAGATGGTGGGGTTTCTCTGCCCCTTATGTGTTTACCACTTTGAGGTGGTGAACCAGGAAGCTGAAGATCTGGCTGGTCTAGAGCACTGAATGACCTAGTTCTTGGTAATTCGCTTGGTAGGTATAGGTCAAGATGAATGTCTGATAGAGCTGTAAAGTCTTCTGGTGTAGAGTTAGCTCTATGGATGTGACTAGAAATAGTTGTTCCTTTAAGTGTAGGTGATTTCCTGAGAATTCTCTCAGGGTTGTCAACTATTTCAGGTGGTTTTGGGTCGGGATAAGCTCTTGTATGAATGGCTCTTAAAGCCAGTATGCTTATCCTTTAACCAAGGAGCTTAATTGTTACTCTTAATATGGTTGATGTTGTAACGCAGGCTGGTCTCCCAGTGGAGTCTTTGATCTTTAAGGAACTATGGAGTTGCCAGGTGGAAGGTTTGGGATGTTTCTCGGAGGTACACTATCCACCACAATGCTTATGTAATGTCCCTTTTCAAGGATATCCTGAAAACACAGCAAACTCTAACCAGAGATGAACTGGGAGGGCTTTTACCAGATATTTCACCTCTGAAAGAGAGTGAGGTCTGGAGGCTATCTGGCCCTTTCCAGACTCTGTCTAAGAGTGTGGGAGGAACACAAGTGGTGCAGAAGTGAATTGCAAGTGGGAGTGTTTCACTGCCAACCTAACCAGATATTTTGGCTTTCTAAGGCTCTTGCGATGTAGTAAGATGGAAAATACTCAGAAATTCCCCAGCAGAGTCGCCATTATGTTGGGGTTCCCATGTTTTGGCCAGATTGGCAAGACCAAAAGATGAGACAACATCAGAACCACTTTCAGACCTCAAGATCTAGCCCTCCTGGGTCCAGAGAGGGATCTCTCTATATAAGCAAAGGTTTTATTTCTTTGAAGCTTCTGTGTTAAGATATTAGGCTAGTTATAGGCACATGTTTTTTTGTTTGGTTTTTGGTTTGGTTGTTGGGAATCAGGAAGGAAGGGTTCAAAATGAGATAAGGCTTTATAAAGAGGATTTTAGGCAAAGGAGATAACTCAGAGAACGCTCGAGACCATTGGGCAATGGAGTCAGGAAAGGGTTTACTTGCTATTCAATATGAAGGCTTTCAGTTGGGCTAGTCATCTAAAGCATTGGATCTTAAAGATGATAGTGTGGCATGAAAAATCAAGAGGGAAGGTGAAAAGAAAGGAAAAATCCAAGGTGACCTTTTAGGAATTAGACCTAGGGACAGGACATGCCCTTGGAAAACCTGTGATCCAAAACCTAAAAGGTTAACTCTTCAGAAAAGGAACATTAAAGATTTAAACACAAAGGTGAAAACCTGAGATCAGAGAGAGACTTTGAACTCTCAATGCTTCGGCCTCCAACTTAAGGGAACTTAGAAAGGATTAATCAATTGAAAAGGACCCTAGTGAGACAGAGACAGAGTTCTAAACTCCTAATATTCCAATTCATTAAATTAAAGCCTAAAGAGAACATCTAAGAACATATTCATTAATCCATACATCAGCTAGCAGTATATATTTGACCACTACACTGGTTAGATTATCTTGGAATCAATCCTCAGATAACACATTCAGCAGAAAACATTGAAGGCAAGGAGAGCAGAAACATAGGGTACCTAACAAGGGTAAATCCTATGCTAGATTTCTGATGCGTGCCAGAAGAAATGAAATGTAATGAACTATAAGGTAAAATAAAGACAAAGATAAGGAAACATCACCGCTGCTTTAAATCAGGATCCAAAGGAATGTGCTTGTCATATTAAAGAGCAACACTAGTCATGTACAACATTGCCAATAGCTTGATATTTAGCCTGAAAACATCTTCCTCAGCCTATCTTACAACTTTACACAGAGACTATGTCTCAAGAGAAACAGCTTACAATTCATAGATATCCAATCAACAACCCTTACAATGATTTTCTTCATGAGTTTTATAGCTGGAAGAGAAGTGGGGGAGGTAGATGAAACACTAAATGAAACATTAAAACAGAGTCAGACGAGGGTTGAGATGCATTTTCTTTAACATCTATGCAATTTAATTTCTGGTACTTCTTGGGTGAAAGAGTGGTATTCGTCAGGCTGAAATTTACTTCAGGTATGTCTTTGATGTACTTTGCTGTAGAATCTCTATCATACTCTGGTGAATGAACAAAAAAGGCAGGTAGAGATTATGAGGTCTGCCATACTGTGTAACAAATGCGTTTGGTAGCACCAGGACTATTGTCAGGGCAGAGATCTTCTCAGGAACACGGTATAGAATGGAAATTGTATGGGCACTTCGTCTTTTCATGGGAGGAAACTTCTGCTGATGTGGAACACCGGTGATGTCATTTTGTGTGCGCCAGACCCTTACTAGGCCCTCTGTGATAGTCATGAGGTCTTAAATCTAGCACATTTGTCTTTAAAACATTAATTAAGGCTCAACGATCTTCAATCACAGGTCTTAAATTCTTTGGTTCTCCACTGATACTCTTTGCCGCTCCCTTGTTGTTCTCTGTCTGTGAAATTTTGAGTTTTAATGGTGCTGGGGAGGTTAATAGTGTCGCACACCATCGATTCAAAGGAGAAAAACATTCTAACACCTCCCAGGCTCCTCACTGTAATATCAAGCTCTGAACCTAGCTTCTCTGTGCCTTGTACCATTAAACAGTGACCACCAACCATGGCGTTTTCCGCCTGGCTGTAACCCTGCAAAACACACAAAATCGTTAATAAATCCATGCTGGAGGGGGATGGATGCAGTGGAAGGCTTGCGGAATGGTGGCGCAAATGGTGGAAACAGTGGGTACGAACACAAGATGGCGGAAAAATGCAGCGAAATGGACGAATTATAGACCAGGGGTGGCGGAGGACACGTGGTGAAGGCTTGGAGGACAGGTGGTGCATCGTGGAAATGGAGGCTAGGCGGAAGAATGAATATGGGCCATCTGATCAATTGTGATGACGATGATTGACGGCAGGGGTTAAATAGTGGGAAGACTTCGGAAGTGGGCGAAATACCAAGAAAATGGGGAAAATGCAATGAAAATGGGTGACGTGGAGTACTAGCGGTGGGACCTGGTCAATGGCAGGGCGTTGATTTAATCCAGACCATCCAATCTTAGGAGGAGATCGACGGCTGTAAGCGCATCGAAGGATGACTAATGGTGGACCAGGGATCTCGTTTTGCTTTGGTTATCACCCGAGCATCTTTGGGATGCGATCACCGTCAGATGGCCCACCCTAGATCGGATGGCGTATGCACATATCGTGTCGGGTCCGCCGTCGAGCTTTAACGCGCGATGAGGGCAAGTTTTCAAAACAGTTTGAGGCCATGTGTCGGCCGGTGGCATTGATCGCTGTCGATCGGGAAAAACAACCTTCCTTCCAAAGGTGGTGTGATAGAAACCACTGGTTTTGCACAGTGTTTTACTGCAGGGACCACCGGGGCAGCTAAAATGTGGGTCGTCAATCTACGGATTAGATCAACGGTTGAGATGCGATCATAGGGTGAACGATGGGAGTGATGGGCGTGACGAGACTTGCAAAAACCGTCGAATCTGTGTAGATCGACGGCCGGTGTTACACCCGATCATTGATTTGATAAGAGCGCTATGGGCTAGCGCCTGGTTTTAGCACTGGGTCATGTGGTGGGAAAGTGGTTATGGGGCTGAGCCAAAAAGGGGCTAAGCCTGTTACAAGGTAGAAAGTGGATTTTTTAGCCAAAACAGAGGGTTTTTAAGGCTAGAAAGGGGGTTTGGTAAAGGGAGAAAGGGATTCCTAAGCCAGGCAAAAGGTATTTGAAGGGTTTTAAAGGGGATTTAGGATGACTACGAGGATTGATGAGGGGATTTGGGGGGAAGAAGGGAGACTTTGATGAAGGGAGAAGAAGGTTAAAATGGGACATTCTGCAGGGATACAAAAGGCAAATGAGGGCCTTTTGAGCGTAATTGTTTACATTCAGGGAGGCTTATTGACTTTGAAACAGTGGTGGGGACTTATCAAAGGACAAAGGGCACAAGGAGGCTTCAAGGATGATGTGTTTCCAAGGAGATGCATTCCTTGAAGGCTCAAAAAACAATTTATCCCCTTGCTTTCTTGTCAAGAAATTTATAGGGGGCTAACAAGGCCAAGGCACTTCACTCTGCTAGAGTCAAACGAATATAAATCCTTATAAGGCCTGGTTATATCTAGGCCTAACTTCTCCATAATCACCTTTGGCATAAGGTTGTGTGAGGCCCCAGAATTATGCATGGCATTATGCAGGATCTTGTCATGAATATTGATACTGATATAGAAGGGAGTCACTACTCCTTCCTGAAATTTTCCTGAAATTTTTGGGCCAAACAATAGAGCTGGTTGATCATCATTTAAATTGAAAGTGTCACTATTTTCTCCTAAGTTTAAAGCTTTCAAAATTTAACCTTTATATGCATCTTGGGTGGCCAACTCAGTGAGAGGAACTGAAATTTTGATTTTTTCTATCTCACTTTCCAAGTTGAAATAATATTGACTCTTCGTGAGGCTTGATTCTGTTTTGTTGGCCACTATTTTATTGACAAAATCTACTTGTTGATTCTCACTATGTACAATTTTTGAAGCTATTTTATCAGGAGCATTAGCAACAATGCTAGTGCTGCCATTTTCTTGACTTGCTTTATCAGTATTTTGGACGTCTTTGTATTTTTTTTTTCCCAGAACTCTCAGCTGTTGATTTGTTACTTTCAGTAGTCATTTTAGGAGTCTTTTCAGGTCTCTTCTTAATGTTGATTTCAGAGTGTTTTTTTTCCTGGAATATCTATGTTCTTTTTGCTTCTGAGATCATATTGTTCTCAAACCTGCATGATGGCATTCTCAAATCCTAACCTATAATTCTCAGATTCTAACCCTTCATCATCCCAATGTGAGTATGAGGTCTGATTATCTTCTGTGGAAAAGGTGTGAATTTGGCTATCCACTTCACCATGTTTATTGTAGTTCCCTCTGTCTCTTTTATTATTCCCTCATCTTCATCAAGGAAATTTTCTTGAAATGGGGGTATGACTTGTTGATCAGAGTTTCTTTGTCTATTTGGGGGATTGTTTCTCCTGAAGTTTTGGTTCTGGTTTTGATTTTGGTTTCTGTTCTGATTACTAACTTGGACAACCATTTTTTCCATCATTTTTTCTAGCCTTTCCATGTTTTTAGCTACATTTTCATATTTGGGATCAGATGTGGAAGCTGATGTGTCATCCCTATAGGTTGCCTTCTTCTCAACCCTCATTCTAGCTCTTTTTTCAATCAGGTTTTCTTCTACGCTCACAACTCCTTTTTGCATATCTTCTAGAGTTGTATAATCTCTCTCCCTAAGCTGATAGGCCATGTCAGCATCAAATCCTTCAGGGTATTTCACTAAGGTCATTCCTTGGGGAGGTTTCATATGGGGTGGAAGAGCATTGTAGACACTGTTGAATTTAGTGGAATAGTCATGGACACTCTCTCCCAGATTTATTTTAAGGTTCTTATATTCTGCTAATATTTGGAGAGGGTTGCTTTTGACCTCCCATTTGTTTATGAAATTTTGGTGTAGAGAGGGAAGGTCATTGAAGCTATTAGGAGGTAAGCCTTTAAACCACCTCTTCACTTCTCCTCCTAAACTTTGAGCGAAGATTCTCATTTTGATGGTTTCATCTTCAATTTCCATATAGTTGAAGGCATCTTCCATCCTATCTACATGATGTTGAGCTGTGGTAGACTCTTTTCCAGTGAAATGAGGGATTTTTGACTGATAATCATTGGGTAGTGGAGCCAAAGGCTGTGGTAACACCAGGGGGCCATACCATGCTGCCATGATGGTGTTTTGTGGAGGTAAAGGATTGGTTTGAGCAGTAGGTATATGGATGATAGAAATTCTAGGACCAGCAACACACTATTGAGCTAATTTAGGGTGATAGAGGCCCAAGTTTTGAATGAAATTAATATCGGGAGGTGTTGAAGGAGGGGTCTCTCTATCCCTAATATGTTGACCACTATGAGATGGTGAACTTGGAGGCTCGAGGTCTGTTTGATCTAGACTACTAAATGACTTAGTTCTTGGTAAATCACTTGGTAAATACTAGTTAAATTAGCTTGAATTTGTTCTTAGATCACACAATTAGTAGAAAACATCAAAGATAAGAAGAGAAGGAAGCATTAGGATACTTTACAGCAGTATATCCTAAGCTATTTTACTGATTCTTATCAGAGAAATGAAATATGATGAATAACAGAGGGAAAACATTGACAGAGATAGAACACATCACCACTGATTTAGATCAGGATCCAATGAACATGCTTGTCATATTAAAGAGTAACACCAATCACATACATCATTGTCCAACAGCTTGATATCAACTCGAAATCATCTCCCAGCCTATTTTACAACTAATAAAACTCTATCTCAAAGAAACAACTTACAATCCATGAATAAACAACCAACAACATGTATTTTTCATGATTTCTTATAGCTGAAAGTGTGGCAGTAGAGGTAGATAGAACTTTAAATGAACCATTAAAATAGATGAAGAAGAGTGTTTGTGGCCCATTCTATTTTAATATCCTGAATTTACTTTCAGTACTCTTTGGGTGAATAAGTGGTCTTCGACAGGCTGATAATAACTCCAAAGGTATGTTTTTGAGGTACTTTCTGATTGTTTGTACTCTCTTTGTATTCTGGGAAAAGTAATGCAGATAAATGACTTTCGGGCCTTCCATACTTTGTAACTAATGCTCTGGAAATATTAGGACTTATGTCAGGGTAGTGATCTCCTCAGGAACTCGCTGAAGAATAAAAAACATTATGGCAACTTTGTCCTTTCTCAGGAAAGAACATTCTACTGATGTGGGACACTGATATGGCTTGTTTCATGTGCTTTAGGCCTTATTAGGCCTCTGGATCATTTATAATGTCTTCAATCTGTATCTCTGTCCCTTAAACATTGGATTTAAAGCATTTAATCTTCGATAATGAGCTTTTAATCCCTTTAAAATGTCACTGATACTCTTTGTTGCTTCACTTCTGTCTTGTCTATGAATATTTCAGGTTTTCTTGGTGCTGGAGGCTCATGAGAAGGTCTCACATTGGTCCTTTAATGAAATAATTTGTTTAAAACCTTCCCAGGTGTTTTCCCTACAATCTTAGGTTCTGAAAAACTGGTATTCTGCGCCCTGTATTACCCTGTCTGTGATGGTGAGACAAAATGAATTTTACCACCTGTAACCCTGCAAAAAGATGATAAACATGTTAAGAAATCAATGGGGGCAGAGGAGGATTTCTCTAGAGGGCCGAGGAAATGGTGTCGCAGCAGTGGAAATGGTGGATGTAGGCGCAAAAACGGGAAAAACTCATGGCGGAATGGAAGAAACTGGCCCAATGCAGGTATGGTGCGAAGACGGTTCTGGACCGTTGGATTAGACTGATAGATGGTGATCAACGGTCAAGATTCACCGATGGAGTTTTTTTAGAATTTTAGGCAAAAGAAAATAAATTTTAGTGTAAAACACAAAAGTTTAATGTTTAGGTGATTTACAAAGGAAAAAGGCTAAAATGTAGGAGATCGGGGGCCTTTGGTGGTGGGACGGAGAGGGCGGAGGGAGATTGGACATGGACCATCGGATCATGGGAAAAGATCAACGGAAGAGATCTTCCGATGAAGTCCTTTGGAAGGTCTAGAGAAAATAATATGGATGGGAACACGATGTAATATGAGCCGTCAATCTAGATCAGATCAACGGTCGTGATCAAACGCTGCAGTTGCGAAGGAGGGTGGTAAGCGGAAAACCAGAAGTGGTTATCATGCTTCTCTGAAGTGGTTTTGAAAATTTCCCAAAAAAATGAGATATGCCTTGCCGCCTGACACATGTCCCTTCTGAAACCACTTTTATCGCATAATTTCAAAACGTTAACGCCCAGATGCAAAATTTACGCGATATGTGTTCTCATCCGTTGGATGGTAGGGCGGAAGATCTAACAATGGGAGTGATAGCACGATGGGGAAAGGTGCATGGGCGAAACGGGTAGATGGGGTAAACGACGGATTAAATCCCGACCATTGGATCTATAGAACGGACGACCAAAATCAAACGGTGAGGCGAGGATGAGTTGGGCCATCAGGATTTTGTGGGCCGTTAGATCTTCAGGACGGACGGTCAGGATCAGAAGTGGAAATGCCTATGTGGGGTATGAAATGCAAGGGTGGAAAATATCCTTGCCGTTGGATCTGTAGAATAGATGGAATATATTTAATCGGGGATCAGCGGAACAGTGGAACAAGAAAGGGGAAGGTGGTGTGCGATGCAATCTTGACCATCAGATCTGGTGGAATGGACGGCTAGGATTTAATCACATCGGAGAAAGGTAGTGTATCAAAACTCTGAAGTCATTTGGTTTTGCGATTTTCGATTTAGCACGGACCATTGGATCACTGGAGAGATCAATGGTCGAGATTAGCTCGAAGGGGGAATGATGGTGGGCACAGGGGCAGAGCGCGATTGAATCTGGGCCGTTGGTTCTTGTGGATTCAATAGTCCAGATTAAATCGGCGGGATAGGGTGATGGGCTCTGTGAACAAAACGCGAAGGAATCACGACTGTTGGTTCTTGTGGATTCAACGGACAGGATTGAATCGGGGAGTTGACCATCGGGGAAAAAGAAAAGAGGGGATGTTGGGTTAGCGCGATGTGATTTTGCACTAGCCGTCATATCTGGAAAGGATTGACGGTCGGGATTAGTCGAAAGGGGAAAAGGTGGAAGTCTTGCAATGGTGTCTCAACCGTCGAATCTGTATGGATGGATGGTCAGGATCAGATCGGGGATCGCAAATCGGAGGATACAATGGGATGGCGCTTAAGACTTTGCATTTGGCGATCATGTGAGGGCCCTCGGATTATGAAAGAGATCAACAGTGGAGATCGCAGTGGAGGTGTAATGAAAAGATGCTATGGGTGCGATGCGATATCAACACTGACCATTAGATTTGTAAATATCGACGGCCAATATTGAAGCGGAGGCCTATGGAACAAAGTTTCATCGCATCGGAAAAATATAAGGAAACAAGGGATTACAGTAACAAAAAGCTACGATTGCAATTAGTGCCTGAGGGCTAACGCCTAGTTCTGGCGCCAGGTCATATGCGAAAGAGGGGCTAAGGGCTAGGCCAAAAGGGGCTTAAGGCCTCAATGTAAAAGGGTGTTTTTTAGGCCAAAATCAATGTTTTTAAGGCCAAGAAAGGGGTTCCGATAGAGGAAAGAAGGCATTTTTAAACTAGATAAAGGATGATATGAGGTTTAAAAAGGGACTTAGGAAGGTTTAGAGGTTAAATGGGGATATTTTGAGGGTTTTTAGGGGAATTTTGTGAGGGGAAAAAAGGGGTGAAAATGGGGAATTTGAAGGGATAAAATGGAGCAGATGGAGGCTTTTTGAGGCTTCCTCTTTCACAAACAGTGAGGCTAATCAAATGGAAACAGTAGTAAGGACTTCTTCAAAGGAAAAAGACACATATAGGCTTCAATAATGATAGGTTTTCAAAGGAAATGTATCTCTTGAAGACTCAAAAACATTTTTAGCCACCTGTTTTCTATGTCAAAATTTTATAGGTGGCTAAGAGATTGCTCATCAAGTATTTTTTCATTTAAGAAATAGAGGACATGTGAGTGGGCTTTGATCCACTAATGTGTGCATGGGTGATGAAACCATTTAATATGGTCTATTTTAGTGTAAATTCACGTTCAACTACTACCTCAAGGTGCCCCCATGTATCCAAGGAATCCCTCATAGGAAATGAATCTTACTCAATGGTGAAAAACTCCTCGCTTTCCACTATTGGATCGAACCACTTTGGGTTTAATCTTAGAAAGGAGTACATCGAGGTGGGATTTGAACCACTTATATGTGCATGGGTCACGAAGCCAATTAATATGGTCTCTATGGATATAACCATAATTTCCACCACTATTTCCACATTCTCCCATGGCTCTAGGGAAGCCCTCGTGGGAACTGAACCTTTCCCAATGGTGAAATTAAAAAAGGAGGACATGCGGGTGAGTTTTGATCCACTTATGTATGAATGAGTCACAATGCCATTTAATATGGTATTTTTGGGTGCAACCACACATTTGATCAATACCTCAAGGTGACCCATGGATCCAAGGAGCCCTCATGGGAATTAACCCCACTCAATGGTGAAATTAGAAAGGAGGACATGGGGGTGGGATTTAATCCACTTATGTATGTACAAGTTATGAAACCATTTAATATGGTCTCTTTGATTGAAAATACATGTTTGACCACTACCTAAAGGTTCCCCTATGGCTCCAAGGAAACCCTCATGGGTATTGAACCTTGTCTAATGGCGTAAAACCCCAACCATTGCACCATTGGATCCAATCCCTTTGGGAAAATTTTAAAAAGAGGAAATGGAGGTGGGCTTTGATCCCTTTATGTGTGCATATATAAAACCACTCAATATTCTCAAACACAAAATCAACCACTACCTTAAGGCACTACATTGGCTGTATGGAATCACTCTTGGGAATTTAAATTTTTCCAATATTGGTGAAACATTCCTCTCTTTCCACCATTGGATCCAACTCCTTTGGACTTACTTAAAGAAAGGAGGAAATGGGGGTGGGATTTGATCCACTTATGTGTGCATGAATCCTGAAACCACTTAATATAGTCTCTCTGGTTGGATCCACATATTTTACCACAATCTCAAGGTGCTCCCATAGCTCTAGGGAAGCCCTCATGGGAATTGGACATTTCCCAATGGTGAATATTTTTAATTCTCAACTGAAGTTTTGCTAAGAAAAAATTTAATAATTTTTTTAGACATATAACACTATTTTTTTTATATTATATTTAGTTTATTGAAATAAATCTCTTACACATATATACTAAATTTTTGATATTTTGTTTAACAAATAAATTTTGAGTTTTGTATTTTTTTTTCCTCTAAATTCATTTGTATATTTCTATTAATATCAAATAAATAAAGTTTAAATTTGACCAAAATAGATTACTGTTACACAACAATTTGTCACCGTCCCTGCAATTCCCCGTCCCGCACATTGGAGGGCTCTTTTCGTGACCTGTGGGTAGTGACATAACTTGAAAATACTTTCATGGCATTCCCCTGAACATGTACTTTCAGTGCCTTGAAGACAACTCCTTGTGAAAAACCCTAAAAATAGCCTTTTTTGCATTGGTGCGAGTAAACAGTTCAGCCCTCGCGCCAAGGGGGCAAATCCTCCAAAGAAGGCGCGCCAATTGGCGCTCTGTCTTAGAGCCACACCCGCGCCAGGCTTAATAAGGAGTTTTTTTTTTAAATAAATGGCAGAAGATTGACCCCAACCAATTCCTAAATTGGTCTCTAAATTGAGTTGGGAGGTTGGCTTCGAATCTCCGTGTAGAGGAAGTAGTTTTCCACCTCTCATGGAAGCTTCCTTGAGGATAGGGCCAATCCCATGATTGTAGGGATCCCAACTCCCCTTCCACCATCTATATAAGCTTGCCATTTCCCTTTGCAAGCTAGTCTCCAAGAATCTCCAAGAGCCTTCATAGCCAAAAGAATGTTGCAAGAGCTTTGATAGTCCTCATAATGCCAAATCCATAGCGAGGAGATTGACGATCGAAGAGAGAGGCTTGCCCCCATTCCTGACAAGCTTTGCGAGACGTATTCCACTGACAACCCGCCAAAGGAAGACTTCAGCGTCAGAGCCAGGTTGTATCATTCTTTATTTCATTAATGATAAGCGACTACGATTATAGTTCCACTTGTATTGTTCATGTTTTATGATTATGAGTTGTGTCCTCTCTGACTGACACATAGTTGCAAATATTTGGTTTTACGCTTGTATGTTCGTCGTGTTTCTTGTGTGTAGGTGTTCGATCACGCCAAGTGGGAGAATTATGACCTGTCGGAGCAAGGGATCGGGAGCATTATCCTCTCCGCAACGACAATAGCGTTGGACACAAGGTAAGCCTCGTATCGCGCCTTGGTTATTGCAATTAGGAGCTTGCATTGTAGCGTGGTTTGATTGTTGCTAGACCCGGTCTGGGCTAGTATGGATCGCCTCTATCCGCAGAGGGGATTTACCTCTACAACAAATTGGCAACTCCGCTGGGGATTTAGCTTGTTGTTTGATTTATAAACTACAGACGGAGCCTGAAGTTAGCCAGATAGCCTTCGAAACACTCTTGCTCTGCATTAGCGAAGTAGATCAATGCTGCTTCAGTCAATATCCAGTTTAGTTTTTAAACTAAACATTTGGGATATTGTCTTGTCTTTCGGTCGATTCTTGACTTTGATTGCTTGATCAGCTCTTTTGGCTGGCTCTTTTTGTGAGGTTGGCTTTTGGTTTAAGCTTTACCATCACTAGTCTGCTTCTTGGATTGCTTATTTATTTTTTTTCCTTAGTAAACTTGGTTGGCGCACTTTTTAGTGTGATAGTCGCGCCCACTGGCGCACATTGTCAGTGTATTACTCGCGCCAATCCCATTATGGCACTAGTTTCAGCCTTACAGTCGCGCTAATCCTATAAGGTAGTAGGGTTTACTATGTTTTGAGCCTTCTGAGACTGATCTGGGTGTTTGGTCTTGTTTTTTCGACTGCTTGAGTGTTCTGGAGCCTTGTTTGACTCACTGTGACCTTCTTCCTTTGGTTTTTTGCCCGTTTCTATTGATTTTACATTCTAGCCCTAGGCCATCTAGGTGCTATAGTGTGTTGAGCCTCCCGTGGGAGTTTTTGGTTTCTATTTGTTCAATCAATCTTGTGATTGCTTCTCTGCATTCGTTTGGTGGTTGTCTATCATTTTATTGCGCTATTTGAGTGATTGGTTTCTTCTTCATTCGAATTCCGCTTTGTCTCACTTTGAGCCTAGATTACATGGTTCATTTGAGTCTTGGAGATTCTGCTTGAAGTGGTGAGTCTGGTCTTGGTTGGGAGAAATTCTTTGTTTTTTAATTTTCAGGCATTGGCGCTTGTTGTCAGTTAGCAACCCGCACCAATTTTCCATTGGCGCTAGTTGTCAGTGAGCAAGTCGCGCCAGTTGGCACTAGTTGTCAATGATAAAGTCGTGCCAATTTCAGGGTGTGTGGAAATTGAGATTTTTTACTAAATTCTTCACCAGTGTGTCTTTCCCTTCCAGTATTTTCAATGTCTGAGCATAGGTTACATTGCTCATTGTTTGAAATGGCTTATTTCCATGATTTTTTGATGTAAAAGGGAATGAATGCCTTGTTTTGATCTCTTTCTTTGGAAGTCCTCTTTGTGTTTGACCTCATATGTCTTGTCGCCTTTTGAGGGATTTCGTGACAAAGTGTTTGAAACAACGATTGCATTCTTATTGTTTGTTTACATCTCTTTTTCATTCATCCTTCATTAAGGAGATTTTTGTTCTTTTAGTTTTCGTCTCGTAGTTTTCTTTTCGTTAAAATGCATTAGATCACATTGCATTGAAAAGTGGTTTTTGAGATCTATCATTGAGCTTAGATTACATTGTTTAATGATTGAAAACTAAAAATTGCTTTGAGTGCATTCTCTTTCATTAAAATCATGCATTAAGTAGATTCTCATTTCATCGAAAAATGCATTGAGTGCATTCTTATAATTTGAAAAAGAAAAGGGAAATTGTGCATAGATTACAATTGCATAGTTTTCGGAAAAGAGGATTTTGCATAGATTACATTGCATTATTCGCATTGTTGAATGTTTGAAATTACTTTGGATAGTGAAAGTCATCTAGTTTGGAAAAATTTCGTTTACAGTGTTGTTGTTTGTTGCATCTTTGTTTGAAGCTCTTCCCTTAACTAGATAGCATTCATCGAATTGAAAGATTTCTTTTATCATGTAGTGTGCATTTAGGAGATTTTGAGACATAACACTTGCTAGGGCCTGAAAATTGAAAATTGAAACATAATTGAAGATAAACATTAAAATTCATTCAATTTACACTAAGGCAACATTGAAACATTAACGAAATATTTAGAGGTCTAGGCTAGAGAAGTATTCTGACGTCTTTAAACCTAGTAGCTGTCATTCGCCTCTTGGCCTTAGACAGCACTAGTATGGAATTGTGCTCCCCGTACCGTCACGTATATAAAGGGAGACCCCACTAGGTTTCTATCCTTTATCCATAGGAAGCTGAGTCTGCCACCCTATACCCATGATACACCGGACACAACATTCAGGGAGATTGCCTGCACGTACGTTAAGTCCTTGGTTGATTTCTCTTTCATTTTAAAACCAAGGTGTATATTGTAGTTCATGGTTATTTGGTACACCCTTTGCCTAGAATTCCTGAGCAGTCATTTTGATCTTATCTGACTCCTTAAATTTGAAAAGATCACCAAGCGCTTGTCCTTTCACGCTTGTTTTAAAACTAAAAGAGATAGAGTCACCTTTCATCCGTTTCTCGACTCTTAAAACATGAAACAGTGAAGTTTCTAAGTTTCAATGTGGTAAAATAAATCACACGCCCTGTTAGAATTTTCTTGTTGGCTGTTTGATTGTGTGCCTTGGTTTTTAGCCCATGTGCGGTTTTGAGTCATTGATGGCAACTTTTCCAGAGTTCACCAACCAAGGAATCCCCTCCGATGGGAATCCTGGTCCTTTTCCTCCTTTTGGAAATGTTGGTGCTCCTTATATGGCAACGTCGTCCCTTCCTGGGTTAACTGTTGGGTTGCCTGTTTGGTTGTTCTCAACCTCTGTGGTCCCAAATGTCTCAGCTACTGTTCAATCAGTTCCTCCACCTGAACAACATCATGTTGATTCCAAGGTGGACCTCTCCCCTTCTTCACCTATTTCTGCGTCCTCCTCTTCTACTTCGCCTGGTGAAAGTTTGGATTCAAGTAACCGGGTGGCTAAGAAGAAGAAGAAGAAGACAAAGAAGAAGAAGTCTGATAAAGGAGAGGATAACTCTGCGGCTATTGCACCTAAGAAGTCTCCTCTTGATAAACCTCCCAACCCTCCGTGGAAAGTCAAGTTCCCTTGCATGTTGTGCACAGGAGACCACCTTCTTCGAGACTGCCCTGGCATTCCCAAGGTGCTTGAAGCATGGTCCAATGGTCATCCACCGTTTTCTTTGGCTTCCGGGATTCAGGTTGGGGGCACGTCTTCAGATGGTGCTGGTAAAGCTTTTAAGAAGCAGGGTAAGCTCACCAATCCCTATAAGTTGTGTGAAGGGCACCATGCCATTCACCTTTGTCCGTATATGGATGAAGCCAAGCAAGTTTTGGACAACTCGGCTGTCTCTGCACCGTGCCTTCCGGCTGGTTACAAATAGATTTCTTTGGGTCCTCCACCAACTGATCCTACGGTTGGTCAAGAGTCATCCTTGGTCGACCCCACTCCCCCGGAAATTCAAATTCAGGAATCCATCCCTGACCAACCATTGGTCGTGGGATCGGTTGAACTGGCCCCATCTGCAATGCACCAGGTCTTTTCCGTTGAGAGTGGATCTCACACCCCCCATGTCCTTCTGGTTTCTTCAGATTCTTCAGACTTGGAGAAAGATTCTCCTGTCCCTATATCTCAAGAAGCTGCTCCTTCGCCTCCCGTGGTGGAGGTCTCGGAGGATACCCCTCCCACCTTTGAGATGGAGGTCGTGGAGGATGCTCCTTCTTCTTTCGTAACACCGGGGGAAGACCATCTCGGTTCGATGGTAGCCCCCCGAGTATTTTGGTCACTTCCTTTGATTGGAATCGATTTTCAGGATACCGCCTTCCGTCTTATGTGCCTTTCGAGATCACAGTACAGGCTTTTGGTCTGGTTGTACCTAGCACCATTATAGATGAAGGCACATCTGTTAGTATTATATCTTCAACTACTTGGCAAGCTTTTGGATCGCCGCTGCTTGCGCCTGTTACGCAGAATCTGTTGGCATTTAACAGAAGAACTAGTCAACCGTTAGGGATCCTTCCAAGGTTACCTATTACTTTGGGAGGTAAAACCATCCATATGGACGTGATGGTTGTTCCAGGCCCTTTGGATTTCAATCTACTCTTGGGGCGCGATTACACCTATGCCATGGGAGCACTTGTCTCCTCCCCCTTTCGTGTGGTCTGTTTTCCGCATGAAGGATGGATCGTGACCATTGATCAGCTTTCATTCTTTGGTCCTGATATGGCAACTGGCCTACCATCATCCCTTCCTGGTTTTTATCCACCCGTTGTATCTGCCCCACTACAGGTCAACTATGTGGCTACCTATCCTGTGCCTGTACTGAGTGATAGTGTTGTTGTGCATCAGGTATTAGGGGCATTGGGTCCTGACTTCGAGGATGTTTTCCTTCCATCGAGAGTGGAACTCTTGGAAGCGATGACTTCTTGTTCATTATGATGAAGTCGGTTATACCATGGTTATTTTCTTGTGTCAAGCTCCTTAAAAAATGAAACAAGGTCGTCGGAGCATAGTTCATTTTCTTGTGTCAAGCTCCTTAAAAATGAAATAAGGTCGTTGGAGCAGAGTTCCTTGTCTTGTGTCAAGCTCCTTAAAAAATGAAACAAGGTTGTCAGAGCAGAGTTCCTTGTCTTGTGCCAAGCTCCTTAAACCATGAAACAAGGTGTCCTGAGGATAGTTATTTTAATGTGTCAACCTCATTAAAACAATGAAACACTATCCTGTTCAATTCGAGTCTTTGTTTAGATCTCGTAAATCCTAGTCGAGTCTTTCTCTTGATCTCGTATATTTGAACCTTCACTCCATCTGCCTTTCATATGGACTAAAGCTTGGGGGGCATGTACCTCGAATTGAGTCACCATGCTGGGGGCATGCTTACTTTTTCAAGCATGGTTTGTTCCCGTTTCAAGCTTGTGTAAAAATGAAACCGGTTTCAAGCATAGTTTATCTTTGTTTCAAGCTTGTGTAAAAATGAAACCAACTTCAAGCAGGGTTTCTTAATTTCAAGCTTGTGTAAAAATGAAACCATTCCCATTTTACCTCTTGTGATTTCCATCTTATCAACCTGTCTTTGCTAGATGAACCTTGGTTTTCTCACTCCATCGTCACTATCTGCTTGTCCGATCATATATCTTCACTTGGTTGTTTTACCCATTCCTGAGGAACCGCTGCAATGAGTGGTCTTGTTAGCTAGCCTCTTGACCTTTATTTGTTTTGAGAAGTTTCGCCATCACCGAAACCAGTAGCTACCCTTTATACCACTCGTTCCTTCAGGTGGAGTCATCTTTCATCTCTTTTCTGACTCTCTAAACATGAAAAAATTGCCAAGTCCCTTGTCGTTTCGATCTCGTTAAAGTGGCCACAAAACGACATCTACCTAGTATACGTTTACCCCTTTTTCGGGCTAGGATAGATTATTTACGAAAAAGGAATACCCTAGCCTATCGCGACTAGGAGGTTTTCTCAGATATTTTTTTCTACCTTTTCAGGTCTGAGGAACTATTTACGAAAAGGGACCATTGGAGTTTACTTTTCCGCTATCTTTTCAAACTCTCTAAACATGAAAAGACATCGAGTTCTTCCTTTGTCAGACTCGTTAAACCCTGATGACATTGGATTTAGTTGTAATGACAATATTCGAGTTCCTCCTCCCTAGGGCTAATTAAATGTACTAGGATGGACTTATATAGCAAGCATATGGTATCCTCTTCAAGATTGTGTAAAAATAAAGAGGTACTCGCAAGAAATGGCGGGGAAAATGGAACCAACATCATTGTCGTGTCGGCAGTATGTCGCTCTTGAACATGGCACTTGTTTGTGTTCGTGTCGGGTTGGGGACATTTCATCTCGTTTTCACTTGCCTTCGTGGGTTTGGGTGATCCCTTTTGACCTCTCATCTGCTCGTCACCTCTTCATCATGACCTCTGATATTTTGATGTCAAATATTGCCAAATCCACTGTCGTGTCATTTATATGTTCAAGAGAAGTTGACCTCTGCAAGTACCAACCTTCCTCTGATTCTCATCTGATCGTGTTTCACAAAGACATTATGTTCCTCTGTCTCGCGTCGATGATGTGGGAAACACTATGGCCCACCTTCGATCAAGGTCACTTCCTGTTGACTTCAGCTCATTATCCGGGAAGCTGATCTAGAGACTCCCTTCCGGTACCTTGGAGCCTGCATGCCTCAATGGCACGTTCTTCGCATTCGACATGAGGTTTTCATCATTGGCCTCTGATCAAGTGATTCTACGGGTGTTCGATGCCAGCTCATTGATTCGCATATCATAGATTGTACCTGTAGTACCTTGAGGAACATTGTCATTAATGGTGGTACCTCTCGCGTCTGTTAAAAAATTTCATCATTGGCTGGTAATCAGGCGATGTTCTTGCATGTTCGACTTCATCTCACATATTCACATGCTTGAACTTGTACTTTGTTCAGGTCGAGATGGAGCGCAAGACCCTGGATTCCTGTCTGTTATAATCCAGGCTACGATTTTGTGGATTATTATTATTGGTTACATGACTCACTGATTGGATGGATGTGACCATACCTGAGTCTATTTATCGATCCTTACTGGATGGATGTGTCCATGCCTTGGATCTGGATTATTGTGTACTCTGTTATGGATGGCTGCACCCATACCACACATATATCATGTATTTGAGATATCAATTGTACTTCTCTACGCAGGTTCTCTGACGGCAGTGTTTTCAGTTGGACACGTTCTCTTAAAGCATTTCACCCCTCTCTCTCTCTCAGGCCTCATGCTTTAGGGGGCATTTTTTACAAAGCAATTTGTCACCGTCCCTGCAATTCCCCGTCCCGCACATTGGAGGGCTCTTTTCGTGACCTATGGGTAGTGACATAACTTGAAAATAATTTCATGGCATTCCCCTGAACATGTACGTTCAGTGCCTTGAAGACAACTCCTTATGAAAAACCCTAAAAATAGCCTTTTTTGCATTGGCACGGGTAAACAGTTCAGCCCTCGCGCCAAGGGGGAAAATCCTCCAAAGAGGGCGCGCCAATTGGCGCTCTGTCTTAGAGCTGCACCCGTACCAGGCTTAATAAGGAGTGTTTTTTAAAAATAAATGGCGGAAGATTGACCCCAACCAATTCCTAAACTGGTCTCTAAATTGAGTTGGGAGGTTGGCTTCGAATCTCCATGTAGAGGAAGTAGTTTTCCACCTCTCATGGAAGCTTCCTTGAGGATAGGGCCAATCCCATGATTGTAGGGATCCCAACTCCCCTTCCACCATCTATATAAGCTTTCCATTTCCCTTTGCAAGCTAGTCTCCAAGAATCTCCAAGAGCCTTCATAGCTAAAATAATGCTGCAAGAGCTTTGATAGTCCTCATAGTGCCAAATCCATAGCGAGGATATTGACGATCGAAGAGAGAGGCTTGCCCCCATTCCCGACAAGCTTTGCGAGACGTATTCAGCTGACGTCCCACCAAAGGAGGACTTCAGCGTCAGAGCCAGGTTGTATCATCCTTTGTTTCATTAATGATAAGCGACTACGATTATAGTTCCACTTGTATTGTTCATGTTTTACGATTATGAGTTGTGTCCTCTCTGACTGACACATAGTTGCAAATATTTGGTTTTACGCTTGTATGCTCGTCATGTTTCTTGTGTGCAGGTGTTCGATCACGCCAAGTGGGAGAATTGTGACCTGCCGGAGCAAGGGATCGGGAGCATTATCCTCTCCACAATGATAATAGCGTTGGACACAAGGTAAGCCTCGTATCACGCCTTGGTTATTGCAATTAGGAGCTTGCATTGTAGCGTGGTTTGATTGTTGCTAGACCCGGTCTGGGCTAGTAGGGATCACCTCTGTCCACAGAGGGGATTTACCTCTACAACAATTACCTTTCCACCATATCCACATTTCTTTCCAGAACACTATTGTGGGTGGACATGTCTAGAACTACGAAAAAAATAAAAGGATAGAGGAGTTGAAGACTAGCATTTGTACCTAGCCAGTCTTGCTACTATAAAATTAGACCAGTGTTATACTATATACTAAAAAAAATAAAAGTATACTATATACCATATACATATATGTGTAACAAAAGAGACAAAAAGTTGACCAAACCCAAGGGAATCCCAATTTCCATTAATAGGCCAACAACCCATTTTGTCCTTAGACTCTTTAGTCCAAAATTATGACTAGTGATGTGGCAGTAGAGTTGGCTTGAGGGGAGGCTTTAGCTAGAGCATTGATGACCGAGGTGCCTTCTTGGTTTTCATTTGACTCAATGTCTGAGTCTGAAACTACATAGTGTTCTATGTGAGACAACCAAACAACTATATCATCCAAGTTGTATTTGATGTCCCTACGAATGTGCTTGATGTCTTCCTGACCTATAAAGAGTTTATAGTTGTATACTTGCTTGTATTTGATGACCATGTAGATATTTGTTTCCATTTGATGATGATGAATGATGGAATGAATAAAATGGATCCTTCTCCTGCAAAACTTTCTCGAATCCATAATCCACTTGAGACTACTACTTCCAATATCTGATTCTGAAAAGTAAGCACGATATCCAAATTATTTTTCCTCTAATTGAAGAATTTATGTTCGTACCTCCAAGGGCGTCTCTTCAAAGAAGTGGGAAACTTATTCCCATCCAAACAACCTCCTATGACATGACTAAGAGGACCCTAAAGCACTTCCTCTACAACTAGGATCACATAACATTGGCTCCATAACTATAGTGAACCTGTAATACAAATAGCGATGACTTGTGGTTGAAAGACTCACTTGAAAGGACCTATAGCTGAGATAGAGCCACAAGGGACGAAGGTGGAATAGGAAACGTAATGGCAGTGGAATGAATTTAAAGTTTAATTTTCACTGACTATCAATGACCCCATTAAAACCATATGGAGAATGTACCCAGGTACCAAACTCCGCAAACCAAAACTGGACAAGGAAAGGAGATCCCTGCATAGTCCAAGTTGTTTGGAGCCATCGAGGGAAGGGCTTAAACGAGTTCAAATGAAGGTCTAGACCCAGAATTATGGAGAAAAAGAACAAAATACATTGACCCACATGAGAATTAAACATTGTAGTGTGAGATGGAAAAAAACAAAAATGGTGACCAAAAAATAGTATGTGCACCACCATCAACCCAACTTGCAAAGGAATAAAAATTAACCCAATCAATAATGGCATGACTAGAATTGAGAGGACAATTCGACCTCAGGAAGACCATGATTAAAATTTTTGAAAACATTCTAGAAAGGATAGATTTATAAATTACTCGAATACCCAACGAGATCCCAACATGGATGGAATGCACATAAAACCAATCTATGAAAGATAAGGAAAGAAACCAATAATAAATACCTCCACTGAGATGGTTTTTGACCATACCATGGATGTCTTGAAATAAAATTCCCCAGTAACTATAAGAGTTGTGGAATCTCTGGAAAATTCTGTTAGTCATCAGTTAAGGCAAATCCAAGTCTGTTTCAAAAGCCTCCCCTAAGTTAGGAAGTGGCGCTTTAAGGCATTTTTCCTTTGGCAAACATCAAAAAGCCAAAAACCTCCATCTGACACAGAACATTCATGACAGACCTCCCATTCTGCAAATCAAGTTGATCACAGCCCTAAGTCGCGCCACTTACACACCCCTAGGTCTCAGCACTGCATAAACCACAGCCTTAAGTTGATTATTAGGTGTTTCACAGTGTTTTATGGTTTCTACGAAGACAGGAAATATAATTTCATCTCAGGAGAAAATTCTTGAATCCACATTTAGAAGAACAGCTGCTTCTCAATGTAAACATGAGCCTAAGATATATCTGCAAACACAGAGTGACTCATCAAGACCTTGCAGCTTCTTTCAGCATGAAAATCACAGTAAGAGAAAGACACCACTGTCACAGCAAACTGGTAATTTTTCATGGCCAAGAACCTCCTTCATTTACAAGCAGAGGGTTAGGGCGCCTCCTTCATCTACAAGCAGAGGGCGCTGGCCAATATTGACTTTAAGGATTACAAAAGCCCAGGTTTGCTTTTTACTGAACAGTGAAGCAGTGACTCTAGGTTTTTTGAGTATAAGTGATGATCATAACAGGGCTAGGGTCTGAAGTATGCAAGTTAAAGGGAAAACAGAGTTTTGGTCTTGTAAAGGAAGTCATTTGAAGTTTTCAAATCATATGAATTGTTAAAACCTTAGAGAGACATATCATTAGTGAAAACAATTCTAATCATAAACAACCTGCTGTTTCAACGAGACCAAATTGAAGAGAAATTGACAAGTCATGTCATCACACAGGCAGAGGTAAAAGTATTAATGTTTTCAAGTTTGTTTTCTTACCATCATATCCAAGAAAAACCCTTGTCAGGCAGGCTTATCAAACAATCTTTAGATACTTTGCCAAGTGAAGGGCCTCCTTCATTCATGAGCAGATGGCCAAGGCATTGACTGTTTTTAAAGACTGATTGGTCAAAGATGCAGTGGAAAGAGACAAAGGAGGAAAGCAAAAGTCATTACACAAGCAACAGATGGTGTTTATGTTTCAAAAGGTATTGGTTTTTTTACTCATAGGGAAATATCTTTCAAACTATACATCATGGTGGACAGGAGACAATGCTCTTCGACAGATCTTGAGTGGTTTTTCCTTGTTAAAAATATCACCAAAGGTGTCAAGCAGTGGACAGATTTGAACCTTGGAATGATTCTGTTACAAAAATATAATTTCACTTGTCAAAGGAAATGATAATTGTGTTTCAAAGGGACCTGTTCCCCCTGGTTTATAAATTTCTCCTTTCAGATATACATCACAAATGATGGGAGGCAATTCAAGATTAGTTCCCAAAAAGACATTGTAAACAGGTATACAAGTTTATGAATAGGCAAATAAGTCATTTGACATACTAACAGGGTTTGGAAGGTTTGAAACAAATGCAGCTTCTTCATTATTTAAAAGACAGAGATATCATAGATGATACACCTACAAGTAGGGAAGTATTTTGAAAAGAGGCGCCTTTCTTAAATCAGAGGGCCATGATCAAATCCAAATAGGGTTGGAAAATTTGGGCACCTACAGTGGGGAAGAGGTTGAAGAAGCAAGTAAATACCGAGGCTATCAAAGCATATTGACAATACAAACCCTATCCTTTCAGAAACAAAGCAGTCTTCAGGTATTTTCTTGACAGTGTTAAAATGGGGTTACTTTACATAATAAATATCACCAGCATTATTAAACACAGTGGCAGAGATGGTATGAAGGTTATTAAGTTATTATTCAAGGTTTGAATTGTGGTGTTAAAGTTGTCACCCAAGAAACAAAACTGGCAGGAATCACCCTTCAAACCCATGTGCATAAGTAAAACAGAGTTTTGACCTTTCAAGCCATTTTTGTTTTTTATAAAGAGGTTGATCCATGATTAACACAGTCTAAAAACATAGAAAATATCCAATGCATGCATCGCTTATGAATCCAAGTTGCAAATACGCCGAAGGGTATTGTTGAAAAAGGTCAAAAAGGCTGTGAAAACCTTGCAAGAGCCAACCAAAAATTTCATTTTGCATTTAAAAACAAAGGTGACTGTTGGGAGTTTTGATATGTCAAGGGAGTGAGGTCGAAGAGGGAATTTTTCATTTTCAAACTTCAAACAAAGCTCTGTACTACCCTCAGCATCGAAACAAAGAAGTTCAGATCAAATTGCAGGAATTTAGCACTGTTTTCACCGCGCGACGCGCCTGGAAGAGGTTTTGAACGGGCGTTCAACGGCCGCGCGACGCGCCTGTACATGTGCGCGACGCGCATGTACATGGCACCCGGCCGACCCAACAGAGCCACCCGACAGTTGTTTCGGCGCGGCACTCTGAGAGCCCAGCACGTCGCGCATCTTTTTGGCCCTCGTAAGCTATCTAAAACGCCTCCGGAGCTAGACTAAATGCATCAAATAGCTTCTCCATCATATTCTCAAGGTATTTTCATATGCCTTCTCAGTTTTTGAAACAAAGTGATAAGTGACATGAAGGTTTAAAAAGCCCTGTTTTCAAGCTATGGTGTGAGAGAAAATAGTGTTTTTCTGACTGACTGTTGCAATATCAAAACACCTAAGCTGTATTTTTATAAAAGGGTCATAAAAACACCCTCACTACCGTGGTGAAGCAAATTTGAAGCTGCCCTTTTGCTGTGTGGTGATCTGAGGTGTAGAACTGTGGTTAAAAGCTGAATGTATTGTTAACAGCACCTACAGGAGAGAAATGTGTTGAAATAAGAGTAGTGTGTTTTTCACCTTTGCATATCAAAGAACAAGGATACCTTATGTCTTCAAAAACATCAAAAGACGAAGTTACCCCTACTATCACAGGAAAGGAAAGTTGTTCTCTATATTATGTTTGACTGCCTTTGTGACTCTCCAAACTTGTTTGACAAGTTGATTTTTAAGGGATAAAAATATATTTGCTAAAAGAGATAGGTTTTCCACATTAAAAAGGAGCTGATCCACATAAAGACTGTTACAACGCCATATACAACAAACAGTTGTTTCTGTGTGAATATCCTTGTTCAAAGACTGTACTGAAGTGTAAGATTACTATTAAAGGTCTCTACAGGGAAAGAGTATGTGCTGATCCAAACTGTGTATTCTTACCTTTTCCTAAAACAAAGAACAAAGGTGTTTATTTCCTCAAAGATACCAAAGGGAAAAAGTTAACCCTATAGACCACAGAAGGGGCAGTTTTTCCTAAGTTTTCCACTTGACTGTCTTGTTCTTCAAGCTTACTTTGACAAGTTGATATTCAGATAGGGCAGAAGTTTTTCTACAAAGGTCAGGGTTTCCATATTAAAACAAGAATTTTGCTTGTGAGAAAGAGATAAACTCTTACAGGCTTGGTTGAACTTATAAAGCATTCTTCAAAAAACCCTGTCACCTTGTTCCATAATAGTGAAATCGAATGTATGACCACACTGGAGGTTGATCATGTATGTGGTATAGTGTTGTTTGATGGAGTGACATACATATAGAGAACAGTGAAGTATAATCAGAAAAAAGGGTTTTTGACAAAGAACAGTATATAGGGTGAAAGCTACAGGGAAAAAGTGACTCCTATTTTCTCACAGTAAGAGACAGTTTTCACTGTGTTTTGGCTTGGTTGTTGTTTATTCCTCGAGCTTATTTGATAAGTGGATGTGCATACAAAGCAAAGGCTTTTTCTAACAAAGCCAAAGGTGTTACATTGTTAAGAGGTCTTGTTTATTTTGCAAAGAGAAAGACTCTTGCAGGATTTGTTGAACTTTTTGAAGCATTTTCCAAAACTTTGTCACCTGGGCACATAAAACTGTGACATTGACTGTCTAATCATACTAAAGATTGATTGCACCATATGTAAGTTTGCTGAGTGATTGACACATTAGGAAGAGCAGGTTCTTAATGATTGGAAATTTTACCTTGAAGACAAAGATATAGATGTGTTGATTGACCTCTAAAAATTCACAAGAAAAAGGTGATTTTCTTAACACTGTGCACAGATAATTCACCTAACAGTTGGCTCCTTTTCACTGTATGGTCTCTATTGAGAAATCTACTGACAGAGATAATTTAAAGGTGGACAGGCTTTTCTCTGAAAGAACAGGGGTTCTTTATATTGTGAAGGGACAGTGTGCAATCATACAAATACATTGTATCTCTATAAAAAACAGTGAATTGACACAGTTTGACTCCAAAAGGGCAGTTTACACACAGTGAGGCAGTTTGTTTCTTCCAAAGCATATTTAGGTCAAAATGCCTCCAAGGCAAGACAACAAGAGCGGTCCGCATAAAATATATGAGCCAATCTCTACAGAAGAGGTTAATGCTCATCCATCTGTCCTTTTCAACTTCCATGAAGTAGGTTGCCTAGATTTCTGCCAGAAGATACAGGAAGTGAAAATTTTTTCGCCATTAACACACCTATGCGGCCTGAGGTTCCAGAACAAGCATTTCAGGGTAGCGGATATTGATTTCAAGTTTTCTCCAAGATCAGTGTCCAAGTCCACCAAGATTCCATATCATGGCGAAAAATGGTTCAAACAGGCCCATCTTGACTTAGAAGATTACAAGCCTTTCATCAAGCCTGAGCATAGAGATGCTTTCACTGCTATTTTCCCTTTTTCATATCTTCTTGACAGCTATGCTCCTCTTATGAAAGTCATAATGAAATATTTTACTTGTGAAGGGAGGTTTGATCGAGTTTATGCATACCATGTCCGCCTCTTGATGCATTTTACTAGAAACAGGCAACTAAACCTCCCTTACTTTTTATTCAAGAGCATCGAGAAGATGGCATCTACAGTCCAGAAGAAGGCCCCTCCTCTGCAAATACCTTCCCTTTTCCGTCATTCTCTGATTAAAATTATCATCCTACATCAGCTAGAGAAGAAGGAAGTTCCATGGGATGTATTCATCAGTCATCCAGATTTCTCTACTGTTCCTCCTGTCCATGTGTCTCCCACTCAGCCTATCCATCGCCCGGTACCGTTGTCCAGCAGGCCTACTCCTAGAAGGCTCAGAATGACTACAGGACAGCCAGGACAGTAGGAAGAAGGAGAGGGAAGTAGACAGCAGCAAGAGGAAAGGGATGAACAGCAGCAGGACATTGGTGATGAGCAACAGCAGACAGGAGATGAGGAACAGCAGCAAACAGAAGGTGAAAGTCAGCAGGCACAAGGTGAAGAACAGTAGCTTGACATTGGAGGACAGGAACAACAGCTTGGTCAGGAAGTTGAGCAACAACTTGGGCCACAAAATGAGCAGGAAATCCAAGCACAGCAGCAGCTTAATTTTGGTGAAAAAGGGCAGCAAAGTGAACAGCAAGAAGAAGACATCCAGCAGCCTCAAGGAGAGCCAAAATTTCAAGAAGATGTCAAGGGTAAATCAGTTGTGTCTCCTCCTCCCAAAATAACAAAGCTCAGCACAGCAAGGAAGAAAGGGTCTAAGGCTGCCACTCTAACAGTGACAAAGGTTGTTCCTAGCAAAAGGAAATCGCCCAAAAGGACACCTACTAGCATGCCAAGGAGGAAAAGTGCCAGATTGACCTTCAAAGGGAAAAGAAAAGTTGGAGAAAGTACAAAGCATGGAGGTGCATTAGCTGTCATCCCAATCCAAAGCAATGACAGTGATAATGAGGCCCGCCTTCTTGAAAACCTCCTAATTCATAAAGAGGGGAAAATTGAGGCATTAGAGGAGGATCTTCAAAGGGCAAGGAAATTCAACCACTTCTTGGAGATCCAAAACAAACAGATGAATGTTCACACAGCTGTTCATGAGGCACGGGCGATCAAGTATAAGAATGAGGCAGCTAAGGTGCAAGCAAGGATAGAAGAACTCATTGGTGAGTTCGATGAGGAAGAAGAGGGAGACCAGCCTAGGCAGAAGAGGCCTAGGACCATAGGGCTCAAAAGAGCCTTGGAAAAGCAGAAAGAAGAAGAACAAGCCCATCTCCAAGCCTTTCCTCTCACTGCACTCCTTGAGCAGGAAATTGAAGAAAACAAAGAGGCATGGCTTGAAAGAGCCAACAAGCACTTGGAGATGAAACTTGAAAGAGAAAACAGAGATCTAGAGCTACAAAGAAAGAGGACACATCACTTTCAAAAGTTAAATTAGTTTGCCCGGCGCAAACTAAAGGCAGCCCAAGAGAAATTGAAGAAGGCAAAGGGAAAGCACCCGGCACGGAAAGAGGAGAAAAGCACATCAGCTCTTGACATTTTAGCCTCAGCTTCGGAGCATGTTGCTAGGGACCCTTGAGGGTCATGCGTGCCAATTTTGGGCCCATTTCGACAACTTTTTGTTTTTTGGCATTTTTTGGGTTTTTGGTCGAAAACTCATAATTTCGCCATTTCAGTTTGAGGATTTTTCAAGGTTGAAGGATGATACCAGTTGATGCCATAATTCTATGAGCAGGTCCTCAGCGATTTTCAGAGCATTTGGAGATCATTCGCCCCCTCAAAATGGCGAAAAATGCTCACTTTTTGCACATTCTGCCCGTCATATCAGCAGTCTGCTATTTCCTGGCTTTTTACACACAGGTACAGATTTGGAGGACTTCCAGGCATCAGATTGAGGTGATTTCAGTTGCGCCGGAAAGTAGACACAGAAAGATTTCCAACGAGCTATTATGAACTTCATTTCGACACCGGGAAGGCTGCCAATTGTTTCCAGCAAGACAGGGGACCTTTTTCTGATATAAATTTGAAGTATTTTTGTAATTTTTGAACCTCAAAAATCTGCTTTTCCCAAATGTGCGTTTAGCTATTTTTACACTTGGGAAATGGTGTAAAGTCAATATAATTCCCATTTTTAGCATTTTTTTAGATATTTTATGGGATATTTTGTGCCTTGGGCTTTGCAAAGCCTCAAGGACAAGTTTAGATCTTTTGATTAGGCCAATGGGATAGCTAGTTGCACCATGAGGTTTTCCTCACTTGAGCCTATTTATTCCACAAGGCTTCATTGTAAAACAAGGCTGAACTTGAGAGAAGAATCAATATATTGGTCATATGAGCTTTGAAGAACATACTTGTGTTATGATTTTGGACTGCCTCTTGGATGCTTTTGATGAGTGATGAAGGATTGTTGATGGATTCCATGACATGGTAGAATGGTATAGTGTTTCTTGCTTTGTTGTTGTCTTCTAGTTTTCATTCATGATACATGCTTCTTGATGCTATAGATCAGTAGAGATTAAGTTTGAGATATGCCCATGGAGGCACCTCAAAATTCCTGAATCTTCATAGCTTTATGTTTTCTTCTTCCTCAGTCATACTAAAGAATTCTTAACTGCTCTTTAGTAACTTAAGGTATTGTTGCTAGTTTTATTTACAAGTTCTATGTATGTTGAGTAGGATGTATGGTGTGCCCTGCTTACCTATGATTGTCCATAGTTCTCTCCATAAAACTATCTCTTTGACTGATTAGTTTATCATCTTGTTGAACCAAGGAGGCCTAGTCCCGATCTAGCCCTTTGCCTAAAACTATGAAAGCTTGTTGTCAAAGTGCCCAATAACTTAGAGACTATGTTTAGGCGTTCCGGCATAGTTTTTTGAGTTTTTAGTCTGTCTTATGTGTTTTACCCAAAGTCTGATAGCCATTTCCCGAAGTTAGAAGGTCTTATACTTCTATGCATGGCTGGAATGTTTGATTTCTATGTATTAATTAGATCATAGTTACATTTAGCATGATTAATGGCTTGCTATAACATGTTTATGTCTGCTATTAACTAGTTACACTTGAAATCCCTTGTCTTTCACAAACTTGATCTTCATTTACTCCATTTTGCCCAAAGATCCTTTCTACCTTGAATCAAATCGGCCCTACAGCAGCCTTACATCATCATCTGATATCTTCCTTGACCTTTTTGACCCCATAGCCCAGTTTATCTACATCTTGTTATTCAGTTTATATCTTTGATCAGTTTTATCCCTCACAAACTTAAAAACAAAAAACCAAAAACATACTTCATAACTAGCCTAATATCAAAACACCACAAGCAAACACACCGATATCTTTTACATATAATAGAGAGAGCCCTCTCTGAGTCCAGGAAGGCTAGGTCCTTGGGCTCCAAAGCTTGGTTTTATGTTACATCGTCATTTGGCTCACCAATCAGCCAAATCACGGGACCCTAACATAATGGCGATCACGGTGGGACTTATTGAGTTCATGATAGTCTAGCAAACTTTTATAGACTCCTTAGTCCTTCAAATTTTAACTTAAACCATCAGCCTTTAGAATCATTTAGTGTAAACTCTCTGCTTCACCATCTTAGCAAAGTGATGAATCAGGTTTATAACACTCTTACATCCTAGGCTACACATAAAACTCAGAAAAAACCACAAAAAACACTCCCTTAGATTGGCTTTGACATTATTGGTGGTGGACCATACAAGTATACCTCTAAACAACTGATAATCCACCTGGCGACTCCACTAACCTCTAGTAAGCCTTACTATTTTACCAAACTCTAGGCTACTATCCCAGAGACCTATCTCATTGCTCACTAACATAGCGGGAGATGGTGGGACACTGAGTACATGATAGTCTAGCAAACTCTTATAGACTCTTTGGTCCTTTAGATACTTAAATAAGCAAGCAGCCCATAGACTCTTTTTATAGTAAACTCTTTTTGTTCTCATCACCCTAGCAAAGTGTTGAAACAAGTCTAGGATACTTTAACAAACCATAGGCTGCACATAAAACTCAGAAAATCCAAAGCATTTCCAGATTAGTTACCGGTGGTGGACCATAGCTATCTTCACAAAAACAACCCAGTTCCACCTGGCGACTCCACTAATCCATCCCTTTTATTTTGACCATCCTTCACCTTAGTAGAACTTTAGAGAGACCACTCATCCAGAACATTCATCAATACCATCCACTCTAGATCCAAAATCTGGCTTCACGAAGAATTAACACCAGATCCCATCCAGACCCAAAACCCCCTATCATAGTAGATGACCCAAAGAAGATTCTGTGGCAAGCTTCCGAAACTGATCATCTAGCTTCTAGTAGGTCCATCCTTATAACAAGATCAGTACCTAAACATCTCACTATCCTACCAGATTCACCTTTTGAATTAGAGTCATCAAAATCCCTTTTCAGAATCAGGTCTCATAGTAAGATAAACTTTGACGATCTTGAACCCCTAAACCCACCACAGAGTCCTAGTAGAGAAGCTTCACCTACCACTCCTCCTGATTTCTAGCTTCTCTATCAGTTTGGCTCCTACCATCCCAGTTCTGCTCAAAACCAGATCACTAGTCCAAGTTCATCCGCCACACCTGGTCAAACCACCACTGTTCAAACCACTTCATCTCAGCCTACTAGTCCTCATCTTGTACATCATCCATTAGCTCCAGTCATGGCAGCCTGGTACGCACCTTTGGTGTTGCCACCGCCTTTAGCTCCTCTCCCAAACAAATATCAAGACAAAATCCCACACTTTACTGGAGAAGACACCATCACACCTCAACAACATATAAGTAGGATGACTGATGCTTATGAATACCTAGAGGTACGAGACGAGACTGTCAGAATGAGAATATTCGCCCAAAGTCTTGGTGGTGAACCCAAAACATGGTTCAAAAGCTTAACTCCAAACAGTATCCACAATATCCCAGAACTACATCAAGTCTTCAGAAATAGGTGGGAAATCCGAAGAAACCCTATTCAAATCCTATCAGAATATAACAACCTAAAACGGGAAAATGGGGAAAGTGTCCAAGCTTACTGCACTAGGTTCAACAATGTATATAACTCCCTCCCACCTCATTTCAAACCCCCACTTGGTTTAGCCTTGGAAAAATTCCCCGAGGGTTTCGATCCGGACATGACATATCATCTGAGAGACAAGGATCCCCCTACCTTAGAGGAAATGCAACAAATAGCCATAAAAGCAGATGCCAACTTAGCAGAAAAAAGGGCTAGGACTAGATCAGAAAGAAAGGTCACATATAAAGACGAGGTCTCCACTTCATCGCCTTCCCTAGATCCTAGAATAGATGAATTAGTCAAAACCATGGCCAAAATGTGGGAAAGGATAAATGAAAAAGCTCCTGTTAGGGACAACCAACCAAACCCTCCAAACAGAAACCGGAACCAAAACTTTAGGAGGGAACAGCCCCAAAACAGACCAAGGGAAAATGAACAACAAATTAGGCCACCATTCAATGAAAACTATGTGGAAGAGGATGACATGGATACAAAACCTCTTGATGAACATCATTTAAACCTCATAGGATCTGATAATGAGAGTGAGGTGTACCTCACAGAAGAAGAACAAGCGTTCTTTTCTCCTAATCAGGATGAGACCAACTATGAAGATCTCGACGACCCTGCCATAGATTTTCAGAATGCTATTATAGAGGCTCACAGGCAATATGACCTTAGAAGCAAAAGGAACCAAGATAATTCCAAGAGAGGTAACTCAGATACTGCTAAGACCCCTGATACCATCCTCAAGAAAGAAATAAGCAGTGACAAAATCAAGGTGGAGAAAAATGACCAAAACAAAGCTAAAGTCACCCAAACTAGTCCTAACTCAGCTATTCCGAGTACTTCCACAAAAGTTTCCGAAGCAACTATGGCAAACAAAATCCCAAAACAAAGCCAACAAACTTAGAACATAGAGAAGGTCGTGGCTGAAAAAACTGAAACAAACATATCTAAACTTCAGCTGCCTTTCAGCTTTGAAGGCGAAATCGCCAAGATCAAGATCACCATGCCTCTTACTGAACTCATTGCCCAAAACTCTTATAAATCCCAAGTAGTAAAAGTCCTAAATCTAGGGAATGATGCAAACACTGTTAATCTGGCTGATGACACTCCTGAAGTGTTGTTTGGTCCAAGGATAGAGGGAAAATTCCAAGAAGGAACTACTCTTCCATTTTACATTAGCCTAAACATCCACGACCAAATCCTCCACAATGCCATGCTAGACTCCGGCGCCTCGCATAATCTTATGCCGAAGGTAGTAATGGAAAGGCTAGGCCTGGAAATCACAAGACCATACAAGACTTGTACTCATTTGATTCGAGTAGAGTCAAATGCCTGGGTTTGATCAAAGACCTTTGTTTTAGTCTGGCCCAAATACCTGCAAAACATCTAATCATGGATATAGTAGTGGCAGACATTCCTCCCAAGTACGGGATGCTTCTATCCAGGTCTTGGGGAGCCAAACTCCAAGGGAATATTCAACTAGACATGTCATACGCCACTATTCCCGTGTTCGGCCAAACCAGAACACTCTACCAAGAATCACACATGAAATACATGATTAGCAGTCAAGATAGGTCAGATAACATTCCAATGTGTTCCTTGCATTCCGACCTGAACTCTTTCATTATGCATATTGATGAAAACTTGGAGGAAGAGTCAGGAGAAACTGAAATAAACTTTGATCCACCACATCAATTGTCTCTGGTACCTTATGATGAACTAGACACTCAAAACTATCATGATCATGAACAACTGTGTCTTGAAGAAAGTAAGTATGTCCCTTCTAAGGTAGGATCAGAGCAAGAAGCACAAACCCTTATGTACTATCAAACAAATTACTCTAAACTTAGTCAAACACCAGAAATAACCTGCGGAAATTTTTTCCGGGTAAAGGCTTTAGAAGACTTACACATCATAAACCTGTTCGGAACCCAGGAGCAAGGGATTTTAATGTTTTTACCATACCTCAAAGATTTACCATCTGATGGATCATCCACTGCAAATGAAACTTTGACTATAGCCTCAGCTGCTCAAAATCTAGAAAGAATGCCTGATAAACTTCTTATGAGTGAGAATGATAGTTGCAGTTCCAGGATACCTGAGCTACTAAAATTGGCTCATCTTCTGTCTTTTCATGAAGAACTCAGAAAAGCTAAAATCAGAAATCTCATGCAGAATACCAATTTCTACAGAAAAAACAAGGGAAAATATTGTGTCACTACCTTTCCCTCAAAGAATAACTTTGACAAGAGAAAACACAACAATCTGAAACAAACTGAAATAATCAGGGACAAAACAAATGGTCATAGAGTCTGCTTTGATTTTAGAAATAATACTGCATATCCCTATAACAGAAATTATGTTTTTTCTACCCAAGACCATGATTCACCAACTAAAAGTGCTTTTAATCATGTGTTTTCGCAAGATGATGTTTCAGGTCATGGTCATAAGATCCCCTTGCAAAGTAGACAGCTTAAAGATTTTTTCCAGTTTGCGGGAGGTAGATCTAATTTCAAGCTCAAAATTGTGAAACCACCCAATATCAGAAATCTGTTCATGAAGGCCATGTTCCCGGTTTTAAATTTCTGCATTTTTGCATACCTTGATGATGTCATTATCTATTTCAAGAATGACCAAGAGTACATGCATTACTTGAGGAAAATGTATAGTAAGGAAAGGAGTGGAAATCAGATATTCAAAGAGGTACAGCGGGAAGATACCGGGCTGTTCAGAGATTCTTGCATGAATCCCTGTGTCATGTTAGAGAGAGAAAACTTCCCAAATTTTTCTTTTCAGGAGTTAAGTGGGCCAAGGGTGAGAGGAGATCCTTACGAGGATAAGATGCTTAAATTTCGTCATTTCCAAGATTTTTGAGTTTGGAACACTTTCATTCATTGTACATACCATTGTTTGAAATATTGAAAAGATAGAAAAGTCAAAAACAGTAAAAGATAGGAAAGTCAAAAACAGTAAAAAACAGAAAAGAGGGTGAGTGAAGATAGGACAAAGGCCCCAAGTTCCAAAAATAGTCTTTCAGAAAGCGAGCAAGTCTAAATGCCGCTACTAGCACTTCAATGTCTTGTTCAGCTATCTAGCCTAATCATAGCTGAGCATGTTTAAATTTATTTGCTGATAAGTTAGTGAGTGCAAAGATAGTCAACATTGTGTAAGATTGACTTATCACAGAGCTTAGATTAGGGAGAGATTCTGGTTCCACGTGCCTAAAACAGAACCACAGAGAGAAGCGAGGGATGAAAAACACATTGTACATTTTAACCCCGCTTGTCTAGTTTCCCTTTGTTGCAAAATAACATTTGTGTGCAGCTTGTCTTTTATGCCACAAATGCATGACAAATCAGACTGCCTAATCCTGATTTGATCATTTTAAATTTCATGTTGTAGATTAGAGAATAAAATCCTGTCAAACTGCTTAATCTTGAAAGTCGATCTAGCATAGGTAGAGTAATGAAGGATTTCATCAGTCTAATCTGAACTTCCGGCAGGTATAAGAGTAGAAATAGATGGGTTCATTTTGCAAAAAGAAAAATATACATTGTCAAAAGGCTACTAGTTCAAATGTGCCAAAGAGAAGAAAAAATGTTAGGAAAGATAGTGGGGTAGGTAGAAGTATCATTGATGTTAACCATGCTGTCACTTTTCAGAAATAGCATCAAAAGAGGGTAAATTTTTGCGCCAATGGATAAGGCACTGGTCTTCATAAGCCAAAAATCTAAATTTTGGACACCTCCTGACGAGGAGCTGCCCTCCCCAAATGGAGCCACTGTTAGTCATCAGTATTTTTCACATGTTAGTGATGACTATATCCATAGCTAAGTTTTCTAGAAGCTTATTTCCATATGTCAATTTTTCATCTAGAAAACCCTCATAAAACTTTTTCGCCCTCTTACTTTTCAGTCTGCCCATGTCAAAGTTAAAACCCATTATCACCATCTTTTCTAGCTTTAGCCCTACTGGTCTACCCATCAGCTCTAAAAAGGCAAATCCAAGTCTGTTTCAAAAGCCTCCCCTAAGTTAGGAAGTGGTGCTTTAAGGCATTTTTCCTTTGGAAAACATCAAAAAGCCAAAAACCTCCATCTGACACAGAACATTCATGACAGACCTCCCATTCTGCAAATCAAGTTGATCACAGCCCTAAGTCGCGCCACTTACACACCCCTAGGTCTCAGCACTGCATAAACCACAGCCTCAAGCTGATTATTAGGTGTTTCACAGTGTTTTATGGTTTCTACGAAGACAGGAAATATAATTTCATCTCAGGAGAAAATTCTTGAATGTACATTTAGAAGAACAACTGCTTCTCAATGTAAACATGAGCCTGAGATATATCTGCAAACAGAGAGTGACTCATCAAGACCTTGCAGCTTCTTTCAGCATGAAAATCACAGTAAGAGAAAGACACCACTGTCACAGAAAACTGGTAATTTTTCATGGCCAAGAACCTCCTTCATTTACAAGCAGAGGGTTAGGGCGCCTCCTTCATCTACAAGCAGAGGGCGCTGGCCAATATTGACTTTAAGGATTGCAAAAGCCCAGGTTTGCTTTTTACTGAACAGTGAAGCAGTGACTCTAGGTTTTTTGAGTATAAGTGATGATCATAACCGGGCTAGGGTCTGAAGTATGCAAGTTAAAGGGAAAACAGAGTTTCGGTCTTGTAAAGGAAGTCATTTGAAGTTTTCAAATCATATGAATTGTTAAAACCTTAGAGAGACATATCATTAGTGAAAACAATTCTAATCATAAACAGCCTGCTGTTTCAACGAGACCAAATTGAAGAGAAATTGACAAGTCATGTCATCACACAGGCAGAGGTAAAAGTATTAATGTTTTCAAGTTTGTTTGCTTACCATCATATCCAAGAAAAACCCTTGTTAGGCAGGCTTATCAAACAATCTTCAGATACTTTTCCAAGTGAAGGGCCTCCTTCATTCATGAGCAGATGGCCAAGGCATTGACTGTTTTTAAAGACTGATTGGTCAAAGATGCAATGGAAAGAGACAAAGGAGGAAATAAAAAGTCATTACACAAGCAACAGATGGTGTTTATGTTTCAAAAGGTATTGGTTTTCCTAATCATAGGGAAATATCTTTCAAACTATACATCATGGTGGACAGGAGACAATGCTCTTCAACAGATCTTGAGTGGTTTTTCCTTGTTAAAAATATCACCAAAGGTATCAATCAGTGGACAGATTTGAACCTTGGAATGATTCTGTTACAAAAAGATAATTGCACTGGTCAAAGGAAATGATAATTGTGTTTCAAAGGGACCTGTTCCCCCTGGTTTATAAATTTCTCCTTTCAGATATACATCACAAATGATGGGAGGAAATTCAAGATTAGTTCCCAAAAAGACATTGTAAACAGGTATACAAGTTTATGAATAGGCAAAGAAGTCATTTGACATACTAACAGGGTTTGGAAGGTTTGAAACAAATGCAGCTTCTTCATTATTTAAAAGACAGAGATATCATAGATGATACACCTACAAGCAGGGAAGTATTTTGAAAAGAGGCGCATGTCTTAAATCAGAGGGCCATGATCAAATCCAAATAGGGTCAGCAAATTTGGGCACCTACAGTGGGAAAGAGGTTGAAGAAGCAAGTAAAGACCGAGGCTGTCAAAGCATGTTGACAATACAAACCCTATCCTTTCAGAAACAAAGCAGTCTTCAGGTATTTTCTTGACAGTGTTAAAATGGGGTTACTTTACATAATAAATATCACCAGCATTATTAAACATAGTGGCAAAGATGGTATGAAGGTTATTAAGTTATTATTCAAGGTTTGAATTGCGGTGTTAAAGTTGTCACCCAAGAAACAAAACTGGCAGGAATCACCCTTCAAACCCATGTGCATAAGTAAAACAGAGTTTTGACCTTTCAAGCAATTTTTGTTTTTTATACAGAGGTTGATCCATGATTAACACGGTCTAAAAACATAGAAAATCTCCAATGCATGCATCGCTTATGAATCCAAGTTGCAAATACGCCAAAGGGTATTGTTGAAAAAGGTCAAAAAGGCTGTGAAAACCTTGCAAGAGCCAACCAAAAATTTCATTTTGCATTTAAAAACAAAGGTGACCGTTGGGTGTTTTGATATGTCAAGGGAGTGAGGTCGAAGAGGGAATTTTTCATTTTCAAACTTCAAACAAAGCTCTGTACTACCCTCAGCATCGAAACAAAGAATTTCGGATCAAATTGCAGGAATTTAGCATTGTTTTCACCGCACGACGCACCTGTAAGACTGCGCGACGCGCCTGGAAGAGGTTTTGAACGGGCGTTCAACGGCCGCGCGACGCGCCTGTACATGGCGCCCGGCCGACCCGACAGACCCACCCGACAGTTGTTTCGGCGCGGCACTCTGAGATCCCAGCATGTCGCGCATCTTTTTGGCGCTCGTAAGCTATCTAAAACGCCTCCAGAGCTGGACTAAATGCATCAAATAGCTTCTCCATCATATTATCAAGGTATTTTCATACGCCTTCTTAGTTTTTGAAACAAAGTGCTAAGTGACATGAAGGTTTAAAAAGCCCTGTTTTCAAGCTATGGTGTGAGAGCAATTAGTGTTTTTCTGACTGACTGTTGCAATATCAAAACACCTGAGCTGTATTTTTAATAAAGGTCATAAAAACACCCTCACTACCGTGGTGAAGCAAATTTGAAGCTGCCCTTTTGCTGTGTGGTGATCTGAGGTGTAGAACTGTGGTTAAAAGCTGAATGTATTGTTAACAGCACCTACAGGAAAGAAATGTGTTGAAATAAGAGTAGTGTGTTTTTCACCTTTGCATATCAAAGAACAAGGATACCTTATGTCTTCAAAAACATCAAAAGACGAAGTTACCCCTACTATCACAGGAAAGGAAAGTTGTTCTCTATATTCTGTTTGACTACCTTTGTGACTCTCCAAACTTGTTTGACAAGTTGATTTTTAAGGGATAAAAAGATATTTGCTAAAAGAGATAGGTTTTCCACATTAAAAAGGAGCTGCTCCACATAAAGACTGTTACAACGCCATATACAACAAACAGTTGTTTCTGTGTCAATATCCTTGTTCAAAGACTGTACTGAAGTGTAAGATTACTATTAAAGGTCTCTACAGGGAAAGAGTATGTGCTAATCCAAACTGTGTATTCTTACCTTTTCCTAAAACAAAGAACAAAGGTGTTTATTTCCTCAAAGATACCAAAGGGAAAAAGTTAACCCTATAGACCATAGAAGGGGCAGTTTTTCCTAAGTTTTCCACTTGACTGTCTTGTTCTTCAAGATTACTTTGACAAGTTGATATTCAGATAGGGCAGAAGTTTTTTCTACAAAGGGTAGGGTTTCCATATTAAAACAGGAATTTTGCTTGTGAGAAAGAGATAAACTCTTACAGGCTTGGTTGAACTTATAAAGCATTCTTCAAAAAACCCTGTCACCTTGTTCCATAACAGTGAAATCGAATGTATGACCACACTGGAGGTTGATCATGTATGTGGTATAGTGTTGTTTGAGGGAGTGACATACATATAGAGAACAGTGAAGTATAATCAGAAAAAAGGGTTTTTGACAAAGAACAGTATATAGGGTGAAAGCTACAGGGCAAAAGTGACTCCTATTTTCTCACAGTAAGAGACAGTTTTCACTGTGTTTTGGCTTGGTTTTTGTTTATTCCTCGAGCTTATTTGATAAGTGGATGTGCATACAGAGCAAAGGCTTTTTCTAACAAAGCCAAAGGTGTTACATTGTTAATAGGTCTTGTTTATTTTGCAAAGAGAAAGACTCTTGCAGGATTTGTTGAACTTTTTGAAGCATTTTCCAAAACTTTGTCACCTGGGCACATAAAACTGTGACATTGACTGTCTGATCATACTAAAGATTGATTGCACCATATGTAAGTTTGCTGAGTGATTGACACATTAGGAAGAGCAGGTTCTTAATTATTGGAAATTTTACCTTGAAGACAAAGATATAGATGTGTTGATTGACCTCTAAAATTTCACAAGAAAAAGGTGATTTTCTTAACACTGTGCACAGATAATTCACCTAACAGTTGGCTCCTTTTCACTGTATGGTCTCTATTGAGAAATCTACTGACAGAGATACTTTAAAGGTGGACAGGCTTTTCTCTGAAAGAACAGGGGTTCTTTATATTGTGAAGGGACAGTGTGCAATCATACAAATACATTGTATCTCTATAAAAAACAGTGAATTGACACAGTTTGACTCCAAAAGGGCAGTTTACACACAGTGAGGCAGTTTGTTTCTTCCAAAGCATATTTAGGTCAAAATGCCTCCAAGGCAAGACAACAGGAACGGTCCGCATAAAAGATATGAGTGAATCTCTACAGAAGAGGTTAATGCTCATCCATCTGTCCTTTTCAACTTCCATGAAGTAGGTTGCCTAGATTTCTGCCAGAAGATACAGGTAGTCAAAAGTTTTTCGCCATTAACACACCTATGCGCCCTGAGGTTCCAGAACAAGCATTTCAGGGTAGCGGATATTGATTTCAAGTTTTCTCCAAGATCAGTGTCCAAGGCCACCAAGATTCCATATCATGGCGAAAAATGGTTCAAACAGGCCCATCTTGACTTAGAAGATTACAAGCCTTTCATCAAGCCTGAGCATAGAGATGCTTTCACTGCTATTTTCCCTTTTTCATATCTTCTTGATAGCTATGCTCCTCTTATGAAAGTCATAATGAAATATTTTACTTGTGAAGGGAGGTTTGATCGAGTTTATGCATACCATGTCCGCCTCTTGATGCATTTTACTAGAAACAGGCAACTAAACCTCCCTTACTTTTTATTCAAGAGAATCAAGAAGATGGCATCTACAGTCCAGAAGAAGGCCCCTCCTCTGCAAATACCTTCCCTTTTCCATCATTCTCTGATTAAAATTATCATCCTACATCAGCTAGAGAAGAAGGAAGTTCCATGGTATGTATTCATCAGTCATCCAGATTTCTCTACTGTTCCTCCTGTCCATGTGTCTCCCACTCAGCCTATCCATCGCCCGGTATCGTTCTCCAGCAGGCCTACTCCTAGAAGGCTCAGAATGACTACAGGATAGCCAGGACAGCAGGAAGAAGGAGAGGGAAGTAGACAGCAGCAAGAGGAAAGGGATGAACAGCAGCAGGACATTGGTGATGAGCAACAGCAGACAGGAGATGAGGAACAGCAGCAAACAGAAGGTGAAGGTTAGTAGGCACAAGGTGAAGAACAGCAGCTTGACATTGGAGGAATGGAACATCAGCTTGGTCAGGAAGTTGAGCAACAACTTGGGCCACAAAATAAGCAGGAAATCCAAGCACAGCAGCAGCTTAATTTTGGTGAAAAAGGGCAGCAAAGTGAACAACAAGAAGAAGACATCCAGCAGCCTCAAGGAGAGCCAAAATTTCAAGAAGATGTCAAGGGTAAATCAGTTGTGTCTCCTCCTCCCAAAATAACAAAGCTCAGCACAGCAAGGAAGAAAGGGTCTAAGGCTGCCACTCTAACAGTGACAAAGGTTGTTCCTAGCAAAAGGAAATCGCCCAAAAGGACACCTACTAGCATGCCAAGGAGGAAAAGTGCCAGATTGACCTTCAAAGGGAAAAGCAAAGTTGGAGAAAGTACAAAGCATGGAGGTGCATTAGCTGTCATCCCAATCCAAAGCGATGACAATGATAATGAGGCCCGCCTTCTTGAAAACCTCCTAATTCATAAAGAGTGGCAAATTGAGGCATTAGAGGAGGATCTTCAAAGGGCAAGGAACTTCAACCACTTCTTGGAGATCCAAAACAAACAGATGAATGTTCACACAGCTGTTCATGAGGCACGGGCGATCAAGTATAAGAATGAGGCAGCTAAGGCGCAAGCAAGGATAGAAGAACTCATTGGTGAGTTCGATGAGGAAGAAGAGGGAGACCAGCCTAGGCAGAAGAGGTCTAGGACCATAGGGCTCAAAAGAGCCTTGGAAAAGCAGAAAGAAGAAGAACAAGCCCATCTCCAAGCCTTTCCTCTCACTGCACTCCTTGAGCAGGAAATTGAAGAAAACAAAGAGGCATGGCTTGAAAGAGCCAACAAGCACTTGGAGATGAAACTTGAAAGAGCAAACAGAGATCTAGAGCTACAAATAAAGAGGACACATCACTTTCAAAAGTTAAATCAGTTTTCCCGGTGCAAACTAAAGGCAACCCAAGAGAAATTGAAGAAGGCAAAGGGAAAGCACTCGGCACGGAAAGAGGAGAAAAGCACATCAGCTCTTGACATTTTGGCCTTTGCTTCGGAGCATGTTGCTAGGGACCCTTGAGGGTCATGCGTGCCAATTTTGGGCCCATTTCGACAACTTTTTGTTTTTTGGCATTTTTTGGGTTTTTGGTCGAAAACTCATAATTTCGCCATTTCAGTTTGAGGATTTGTCAAGGGAGAAGGATGATACCAGTTGATTCCATAATTCTATAAGCAGGTCCTCAGCAATTTTCAGAGCATTTGGAGATCATTCGCCCCCTCAAAAGGGCGAAAAATGCTCACTTTTTGCACATTCTGCCCGTCATATCAGTTGTCTGCTATTTCCTGGCTTTTTACACACAGGTACAGATTTGGAGGACTTCCAGGCATCAGATTGAGGTGATTTCAGTTGAGCCGGAAAGTAGACACAGAAATATTTCCAACGAGCTATTATGAGCTTCGTTTCGACACCGGGAAGGCTGCCAATTGTTTCCAGCAAGACAGGGGACCTTTTTCTGATATAAATTTGAAGTATTTTTGTAATTTTTGAACCTCAAAAATCTGCTTTTCCCAAATGTGCGTTTAGCTATTTTTACACTTGGGAAATGGTGTAAAGTCAATATAATTCCCATTTTTAGCATTTTTTTAGATATTTTATGGGATATTTTGTGCCTTGGGCTTTGCAAAGCCTCAAGGACAAGTTTAGATATTTTGATTGGGCCAATGGGATAGCTAGTTGCACCATGAGGTTTTCCTCACTTGAGCCTATTTATTCCACAAGGCTTCATTGTAAAAAAAGGCTGAACTTGAGAGAAGAATCAATATATTGGTCATATGAGCTTTGAAGAACATACTTGTGTTATGATTTTGGACTGCCTCTTGGATACTTTTGATGAATGATGAAGGATTGTTGATGGATTCCATGACATGGTAGAATGGTATAGTGTTTCTTGCTTTGTTGTTGTCTTCTAGTTTTCATTCATGATACATGCTTCTTACTGCTATAGATCAGTAGAGATTAAGTTTGAGATATGCCCATGGAGGCACCTCAAAATTCCTGAATCTTCATAGCTTTATGTTTTCTTCTTCCTTAGTCATACTAAAGAATTCTTAACTGCTCTTTAGTAACTTAAGGTATTGCTGCTAGTTTTATTTACAAGTTCTATGTATGTTAAGTAGGATGTATGGTGTGCCCTGCTTACCTATGATTTTCCATAGTTCTATCCATAAAACTATCTCTTTGACTGATTAGTTTATCATCTTGTTGAACCAAGGAGGCCTAGTCCCGATCTAGCCCTTTGCCTAAAACTATGAAAGCTTGTTGTCAAAGTGCCCAATAACTTAGAGACTGTGTTTAGGCGTTCCGGCATAGTTTTTTGAGTTTTTAGTCTGTCTTATGTGTTTTCCCCAAAGTCTGATAGCCATTTCCCGAAGTTAGAAGGTCTTATACTTCTATGCATGGCTGGAATGTTTGATTTTTGTGTATTAATTAGCTCATAGTTACATTTAGCATGATTAATGGCTTGCTATAACATGTTTATGTCTGCTATTAACTAGTTACACTTGAAATCCCTTGTCTTTCACAAACTTGATGTTCATTTACTCCATTTTTCCCAAAGATCCTTTCTACCTTGAATCAAATCGGCCCTACGGCAGCCTTACATCATCATCTGATAGCTTCCTTGACCTTTTTTACCCCATAGCCCAGTTTATCTACATCTTGTTATCCAGTTTATATCTTTGATCAGTTTTATCCCTCACAAACTTAAAAACAAAAAACCAAAAACATACTTCATAACTAGCCTAATATCAAAAGACCACAAGCAAACACACCGATATCTTTTACATATAATAGAGAGAGCCCTCTCTGAGTCCAGGAAGGCTAGGTCCTTGGGCTCCAAAGCTTGGTTTGATGTTACATCGTCATTTGGCTCACCAATCGGCCAAATCATGGGACCCTAACAAATTCTAGATAACATTTTTGTAAACAAACCCCTCTGGCACCCTCAGTTATTTTCAATTCAAATATATGGAAACCAAAATGTGAGAGTATGAGTGTGTGATTCTATTGCTTGCCAAATGTAGAGATTGAAACTACAAGCTTTCTTGGAGAGGCTGTGAACAATAATTTTCTCTTTAATGAGCATAACTTTTCTATCAGACTCGATATAAGAGACATCCAATCTGCCATGAGAGGGGTAGGCCATCTCTAAACAAACCAGAGGAATGAATAACCAGGAATTATAACACACAAAGGGGTTGATCCTCCATGTTGTGGACATTTAAGGCACTTCAAATTCCACATTTGTAAACCTTAAAATGATACGAACTCCTGCTCCACTAGGTGAAATGATCGTTGCTACCATCGAGAACCTCCACCTTGATGGACACTCATAATTTTCATATGATCATTATGACTAGGTTGCCCATAAAATACCACAGTCAGGGCTTGTTGTCGGAGCGTCGCATGGTTTGAAATTTTTGACCGGAAAACACCCCCATAAAGGATTGGTACACCTGCACTTAATTTATTCTATGTGATACATCTCTTTAACTCCTAGGAGTACTTTCTCCCATTCATATCTTACCACATTTCATCCAAAGCTACATGGTCATTCATGCATCTCCAATTTGCCAACACATCAACTGATTTATTTCCTTCCCATTGTGTGTGTGTTGGTATTACATATCAAAGTTGTCCAACATAACTTTTATGTTACTCACCACTTCTTGGAGGTTTCAACTATGTATGAGTGTATATTTCGTGTTCTCTTGTAGCATTTTAGAGACTATTTGTATAACCAATTTTGAGTCTCCATGAACCTGTAGGAGGCGAAAGCTTTCTCTCATAGCTATGCGTAAACCTCCCCCCAATGCCACAAATTTTGCCATGTTTTTTGAAAAACCACATGATAATGTATAAACATGTATTGGATCGGAACATGCATCTTTGAGAACCCCCCCCATAGTTTGCTAAACCTAGATTTCCTTTTGACACTTTGTGAAAACTTATCTAAACAAAATGTGAAGGAGGGTGCGTGAAATTATTGATACTAGTTTCCTTGTATATAATCTTTTTGGAAAGATCAGTGACACACATTTTGGGTGAAATATCCATTATTTTCAATATATTAGCCTCCATATCATTCATTTAATCATCCTCCTATTGAAGCCCCGAAAATCGGGTCTTACAACAAGGGGGATACCCACTCGGTCTGTTGCGAAAAATACTGAGAGGGGGGGAGGGGGGGTGAATCAGTATTTAGGGCATACTCAAATATTTTTACTTTTTCTTTCTCTAAAACCCATACGCTACTTCACTGAGCCCAACTCGCGTATACACGCGGATATCCTTCATAAAACTCGCGTATACACAGAGATCTTATTATGCATTTATTTCTTTACTTAGGTCTATGCATCATTCATTCATCAGATGTTTAGTTAACAGTAAGCATGTGCAGTAATAACAGAATAAACCTTCACACATAAACAACACACATGAACACCAGGATTTTAGGTGGAAACCCAAGTCGGGAGAAAACCATCGTTGTCGTTGTCTCAGCTTTCAATATTTTATTATAGAGAAAACATATTACAATGATGTACTAGCGCAGACTCATACCAGCACGTAGGCACCCACCTGCAGAAGGCTACAACCTTCTCTCATTTTCCAGCCTCTCCTGGAAGGGAGCTACGACCCCCTGCTCTCGTTTACCAGCCTCTCCTGGAAGGGAGCTACAACCCCCTGCTCTCGTTTACCAGCCTCACCTGGAAGGGAGCTACAACCCCCTGACTGAAGGCTACAACCCTCAGCACCAACATGGACCACGTTTCATCAATTTTCAAACTGGATCTAATAGCTTCAATAGATCACAACTTGCAGGCCACTTTTCATCATATTTTCAGACTCGACCCACTCCACACATTTAAGCTCAATCATACATCAAACTGAAACTTATACCCTTATCAATTCATTCAATGAATCATCAACCAATCAATCAACAACTTGATCTTTTCTTAACATAGTCAGCAGCATAATCAATATTTAGAAAACCCAGATCTATATGAATACATCACAGACAGATAGCAGTAATACAGCAGAACAGATCAGAAATTTCATACCACATACTTCAACAAACCCTAGTTTTCATACGCGCTTTCCTTTCACTGATCCTACGTATATACGTGCTTTCATGCATATAAACCCACGTATACATCTGCACATACTTCAGAACTAGTTTCACATTCCATACGCTCTTTCGCTGAATTCAACCCGCGTATATACGCGCTTTCTCTGTTGCAAACAAGCGTATAGATCTTCAAGGATTATAGGGCAGCATACTTCTTCAGATCAAATATACAGTTCAGATTTTACCCTTCACTTCAGATACATGTTCGCCTCATCTCAGATCTAAACATTCCATAAACAGATCTAGAAGATACAAGTACATTTCAGATCTAGAGATCCATCTTCATCATTTTCTTCATAGGTGCATTATGAATTCAGATCTATCATTCAACTATTACCCATTCCATATAGATATACTTCAGAGAGAAGTATTCATTAAAACCCAGACATCTTACACACCCTTGCACAATGATTCTCTTCTCCTTATATAGATTTAGCCTTTGTCAATACCATGAGCCAAAACCACATCACTTCCGATGGTATTCCTGGACGGGATCTCATAGACAATCCAGCGCTCAATACAATGGGTCAATACCATGGTAGTAACCCCTGGTTTTACACATTTAGAGCGCAATTGATCATACGCGACTTGGCACGTACTTTTCCACGTGCATACACGCCTTCTCCTTGACAAACCCGCGTATGCCTTGTAACACACCTTTTTCATCATTATTCTTGCACATACTGATATTTCTTTCTTCTGCAACTTCTGTACTACTTGTAGAACATTAGATTTACATCATTAATAAACTTGTCAAGCATTAAGAACAACTTCATTAAGTAGGTTTCCATCATCTTCATCAAGTGGGTTGCCATCAAGGACAACACTCTGCATCATATTGCCAACAATCTCCCCCTTTGGACTTGATGGAAACCACGATGGTGTTTGATCACCACAACAGATAGATACATTGATTATAACCATTATATAATAACCATGTTACTCTCCCGTTATTCAAACACCATGTCACTCTCCCCCTTTGACATCAAGGGCAAAGGGAGGATCAAAACCAACACAAGGTTTTTCTCCTCATGTAGAAAGAAGAGCTCTGTAGATATGATGTGCACTGAAGTTACCATGCTCCCCCTGAATTCATGCCGAATCTTCAAACATATTTTTCAATGAAGTACATGACTCTATGACCTTTCCTATCACCAAGGACTCATACTTACATCAAAGATCTAATCAAGTGGATTTACATATGAAACTCAAATACCCAACCAAGAGGGTTTACACATTTTGACTCAAGTACCCAACCAAGTGGGTTTACACATTTTGACTCAAGTACCCAGCCAAGTGGGTTTACAAATTTGAACAAGTCCTTACATGACTGAATATTACAATTTTACATCATAGGTCTCATCATGACCTTTTCATCAAAATACAAATATGACTTTTTATGACCACTACCAAAAAGACCTCAAGAAAGAGATCATATTTCAGAATCATCATAATGCCAACAATGCATTACGCTCAGCAAGACTAATGCTCCCCCTTAGCTTGTGCATCCTGAACACTTTCAACAGCAAATCATCAAGGCATCTTTACCCAATATCAGAGAATAAAACAGAAATATAAGAACTGGAACACCACCAGAGACACCAAACATCATCAAAGATACCAAACATCACCACAGTTTGTGTTGAAGAATGTTGACCCAAACAAAATTTGCCAGCTACCAACCATACGCGATTTTTTGTGTATGAGCTTGCATATATATGCGACTTTATTTTAGGAAACCCGCGTATCCAATTTAATCTTCTGAATTTTAATCAAATCTGATCCTCTGCATGGCAGAGACTACTCCCAACTTTTGTCTGAGGTATTCGAACGCTTCCCTGGGTTATATGAGAATAGATAGGACAATGTAGCTATGTTTTCAAGTGTCATCAACAGTTGTAGCATAAGCTTATCAGTAACCAAGTCTTCAAGCTCTTTGCAGCATCAACATATTCTTTCCAAGAGGAATTATCATTCCAGAACAACTTCTTCAATGTGAGTCAAGCAATCATCCAAGTGATCTAATATCACCAAAATCTTCAATTTCATGAAGCAACATGTGATGGAATTATGTATAAAAGGTTAGAACCGTAGCAACAACCTCTACATGATCTATTCATATCTTTGAATCATAAGACTTCCATTTCATCCATAAAACAAAATACTCTTCATCAAAAAGCAATCAGGGCTTATCCATAACCTCATCATAAGAAGCCATGTATCATATCATCATCATCATGCATATTAAGGAATAAGCAGATACAATGCCAACCATGAAATCATTAGCAGTTAGACTGATGCTCCCCCTGAACCTGTGCTCCTGTTCTTGAGCTGTCATACTAATTTTCTTATCATAAATGCATACGCGTCTGTGTCCACTGGAACTCAAGTGTATACGCGGCTTTAGTTCACCGAACCCGCGTATGGAAAGTGAAACATTGAGAACTTCACATTCCTTCATCTCCCCCTGAAGTTGTACCACCTGTACCTGTCTTCTTCACATCAGATGCTCTGTCAGAAATAAAAATAATCAGAATAACCAAGCTAACCATGAGAATCATCATATATTTCTCCCCCTGTGATGATACATTACTAATCTCTATAATGTATCTCACATCATTCATGTAGTCATTATGAGAAATAAGCTTTAGAAGCGGATGACTGCAGTAGGGTCAGTATTCCCTACGTTTCTGACCGGTCCTCCTTCTTTTTCCAGCTTTTCTTGAAACTTCTTATTGTGTGTTGTAAATTATCCAATTTCTCATATCTGTTCATCCTGCACTCCTTTTCCACATGTCCATACTTGTTACAAGCATAACATCTTACATGACCAGAAAAATAAGCATAGGGATCATAATGTGTTTTTCTATTCTTTCTTCTATTGCAATTAGCTGCTTTATGACCATACTTACTGCATGAAAAACAATATCCCTTAAAGAAACCAGAGTACCTTTCTGTGTAGAATCTGTTTGTATGTGACTGAAATGATCTGCTTCTTCAATTGGCTGCAACATGCCCATAATTATGACATTTAAAGCATTCAACATTATTGATGCTTCTATAGTTAGGAGGGAATGATTTCTTTTGAGAGTTCATGATTGTTGGTTGACCTTTTGTTTCTTCCAACACTTCAGGTTTTGCATTGATGTCCTTTGAATCTTTAGCACATCCTTGTGAACTAGATTCTCCTTTAACAGTTTCATGAAAACCAAGACCAAGTTTAATAGCAGGAGATCTTTGATTACTAAGAATATTGTCCAGAATCTTAGTACTATCTTGAAACCTCAAGATTTTATCCTTTTCTTCTAATTTACCTTTGAGAATGTTTACCTCAACTTCCAATTTTTGGCATTGCTTCTTCATGCTTTCTTCGACCCTTTTTCCTTCTTCTACTTGATCATTTAATTTTAAAATTTCTTCCTTCAACCCATTTTCTTATACTTCAAAATTTTTTAAAATTTCTTCATTCTTCTTATTTGATGCTTCTGGATCTTCTTTGAGAGAGATGATTTCTACTTCAAGTTCTTCATTCTTTTTATTTGATTTTTCCAGATCTGCTTTTAGAGAGATGATTTCTACTTCAAGTCCTTTACTTCGATTGGATACATCATCGTACATCCTTTTCAATCTAGAGATCAAATCTTTGTAGGCAGATTCCTTCTCATTAAATATTCTTTGTTGATCTTTGATAACTTCTTCTAGGTCCATAGCATTATTTTCACTATCTTCACCATTGCTTGCACAAAGAAGAATATCACAAGAACAACAATCACTACCTGTTTCATCTTCTTCATTCTCTGCTGCACATGTTTTCTGAGATATCTCCTTTCCTTATGTAGCCTTCTTCTTTTGCTTCTTTCCCATTGTGATGGATCTCCTTCAAGCGATCAAGCTTCTGCAGAAGGACCTGCTCTGATTCCAATTGCTGGGAAAAATACTAAGAGGGGGGGGGGTGAATAAGTATTTAGGGCATACTCAAATATTTTTACTTTTTCTTTCTCTAAAACCCATACGCTACTTCACTGAGCCCAACTCGCGTATACACGCGGATATCCTTCATAAAACTTGCGTATACACAGAGATCTTATTATGCATTTATTTCTTTACTTATGTCTATGCATCATTCATTCATCAGATGTTTAGTTAACAGTAAGCATGTGTAGTAATAATAGAATAAACCATCACACATAAGCAACACACATGAACACCAGGATTTTAGGTGGAAACCCAAGTCAGGAGAAAACCACTGCTGTCGTTGTCTCAGCCTTCAATATTTTATTATAGAGAAAACATCTTACAACCATGTACTGGCGCAGACTCATACCAGCATGCAGGCACCCACCTGCAGAAGGCTACAACCTTCTCTCATTTACCATCCACTCCTGGAAGGGAGCTACAACCCCCTGCTCTCGTTTACCAGCCTCTCCTGGAAGGGAGCTACGACCCCCTGCTCTCGTTTACCAGCTACCACTGGAAGGGAGCTGCAACCCCCTCACTGAAGGCTACAACCCTTAGCACCACCATGGACCACGTTTCATCAATTTTCACACTGGATCCAATAGCTTCAATAGAACACAACTTGCAGGCCACTTTTCATCATATTTTCAGACTGGACCCACTCCACACATTTAAGCTCAATCATACATCAAACTGAAACTTATACCCTTATCAATTCATTAAATGAATCATCAACCAATCAATCAAAAACTTGATCTTTTCTCAACATAGTCAGCAGCATAATCAATATTCAGAAAACCCAGATATGTATGAATACATCACAGACAGATAGCAGTAATACAGCAGAACAGATCAGACATTTCATACCACATACTTCAACAAACCCTAGTTTTCATACACGCTTTCCTTTCACTGATCCTACGTATATACGCGCTTTCATGCATATAAACCCACGTATACATTTGCACATACTTCAGAACTAGTTTCACATTCCATACGCGCTTTCGCTGAATTCAACCTGCGTATATACGCGCTTTCTCTGTTGCAAACAAGCATATAGATCTTCAAGGATTATAGGGCAACATACTTCTTCAGATCAGATATACAGTTCAGATTTTACCCTTCACTTCAGATACATGTTCACCTCATCTCAGATCTAAACATTCCATAAACAGATCTAGAAGATACAAGTACATTTCAGATCTAGAGATCCCTCTTCATCATTTTCTTCATAGGTGCATTATGAATTCAGATCTATCATTCAACTGTTACCCATTCCATACAGATATACTTCAGAGAGAATTATTCATTAAAACCCAGACATCTTACACACCCTTGCACAATGATTCTCTTCTCCTTATATAGATTTAGCCTTTGTCAATACCATGAGCCAAAACCACATCACTTCCGATGGTATTCCTGGACGGGATCTCATAGACAATCCAGCACTCAATACAATGGGTCAATACCATGGTAGTAACCCCTAGTTTTACACATTTAGAGCGCAATTAATCATACGCGACTTGGCACGTACTTTTCCGCGTGCATACACGCCTTCTCCTTGACAAACCCGCGTATGCCTTGTAACACACCTTTTTCATCATTATTCTTGATCATACTGATATTTCTTTCTTCTGCAACTTCTGTACTACTTGTAGAACATTATATTTACATCATTAATAAACTTGTCAAGCATTAAGAACAAATTCATTAAGTAGGTTGCCATCATCTTCATCAAGTGGGTTGCCATCAAGGACAACACTCTGTATCATATTGCCAACACGGTCTGGACCTTGGTTAGAAGTTCCTTTTCCGTTTGGTGTAGTGGGTCCAACTGGGGATAATGGGACCAGTTTCCCAATATGTGTGTGTGTGTTTGAGAATTGATATTTCGTTTCTAAAAGTTCCTAATTGAAATGTTTTTATTCTATTTCTAATCTAATCATATGCAAATTGTATTCTAATTTAAACAGAAATATCTAATTCTAAACTAACCCGGGATGTAATATTTTCTTTATGTGATCTAAAATGATTTCAAACAGAAATTGGTAATAAAGATCATTCAATTGTTATAAGAAAAGAATTCAATAAAGATAAACCACTTCGTATAAAAATTTAGATGAAACAGTTGTGAAAAATATATCGCATAATAAGCTATTCATACATTAAGCATAAAAAAGTGGCTATCACCGTACAAAAGTGCCAAATGATAACTCAAACATTCAAGCATTAATACATAAACCACTGAACATAAATATCACTTTAACACACAGGTAGAAATAGTTAAGAGATAAAAGTACCATTTATAACTAGTTCTACTCATGAGCTTCAAGCAATAATGACTTATCTCTTCTTAATCCAACATCCACTAAGAGTACGGAAGTGCAACATCAGTAGCAGATATTAGACGCAGATAATAATAAATATCGTTCCATTCATTTATCAAAACCTCCTCGGAGGGTGCAAAAGTGCATGTTCTGAGGACAAGTTTTTGACAAATTTCAGGACCCTTCTCTAAATGCATGAGAAGGGTTTAAATTCTACTAGCTAAATCTAAAAATAACTTATTACAAAAATGTAGGATACGGTTTAAATGACCGTCCTTTTTCTAGGAAAAAAATAAAGTAAAACTAATAATAAATCTAAAATTTAAAACTATCAACTAACTACTTATGAATCTGTTCTGCATTTGTTGAAACTCTTGTTGTAATTTTTCAAGTTGTATATGTGCTTCACTGTTAGCATTGGCTTGTTGCAGTTTTTGTTGCAGAACTTGTATTTGATCTTCTTTTTCATTCAATAATTGTCGTACCTCAGATGTTTTGTCAATGGTTGTAGAGGCATATGCTTCTGTAATCTAAGATAATTTAGTAAGATTTTCAGTTGGATCAGTAGTAGGATCTTTCCATAAAACATCCAATTGTTCTGCGTCATGAGAGATTACACTTTCTAATTTTCTTTTCTTCCTTTGTTTTCTTACTACTGCTTTATGTTGTGGACTCTATAATATATCCAGAGGAGGAATTTCCTCTATTTTAAGTACAAGCTCAAAGGAGGGGGAAATGGGAATATGTTATGTTTCTGCGACATTGCTAGTTTCTCCTATAACTAAACCTTTTTCTGTCTGTACATTACTTACAATATTCTATGTGTTCTGTCCTTTAACATTAATTAAATCATTAAATGTTTCCCATTCTTTTTCTAACTCAATTCTGACAGATGGTTGCTGTACAATGAGAGGGGGAAGATTTAACTGTGGAGTGGTTGAAATATGTTGCTGTAAAAGTTATTTTGATTGGGCAGTGTCCTTTACTGACCCTTCACTTTTATCCTGGTCATTATCAGTTTCTTTCCCGGACTTTGACTTGGACTTGTCTGTATCTGAACTCCCACTAAGACTGATGCTGGGAGTTGGTTCCCTTGCGGGTTCCAAGCGCAAATTATCCAAAGGGATAGTGGTAAACCTTCTTTCTCTGTACATTTTAAACTCTTGGAATTCTTCTGGAGAAAAACGTGTTTGAGTTGAATGTAGAATCTCTTTAAATGTGCATTTTTCTTGAAACATATCATCAAAAAGATCCTCTTCTCCAGAAAATATTCTTACCTTGACTGCAGTGGTGAAATTCTTAACAACATCATATGGGTCGAATAGCCTTCTTGGAAACTTGAACAATTGTAAACATGTAATATTGTTTACTTCTTTAAATGCATGACCAACATCAAATAATCAAAATGCTCCGCAGGCCACACAAAATTGTGGCCAGATGGCCTTCTTTTTATCCTTTAAATCCTTGGTCAAACCTCCCTCTCCACAGGTTTGATACGCAATTTCTCGGGCCAGGAGTTTATCCGAAACATACAAAGGTAAAACATGAGGAGAAGCAAAACTTCCAAAAACCCTAACATAGGTAAACAATTCTTCTCCAAACCATCTTGCGACAGGGAGAATGTCTACTTCTGCTTCAGGGGAAAACCTTGGAGCATCCTTATTATACAAAATTATGTACAATGGCAGCATGATGCCATGGAAAATCTTGTAAAAATGGGAAATGAACTTTGACTCCCACAATTCTTTATGATAAACATGAATGGGTAGGGGATCTTGAATTGTCCATTGCCAACCCATTAAAGGAAACTTAGAAACATAGCAGATTGAATCCATTACATAAGCAGCTAGGAAAAAAGGAGGATAAATCCTCTGAGAGACAGTCCTTTTAGACCGATAATTAAAAATAGCCGTGGCTAAGTTATCAGACAATATCTTAGCCCAATCCACAATAGTAGCATTAACAATAGCATTCAACAACGGTAGCCATTCAGGAAAAAAATTATTAATGTCAGGCTTTCCAAAAATCCTACAGAGCATAGCAGCAGCAAAGCAATACGGAGAAGTGAGAGAACCAGTATTGTACATACCGTGTTTATCTTTCTTCAGTGGTTCGTCTCTTCTGGACCATTCCTTGGTGCATTCTGCTAGTTTTGTATTTTCCTTGGCAAACTTTTCAATAAACTGTTTTTTGTACATTTCCTGTGGCTCTGGAAAATGATACATAAGCCTTAAATCTTCTGGAGTAAATGAGCCAATGAGCTCTTGTCCCTGAGTCTTGAACTGTCTGTCCGTAATATCAGTGCTATCCAGTACCCATTTCACCATGTCTGTATATGGAAGAATTTTAGGTCTTGCTGCTATCCGGTGTAAAAATGAACAAGCTAACTCTGTAAGAGGTGCTTCAGAAGAACCAGCTGATCCTGCAGTAGCCGAAACCTCCATTATTTTGGGATTTTCTTCTTCAAGCAGATTATGCATTCCCTCCCAAGTGGTGATACCCGTGTCTTTGTTGCAGGCAGCATCTGTGTACAAGGACGCCATCTCTTTACTTTTAGAACTCAGAGCTTTTTCTTTCTTTCCCATAATACTCTGAATATCGCTTTGTATAGTCCTTTGTTCTTCGCGCTTGCAGTTTATGAATTAAGTGAGAGTAATGATATGAAAGAAAGGTGACAGGAAATTTTTAAATGTTGAAGACGTATGAAATATATCACCTCATGTGAAACAATTCGAAACCATTTTTCATTAATGAGTTACAATCAATTCATTGATTAAACTTTAAAGCACATAACGAGTCTCGGTTTATGAAAATATTTCTTCGTACAATGAGCCTTAAGGATCTGCGATAATGCGATAATGCGATTTGCTTCGCAATATCGCAAATCGCAATCATCGCAAATCGCAATTCGCAATCATCACAGATCATAATCATCATAAATCGCAATCATCGCAGATCGCAATCATCGCAAATCGCAATCATCGCAGATCGCAATATTGTAACATCGCGAAATTGCAATGTCGCAATATCGCAAAACACAACATATGACAAATATTCGTTAATATATTTTGTGCGAAATGCGATTTGCGATATATGTTATCGCACATCGGTGATTTGAGGTTTCTCAGGATAAAACATGATATTTGAAATTTTGCAATTCGATATTCCTTAAAGAGTGATTTTATTCTATACTTATCATAAAACTTAAGTTCTTTTAGATTTTTCAAAGAATATCTTCCTAAGTTTATGATAATAATTTTTATTGAAAAAAAAAAAAACAAGCACTAATTAATTTTTTGGATTTTTTAAACTAAGGGTCCCCACTTATTTAGAATTATTACTAATACTAAATAAGAAGGGGGGTTGTGTCTGGCCACAACACCTCCTAAGAATGGATGGAAGTGATAACCATTTCACGAATTTTTTTAAGAATAATTTCTTGAAGAGACAATAGTTTCCTTGTCTTTCCCTTCGAAGATTCTTGTATTTTGTTCCTTCCATATATTCCACCATGTAAAACCCAACACAAGATCCTTAGATCTTGAGACCACCATATTTTGATACTTATGTTCATACCATTGTTCTAACCATGATATTGTGTGCATGGTAGTAGGTAGCGAACATCCAAAAATTTGTTGAACAAAGATCCACAATCTCATAGAAAAAGGATAAGTGATAAGAATATGATCTATAGTTTATCCTTCCTGTTAGTGTCTGTTAGTCCTGATAGTCACCAGTGATAAAATGTTCTCTTAAAAGGTTTTTTATAAGGTCATACTGAAAATTTGTATGGTTTCAATAGGTTTTCAAATAAAAATTTGATCACTGGTTATTATGTCTAGGTGCGTTACTACTCCTTTCAGTTCGTGTTTTGGTCATGCTATCACTCATTTTTAGGAGTCAACATTGAAATGTATTCATCACCATTTCATTCACATCACCATGGTCATCATTCAACTCATTCTTCCATGTAGTGTCATCATTAGGTCATAGGGTCAAAATCATGAAAATAGTTCATTTCACCATTAAATTTAGCATTACAAGGAGTAGTAATAGTGAAAAATCTTCAATAAAGGTTTCAAAAGTGTAATTTTATTTATATCATGATGTAATATGAATAAAAAGTTTCTAAGGTTTCATTTCACTATCAATTAAAAACAAAATGTGAAAGGACATGGTGGGACCACTACACCACTAAAGAGAAAATCGATTTCCAAGATATTAAAATACCAAAAGAACTTCTCATTTGCTCATTCCAACTTCATGGGTTATCACTACACCATCAAAGTTCAGTTCTACCTTAGAGAAGTTTTTTCTTTCCATCAAGGATCCAATTGTCCTCTCACGCTGTGATTTTCACTGGCAGTGTTGCGCTTTTGCCAAGTGTGTTGCTTTTTCTTCAAGGAAGAAAAATATTAATTTCCAAAGGTTTAATCATCAAACTCAAGTTCCATACCATTAGTAGCAAGAAATTGGGACTCTTTTTCTCCTCTTATACCTTGTTTTTTCTTCATTTCATGATTGGAAATATCACAATTCCCTCTTCTAGGGTTTTGCAGCATTTTCTTGGCTTCATAATCTCTTTGAGAAATTGCTCAGAAAAACCCTCACATTAAATCTCATTCAGGCATTCCCTGAAATCTCACTTCTCCCCACTTCCTAACATCTATCTCTACCCTGCTAAATTTTCCCAAGAATTTAGAAGACCACTAACCCCTTCATCGCCCTTCATTCCTAAAAATTGCCCAAATCCCTTGGTTTTCCCTACACTAAACCCTAATTCCCCTTCCCATTGAGCTAGGTTTTTTTATGGATTATGAAACCACTAAGAATAAGAGGCACAAGGGAGGTCATATCAATAGGTATGAGCCCACTACAACACATGAGATCATGTATTCACCCTTCCTTAATAAATCATTCCAGGATGCAAGTTACCTTGGCTTTTGCCAAAAGGTTGAGGAACTTGGTTTTTATGAAAAACTTACTAGCACCTTTTCCACTAGTTTGAGGAGAGATAAGGTGACCATTGTAGGGGTTGTGTTCACTTTTTCAGTAGAATACATTGCCACAACTACATGGATTCCAAACAATGGAGAAACTTGGTTCAAGAAAAGGAACCCTGACCTTGAAAACTACAAGATGTATTTGAAACCTCCATACAAAGCCGCTCTGAAACACATCTTTCCATTCAAACATTTGTTGGAGAAGTATGCCCCTCTCATGAAATTAGTTATGAAATATTTTACATGTGATGGTAGGTACTTGAGGTTATATGAGTATCATGTGAGACTATTGATGCATTTTACCAGTGTAAAAGCTCTTAACTTGCCTCATTACCTTTACAAAAGCATGGTAAGAATGGTAGAGAAGATACATAGATTAGGAGAAGATCATCCTTCTAGTTTGATTCACCATGGATTGGTGAAAACAATTGTTTCCCATCAACTCACATAGATCAATTTGTCTTGGGATGGTTTCATATATGCAGCTTCTCTTTTGTCTTCTCCAGCTCAGTCAAGCAGTCACTATACACCTTTGTCTTCACCAACACAACAAGGAAAACCTATCACAAGAAATCCTAGGGAAGAGGTGACTCAAACATATGTTAGAGGAAAGAGGATTTTTTTTGCTCCAGACATTATTGAAAGGGCCAAGCCTACATCAGAGGAAAAAATATCATCACATCATGAAGCACCATTACAGGACGAGGAACAAGTTCATCTTGACACTGATATGGCATATTTGGAAGTGCATGATGAGGTCAAAACATTTGAGAAAATCATCCAGGAGAAAGACGCTGAGATTAGAGAGCTCAAAGATGTTGAAAATGCAGCAAGATGATGGAGCTTAGTGAAATGAAGTCGCCTTCACTAAGTGGGCCCGCAGGCAAATTCTGGCGCAAAGTCTATTTTTAGACATATGGAGCATGGTTCGGGGATTCCAGTTTGAGATTATTGGAGCATTGGTCATGTTGGTAAAAATAGATGGGACTCTATTTTTGTGACCTATAGGTCGAAGAGGTCGAAGTCTATTTTTAGACTGCCTATCCTAAAAATAGGGAAGTGAAATATTATTTACCCTTAATAATATTTGGACTCTAAACAGCAGTTTACTCTCTTGGAGCACTTCAATTCGAGCTACAGAAGTGGCTCATGCATCTGACAGAGGAATTACACTATTCCCAAGGGTTTGATGGCATCATGCATGGTTGACTTCAGTTAGGACTTCAGTGGCAGAAGTTTGGTGGAGTTAATGAGACGGCTAGTGGAGTTGTGTTCTGTTTATTTTAGTTGAACTAGTTGAGATTAGTTTAACTAGCTAATCAATTAGTTATGAGTGGAGTGAATTAAATATTATTTAATTCATTAATTAGTAACTCATTATTCAACTCAAGAACACATCAGTTCACTACGGTGCATGATCAGTTCAGTGGAGACCAGTGAAAGAGGTAGATGAAAGGGTGGAGTTAGCTATCAGTGGCGACATCAGTTGTGCATGAGATTTGCACCACACTTGGAGGAATTTCCCATGATGATTGTGCTGTTAAGCCATGGAGATTCGAACCTTGGATCTCTATATAGACAGGCCTGGATTGCACAATAGAGGCAAGGCAATTGGCGGTGAGTTTTGAACCAGTAACCTGTTCAAAACTGAGCTAGTTTGTGTGTAACTTCATGAGAAAGTATTGAGTACTTGTGAGGAGTATTATACTGAGTTTGTTACATGATTTCTCCATTATAATATACACAATAGCTGCGGGGTTTTCAGCTATAAGCTTTCCCCATACATACTGTGTTAATGTGTATGATGATTTGATGTGTTATCGCTTGATTTTATTTACGCATGTTTGATGATCTGAGTGGAAGAGATTATGTGTTGCATATAAATTCGAATTGTATGTGATCAGGATAGTCTCGGTGGATAATTAATCATTATTCAGCAAATTTCTACATGGTATCGGAGCTATTGAAGCAGAGATTGATCATCACGGTGATTACAAACTTATTTCGGTAGACAGAGTCTGCATGCGGGCCAGGTAGCCTCCGGATTCATCTTTCTTCGGAAAGTGAAAGGTCTGGTAAATGCCCCTTGCAGTCAATCTCTGTGCTAGAAATAATTTGTTCTCACAGATCTAGAGCGGTTGAGCTTTGAAGTGGAATTCGAAATTTTTCAGTAGTTTTGTTTTCTTGGTGCCAGTGTTGAAAATGTCTTTCAACGGTTTGCGACTCGAATATGCTCTTGAAGGCAGTTCGAATTATGTTGCATGGAAGGATCGCATGGAGGTAGTATTAGAAGATAATGGTCTGAAGGAGTTCATAGATATGAATGTCCAAAAGCCCACTGATCCTGCTGAAGTCGAAGCATGGCAAAAGAAGATGGCGAAGTGTCGAAGGATCCTGTTGGAGGGCGTCAAGGATCATATTGTATCCAGCCTGCATGGAAAGGCTACTCCATATTTAATGTGGAAAGCTTTGACAGATCTATTCCAAAGTAAGAGCGACCAAAGGAAGCTGGCGCTCAAAGATAAGCTCAGGAACATCAAGATGGAGAAGGGCGACAGTATCGCCAAATACCTCACGAAGTTCACTCAATGCAGAGATGAGTTGGGAAGTGTGGAGGTGACTGTCGAAGACGAGGACATGGTCGACCTCACTCTCCTTGGTCTTCCGAAGGCTTGGCACTCATATCAAGATAGTGTCAATGGTCGGGAGAAGCTGCCGGGATGGGAGCGCCTTTGGGCGGATCTCATGCAGGAGGAGATAAGGAGGACTACTCGAGATGGATCTTCATCAAAGGGAGTTGATGAAGAAAACTACGCTTTGGTTGCCAAAGCAAAGAAGGGGAAGGGTAAGAAAACCTCTCATTCTGGTGCAAAGGGCAAGAAGCAGGATATGGCGAAAGTGAAGTGTTTTCACTGCCATGATCACGGACATTATGCTACCAATTGTCCAAATAAGAAGAAGAACAAGCAAGAGGGAAGATCTGCAGATGGAGAAGCTTTGGCTTCACAGTTCGAGCTTGAATTTTCACTGATCGCATGCTTGGTTTCAAGTCTGCTTGGATCGGTATGGTTCTTGGATAGCGGTGCATCATTTCATATGACGGGAGATCGGGATTTGTTCTCAGATCTGGAGGACAAAGATTTGGGTGTGCACATCGAGATGGGCGATGATGGTAGATACAGTGTGACTGGTATCGGTACCATATCCTTTCAGAGGGAGTCTGGTAAACCCTTTGTATTGAGGGATGTCATGCATGTACCTAGATTGAAGAAGAACTTGATCTCTATGGCGATGTTGGAGGATAAGGGGTATGATGTGGTCTTCAGCGAAGGAAAATCCTTCCTACGTAGTAAGACTACTGGAGAGACCCGGAAGATAAGGGTTCAAACCAAGAACCTTTATCAGTTGCAGGAAGATGGCTGCGCAGCTATGGCATGCAAGGCGGGAGAAGTGGTGAGCCGGGATGATGAGGGAAAACTGTGGCACAGGATATTGGGCCACCTTCACCATGGAGCTTTGAAGATTTTACAGCAGATTTCTACTGGACTTCCTAAGGGCACCCTTGCGCAGTCAGATCAGTGCAAGGGGTGTACTTTAGGGAAGTATGTGAAAGCCACCTTTCACGAGAAGGATAGTCGCGCCACGACGATCCTTGAGAGAGTTCACACGGACGTGTGTGGTCCTTTCTCAGTTGCTTCGACAGCAAAGCACAGGTATTATGTGATCTTTGTTGATGATTTCTCTCGAAAGTGCTGGATCTTCTTCATGCAGAAGAAGAGCGATACATTCACGAAGTTCTGTGAGTTTAAAGCACTGGTCGAGAAGGAGTCGGGGAAGAAGGTGATTGCTCTAAGGAGTGATAACGGTGGTGAATTCATCTCGGCTGAATTCAAGGAGTTCTGCAGCGTAGAAGGGATTCGGAGAGAGCTCATCGCACCCCATAACCCACAGCAGAACGGGGTGGCTGAGCGGAAGAACATAACGATCGTGGGTGCTGCACGGGCGATGTTGCATGATCGGGGCCTACCCCTTCACTTGTGGGCTGAGGCATGCAATACAGCAGTGTATGTGCAGAACCGTTGTCCTCACAAGGTTCTTGGCATGAGTACACCAGAGGAGGCTTATTCTGGCAAGAGGCCTGATATTTCCCATTTACGGATTTTTGGTTCTCCTGTCTACATGCATGTGACGAAGGATGCGAGAAGGAAGCTGGATCCAACTGCTGAGGTTGGAATATTTGTGGGGTACATTGATACACCTCACAACTACCGGGTGTATTTTTCAGACAGTCGCAAGACTGTTGTGCGACAGGATATAAAATTTCAGGAGGAGAAAGCCATGCAGTGTTCGCTTGAGAGGGAGCTACACTTGCATGCAGATGAGGAGCTGTTAGTTCCTAAGGAGGAGCTTCCGGATGTGGATCGGCCACAAGAGGAAGTTCAGGAGGTGGAAGAAACCACCCATGCAGCGCCAACCATCAGAGGGCGCATGCGCACTACAGAAGCTGAGCGACTGGCTCGAGATGCAGAGAAGGTTGTAGGACCACCTACAGCATAGCGCAGATAGAGACAGTCACCGGATCGGTACACTGGATACATGGCTCTTGTGAGTAAATGTGTCGTGACGGAGCCATCCTCTTTTGAGAAGCTATGGAGGAATCCACATGGGTTGATGCCATGATCGACGAATATGATTCGATCGTTAGGAACAGTGCATGGGAGATTGTCCCAAGACCGGTGGGGAAATCAGTGGTGGGTTTGCGATGGATCTACAAGGTGAAGCAGGCGGCTGACGGGAGTGTGGAGAAGTACAAGGCGAGATTTGTCGCCCGTGGCTTCTCACAGATCGAGGGGATTGACTATGAGGAGACTTTTGCACCTGTCGCAAGGTACTCTTCCATACGGACGATCCTTGCTCTCTCAGCGCAGATGGGGTGGCACATTCATCGGATGGATGTGAAGACTGCGTTCCTCAATGGAGTTATTGAGGAGGAGGTGTACATAGAGCAGCCTGAAGGTTTTGAGATCTTCAGCAGTGAGTCGCATGTGTGCCGACTCAAGAGAGCACTGTACGGGCCGAAGCAAGCACCTCGTGCTTGGTCACTCGGATAGACAGCTACTTCACCGGGCTTGGATTCTCCAAGAGTGAGGCGAATCCAAACCTGTACCAGATTGTGGTGGAGGGGAAGCTGTTGATCATCGTACTGTATGTAGATGGTCTGATTTTGACTGGCGATGAGCAGTTGATACTTTCATGCAAGGAGGATCTTGCACGAGAGTTTGAGATGAAGGACTTGGGCATCCTTCATTATTTCCTGGGATTGGAGATTTGGCAGCACAGCGGAGGACTGTTTGTTTCTCGGGGCAAGTATGCCTGGGAGATTCTGGAGAGGTTCAACATGCAAGGCTGCAAGCTTGTTGACACTCCTCTTCCTGGTGGTTGGAGGAAGGAGGATGCTACTTCAGCGGAGGTAGTGGATGCCACTGTCTATCGACAGTTGGTGGGGTCGCTTATGTATCTGGTCAATACACGACCCAATATATGCTATGCAGTTAACCAGCTTTCGTAAGCTATGGTTAAGCCTACCAAGCTCTTTTGGAAGGTAGGCAAGCATGTATTGCGCTATATTAGAGGCACATCGGGATATGGTCTATGGTACAGACAGGAGGATGGAGCGAAGCTTTCTGGCTTCACTGATGCAGATTGGGAAGGGAGCCCAACGGACCGGAAGAGCACTTCTGGAGGAGTTTTCAGCATTGGGTTGACAGCAGTTTCCTGGTACAGTAGGAAGCAGAGATCCGTGGCACTCAGTTCAGCAGAGGCCGAGTACATGGCAGCTAGCTTGGCTGCATGCGAGGCTATTTAGATGAGGAAGATCCTCGTAGGTTTGTTCAGGTTGCATTTGGAGCCTACAGTGATCTACTGTGATAACCAGAGCTGCATCAAGCTCTCGGCTAATCCAGTATTTCATGATAGGTCCAAACATATCGACATCAGGTACCATCATATCAGAGATTGTGTTCAACGGAGAATCATGATGCTTTCATATGTTCCCACGGAGGATCAGGATACCGACATCCTGACGAAGGCGCTCACCAGGAGCAAGTTCGAATTCCACAGAGGCAGGATAGGGGTTGCAGATAATCCATATCTTGCTGAGAGAGAGTGTTGAAAATGCAGCAAGATGATGGAGCTTAGTGAAATGAAGTCGCCTTCACTAAGTGGGCCCGCAGGCGAATTCTGGCGCAAAGTCTATTTTTAGACTATGTCTATTTTTAGACATATGGAGCATGGTCCAGGGGTTGCAGTATGTTATTCTTGGAGTATTGGTCATGTTGGTAAAAATAGATGGGACTCTATTTTGTGACCTATAGGTCGATAGGTCGAAGTCTATTTTTAGACTGCCTATCCTAAAAATAGGGAAGTCAAATATTATTTACCCTTAATAATATTTGGACTCTAAACAACAGTTTACTCTCTTGGAGCACTTCAGTTCGAGCTACAGAAGTGGCTCATGCATCTGAAAAAGGAATTACGCTATTCCCAAGGGTTTGATGGCATCATGCATGGTTGACTTCAGTTAGGACTTCAGTGGCAGAAGTTTGGTGGAGTTAATGAGACAGCTAGTGGAGTTGTGTTCTGTTTATTTTAGTTGAACTAGTTGAGATTAGTTTAACTAGCTAATCAATTAGTTATGAGTGGAGTGAATTAAATATTATTTAATTAATTAATTAGTAACTCATTATTCAACTCAAGAACACATCAGTTCACTACATTGCATGATCATTTCAGTGGAGACCAGTGAAAGAGGTAGATGAAAGGGTGGAGTTAGCTATCAGTGGCGACATCAGTTGTGCATGAGATTTGCACCACACTTGGAGGAATTTCCCATGATGATTGCGATGTCAAGCCAAGGAGATTTGAACCTTGGATCTCTATATAGACAGGCCTGGATTACGCAATAGATGCAAAGCAATTGGCGGTGAGTTTTGAACCAGTAACCTGTTCAAAACTGAGCTAGATTGTGTGTAACTTTATGAGAAAGTACTGAGTACTTGTGAGGAGTATTGTACTGAGTTTGTTACCTGATTTCTCCATTATAATATACACAATAGTTGCGGGGTTTTCAGCTATAATATTTCCCCATACATACTTTGTTAATGTGTATGATGATTTGATGTGTTATCGCTTGATTTTATTTCCGCATGTTTGATGATCTGAGTGGAAGAGATTATGTGTTGCATATAAATTCGAATTGTATGTGATCAGGATAGTCTCGGTGGATAATTAATCATTATTCAGCAAATTTCTACAAAAGATAGTTTCTCAAAGGAAAATTTATTTGTCTCATTCTTGCAATAGGAGAACATGCAACTAAAAGTAAATCAACTGCTCTTAAACAAGCCCAAAGCACATGTGAAAAATGATGATGCCAAAGGTAAGGCAGTTGTTGATGTTGATGATTTAGAGGATCAAAAGGAGTAGATTATAACAAGGAGACGAAGAACAAGAGGTCAAACTATTTTTAATTAACTCATGGTATACATGCTCATTTTGATCTTCTTTCTCATTCAACCCTACATTACATCAACCAACTTTTTAAGCTATCACAAAAGCATGCCTAACTTGCTCCTCTATATCTATTGCAACTGAAACCTTTAACTTTTGACCTAGTTCCCTGATTTTCACACCTCATCCAGCAAAAAACCCTAAATTTTTCAAAGCCTACAATAGCTGAACTATATAGCCCAAAATCCATTCTTGTACCAGTCAAACCCTTGGTTGTGAGTTTCATAGAGACAACTTCTTTGGTTTAGTAGGGCTAGCTACCAAAATAAAAGCTTGGTTTGAGGTTACCTTCATCGATCTCCTTTCAGCCTTGGGATATTGTGGAGGCTAACACTTCCTACAAACACAATGCACAATATGATGGAACTTCAAAACCTTTTCTTCTCAAACGATCCCAAGTTAATGAATGAACCCATGCAAATGGTCATAAGAATGTTGAAATATTAGGCCATCCCTTCGGGTGAATGTCTCTATTGATTTGTGTCCCCAAAATAAAATGTCTTATTGATGGGATATATGTATCCGTCTTTTATCTAATATTCATCGAAATACCTCCCAATTTTGACTAGTATTTAAGTTGACCCAATCATTCTTTCCTCCCATTACCACTATTCTGGCACATTTTGAGGATGCTTCCAGTAGTCTGTGACCTTTAGAGCTCCTTTAGATTGCATTAATTGTTTTATTTGAGATACATGTTCATTTTCTTCCAATGTTGGGAACTGTTGCCACGATTCCTCCTAAAAGGACGTTGTCTTCCCTCCTCTTATCTCCCGAAAATCTTGCTCTCGTAAAATATTTTTGCAGTCTTGTGACCGATTCCAAATACCAAAACCATTTATATGTCCTTAAAATATTAATCTATCTTCCTGTGTAGTGTTAGGAAGATACTTTCGAGCCCATATTCATTTCCATAATTACAGACTGCCTTTAACCCAAATCCACCACAACTTTATGGCATATGCAAGGTTGACAAGTTAAGGATATTTAATACCTAGTCCTCCTTTCTATTTTGGTATGATCAGTTTATTCCATCCAATCAAAGCCCATTTTTTGGTTTTTGAAGAACCTCTCTGTAGAAATTTTGTCCATATATACCTTAATTGCTGAGAGACTATATTTGGAATGGGAATTACTGAGAGTTGGTAATTTTGGAGGGCTTGTAACCCCGCTTTGACTAATACTAGCCAAGTGGGGAATTAAGTGTTATCAATGCCCAATTACTTACTTTGCGTCAAGTATTCTCAATGAGACCTTCCCTTGTGACTATGTTATGGTGTAAGACCAAATGTACTCCTAGACATTTGGAAGGTAGTTGACCTATATTGAAACCGAGAGTTGTGATTAATCTTTTTTTCACATGAGTCCGAGAAATTGAAAAAGAAGGTGGTGGAATTAATTTTGTTAATAAACATACTTTAGGCCTCCATGAAAAGTTGAAATAGTTTTTCCACTATTTTTTTCCTCTCAGCTGTAGTTAGTGAAAATAATATGATGTCATCAAAAAAAAATTGATGTGATATTGGCATATCCTTACCATATAATCCTAAACCATGAATGAACCCTATTTCACAAGATTTAGAGAACATACGACCCAAACCTTCCATTTATAATATAAAAATAAAGGGAGATAATGGATATCCCTTCCTTAGCCCTCTAGAATATTGCAATGTATACGACGACACACCATTTATGAGAATGGAGATAAATGTCGATAAGACAAGAGACCCAACCCAAGCGATCCACTTCTCTAAGAATCCATAGGCTTGTAGAACATGATATAAGTATGACCAACTTATTCGATCATATGCCTTCGATGGGTCAAATTTTATGATCATACCTGGATGTTTGGATCGGCGTAAGGAGTGTCTAATCTCCTGCACTGCAATAATACCAACTATTATATGTCACCCCTACACAAATTTGGATTGGTTAGGAGAAACTAAGAGAGGGAGGATTGTTTTCCACCTGTTGACTATGGCATATGAAATTATTTTATACAATACATTACATAAAGCAATCAATCTGAATCCATATGGTTTATCTAAGTGCCCTAGTTTAGGTGCCAATGAAAATAATGTTGCATTTTGTGTTGGATAAATTGATCTTGCCTGTCTTGATTCTTCCACCAACTTGAGGATTTCCTCCCCTAAGAATCCCTGACATGCCTAAGAAATTCAGTTATGAAACCATCTAGACCTCCTGCTTTGTTATTTGGTATATACATTACTACAAGTTATACCTATGAAAAGGATATTGGCCTCATTAATGCTATATTATGTTCATATTTTATGATCTAGAAATATGTTGGATTATTTTTCCTATATAGTGGTTCCTTCTATTATTTTTTTCTGTGTATAGATCCAGAAAATAGATTATGAGTTTCTACTCTATCTCCTTATGTTGTTGTTTTCTTTCCCAATATTGAACCTTGATTGTGAAGATATGATTGTGTTGACATCGTTGAACCATGAGATTATGGAATAACTAAGAATTTTTTTCTCCCTCGTGCATACACTAAATTATTTATTTTTGTTTCCAGAGCATATGCTCTTGTTTTATTATTTTCTCTAAATTTTGTATGGTGGCCGCTTCCTCATGCAGCAACTCTAGAGATCTACCCTTATGGATAACACGTTGTTATATATCTATAATTTACCTCTACAAGGATAATTTGTCTTGAGAAATGTTACCAAAGACCTACTTGTTCCAACATTTAACCCTCAATTTTAATGTTTTAACTTAAGGTTAAAAGTATGCATGTGATTCTTACCTTGGATATCAAATTTTGAACACCATTGTTGCATCAGGTCCACCAAATTTGTGTCTTTTAACTAGAAAATTCCAAAACAAAATAGATGGTTGAGGGGGGCATCGTTCAAGTCCACACCGATCCTTATGGGCCAATGGTTCGATCCCATGCAAGGAAATATCGATGCTTCAAGGAATATATCTCTTTTCATAACTTGCTCAAATACTAGAAAACAATCTAGGCGACAAGCTATTTAGTTTCCCCACCACATCAATTATTCTAGGTAGAGATCCCATTATTGTTCATTATATCTAGAAGTTGAATATCCTCTATATAATCATCAAATGAGATCGAATTCTAATTAAGTTTACGTATACCTCCTTTATTTTACTGAAGGTATCGAATAAGAGTAAAATCCCCTACGACGATCCAAATGATGCTTCGTAGAATTTGTTTGATTTTTTCAAATGTTTCCAAAAAATCCATATGCTCCTTAACAATAAAGGGTCCATAAACTGCCGAAAATACCCCAACACCTTTGGTACCAATATATCTGAATGTACTTGTAAGGATTAATTTTGTAGCCATCAAATTGTTAAAGACAACTTATTTTGGATTACACCACACTGCTAAATCGCCTGCATTTCCTCTAGCATCCACTGAAATTGTTTGACATCCTTTCCAAGATATAATTGCTATTTGTGACACTTTTTCTGCTCTCAGCATGGTTTCCTGTAGTAATAAAACATGTAGTTTCTCTTTAAGTATCTCGTCTCTAATATATTTTTGTTTACCTCTAATGTCGGTTCCTCGAACGTTCCAGGATAATATCCTCATAATGAGGGGTTAGTGGAGATCTATAATATCTCAGTGTGTGCGAGGGGCTAAATCATGACCCGCCTCAATTCTTTCTTAGGTTTTCTCACTTTATTTTTGGAATCTCGTGAGAGATCCTTGAGGAGGATTTTTTGTGTAACCATCTCCAAAAATAGAAGAAAAGAGATATCAACGCCTTATAAATGAGCCACTTCGAGGGGGAAACCTCCAATACATTACATAAATGAAAAATTCTTGGATGATTCAAATGAACAAAACCTCCTTCTATATATAGGAGTTCATGGGGCCACAATATAATCCTATTGGGGCCACAATGTAATCCTAGCCGACCTAACAATAATAATGTAAGGGCACAATAATAACAATATGGGGGTTACAGGGGTACAATAATAAAAATAAGGGGGCCTACACTAACATAATAAGGGGCTACACTATTAATATAGGGACTTAACATGCCCCTCTCCTTCAAACAAGTGTTGTCCTCAACGCTTGATTATTTCTTGATGCTTCTGTATAAAATTCTCATCCTCCCATGTCAAATATTCTACAGGAAAGTTATTCCACTTGTTGAGATACTCTGAAATTGATCATACTTGTCGAGTTCTTTTTTCTATGACTGCTTCATAACTTCTTTCGATGTGATGTTGATCTTCCTGTTGTTTCATTAGATTCTGCACCAAAGTTGGGTTATCCTTTGAGAGTTGGAGAACTTGTTGTTGATGCTCAATGTGATCTTCCACTAATTTATCATCCATATTTGATATTATTTGATCCTTCAAACCATCCAACCTAGCCTCCATTTCTGCTTTTAAACCATCTATGTCATCTTCGGTTGCTCTTCGTAAGATCGAAATTTGTTGCACTTGGTACCGTAATTTTGATATCTCATATTGCAATTCTTCCTCCTCATGCGTCATAGTATAGCTTTCTGTGGGCTTAATGGGTATGGAATTATTTTTGGAGGCATAATAGAACCCATTACTGACAAAAATTCTTCAATATTCCCTTGGAATCAATTCAACTTGATTCTTCAAACAAGACTTATGCAATTCGGAAAAAAAACAATACACACCTTTTTCTTGCTTTTGAGGAGCTCGATATTGAAATTGGATTATCTCTGTGATTGTGGTCCTTCAATATTTTAAATTCATCACTAAATTAGCCCTATGAATTCTCTTTTGAATGCCACAGGTCTGACTTGATTTGGATTCTCCAAGACAAAGTTGTGTCCAATCTCCCACAATGACCTAATTCTAGACTGGTTTAGTAGAGCGAACTTGTAGGACTTTCCACGTGTCACTGTTTCGTCCTTTGTCTCTGAAATTGATAGCCAAGAAGCTAAAGTCTGTGTACTTGCATCCACTTTTTACGGCACTCCAATCCAATGCCCAAAGAGAGCGTTATTGAACTTTTCCCACGATCACCTCTTTGAGATGAAATTCAGGAGCCTGCAAAAGCACTACCTTCCACAAATCATATCTCCAAAAATATTGTGAACCAAGCTCTGAAATTTTTTGAAGAATTTCCTTAGGATTTCAGCTTCGCACCATATGAATTTCATATTCTGTAACTTCATAGGAAAAAATTTATAGCGCAAATTCCACGATGACCTGTTTAAGAGCTTGAAACAAGACCTAACTTCCATAGATGATATCTCAGAAAATATTACGAACCAAGCTCTGAAATTTTTAGACAATATTCCTCAGGATTTCGGCTTCGTACCCTAAACATTTCAGCTTCTGAAACTTCGTAGAAAAAAAGTTATAGCGAAAATTCCACGATGACCTGTTTGGAGCAGCGAAACCCTAGAATCCAAAGCTCTGATACCAAATGTTGTGTAACCAGCTCCAAAAATAGAAGAAAAGAGATATCAACGCCTTAGAAATAAGCCACTTCGAGGAGGAAACCTCCAATACATTACATAAATGAACAATTCTTGGATGATACAAATGAACAAAACCTCCTTCTATATATAGGAGTCCATGGGGCCACAATATAATCCTAGTGGGACCATAATGTAATCCTAGCCGACCTAACAATAATAATGTAAGGGCACAATAATAACAATATGGGGGTTACAGGGGTACAATAATAACAATAAGGGGGGCTACACTAACATAATAAGGGGCTACACTATTAATATAGGGACTTAACAAGATCTATTTTCCTTTACCTTTGAAACTATGAAAAGAGCATGCTACTAGATCTTCTATCAAGGTTATTCTTTTGTTTTCCAAGATAGATCAGCTTTGGAATAGGACTCTCATGCTTCAAGGGATAAAATATATAGGTATTTTTGTTCCCATTCATGTACCATAAGAACTAACCTTCTTTCTTCCTCGTCTAGGTTTGTTTGATCTTGTGACAAAAGAGTACCCTCCCAAAATCTAGGGAGGGAATAAAGATCAAAGTCCTCTTTCATATTTTCATCGTCCTCCAATTTTCTTTTTAGAATAAATTTATTAGCTATGATTTCTAGTGTTGTGTCTTCCATATTGCTATCCACATGTTTGTGGCTTCTGTCCTCCATACTCTTTAAGACCGTAAAGAGGTTGATGTCGTCGGTGTCTTTTGGGATTCCCTTGGTCCTATTTCTCTAGTTTTGCTTTCTTTATGTAACCTTTGTGAAACCTTCATTACTAACTTTATCCCCTTTTTCTTGTTGTTTTTTCAAAATGGACAATCGCTAATGATGTGACCATGCTCATGGAAGAGTCGACATCTGAACGAGACATGTTCATAGTTTATGGGTTGTGTCTCCCTAATAATCTAAATCAATGGATTCCAGTAACAACTGAGATATATTCATGTATATGCATAATCAAGCATAAGACATATTTTTCCCCTTCTTGTCACTTTTGAAAATTTTACAAAACGCCCTATGGCATGCCCTATCCCTTCTAAAATTTCTGGAATCCAAAAATCAACCGGAAGTGAGCATAACCTTACCCAAATTGGCACTTCTTTAAATTCCTCCTTGTCTGGGTTGAAGCAGGCTTCCCAATGTCTAATGTAGAGATCCACATTGTTGAAAAAGTATGGTCCTCCTTAAAAGATCATTTCTTTGTCTTCCAGATTAGAAAATATGACTGTAAAAAAACCTTTTGGTCCCATACGAAGGTCTACCTCACCCTTATGTTGCCAATTTTGTTAAATCCATCACTCTAGTTCTTTTTATGTGGGCCATCTTCCAATGCGTTTTAAAATGAAGGCATGACCCCTCTTGTGCTTTCTATGGTCCTGTAAACATCTAGTAGGAATAAAAAACCTAGGATTTTGAGCAGCCTTGGGGACACAATTTCCCCATAAACCCATTTGTTGCTTATCTCCCAACACTGGCATAGGAAGGAAGTTTGAGGAAATCCCTTGACGGGTCATTCTCCCCCCACCCTAATTGTTCTTACCAAAAAGAATATTACAGAAGGAGGGGGTAGGTTCATTTGTAAGCCCTCCTTCCTCGAAGCTCATGTTAAGATTCAACAAGAAAATTTCATCACCCACGCCTAGTTGCATTAACCTCCCAGACTAGGGTGGGGCCCACAGTGCTATTTTTGGGTGCATTTCTATTTTGGTTATCCCTTAATTAAGATGGACATTAAAATGTAATATATTCTCAATGTTAACTTGAAACAGTTAACTGAAAGTGATAAATTCAGTTAGCTAGTGGATTTCGAGTTAGAGGTAGTTGGTGAGGCATGCAGAGTAATTCTAGTTGTAAGAGAGTTCGAAGTGTATTGGTGCATTAGTTAATGCAAGTTGTAAACAGTTTAACTCAATTAAGTGAGTTAAAATCAGTTGTGCTAGTTGTAACTGAAGATACACTAATGAGAGATCAAGTGAATTAAATATTAATTAATTCATAATCAGTGATCTCACATGCAACTAAGGATTTACTATTATTAGCTACATGCATGTCAAACTAGTGGAGACCAAGTTGAGCTCTAGGTGAAAGGGAAGTTGACTATCAGTTGTAGGATTATTGAGTTGCACACATGCAACCAAACATCCACTGGAGTGCCCATGATACTTGTGCAATCAAGGAAGGAAAGAATTCCTATATTTTAGGGATTGCATCCATCATGGATTGCGTAAGCAAGGCAAGTTGTCTAGAGGCTGAGAATTGGCTATGTGTTGGTCAGTTTTGAATATGACAATGTGAGAAAATTAGCTGAGTACTTGAGGGCTCTTGTGAGAATATTTTTGTATGTAATTGTTTCATGATCCATGTTGAATATACAATAGAAGACAGTGGGGTTTTTAGCTATAATATTTCCCCAAGAAATTATCTGTGTTGCGTGTGATTGATCTTTCTTCATGTTCATGTGATTAGCGATTGTGTTTTTAATTCTGCAAAATATTTGTAGAAGTGATTAAGTATTTAACATTAGTACATTGTTAGATTGGGTGAATCCAAGATATACATGCATGTTGTATAATTTTTACATGGTATTAGAGCACAAGAAATTGCAGAAGTGAAGTAGGAACTGAGTTTGTGACTGGATAGAATTCAAATTTGCAGAAATACTTTCTTGGTGCTACAACTGATTCAAGATCGAAATTGCTTTCAATGGCTTGAGGTTAGAGTATTGGCACTCGAGGGAAGCTCGAACTATATTTCTTGGAAGGATAGGATGGAGGCAGTACTCAAAGACAATGGCTTGAAGTAATTCATTGACAATGATGTTCCTAAACCCGTTGTGGCAGATGCTGCAAATCTTGATGCATGGCAAAAGAAAATGGCAAAGGCGAGAAGGATATTGTTGGAGGGAGTACGAGACCACATTGTATTAAGCCTCCATGGGAAAGCCACACCATATGCAATGTGGAAGGCTTTGACTGATCTATTCCAAAACAGCAACGACCATAGGAAAGTGGCGCTCAAAGATAAACTTAGGAAGATCAAGATGGAAAAGGGCGACACCATTCCAAAATATCTAACAAAGTTTGTCCAATGTCGAGATGAACTGGGGAGCGTTGGAATAATAGTTGCTGATGATTCTTTGGTGAGATTGGCTCTCCTAGGACTTCCCAAGAGTTGGCACAATTATCAGGACTCTGTCAGTGGAAGGGAAAATTTTCCAGATTAGGAACGACTGTGGTTGGATTTGGTGTAGGAGGAGTTCAGACAAAACACCAGAGATGGATCTTCATCTAAGAATGAGGATGAAGAGGATTGTGGTTTGGCTACCAAGGCAAGGAAGGGGAAGGGGAAGAAATTCCATTCTCAATATGAGTCCAAGAATGGCAAGAAGTAGGACATGTCTAAGGTGAAGTGTTTTCACTATCATGAGCATGGGAATTTTTCTACTAATTGTCCACAAAAGAAGAAGAAAAAGAAGTTTGGAGGATCTGCAGTTGTTGAGGCCGTTGCCTCACAATTTGAGCTTGACTTCTCATTGATCGCATGCATAGTGTTCAGTGCATTGGGATCTGTGTGGTATTTGGATAGTGGCACTTCCTTTCACATGACGGGAGATAAGGAACTTTTCAGTGACTTAGAGGAGAAAGGTCTCCAGATGCATATTGAAATGGGTGACGACAGATGGTACAATGCTACTGGGATTGGTACCATTACCTTTCATAGGTATTGAGGTAAACCCTTTCAATTAAAAGATGTAATGCATGTACCAGATCTAAAGAAAAATTTGGTCTCAGTCGCAATGTTGGAGGACAGAGGCTATGATGTTGTTTTTAGTGATGGAAAATATTTCCTACAACATAAAACAATGGGACAAGCCAAGAGGATAGGGATTTGAGTTAAGAATCTCTACAAGCTGGAGGTAGATGGGTATGCAGCAATGATGGGCAAGGCAGATCAAGTGGTGAGCCGAGATGAGGGTGAATTATGGCAAGGGTGATTGGGCCATCTTCACCATGGAGCCTTGAAAGTCATGCAATAGATTTCTACTAGTCTTCCCAGGGGTACACTTGTGCAATAAGACACATGCAAGGGATGTACTATGGAAAAATATGTAAAGGCCACCTTTCATGAGAAGGAAAACCAAGCTTTGGGTATCCTTGAGAGAGTTCATACAGACGTGTGTGGTCCTTTCTCTGTTGCTTCGACAAAAAAACACAAGTGCTATGTAATATTTATTGATGACTTTTATCGTAAGTGCTGGATCTTCTTCATGCAGAAGAAATATCAGACATTCTCTAAGTTCTGTGAGTTTAAGGCACTGGTGGAGAAAGAGTCGGGGAAGCAAGTGAAGGGTCTTAGGAGTGATAATGGTGGAGAATAAATCTCTAACGAATTCAAGAAATTCTGCAGCAAAGAAGGAATTCGAAGAGAACTCATAGTGCCTCATAACCCACAACAGAATAGGGTTGCAAAGAATAAGAACAAAACTATTGTGGGTGTAGCACGAGCGATGTTGCATGATCAAGGCCTACCAATGCATCTATGGGCGGAAGCATGCAACAAAATGGTACATGTGCAAAACCGGTGTCCTCATAGAGTACTTGGCATGAGTACACCTGAAGAGGCTTTCACTGGTAAGAAACCTGATGTTTCAAAATTTAAGATTTTTGGCTCATCTGTTTATGTGCATGTGACCAAGGACACCAGGAAGAACCTAGAACCAACAGCTAAGGTTGGGATTTTTGTGGGGTACACTGAAACACCCCATAATTATTGTGTGTATTTTCCAAAAAACATAATGACTATTGTGCGACGGGATATAAAATTTGATGAGGAGAAATCCATGCAGTTGTTCCTTGAGAGGGAATTGGACTTGCATGCAGAGGAGGAACCATTGGTTCCCAAAGATGAGTCTCAAGATGTGGATCAACCACATGATGAGGTTCATGGAGTGGAGGAAAAAACTCATGCAGAGCCATCCATCAGAAATGGTAGAAGGAACACCACGAAAGCTGATAGATTAAGACTTGATGCTGTAGAGAATTTAGGAGCCCCTACTTCACAGCGTAGAAAGAGAAAGTCTCCTAACCGGTTTACTGGATACATGGCTCTTATGATAAAATGTATTGTGACTGAAACATCTTCCTTTCAAGAAGCAGTGCAATAGCTAACTTGGTTGTTGCAATGGTGGAGTATGAATCTAGTGTAAAAAACAGTGCATGGGAGATAGTCCTAAGACCGGTCAACAAATCAGTGGTTGGATCTACAAGGTAAAGCAAGTTGCTAATGGGAGTGTGGATAAATGCAAGGCCAGATTTGTGGCCCGGGGATTCTCACAGATCAAGGGGATAGATTATGATGAGACTTTTTCACCTGTTGCAAGGTACTCTTCCATAAGATCCATCCTTGCACTCTCAGTGCAGATGGGCTGGCCCATTCATCAAATGGATGTGAAAACTGCATTTCTCAATGGGATCATTGAGGAAGAGGTGTACATAGAGAAACTTGAAGGTTTCATGATCTTCAACAGTGAGTTGCATGTGTGCAGACTCAAAAGAGCACTGTATGGGCTGAAGCAAGCACCCCGTGCTTGGTACACTCGGATAGAAAACTATTCACCAGACTAGGCTTCACCAAAAGTGAAGCGGATGCAAACCTATACCATATTTTGGTTGAGGGTAAGCTATTTATTATTGTTCTATATTTTGATGATCTAATTTTGACTGGTGATGAGTGGTCGATACACTCATGCAAGGAGGATCTTGCAAGGGAGTTCGAAATGAAGGACATGGGGCTCCTTCATTATTTCCTTGGATTGGAAATATGGCAGCGGGATGGTGAATTTTTTGTGTCTCAATGAAAGTATGAAAAGGAGATATTGGGTAAGTTTAACATGTAGAGTTTCAAACCCGATAATCCTCTGCCATGAAATTGGAGTAAAGAGGATGCTACTTCTAGAGAGATAGTGGATGCTACTATCTACAGGCACTTAGTGGGTTCAATGATGTATTTGGTTAACACGAGACCAGAAATTTGCTATGCATTTAACCAACTGAGTCAAGCTATGGTTAAGCCTACCAAGCTCTTTTGGAAGGTAGCGAAGCATGTCTTGAGATACTTGAGGGGCACATTAGAGTATGGTCTGTGGTACAGATGGACAGAGGGAGTGAAGTTGCATGGCTTCACGGATGCATATTGGGCTAGCATTCCATCAAACAAGAAGAGCACATCAGGAGTGATCTTTAGCATTGGATCGACAACAGTTTCCTAGTACAGCAGGAAGCAACGATCCATGGCACTCAATTCAATGGAAGTGGAATAAATGGCAGCAAGTCAGGCTACATGTGAGGCTATCTGGATGAGAAAGATCTTGGTTGGTTTGTTTGATTCTCAGATGGATCCAACAGTGATTCATTGTGATAATCAGAGTTGCATTAAACTCTCGATTAATCCTCTGTTTCATGATAGGTCCAACCATATAGATATCCAGTACCATCATCTCAGATATTGTGTGCAAAGAAGGATAATCTTGCTTCAGTACAATCCCACAAAAGATCATGATGCAGATATTCTGACGAATGCGCTCACCATAGAGATAGGATCGGGGTGAAGGATAATCCCTTTCTTGTGGAGAGGGAGTTTTGAGATTCAATAGGAAAATTTTAGCACCCATGCCTAGTTGCATTAAGCACCCAGACTGGGGTGGGGCCCACAGTGCTATTTTTGGGTGTATGTCTATTTTGGTTATCCCTTAATTTATATGGAAATCAAACTATAATCTATTCTCAATTTTGACTTGAAACAGTTAAATGAAAGTGATAAATTCAGTTAGCTAGTGGATTTTGAGTTAGAGGTAGTTGGTGAGGCATGTAGAGTAACTCTAGTTGTAACAGAGTTCGAAGTGCAGTGGTGCATTAGTTAATGCAAGTTGTAAAAATTTTAACTCAGTTAAGTGAGTTAAACTTAGTTGTGCTAGCTGTAACTGAAGATACACTAGTGAGAGATCAAATGAATTAAATATTAATCAATTCACAATCAGTGATCTCACATGCAACTAAGGATTTACTATTATTAGTTGCATGCATGTCAAATCCAGTGGAGACCCAGTTGAGTTCTAGGTGAAAGGGAAGTTGACTATCAGTTGTAGGATTATTGGGTTGCACACATGCATCCATCAGGGATTGCATCCATCGGGGATTGTGCAAGGCAGATAGGTTTTCTAGAGGTTGAGAATTGGCTATGTGTTGGTTAGTTTTGCATATGACAGTGTGAGACAATTAGCTGAGTACTGGAGAGTTCTTGGGAGAAGAGTTTTGTATGTAATTGTTTCATGATCCATGCTAAATATAAAATAGAATATAGTGGGGTTTTTAGCTGTAAACTTTCCCTGAGAAATTATCTGTGTTGTGTGTGATTGATCTTTCTTCATGTTCATGTGATTAGCGATTGTGTTTTTAATTCCGCAAAATATTTGTAGAAGCGATTCAGTATTTAACTTTAGTACATTGTTAGATCGGGTGAATCCAAGATATACATGCATGTTGTATAATTTCTACAGCTCACTAAGTGTAGATGATTTGTGGCTACAAAGATGTAGAACAAAAAAGTTCCCTACCACACCTTCTGCAGAGATCCAGGTTTAAGTCTCACTACCTTTCAAATTGCCTTCTCACTTTATGACCAATTTTGTATTGTTTCTTTGAACATTACAATGGTAGAACCAAATATATTACTAGAATGCACACATTTAACGGATTAATGCATAATTGATGAAATGGAATATGAAAAACATAAGGCTTGTCTTTTAAATTGAAGTTATATGATGTGCATGAGATATGGAAAACATAGAGTTTTCTCTTACATTAAAGTTATGCGATGTGCTTAGATTTAATACATTAATATATAATTGATGAAATGAAATATGAAAAATATAAGGTTTTTCTTTTATATTGAAGTTATGTAATATGCTCTAGTGATTATGGGAAAAGGTATTTCATTTTTTTAAATTGATTAACATCGTTATAAATAAATAACTACAATATTAAAAAAAATATTTATTTTTATTTGAAATTTTATTTATTCATTCTTAAATTTTATATTTTTTATTATTTAAATATAAATATAAATTTTAAATTTAATAAAAACAAATTAATACGTATAGTACAATTCTATGTTAATTAAAATTAATTTTATTTTTAAACTAATTTTTATATCGTCAAATTTTTTAGTAAATATAATAATATTTATATTATTAAAAAAACCTAAAAAATGAAATAATATACATATACATTTTATAAAACATAAATATATTAAAGAAAACTATATTAATTAAGTCAAAGGAAAATAAATTGAGTGGTAGCTTGGAATTTTAATTCACCCTCTACCTGGGTTTTGTTTTTCAAATACATGTTAGCCTGTGTGGCAAAAATTTGAACATGTTGAAAATCATGTGAGTAATTCATGTAAGCTCAAATGGGAAGGAAAATTTGAATATCATCATATTGAGGTGGACAATGGAAATCATTGTGATTTGGTCCTTGATCTTACTGAGAAAAATCCTTAGAAGTTACATATTCACCAATTATCGTTTAAGAAAAAAATATTAATTAAAGTATAAATACATTAATCAATTATATTAATTAAAGTTTAAGCACATGTATTTGATTTGTATTATATGATTATTAAGTATATAGTAATAACAAGACTACATAATTAATTGAAATAAATCATTTTGGTTTTCATCTTATTTGGAAGACAAAAGAAAAGATATCATTAAGTACCATTAAAAAACATGGGTATTCATACTTTTCCTCCTCAATAAAAACTATCAAGGAAATTATGAGCTTATAAATACATTTTACCCATCGAGAGCTTTTCAATGCTATACTCATGTTCAATTCAGAGCTTCAAGTGCAAAGTTATTACCCTTTAAAGTTTCTTATTGATTTCTCTTCCTCTTGCCATGTCATCATCTGTACAACTCACATGTCTATGAAATTTGGCATTGTATAGTAATATATCAATAGGAATATGGAAAACCCTTATATTTCACGTTTCTTAAGCCAATCCAAGTCATATAGCCATGTCACTTTTGGAAAATTATTGCTATGTATTGCAAGTTTAAAAGGTTTCCATGCCCGTAATTTCTTCTATTGTGACCTATTTCATGTGGGAAACATTATCCCATGCAGAAGGCTCTCTTTTGGTCTTAGTTGAACCTTAATATGTTTTTTCATGCAACTTATCACATTTTGACCAAAGTCATTTTTTCACATCAAGATGTTTTTTCATGTGACATATTGCACTAGAGAACAAAATTTCTTCCAAGTAATATCACAACACACAAAACATTCTTTCATTGGAACACTTACCTCCCCTGTCATCCAAACTTTCCTAAGATAACATAAAATGAGAACCAACTCAATTATGTAGCACTAGCTAGCTCCTCCCATCCCTCCTCTTTGTTGTGGTTTTTGAAAGTTTTAATTCTCGTGACATGTCACAAGAATAATTTCTTCTTGCGATATGTCACACTATTCAAAATATTTTTCTAGCACGATACCATGCCTTTCATCTTCTTCGCTCTTTCCTTCTTTTTGTTTCTTCAATTTTCCTTAACTTATTTTCCTATCATATCCATGATGTTTGATGAGTTGGAAACGTGCTTATTGCAATTTCTATAATTTTCTAGTCTTGTGGCATATCACAAGAAAGTCACATTTCTTGTGATATGTCATATCTTCGATAATCTTCATCATTGTGATTTTAACTTGTCATTCTAAAGCCATTATGTTGCAACAACAAAATTGTTTGGTCATGTGATGTTTAAGAACCATGGCCACCTTTAATGTGATTTCAAGCCTTTTCATCTTGCAACAATTTTAAACATGATGTCGCACACCTCATGCCATGTGAAATCTTTGTCAGTGTGGTGTATTGCACCACAATTTTTGTGATGCAACACATTGCACCATGCAAACATTTCTCCTTTACATGATATGCTAGAAAAAATGACCTCAAACAATGTGGCAATTCTCGAACTTCATGTTGGACCAAACAAAGTTTATTTTCATGTTGTAGGGGTTGTGTCACGTGAAACTAAATTTTGCAGTCCAACAATTGTGCAATTTGTTGCACAATGTGATACACCTATTTTTTCAACTTTGCCCTTAAAACTTACCCAAGTTTTTCTAAATGTATCCTAAAGATAGAATACCTTCTTTAGACCCTTTTGTGACTTCCAAAAATCCTTAAAGGAGCTCCCAACATTATATCATCCTTTTAATTTAGTTTAGAATGGAGGTACTAGGATCATACAAAAGAGTTTAATACTAAAAGAATGATTTTTGGTCAATGATTCAAGTATTTTAAACAACTATAGATAAGTCCATCCTTCAAGGGTTAGTGTAAAAGCCACAAAAGAGGTTTATGCTTCATATTCATAAGGAGCATGCTTGATCTAGGAACCTAAGTAAGTCAAGGCACCATCTTATTCATTTGTGTGAGATTCAAAATAATGACGCTAATCAATTAATAATTTTGATTTATTTATGACAATGTTAATTAATTCTGAAAGATGAAATTCCCAATTCCATAAACACTTAAGTACATCATATCTTCAATCTAAAATAAAATAAAAAACTCTCTTTTTCATATTCCATTTTATCAATATCATGTATCGATGTATTCAATAGATTTTGTTTTATAGTAATAATGGTAGTAGATACTATTTCTTTCTAAATCAAATTTTTCTGCACTAATGTTAATATGAAGTTTGTAAATATTATTGATTTCTATATTTTGCTATAGATCTAGTCACAAGTGGTCAACATAACCAATGGTTTAAGTTCCAAATAGATTATATGGAGTCAAAGGTTGAAATGTTGGTATAATTTAAAGATTATGATGATGCTCTTAGATATTCTCTTTGAATAGACTCTCTAGCTATTTCCCAGAAGAAGTTGGATAGCCTTGTTTGGAAGGTTCACCTTTTCATTATGGATTTGTCTCAGAGTATCTTCTAGTACCTTTATTTTTAATCAATGTTGAATATATGCTAGGTAATGATAACTATTATGTATATTTTGATAGTCACGTGTCTTATTAAGTCCCTTGAGCCTTTATAATAATGCTATAATAAGCATTCATTATTAGTTTAGTTTTTATATCAGGGGTCTGCTAAAACCTTTCATTGTATTCTCTCTCTCTCTCTCTCTCTCACACACACACACACACACACACACACACACACACACCAATGATACTTAGTTTCAAGATCATCATATCATGTCCTATATTGTATTCATTATAAAAAGAGGTTCTACCCTAAAAGTGGACTAGATTCATTGACTTCTTATCATTTTTAAGGTACAATATTTATAACATTTGGTATCAAAACATACGACCTTAGGGTTTTCTTGTTTTAAACAAGTCCTTGTGGTATTTTCACTTTAAATTTCTTTTTTGGGGGAAGTTTGATATTGTGAAATTTTGAGATGGTTGAGAAGAGACATCGAAGTACATTTGGTTAAAACTTCAAATTCTGGTTCGCTATACTTTCAAAGATATACCTTATGGAATTTATGGTTTGTGAGTGGTCCAAAAATCGATTTTAAATGGGCACTTATCTTAACATTTATGCTTCTTCTTTTTTGAGACAATTTTGAACATGAAATATTTAAGAGACTAAGAGAGATCCAGGTACTAATAAAATATTATAGAAATTTTAGGTTATGGATAACTACAATTTTGGAGATATAACGTATGGGAGATTGGGCTTGTAACTAGTCTCAAATTTTTCGTTTTTTTTAAATACGCCATCTTGGTAGGTTTGTTGTACCTTTTTACCAAAGAATTTTCACAAAGTGAAATTTTGAGGGTTATGAGGAGACATAATGAAGTACCTTAAATAAAAAATTTAGAATCATACTTGAAAAATTAGACATGACATGCTATACAAGTCGGCCAGTATGAAGAGGCCTAAAATCAACATTTTTTTAGAAAATTACCATAACTTTAACTTGGCACATCAAAATTTGGTTTGACGTTTGGATTTATATAAACCAAAATTTTAGATTTAGGAGGTTTTGAATTTGAGAGATATAGTGAAAAGTCAACCATCCAAATAATCTACAAATTAAGGTTTTGAAAGATATGTAACTTAATTAGCATAGCTTTTGATTGGAAGATCTATTTTTTATGATTCAAAATTTGTGATTAAAAAAAAAAAGAACATTATTATTTACTCACATGGCCAAAATTTATTTCAATAGATTTTATTTAATCACTCTAACATTTGAAAGAGTAAAATGAAACCAATATATTTTATTTAATCACTATATCATTCAAAAGAGAAAATGAAACCAAAAAATATGTACAAAACAAGAGTTTCAAATTTTGTTTACATGGCACAAAAATAAGTAAACTCACAAGCTTGTAAATAAGTTTTTGATAATCAACTTTGTTCTAGACCAAGTATTGGTCCCTTAACATTATATTTTATTAAATTGGTATATTGTTTGTTAGAAATATATATGACATCATGTCTATGATGATTAGAGATTATCTTAAATATATCTCACCTTGATTATGGTGAGAGCAATATCATATGGAATTTTTTTAGGGAGTAATATCCTATGGAATGTCAACAAAACTCAAAATATTACACATAGAAAGAATAGGGAACTCAAGTTCTAAGAGAATGCCAATTTTTAGAGGATGATTAATGATTGATTTATAAATGAAAATGCAATGCAGTACAAAAAAATGGAGCGACTTAAACATATTTTAAGTCATATAATTATGCTTTTTCTTCACTCACAGAATCCACCTCCTTTTAGACTAACCATTAACATAAACATACATTTACTATTTTGTAACCAAAACCCCTGAAACAAATGAAGAAACCAAAAGAAATAATGTTGTATATCTAAACATGAAACTTTTGTTATAGAAATTTAACACTTTGTCTTTCAACTTAGAGTTGGTCTATTAAAGTGTATTGTCTTTCATTTCAATTTGTTTAAATAAGATTTAAAACTCTTCCTCACTTCTTTAACTAACGCTCTATTCTCAACCATCTACAACTATTTTCCCAACTAAAAAAAATCACAACAATCAATAAGTTGTGTGCTTTTATTAAAAAGATACATGAAAAAACATTAATTTGCATTCTATTTAAATGCATGTATTCTTTATAATGTAGTTTAGAATTTTGTGGCATTGTATTCTTTATGTTGTAGTCCAGAATTTTGTGACGAGGTATGGTGTAACTATTTATCCTAATGTTAAATTAGGATTTGATATTTCACTTGTTTATTTATTATTAATTTTAATTTACAATTTCTAAACGGTTGGAATCTGTGGGAAAAGTTTAAATAATAATTCAAAGATTTTAAATTTCATTATTTTTTAATTAAATTTTATTAAAAAAAAACTGAAAGCGCTTTTAAATAAGGTTTAATAAATTTGATAATTATGAGTGTTTAATTATTGGAATGTCAAAAGTGGTTGGAGTTTGGCTAAAAAAATAAAATTAAAAATTAAAAACATGTTTTTTTATAGTAAAAATAGATTCTTAAAATTTAAGAATTATAACTTGAATTTAACCTAAATTTCCATGATTTCCAGAACAAATTGACATGATGGTAGTACAGTGTTGTTTGGACTACTAAAAGAAGATTATTTACGTAGAATGTGGTGCCCACATATAGAAATAATTGAATGCAAGTTGTCTCTTCGGGTGATGAGTAAGTGAATGCAGGGTGTCTGTTATAAAATAAAAGAGGCCATGCCACGCGTCATTAAATAACTGATCACTAAACGAACATAGCAGAAACGCGCCATCCGTTGAGTTGTTGAGACAATGAAAGTGGGTAGTGGGGACGATGCAAAAGGCATATCCACCCTGCAGTGGGGACGATGCAATCGTCCAATGGGAACGATGCATCCATTAAACTCTACTTAACACCAACGAACCTGTTAACTGATGAATTTTTTGATAATATAATGATAAGTGTCACAGTTTTTAAAAAGGAGATTCTGAACGTACGAGCTGTTAAATTACGATTAGATATTTCACTTGATATTTATGGTAATGTTAAATCACGATTTGGTGTTAGAGTTGTTGAGACAATGAAAGTGGGCACTGGGGACGATAGGGACGATGCAACAAGCACATCTACTTTTGGACGATGCATTTATTAAATTGCAGACTCTATGTATCATTTTGAGGGAAAGTCATAAACGGTAAGTTATAAAAAAATGGAGTTGTTTTTAGTGTGATTTTTTGAAGGTTTTTCTGGTAGATTTTTCAGGTTTAATTTTTTTAAAATCCGACAAGAATTTATTGAAAACAGAAATTTGAGGGGTTTGCACAATCTAAATGTTCTAGAGATTTTTTAGAGTGCTGAATCTACATTTACATTTACAGTAAAAAAACTAGTTTAAATAACAAAATCAAGATTTTACTTCAATTTTTTTCAAGCCATTATTACACAGAAAACTTCAAAAAATCACACTAAAAACTACTCTATAAAAAATTAAATATCATACGGCACTGAAGCGTACTTTAAAAAAACACGGAAAAGATGGATACCGAATGTTGAGCTGTTGAGACAATGAAAGTGGGGCATCCATTAAATTGCAGCCTCTGCTTACCACCAACGAACCTGTTAAACGCGCCGCCCCGTTGAGTTGTTGAGACAATGAAAGTGGGTACTGGGTCTAGAAAATAGCGAAATTTTTGGAATGATTTTTATTAAGATAAAATTTAAGAAATCTAGATTATAGCATCTATTATAGTTTGGGAAGAAGAAAAAAAGATTATGTACGTAGAATGTGGTGTCCACAAATACAAGCTGTTAAATTGCGATTTGATATTGCACTTCATATTTATCGTAATGTTAAGTTACGATATGTTGTTGAGACAACGAAAGTGGGTACTGGGGACGATGCCGAGGCACATCCACCCTTGGACGATGCAGTAGGGAGGATGCATCCATTAAATTGCAGACTCTCCGTACCACCAACGAACCTGTTAAACTTCTGACTTTGTTGATAATGATAATGATAAGTGTCTCAGTTTTAGATTCTGAACGTACGAGTTGGTCTCGACAGAAAACACGGAAAGGATCGGGTAGCGAATAATTAAGTGCACGGTGTTTCTTGTAAAAAGTCCGTCACACAATTTAAATGACTGCTCACTTAGGTTCGTAGAGGCTTATTTTTCTGATTATCGGTCATTTAATGTGGTGTAGCATTTACTGTTTACAGTTAGATTTAAAGTTATTTAAATCTAATGATAAGCAGTAATTCCGCTTTGCCAAGCATATACACTCAATGAACATTACCTCGTGAGACCTTGAAAAAGCATAAAACAAAAGTGGCCATCCACCCTTTGAAGTGGGGTAAAAGCATAAAATAAAAATGGCCCATTCACACACTTTGAAGTGGGGGTAAAAGCATAAAATAAAAATGGCACATCCACACATTGAAGTGGCGTATTTTGTTTATTTAATATCTATTTTAAAAGCTTGGTCTAACAAGGTTACAATTTTGTTTACAAAATATAAAAAAAACAAAAATTGGAATAATTTTTATTAAGATAAAGTTTAAAAAATCTGAATTACAATTATTAAACTACAATATTGTTTTGTTTTGGACAAAGAGAATTTTTTTTTGTTTTGGACGAAGAGAAAGAAAATTATGTAAATAAAAATGTGGTGCCCACACATACAAATAATTAATTGAATACAAGATGTTAAATTAGGATTTGATATTTCACTTGATATTTATGATAATGTTAAATTACGATTTGATGTTGAGTTGGTGAGACAATGAAAGTGGGCACTGGGACCATGCAAGAGGCACATCCACCCTTGGACGATGCACCCATTAAATTGCAGACTCTACGGACCACCAACTCTAGTTAAACTGTTGACTTTTTCGATAATGATAATGATAAGTGTTTCAGTTTTTCAAAAAGAAATTCTGAATGATAATTGAATGCAAGCTGTTAAATTACGATTTGATATTTATAGTAATTACTATTTGATGTTGACTCGTTAGAGATGATGAAAGTGGGCATTGGGGACCAGTTTTATTTTTTGAGGTTATTTTTTATTAAATGATAAGTGGTATATATTGTTTAAAAGTGGTATATATGGTTTATAATTAGATTTAAATTTGTTTAAATTTAATTGTGAGTAATATATATCATACTTTATTAAATGATGAATAATTTAAAAAATAAAGTTTGTAGATGCTCGAAATTATGCAAGAAGCACTCTTGGACAACACAAGAAATTGTTTGGACTGTCAAAATTGGCCAGAATTCAGACCAAAAAAAAAAGAAATTTTACGGTAACAGGTTTTGAATATTGATTTTGAGGCTGGAAATGAATTCAGCACCATCAAAAACCTGCACCAAAAATATTAAATTTTAATAGTTATAACATGAATTTACAAAAATTCCTGTCAGATTTTCTTAAAATCTTATCCAAATTTTCATGACTTTAAAGACGAAAAAACAGTGTAGTTAGACTACGGCATACTCTAGTATCACCAACGAACCTGTTAAACCGCTGACTTTTTTTAGAATGATAATGAACATACGAGTTGGTCAGCAACCAATATTTCCTATGTTATCGGCCCATTAATGCAGTGGTAGATACACTGTCCATCATTAGATTTAAACAATTTTAAATCTAACGATGGACAGTGTATCTGCCACCACATTAATGGACGGATTGTTTAAATCTAACAATGGACCGTGTATCTGCCACAGCATTAATAAATCGATAACATACAAAATAAGTGTCGCCGGAGTTGGTCTCGACAGAAAACACGGAAAGGATGGTTACCGAATAATTAAATGCACGGTGTCTCTTCCAAGCGACGCGTCATACACGAGTTAAATGACTTCTCACTTAGGTTCGGCGCGTATACGGTCCTCAAGGCAAACTCAATGAACATTTCCGTGTAGCATAGACCCAGGAAGGAATTTGGATTTGGATTTCTTTTTACCGGTCATAATTTTTTATTTGAGTTTTTGGGGTTTTAAGAAAAATTACATTTAAATGTTTTTTTTTTAATTATTTTTGAGTTTTTAATGTTTTTTTTCAAAAAATATTCTCTTTTAAAAATAATGTTATCTTATTAAGTTAATACTTCACCAATAAAAATTTGATTAAAAATTTACTTTTCAATAATATAATTATATTAAAAATTTTGTAATATTTATTATAAAAAAATACAAAATAATTATGTTAAAAATTTTCACATTAAAAAAAACAAAATGAATTTAATACATCACTTATTAAATCTTAAGTTTTGGTTAGAAAATACTTTACAATAAATAAATTTTGTTTCCAATAAATTATAAAGTTTTCTATCTAATGCTACTTTACTACATTGACATCTTTTGTGTATCTTGTTCTATGTTTCCTAAATTCTTTGTGAAAAGAGGTGTGACCTATAACAATAACATAGAGATTAGAGTGATCATATTGAAACAATCATGGAAAAGTCATAATTATTTGTTGATATATACTCCAATACATACAATTTAGATTTTATTCACTATGTTAATTAAATTTGGAGGGCATGATTATTTCATTTCTAGTGTTTTCTTTTTTGGACATGTATTCACATTTTGAATGCCAACTCAAAATTCTTGAAGGTGTTAGTTGTGAATATATATGGGGTTTTTTATAATGATTTTGACCACAATGATGTATGGATGGTTCTTGATAATAATTTCCTAACATAATGACAAAACAATCTTAACATTTTCACACTTTGATTTAAAGTATAATCAATAATAATTATAATTAATTATAAATAATATAACAAATCAATTTAAATTTCACTAAAGAATTCTAATCATTATTTCAAAGTTTTTAAAACAAAAATAATAATTATGAGCAAAGGAAAGTTTTTAAAACAAAAATAATAATTATGAGTAAAGGATTATGAAAAGTGAAAAATCAAAACATAAATATATTTCTACCTACAAACAAGTAGCAACATCTACTTCAATATGGTTTTGGATGGCATTGGACATCTAGCTTGATTAGTGATATATTCAAGTGTATATTTTACATTTAAGTTAAAGAAAATTATATGACCAAGTTCAACCTATCAAATATTAGTCAAAAGTTGAATAATAAGACCCCAAAAAACTTAATAAACCCATCAAATTTTAACCAAGACACACAAAAATCTTAATAAATTGAAATAATAATAAGACAACAAAAAACTTAATAAACCTAAATGACATGGAACAATACATTAATAGACCAACAATACATTAATAGACCATGCCAAGATAGACATGATGTTGGTTAAAATGAAGTTTAAGTATTTCCTAAATATCTTTTAGTATGACACATCTATTCTTTTCCTAAACTTAACTATTTCAAAGATTATTGTTGTGTATATTTAATAAAACTGATTCTCTTTTCAAAAATTATTCTCTTTCCAAAAATTATTGCTCCTTATATTTAATAAAATTCATTCTATTATTTAACTTGCTTGTCTCATGTGATTTTAAAGAATATTGCTAGCTATTTAAACAAAAATATTTAAAAATAAAATAAAATCCTACCATAATATACCATAAAAATTGCATTTTTGTTCCATCTTTAAATTTTAGATTTAACATATAAAAATCAGGGCTAAAACAAAGAAACTAAAATAATACCAACTTGAAAATGAAAAGAATCTCTCCTAACCCTAATCTCCAAATAAGGGTTTGCATTATTTTATTTTATTTATGTTTAATGGAAAAGTTGAAAACCCATAAAATAAATGGAAAATAATTCATGTAAGAATAAATGAAATATAAATCTTTATCAGTCATGCACTCTAAAAAAAAATATTTCCAATAATTTCAACAATCCATAACAATCCATAACGAATATTATTTCAAATCATTTCACCAATCCACAGTAACTAAATACTAAATAGCTTGTGTAATTACCTTCGAAGGATCAAAATAAACCTAGTCTCTCCAATTTCACCGCATTCTTCTTAAAATTTGGCTTTCTAAGATTCCCTTCCCTTAGGGGGTTCTCCACTTAATTCATTTAGACCTGAAGACTTAAACCTCTTCTTAATCAAACTACTCCCAATTGTTTCTTATCCTAGTTAAAATATGAAACATACTCAACTCCTCTCCTTATACATTTCCATATTTTCTTTCACCGGTGCCTAAGTCACTTGGTCTATGCTAAAATGGCAAGAACCTCATACAACATAAATTATCAGTAAGAGCGATTGGGCAATGGGCATAATTCCAATTCTGAGATTTTATTTTTTGGCGGAGACCTTACTCGAGGGGAAATAGAAAGTCCAAATTTCATGAACCGACTCCCAAGAAGAAATAGGATAAAATGGCTTTTTAAAAGAATTTAGAAATAAAATGTGGGTTTGCTTGAGACTAAATTTGCCTAGCCACTATATAGATTTAAATTGGAAATTTCCTTGGCTTTCCTAAATAGAAATAGGTATTAGTAATGTTTTTAGAAACATATAACTTGTCACTAATAGGTTTTGTACAGTTCCAAGCACTTCCCAAAAACATTCATTAAACAAATTTACACGTCAAAAACGAGAAAAATGCCCATCAAATTCCATCCATACATAGACGGGCCGAGTAGCTGAGACCGTGAAAAAGCATAAAATGCTTTTGCAAGTGGCGCATCCACCCTTGGAAGTGGAGATGATATATTTTTGTATTCTGTTTATTTAAAATAGGAATACCTATTTTAAATAGAGTAGTCAATTATGTCTAGAAAAATGAGAAAATTTTGGAACGATTTTCACTAAAATCTGGAGAAAGTTTGAGAAATCTGAGTTATAGTTGTCAAACTTCAGAATTTTGGGTGATCAGAGATTTTTTTATGGTGCACACCTTTTTAAATTTAGACTTCATTATGTTGAAAATATTAGCTAGAAAAGGGTTCCTTGTTTTTTGCTCTAATCATGGGATCTTTCTTATGCATGAATGGAGTTCCTAAAAATTATGAGATTCCCTATAAATTGGGATGAGTTCCTATAATTTAGGAATTAGTCCCTAAAAATGAGGACGAGTTAGGAAGCAGTTAAATGATGTGTTGAAATTGAAAGTCAAGTTTTTGATTTTCTAATGTGAGTTAATTGAGAAGAACACAAGTGATTGAGTTTCAAGGTGTTAACTCAATCGATCACAAAATCATTCATTAATTAGAAAACTCACTAATTTTAACCATTTGAATTTCCTTTAAAAGGAGGAATGAAGGCACAAGCTTAATCATTGTTTTGGTGAGCATGAGTTGGTGAGACCAAACAATAGGAAGCACGAGTTTGTGAGTGGAACTTGTGAGAGAAAGAGTGTGCAAGAGAAGATTGTGCACAGGTTGGTAGAGGGCAGCAAATATCAACAATGTTGCAAAGGTTTCAACCTTAGAACAAGTAGGAAAAACAAGTGTGTCTTTCAAATTGAAATAGTTGTATTTTGTAAGAGATTAATTGCTAAGTTTTTCTCTATCAATAAAATTCTCAAGCAAGCAAAGGGTTTTCCCACTTGGGTTCCCTAGACAATTATGTGTTTTTGAATTGTGTGATTGTGCTTTTATTTTAGTTCCAATTCTATTGCATTTAGTAGAAATTTTTTTTGTTTATTTGAGAAGAAATTATATTTCAGATTTCTCATATTAGAAGATAAAAAATGCATGGAAATTCTACACATTAATGAGGTTTACTTAATTTTAAAAATGGAATAAAGTTATTTTATATACGTATCTTTTTTATATATATACAATGGGAAAATCCATTGTATATAAGCAACCCCTACCATTAGGTTGGAAATTGATGTATGTCATGAGGTATTTTGCTCGTTAAAGATGTTTAAAAACATTACAAGGCCATCTCTTGTGGTGTATTGATATTTACAAAACCCTATTTCAAGCTGCTATAGGGCATCTTCCATCTGAGCTGGCAAGCTATCATAATGTCACCACGTGAGTTCAAAAGCACTAACATCACATGGAAAATAAATGTAGATTACCATGCTAGTAATGTATTCAATGTAAACCTATGACTTCTCAAGTTTCACTACAACTTTTGTTTGGATATAGATATAAAGCTTTCATTTTTTTTTTTAAATATGCTTATTAAAAATAGATATGCTAGTTAGCCTAACCTTAACGAAATTTTAGGGAAAGATGGGTGTCATTGACATCTCTTTGAGCTAGGGAGAAGGCACTGAACTATAGGCTTTTTGGAGAGTGAGTTGATCTCATCAACATGGGATAAACACCCTCAATTTAAAATGCCCTTCGTTAGTGGAATTTTTTCACAAATCACTGCCTCGATAATTATTTCCAATTGAACTCTTTGCACATGGTTTCCCATGCAATTATCTGTCGAACTTGAGAAGGGAAATACAATTTTCTCTTTAATAGACACTGAGATGAATCAATTCCCTAAATTCGCTCATGTAGACTTACCAAAACAATTTGAGTTATTTGTGTGTTTTTCTTTAGTCAACAATTTTCTTGGGGTTCTTGACCAAAAATTTCTAGTTTGTGGGAATGATGAGTGTGGGAGGTGCCAAGTGTTAGGTCCTTATATTACTAGTATTGTCCCTTATTGTTGTTAGTGTAACTCCCTTATTGTTATTTTTGTACCCCTGTAACCCCAATATTGTTATTATTGTTCCCTTACATTATTACTGTTAGGTTGGCTAGGATTATATTGTGACCCCATGGACTCCTATATATAGAAGAAGGTTTTTTCATTTGTATCATCCACTGATTGTTAATTTATGTAATGTATTGGAGGTTTCCCCCTTGAAGTGGCTGATTTCTAAGGCGTTGATCTCTCTTTTCTTCTATTTTTGGAGATAGTTTCATAACATTTGGTGTCAGAGCTTTGGATTTTAGGGTTTCGTTGCTCCAAACAGGTTATCGTGGATTTTGTGCTATAACATTTTTTCTAAGAAGGTTCAGAAGTTGAAATTTTTATAGAGCAAAGCCATAATCCTGAGGAACACCGTGTAAAAATTTAACATCTTGGTTCGCAATATTTTAGGAGATATGATCTGTGGAAGTTAGGGTTTGTCGAGGCTCCCAAATTTCACCTAAACAGGTCATCGTGGAATTGTTGCTATAACCTTTTTTCTACGAAGGTTCATAAGCTAAAATTTTTACAAAGCGAAGCCGAAATTTGAAGGAACGTCATGTACAAATTTCAAATCTTGTTTCACAATATTTTCGGAGATATGATCTGTGGAAGTTAAGGTTTTTTCAGGCTCCTGAATATCATATTAAATAGGTGACTGTGGGAAAATCCTCATGACTCTCTTTTTGAGCATTAGATTGGAATTCTGTAAAAATTGGCCACAAGTACACGGATTTTAGTTTCTTGTGTATCAATTTCAGGGCCAAAGGAGGAAACAGTGACACATGGCATGCCATACAAGTTCTCTCTACTGAACCAGTCCATAATTAGGTCATTGTGGGAGATTGGGCATAAATTTTCTTTGAAGAATCCAAATCAGGTCAGACCCATGGCATTCGAAAGAAGATTCAAAGGGCTACTACTACAGGGCCGAATTTCAGATATTGAAGATACACAATCATAGAGATAATTAAGTTTCAATATCGATCTATTTAAATGCAAGAAAAATGTGTGTATTTTTTTTTCGAATTGCATAAGTCTTGTGTGAAAAATCAGTTTGAATTGATTCCAAGGGCATATTGTAGAATATATATAAGTATTGGGTTCTAAAATTCCCCCTAAAAATAATTCAACAACCATTAAGCCTTTAGAAGGCTCTACTATGACTCATGAAGATGAAGAGCTGCAACATGACATGTCCAAATTACAAGAGAAAGTGCACCAAATTTCGCTTTCACAAAGAGCAACAAAAAATTAAATGGAAGTTTTGAAGAAAGGTGTAGAAGCTAAGATGGATGGTTTGAAGAAAGGCATGGAAGCTAAGATGGATGGCATGGAACCTAAGATGTATGGCTTGGAAGAAAAAATGAAAGACAACATGGAAAACATGAAGAATGATCTAAAAGCAGACATGGAAGGTTTGACAAAGTTGATACAAGAAATGTTTCCTAATGGTGAAAAGATAGTAGAGGAAACTCATGATGAGAACAAAATAAATGTTAATCGTGATTTCATAAACTCTAATGTTGGATGGAATAACCACCATATTCCAAAGATGGATATGAGGAAGTTTGATGGCAAGGATCCCGTAACATGGATACTGCAGATGGAGCAATATTTTGATCTCAATAATGTGCAAAACACATAAAAGGTATGCATTACAAATTTACATTTAGAAAAAAATACATTTGTATGGTATCGATGGCTTTTCTCCCGTAAAAATATTGTCACTTGGTCAATTTTTAGGGAGGAAATGATAGCACATTATGATGATACAAAGAACAACACCTTCTTTAGCTAATTGATAAATCTCAAACAAAAGGGTTCAGTGGTGGAGCACATTGAGGACTTCTAAAAAGTGAATATAAGGGTAACTGATATTCCAGAGGAACACAGGATTGATGTCTTCATAGGGACTTTAAAGGATAACATCCAACATGAATTTCGCGTTTGGAAACCTGATTCATTGCAGAAGGCATTCAGATTGGCAAGAAAAATTGAATGTAAAATTATGACGACAAGGAAGCCTACCACTCACATCTATAAAGATGGAAGTGTTGCTACTCCTAGCCTTCCACAAACTACAAGGTTGACACCACAACAATTGGAAAAAATAATAGCAAAAGGGCTTTGCTACAATTGTGATAGCAAATACGCTAAAGGTCATAAGTGTGCCGAGAAGAAATTATTTTACATAGATTGTGAAGAGGAGGAAGAAAATGAAAGAAACTTCAAAAGAAGAGGATATACACCAGGAACCAACCCTATAAGAAGAATAAATGAGTCCGACCATATCATGTAATGCATTGGCAGGAATTACCAATCCTCAAACTCTCAAGATAGAAGGACATATTAAGAAGTAAAAGGTAATAGTGTTGATTGATCCGGGTAGTACCCATAATTTTATTCATTGTAGGGTAGCCAAGGAATTGAATTGTTTCCTATACCCAACACCAGAATCTCAAGTGATGGTTGCAAATGGAGGAACTATAAATTTCTCTAGAAAATGTCATAATATCAAGCTAACCATGGGGGAATATGTATTGAATAGTCCAATGCTTTCCATTCCAATGGGAGGTGCTGATGTTGTACTAGGATTACAATGGTTACAATCTTTGGGGATGGTAGCTTTTAATTTTCAAGAATGTTTCTTGAATTTTTTTTCGGAAGGAAAGGAAGTCGAATTACGGGGTATCGCAGGGAAGTCGGGAAAGATAATAAGCTCTAATGTCATGAAAAAGCTTATGAAGAAAGAACAACGAGGTGTAATTTCACAATTATGCTCACTAGAAGTTCCAACATCAAAATCATATATTTCTCTAGATCTCCAAAAAGTCTTGGACAATCATTCCAAGGTGTTTGAAACTCCCAAAGTAATCCCACCTATTCGTGATCATGACCATGCTATTCATTTGATTCTAGGAAGTGTTCCTCCAAACATCAGGCCTAACAGATATCCTTATGTCCAAAAGAGCGAAATTGAACGTATGATTGCAGAAATGTTAGAGGCTGGTATTGTTCAACCAAGTCAAAGTTATTTCTCTATTCCAGTAGTATTGGTGCACAAGAATGATGGATCATGGCGCATGTGTCTAGATTATAGGGAGTGTTGACACCTAATCCTAAGGGATTGGGTGAGATTGTATATTATTGTAATTTAGTGAATAAACAAGGCCAAGAGACATTGGGAGGTGAATCCCAATAGTCTCACCTTCGTGTATAAGTACACACACAATCTCCATCTAATGCATCTTTATTTTTATAGAGTTACTTCCTGGCCTGACATGGTATCTGAAGCAGTCCCTTTTTTGGCATTCCTACCCTTGGTGTAACTCCCTCCTGTTCTGCATTTTTGTAGGCTGTCATTGTGCATTCAGTTTTTTTTACTGCTCCTAGCATTTATATTTTTCTACTGCTCCTGGCATTCTACAATTTTGGAATAATTCTGCATTCTATTTTTTTGGAAAATTTTGCCTCATTTTTTCTGCACACCATAGTGCAATTTAAACTCAAGTTTTCTGCACATTCAGCTTTTCTACTATGCAAATAATTTTTACAGCTCTCGCTCCACACACCCGCACATTGCTCACCTCACCTCCCTCGATCCTTGCCTCACATTCCTCCCTCACACTCGCACGCAAATCCTCACACCCCTCTGCACCTCCTCACCTACACTCTCCATTCCCTCACACTCGTACCCTCGTCTTGCTCTCCCCACCCCCTCTCGTCCACTACCCAACCCCACTCCCTCTCGTCCCCATCCCCCTCGGCCCTCCCTCACCCCTCCCCTCGGCCCTCGGCCCTCCCTCCCCTCCCCTCATGTCAACTCCCTAACCCCCTCTCACATAGACACTACCCCGCCCCTCTCACGCAGACCCCCTCCCCAAAACACGCTCCCTCTCACGCAGACCCTCTGCCTTCCCTTCCCGTTCTCTCCTCGACCTGTGCAGCCTCCTCCCTGTTTAAATATTTTTATTTTGTTACAGCAAATACCCCCCCTCCCCCCTAGAAAATGCCCCTCCCCCCCCATAAAATGCTTCCCTTGGTAAATACCCCCCCTAGAAAATGCCTCCCCTGGTAAATACCCACCCCCCGCTGACCACGACACAGAAAACACATCCCCTGGTAAATACCCCCCAGAAAACGCATCCCACAGAAAATACCTCCCGCAAATAAACCCTCCCTTACATAATACCTCTATTTTCCCCCAAAAAAAAATTTACAAAAAAAAAAAATTGCAGAATTTAAACCAGAATTGAGATTTTACCGTGACAACAAAGTATTTTTTTTCTTCAAAAGAATGTATTCTCTCATATCCATTGTGGGAGTTGTTCTCTCTGGCAAGGAGAAATATCTTGAATGGTCTCGGAAAATCAAGCACACTCTCATTTTTAATGAGCTGTGGAGAGGAATTTGTGAAGGAGAAGGATACCATCCACCAATAAAGCCCACTTCAGACAAGGAGATCTCCATTTGGGAAAACAAGAACTACAAGGCCTATTCCTTGATTTCAGCTTCCATAAATGAAGAGATGAGTCACCATATTACACCATTTTCAAATGCCTATGAAGCCTTGAGCAAGCTAAAAGAACTCTATGACTCACATTCAAAACTTGAAATTGTTCAATTAATGATTAAATTGTTCAGTCTTGAATTGAAAAATGATGACCCTCTTGCTTTAGCTTTAGAAGTAATATCTATCACGCATGACATTAAGAACACTGGTGTAGAAGTTGACATACCTCTCAGAGCATATGTTAAGGTATTGTATCCCACTTACTCACATTACCTTGAGTCATTGCAAGCAAGTGGAAACCTTGTGAAAATCACCTTTGATTCCCTTGAGAAAAAGTTTGCAAAAAGAGAGAAGGCCTTTGGAAAGATGACAACCCCTCTATCTTCTGAAGAGGCTGTATTTTTTTCACATAGAGAAAAGAGTCATACTCAATATTCTTCCAGAGGAAGAGGAAAAAGAAATTTCAGAGGAGGGGGGAAAACAAACTCAAACTAAAAAATAGGATCTTCATTGCATACGCTACAATAAATACTGGCATGATGCATCTACATGTAAGCTGCCTTGAGATAAAATTGAGCAGCAAAGAAATCAAGAAAAAGGTAAAAATCATGACAGAGACAAAGATAAAGCACCTGAATCCGCTTATTATGTTGTAGCACATTGTAACAATGGAGTAACTGAAGACTTGTTTGATGTTTCATTTACTTCTTGGAGAAATGATTGGTTGCTAGATTCAGGAGCAACATGTCACATGACATTTAGAAAAGATTTTTTTGAAGAATTTACTAACAAAGTTGATGGAGCAGTACACTTTGCAGATAAATTCAAACTCAAGCCATCAGGGCTTGGCACAATCAGGCTTAAGTTTCCTGGTCTTCCAGATCATCTTCTACATGAGGTTATATACCTCCCTAAGTTGAGAAGAAACTTGTTTTCCTTGGTCCACATCCACCAGCAAGGACACTCCATTCACATGTTTGATGACAAGGTTGAGCTCAGAAAAGCATCATATCGCTCACTTTTCATGGAGGGAATAGAAGAAGGAAGACTCCTGAAGCTGCAAGGTTCCTCTACTCATGCACAAAAATTTGCATTCAATTCACATCATGATGAAGGTACATTCCCATCAAGTCTTTTATGGCATGCTAGATTTGGACACTTAAACTATGATAGCCTTCGACTGTCGAAGAAATATGGTGTTACTGGATTGCCTAAAATTAGGAAACTTAAGCAATGTGATGCTTGTTTTCTAGAAAAGCATAGAAAATAGCCATTTCATGATTCACATTCCAGAGCACATAGAAAAATTGAGCTTATTCATAAAAATTTATGTGGACCTATGCCTGTTGCTTCTGCAAATGGAAATAAATATATGATGACATTTATTGATGATTACACCAAAATGTGTTGGGTTTACTTATTGAAAAACAAATCTGATGCTTTTCAAACATTCAAGAATTTTCATGCATGGATTGAAAATGATGCACAAACTCATATTGGCTCTTTGCACACTGATAATGGAAAAGAATACACTTCAAACGAATTTGAAAATTATCTTTGTCAACATGGGATCAAACATCAAACAACTCTGCCCTATAATCCCCAACAGAACAGTGTAGCTAAAAGAATGAGCAGGACAATTTTAAATATGGTTCACTCCATGATGTTTTTCAAGAATGTAAAATTGATGTTTTGGGCTGATGCAGTTCTATGTGCGGTATACATAAAGAATAGGTGTCCTTCAAATTCAATCAAAAACAAAAATCCTTATGAAATGTGGCATGGCCATATTCCTTCGATAAAGAATTTTAGGGTATTTTGTTCCACCTATTATGCTTTGATACCTAAGGTACAAAGGAATAAACTTGGTGCTAGAAGTCGAAAATGTATCTTCTTGGGGTATTCCAATACCTCCAAAGGATATCATGTCTATGATGAAGTCAATAAGAAGTTTGTAGTAGAAAGAGATGTCATATTCCTTGAATCTTCCAAGACTGACAATGTTGTTGAGCGGAAACTTGATCGCCTGGATAGATTCACACATGCAAAGTCTTTTCAAGAATTTGATAATCAGATTCCACATCTTGAAGGGGGATTCCTATATTGAATCAATCTGTGGAATCATTTTCTGAAGCACTCTCTCCCCCACATGAAGAATCAAACACGGATGACACCTTGAACGATGTGATTGTTAGAATTGAGAGATTGATTCTTGATTCAATTCCAACTCAGTCAAATGAGCAGCCCAGGCCATCTTAGAAAGGTCCCCCAAAATGGTTGACAAATACACTAGACAATGTTCACCCCGATGAGGTTGCAAAGACAGGAACAAGAAGTTCCACTAGACAAAACGAAGGTGACATAAATAATTCGGATTCACCTGTTGATATGGATATTTCTTATAACTGTGAATTGAATTTGTCTACAGATCATGAACCAACTTCCTTCAAAGAAGTCACTTCTCATGTTGAACGGAATGAATAAATGCAAAAGGAGTATGATGCCTTGATAAAGAATGGCACTTGGAAGCTGGTTTATCCTCCTTTGGGAATGAAACCAATTGGCTGCAAGTGGGTCTACAAGAACAAGTACAAAGCAGATGGCTCACTTGACAAGCCAAAAGCCAGGCTTGTGGCAAAAGGATTTGCACAGAAAGAAGTGGTCAATTATGAAAAAAAAAATTCCCCCACAACAAAATGGGCCACCATCCAGACACTCTTTGTCCTAGTAGCTCAGAAGGGATGGAAATCCAATCAGATGGATGTAAAATCCACATTTTTGAATGGAGATCTAAAGGAGAAAGTTTTTATGTCCCAGCTAGAATGATTTTTTGTCAAGCGCCAAGAACACAAAGTATGCAAACTTATAAAATCCTTGGATGGCCTCAAGCAAGAACCGCGAGCCTGGTATGAGAAATTTACTGAGCGTCTTTTGAAACTTGACTTCAAACATTTTGATCTTGATGATGCAGCTTTATTTGTTAAGAAAGTTGGAAAAACAATTGTATATCTTGTGGTGTATGTAGATGATATTTTGATGACAGGGAACAATGAGAGTTATATTGCATCCATAAAGAAATAATTGAAGAAAGGATTTGAAATGACTGATTTGGGCTATGTTCATTACTATCTGGGTATTGAAGTAACTCAACATCCTAAATTTATATTTCTTTCTCAAAAGAAGTACATTTGAGATATTTTGAAAAAGTTTGGCATGGATGAATGAAATCCCTTAACCACTCCAATGGAACAAAACTTGAAGCTCACACCCATTGAAGGGAAGGAATTCGAGGATGCAACGAAGTATAGACAACTTGTTGGAAGTCTTATCTACCTGACTACCACCAGACGAGACATCTCATTTGTTGTTGGAATTCTCTCTAGGTTTATGAAAAAACCTTGTGAAGGACATTGGTTTGCTGCAAAAATAGTTCTAAAGTACTTGAAGGGGACTCAAGACTTTGGACTCAAATATACACAGGTAGGTGACTTCAGCTTGATCAGATACTCTGATTCAGACTTTGATGGGGAAAAAGAAATTGGGGTGTCTACTTCAAGTTATACCATGAGTCTTGGATCAGGAGCTATTTCATGGAGATCACGCAAACAATCAGTTCCGACAGATTCCACAACCGAGGCAGAATATGTGGTAGAAGCTGAAGCAACAAAGGAAATTGTGTGGTTTAGGAAAATCCTAGAAGATTTTCAGATGAAACAAATTCTTTCAACACCACTCATGATCGATAACACTTCTGCAATAACGTTGGCCAAGAACTCAAAGTTCCATGATCATACAAATCACATCAATACAAAATACCATCTGATTCGAAATCATGTTGAGGCCAAAAATATCCATTTATGTCATTGTTCCACAAATGAGTAGACCACAGACATCTTCACCAAAGCGCTTGGAAGAGAAAAGTTTGAAAATTTCAAAACGATGCTTGGACTAACCAACATCCCATCCCTTCATATTAAAGGGGGGAATGTTGACATCTAATCCTAAGGGATTGGGTGAGATTGTATATTATTGTAATCTAGTAAATAAGGAAGGCTAAGAGACATTAGGAATTGAATCCAAATAGTCTCACCTCCATGTATAAGTACACACACAATCTCCATCTAATGCATCTTTATTTTTGTGGAGTTACCTCCTGGCGTGACAAGGAGCTCAATAATCTCACTATTAAAGATAAATTTCCCATTCTTGTGATTGCTGAATTATTTGATGACTTACATGGAACAATTTATTTTACCAAGTTGGATATTTGTTCAGGATATCATCAAATTAGAATGAAGACGGAATGTATTCTAAAAACAAAATTTCAAACTCATGAGGGTCATTATGAATTTTTGGTCATGCTTTTTGGCCTTACCAATCCACCTTTTACATTTCAGGGGTTGATGAATTCCATTTTCAAACCCTTCCTTAGAAAATTTGTGCTATTATTTTTTGATGATATACTAATCTAAAGCAGGTCTTGGAAGGATCATGTTCAACATGTTGACAGGGTGCTCAAACTATTTGAGGAGAAACAATTATATGCAAAAACATCCAAATGTTTCTTTGGAGTACAATAGGTGGAATATCTGGGTCATATTGTATCTCATGAGGGTGTTAAGGTAGACCCTAACAAAATTAAAGCCATTAAGGAATAGAGATTCCCCACAACCATAAAGTAGTTGTGAGGATTTCTTGGGTTAACAAGGTATTATCGCAAGTTTGTTAAGAATTATGGGAGAACAACAATACCTATAACAACATTATTGAAGAAAGATGCATTTTCATGGACTATTGAAACAACTAAGGCCTTTGAACATCTTAAAGAGGAAATGTGCCTAACACCGGTCTTAGCTACGCAGGATTTCACAAAACCTTCATTGTGGAATGTGATGCCTCAAGAAATGGAATTGGTGATGTTTTAATGCAAGAAGGAAGACCCATTGCTTTTGAAAGTCATCCAATTAAAGGAAAGTATTTACATAATTCTATTTACGAGAAGGAAATGTTGGCAATAATGCATGCACTAAAGAAATGGTGACCTTACCTAATGGGAAGACACTTCAAGGTAAAAACCAATCATGATAGTCTTAAACACTTTTTGGAGCAAAGAATATCTTCAGAAAAGCAACAAAAATGGGTCACAAAGATGTTGCGTTGTGACTTTGAAATCATCTACAAAAAAGGGAAGCTAAATGTTGTTGTAGATGCACTCTCAAGAAATGATGAAGAGGTTGAAGCATTGATTTGTGCCATTTCTATTATCCAACCAGATTGGAAAACCGAAGCAAGGGATGAATGGAAGAAGGAAGAAGAAGTGTGGACACTCATTCAAAAGTTGCAGCTAGATCCTAGTACATCGGGTATATTTAGTTGGAAAAATGATTCCTTATGGTACAAATATCGCTTATATATTTGTAAGAATTCCCAACTAAAACAAAACATTCTTTCGGAATTGCACACTTCTCCTTTAGGAGGACACTCAAGAATTTTAAAAACTTACCACAGGGTGAAGAAAGATTTTTTTTGGGATGGCCTTAAATCTGATATTCAAAAGTTTTTGGTGGAATGTTTAGTTTTCCATCAAAATAAAGCTGAGACAATTTGATGGGACCAACCCTTCTTAAACTCTACGCTCAATCAATACTTAAAATATTATTAATGTTGTGATGGTGATTATCAGATTTTTGTGATTTTGCAATTGATATGTTTTAAATTGTCGATTGATGACTCGTCCTTGTGAAAGGTGTGAGGAGGACACTTGTCCCATCCTCGAAATTTGTTCTCCCGCCTTAGTTACGCGCCTTTACTCTATTCATTTGGCCTTTTCTCCTTTGATTTTCGGTGGTTGCGAGGGTTTCTTTCGACTGGTTCTCTGTGGGTGTAATGGCCCAGTTCTTTGTGGCCCTTTGACCTCTCTGTGGTCACGACTCTGATTTTATCTGTTGGTGCTTCATGCAATATTTAACTGTGGCTCTATCCTGCTAGCTGAGTTCCGTAGATATGATAAATCTGTTCGTTTTTCTTGCTTTGCTAATGAGTTTGAGGGTTTCGAGGTCTGTTTCTCTGTTGTCTGTAACAGGTTTTCTCCACCATGAAAGTTTTATGGGCACTATTTCTGTTTGTAATTTCTTGAATGATTTCGCTCCGGCGTTGTTTTATCCGCTCACAGTAAGTAGTCAATTGATTAACTGGTTTCTTGTCTGTGTTGTATCAGGTCATAGCCATCAGGGGAATCATCATTCGACCTCAACTCGTCAATTTCACAATGGTAAGTCCTCCTTCCTTGCTTCAGTTCTTCGATTATTTTTTCTTGGTTATACTAAGGATTTTTTCTCCTTGTGAGCAGGCTCCCTTGCTGGCTGGTGACCGGTCGAATCCCTTCTTTGGTTCAATGCTGCTCTACTGGTAAGCCAAGATTACAAACCCTCTTTGTTCCTTTCTTTGGTTCAGGGTTTCTTTTTTTATATTCCTTTGTAAATTTTAACACATGGGTCTTTCTCCTTGAAGGTGACTCCTTGGTTGCTCCAAACGTGGTCTTCAATTCCACTGTTGTTGACCCAAACGGGTAGGTTATTTTCCTTTGGTCGCTTCTGGTAGTTGGGGGTTTCTTTCGGTTATGAGCCTCGGCTCCCCTATTAATTGTATTTATGCATATTTCTCCATTAATGGTCTATTATAGATGCTTCTCCATTTGTAGATGGGTTGGGGTCTATATGCAGTCATGCACTTGATTCTTTAGTTGGGGTTTTGTTTTTTTTCTTTATCTCTAGTTTAGGCATTCGCTGCTGGTAGTATAATGTCTATATTGGGTTTCGAACCCGGTCCTTAAATTTGACATGTAATATATTTTTTGATACTTGTAAAACAAAACTATTTTGACAATGTTCGAAAATGAAATTCTATTGTTTCAATTGGATGAATACCTACGATTGTTTTGTGCGTCCTCTTGGTTATGATTCTTAGCGTATTTCTTAAATCGAATATCTCTTCTCGCTGGTGAATGTCTCGACTTGTTAGTTCTGTGATTACGCCAACACTTGTGAAAACAATTTACTTTGCCAGTTCTTGCTATGTTTGTACATGCATTCAATTTATCATGAAAATGAAAAGAAATTGTATCTAACTGCAGATAAATTTCAGATGGGTTTACAAAATCTCCTGAATGATTTTATTTGTCTCCTCTACTATGATGGAAATCAACCTTACAATGTCTCAATTTTCCCTTTTTTGTATGGTTTTTTAAACAGTTTTTAGAACTGTCAACAGTTACAAGTAGTTACATTAGGTAACTGCTAATTTCCATTCCCTAAATTCTGTACTTAATTGTAAAACAATAATTAAAAGAAAAATACAATGAAATAAAAATGTAACTTTGCTATTAAGTCTTAAATCCTAGAAATTAAGGAAATTAAAAAGAAAAAACTCAGGTACGATGACCTGTAAATCTGTGTGACAAAAATAATTTATTTTTGTTCACCCTGAGCTGGATGCTCCTGCATAAGGCTCCCGGGGTGACAAAAATTCATGGCTCCGTTCCATAAGCTCCTCCATGGAATATCCTGCACGCTGTATCTGGGCCGCGTCAAGCCACGAACTGTCCTCAATGGGACGGTTCTTCCACTTGACAAGGTACTGGAGGTACTCTTTTCTGCAAGTTCGCTTGGCCACCTGTGTGTCAAGAATTCTCTCGATCTCAAGAGGCTGAGCCAAAGGAATTTGTCTCATCCAAGAACTACTTTATGTCTGGGTGTCCCGTTCTGGCCATGTCGTACTGTCGTCTTCAAGATTGGTAGTGTATGGAAACAGATCTGCCATGTTGAAGATAGGCGATGTGCCTATTCCTGGGGGTAGCTATAATTCATAGGCATTTGTAGAGAATTTACGCAGAATTTTGCAAGGGCCAATTTTTTTAAACTTTAATTTTTTGTACTCACCCTTAGGGAACCTTTCTTTGCGTAAATGTGTGAGAGCATCAACTCCCACCTGACACTGTACCTCTCGCCGTTTTAAATCTGCTTGCTGCTTATACCTCTGACTACTATCCTGCAACTTGGATTTTACTTGCTCATGTAGGTCATTCATTGCTTTGGCGAAATATTCCCTGTCAACACTCCTCCTTTCCAACTGTCCTAGATCCCGTAACTCATGCACTCCACGAGGATGCATGCCATACAAGATCTGAAAATTACTGTATCCTGTGCTTCAATTTGGTGAATCGTTGTAAGCAAATTCCGCCTGGGTAAGTACATGATCCCACATTTGTGAATTTTCTCCAATCAAACTCCATAGTAGGTTACCTAAGCTTCTGTTCACCACCTCCGTTTGCCCATCAATCTGTGGGTGATAAGCGGAGCTGAAGTTCAATCGTGTGTCCAAATTTTTCCACAGGGTATGCTAGAAATGTCCTGTGAACTTCACATCCCTGTCGGAAATAATGGACTTAGGCAAACCATGTAGTCTGACAATCTCCATGAAAAATAAGTGTGCTACATGAGTGGCATCACTATTTTTTTTACAAGGAATGAAATGTGCCATTTTTGAAAACCGGTCCACTACCACCATCACAGAGTCATAACCGCGCTGTGTTCTGGGTAGACCTAAGACAAAGTCTAAGCTGACTGAATCCCATGGTCTACTCGGAATAGGCAGTGGTGTGTAGAGTCACGTATTCTGACTGTGTCCTTTCGCCAACTGGCACACTTTACATCTGGTTACAAATCACTGCACATCCCTTCGCATCTTCGGCCAGTAATAAAAGTTACTGAGCTGATCTAAGGTCTTATCAATGCCGAAATGTTTGGAAAGACCCCCATTGTGATTTTCCCAGATGATGTTCTCCCTCATTGAATAGTCAAGAATACATAACTGTCCTCCTTTAAACAACAGTTTCTCCTGTAAGTTATAGTCCAACCATGGACTATTATTTCTCACCAAAGGATTCTGGCAGGATTCATAAGCCTCCTTGAAATCCGCATCTATTTGATACAAGTCCTTCAGGTGCTCAAATCCCAGCACTTGTATTGTACTCTCCTGCAAGAGCAAAGCTCTTCTACTCAACACATCTGCTACCTTGTTGGCCTGTCCACTGATATGCTTCAATACAAACATGAAACTCTGCAAGTACTCAACCCACTTTGCATGCTTGTGGTTTAGCTTATGCTGCTGCATAACATACTGTAATGCATAATTATCAGAAAAAAAAAACAAATTCATTACCCAAAAAATAGTGTCTCCAATGCTTCAGTGCTTGGACGACAGCATAAAATTCCTTGTCATAAGACGAGTACTTTTGCCTACTTTCATTCAACTTTTCACTGAAATAAGCAACCGGTTTGTCTTCCTCGCTGAGTACAGCCCCAATGGCTGTACCACTAGCATCACAACAAACTTGGAATAGTTTGTTAAAATCAGGTAACCTTAAAATCGGTCTTTCAGTGATTTTTTTCTTCAAAATCTGGAAACTTTTTTTTTCTGCCGCTTTAGTCCAATAGAAAGGGTGATTTTCCTTTTTGATTGTGTCCAACATAGGTGCGCAGATCTCACTAAAATTCTTTATGAACTTACGATAGAAACTTTCCAACCCATGAAACTACGAACCTCAAACATGCTCTTTGGGGATGGCCAGCTAACAATAGCTGCAACTTTCTTTGGGTCCATTTTTAGCTCATTCTCTGCAATCAAAAAACCTAAATAAACTAATTCCTTCTGAAAAAAAAGAACATTTCTTCAAATTTATCAACAACTTGTTTTGCTGCAACTTCTCCAGCACACTCCGAACATGTCATAAATGTTCCTCTTTAGTCTTACTGAAAATCAATATATCATCAAGATATACAATTATGAACTTTCCGATGAATTCTTTCAGCATTTCGTTCATCAGACGCATAAAGGTACTAGGGGCGTTGCTTAATCCGAATGGCATCACCAGCCTCTCATACAGTCCTTCATTAGTTTTGAAATCTGTTTTCCATTCGTCCCCCTCTCTGATTCGGATTTGGTGGTATTTTCTCTTCAGATCAATTTTTGAGAAGTATGTTGCTCCACTTAAGTAGTCCATCATGTCATCCATTCGTGGCAATGGGAATCTGTACCTTATGGTAATATTATTAATGGCTCTCGAATCTGTGCACATTCCCCACTCTCCTCCTTTCTTGGGAACTAAAATTTTTGGAACTGCACAGGGACTTAAACTCTCCCTTATCAACCCCTTATCCAGCAATTCTTGTACTTGTTTCCTGATCTCCTTGTTGTCCTTAGGAATCATTCGGTATGCTGCCTTGTATGGTAAACTAGCTCTGGGTATAAAGTCTATGTGATGGCTGATACTTCTCTTAGGAGGCAATTTATCTGGAAAATCATCCACTACAATGTCGTTGAACTCTTGCAACATGTCCTGAATTTCCTCAGGAAAATTTATAATTGTCATGTGTAACAACACTGTTTTTGGCCTCCTTATAACAACATATTTTATCTCGTTCTCCTCGATTTGTTTCAAAAATTCTTTTCCTCTCACCAGCAATACTTTGACTCCACTAGCTTTTGCTATCTCTTCCTCCTTGATGGGTACAAGCGTATGCTTAATCCCATCCTTGACAAACTTGTAACAGTTTGTCTTCCCATCACGTACTACTTTTCTGTCATACTGCCATGGTCTTCCTAGCAGTATGTGACACACATCCATAGGCATAATATCACAAACAACCTTATCCCTGTATTTTCCAATATGGAACTCAATCTCACATTGTTCATCAACTAACAATTGATGTCCCTTCTGTAACCACGACACCTTGTAAGGAGTGGGGTTCTTCAACCTCTTCAATCCAAACTTCTCCACCATCTCTGTGGCAACTAGATTATCTGTACTTCCACTGTCGATAATCAGTTTGTAGAATTTTCCATGTGACTTACAAACTATCCGGAATAATGCCTTCCTTTGAGTTGGGTCAGCTATCTCCTTTGATGGTTTCAGCAGTACCTTATTTAAAACTAAGGCTTCCCCTGTCTCCGGCACATTCTCTATCTCTTGGGGTGGTACCTCTGCTTCCTTTGTCTGAGCAACATATGCTCCTCTTGCTCCAGCCTGTTCACCCTCAGGACACTCAAAGGACTTGTGCCCCCATTTGTGGCACTTGTAACACTAGATGGCAGCTCCTCTACCCTTGCCATTACCTCTTCCACGCTGGTATGGCCTTCCTCCCCTAGTGCTATTTCCATTCTCTGCTGTCCCTGAAGCCTTCGAGTTGCTACCTTCATCATTGGGGTTGGCAGCTCTACCTCTGCCATAGGTTCGTCCTTTCCCTCTGCCAGATCCTCCTCCTCTTCTGGCATTCTGTTTCCTGTTTATCTTCTCCTCTACCTTCAAGGCACTCTGATAAGCCTCATCTATGGTTCTAGGTGAAAAAATACTTATCTCATCCAATATTTCCCATCGTAAACCATTTACAAACCTTGCTGTTTTTTCTGGGGTGTCTTCTATGTAATTGGCTCTTAGGTTCACCCGATAGAATTCTTCGGTGTACTCCTTTACAGTCATCCCCTTCTGTTTTAGATTTTGTAACTGCCTATACATAGAAATCTCACAGTCTTTGGGTAAAAATTTACCCTTCAACTTGGCTTCCATCCTAGTACATTTTTTGATAGGTTGCTTATTCAACCTCTTCCTCTCTGCTTGTACACTATCCCACCATAAGGCTGCATGCCCTTTCAACTCGGTGGCAGTGAATTTAACTCTCTTATCTTCGTTGATATCCTCATAATAAAAATACTTATTCAACTCACTGAGCCAATACATCAGTACCTCTGCTGACAAACTTCCATCATAATTCGAAAGCTCATGCTTTGGCTTACTATTTTCCAGTAAGACTGATTTCAACAACCTAATCTCACGTCCTTCTCCATCTGATCCATCTATTTTTTCTGCATCTTCCTCATCACTATCATCTCCTCCATCAGGATCCCTTCTTCTTCCTCCTTCTACTGCCGCTAAACAGGTGTTTAGAATCCTAATCTCCTCTCTCAGTCCTTCGTCTTCTACTCTCTGAATAGCTCTCCCACGACCTCATCTTCCAACTTCCATTTCAAAAACACTTAACCTGCTCTGATACCAAAAATGATGGGACCAACCCTTCTTAAACTGTGCACTTAATCAATAATTAAAATATTATTAATGTTGTGATGGTGATTATCAGATTTTTATGATTTGGTAATTGATATGTTTTAAATTGTCGATTGATGACTCGTCCTTGTGAAAGGTGTGAGGAGGACACCTGTCCTGTCCTCGAAATTTGTTCTCCCGCCTTAGTTACGTGCCTTTACTCTGTTCATTTGGAATTTTCTCCTTTGCTTTTCAGTGGTTGTGAGGGTTTCTTTTGATTAGTTCTCTATGGGTGTAATGGCTCAGTTCTTTGTGGCCCTTTGACCTCTCTATAGTCACGGCTCTGATTTTATCTGTTGGTGCTTCATGCAATCTTTAACTGTGGCTCTGTCCTGCTAGCTGAGTTTCATCAATATGATAACTCTATTCATTTTTCTCGCACTGCTAATGAGTTCGAGGGTTTCTAGGTCTATTTCTTCGTTGTCTATAACAGGGTTTCTCCACCATGAAAGTTTTATGGGCACTATTTCTGTTTGTAATTTCTTCAATGCTTTTGCTCTAGTGTTGTTTTATCCACTCACCGTAAGTAGTCTATTGATTAACTGGTTGCTTGTCTGTGTTGTATCAGGTCATAGCCATTAGGGGACTCGGCATTCGACCTCAACTCGTCAATTTCACAATGGTAAGTCCTCCTTCCTTGCTTCAGTTCTTCGATTATTTTTTCCTAGTTATACTAAGGATTTTTTCTCCTTGTGAGCAGGCTCCCTTGCTGGCTGGCGACCGGTCAAATCCTTTCTTCGGTTCAATGCTGCTCTACTGGTAAGCCAAGCTTAAAAATCCTCTTCATTCCTTTCTCTGGTTCAGGGTTTCTTTTTTTTTATTCCTTTGCAAATTTTAACACATGGGTCTTTCTCCTTGCAGGTGACTCCTTGGCTGCTCCAAACATGGTCTTTGACTCCATCGTTGTTGACCCAAACGAGTAGGGTATTTTCCTTTGGTCGCTTCTGGTAGTTGGGGGTTTCTTTCGGTTATGAGCCTCAGCTCCCCTGTTAATTGTCCTTATGTAGATTTATCCATTAATGGTCTGTTACAGATGCTTCTTCGTTTGTAAATGGGTTGGGGTCTATATGCAGTCACGCACTTGATTCTTCAGTCAGGGTTTTGTTTTTTTCTTTATCTCTAGTTCAGGTATTCGCTGCTGGTAGTATAATGTCTATATTGGGTTTCGAACCCGGTCCTTTAATTCGACATGTAATATATTTTTTGATACTTGTAAAACAAAACTATTTTGACAATGTTCGAAAATGAAAGTCTGTTGTTTCAATTGGATGAATACCTGTGATTGTTTTGTGCGTCCTCTTGGTTATGATTCTCGGCGTATTTCTTAAATCGAAGATCTCTTCTTGCTGGTGATTGTCTTGGCTTGTTAATTCTGTGATTTCTCCAACACTTGTGAAAACAATTTACTTTTCCAGTTCTTGCTATGTTTGCACATGCATTCAATTTATCATGAAAATGAAAATAAATTGTATCTAACTACAGATGAATTTTAGATGGTTTTACAAAATCTCCTGAATGATTTTATTTGTCTCCTCTGCTATGATGGAATCAACCTTACAATGTCTCAATTTTCCCTTTTTTTATGGTTTGTTAAATAGTTTTTAGAACTGTCAACAATTATAAGTAGTTACATTAGGTAACTGTTAATTTTCGTTCCCTAAATTTTGTACTTAATTGTAAAACAATAATTAAAAGAAAAATATAATGAAATAAAAAATGTAACTTTGCTGTTAAGTCTTAAATCCTAGAAATTAAGGAAATTAAAAAGAAAAAACTCAGGTACGATGACCTGTAAATTTGTGAGACAAAAACACTTTTTTTTTTATTCACCCTGAGCTGGATGCTCCTGCATCACAATTAAGACCCCGAGTCTTCTACAACCTTTATCCATTCCAAGTCAAAGTTGGGAGGAGATTTCAATGGATTTTATCACAGGTTTACCTAAGTCCGAAGGAAAGAGTGTCATCATGGTGGTAGTTGATAGAATTACCAAGTATGCACACTTTTGTGCATTATCTCATCCATTTAAAGCAAGTACAGTTGCTACTGCATTTATGGAAACAATTCAAAAGATACATGGAAACCCAAATATTATTTTAAGTGACAGAGATCCCATTTTTACTAGAAATTTTTGGACGGAATTATTTTCTTGTTTGGGTACTCAACTAGCTCATAGCTCATCTTATCATCCTCAATCCAATCGTCAATCTAAGATAGTGAATAAATGTTTGGAAGGATATCTTCGTTGTTTTGTATCTGATAAGCAAGCACAATGGGTCAAGTGGTTACCTCTCGTTGAATGGTGGTATAACACTTCCTTCCATATTGTATAAAAAATGACCCCATTTATGGAAGATCACATCGAGCATCAATAAGAAGTTCTCCAAATCTTAAAGGATGACCTAAATTTGGCACAAAGTCAAATGAAACAACAAGCAGATCAACATCGCAGCAAGAGAAGTTTTGATGTAGGAGACTGGGTATTTTTATGGCTACAACCATACAAACAAATGTCCCTCAAGCAAGCTAAGAAGGATAATAAATTATCACCATAGTATTATGGTCCTTACAAGGTGTTGCTAAAGATTGGTACTATGGAATACAAATTGGATCTTCGTGAGTGCATCCAGTTTTCCATGTTTCATGCTTAAAGAAGGTTATAGGTGACAAACTTCTAGTTCAAACAATATTGCCAGAACTTGATGAGGAATGAAAAATCATATTGGAACATGAAGCAGTCATGGAAACAAGAACTCGACAGCTAAAAAATCAATCAATTTCAAATTATCTCATCAAGTGGAAGAACTTACCCACTGAAGATTCTACATGGGAGGACAAGAATTTTATACAGAAGCATCCAGAGCTACTCAAGTGTTAAGGACAACACTTTTTTGAAGGAAAGGGGCAGGTTAGGTCCCTATATTACTAGTACAGTCCCTTATTGTTGTTAGTGTAACCCCCTTATTGTTATTGTTGTACCCCTGTAACCCCAATTTTTTTATTATTGTGCCCTTACATTATTATTGTTGGGTCGGCTAGGATTATATTGTGACCCCATGGACTCCTATATATAGAAGGAGGTTTTGTCATTTGTATCATCCACGAATTGTTTATTTATGTAATGTATTGGAGGTTTCCCCCTCAAAGTGGTTGATTTATAAGGCGTTGATCTCTCTTTTATTTTATTTTTGGAGCTAGTTTTATAACACCAAGCAATTTTTCAAGCCCCCAAACAAGGTATTGAAACTTTTCCCAACAAAATTTCGTCTCCTACAGATTGGAAGAAGAAGGTCTAGTGTTTCTTACCTTTTTTTTCCCCTCGTCTCCTACAAATTTTCATTGTCTCTATTTTTCCATTCTTTGTAAGTTGTAAGGGTATTATTATTAGTATGCTATGGTGAGCTTTCTTTCTTATTTTATGCACTAGTTTTGAGAATTTTTCTTAAAATTTCTCTTAGGGTTTCAATGAACGAATTCCTTTTTGGATCATTTTTAATCTTATTATTGTTTTTCCCCTTTTCTTAGTTGAAAAACTATGTTTTTCCATCCCCTCATGAAGTTGGTAAGTTTTGAAGATATTTAGATAGTCATAGTTTATTGTTGAAACCAAAGTGAGCGATTAAAACAAACTTGCAGCAACAAGCCTTAGCTCTAGGCATTCAAGTTGGCCCATTTCTTCCTAAAATTTTATTTTTTATCTTTTATTAATTGTCAAAATTTCTTCAAATTTTCAAGCCATATTGTGAATTGATCTCAAGTCGTGAAATTTTAAAAAGTTTTGTTCCATTTTGATACGAGGGTTTCAAGATCAACAAGTATTTTCTAAGGTTTTTTGGGACTATAACACTTCTAATATCCTCTTATCCTAAAAATTGGTGACAAAATTTTGACTAATAGAAGTATGCCTAGAAGAATAGCCGAAAGTGTGAGTTTTTTTATGTTTATTTTCATTTTCCTGTTAGTCCTGTATCGTAAGGACAATTTTCGGACCATGGGTATTTATCCCATGTTGATGAGATCAACGCTCAAATTACAATGAGAATGAAGGTGCTTGAACCTAGTGTTAAGATTTTAACCTTGAACCTTACCAGCTGTGTCATACCCAAAAGAAGTTATTGCCTTGTTTTACAATACAAATCCAACATTTGAGTGGAAAATTTAAAATATTTAGCCCTAGCTAGCTATCAAATAAATACATGCCCTAAGGATTATTTATTGCTCATTTGTCTAATATTTTTTTTAATGTAGTTGCAGATAATCAGTTTTGGATTCATATATGTACTACTTTTATGAATTTCTAAACTGATTGTAGAGATTCAATGGTATATTTTGTACTGTGTTGATATTATGAAATAAAATAAAAAATAAAATAAAATAAATAAATAAATAAAAATAAAAATAAAAAAATGGCTTGTTCCAAAGAAGGGTGGGACACCCAAAAAATATGAAGTTCTTTTCATCGTCCCAACATGTCAAGAATTCAAGGGAAAAAAGGAACTAGAGCGACAGTTATAGGAAAATCCAAGAGGGCCATCTATCTCTGAATTTGATTAGAGCTTAGGTAAATTTTGTTACTTTATTGAGTTTTCCTGATTTGAACTATGTTCTTACATGTCTTTGTTTTTTTATGTTATTTGAAATCCACACCCTTCCTTTAATTTATTAGGATATTAAAAAATCAAACCCTTATTTGTGAATGGTTAATTTGTTATCAAATCATGACTCTCGAAGGAAATTTTTTTAAACATGATGCTTCTTGACAAGAATTATAATGACCCAAAACATCAAAAATAAAATTATCAGACGGGTAAAAAGGAACCCAAATTCCAACCTGCCTACCAAGTTCATCATGTATATAAGGAATTTCAAATAAGATGGCAAAAAATAAAAGAAGCAAGTCAATAATATTGTATGGCTGGGACTTCAAGGCAACTATCACACAATGTGCCACAGATAATACTAATAGCCCAAGATCAGACTCCAATATAAACTCAAAATGCCTCACAGTGTTGAGACTTAAAGATAAACTCAAAATTTAGCCCAACATAAATTCAAAATGCCTCATAGTGTGAGACTCCAAGATATAAATATAGATTTTCCCATAGTGGGTCTTTGGACTTGTTAGAGAAAGGGTATCTCCCTCTCCACTCACATCATGCAATTCTGCAGTGTGCACACTAAATCCTAAATCTTGAACAAAGAAGCTTGAAGTTTAAACCTTGAGATTCATGCAAGATCATACACCCATGGACTTGACCAAGTTAATGGGTTTAACCAAGCTAATTGAGAAATTTTCAACAATGGTTCACAATGAGATGAAAAATCTTTGAAATTACCTAAATATTGCATAAGTTACATAAATCTTGAATTAACACCAATGAATATGTTTTAACATGTACATTTATAATATTAGTTCATTGAATCATATTTTGTGGTCAAGATAGAGCTAAAAAATTTCCTGATAAGACCGAACATAAAACTTATATTAACAAAAATGGATTTTAAATTTACAACAAAAATATTTGCAAAAAAACATATAATATATGACACTAAAATTTTGGGTAAAAAGCATCGAGGGTTAGCTCAATTGGTTGAGTCCCTGTTGTGAAATCACATTTTCTATTGACAGGTCATGAGCTCAATTCTCTCGACACCCTCGAGGTCAAGCTTTGCGGTTGAGCTGGCAGGAAGTGATCCCTTCAAGTGGATATATTTGGTACAAATATTTTATGGAAATAGTAGTCACTCATCGCCTGGGTCTGTGAACCACAAAGAAAAATAAAATAAAATGATAGGTAAAAATAAATATCAAGCATCATGAGAAGGACAGTGTTAAAAGGAAACCCACCATAAAAACATTTCTTGACTAGGAGGTTCCCAAAAATTTATACCATGTCTATAACCCACTTCCTTATGGTAAGCATTATCCACCAAACTGTAGAGTCTTAAATAATCCATCGATTTTTTTTTCACCCATGATGCATAGTATGTGCATGATGCCATCCATTGGCTCTCACATCCTCTTCCTCCTAGATTTTAGTCATCTGTTTTCCACCTTCCCCTCATCCTGACGTCGTCTCCATGATCATCATTATTGTTGTTCACTCCTAGTTGAGTTGAGTTGAAAAAATATTATATATCATAAATGATATTGGATGGCCTATGAGTTTTAAATTAAAAAATTAAATGTCGTAGTTTACGACTTCATGTATGTCCTTGAGCCAATTTTAGAAAGAAATTGTTTAGTTTAAAGTGAGGATATTGTATGTGAGGCCTTAAGGATGAAGATACAAGCATGTTTTGATCATCACCAAGATGGAGATCACAGTAACTCACCCTTCATAGGATTTATAACATTTTATGCGACATATGGGGGAGTTTTGGCATAACCGCCTCCTGCCACATTTACCCACTTTCACTGATTTACACGAGGTAAACATGAGTTGAGGGTCACTATGATAAGAATCAACCTCTTATGTGACCTTAAGGAAATGGAGTCAACAACTTAAGACTTTACTGACATTCCTCAAGTGCTATAGGACCTTCGGGAGTTACCCAACCCCTCTAGGTGTACAATCTCTGACCTAACTCTCTTTTTCACTAAATTAGATCCTTAGTCACTCCCTTTCCAATATGAAAGTGATTGTAAGCTTCCAATAGCTCCCATAGGCCTGCCTACCAACATCCGTGGATTGTTCCAGTCAGTTCTATTCCAACAACCCCAAATTCTAAGCCACTTTTTCAGGGCTAGGGCTCTGGCCTCTGGCCAGAGCTCAGTGAAACTCCTAGAAATGATAAATCACATAGAAAAAAGGCTTCCAAACCAAAAATTGAACCAGGAATTAGCCTGACCTCTCCCAACCATGAATGAAATTTCATCAAACACATGGTAAACATATAACATACAGGTCATTAATGCATATTTAAGCATAGGGATATGAAACTTATCTGAGGTTTAACAAGAAGGACTAAGGCACTTTCACAATAGTTTTCATAACACCAATTAGGTCATGTATTCATTAACTAGACATTCATTAATTAAAATGAGATAAGAGCCATACTTAGATCTATGGGGGACGAGTCTATAGTGCGACTAAATGGAGAAACCAGTGCCCAAAAACCGTTGAGAGTCCAGTGACATCATCGGTCCACGGTCCCCCATCCCTCCCCTCCAGTGTTCGCCTTCCGACTAGTTAAACCCTTGTCTGGCAGGCCCCCTATCTATCCCCCTCTAGTGTTCACCTCCAGATGCTCTCCTTTGCCACTCCCCAAACCCTTAATCACTTCAATTAAATCCTCTAACTCCCATTCAAAACTTTCAAATCCTCATTTTCTCGCGCAAAACTCCCTTGAAGCGCGAGTTAATTTAGACAGACAAAAGGGTAAAACAAACATTGCGTAATTTCTCATTTTCCCCCGAATGAAGAAGTGACTTTATAATCCCCCTCTGAACGAACATTGCAAAATTCTATAGGTAATATTTTGATGCATTCTTAAGAAAATTTCGAATGTGCAGGAATATCCCTCAGCATAACTTATTACGGCAAGGATCAAATCACTATAATCATCTCTTTTTGATACTAGAATTCCTGTATTGTGTTTTCTTTTCGAAACAATTATATCTATGGATGCAACTAATTCATGAATTGTTTTTTTCTCCATAAATCGTAAGGAAGGCCCAGCTGGCGCTATGTCTGATCCATTAATGTTGATCTTTGGAAGCTCCAACTCTAAATAAGAATCTCCTTGGAGCTTAAAAAACTTTGATATCTAAACTTTGTTGTCCATCTAATCCTAGACTGCTCATTAAATTGACTATACTTATTACTCTCCCATGAGCCATCTATTATTGTAAATTCTTGCAGAGCAACATATATTTCAAAATTAGTGAAGGCCAATAAATTGTGAAATGAGGTACATCTACATTTTGTAAATGAAGAGAGATCAAATTCCAAGAAGTCTGATTGGATTTCTGAAGTGAATTAAGGGTAGTCAAAGCACTATTTGTGACACTTGTTGTGAAACATTTATCAAATTTTATAAATAGAAAAAGAAAACATAATAGTCACAGTAACAAGAAGAAATTTCATAGAAAAACTTATATATAAAGACATCTTCTAGGAAACTACATTTAACTAATCCTCACAAGGAAGAAAAATTGTGTAATCATTAATAGACTTGAGGTATGACACTATTATATTTCAGGTCGAATTCTAAAATTTGGATGGTTTCACGAGCTACAAAAAGGAAAAATATGGCTTAAGTCAGTTTAAAAATAAATACTCTGATTAGGATTAAATGAACTTGATTTGCTACTCATATACATGCTTATATCTCTAGAGGATATTATTATACTTATCAAAAAATTTCTATGTTTCTATATAAATTGTAAAGTATGAGATTCAATACTTTAAACAAGGAATGGATTTGTTGATCAAATTTATAATTAGTTATGTCTCCCACCTTGTTCATGACTGATTAGTATGAAGACGAAGTATATTTCCTATTTCTATTGATGTTATTTCGAGGAATAGGGCATTACTAAAGAAGCCATATATTTATATGGACATGTGATAACGTTATAGTCCAAGTACGTGTAGGTCAGTTGTTTTTGCTAGAGCACACAGTGAGATGCATTGTTTGTGGACAAAATTTAAGAGAGAATGTTGATGTATCCACGTTCTAGTTAGGGTTTGAAAAATTAATTGTATTGATGAGAAGAGAAGATTTTTGAAAGCTCAATGTCATTGAAGAGTAAAGCGTATTTTTGAGAAGTCAAAATTGTTGAGGTCTGCTGAGTAGAGAGTGCTGGGTGATTCTATTTTTTCCATCTAGGGTTTGTTGTTGATGTTGAGTAGAAGTAGTGGACTTGATATACTTTATGCTACTAGGGTGTGATCTCTTAAGGAGAAGCAAAGGTTCTCTCATTGATATAGAGACAAAGTTGTTGCGGCACTACAAGATTGTTGAGTACTATTGGATTGACTAGCTAGGTTTTAATCCTTGTACAGTGGGAGTTGGTGTTGATGTTGATGTCCTTGTGCTAGATCGAAAGAGTTAGCAAGTTGGTTTCTTTCAATTTATATTATTTTGAGCAGAGGTGGATCCAAAAGAAAGCCTAACATACCTTACTGTTGAAAAAGGAGGAAAAATGTAAGAAAGTCTATTTTTTCTTGATTGAATGTTATTTTATGTTTTTAAGGAGATGTATAAGATAGACTTGTTTGAATGTTTGAATGTATAAGCCAGATAAATGCCTAATTTTATAATATGAATTTATTGTTGTTTTATTTTCCAGATCTTCTAAGCATAAATAATGGTGGAAAAGTTGACGTTGTGCATTGAAGTGTCTTGTCATCCAAATCCAGGTCAAGTCACCATTAAATATGTGCTTCATAATGTGGCAAGAAACCATGTGGTGCATAGATATATAGAAGTGCACAGGAGGACAATGAATAACAGATCCTACTATATTGCCCTTGTTGAGGGCTTAAAAGAGGCAGAATATAATGTTGTCAATGATATTATAGTTTTCACGAACTCGCAGCTCATATGCAATCAGATCAATGACATTTATGAAGGTCGAAAAGAGAATTTAAAACCAATTTAAAAGGAAGAAATAATGTGGAGCTCTCAGATTCAATATTTTAGCATACAATACCTTGCATACATTCATATGATGTCCACTAATATACTGATGGAAGGAATGTGAAGTGTAGATGCAGGCGTCAAAGATGACACCAGATCATGATCTATTGCAATAGAAGTCATTATTCAACATCATTATAAGTCCCAAATATGTGAATGTGTTATTATTATCATTTTCCTTGGGTTTATCATGGCATGTTTCTTTCACTAAAGAATAACCCATTGATATGTTATTTTTTTGAAACCTGCGATAATTTGGGTGTCTTGTATGGATGACAAGTGTATGGAAAAATGTAATGTATTCCATGTATATGAACAATGTAATATTTGCATGGTTCGCGAAATTGGCACTCATCCTTTACTATCATGGGTAACTGAAGTTAGTGAAGACATCAATAACTTCTAATATATATTGTGAACATAGAATCTATATTACAAGCTCCTTATTGTGAATAATTTAAGTTGGTTGCCATTTATGAGAAGATTTATGATTTTTTGGGAATGGATCATAAGCACTTTGAACTGGCATCTAGAACTGAAAGCTAAACTCTCCTCCAAAGTGGATTAAATTTCCCTGGTACTAAATAATCCCTCTCTAACTGGAAATGAAATTCAAAGTCTGTTTGTTTATGTTTGCTTATGCTTATCTATACAATTAATTTACAAAAGTGAAAACCTAGCTTATTGTAACATTATATATAATTTAAGACCATTTTTTTTTCTTTTTAAATACTTATCAACCTTAAAATATTCCCTGGTCGACCTTTTATCAGAAAAAAAGACAAAATTTTGCACTAAAGTACTAAAGATATTAATGGTGTGTAAATCCCAACCCATTCATGCTCTGTAGTATACCTTTATTCCTGTGCATTTCTAGTTTCCATAGGAAATTCAAGAGATTGAAGGATGGAATATTAATGTTGGTTTCATTTTAAAGAGAATTATTTTTCTCATAATTCCATGTAGCTGATGATTTGAGTTTCATATTTATGTTTCAAATTCTTAGTCTGTGTGTATGTTTCAAATTTTGTCCATTTTCATTGGTAAATGTTGTTATAAACATAATAATAATATAATTACTTTAATGTAAGCTCAAAGGGTACATACCGGTTCACCTGGTGACTAGTCAATGCATATAAGTTATCAGGAGGCTTATTGTATACAACATTCTTATCACTCTGCCGATCAATATAATTTATGTTTATAAGAATTTTTTGACATCAAGTATTAAACAGATATTGTTTGTAACATTCGACATGAGAGCCAATATTGGCGAATTTCATGGTTAAAAAACTCCAAGTAGCTAGGAAATTTCATGGATTAAATCCATGTTTGGTTGTAAAATCTATTTTTACAACAACAAGGTTATCTGTACATGAGCCTCTATTCTAACACAACCAATCACAATTAGTTTGAGAAAATTCCATACAATTTTTTTTTCTTCTTGTTTGGTAGTGTTTTGTTCAAATTCAACCATTGTATTTATGCTACCAATTCCTTGCTATTTCCATATTTTTTCCACCACCTCCAATGTTAGCAATTCCATACATGTTTTCCTGAACTTCCTTGACCCATACCTTGTTCCACACTATTCACGATTGAAATCAATACCTTCGCTTTGAACTTTGTACATTTGCAGTATTATATTATTCATTAAACTGGAAAATTCAAGTATGGTTCTTGGAATAATTCTTGTTATTTTAGATTGACCTTTTCAATCTCTGTGTGTTGGGAGCATTATGCAGGAAAATATTCTCTACAGACAGAGACAATCCCTCTAGCCCTAGAGTGGGTCTAGTAACAACAGGGAACAATTAGAAGCCTAATTTCCTAGTTTGTAAATGCATACAGATTGCAAATAGATCACCTACCTCAATTTGATGCTAATTCCTATTTGAATCCCTTGGTCCTTCGTGTTCCGTGGTCAGATTTTTTCTGCTACCGACGCTTGGTTACCTGCACAAAGGATAAAAACGATATCAAACATGAAATCATAACATATATAATGCATATAAAACCTACTTAGATGATAACGGAAAACTAAGAATCCAGTCACACATTAAGACAAGAATGGAAAGCACGAACCAATCATATTATATTAAAATAGAGAGGGGGAGTTACAACCTGCGCCTTGGTGTCATAGCTCTCCTTCAATGGGTCTTGATCCATGCACATCTCCTAAGCGCTATTTTAACCTAATGTGACGAAAAAAGGTCTCAACTCTCGCTCAGTGTCTATAGTGACAAAAGGTCTCTCTGTTGTTCTTCTTTCTCTGTTCTAACTAGCAGAGCTATGGGAGATTTCCCATTATCTAGAAAAGGAGGAGGGAGCATGGATCCACTTTAGGTGTGGAAATGGGTTATCCCTTTGGGTGGTGCCACTTTTGTAGGAACAAAGTGGCCAAAGGAAGAAGCTCAGCTCTATCCTCGGGAACAAACAACTAGGTCTCTGCCATGAAGCTTCCAGATCTCGAAGCTTCACTTCCATTTTTAAAAAAATTCCTTGAAGGGGATTGATGCAAATATGAGCTTCATTCACACACCGATCGGTGCAACCCTAGACCAAAAACAGGGTATCAGCGCGAGCAAGACATAGAGAGGGAGCATCGCTCCAGATAACTAGGTTTACAAGGAGCTATTCCAATAATGGCCAACAAAGATTTTATTATTTTTACTGAAGAGGAAAACAGGCACATGGGTCACTATTTAAGGGTCTCCAGGATCAGGAACATGGAGTACATGTACAGTGACAAATTTTTGTGTAACAGATGCTCCCTAAATCATGAAGGCCGAATGAGGGTGAGGGGTGAAATGCTTTATGAATAAGTGCCAGGACCAAGACACCGTCATCGGAAAACCTGTGCAAACAAGCACACATATACATAAACTGATATCTCTGAAATAATCACTTGACATAATGTATGGACGCAACCATCTGTAAAAGTAATCATGAAACAGGATCTGAGGTATGGTCACAACCATCCAAATAAAGAGGATCATGAATATAGACTCAAGGTATGGTCGCAACCATCGAAATAAAGGATTCATGTGTACAATCATGAAAATACATATCGCCTCGTAGCCTAGGTTTCATCAGACAAAACCTAGGGTCTTGCGCCCCGTCACGACTTGATCAAGTACAAATTCAAGCATGCAAATAAATGAGCTGAAGTCGAACATGAAATAAAATCACCTGATTACCAGCCAATGATGTAAACTGTTAACAGGCGTGAGAGAAACCACCAATAATGACAATGGCTCCCAAGGTACTAATAGTATAATTTTAATATTCCAAACTGGAAAAGACAGGAATATATCACATAAATTGGAAAATGCAGTAAAAATATCAGCACATCAATAGAAGCATATCATAGAGCCATCTTATTTCATATTATAGTAGAGGAATGAGTACAATATCTTGAGGAAAAAGACACTCAAGCTAGGCAAAACAAGCCTCAAATGACCCAAGACATGAATGTGAAATGGTGCTGCTACATAAAATACTAGAGGACATATGACTGCGCAATCCTATGAAGAATAACTGCAGGGCCAAACTAAAAATAAAAATAACTACAAATGTAATTCTTAGAAAATGTCAAGATCAAAGATCTAGGCTCTCTAGCACCAATCTAAGAAAACCCAAAAGGGGTTTCCGGAAATACACCATATGAAAATTTTCAGCCCTAGGACTGAAAAATGCACTGCAACTGGGTAACTGATAAGAGGTGGCTAATTCGATATAGAAATGGTTTATACTCCTCCAATAAATCTCCTAGGTGAAGGGCTGCTCTCCTCACTGGAAATCTAACTCACAAACTTGGGCACTAAGCCCTCCACTGCAACTACCTTACAAAATAACGTAGTTTTTGAAGGAGACTGCACTGTAGATGATGGTAGAAACTTGGCCTAACGGAAGATGGTGAAATAATGCTCAAGGAACCTCCTTTCTAGGCTCCTAGATGAAGGGCTTCTCCCATCACTGGAAAACAAGCTCAGAAACTAGTTCTATCAACCCTCTACTGCTACTTCCCTACAAAACAACACAATCATGAAGGAGACTGCACTGCGGATAATGGTTGAAGCTTGGCCTGATGTCGAATGGTGGAAATAAATCTCAATTAACCTCTCCTGGGTGGGCACTCGAAGTCCCCCGAGGACGAGGGTGGGATTTCCGCTCAGAAACACCCTTGTGCTAAATAGCACAACAAACTCCACTAAACATCTGAAGCATGCAAGAAGTCATAAAAGACCAAGAAATAAAAAATATTTAGAATTCCCTCTATGGATGCCATCCCATTCCTTATATGCTTTGTGAGCCTCCTCACCCTTGGCCCCACACATTAAAAATTATACTCTCATGGAGACTCCCTCCCACTAACACTGCGTTGTCCCTCAATAACTCTCCACTACCTCCATACCAGCATTGTTGATTTGGTCAATTTGACCCCATCCACAAGATTCAACCTCTATTCACACCTAAGGGTGCCTTATTCAATTGATAACATGATCCACATTCACATTAGAAGTGGTTTTATTCCTACTAAGGAGATTTATGGGTCTCCCTACCCTCTTATTCACTTATCTATCTAATATTCCAACTAGCTGAAAGGTAATTAGGAATATTACAGTCCTCCCCTCCCAAATGTTTCTTGTCCTCAAGCAACTGCAAGGATGAATACTGCAAAATCTCTCTTCCTTCCCAGGTGCAATCCCCATCTGATAAGCTCCTCCACTAAAATCGATGTTCTTCAATCAATCTGCCCCTTGGCTGCTCCTCCCAAGTGTCCAAGTTATAATTTGATGATAAAATCAAATGGCTCACATCATAAGGAAGTAGGATATCCATCGTGGCAACTATCGGGAAAATTTTAAGGATGGAAGTTTATCTTAAAGTTTAGAAATCTTGGCGAATCTTACTAGTCCCTAATATGCAAATTGTAAAAATTTTGGTGATATTTTTGTAGAAATATTTATATTTAAAATGATTTTATGCTAGTCAATATAATATTTTTCGATTTTAAAGGTAAAATAATGGTATACTATAAAACTTGGGCGAATCGTTTTAGAAAAAAATGGAAATTGGAGAATCTTTTTTTTTGGAAAAAGCATGGAAAATTAGCTCACCTGCAAATATTAGCCCTTGATAACTTAGGGAAAGAAACATTTGGGAGGGGAGGACTGTAAATCAAGCTCCATATTATGTGTAGAGGCTACCTGAGGTGGATAAGTGTGCATGCCCCTGATCATCTGATGCTTACCACTCTTCTTATCTACCCATTCCATTTGCAAAGTCTCCAATCTGTGGTGACTTTCCCCAATGTAATCAACCATTGCACACCCAATATCACATTGGTGTCAAGAATTTTGAACATAAATAAGTGATCAGTAAAAGTGCATGTCCCTAAGGTTATTGACAATGCATGGTTCTAGCTTTTGGGACCAAAAATGCGAATCCCTCAAAAGCATCAGTGGGTATTGCTCTCCTCTGTACTAACTGAGCATCAATAAAGTTATGGGTAGCCCCATTTTCAATCAAAACTGATACTCTCTGATCCTGAATTGTACCTCAGACTCTCAGAGTCAGATACTTGGGTACTCCCCACAAAGATGCAAGGGCCCCTCCAACTGGAGAAAATGCCCCATTCCCACCTCCTCATGGTGGTGGATCCTCCCTTACTATCAAAGCATTTTTATCTCCTTCTGGCTCCTCTTATTCATCCTCCTCACTATCAGATAATACCTCTATATAGTATTCCTTCCTTGTAGCACACAGATTCCCCGGTGCCCATGGTTCTTGGCATGTGAAGAAAAGATTCCTTCTCCTCAAGTCTCTTTGGACATCATCACTAAGAGGCCCTTTGTTCCGGTTCTCCTTTGGAGGAAGAACATTCACATCTTTCCCTTTTGACTGAAAGGGTGGCCTTTGCTAAAAGGGAGATCTTTCTCTTGGCAAAGCATCTTGTACATCTATAGCCCTCTCAATAACATCTCGGAGTGTAGTTGGTTTAATAGATTTGACCAACCCATGCAAAGGCTCTCCTAGCCCATCAATGAACATATAAACCCTCCTAGCTATAGATAAATCTGGAACCATGAAAAATAGTTTTATAAATTTAGAGATATAGGTCTCTAGATTACCTAACTTATTGAGCTTGGCTAGCTCAATAAAAGGTGCCTCTAGATCTCTTCGATAAAACCTCTCTACTGATCTTCGAGTGAACTCTGAATATGCAGTCACATTGGCATGACCCAATGTAGAAAGACCATGAAACCACCAATCATGTGCCTCACCTTCAAGGTGCAACGGTGCTATCTTAATGGATTCAATCTCTGGTACTTGGTTCAACTTAAAATAGATGTCTAGTTTCTCCACCCAAGACTTGGTTGTGCACTTGGATGACACATCAAAAGCAGGCAGAAAAAACCTACCCATAGTATGTTGTAGATCATTTTTTTGCATGTACCCTCCACTTCTATTGTTGTTTTGGGGTCCTATTGTCCTTGATTTGAAATAAAATCCTGAAATTTCAGATTATCTTTGAATCTCTAAGATTGAGACTCATACTCTAGGAAATATTATTTAAGATTCTCTTGTTCTTGGGGTCCTCCACCTCCATTTCCCACTACTAGGAATGTAGGCATAGTGGAGCATTGGGAAACTTGCTGCCTTACTGGTTTCTCATACCAGTGATGTGAAATGCCGAAGCTTTCTCCATGTAGAAACCCTCTAGGGGATTCTTTGTGTTTCTCCATCCTTATCTCCTTGATTTCTTGGGCAATATCCTGCATGGTTTGGAGAAGAAGCTTGAGAAAATCCTTTTCATCCATCTCTCATGATATTGGACTTTTTCCTTTGTCTCCTTTGGGGTATGTATAATCATATCCCCGGTTTCTATTAAGATACCACTTCTCCCTTTCTGTGAGAGGCTCTCCTTCTTTTGATGACATAGCTGTTGTACTACGCAGGTTGAGCCAAGATTATGCTCTGATACCACTGTAATATTCCAAAATGGAAAAGACAGGAATATAACACATATTTTGGAAAATGAAGTAAAAATATCAACACATCAATAGGAGCAGATCATAGAGCCATCTTATTTCATATTATAATAGAGGAATGAGTACAAGATCTTGAGGAAAAAGACACTCAAGCTAGGCAAAACAAGCCTCAAATGACCTAGCACATAAAATGTGAAATGATGTTGCTACAAAATATGTTAGAGGACATATAACTGCACATTCCTATGAAGAATAATTGCAAAGAAAAACTGAAAATACAAAGAACTACAAATGTAAAGCTTAGAAAATGTAGGGATCAAAGATCCAGGCTCTCTAGCACCAATCTAAGACAACCTAGAAGGGGTTTCCAGAAATACACCATATGAAATGTTTTAGCCCTAAGACTGAAAAACGCACTGCAACTGGGTAACTGATAGGAGGCGCCTAATCTAATATAAATGGCTGATTCTCCTACAATATATCTCCCGGGTGAAGGGTTGCTCCCCTCACTGGAAATCTAACTCACAAACTTGGGCACTAAGCCCTCCACTGCAACTACCCTGGAAAATAACGCAGTTTGCGAAGGAGACTACGTTGTAGATGATGGTAGAAACTTGGCTTGATTCTAGATGGTGAAATAATTCTCAAGGAACCTCCTTGCTAGCCTCCTGGATGAAGGGTTGCTCCCATCACTGGAAAAAAAGCTTAGAAACTGGTTTGATCAACCCTCCACTGCTACTGCCCTGCAAAAAAACAAAATCTTGAAGGAGATTGCACTGTGGATAATGGTTGAATCTTGGCCTGATGCTGGATGGTGGAAATGAAGCTCAATGAACCTCTCTTGAGTGGGAACTCGAAGTCCACCGAGGACGAGGATGGGATTTCCACTCGAAAATACCCTTGTTCTAAATAACACGTCAGACTCCGCTAAACTGTTGAAGCGTGCATAAAGTCATAAAATACCAAGACATAAATAATATTCAAAATGCCCTCTATGGCTGCCATCCCCTTCCTTATATGCTTTATGAGCCTCCTCACCCTTGACCCCACACATTAAATATGCTACTCGCATGGAGACTCCCTCCCACTAACACTGCGTTGTCCCTCAATAACTCTCCAGTACCTGCATACCAGCGTTGTTGATTTGGTCAAACTTGACCCCATCCACATGATTCAACCTCTATTCACACCTTAGGGTGCTTTATTCAACTAATAAGATGATCCACATTCACATTAGAAGTGGTTTTATTCCTACTAAGGAGATTTATGGGTCTCCCTACCCTCTTATTCATCTATCTAAATGACAAAAGAAAAAATTAATATTCCAACTAGCTGAATATGGAGGTAAATAGAAGTTACACTCACTGGAACTGCACTGTCTAGGTTCTCCAACATTTTGAGTAGCATTAACATTTCATGTTTGGGTGTATTTGATCATTGGAGGCTTGTCTTGCCTAACTTGAGTGACTTGTTCCTCAAGATATTGTACTTATTTGGTGTTGATATACATAATAAAATGGATCTATGATTTTCTCATATTTGATGTATTGATAATTAATGCAATATCAAATTTTATGTTCATTTTTCTTATTTTTCATGTTTTGGAATATTATAGTGGTATCATAGCATAATCTTGGCTCAGCCTGTGTAGTACAACAACTATGTATTCAGAAGAAGGAGAAACTCTCACAGAAAGGAAGAAGCGGTATAATAGAAACCGGGGATATGATTATATAGAAAACTAAGGAGACAAAGGAAAAACTCCAATATCAGGAGAGATGGATGAAAAGGAGTTTCCCAAGATTCTTCTCCAAACCATGCAGGATATTTCTCGAGAAATCAAGGATATGAGGATGGATAAACATAAAGAATCCCCTAGAGGGTTTCTACATGGAGAAAGCTCCGACATGTATGAATCTCAATCTCATAGATTTAGAGATAATCTGAACTTTCAGGATTTTTTTCAGATCAAGGACAATAGAAGACCTCGAAACAACAATAGAAGTGGAGGGTACATGCAAAAAAATGATCTACAATATGCTATGGGTATATTTTTTCTGCGTGCTTTTGATGGGTCATCTAAGTGCACAAACAAGTCTTGGGTGGAGAAACTAGACATCTATTTTCAATTGAACCAAGTACCGGAGATTGAAGCCATTAAGATAGCGTCGCTGCACCTTGAAGGTGAGGCACATGATTGTTGGTTTCATGGCCTTTATACACTGGAGCATGCCAATGTGACTGCATATTCAGAGTTCAATCAAAGGTTAATAGATAGGTTTGATAGAAGAGACCCAGAGGCACCTTTTATTGAGCTAGCCAAGCTCAAGCAATCAGGTAATCTAGAGACCTATATCTCCAAATTTCTAAAACTTTCTATTATGGTTCCAAATTTATCTGCAACTAGGACAGTTTATATGTTCATGATGGGCTAGTAGAGCCTCTGCATGGGTTGGTTAAATCTACTAAAACAACTACACTCCAAGAGGCTATTGAGAGGGCCATAGATTTACAAGATGCTTTGCCTAGAGCAAGAGCTCCATTTCAACAAAGGCCACCCTTTCATTAAAAGGGGAAATATGTGAAGGTTCTTCCTCCAAAGGAGAACCAGAACAAAGGGCCTCTTAGTGATGATGTTAGAAGAGACTTGAGGAGAAGGAAGCTTTGCTTCACATGCCAAGAACCATGGGCAGCGGGGCATTGGTGTGCTGCAGGGAAGGAACAATATATAGAGGTGTTCTCTGAGAGTAAGGAGGAGGAAGAAGAGGATCCAGAAGGAGACAAAAGCGTTGTGATAGCAAGAGAGGATCCACCACCACCAGGAGGTGGGAGTGGGGCATTTTCTCCAATTGGAGGGGCCCTTGCATATTTGCAGGGAGTACCTAAGTATTTGACTTTGAGAGTCCGAGGTACAATTCAGGATCAAAGAGTATTAGTGTTGATTGACAGTGGGTCTACCCACAACTTTATTGATGCTCAATTGGTACACAGGAGAGAAATACCCACTAATGATTTTGCGGGATTCTCAGTTTTGGTCCCAAGAGATAGAACCATGCAGTGTTTGAAGTATGTTTCGGCATTGTCAGTAACCTTAGGGATAGATAATTTGAATGATCACTTATTTATGGTCGACATTCCTAACACCAATGTGATATTGGGTGTGCAGTGGTTGATTACATTGGGGAAAATCACCATAGATTGGGAAACTTTGCATATGGAATGGGTAGATAAGAAGAGTGGTAAGCATCAGATGATCAGGGGCATGCACACTTATCCACCTCAAATAGCCTCAACACATAATATGGAGCCTGATTTTCATAGTGCGAGAAAGGACACATCATTCCACTCAGATATGAATTTGACTCTGAAACATGATGTTGTATTATTTGGAGGAATTCCACTAGAAAGGCCCCCAGACCGGGGAGTTGGTTAAAGAGTTCTCACAACAAGTTTCACCATTCATAGATCTGGCTGAGATGGGAGCTTTGGGCGAGTCTATCACAGTGTAGAGAGTCTTTTGTAGGCTCAAGGAGGAGATGGATATTTCCCTAGTATCGGTATTACCAACTCTCATGAAACATATTGCACTGAGAGGAGATGTTTCAGGAGTGGATGATGGCACAATCATGGTGCAAAGGGGATACTCCACAGCCTTTGAGAGTCAGAAGATACTTACACACAGGAAGGAGTAATTTATATATGGTAGAGGATTGTTGGCACTCATCCATACATTGGCCAAAATCAGAAAGTTTTCGATAGGAAATAGCTTCCAAGGGAAGACTAACCTCCATAAAATTCAACCCTTACTTGAGCAGAAGCAGCTGAAAGGGAGGTAGCAAAATTAGGATAGCAGTATTCTGTCATGTGGCTTTGGCATTGAGCATGTCAAATAGGGGAGCAGTAAGATGACAAGTGCCTTGTCTCAAAGGCCAGCAACGCTGTCATTGTTGAGCATAGATCCATATTGGGAGTCCGAACTATTGGTGGAGTATTCAAAGAACCACTTCACATGTGAAGTACTTGATGGGCAGGTGATAGATGAGAGGTATAGAGTGATGGATGGACTCATATATTACCAGGATCATATCTTCTTGACTAGAGATTCTAATCTCAAGAATAAGATTATACATGCAACACATGATTCTTTCCTTTCTGGTCACCAATATTTCATTGGGACCTATCAGGCCATTGGGGAGAGATTCTCATGGGAGGGTCTCAAAGAGGATGTGCTCCAGCATATCAGGAGATGTATGGTTTTCTTGAAGAATGAGGAGGAAAAAAACCACCCTGCAAGGTTGTTACAACCACTTACCTTTCTAGTAGAGAGATGGGAGGTCTCATCTATGGACCTCATCACCAGCTTTCCAACAATACATGAGGGAAAGCCTCTCTTTAGACTTCATGGTCTTCTTAGAGCCACTATCAGTGATGGGGATGGCCACTTCCTAGGAGGTGTTGGGTAGATGATATCTTATTTGGGGTGTACTCAGTTGACACCAAACATCAGTTACTACCCCCAGGCAGATGATCAGATAGGGGAAGTAAGCAAGTGGCTGGGAAGCTACTTACCACATTATGTTTCGGGGAAGCAAGGTGCAGAACTACGCTGGTTCTACTTGAGGGACTATTATCACCCTCCGATATTTCATATGGAAGTCCATGTATCTCTAATTTCGATTCCCTATGTTGAAGATGTTTTAATCATTATTGTTGGAATGGTTGGAGGAATAACACATGGATTGGAGCTGCTCATTGGGAGTAAGACCTCCAACATTTTTCATGTCCCATTCTTCAATGAGGGCATTAGACATCATATAGTTGCCACCATGGATCTCCTACTTCCTTATGATGTGAGCCATTTTATTTTATCATCAAAGGCTAACTTGGAGACTTGGGAGGAGTAGCTAAGGGACAGATTGACTGGAGAACATTTGGTTAAGTGGAGGAGCTTATTGGATGTGGATGTCACCGGTGACGGAGGAGATATTTTGCTAAATTAATCCTTGAAGTTGCTTGAGGACAAGAAACATATGGGAGGGGAGGACTGTAATATTCCTAATTAGCTTTCACCTAGTTGGAATATTAATTTTTTCTTTTGTCATTTAGATAGATGAATAAGAGGGTGGGGAGACCCATAAATCTCCTTATTAGGAATAAAATCACTTCTATTGTGAATATGGATCATCTTATCAACTGGATAAAGAACTCTTAGGTGTGAATAGAGGTTAGAGCATGTGGATAGGGTCAAGTTTGACCAATTCAACAACGCTGCTATGGAGGTAGTGGAGAATTATTGATGGACAACGTAGTGTTAGTGGGAGGGAGTTTGCATGGGAGTAGCATCTTTAATTTGTGGGACCAAGGGTGAGGAGGCTCACAAAGCATATAAGGAAGGGGATGGAATCCATAGAGGGAATTCTGATTATTGTTTATGTTTGGTATTTTATGAATTTCTACACGTTTCAGTTTTTTAGCGGATTCTGCTGTGCTGTTTAGCACAAGGGTGTTTCCGAGCGAAAATCTCACCCTCATCCTCGAGGGACTTCGAGTGCCCACTCAAGAGAGGTCCATTGAGCTCCATTTCCACTATCCGACATCAGGCCAAGCTTTAGCCATTATCCACAACACAGTCTCCTTTAGGATTGTGTTGTTTTGCAGGGCAATAGCAGTGGAGGGTTGATAGACCCTGTTTCTAAGATTTTTTTCCAGTGAGGGGAGCAACCCTTCATCCAAGAGGTTAGTAATGAAGCTCCTTGAGAATTATTCCACCATACGAAATCAGGCCAATTAGCAGTCATCACCTACAATGGAGTCTCCTTTATAAAATGCATTATTTTGCAGGGCAGTTGCAGTGGAGGGTCAAGTACCCAAGATCTTGATCTTGTTTTCCAGTGAAAGGAGTAACCTTTCATCCAGAATGCTAGAGAGGAGAAGTTGCAGCCATTTTATAGTTATATTAGCTGTCTCCTAGCAGTGATTCAGTGGTAGAGCATTATTCATCCCTAGGGCTACATTTTTCACAGTGTGTATTTCCAGAAACCCTTTCTCGATTGTCTTGGAATTGTGCTTGGGAGCTTAGATCTCTATTCCCAACACTTTTGAGCATTATATTGGTAGATATATATATTTCTATTTTCCAGGTGTAGTTACACTCACTGGGACTGCACTGTCTTGGTTCTCCGGTATTTTTAGTAGCAACAACATTTCATGTTTGGGTGCATTTGATCATTGGAGGCTTGTTTTGCTTAGCTTGAGTGACTTGTTCATCAAGATATTGTACTTATTTGCTGCTGATATACATAATAAAACGGATCTACAATTTTCTCATGTTTGGTGTATTTATAATTACTGCAATTTCCATTTTTATGTCAACATTCATGTTTTTCTTGTTTTGAAATATTACAGTGGCATCAGAGCATAATCTTAGCTTAGCCTGTGTAGTTCAACAACTATGTCTTCAGAAGAAGGAGAGCCTCTCAAAATAAGGGAGAAGCGTTATCTTAATAGAAACCGGGGATATTATTATACATACAACAAAGGAGACAAAGTAAAAACTCCAATATCAGGAGAGATGGATGAAAAGGAGTTTCCCAGGCTTCTTCTCCAAACCATGCAAGATATTTCCCGAGAAATAAAGGAGATGAGGATCAAGAAACATAAAGAATCCCCTAGAGGTTTTCTACATGCACGTCGTCATGGGAAAACCTACACAAACAAGCACACATATACATAAACTGATATCTCTTAAATAATCGCATGACATAAGGTATGGACGTAGCCATCCGTAAAAGTAATCTTGACACAGGATTTGAGGTATGGTCACAACCATCCAAATAAAGAGGATCATGAATATAGAATCAAGGTATGGCCGCATCCATCCAAATAAAGGATTCATGTGCACAATCATGAATAATACATATCACCTCGTAGCCTAGGTTTCATCTGACAAAACCTACAGTCTTTCACCCCGTCACGACCCGATCAAGTACAAATTCAAGCATGCGAATAAATGAGCTGAAGTCGAACATGAAAGAAAATTGCTTGATTACCAGCCAATGATGTAAACCGTTAACAAGCGTGAGATAAACCAACAATAATGACAATGGATCCCAAGGTACCAACAGTATAATCCATAGGATGTGAATAAGGAGCTGTCATCGAACATCCGCGGAATCACCTTATCGAAGGTTGATTATGTAGGCCTATCGTCGGGTGCAAACAACCTGCCATTAGGGCATGTAGGATCTAAGGTACTGACAAAGGGGATCTCTAGATAAACTTCCCAGATAATGTGTTGAAGTTGAAAAGAAGTGATCTGTCGAAGGAGGGCCATAATGCATCCCACATAATCGACACGAGATGAAGGCAATAAGATTATAATTTGAGCGATCAGAGAACTGGGCAATGAATGAGATGCAAAAGGAACTTCTCTTGAACATATGAGAGAGATGACTCCAAATTTGGCAGTATTTGACTCAAATGGAATCAGAGGTCATGATGGACAAGAATGGTGATGGCATAAGACACAAAACAGATTTCCCAAACCCATGGAGACAGAGTGACGAATGAAGGATATCCCCAACCCGACATGAAAATGAGGATGTGTCATGTTCAAGAGAGACATACTGCCAACACAACTAATTAATGCTTTCCATTTTCCCCCACCATTTTTGGTGAGTACCCCAATTATTTTTGTATACAAGCTTGAAGGGGATAGCATATGCTTTTGATATAATTTTGTGCTTTGGAAAAATCCATCCTAGTACATTTTACAAGCCCTAGGAAGTGTTATCACTCATATTGAACCTTAGGCTGAGAGAGGCAATTCCGAGGTAACCTCAAACCACACTTAGCCAAGTAGCTAGCCCTACTAGGTCAGGAGAGTGCTCTCTCCATAGGGATCACAGTTAATATGACTAAGGATAGAATATTTTAGGCTAGGTATAGTAGCTCAGGGTTTTGATTTTGATTTTGTGTTGGGTTTGCTGAATCAGGAGGATTCAAACAGCTAGGGCAAGGAGATTAGGTCAAAATCTGCAGGTTTTCCAAGGGGAAAGGTAGGTAGAAGGTTTTTATAATAAAATATGATTATGGTGAGCTGAATAGACTGGTGAGAAGTTAGGAATAACATCTGAGATAGATTCTCCCTAAACTAAAGAAAATAAACAAATCATGCTAAATTCCCAAAAACAAAACATGAAACATGAATTTTGCCTTTCAACTTGAAATTAAGCATATCATAGACATGAAAATGATTTAAAAGATTAAAATACATCCATAAAAATTATTAAAAAGAAGAAAATATGTCAAACAATGCATACCACATGGATCCCAAAGAAATAGCTGCAAATTTATCATTAATGTCCAAGCCAAACTGATACAAAATGTCCTTGAGATGCCCAAAACTCCAAGTGGGTCCAACCCTTACAAATTACTGAGAAAATAAATTAAATAGATTTCAAACTACTCTCCCTAGCCTTAGGGAGTCAAATCCATCAGATAGGGATCATTTTCACCTACTCCCAAACAAGAATTTGAAGACTAGGAAAACTCAACAATTTGCCTCTAAAAGAGAGGAAACTGATTCTTTTGACCTCTAGAAGACTTATCCAATGTATCTATCATAGGTAAAAATAAAAACAAGACTTTTAAATTCACCATAACCATTTACATCGGTAATTTTCTCATTTTCCCAAGTAAAAATTCAAAATTTTGCTGATGCCAATGAAAACTGCATTTTCCTGTTAAACGGGCAGCGCCATGACAAAAAAATGACCTGTCTTGCAGGAAAATTTTGGAGGCCTTCCCGGTGTCAAAATCAGATCCATGATATCTCATTGGACAGATCTCTAAGTCTAGTTTCCAATTATTCCTCTATTTTCCAAAATGGTGTCCATATGGCTTGTCAAAAACCTGTTCTCCCAAGACTAGTAAACGCGCAACGCCAAGGCAAAAACAAGGGCAGAAACATGGTTTTTTGCCTTTTTGAGGGACCAGTTCTCCTTCAAATATTCTAAAATTTTCTGAGGTTGATGTACTCATCATCATGAAAATGAGGATACGACCATTTTCCATTTGGATGCTTCAAGAAAGAGCACAATGCCAATGGCGTTGCGCTTTTAGAATAACATATGCTTGTCAAAATTGCCCAAACACACTATAGTGCCAAATGTGCCAAAATTTTTCCAAATTGTGAATTTTCTTGCTGATCAAGGGTTAGAGGTATAAAAAGAAACCTTAGATATTATTTCTAACTTCTCCCTCTCCTTGTGCTCGGTCAAAGCTTGAATTTTTGCATGAGCTTGTTTGAGCTTGGTCCTTGCAATTTTGTTTCTCATGGCATAGTGTTTTGCCATATTCCTCTAAATATCATTGTCATTCTTTGCCTTTTCCAAGAGCTGCTCCAAGTGTTGGTTGACCCTCTCAAGCCATGCTTCTCTACCTTTAATAACTACCTTTGTGATTTTGTCCTCATTTTCCTCACCTAGGTCCATCAACTGAAATTCATTCTTTGTCTCATGTTTGCCCTCCTCATCATCAATGTTTGGCTCTATTATATTTTCCTTACCTTTTTCTATTTGTTGTTTTGATGAAGAAGGCATGGCCCCTTTAAATTCAAGTGAAGCAAACATGTGCCTATGAACTGTCTGATAGGTATGTAGCAATGTGCCCAAATCAACCCTCTTAGGCTTGCTAATTTCACCTCTCTTAGGTTGCCATGATGTATTTGGTGTCAAAACCCTAGGGAGATGATGAATGAAATGAAGGAGTGTGAAGTGTGTTGGGGTTCCAGTGTTTTGGCCAGATTGGCAAGACCAAAAGACCAGACAACATCATAACCACTTTGGGATCCTAGGATCTAGCCCTCCTAGATCCGGAGAGGGATCTCTCCATGAATGCAAAGAATGATATATATCTTTGAAGCTCCAAATGAAGTATTAGGCTAGGTATGAAGCACGAGGGGGGTTGAAATGATTTGGTTGTTGGGTTTGTTGGAGATCATTAACTGAGAAGGTTATGGAATGAAAGGAATGAAGCAGCAAGATGTTTCAGCAAAAGAGGATAGGTTAGGAATGTGCCATCCATTGGGCTATGGAGTCATGAAAGGGGATTAATTGCATAGCAACTAACCAAGGCTTTCATAGGGCAAGTCATCTATACTAAAGGATCTTTTAGATAGATGGTGGAATGGAACATTAAGGAGTGAAAGTGAAAGAGGGAAAGAAACCCAAGCGCAGTCTGGAGATCAGGCCATATATCATTTAAATCCAGACCTACTTTGACATACTCAGAGGCAACTCTCAATGAAGGCACAAAGGGTAGCTTAAGATCAGGTTAGAGGTCATTTAACTCCAGGCCTACTTTCAACATACTCTCAAGGGAAAAACAGAGTCAAGATTTAACATAGAACTAGGCCTAAGATCAGAGAAGGGCTTTAAACCTTCAATGCTTTTGACACTAGCTCAAAGAGATCTTAGAAAGGAAAATCTGTTGGAAAAGGACCCCAGTGGACAGGGCTTACACTAAATCCCTAGTATCCCAATTCTTCCAACTTAAACCCAACAAGAACATCTAAGCAACAAACCCCGAATTCACACATCAGTAAGTGTGGGCTGGAAAAACATCTTTAACTGGTTAAATTGCATGAATTTTCTCTTAGATACACATTAAGCAGAAAACATCAAAGACAAGAAGAGCAGTGGGCGTTAGGGTACCATGCAGGGGTATATCCGAGGCTTGATTTACTGATTCTTATCAGAGAAATATGAACAACATGATTAAAATGAAATAAGACAGGAAACATCACTCGTAATATAAACTAGGATCCTGTGAAATTGCTTGATTAATTGATGTGCAAAACCAGTCACATATCCCGATCACATACTACTTCGAGCTCAATGGCTAATACAGTCCAAACTTTCTCCTCCCAGACTACTAAATTACAAACTACTCAGCTACTCTCCCCCAATAACTGTTCTAACAGTCAAATGAATCCCTATAACTAATAACAACAACAAAAACCTTTACAATATGTTCTATGGGAGTTCTTATAGGAGAACGAATAGCAGTAGTAGCGGAGTACATTTAATTGGTTCATTAAGACAAAGTGGAGGAAGAGTTCATGCCCATCCTGCTTAATGTTTCTTCGTTGACTGTGTGTACCCTGTAGTATGGTCTGGGAGTCTTTGTCAGGTCGATATCGACCTCAGATGTGTTCTTTGAAGTCCTTCTAGCCGTTTGGTACTCTGTGCTGCCTTCTGGAATAAATGACATAGATAGAAAGTCTGAGGGCCTCCATGCTTCCTTAACTGTTGTCTGACAGTTCTCTTAGAAGCTTCTGTCAGTGTAATAGTCTTTAGGGGCTCGAGGAGGCATGGGGAATGCTGTAAACAGGAGTCCTTTATGAGAAAATATGTTATGCTGTTATTGAAACACAGATACGACTTGTCGGTGTGCTTTAGTCTTCAAACTACGTCTTCTTCCTTTGAACGCAGGATTAAGCACTAAATATTCAATTACGGGCTTAAATCCCTTGATCTGTCTCTGCTGACTCACTTTGCCATTGCTGTAATGGCCTCTCTGCGCTCTCAGCCACAGAGACTGTGACTATGGAGACAGAGTGAATTTCTTTGCTCTGAAATCTCTGCACAATGAAATAAACTTGTTATGAAACCCAGGGGAGTGGCGGAAGATTGCTGCGAAGGCCTGGAGGAATGATGGAGGCGAAACTGTGGAAACAGTGGCTGTAGTTGAGAAAATGGTGAAAAACATGCGAAATGGTGAGAAAATGATATGTTGGAGGTCTGGTGTAAAGAAGGTTGCAGACCGTTGAATTAGATGAACGGATGATGATCAATGGTTAGGATTGATCGTGGAGGGAGGTTAGACGGGAGGCATAAGACTTAGCGTTTAAAATGCAAAGGTTTAAATTTGGTTGAAATACAAAGGAAAAGGAGTAAAATTAAAGAAATCAGGGCCTTTGGATGGTGGGACCCGGCGGGGGGAGGGCGATTGAACGTGGGCCGTTGGATCTCAGGAGGAGATCAACAACGAAGATTGAATGATGAAGTTAATAGAGGATACGATGAAGAAATATGGTGGAGGTGCAATGGAATGGGAACCATCAATCTAGATCAGATCGAATTTTCACGATTGGGTCGGGGGATCACAATCAGGGGAGACAGAGGGTGACATACTTAGATCTTTCGATGGCGATGAGTGATAAAACGCCAGTCGTTGGATTGTGAAGGGGATCAACGGTGGAGATTAAATCGGCGGGGAGAAGGACGGGGGAAAATGAGTGGGTAGCAGAGGAATTTGGGCCATTGGATCAGAATGGATGAACGACATAGATCGGATCGGGGATCATCAATCGGGGCAACAAGAAGAGGCGCCTTAAGAAATCTCCGATTGGCGATTTCACGATGTAGTGATAGCCGTCGGATCTGGCACGAAGATCAACGGTCTATATTCAATCGGTAGGGTAAATGGAGATGGGTGATGTGGCATGATGCGATTAGCGCTGACCATCGGATCTTGTAAAGATCAACGGCTGATATTGCAGTGCGGGCCTTCATAACAAAAGACCATCACATCGGGGATTTTTCATTTAACAAAGGAACGTGCTCATATGAACGCTCTGATTGTGATAAGTGCCTAGGGCCTTAGCACTTGGTTCCAGTGCTGGGTCGCATGGTGGAGAAGTGGTTTAGGGCTGGTCGAAAGGGGCTTAAGCCAACTATATGGAAAGTGGGTTTTTGGCTTAATTTTAGTGTATTTTAAGGCCAAAAGGAGGGATTTGGTAGAGGGAACAAGGGGTTTTAAAGCTAGACAAAGGATACTTTTAAGGTTTAAAGGGGAATTAGGATGATTTAGAGGGTTAATGAGGGAATTTGGTGGGAATTTAAAAGGGGAAAAGGTGATGAAAGCAAAGGCTTAGTGGGAATGAAAATAAGGGGAAATGGAGGTATTCTGAGCATTTTTTTTCCACAAACAGAGAGGCTTTTTAAATGTAAACAACAGTGAGGATTCTTCAAAGGGAAAAATACATAGGAGGCTTCAAGAATGATATGTTTTCAGAGGAAATGTATTTCTTGAAGGCTCAAAAACATTTTAGCGACCTGTTTTCTTGTCAAAAATTTCATAGGTGGCTAATAGTGGCTCCACATGGGGATGGTGTCTTCTTGAAGGTGTCAAGAATTTAGGAAATAATCTTTGGAGTAGGCTAGATGCCTTTTAATCGACACATATTTTCTTTTCTTGGGTCAGCTGCCACAAATCATGAAGACATCATATCAGTGGTAATACTCTCCCAAACAACTACCTACCCATACTATTGTCCTAACATTTTTTCTTCTGGGTGCATTTGGACTTGCAGACCCTTTACATCATCAATTTTTTACAAACAGGAAAATAAACCTATTCTATTTCTACCCTTATTACTCCATGAGACCAGATTAAACTATTGGTCTCATAGTTTGTCTACCTAAACTACTATCTACTAGGATTAAACTGTCTAGTAGATTTCTTCTCTACATTCTAAGATAGAAATTGATAAACAGTTAAGCCAGGATTAGACTGTCTAGCTTGCTGGACTTTGCAGAAATTGCAAAACAACTATCTAAATGCTCACATGCTGAGCTTTATTGAAATTTCCTACCTACCTTACTCTACTTGGAAATCTATGATGCTCTAGGTGATACAATAATGCCAGTGCAGCTAGTCAAGTAATAACAAAAAAGGGCAGAAGAGCTAACTACTTGTTAGAGATAACCATAGGGTACTCTGCATGTGGTTCTTCAAAATTGAGGTCACCATCAGTGGTGACCACTCCTGATGAATTCGGCCCCTGCGAAGGATAAATGCTGGAGAATTCGAGCTAATCAGGGCCTCCATATACTTTGCCACAGGATCGATGAATGCATGATGTACACTCTCTTATTTCAAGCCTTCCAAGGCTGGTAGGCTGTTTGCATCCTGGACAGTTTCAATCACTACATCTGTAGTGTGGCCTCTGTAATCACACTCACCCTTTTCCTGGTTGAAAGTATTTGGCAGGTAAGTGTCAACCAGGCATACCTCTTCTTCCACTGGATCAAGACAAAGATATCTGTGGGAAAGAAGATCTCCCTCATCTTCACTGCAGCCTGAACAGGAGGAATCATCATGTATGGCGAGGTTGTCCTCTTCTGACCTTGGCAGGTTCTGCTGGAGTGAACTAAACTTTGTGAAAATATTAACATATTCTTGAGCAAGGGTTTCTTTGATTACCTCAACCCTTTCAGGAGAAGGCTCAGGATATTTAGCTTGCTCAATATTTTCTTCATTTCTTTCTTCCTTATCCTCCGCACTGAAGAGCTTCTAGCTTCCATCTTCTTTGAAATTATCATGGATGATCTGATATATAACAGAGCGAAAATTCAATGAATCTTCGTCTGTTATCAGGATTTCAACACTTTCTTCATCAGTATCATAGATTGGCTCATCACTTTTTTGAAGTTGCTGGCCCTGATCTTCCTCCCATGGAGCTACTGATGATGGTCCTGCAAGTTGGGCTTCCCTTTGGGAAAAATTATCATTAGACAGACCAATGTTAGAGAAATCATAATTATAAGCAATGCCACCGGCCGAATCCATCAGATCCTCAACAAGTCTTTCTTTGAAATAATCTGCAAGTTCACCTTATGATTTGAAATCTTGTTCATCAGACATGCTTTGCATGTAACCCATGTATTGCAGTGATCGAGTTTGATTTTCCTAAGGACAAGGCGTAAGTCTCTTCCAATCATCATTCCTAGTTTCAACCTCTTGTTCTTCCTCTTCTGTGTTCAACAGGGTGTTGGCATTCTCTATCAATCTTTCCAAATTGTCTTCTAAAGAGACCTGCCTTATTTGCTATGCTTGGTCTTTCTTTGCTGCTTTTAATATTTCCTCCGTGCACTTTATGTTGTGTTCGACAATAATTGTGATGTTCTGCATTTCTTCCAGGCTTGAATTCTCTCTTTCTATTATATGGAATTCCACCTTGGGGTCAAAAGAAATCGGATAGTGCGATAGAGCCCATCCTAAAGGTGGTTTTATATCAGAAGGTATTACATTGTATACCTTATTGAACCTGGCTAAAAATTTCTGTACTGTCTCTCCAGGTTTTCTTCTCAAATTCTGATATTCTTCTAGGATGAGGAAGACATTTACCGAGTTCTGTCTGTTGTGTAACCGGCTCAAAAAAAGAAGAAAAGAGATATCAACGCCTTAGAAATGAGCCACTTCGAGGGGGCAACCTCCGATACATTACATAAATGAACAATTCTTGGATGATACAATTTACAAAACCTCCTTTCTATATATAGGAGTCCATGGGGCCATAATGTAATCCTAGTGGGCCACAATGTAATCCTAGCCGACCTAACAATACTAATTTAAGGGCACAATAATAACAAAATGGGGGTTACAAAGGTTCAATAATAACAATAAGGGGGTTACACTAACAATAATAAGGGACTATACTAGTGATATAGGGACCTAACATGCCCCTCTCCCTCAAAAAAGTGTTGTCCTCAATGCTTGAGTAGCTCCGGGTGCTTCTGTATAAAATTCTCATCCTCCCATGTAGAATCTTCAGTGGGTAAGTTCTTCCACTTGATGAGATACTCTGAAATTGATCGATTCCGTAGCTATCGAGTTCTTGTTTCCATGACCGCTTTAGGTTCCAATATGATTTTTCCTTCCTCATCAAGTTCTGGCAATATTGTTTGAACTGGAAGATTTTCACCTATAACCTTTTTTAAGCATGAAACATGGAAAATTGGATGTACTCGCGAAGAAGCAGGAAGCTCCAATTTGTATGCCATAGAACCAATCTTTTGCAACACCTTGTAAGGACCATAGTACTTTGGTGATAATTTATTATCCTTCTTAGCTTGCTTGAGGGACATTTGTTTGTATGTTTGCAGCCGTAAAAATACCCAATCTCCTACATCAAAACTTCTCTCGCTGCGATGTTGATCTGCCTGTTGTTTCATTCGATTTTGTGCCAAATTCAGGTTATCCTTTAAGAGTTGGAGAACTTCTTGCTAATGCTCGATGTGATCTTCCACTGCTTGAACCTTCGAATTTTCTCTTAAAGATGATGTGATGGATGGTGGATGATATCCATAAAGTGCCATAAATGGGGTCATTTTTGCTGCAGTATGGAAGGAAGTATTATACCACTATTCAGCGAGAGGTAACCACTTGACCCATTGTGTTTGTTTATCAGATACAAAACAACAAAGATATCCTTCCAAACATTTATTTACTATCTCAGTTTGACCATCAGATTGAGGATGATAAGATGAGCTATGAGCTAATTGAGTACCCAAACAAGAAAATAACTCCATCCCAAAAAAATTTCCAAGAAATGGGATCTCTCGTCGTCACAATGACCCTTTGGCTTCCATGTAGTTTTTAAATTCTATCCATAAATGTAGAACTAATTATTGTCTAATTAGATGGACAAAGGAAACACCTCTGGTGTTCATCAACTACCACCCATGATGACACTCTTTCCTTTCCGTACTTCTAGGTATAAACTCAGATAAAATCCATTGAAATTTCCTCCCAACGTTGACTTGGAATGGATAAAGGTTGTAGAAGTCTCGGGTCTTAATTGTTTCCACTTTTATTCTGCTGGCAACCAAACATTCCGATTTCACAAACTTTTGTGAATATCGGGATGAGCATGTTCCAAAATTTTTTTCCACCCTCCGTAAGTTTTTAAAAATCCCGAGTGTCCTCCCAAAGGAGAAGTGTGCAATTCTTAAGAATATTTTGTTTTAGTTGGGAATTCTTGCAAAGATATAAGTGATCTTTGTACCATAAGGAATCATTTTTCCAACTAAATGTATCGTATGTGAATACCAGGATCTTGCCGCAAATTTTGAATGAGTGTCCATACATCTTTGTCCTTCTTCCATTCATCTTCTGTTTGGCGATCCAACTGGTTGGATAATAGAAATGGCACAAAGCAATGCTTCCACCTTCATTTCTTGAGAGTACCGCAACAACATTAAGCTTTTTGTAGATTATTTCAAAGTCATAACCCAACATCTTTGTGACCCATTTTTGTCACTCTTCTCGTATTTATCACTTTGTTCCAAAAAGTGTTTAAGACTATCATGACGCTTTTTACTCAAGGTCTTCCCATTAGGTAAGTTCGCCATTTCTTTAGTGCATGTAGTATGTATAACATTTCCTTCTCATAAATAGGTTTCTCAGAACATTTCTCTGATTGGACGACTTTCAAAAGCAATGGGTCTTCTTCCGCATTAAAACCGCACCAATTCCATTTCCTAAGGCAACGGAGTCTTACTAACAAAGGTTTTTGTGAAGTCTCGCGGTGAAGCTAAGATCGGTGCAGGCACATTGCCTCCAAGACATTCAAAGGCCTTAGTTGGAGTCAGAGTCCAGCGGCATCTTTCTTCAATAATGCTATATCGCCGCTATTCTCCCATAATTCTTAACAAACTACAGACTTAACCTTGTGTGAATTTTGAATTTCTTTATGGTTGTGGGGACTTTTCCATTCCTATTTAGTTTAATTTATAGGGAGCTCATTGGACACCCTCAGAGATATACATATTCAAACATTCAGTCTTTAAGAGACTTTAAAGAAAAACATTGGATTTTTTTTGCATATAATTTGCTTTGTAATAGTTTATACCACACAATATGTTCAACATGATCCTTCCAAAGACTCCAGATTTAGTATATCAAAATATAAAAAGTACTGAAAGTGTTCTTTATGAAGGGTTTGAAAATGGACTATCAACCCTGAAATGTAGAAGGCATTGGTAAGACCAAAGGCATGACCAAAAATTCATAATGACCCTCATGAGTTCGAAATGCTGTTTTTGGAATATCTTCGCCTTCATTCTAATTTGATGACATCCTGAACGAAGATCCAACTTGAAATAATGTCAGAAGGTAATTCATCCAATAATTCATTAATCATGCCAGAATGGGAAATTTGTCTTTAATGGTGAGCTTATTGAGCTCCTATAATCCGAACACATCTCCATGATCCATCCTTCTTGTAAACAAAACCACAGTATGCAGAAAGAACTTTGACTAAAGTTAATTATACCCGCCTAACATTTCGCAATCATACGTTCAATTTCGCTCTTTTAGCAGCAAGGATATCTATAAGGCCCGATGTTTGGAGGAACACTTCCCGGAATCAAATGAATAGCATGATCATGATCACTTTAATAGGTGGGAGTCCTTGGGGAGTTTCAAAACACCTTGGAATGATTGTCCAAGACTTGTTGGAGGTCTCATATAAATGATGATTTTGATGTTAATCCTAGTGAGCATAATTGCACGTTCTCGTTGTTATTTCTTTAGAAGTTGTCATGACATTAGAGCTTATTATCCTTCCCCGGTTTCCTTCAATACCCCATAATTCGATCTTCCTTCACAAAAAAATTTCAAGAAAATTTTGTACCAAAAGCTACCGTCCCCAAAGATTGTAACCATTGTACTCCTAGTACAACACGATCTCCAGGAATGGAAAGCATTGGACTAGTCAATACATATTCCCCCATGGTTAGCGATGATATAAGTCGAGCAATTTATAGTTCTCCATTTGCAACCATCACTTGACATTCCAGGCTGTATAGGAAACAATTTAATTCTTCGTTACCTTAAGAATGGAAGAGAACAGGTGCTACCCGAATCAATCAACACTATTACCTTTTTCCTCTTGATTTGTCCTTGTATCTTGAGAGTTTGGAGGAGTGGTAATTCCCGCCAAAGGCATTACACGATATGGTCGGATTCATTTCTTCCTCTTCTAGGGTTGTTTCCGTGGTATATCCTCTTCTTGTTCATTTTCTTCTTCCTCTTTCACAATCTATGTAAAATAATTTCTTTCTCAAAGACACCTATGACCTTTAGTGTATTTGTTATCACAACCGTAGCAAAGCCTCATTCTTTTTTTCTTCCATCATAGGTGTCAACTCCTCAGAGGTTGTGGAAATCTAGACGTAGCAACACTTCCTTCTTTATAGAATTGAGTGGTAGGCTTCCTTGTCGCCATTATTTTACATTCAACTTTTTTCGCCAACCCGAATGCCTTCTCCAATGAATCTGTTCCAAAACACGAACTTCAGTGTTGGATGTTATCCTTTAAAGTACCTGAAGATAGATCCTCAGGTGCCTGAACATCTGCTATCACCTTTGAGTTCAATTCTTGGAAGTCCTCAATGTGTTGCCCCACTAAACCCTTTGCTTGGAGATTATCAAATTGGGTAAATAAGGTGTTGCTCTTTGTATCCTCATAATGTGCTATCATTTCCTCCGTAAAAATTGACCAAGTGACAATTTTTTTACGGGAGCAAAGCCATCGATACCATACAAATGTATTTTGTTCTAAATGCAAAGTTGCAATGCGTACCTTTTGTGTGTTTTGCACATTATGGAGATCGAAATATTGCTCCATCTGTAGTATCCATGTTACAGGATCCTTTCCATCAAACTTCCTCATATCCATTTTTGGAATATGGTGGTTCTTCCCTCCAACATTAGAGTTTATGAAATCACGATTAACATTTATTTTGTTCTCATCATGAGTTTCCTCTACTATCTTTTCACCATTAGGAAACATTTCTTGTATCAACTTTCCCAAAATTTTGATGTCTACTTTTAGATCTTTCTTCATGTTTTCCATGTTGTCTTTCATTTTTTCATCAATATTAGCTTCCATTTCATCCATCTTAGCTTCCATGCCCACTTCCATGCCATCCATCTTAGCTTCCAAACCATTAATCTTAGCCTCCACGCCTTTCTTCAAACCATCCATCTTAGTTTCCACGCCCTTCTTCAAAACTTCCATTTCATTTTTTGTTGTTCTTTGCGAGAGCGAAATTTGTTGCACTTGCTCTTGTAATTTTGATATGTCATGTTGCCATTCTTCGTCTTCATGAGTCATAGTAGAGACTTCTAAAGGCTTAATGGGTGTTGAATTCTTTTTAGGGGCCATTTTAGACTCCAATATTGATATCTATTCTACAATAGGCCCTTGCAATCAATTCAACTTGATTCTTCAAACAAGACTTATGCAATTCGGAAAAAAAAATACACACCTTTTACTTGCTTTGAGGAGCTCGATATTGAAATTGTATTATCTATGTGATTGCAGCTCTTCAATATCTGAAATTCAGCATTGACGTAGCCCTCTGAATTATCTTTTGAATGCCACAGGTCTGACCTGATTTGGATTCTCCAAGACAAAGTTGTGTCCAATCTCCCACAATGACCTAATTATAGACTGGTTCAGTAGAGTGAACTTGTACGACTAGCCACGTGTCACTGTTTCGTCCTTTGTCTCTGAAATTGATAGCCAAGAAACTACATTCTGTTTAATTGCGAACACTTTTTACGGCACTCCAATCCGATGCCCAGAGAGAGAGTTATTGAACGTTTCCCACGATCACCTCTTTGAGATGAAATTCAGGAGCCTGAAAAAGCACTACCTTCCATAGATCATATCTCCAAAAATATTGCGAACCAAGCTCTGAAATGTTTTGAAAAATTTCCTCAGGATTTCAGCTTCGCACCATATGAATTTCAGATTCTGAACCTTCGTAGAAATTTTTTTATAGCGCAAATGCCACGATGACCTGTTTAGGAGCCTGAAAAAATACCTGACTTCCACAGATCATATCTCCGAAATTATTGCGAACCAAACTCTGAAATTTTTATACAAGCTTCCTCAGGATTTTTTCTTCGCACCCTAAAAATTTCAGCTTCTGAAACTTCGTAGAAAAAAAAGTTATAGCGAAAATGCCACGATGACCTGTTTGGAGCAACGAAACCCTAGAATCCAAACCTCTGATACCAAATGTTGTGTAACCAGCTCCAAAAAGAGAAGAAAAGAGATATCAACGCCTTAGAAATGAGCCTCTTCGAGGAGGCAACCTCCAATACATTACATAAATGAACAATTCTTGGATGATACAATTTACAAAACCTCCTTTCTATATATAGGAGTCCATGGGGCCATAATGTAATCCTAGTGGGCCACAATGTAATCCTAGCTGACCTAACAATAATAATTTAAGGGCACAATAATAACAAAATGGGGGTTAAAAGGGTTCAATAATAACAATAAGGGGGTTACAATAATAATAATAAGGGACTATACATTAGAGTATTGGGGAATCTAACACCATCTATCAAGGAAAATTTGAGCGAACTGTTGAAAATTGATGATGCATGCAGCTGGAAGGTTTTTAAACCATCTCTTAACATTTCCTTGTAATGACAAGGAAAACATTCTAATACGCACATGATCTTCTTCTATTTCATATGAGTCAAGTAAATCCTCAAGCTTTTGAACATGCTGCTCAAGAGTGATCTTTTTACTTTCTCCATCAAAAAGAGGCAACTTATTGGTAAGTCCTGCAGGAAGGGGTTGGAAGATAAGTGGCAAAACCAGGGGCTTATATCTTTCTATGACCTTTGTGGGTGTAGTTGGTGTAACAATAGGTTCATGGCCTCTTGAAGTTTCTTTAGGAGTGGAAGATACACCATGAGGCTCTTGTTCCACCAGGTCTTTCATAGGAGTATAGGTCTGCTCATGATCTGAACACTGAGGCCTGAGATCTTTCCCATACTCAATGTGGGTCTCATCTTTGTACACTTGATCAGGCTTAAAGAAGGACATAACACAGTGATAGATAAAAACAATGAATTTTTTAAACCAAATCCAACCCAAATGTTCTATCCTCCTATGAGGTATGGCCATATTTCAGGTTCTTCCTCCAGTGGAGTCTTTTGAGATTTATGGAGTGTGGAGTTGTTAGGTGGATGAATTTGAACGTTTGAAGCAGGTTGCTGTCCACCATCACCATTAACATACCAATCTAAAGGCATTGGTCTGAGTTGTCCCCAGCGGAGTTGCCATTATGTTGGGGTTCTAGTGTTTTGGCCAGATTGGCATGACCAAAAGACTAGACAACATCATAACCACTTTGGGATCCTAGGATCTAGCCCTCCTGGATCTGGAGAGGGATATCTCCATGAATGCAAAGAATGATATATATATTTGAAGCTCCAAATGAGGTATTAGACTAGGTATGAAGCACGAGGGGGGTTTAAATGATTTGGTTGTTGGGTTGGTTGGATATCATTAGCTAAGAAGGTTATGGAATGAAAGGAACAATGCAACAAGATGTTTCGACAAAAGAGGATAGGTTAGGAATGTGCCATCCATTGGGGTATGGAGTCATGAAAGGGGATTACTTGCATATTAGCTAACCAACGATTTCATAGGGAAAGTCATCTATACTAAAGGATTTTTTAGATAGATGGTGGAATGGAACATTAAGGAGTGAAAGTGAAAGAAGGAAAGAAACCCAAGCGGATTCTAGAGATCAGGCTAGATATCATTTAAATCCAGACCTACTTTGACATACTCAGAGGAAAATCTCAATGAAGGCACAAAGGGTAGCTTAAGATCAGGTTAGAGGTCATTTAACTCCAGGCCTGCTTTCAGAATACTCTTAAGGGAAAAACAGAGTCAAGATTTAACATAGAACTAGGCCTAAGATCAGAGAAGGGATTTAAACCTTCAATTCTTTTGACACTAGGTCAAAGAGATCTTAGAAAGGCCAATCTGTTGGAAAAGGACCCCAGTGGATAGGGCTTACACTAAATCCCCGGTATCCAAATTCTTCCAGCTTAAACCCAACAAGAACATCTAAGCAACAAACCCCGAATTCACACATCAGTAAGCATGGGCTGGACCAACATCTTTAACTAGTTAAATTGCATGAATTTTCTCTCAGATACACATTAGGCAGAAAACATCAAAGAAAAGAAGAGCAGTGGGCATTAGGGTACCATGTAGGGGTATATCCTAGGCCTGATTTACTGATTCTTATCAGAGAAATATGAACAACATGATTAAAATGAAATAAGACAGGAAACATCACCTGTAATATAGACCAGGATCCTATGAAATTTCTTGATTAATTGATGTGCAAAACCAGTCACATACACTAAGCTCAATGGCTGATACAATCCAAACTTTCTCCTCCTAGCCTACTAAATTACAAACTACTCAGCTACTCTCCCCCAATAACTGTTCTAACAGTCGAATGAATCCCTATAACTAATAACAACAACAAAAACCTTTACAATATGTTCTATGGGAGTTCTTATAGGAGAACGAATAACAGTAGTAGCGGAGTACATTTAATTGGTTCATTAAGACAAAGTGGAGGAAGAGTTCATGCCCATCCTGCTTAATGTTTCTTCGTTGACTGTGTGTACCCTGTAGTATGGTCTGGGAGTCTTTGTCAGGTCGATATCGACCTCAGATGTGTTCTTTGAAGTCCTTCTAGCCGTTTGGTACTCTGTGCTGCCTTCTGGAATAAATGACATAGATAGAAAGTCTGAGGGCCTCCATGCTTCCTTAACTGTTGTCTGACAGTTCTCTTAGAAGCTTCTGTCAGTGTAATAGTCTTTAGGGGCTCGAGGAGGCATGGGGAATGCTGTAAACAAGAGTCCTTTCTGAGAAAATATGTTCTGCTGTTATTGAAACACAAATATGACTTGTTGGTGTGCTTTAGTCTTCAAATTGCGTCTTCTTCCTTTGAACGCGAGATTAAGTGCTAAATATTCAATTACGGGCTTAAATCCCTTGATCTATCTCTGCTGACTCACTTTTCCATCGCTGTAATGGCCTCTCTGTTCTCTCAGCCACAAAGACTGTGACTGTGGAGACAGAGTGAATTTCGTCGCTCTGAAATCCCTGCACTATGAAATAAACTTGTTATGAAACACAGGGGAGTGGCGGAAGATTGCTACGAAGGCCTGGAGGAATGATGGAGGTGAAACTGTGGAAACAGTGGCTGTAGTAGATAAAATGGTGAAAAACATGAGAAATGGTGAGAAAATGATATGCTGGAGGTCTGGTGTAAAGAAGGTTGTAGACCGTTGGATTAGACAAACGGATGATGATCAACGGTTAGGATTGATTGTGGAGGGATGTTAGACGGGAGGCATAAGACTTAGCGTTTAAAATGAAAAGGTTTAACTTTGGGTGAAATACAAAGGAAAAGGAGTTAAATTAAAGAAATCAGGGCCTTTGGATGGTGGGACCCGGCGAGGGGAGGGCGATTGAATGTGGGTCGTTGGATCTCAGGAGGAGATCAACAATGGAGATTGAATGTTGAAGTTAATAGAGGCTCTGATGAAGAAATATGGTGGAGGTGCGATGGAATGGGAACCATCGATCTAGATCAGATTGGACAGTCATGATTGGGTCGGGGGATCACAATCGAGGGAGACAGAGGGTGACATACTAAGATCTTTCAATGGCGATGAGCAATAAAGCGCCAGTTTTTGGATCACAAAGGGGATCAACGGTGGAGATTAAATCGGTGGGGAGAAGGACAGGGGAAAATGAGCGGGTAGCGAAGGAATCTGGGCCGTTGGATCAAAATGGATGAATGGCGTAGATCAGATCGAGGATTAGAAATCGGGGCAACAAGAAGAGGCGCCTTAAGAAATCTCCGATTGGCGATGTCGCGATGTAGCGATAGCCGTCGGATCTAGCGGGGAGATCAATAGTCTATATTCAATCGACGGTGTAAATGGAGATAGGCAACGGGTTGTGATGCAATTAGAACTGACCATTGGATCTTGTAAAGATCGACGACTGATATTGCAGTGCGGGCCTTCATAACAAAAGACCATCGCATCGGGGATTTTTCATTTAACAAAGGAACGCCCTCATATGAACGCTCCGATTGCGATAAGTGCCGAGGGCCTTAGCGGTTGGTTCTGGCGCTGGGTCGCATGGTGGGGAAGTGGTTTAGGGCTGGCCGAAAGGGGCTTAAGCCAGCTATATGGAAAGTGGGTTTTTGGCTTAATTTTAGTGTATTTTAAGGCCAAAAGGAGGGATTCGGTAGAGGGAATAAGGGGTTTTAAAGCCAGACAAAGGATACTTGTAATGTTTAAATGGGAATTATGATTATTTAGAGGGTTAATGAGGGAATTTTGTGGGAATTTAAAAGGGGAAAAGGTGATGAAAGTAGAGGCTTAGTGGGAATGAAAATAAGGGGAAATGAAGGTCTTCTGAGCATTTTTTTCCACAAACAGAGAGGCTTTATAACCGGAAACAGTAGTGAGGATTATTCAAAGGGAAAAAGTCACAGGAGGCTTCAAGAATGATATGTTTTCAAAGGAAATGTATTTCTTGAAGGCTCAAAAAAATTTTAGCCACTTTTTTGCTTGTCAAAAATTTTATAGGTGGCTAAAAAAGTGAATGGAGGTGTGGGGAAATGAAGGAAATGGGAAATTTAAGGGAGCGTAGGCTAGTGAAAACCCTAGGGTAAATGGAATGAGATGAAGGGAATAGGAGATGAGATGGCTAGCTTAGATAAATGAAGGGAATGAGTATAAATGGAAAACCTAGGTGAATGAAAACCCTAGGAATTAACCATGCTCATAACTGATATGGGTTTAGGGAGGTGAAAAAAGATATGATGTATGAAACATGATAATTAATTTAAAACTAGGGTTTCATAAACTATGACACTTTAAATTCTTGAAAGGAACAATAAACATGCGAGAAGAGAGTTAATTTATGGCCACTTACTGATTTAAAATCCATTGAAAAAAATTTGTGAGGAAATTGGAGCTGAATGAAAGTGGTGCCAACCTTCAAAGCAACCACTATTTGAACGCACAACTTTTATGGGTAAGAGCGCAGCGTCAGGCAAAACGCGCAGCACCAATTTAAACACACAACGCTAAGAAGCATTGTTTTGCAGACCACATTTGGAGGCCTTCCTGGTGTCCAAATTGGGCCCAGTATAGCACATTGGAAATAATATCCTATATAATTTCCAAATATACATTTATTTTTCTGTTTGGAGTTCATTTTCCTGGTCAAAAATGAATATTTCCAATACTGGTCAAAAAGTGTTGAATGAGGGTGTAGAAATGAAGAGTGTTGGTGCAAGCAACTTTTGGAGGCCTTCCTCAAATCCAAATTGAGCTCATGATAGCTCATTGGAAAGATATATCTATCTCTTTATCATTTAAATCATCAACCAAGTCATTTTGGCACTCCATCTATGAGAAAAAAATATTTTCCCAAGTTCACTCCAGAAGTACATCAAACTCGTTGTAGCACCTGTAATTTTGACATTTCTCCCAAACCATGATACCTGTGTAAAAAATGAATGAGATTTTTCTTTATTGAAATATGAGGGACATAAAAATATCTCACTTTTGTTAATTTCATCTCTGTTTGTTTAGAAACATAGTTTGAAGCGAAACTGGCCCTATGAGTGGCAAATGGCTTGACTCTTGGAATGAATTCTCAAAAAATGATGGAGACATGATCTTATGAGCTGAAATGACCTTATACTTACTATTATGACCTACCTTATGGATCCTCTGCTCATATTAATTTTTTTCATACCAAACCCTAACTTAGTGGGAGAGGAAATTAGGGTTTAGTTCTTGTGAACAATGATGACTTTGGCACCCTTGGGAAAAGACAACTCCCTTTGACATTTGATGTGTTGGAATGTAGATTTATGAGTTTGTAGCCTTTGGGAGACTAAATAATTATTACATTTGAATTAATTGAAGCAAATCACGAGTTTATTCTGGGTTTCTTTCACATCTTCTGTTTCCTTTTATTGAAAATGAGACAATGCAATGATTTGACCTAATGAAACCCTAGTGACCTAATGAGAAATGAAAGAAACTGACTCAACGAGTGATTTTGACTAAAAGTGAAATGAGAGTAGATTTATTTTCAGCATGATGAAGACATGGATGAGGGTCAGCAGGCATATTCTTGTGAAGGAAAAAGGGACACTTGACAAGGACAACCACCAGTGGAACAATTTTATATCATGACCTAATGGAATGATTGAAAATTTCTTCAGAATGGGACACCTAAGATGCACATGCAAATGTGTTTTGATCCCTGGTGGAAGTATGCAAATAATGACACTAAAAGTGGCTCCAGCTGGGGATGGTAGCTCCTTGGAGGTGCCAAGAATACCATATCCATTGGGCATGGAGTCAATAGATAAAAACCAAACTGAATACTGAAATAAACTTGATTAAAAAAACTGACTTAAGACTGGCTCAAACTAAAACACAACTGAAAAATTGAAAAAGATGCTCAGAATTGAGCTTATTCATCAAAACCTACTCTAACTTATCCATTCATCACCTGATCAACTGAAATGGAACAACAAATGCAACCATGTAAGAATTCTGGATGCTGTTTGAATTCTCCGCAAGTACTTTCTTATCATCAAGAAGAAATAACTACTGAAAGGAAACTCCCATGAAAACTTGTCAACGAATCGAATCTTGATGAAATTTCAAAGCACGAGCCCACCAATTGACCTGAAGAATGCTATGAAAGGATCTTCATAGGAATACATATTGATTTCCATCCCATCTAATACATTATTTCTCTACTTTAGGTAGTCTTCGTACTTTGGTTTTAAAATTTTCCTAACATCCGTGCTTTCTTTCTTCGATGACTGCAGCAAGTTGACAAAAGGATCCTGAAACTTGTGAATAATTATTTTTTCTTGATGATCAACAACAAAACAAGAATCTTCTTCATTACTCTCCTGATATGACTGCAAATCTTGGTATGATCTTTGTAATGAAACACCTGCTGAACAAGACAATGAAGTTGGCTATCGGATCAAGTTTATATCAACACTCTTTTCAGGCTCATAGTTAGCTAATGGAGAAGGACTTTTACTACATATGTCATTTAACACATCAGCTATTGCATCATGAAAAACGTGAAAATACCGCTGAAATGTATCCATCAGTTTTAATGAGATTGCATGACACTCTACAGGCTTATCATCCTTTTCTTTAGAGATATTATGAAAATTTTGCTTTAAAAATTGAAATGCTTCAAAACATAGTGGTACAAAATCATCTTGCATTATTTGATCATATGTTTCAACTTCCAAGCCTTCATCTGCAACCTGACATTCAATGGCATTTGGTTGTTGTAAATCTGGAGCTAAGGAGGCTTCTATGTCGCAAATGATTTCCTCAACCATTTCAGGAGAATGTTTCTCATTAACAACTTGCTCAATAATTTCATTATATTCCTCAACCTCAACATCAAAACTGAAAGACTGCTGATTTCTGATTTTCGAAAAATTTTCTTTCAGAAATTGAAATGAAGCAAAACATAAAGGCAAAGATCCTTCACTTACTTCCAAATTTTCTAGAAGTTCCTCATCACTGTCATAGCTGATATGCATTGGCTGATCACTTTTTTCGAATTGCTGAAACTGAACTTCCTCCCAAAAACCAATTGCTAATTGCTCTGCAAGATTAGCTTCTCTTTGGAGCTGATCACTGTTTTTGAACTGCTGAAATTGAACTTCCTCCCACAAACCAACTACTGATTGCTCTGTTAGCGCTCGAATCTACCTTAGGCTGAAATAAGGTAAAACTCAAGGCAACATCAAACCAAGCTCAGCCTCGTAGCTAGCCCTACGAGGACAGGAGAGGGCTCTCTCCAGGTCTATCTCGGAAAAAGGTCTTCAAAAGGGGCTGAGATGACTTATAATGGATACTGATTTTAGGCTAGTAAATAGATAGGAAGGTTTGATTTAAATTTTTTGGGTTTTTGTTGGAAAAATGGGAAAAACAATTTTGGGCTCGAGGATGAGGCCAGATCTTTGCAGAATTCGAATTGGGGAAAGGTAGGCACTAGTATTGATGCTTTTTGATTATGTGTATGGATGGATCAGAATGAAAAAGAGCTGAAGAGGGAAATGGAGAACAAGGATCCTCTCCAAACTGAAGAAAACATATAAAACTAAACAAATTTAAAGGCAGAGCACTGGAATCA